>OX371267.1:17090000-19490000 GCA_947310995.1 Yponomeuta cagnagella
GCTTTCAGTTTTTATGGAGTGTTTAAGACCTTATTTGGAAGTGAAAGAAACATGAAACTATATTTGCTTTATCATAATACTTACCACTTAGTCACAGCCTACTCGTAAAACTATTATTAACATACTATTACTGCAGTTACAACTCATAAGCGAACGGCCGCGTCAATCCAAAACTACGTTGCGTTTGTAATTAACAATTTGTAAAAGAGAGGAACAATTTTCGTGGCGGCTCATAAATGAACGAGGGTGGACGTGGGCAGAGCCCTACCAGCCACCACCTGTGGGTACTGTTGAGGGAGAAAGGCAATAACGTACCCACAACAATAATATGTTTTAAACCCCAAAGACGACCGAAGTGCGCAAATTTTACAAAGACTTTCAAATCAGAGAGAATTGTTGCAAACAATTTTACGAGGATGCTTGTTACCAGCAAATAAGCATTCAGGGAAAGAGTAAATTTATCCATGCTAGTGCAAATTGCGTGCCTGTCTACTGAATTGACGAAACGCAGATGATAGGTACTTGATTCACGGCAACCACTTTGCGTTCATCAAAACAAGTTCTTCTGCCTACTTTAGTCTTACTCTCCATTGTTGTAGGAAAAACCCCAAGAGACCCTTAAAGCCGTGTTTTCACAATCTTAGGACGGAGTGGGTCAACTAAAACTTTTGTTCACTCTGATTGTGGTGTACACACATTTTAGTGAAATCGGATTTTTGCTTCAGTTTATAGGCGTTTTGTTACAAACGGTATCGCTTCTTGTGCCAAAAGTTAACATACATTTTTTGCTACGTACTATGGGTGCTGGATAGAAGCGGTATCAAATATGTCTATCGTTGAACTTTAAAAAGAAACGAGAAGGAAATATTTGGTCACGGAGATGGCACTCATACATTTCACAACACTTCAACAGCTTCATACAGATCTAACAAGAATTCAACTTTTCACTTACGAGTCGCGGTAATTTCTTCTATTGTCGCCTTTTTGTTTTTGTGATTACATAGTAGTGTATTCGGACGAATATACCACGGTCCGAGTACAACTAAGATTGGCCGTTTTATTCAGAGGCTAGTAAGATCGTCAGTGTAGGTACTAAATACGAGTAATAGCTGAGTATCCGAGTATTTTAGCTCAAATGGTCCGACTTCACTAATATTGTGAAAACCAGGCTTTAATCACGTTTTATTGTATTTTTCAGCAGCTTTCACAGCGTCCCACCGGCCGTGGACCTGTTCTGAAAAATGTGGTCACATATTTATTGATGTTCTTTACAGAAGAAAAGGTGAGCGGAAACCGTGGCCCTCCACTTCCGTCCGTGATTGTACAAAGCCACCACTCACCGGTGGAGGGTTCCACGCTAAAGTATGTTAATTAATTTCGGTTGACCGTCCTGCTCAACGAACGCTCAAATCGGAAGCATCGTGCGGTTTTCGCATTTGTTTTTCCCAGAGTTTTATTATATTTTCACAGTTTTCACATATTTCCATCCATTTAGTACCTAATATGAGAAGTTATAAAGGCTATAAATTATTGGGAACCTATTAATTTTATTAATGCGTTGTGGCATTTCAAGAGTTTTCATCGTTGTTCGGATTATTTCGGAGTTTACGGCTTATTAATTATGTCTTATGAGGTAATTTTTCAAATGGGTACTTATTGGAAACATTACCTAATAGGATCGATAAGTCAAATTCCCACTAGGGGTGCGTGAATTTGGTCGCCCCTACTATATTAATTATTCAATAGACGTTTGCCGCCGCTTTATTATTTGCTACGAAATGAGGCCAACGAGTTTTATTAATGTCGACGAGAGAGAGAAGTTGATAATTGCACTTTATTGCTTAGGAGATGTTTATTCCGATCAATAGGTTTGCGCGTGCATGGAAATGTTTATAGTGTGGCGTGAATGTTTACAAATGTTGTGTGAGACGTGAGAGCCACAAAGCGAGACGCACGTTGCCTTGACGTATATGAGAGCCACGTGGCTATTAGTTGCCTGGCCCTACGTCAATAGCCACTCTCGCGCACTCACTGTTGGTACGCGAAATGACAGTAAACATACGACAATGCAGCGACAATGATCTTTGTGGCCTGACTACAAGTGTTATGCAATTTAATCGAACAAAGGGTATTGTGCTATATTTGCGTACGCACACATTCGGATTGTTACAAAAAAAGTTCGTGACCGTGAAGCGAATTAACAATTTGCTAGTAACAAAAACCAATCACGGCAACAAAAATTTCCCAAGATGCTCATGCGACTCAGGACATTTTTACCGATTTGAAAGAGCGCGTCAAGTTTTCTTGAATTTCAACGTAAAGCATTGATTATCATGCAAATACTGAGTCACTATGAACTTTGCCAACTAGCGTTAGTCTGAAACATAATGTCGTATCTGCAACATGATTTTTACTATATTGAACTTTAAACGGTGACTTTTAGAGTGCAATAACAGCTACCACCGAGCTAAACATAGAACTGGTGAATCATTGGTTTGGTTCGCCAGCTGCGAATTAAGACGCAAGATTGCTAAGTAATCTCTATTACGAAAGTCCCAATATCTTGATACACCGTAGGTGTGAAAAATTATTAGACAGGTTCACTTTTACCACTCTCAATTTCGTCAAAAACGTTAAGTATGCTTAAAAATAAGGAACATAGGTAGAGTTCATAATTATACATTCTAATTCTGCATTAATTGTTAGGTATGCATGAAAAACTATTAAAAAACTAACCGGTCTTAGATAACTTACCGCAACTAAGTGACGCAGCTTAGCTCTTAACTCTGAGTTATAGGAGCAATATCACTTAAATATATTATAAAAGCAGCCGGTAACAAAGAGATACTTATGAAATTAAGGCGATAAATCAGTGCGGGGTGGCGAAGCTATGAATGAGAGTCAGGAACAACGGCGTTCCTATATGTAAATAATGTCGTATGACGGCCGGGCGGGTGTGTCGTCGGAATAATAATGTTGTGGGACATTACGCGGGAACTAAACACCAGCTTTTACATTGAAAAGAGAATTGAAAAACATAAAGTCACGTGCCACGTCGATAATATGTATAAGGACCAGTAGAATGTTGGGGCTTCTACACCATCTAAGTACCGCTTTCGGGTAGACCGAGTAAAGATGGGAAAAGAAAAGATAGTTCATCGGGTCCCATTGAATTTAATTGAATCACGATTAAATTTCTTAGGTACAGTTAACTTAACCGGATCGTCCGTATTTAAATATATACCTATAGAACGGCAATCAGACCCGTTAAATGTTCTATGTGTGAGCACCGCGAGTCAATAAAAGTTAGGTATTTATATAAGAATTGAGAACGAAAGAGACATCGATAGTCCATCGTTATTTCAGCGTGAAAATAATACAGACACAAGAATGTATACTCTGCTTGTAAAAGTTGCAGAGAGCATTCGAACATAGGATTCTCAAATTCTTCGACACTTAATTACCACGTTTTCGCCTCTCGCCACACGAAAGCGTCTAGCGGCATGAATGGAATCGCTCGTGCGATACTCAAATAGTTCGATACTATCATCTTGTTTGCAAAACGGATGGCCGGATTAGTTTTCTTGTGGCGTAAAAAGGAGGCGTCAGCGCATGACGCCGGCGCGGCGGAACGCGTCGGCGAGATAAGCAACCGCAACTGCTGCAGGTGTAATGCTAAGCAACGCAATATTGTTTTTGAGGAGAACAGTGCACGTAGGTAAACCAGCAGCATATAAAATTGTGATATCCTGCGCATTTTTATTTATTTTTATTTAGCATGCTAAAAAGGACTGCTAAAGCCCAAGGAAATAAAGCAAACGAAAACCACTTTTACGAGAATAACGAAGTTTAGTTTTGCATGCACAGAGACTCGTGGTTACTAATAGACATAATTGTAAAAAAACGGGATTCTTACCACGGTTTATTTATTCATTCTCATAGCTCAAGGGAGCTCAATATAAAACCATAATTTTTTTTCACTAATAACTTAATTATATAATGCAACTAATATAAGTTGGTCTGGCCCTCCTGGCCCCGAAAAAATATGACGGCGAGAAATCAGTCCCCCTCATTAAAAAAACGGCGTGTTTTATGTACCCGAACGCGATGCAGCTTTGACGTAACCGATACGATAGTTGAACAAACCGTCACCACAAAATAATAAAAAAATAGAGGGATTTATTGAAATTAGCAGCTTCAAAGAGTGTTTGTTAAAAGCTACAAAGTGATAATGAACAAATTGATCGGGAAGCAATTATATCGGCCGACTAGAAAGACAGAACTACAATCACTTGTTATGAAAGGGTGACATGGAAACCTTTAATATTGCTCCCAGACTTTACAGAGAAGTAAACGAAAATGTAAGAAGAACGCAGATTAGTTCGGTCTATCTTCTCTATCTCTCTTTTTAATCTTCTATACTAATCATTCTACCCTGCGTCGCCACACTATGCGCCCAAGTAGGTCCGTCCGATGCATTCGACACACTCGTCTCATGAAATCGATGCAAAGAATAATTGAGTTCGTTCGGTTCGGTGTAATTAGAATCATCATCAGCCATTCGACGCCCACTGCAGGCCTCCTTCGTGGTTTTCATAACCATGAGGGGTTTTGCCATAATCGCCACGCTTGGCAGGCGGGTTGGCGATCGCAGTATGCGGTTGGAATCTCAGGAAGACGCTGCTGCCCGTCTCCTGGCAATTGATTTCCTTAGTCGCCTTCTACGATTCCGTGTGGCGCCGGATTAAGAATAGCGTCACTCCATTTCCTTCCGTAATTGGAACGGCAAGAGACATTTGCATCTTAAATTAAGGCATCAGGGTAAAACGGCTGGATTAGTAATATTATCATTAATTAGGAAACTTATAATTTTACCAGGTTATAGTTTAGTTTCATTGAAGGTCATCCAGGTTTACGCTCCGACCTCGAAACATCCGAGAAAGTAGAGTTAATGTATGAGGACATTTCCAAAGCTACATACCTCTATATCTAATTATACGGTTGTGATGGGGGACTTCAACGCCAAGCTGGGCAATCGAGATCGAAAAATTCTATTGACTCACAAAATATGTATTCACAAAAATCTGATACAGGTTTAGCCCAAGACCCTCAAGCTAGACTAACTCGGCACTACACCGAGAACATTCTGGACATCAGCATGTACGAGATTAGAATGGGTCTCAAACAGCTTAAAAACAGAAAGGTACCGGGCGATGACGGAATTACAGCTGAGCTATTGAAAATTGGAAGAAATCCGGTTCTTAGGGTTCTTCAAAAGCTATTTAATTCCGTCACTATCGACGGCATAACGCTAGAGGAATGCAACAGAAGTGTGGTGATACTTTTCTTTAAGAAAGGTGATAAAACCCTATTAAAGAATTATGGACCCATCTAACTTTTGAGCCATATCTATAAGCTGTTCTCAAGAGTCATTACGAATCGTCTCGCACTCAAGCACGATGACTTCCAGCCCCCCGAACAAGCCGGTTTCCGAAAAGACTAGTACCTTGGACTACATACATACGCTGCGGCAGATTATACAGGAAACCAAGGAGTATAATCCACCACTATGCTTAGCGTTTGTGGACTACGAAAAAGCTTTCGATTCGATCGAGATATGGGCGGTACTTGAATCTCTCCAGCGGTGCCAAATCGATTATTGCTACATCGAAGTGCTGAAGTATTTGTACAAAAACGCCACAATGTCAGTCCGACTACAGGATCAGAATAGGAATCCTATTCATTTGCAGCGCCGAGTGAGACAGGGAGATGTAATGTCTCCGAAACTGTTTACAGCTGCAATTGAAGACGTATTCAAACTTCTGAAGTGGGTAGGATCTGGCATTTATTTTATTTTATTAGGACAAGCAGTAGCTAGTACACTAATACATTATAAATTATAAAACTTAAAGTGTTTTAAGGTAAGTGCCTAGCCTATTAAGGTTGCCAAAGCATGCACCTTTGCTAGTGATTAAGTTAACTTAAATATCAACATAAGTAGTGATTATGGCTGAGACCCTGGAAGATTTGAGTTCAATGCTCAATGGCCTGAACAGAGCTTGTAACAGAGTGGGTCTTAAAATGAATATGGACAAGACGCAGCCTCTTCTATCCACGTTGGCGGCTCTGACCTCGAAGTTGTCGACCACTATGTATAGCTGGGACAAACAGTCCAGTTACGTAAGTTCAACTTCATGGGCAGCGTTCGGGAAACTAAAACACATTTTCGCGTCCAAAATACCTCAATGTCTCATGACAAAGGTGTGTGTTGCCAGTGATGACTTATGGATGTGAGACCTGGTCGCTGACTATGGGCCTCATAAGAAGGTTCGAGGTCGCCCAACGAGCAATGGGGAGAGCTATGTTAGGAGTTTCACTGCGTGATCGAATCAGGAATGAGGAGATCCGCAGAAGAACCCGAGTTACTGATATAGCTCGAAGAATTGCTCAGCTGTAATGGCAGTGGGCGGGGCACATAGCTCGAGGAACTGATGGCCGTTGGGGCGAAAAAGTTCTGACCTGGCGACCGTGGACCGGACGACGCAGTGTAGGAAGGCCCCCCACCAGATGGTCTGACGACCTGATTACGGTGGCGGGGAGTCGCTGGATGCGGGTGGCACAAGACCGAGAAGCTTGGAAAACCATGAGGGAGGCCTATGTCCTGCAGTAGGCGTCAAATGGCTGATGATGATGATATTTTGTTTGAGCTCAATATACTCTCTGTTGGTTTGAAATTTGGGATGTACGTAGGTGGGTAGTTTAATCTATATTCATCACTACTCTATTCTATACTATGTAGAGCATAAGGCCTATTATGATACGTTTTATTCTGCTTGTGCCATAATAAAACAAAGCCACTGAAGTGACGGTCACTGAAAACAATGAAGCGAATACCGTTGTGACTTTTACGTATTGTTGAAAAAATCTGGCGGCACGGCAGTGCCACCGCTAAGTTGAGCAAAAAAGCGGCATGGCCGTACCATACTTTTCTCGAAGCAGTTCAGGTCATTTTCTAATCATTGTGGATAAAAATAGGAGCCTGAAAGTCAATCTATTTATTTAAAACATATCTAATAGATTTTTTAATATTGATATGGTCACTATAAGATTTTGTTGGGTTAGCTAATTACGTAATAACTTAAGACCTTTAAGTAGGGACTGAATAAATTAACTGACTTGGATATATATATATATATATAGGCTATGTTCCTTCATAACTCCGTCAAATCTTGAACGATTTCGACAATTCTTTTTTTTTTTTTGGTGAACATCTGATGAAGACTTTCAGGGATGGAGAATGGAACTCTTCAATGGACAGTAGTAAACAAGGCCTAATGGGGCACATTCTTCTTTAGTAAGCGTAATAGTGAAATAGCGTAAAAGTAGTCCCAAGGTACTCGTACTTTGGTGATGTTCTGCTGAAGACTTGCGGGGATGGAAATTGAACACGTCAAATTTTAAAGCAACTAATTAAGTAGGGTAAATTATGGTCCTAAGGGACTCGCATATTTTTCTCCCGTTCCCCTACTAAAAATTGAAAAAGCAAAATTTTTAAATAAAAAATAAAAACCGACTCCGGAACACTACAGTACCAAAAAGTTAGAAATAATTTATATCGGTTATATTATAATTTGTAGTCGGTGCCCAGTTTCATGACCAGCACATATATTTTGGGCACCGATTCCAAATTATACTTCTACAATACCTACATGTATACATACTTCTAATTATTTAAATTATTTCTAACTTTTTAGTGCTGTAGTGTTTCGAAGTCGGTTTTTATTTTTTATTTATTTTTTTTTGTGTTTTGTTCTGCTTTGTCTTCAATACAACATTTGACTTGCTTATAGGTGCCCAAGCCAACACATAATATTTAATGTATTTAATGGGAAACAAAGGACTATGCATAAACATTAGCAACACTACATGATGTGCAGCAGTACCTAATAGTTGCATTTCTGAGAGGATGGTAAGTGTTATTGTAACTTTAAGGGTGATGGCGATCATTAAAATATTTTTTATGTAGACAATTCTGCGTTTTACTCAGACCCAGATCATTAAATTATTTTAACAAAAGCTTCAGGATTTCAAAATGACATAATTTTTGAAACCACATCACATCAGGTTTCAGTATTTTTAGCCGGGTGTTGGATAAATTTCAAACTGTTAACTACTTTGTCCCTGAAATTAAAACAAAAATTCGCTGGCCTACTAGTTTTTACCCGACTGCGGTGAAGCCCAAAAGGAGGGTAATGTGTTTGGCTCATATGTATGTCCGATTCTATGTTCCCTCATAACTCCTTAACCAATGGACAGATTGTGGCAAATAATATATCAATCGATTCGTCGTGTTTGGCCGAGTGTCATAGGCTATATGAATTCAGCATAAAGCAAACAAGAAAAATAAAAGCCTCCAAATAGGTTTTTAAAATTGTCCTCAGCACGGGTTCGTGCAACCAAAAGAATATTAAAAAATAAAAGTCAAAAAAGAGAAAAAATAAAAAACTGAAATATAAAATAACCAAAATCCGACTGCTGATCATTAACTACCTACTAAGCAGGCGGGACCCAATTTTAATAATAGTAACCTGCTTAGTAGTTAATGATCAGCAGTCGGGTTGTTGGTTATTTTTTATTACAGTTTTTTTTGTAATAGTGCTAGAAAGCACCAATGACACCAATGACTATTCTACGAGACGTGACCAAAGTATTTACTACTGTAGTTCAATAACTCACTACTAAAAACAATGAATTCATCACCAACATCCAGGGCCGCGCCTCACTTTGAAATGCTGTCATTGGAATATTGAGTGAGTGTGGCATTCAAAGAGTGTAGACTTATTTTTGTTCTATTACTTTTGAACTTTCTTACTCAATTTTCCACAAAAAAAATAATTACTTTGTGTTGTTTTTTTGCTTTAGATTGGCGCTTTTATAGGGACATTGGTACCTACATCGCGTAAAGGGAAAATCTGGGAAATAACTCCTAGAACAAAAAATGTTACCAAACCCAAACTAATTGGGGTGTGTCAGAAGTTACGCACCTTTAAAATACTCCCTTTGTAGCTGTAATGAAACCTGGTCCCAGTTCTTGAAAATCTTTATTGCTCCACTTATTTCTATCAGAATCTATGTACCTACGTTACATTGCAAGGTCAATCTCCGCCATGCAGTTTCTCGGTATAATCCTACATATAAGGGCGGCTATGGGCGAACTCAATTTATATTAAGTTAGGTTAGTTTTAGCTAGGCATGTGTAGGTTCTAATGAAGGGAACCTGAGAGCTCAATGAGATAGACGCACATAGAGGTGCGCGTATAAATCGAATCAATTAGTTTTGCAGTGAAGTCAGAGTGCAGTAGTGTTACTGGAGTGTTACCGATGCGATAGACTGTTAACTAAGTTAGCTACGCTCTTCGCAACAAGTTAGCGCGCGAATGTCTTGAGGGCTTTGCAATCATCTTGCTAACTATTCATATACTGTGACTAGACCGTATTTGCGCGACAAAGCCGAACTAGAATTTCACTTTAAATTGGTTAGTTTTGTTAGTTTTCTGTGGTTTGCTCTCTTAAAGCCGGTTTCTGAATTGAGAATTTCACTAAGTAAATTACTTAAGTAACGTTCTGTCACGCTCTTTTCTGAGAAATTCGAAGAGACATCACTACAGTTAACCATTTACTTAGCGAAATTCTCAATTCAGAAACTAGCCATAGGTTAGTTTTACCATTGCTAATCATAGTTAATTGAAAACCAAACGTGTCATACCCTCACATGCCCACTATAATCGGTCAGGTATTCATCCTATGATGACCATTTACATTTTGTGATACAATACTTGTGTTAAAATTAAAATGTAGAAGCACCACACCTGATAGACTCCAAATAGTCTCCCAGCAGTAACAAAAGGTACAACTTAAAATTTCGTAATGGTGAAAAAAGACACCGGCCGTTCAGAAATCGAAATTGCGGTTGGACAGTGATCGTTTTTGTCCAAGATAGGTACTGATGCATTCTCATGGTGGGCGAAAGCTTTGGTCCGATTGGGTTACCTCGAGGCATTGGAAGTTTGATAGTGGATTCCTTGTTAATATTTTAAGCTCAAATAGATATTCTAATTTTCGTCGTACCTAATTTCTGTCGAATCTATTTGTCACTTTGCAACTGAACTGAGTGAACTTTCAAGCGTGTGAACTTTGGACCTAGTAGTTCTACATTTAACAGGTCTATTTGCGACTTGATTAAACAATTGGACTTAAACTGAACTCAATTCTTTATTGTCATACCCAAACAACGAAGAATAAATCCTTTCCTGCTAGGTAAGCTAGTTTATATTGTATTGGTTTGGTTCTGCCCGTCTCGAGCGCAGCCGCAGCTGCGTCGACGCAGGGCGGGAGACAATTTGTTGGCTGTCAATTCGCGAGGTTCAATGACCGCTAAGCCGTCGCTTGCAATACACCTTTGCTTTGACAATGAACGAGCCATGTACCTAAAGTAAATTAGAAAATCAAGTTTCTCATGTGTCCTATGTCGAAGGTTGCGTATCTTTTGCAAAAAGTGAAAGGATAGGACCAAAACATTACTAATCACAATAGATTATCTAATGACTAACTTTCGCAAATAATAGATTTTCGAAGACTTTAACTACCTACGTTAATATTATGAAAATATAGTCAAGTAGTTGGGGGCTGTCACACTCTTTATTCAAATATTGTGTGAAAATGAGAATCCACGTGTTCATTGTGTTTCTGTACGATACGTAATCATTAGTAACGACATGATTAATATAAGGTAGGTACCAATGTTTGTTTATCAGTTGTATAATATAACAGTTCAACGAATACAAATGTAACAATCTTTTATTAACATTGAAGTAAGGTACAGATAAAACGAGACACCTGCACTCTAAGATATAATCCGATTGCTACAATATATAAGTATGTATATCCGCGACTATGTTCACGTGTTCCTTATC
The DNA here is from genome assembly GCA_947310995.1 of Yponomeuta cagnagella. Classification (NCBI taxonomy): domain Eukaryota; kingdom Metazoa; phylum Arthropoda; class Insecta; order Lepidoptera; family Yponomeutidae; genus Yponomeuta; species Yponomeuta cagnagella. The sequence goes on from OX371267.1 coordinate 17,100,974, forward strand.
TAAATGGTTATAAGGATATGTTGTTATGTTGTGCTATCTTGCCTTGATCAAGCATGGCAAATTGGTCTCAATTTCAATTTGCTTATTCATTTATCCAAAATGCCGCCCAAATCCCGTTCCGTCTGTATTAGCAGCTCACTGATTCCAGTCAAATATCCACAATCTAAATTGTTCTAACTGTTGCTTCGTGGGTTTGTATAAATGTATTAGTGATAACATAGTACCTAGGTACATAGAATAGGCATTTAATAAGATTCTCACATTAGTAAACACGTATTATACGATGATATTTCTCGTCGGTATCAGATATAATTGGATCGCAATGCGAGTCCCGTCTATGCGGAAGAGTGGTGGCAGAATCTCTCGTTACATTCTGTGCTGACTTCTAAGAACGACATGGGAAAAAGCCCGCCGCCGCGCTAGACCTCGAATTTCCAGATTGCAAACAGTAACTACGATCAGAAGATAGATTTGACTTTCAAATCAAAGTCTAAAATTGGTTTATTAGAATTTGTAAATAGGTCCTTAAACGAGCACGTGTACTATCTTGTAACACAGCTCGCTTTTTGGTCGGTAGTATAAATAATAGAGTCCGAATTTTCCTCATTGTTGCCAAGTCTTCCACGAGCTTTAGGGTTGCATACCTATCATTTCAAAGGAAGCTGGCTGAAGGCACCCGTTCTTCTGCAGATATGTCTATAATAATATCTCTAATTTTCAGCGTACAAAATGATGTCTTGAAGATGTCTCCTATTGAAATACTAGCCCCGATAATTGCCATCAAACAGGCTCGGCTCGGATTACAATATTACACAATCAGTAAACATGTTTCTTTCCTTACCGTAAATCAAGACGATAATGCTTTTGATTGGCACAAAGTTGATAATGAAGTTATTAAAACTAACAGTAATTTGTGGTATTTTTACAGCAAATCAATATTAGAAGAACAAATAATAGAACAGCAGGATGTTTGATAGTTCTTTTACCGACGTTGGCGGAGTACAAATATGAGCTGGCTATATTTGAAGGGCTCGTCGGCATTCCCTCTCCCTCGCGCTTTTTAAAACTTAAGGATTATAAAAGAATGAGTATACTTTTGAGAAATGTAGGAAATATAGGCTCTAGTCATGTACGCTCTTAAGATTAACTCGAAATTTGACTCTTATCGTTTGTCTCGTCACATTTCACAAAAATTCAACCCGTATACATGGTGCTTTTAAAATGGCGCTCGAACGAAACAAAAGGCCGTCGCCGTTTAGCTATTTAGTATGCATTTGGAAAGGGAAGGAGGCGAGAGCAATAAGTTTTGAGCCAGCGATTTGCATAGATTGAGGCGGGCTTACGGCACAGGCTAAATATCACAGAAGGTATCGGTGGTTCCTATCTATCGGTACCACCTATCGCTGGTCCAGTTTTAACTTCAATATCACTGTCCCAAACTTACATTAACGGCACACTGCTGCCGTCCTGAATATGGTCATTACAGAGTTACCAAAATTCGTGCAGCGAGATTCACTGAGGCACGCAAGCTTTATCTGTCAATGGCGCCATACTGTGTGAACACCTTTGGAAGTGTTTGGTTTGAATCTCAACAGCATGTTGTTGTTGGTCATCCTACTATGAATCCCGACCTTTGCTTCTGTTGGATTTTGTATCGTGCTTGCGGCGTGTGGCGTGCGCGCGGGTTTGGTGATTTACTTCGGCCTGCGTGGGCGACCGCGACCGGCGAAGAGAATACGCGATAATACACCCTCTGTTTGCATGTGATCTGATGCCATAAAACGTAAAGATCCAAGCCATTCATCCTTCCAGATAGCTAAAGAGAAAAGCTTTACTTACAAGAATTACAGCGCAAACTATGAACAGTCCTGAATCAGTGCCAGTAAGAGCTAATCCTAAACCGAGATCAAGGTTTAACGATAAAGCTAAATCCTAATCATGACCCAAGGGAGAGTTTTAGTTATGAGTCGCCCCCATTGCTGTCAAAGAGGTTTACTAAATTGCACTCATTTACCGCAACAACAACGTCAGCGGCACGTGCAGAATGTTGCTAGCGACTATTAGCAGGAATTCCGACGTCGCAATAGGACATATAAATGTGGAAAAAACTAGGCTCTCCGCTGGCGACAAGTCTGCGCCATGTAGAGTTGTGCGGTTGATTTTCCCATTTAAGAAGCGAGTCCATCCGCTGAGGGCAGTAATCAAAGTGGATACGCACAACCTCATGTTCGTAGTCGGCAACCTCAATGCGATAGACCTAACTAATCATTGAAGACTGCATGATATTACCTACCTTTGAAATTCACTTTTATGGAGGTATGAATAAAAAAGTGCATTTCATATGTTTTTCGCAATCTAAGACCAGAGAAATACCGATTACGCGGCGCTTACAAATGAAAGACAGGTCACCAACTCGATGACAAGTGACTGAGCAATATCATGCAACATAAAGCCAATTGTCAGTGCAGTAGCTAATGGAAATAGTCGTAGTGCATAATTAGAAAATAAACGGCGGCGACACGACAACACGATTCGCGCTTCGTTGCGACATTAGCAATAGTTGCCGGCTTACTATGCGGGTCATTATTACATTACTGTTGCGTCTGTAGTAGTATCTGTTGCATCGTTAACCGCAAGGGCCAAAATTAATCAAATTGAATAGGCCTGTGTTGCTTCCAAGATGAACCGAGACGGTAGTGTAGCAAGATGGTGAGGAACTATCTTACTGCGTCCCACTTCTGTTGTGAAAATTCCATCTAAACGCTCGTGGCAAACTAATAATTTCCAATTTCGAAATATTTCAACATCAGTAAGATTCAATATAAGTAATATGGCAAGAAATTAAAATTTACAGGTTTTTTTCATTTCATAGCTAAACTGAGCTATCTTTGTTTTATGCTGATCCACTAGTTCTTCGAGAAAATCAGCTGAATTATTCTTGTTCACTTGTATGTATACGGCTGCAAATAAAATATAATTTTACTGTCGTGAACAGTATAAAGCAATTAAAACGGTGACGGCCACGTCTTGTCACACTTCTGAGGTTGTACCCAAAAACTCCTGTTCCCCATCTTCCGTCTCAAACTACTGCGAATACCCGCTCGCTAAAACAATACTCCTCTATGATTTATATCGTCTGCGATAAGTTTGGAGGTCCTCTCCCAAACAGTTTATCGACTTCCCGACAATCTCAAAATAAAATTAAACAAATCGTCTGTCGCTTATAAGCTGGGTGCTTTCGTAAGTCTGACTGTAAAGGAGCCTTTGTCACTGGCACTGCGCCAGCAAAAACGCTCCGGACTCTTCCGCTACTGTTTAGCTTTACCCACTCGCATAATCGCTTTATGCTGTACAGTACACTGTACCTACTCGATTGCTTGATATTGAGTTTTGCATTTGATTGCATCAACCAATCAATCAACCCGTATTCATCCACTGCTGGACATAGGCCTCCCCCAAGGCACGCCACTTCCCTCTATCCTCAGCCATCCTCATCCAGCCACTGCCAGCGATCTGACCTCAGATCGTCGGTCCAGCGAGCGGGTGGGCGTCTCACGCTGCGCTTGCCAGCTCGTGGTCTCCACTCGAGAACCATATTGCATACCTATTATTAACTTAATACTCAAAATAAAAAAAACTTATCAACTATCGATGGTCGGCTCGTAAAGGAGAAACTCGTTTTAATCGTAAAGCTAAAACGTTATTGATCATCGAAATGGACGATGTAGACATTATCTTTATAACGATATTTGATACAAAGTGGGACAAATTTATCATAGCTTCATTGGAGTGTTGAGCTCTTGGCCCGGACTAAAGAATCGTTAAAACAGTTGATCTCTCACCTCTCCAGTTTGTAATATTCCAATGGTGTGCTATTGAACTCCCACTACCTATGTATGTTCTCGGAAGCGCAGTGCGTTTATGGAAATGATCATAAAACACGTATAAGGCTATTGTAAAGGGTATATTTTGTTTCATTGTTTTGATGTTTGTTGACGTGTTAACAGGCTCAGGTTGACCCAGCATCCAGGTTCAATGAAGTCACCACCATCAGAAAATTATTAAGCGCAACGGATGGTACTGACACAATTTATTGCACACAAAGAAAATTCTATCAAAGCCAAAAATTTGTAAACTTTGTAATATTGAAAAAGTCAACATAATTTTTTTTAAATAAAAAATAAAAACAGACTTCGAAACACTACAGCACTAAAAAGTTAGAAATAATTTAAATAATTAGAAGTATGTATACATGTAGGTATTGTAGAAGTATAATTTGGAGTCGGTGCCCAAAATATATGTCATCATCATTATTCAGCCACAAGAAGTCCACTGCTGGACCTAGGCCTCCTCCATGGATTTCCAAAAAGACTGGTTGGAAGCGGCCTGCATCCAGCGCTTCCTGCCACTTGGATGAGGTCATCTGTCCATCTTGTGGCTGGTCGTCCTACGCTGCGCTTGCCGATATGTGGTCTCCATTCGAGAACTTTTCGGCCCCATCGGCCATCAGTTCTGCGTGCTATGTGCCCCGCCCACTACCAGTTCAACTTCCTAATCCAATAAATATATGTGCTGGTCATGAAACTGAGCACCGACTACAAATTATACTTCTACAATACCTACCTACATGTATACATTCTTGTAATTATTTAAATTATTTCTAACTTTTTAGCGCTGTAGTGTTTCGAAGTCAGTTTTTATTTTTTATTTAAAAATTAAAATTTTATACGCTATTTTATGAAACAGACGGATTTTACTAAAGGTTGTGCCCCATTAGGCCTTATTTACTGCTATCCACTGAAGAGTTCCGTTCTCCATATCTGAAAGTCTTCATCGGATCTTCACCAAATTAAAATGGGACCAATGGGACGTTATATCTGTTCCAACAAAAAAAGAATTGTCGAAATCGGTTAAGATTTGACGGAGTTATGGAGGAATTGATGACCTCCTCCTTTTTTGAAGTCGGTTAAAAACTACCTAAAGAAATAACACTATTTGCGCCGTCGAATTCAATTTCAATGCAAGTTCAGTGGCAAAACGCCGCCGGGCTTTATCAATAAAATAAAAAGTTTAATGACACTTACAATCGTGCATTCATTGAAGGGGATACAGCACAGTACATGACGTAAGTACATAGGGTGCAGGCGTCGTAGTTGTCAAACGAGAAGTTTTTATCGGGCACCGTGTCGCCGTCGAATAGAAAATGAGCCTTGAATAATGCATGGGTTCTTCGCCCCTACCGATACCGCCCCCTTGCAAGCTTGTGACGAAACTGATTTGTACCTTCGATGTTGCACCAACGCGCTGACAGGTGTAATTACAGCCTATTTATTATTCCAAATACTAAATCCAATCTGCGACGAAAAACAAATGAAAAGAAAAAAAATAAGCAAACAGTTATCTTAATTAAGTGTGAAAGTGAGAAGAACAAAATCTAACTTCCATTTTGAATGAAATGTCAATTAAGAATGGGAACAAATTAAGAGTGCGCCGACGTATGTGGCGGGTTTTATTACACCCGTTTCGCAGTAAAAGTGCGGCCTGAGAAATTCAACTGTGGACGGGTGAATTCTAGCGTCCAGCCAGTTTCACTTCCTGGCCTTACAAATGACCACAATATTATTGCCATGTCGTTTAAATCGTTTACAAGACCATAACACTTATCCTACAGCATACTTATGTTATGTATGACTCAAAATATTAGGGGGAGGAAGGGCAGTTTGATGCAACAAAATTCAAAGTTAAATGTCAAATGATAAAACCTATATTACTATAATGCTCTTTTTAAGCTTTGTCTATTACTTATTTAACAAAATTAATTTATTAAAATATTAAAACCTGTGTAAGTCACAAGATAAAATATATTTTACGTCTTAAATGAAAAATCAGTTTTGCATCATTCTGCCCCATTCATGGGGCACATAGGTACATAGCTTGGGGCACTTTGGTAAACAGGGAAATAAATAATTTAGAAGACTTTCATATTTTTATTTCTTTTATTATAGAGAGATCAAACTTTGTCTCGTTATTGACAATTTTAAGGTAATTTCTCGTTATTTTTTTAACAAAATAAAGGTTGCCTATAGGTACTTTAAACTGGAGAAAACTAAAAAACAATCATTTCACATTCTTAACAAGGCAACAAAAAAAGCAGATAATATTATGTAACTATGTAAAATATAACAACGCTCTTATTGCATGTGTTAATTGTTGTATGCATTTAAGTCAACCGTAAAAGTGTAAGGAGATGACGGTCGACATGTGCCCTTTGACATGTTTGCCATAGGAACTGGTGGGCAACTGTAAAACTACGTAACATTTGGAATCTGATCTATCTTTTTCTGGCGTTTCAGTATAAACCCTGGATTTTTCTTATTCAATTCCCTTCCTAGATGTCTTTTGGTTCATAACTCTGTAAATACCTTTTCTTGTTCTGTTGTGAAAACTTGAGCCAAGGTGTATTTAGATCCATATGAAGTAGAGGGTGGTTCTTTTCCATTTTCTTCATGAGATTTTTGAAACTTTTCAAAGCGATGTTGCAAGGTAATCTCGTTTGATACAGTACTTATGAGCTGCTTTTCGGAGCATCCTTGATGTAACTTCGACTGAGACTACTGAGAGATTACATCGAGTTGAGATTACTTCGGACATTGCAGTCTTGATCTTCTCTTCGTCTATATTGCTTCTATCCGTGTGGTTTGTACGCACCATTTTCTGGAGAAACAAAAACCATATATGAGATGAAAGTATTTGGGGGCACTTTGATACGTATCAATCTGCCCCAAGCTTTACTGTATTAGTGTGCCCGGCAGAATAAAAAAAAATTAAGACTACTAATAAAATCGCTTTAATTCTTACAAAAAAACTCGTAATCCTTGATGACTTAACTTACCTTAAGTTTGTATAGATATTTACGTGATGCCACAGAAAATCGCCAAAACACTTTAAAATGAATAAAAATTTAATTTGCAAGGAGATTTACTCGTTTATTTTTTCATACTCCAATTTTCCGACATTTTGGTAGGTACTTTAGCAAGTGCCGTGGTCTCGGTAGACTGAGGTGACAGGCGTATTTTTGAAAGCATTAACTGATAGTTTACTACCCTCGAAAAAAAATTATTAAGTTACCTACGGTCCAAAAATATTTTGCCAAAATATTAAACTTGAAAAAATAAGCGATTAAATATCCGTGCAAATTCAGTTTTTATTATGTCTAGTGCTCGTGTGAACCCTAGAAAATATTTTTAAATACAAGTCTTTTTTTAGTTTGCCGCACTAGAAACGCATCCTTTCATGTCAAACGCCAACGGCTAACTCAAATATAGTAATCTATGGGCTAACTGGTCGGGCGCGCGGTCTCGGCTGTTGCACTAACACTTGTACCTATATAGACACTTTTTAGCGATGGGGCCACTCGGATACATTTAGTCGATTATGAAATAGGCTTGGCGCATCAATGTGCCCCTCTTGTATCATTGTGCCCCGCCTCCCCATCTACATGTCCACACGTCTACACGTCTACGTTCTACATTTAGGATCATTTCACAAAGAGACTGAAGTTTTCTGAAGAAAATTAAATCAACATTAAAACGTAAAATCAATACCAAAATCGATTGCAATGAAAATTATTCGATTATGGTTTCCTAACAAATCCAATTATCTACATCTCTCTTATCTGCGGTTGAACCTTCAGCTCATAAAACCTACCTAAAAACTTCGGAAAAAAGCTTTAACCTGCAAACCACAAAGAAGGGTGCTAGCTAAGCCATTGCTGTCAATGCGTTTGAAGAGTCGTAAAGATGCCCTCGCGCTAATTTTATGGGAAATAACGGTACAGGCAACCGGCTTGCTAAAGGAAGTAGCCGTTTGTGCCACTACCTTCGCTGTCTGGCTAAGCACCGACAATAATATGATAATGATGGCTTATCCTATACTCTCTATTTGGCTTGAGCTGGACTCAGGAGCCAAAAAAAAAATAGAAAGGACCAAGCGCTCCACGGTGCTAAAAAGAACTGTAATAAAAAATAACTAACAACCCGACTGCTGAGCATTAACTACTGAGCAGGGGGGACCAACGCAACGAGTCACACACAATGTTGAATTTGGGTCCCGCCTGCTTAGCAGTTAATGTTAAGCAGTCGGGTTGGCGTTTTTTGACCAAGTTACCTGTATTGAGCAAAATATTCGAAAAGTGGTTTTAGGTCAACTAGTTACCCACTTTAATAATTAACAACTACTGCATAACCAGCAGTTTGGCTCCACACAGAGGCGGTCGACGACGGACGCTGGTGTCGTGCTAGTTAAACATATTTATAGTGCATGGGAGGATCCTAGGGATGCTAGGTGTTTTTTGTGACCTGTCAAAGGCATTTGATTGCGTGGACCATGAGACAATTTTATTAAAACTAGAAAATTACGGAGTAAAGGGGAAAGGTTTAGAACTGGCGAGATCATATTTAAAAGGAAGGGAATCGTATAAAATCCACAGGTTCACATCGTTGTGAGAGATGGTCTCTAGTTCTGTAACGATTTGGTGTCTACTGTTAAGTTACAAGAACTTTGTAAAGGGCCGATTCTTTTTCTTGTATATGTAAATGACTTGCCATTTATTATTTGCAGATGACATTTCCATTTTTTTTAAATTAAGAGACAAGAAAATAATCTTGACGATGCAAACAATGCTCTCTCGCATGTATTAGATTGGTTTACGGTAAATAATTTGCTTCTAAATTCCAAGAAGACAAAATGTATAAAGTTTACCTTAACAAATGTAAGATTAGTTGAAAACAACACTACGCGGAAAAGAAAAAGAACTTGTAGAAGATACCGAATTTCTAGGCATCACAATCGATTCAAAATTGCAATGGGGTTCTCATATTGTAAAACTAGCACACAGGCTTAGCTCTGCAGCATATACAGTCAAAAGAATTAGAGATCTCATTGACGTTGCAACTGCTAGGCTTGTTTATTTTAGGTTACTTCCATAGTATTATGTCCTACAGTATACTACTGTGGGGTCGGGCTGCAGACATTGAAACTATCTTCATGTTACAGAAGAGAGCGATCCGATTTATTTACTTCTTGTTTACAAGCTAGGAAGGGACTCGTTAAGGGATTTCTTTGAGGAAACTAACACCTTGACGGTTGCAAGTCAATACATTTATGAAAATATAATGTATGTTAAGAAAAATATCAGCAATTTCGAAAATATTGGTCCATAATATTGATACTAGGAATAAATTGCCATTTTCAGACTTCTGAAAGTTAATTCATCCTTTATGGGCCACTGACGGTTCTACAATTTCTAAAATTCTAAAATTCCTCAAGATATGTTAGACTTACCATCGACGCGGTTTAAAAAATGTGTTAAGCATAGTCTATGCCAAAAATCCTATGAAGGATTACCCATTAATGATTATTTGGAAGACAAAGTTGTCTGAAGTTTAAATAATGTTAACGGGGACGATTGTATCTAGTGTAGTGTAACTTTATGTTGAAAACTCTGCTAATTAACCAAACCTGTCTTGAAAAGAATAAATGTGGAGTTTGTTAGCTTCTTCCACGCATAATCTATTAATTGTGAAACTAACAGCTTTGACGTTCATTAAGTAAACATTTTGTTTTTATAGTGATTAAGTGGTTGTTTAGAAAAAAGTGTTGTGAAGTTAAGAAATAGTATGGGAATAAATCCTACTCTTATTCAACGGTTTATAAAGTGCTTTTTCAATCACGAACCCACCCCTAGAACGTAACAATATTAATCAAGCCAACAATACGATAGATAAAATCTTTAAAAAAATATTTTTAGGGTACGCCCGCTACACTTAAATTTGGGATGCAATTGTTTTTTCTCGCTTACGCCATAGTGTGGGGTATTGTTCGATTGGTTGTTTATTTGGTACACCCAAATATTGTGGGTATAGAAAGACAATTTTTTGATTTAGGGTTTCGTTTGCAAAATATTAAGCTTTGAAGTGCAAATTTTAGTCCGAGTAGGGCGTTGTCGTCATGTCCCTAAAATTACTATTATAAAGGTGTTTGAAATCTAGGTGTTCTTGAGCTTCTCATCATGCATCGGCATCTCTTTGAGATCAGGAAGTCTTTGGATATAGAAGATATCAATAAAACGTATTCCTTCATCTTAGATTCTGAATTTCTAGTTATAATAGTGTCTGAAATTCAGGTGCTTTTTAAATGGTCATCATCAGGCTTTCAAGTATTGGAAACAACAATAAAGCTGGCTACTTTAACTCGAATTATAGGTTTTAGGTTTGCAAGTCTTCTCAATCTTATATATATAAAAATGAATTGCTGTTCGTTAGTCTCACTAAAACTCGAGAACGGCTGAACGGATTTATCTTATCTTAGTCTTGAAATGTTCGTGGAGGTCTACGGAAGGTTTAAAAGGCGAGAAAAAATCGAATAATTTCCGGGAAAACCCTAAAAACAGCCCTTTTCTATTTCCCATACAAACGTTTTCTGTGGCGTTACGAAGTTCGCCGGGACAGCTAGTAAATTATAATTTAACTGTATGACAGCTGAAACTAAACCATTCTAGCTGAAATATCGACTGAGAACCACTCAGCTAAGAAGCATCCTGATTAAATTAAAGCCGCATTGAAATCGGTCCATCCGTTTACGATGCCACAGGCAGACACATACACACACAGGCAGACCGAAAGGCTTAGGCCTAAAATTTATACATTAGGTACACTATACATTTCTCGTTTTTCAAGTCGGGGGTTTAAAATCGGGGAGGATGAACCGCTAATGAAATAACCCTAGACATCTAGGAAATAAAATTGACAACTGCGACGAGCGACCTCCTAGGAGTCTTTTGCTTCGTTTTATTCATTAATATCGAAACCTCTTAGTTAAAGTCGAACTTATACCTACGTTTAAGACTGTGTATTTGTTAGAAACATAAATAAATAAATAACTTCCACACAACATAATCACTTGGTCCCAAACTAGGATACACTGTGCTGTGGTAACCAGACGAGGACATCACAAACAAATGTGTTAATGTAAGTCAAATTAAAAAAAAGAAACCTTAAAACAGACTACAAACACTGCAGGTTGTTGCCAAATGGCTGAAACTAGAAATTATTGTTACTACGCCCAAGAGACCATTTTCAGGCCTTGTCCAACAATGCAAAATCGATAATAGGTACAAAAGCAGGCTAAACGCCCCCGTGAAATGTGGCGGAAACAATGCAAGCTGAAAACAGCCACCTACGGTCAGGAATAATGGAGAATTTGTTCATAATTTACGATTTGGGCTTTGCTGTTTACCGTTAAATTGAATAGAGTAAGCTCTCATGCTGTTTTATGGAAATATGTGCATGTTGGATACCGGTTGTTAAAAGGATTGGCAAACTTTAATGGAATGCATCGGTCGATGACTATCGTCTTCAATTACTAGCTAAGTTTCGATAAAGTTAAGGCACTTTATGAAAACTTAGTATCAGAACACATATGAGGATGATGAATAATATTATAGAAACAGAATTAATTGCGTTAGGTCCAACCAAGATTGCGTCTGAACAAAGACGGAGTAGCCAAGTTGCGGGTTTACCTATACACTTAAGATTTGACGTCATCCTAAAGGCCAACAGAGAAAACTGGAAAGAGAGGCAGAGGTACTAGTGGTGGGTGGTTAGATAGAGATATAGCAAAAGGCTTCTCCGGGCCATCTGTAGGCTTAATGCATCGGGCACGTTTAATGCAAATACATAACGGGTGTTCGACCCGCTGGAAGCTGAAGATCGATAACAGCAAAAGAAAAGTCCATGTATTTACCGACATAAAGCGGGCTTTATTAACGAGAATTATTAATTAAACAGAAATTTGGTGCTATCTTGCAAGAGGGATCTTTGATATGGCATTTTATAATTAAAGCGGAATGCACCATTAAACTGTTGAAATTATTGAGCACTCTCCCGCACTTAGAGCGGATGTGAAATAAAATAGTAGGTTTCATGAGAGCTACGTTTCACTGCTGCTATAAACAGCATGGGAGTTTACCGACGTGACATTTTAATACTTCTCAAACAACTCGTAGCAAAAATTATCCACGAGCAAAGGCAAGAAGCACTGTTGCATATTCTGCTCTCAATAGTAAATTATATCCATGACACTCAGGGTCAGTGTTCAGGTTCGTGATTTGTCTCATCAGATCGTATGCAAGTGAACGGATCCATTACAATGCCATACGAAAGCGCAGATACATTGTCTGCCACAGGCTTATAACACAATGCTAGTTTGCGACATCTTTGTCTCTACTTGAATTGTATCGAGGAAAAGGTCACATAGCTCGATAAATGGGGCTTAGAGATAGAAATAATATTGATTGCTGTGGTTTAGGCAGGAATTTGGTTCCTAAATTTATCTCCGCTTTTGGAGAAAATTGTTGCTTGCTCCGATATAAACACTAAAATATATTTGCTTAGAAATCTTCGATATTGGTGCTCTATTAATTTGTGTAGAACGGCGGGTGAATCGGCGGCGGGAGGATGATGAATCACGCAATATTCAATCATTCAGTTTAGTGACATAAAAAACAAAATCAAAGTTCACACGGTGAGGGGCATAGAAAACGAAATCAATTGAGGCAAAAGAAAAAGTCAATGTTATCTTAGCGTGCGGATAGAGCCACAAACACAATACGGCGGGCGGCCCACGCGCGGTGCGCCGATGATTCATCCGCCATGCGCCCGCGCTGCTGCGCAGAACAAGACCAGCAAAAACATTACCTACTTTTGAATGTTCCCTTTCTCTTTCTACACCTCGGAGCGATTTCGACGGCGCCACTCGACTCTACAATAAATCAATACAACAACAATGAAATGAACGCCTGACAAGTGCTGCTAGATTGAATAAGTGAAATAGCGAACGCCCTTCCCTTGAGGCAAATACGAGTAGAAGCCATCGAGATCCTGATCTTGAAATAAGTAAGTAGAACGAAAAGTTAGCAGACACGAACAGCTTTCCTTGAAAATTTTAAATAACATGCGTCAGAGAACGGCCTGTTTATACGATATTCATGCCAAATGACACAACGTTTAAAGGGCTTTAAATCTCCGCTTTAATCTCGATGCTAACGATGACAAATAAAATATCCTTTCACCTGGAGAGTAATAACACGATCATAAATAAAAACGACGAAACACTTTGAGCCTTTTTAAAATTATTTAAAATGAGGTCTATAAGTATTTCTAAATATGATAAAATGTATTTTAGTAGGATATTTGGCACTATAAATATATAATAATAAAATAATAACTTCCACAATACAATCACTTATGTATGGCCCAAAGGAGCTACCTGCAATTTATACTTACGGTAGTTAAGCCATTTTAACTATGCACACATAAGGCGGTTATTATGCCTCATCATCAAATACTACGGGATGTGGATGATCTACCCTCTTAAAAACGTGATCTGTTTGATTTACTTCTATCGCTATTATAAAATCACTGAATTTCTGGATGAGCGTGCATTCTAGGTCCGATAGAATTGACAATAATCACAATACACATTTAAATTGCTTTATAAAATGCATGATTTAGTTTATAATTTATATTCGATACTGTCACACCATATTGATAAAATTACATTGAAACTGTTATTATGTATATATGGACAACCCTGCACATGTAATTTATGACAATAAATATATAATTGATTGATTGACGTGTATTTACATAATTAACAGCCATAGATTTGATTGCTTAAGACATCCACTTGAGTAAAATTAAACCAAATGCAGTGAGTGTCGAGTTATTGCAAGCAGAGCTCCAAAGCGTGGCAAGTTGAACGGGTGGCCATGAAGTGCGTAAAGACTGTGACACGTAGAAACAGTGACTCATTGAAAAGAGCGAGAGCATACACTACTGCGCGCGCCTGAGAAGGATAACTGTCCCTAGAAAACCGGTTTGAGATTTCGAGTTCCAATCCGATATGCTCCTGTCTGGTCCGAAACGAGACGCTCCAATAGACCAAACTAACGAAAAACGTAGAACACAAATGAATGACCGATTTCTGTCCAAATTGGAGGTTGCTAGCGGCGATAAGGGCTGGTAATTAGAAACAGCTTTAGAAAAATTACTTTACTTGTAAATAATGATTGCGTTGGCATTAGCAATTTATTGTTTACCTTATCAGTTGAGGAGAGTATTAGGTAGTTACTTTCTTTATCGAGGCTCAAGCACGAGCCGATGATGTCACCGTTCACTTTGGTTCTAGCATGATGTCGTTATCTTGACACTCCTGATAAAAATGTCTGAGAACAATCAGCGTGTTTTGTTGGTAGTGATGTTTCGCTTTGTTTTTGTTAGATTTTTGGGACACAATATTACAATACGAAGTCTGGTGCTAAAACCTACTCTTATTCAGCTGATCAGGGAGCTACGCGATTTATAAATGTCACCCACAACCACCCAACCAGCCGATATTTGTTTGTTAAATTCAATAAGTACCTATCTACTTATAATTTTGATAAAATAATTAATCAACTCTGATATGGACGTGGCTAATGACACTCAAGCTGTAGTCTGCGTGCGTTGTTTGCCGGCCGCTGAAGAAAGTTTGCACACGATAACAGGAATTTTCCGACTCGCTGGATGGAAATCATTGCGTCCGTCGCCTCAGTGAATCATTGCCGGTTTTTTTGCCGGCTCTTCTGTTGTAGATGCTTGCTGCAGCTAAAGATTGATTATCATTCGTTTCCACTATGGTAATTGGATGCAAACACTTTATAACCGACCGTTTTTCCTAATTCTTGGAAAAAGAAAAAGTTCGATCTCAGCACCAGGCCTGATTAAAGACAGTGAATTATTATTATGTTTTTTTTAACAATAATTAAAGATAGGTAGTACTAATCCTATGATACTTCGGTTAGGTTAACTGTGGTCAGCAAAGAAAGCTCAACCTACACTAAGATTGACAGGTCAGTATAATCTCTAGTAACCTATGTAATTAAATAAAAAATAGTTGTTAGTAAAAAAATATATTCAATGCTCCCAACAATTGAATTTTATACTAGGTACTCAATTTGACTGCAAAACAGCTTAAATTTCGACTAGCCCTTTAATTCTGAAAAATTACGACTCCTTTCTTATTGTCTAAATCCCTTTTTCAGTATGATGCATGCATTGTTCCAGGCCAATTTCCTGATAAGACAAGGAAGTCTTAAAAAGTTGAAGTTCGATTTTTTTTAGTAAAACACTTTGAACTATTTAAGCGAGATTAAGAAATATCATACTTATTTTATTTTACTTCTCTATTTTTTTTAGTATAACGGAAAACTTGCAAGAAAAATGTTTTAATCTCATTGGAGAGCCCATGTAAACGACAAATGATTTTATTGTGATAAACATTTTTCTAACCATGAGGGGTTAACCTCTCATAGTTAGAGGAAGGCCTATGTCCTGCAGTGGGCGTCGAGTGGCTGATGATGATGATCATGAAACATTTTTCTCTACAGACTGTTGACGCTTCTCTATTACAGAATGAAGAATAAAAACAAGAAATTCTGTAAATGGTGCCTTGCAGTCTCTTGTGAGTAGCCGAAATATCTCCAAAAGAGTCAGATTAGCTATCCATCAGTGCTGGACCCAACAAATGCTAAGTTCCACACAATACAATCACTTGACCCGGTCCCAAACTAGGATACCCTGTGCTATGGTAACCAGGCAAGGACGGCACAAACATGAAAATACACCCAGACTGAGCTACTATGACTGAGATACTATGTAGCGGACTTGGTAATTAAATCCAGGACTAAATCTTAATTTTTTGGATCGAAAAAAAATTGAAAAAGCGTATATAACTCGTAAAAAGACGCGGAACATACATGGGAGTAATTTGGATAGCCCTGGCGATTCGCTAACTCTGGTCTTTCGCTTTACTGTAAATGTTGGGATACCCTGTATGCGTCCCACTGTAGTGCATAGGCCTTCTCTCAGAGAGAGAGAGAGAGAGGGCGTGAGAGACAGGTAGGTTTCAACCCTAAAACCTACATTATGTAGATTTTAGGGTTGAAACCTACCTGTCTCTCTCGGTCTCTCCCTCTTTCTCTGGATTAAAATTTCAAAAACAGACTCCTATAAAGAAACAGAACGTTGTGAACGAATTTGATAACAATATAAGCAATTAAATAGTAAAGTGCGGTGGTGGTATAATAATAAACAGCGCGGTCAAATTGACGTCACATGCAAAACTCACGATGAATATTCGACATGCGTGGACTCGCCGCCACTTCTCGATACGTGTCCATTATTATTATATTAACATCACGTCTCACATTCTACTTCTTTCAAATTACTTGGTACTCGTGGTTATTCCATATTGTTGACATCATATTTAGTGTCAGTTTAACATTTTGTTTCGTGTAGTTACTTTCAACTAATTAGTATTCGAGTTTTTTAATTGATTAATCTTAAGTGAATTCGAGTGCTCTAGCGTCTCTTTATCGCATCAATATTACTTGCTTTGAACTGTGTCTGTTCACATGTTGCTTCTCGCCTGGACACGTGTACCAATAAATGTATGTTTTTACAGCTCTTGTGTTGTCCACACACATGAAAAGAAGAAAGGCGAAGAAAGAGCAAAGACGGCTGCGGGCGTATTATAACGGCGGAACAAGAACAAGATGTATTTATCGTGGGCCAACAATCGTTAAGGCTACTGTTATTACGACAGAGTGCGCCCCCTACGGAACCGGTCCGACCACTTTGCCTCACTGTCGAATCGGGCAAACGCCCAAACGCCGCTTTTATACCACCCGCTTTGAAGTGCACTACAACAATCAAATCAACACAGTTACTCCTTCTGCTTCCGGTTACGATCCCAATGAATCTATTTGAAGATAAAAAAAAATTAGATTGCACGAATTTCCTATTGAGTAAACTTTGCAAACGCCTGAATGGAAAGCCAGAAATTATTATGAATATTATTATTATTTTTTTAATTAAATATAATTATCGCTTGTCAGTACTTGCATATCAGACAATAATTGCGGAAAGCTGAACGATAAGCAAAGAAGATGAAGCGTGGCAAATTCTAATTGCCGAAGGGAAACTGGTTATTGGAACGGAAAATTTCGCTCTAAATATTGTTAATGACTTGTAATTGTACATAATTAATTTAGCTTTATCTTTTATTACTTTTATGTAACTCGACGACTGACGGCTTTTTCATCGTGAGTGACTTGGGGCTAAAGATTTTTACTATATTTACAAACCTATAACAGAAGCGGCGCGCTTGCCAAGAGTGTAGCTAGCTACACAACCACGCCACAGATTTGTCATGCTACCAACGTAGTTTTCCTTTAATTAATGATTCCATTGTGGTTTTTAACAACGCTTTAAAATTATTCCCCGCTTCAGACGTGCAGTCATTGTTCCGAGTGCTACCTGTAGCTCTACCTAATGGGTTTTCTCTTATAATGTGTTTCTTTCAAGAAATGTTGCTGTATCTAGTCTATTTACACTCATGAAGTTCTATTTCATATTTTTTGTTCATTCAGTTTCCATCTAAGAAACCGGTTTTTATGCAACTACTCGTTCGATAATGTAGGTATCATTGATGCCTTACTACTCGTACTAGGGTATATACTTGTGACCACGCAAACAAATTTAACGCCAAATTTGTTTTCAATGGCGCGACAAACATTATGATTATTCAATCATTGGCACTGATACAATACTTGTCATCTCACACATGCTGAAATTATAACTTGTATTCTTGCCAATGAGCGTTTGATCGATCTCTGATCGAAGGAAAATATCAAAGCTAAAATGTTTTGATATTTCACATCGACGAACCCTAAGGCGAACGATCCGCGTCAATCAGACAGACAAGTCGAAAGCAGCAGCAGACCATACAAGTTCCTGCGAAAGGAAGAGAAATTAGAATTGCATTCACAGCCTGAGCCACCGTAAATTATCGTCTGGTGGCGTGCTGAAAATTGTTGTGCAAAACTATACGAATTTAGAAGAGGGGCAATTACTGGCGAAAAATTTGCTCCGCGAGCTATGCACCTGCGGGCTTGGATTCATTCATGAGAGCCACATAATAAAAGCGGCGAGAGGTTGAGAACAATTCGCGGCGGATAATAACAGTTGGCTTTTCTTGGAAACAGTAAGGCGCGTGGAGGCTTCGACGGAGGGCATCGGGGCGTCTCGCTCGTTCCCACGCTGAGCGAGCGAGACAGGCGATATGGGCGTGGCCGTCGCTGTTGTGTCACGGAGGTGGCGTGGGCATCCGAGATACACAGAGAACGCTTGCACGCTGCAACAACTGCACACCTCTACTCTCCTTTATGATTAGGGCTCTCAGAAGGTGTCGGGGTCAAGTCAATATTGAGCCCACTTACGAGTAAAAAGGTTTTTTTAGGACCAGTTTCACTCATAGGGAGTAAAATATATTGTATCCTGTTTTAGGCTATTTTATCTACACTTAAAAGGTGTTGAGGCCAATAATAAACCATCTGCAAAGAAGTGGTACAATTTCGCGGCACACAACCGTCGATTTTATTACACGAAGCGATGCCGCGACGTTTATAAATCATACTTTTATGGTTATTTCTAGCGATAAAGTCGACATTTCTAGACTTGACGGTACCTCGTGTGTGCCTAAAGGCAAACTTCGCATGTGCATGTTACCAGCTACTAAATGTGTGTGATAGAAACACTTGCCAAGATTCAAAGGTGTTGAATGACTGTTATTAAGTCACCTATCATTGTAAATGGTCTGCGAGAAATATCTTATCTACCTACAACGTAACTTACATTTTTACAACTGTAACATCATTCACTCCCTTTAAAATCGATGTACCTTATGCATAGACGGAGTAAGTCGCGTTTTGCCTAAATGTCATATTTATTCCCTTTATGCCTGGGACGTTGTCAGTCTATTTCGTAGATTGCTTAAATATTCGTCAGAGTCGCGTTTTGCCTAAATGTCATATCTTCGAAAGAATCGCCAACATGCAAACTTCTTTAATCGTTCTCATGTGCTGGCACTAGAAACTGACGTGTACTAATGATAAAATAAACATAATGGGTGGCATCGTCACTTATTATTATTAACACTGCATTTAAAAATTAGTACCTGCTTGGTATTTTTTTTGTGTTATAGGTACGTGTTTTTTGGAAATTACATATACGTCCCACTGTAGGGCACAGGCCTTCTCTCAGAGAGAGTATGGGCTTAATCACCATGCGTGCCCACCGCGGATTGGCGATTTCAAGCGCTGAGGTATGTGAATAGCTCAGACACCCAGGTTTTCTCACGATGTTTTCCTTCACCGTTAACGAGTGGTATTGCTACTATAACTTCACAAAGTAAGTACTTACATAACTTAGAAAACAAAGTCATAGGTACATGCCCGCACTGACAATATTTGGCCTATATTTAGATACGATGAAATAAAAGGGGGAAAAAAGGAAAAAACAATCGGACTGAAGATAGTCTTCTGGTTTCGGGATCGCCCGATTTCCCACGTACCTACCGGATACATTTCGTTTGGGACGGATACACTTTAGCCAGAATCCTAAAACCCAGCAACTTTAATATTTTAAATGCAAATGAATCCAAGTGCGAGTAGAACTCGCGCAACTAGGGTTTCGTTCCAGCACGTAATTATTTGTCTTATATATTTGTCACAAATAGGTATGTTTCTTTTCAATCACTTTTCAAAACAGAGGTCGTGGGTTCGATTTCCACTGGGGGCCGCCGTACATTTGTACAAATAGCCTCAGTCTGGGTGTTTTTTTCATGTTTGTGACGTCCTTGCCTGGTTGCCATAGCATTGTATTGCCAAAGTGATATCATTGTGTGGAAGTTATTATTATTATTAGTTTGGGACCCTGAGCGGAGTCCGAATGACATTAACAATAACAATATTTTATTATACTTAATGAATTGTACTGATTGTTATGCAGGTTTGGCAATTGACTTGTATAAAACTAAGTGTTATATAACTGTTTTAATGTTCTAAACAGTGCTTGAAACATTATTTAAAACTGTTAAAAATACGTGAAATGCCAACCTTGTTACAGTCTTGTTACAGCTACATCCCTACGCAATGCTTTATTATCACACCAAGTTTGATACTTGCATGTATTACTGATTTATTGATGAAGAAAAAAGACATTTAATAATCACATTTCTCGTATGGGGACTCTCATATTTTTTTTACTTGTAGGTAAATTTTATTATTTGTTTGGTAGCCGCCATGAAAATATCATCTGGCTATATATTACTGTTCAAAAAGTATAGCTCTTCAAATGTAAGACAGAAGGACAGCGTAGACTTAGTGATCGGGTCCAGTTGGCACCTTTCAAAGACGGAACCCTAAAAAAAGTAGAAACCGATCAACAGGCTGCAAATACACACACATCCTCGTCTCCTCTGTACACCTTTGGGATACAGGAGGAATAGCGTTTGGGATAATTGGCCAATCAATCGAGATTCCGATTTCACGACTACCCAGTCGCTTACTTTGTCTGAGTGGTGCAATTATCTATCCGGTGTAAATGTACTGAATTACCCCCATTTATGCTAGTCCTTTTGAGTATAAAGGAAGCTCTTTAATTTAATTTCCTTTCTTCCACAGCTCTCGATAAATCTAAGCTAATTTTACGTGAGGATCTCTCGCGAACGGATTTTTATTATTTGCAATCTGATTGTCTAGTCTAGTGAAAAGGATGACTTGTGAACTCTTTTTATTTGAACCTCTCAATTGGTGGCCTATTATAATCTATTGACAAACCTGCTTATGTCATCAACAAAAAATTCATACATAATACATCATACCTAATCTTATCACTTATGCGTACCATTTATTAGGGTTCCGTACCCGATGGGTGCCAAACGGGACTCTATTTCTAAGACTTCACTGTCTGTCCATCTGTCCGTCCGTCCGTGCGTCCGTCCGTGCGTCCGTCCGTCCGTCTGTCTGTCTGTCTGTCTGTCTGTCTGTTTGCATGTCTGTCTGTCTGCATGTCTGTCTGTCTGTTTGTCATCAGGCTGTATCTCATGAACCGTGATAGCTAGGCAGTTGAAATTTTCACAAATGTATTTATATTTCTGCTATAACAACAAATACTAAAAATAGAATAAAATAAATATTTAAGTGGGGCTCCCATACAACAACAGCGCTCGCCAGTCGAACCCGTCTAGCGGCCATCACAGCGCCGATGTCATGTCGTTAAATGACAATGTTAAACGCTTCTTGTTGGTTTCTATAGATGGCGCTGTTCCCAAATTCGATCTTTGTCTAATGTTGTATAGATAATGGTACGGAACCCTTCGTACGCGAGTCCGACTCGCACTTGGCCGGTTTTATTTATTTGCCTTATTATATCTGTGTAGATATTATAGTCGATTTTGACAATCCAACATAAATCGGAATATCAATCGATTCAACGCAAATTTTCACTATTATATATAATCCCTTCATAGTATTGTGCCGGTAAGGTTACGCCTTGCATGTGTAGAGCGTCTAATTTTGGTTACAGAAGACAGAAACAATTTTCCGCAACTAAACCTATTATTGTCTTAGAGAAAACCACATTAACGGTACTAGATATCTAACTACCTCCCTATTGTAACATTGTTGACACTCTGACATAGCGCGTGATACCCCTCTATGTGCCTCTATGTTTCCATTAAGGTGACGTCACCTCATCGTTGACAAGTAATTTTGCGGAAACAGGTAGGTATTGAGATAAGGGAGTCTTCAGATAACGCAGGTCAAGATAATAAAGTTATGCCTCATGCGAACAGTCAAGCCGATTGTGTGTATTTTTCCATAGTGTTTGTTTATTTCTACCGTCTTCGAATAAGTGTGACCTACTGTGCAGTACACCAAAATGTGTTCAAGCCTTACCGAGATTAGCATAATATCCCGCCGGGTGCATCATGAGTGTGCCGATTCACCGCAACTTTTCCATTTGTCACTTACCTAAAAAACAGAAAAAAACAAAGGTAATCAAAAAGAAGAATAACAAAACACAGGCAGAATCAATGAATTAACAAAGAATCCACTTCGGGATCCGATGCCTGCGTGGTCTCTGTAATAAAGTCCATTTGGTCAGGCCACGCTTCGAGGCGTCTACAGTAATAGCGATAACTTAATCGAATCACAGGAGTCAATCAATTCGACGTATGGTGAATTACGCACACACGAGAACGCTAGATGCGCATTGCATGGAATGGAATATTCGGCATAAGGGCATGAATTTGCAACGTTCAGGGGCTTCGTGGACCGAGGCTGTGGCATGAGGCTCGCACACACGTGGCTGCCACGGCCGCCAGCCGTCTGCGGCGGAATCTGACCAAATGCCCATCCGACCCGTCGATTGTTGCCTAAATAACTACGGGCTATTTATGACGTCAATACACGCCTCTGACGTACATTGGAATGTTACTGAAAATTTCCAGCGATATGGACACAGATTTAACTGACTGTAACTACAAAGGGTGTTTCTGAAAGATCCAGTGCAACTGGGAGGGGATTAATACAAACTTTTTGAGAGAAACTCCGGTATGTTGAAAAACAAATTCGTTCATAGTTTCGCTAGAGCGAACATCACAATTTAGTACGGAGGTGATTATTTTTTTTTTCGATATTTCGGAGTTGGTTTCATAAAAAAAGGTTGTTTGTATTGAAGAGTAGAATAACGCCCTTAGGTAAGTTAAACCGTAACTTTCTTTCTAAGACTACCTATGTGCTGACATTAATTTTGATTGTGTTTAAATCCTCCCAATTTAACATATTAAGACAAGAGTTGAAATTCACTTCGCACGAAATCTCGTTGCCCTAACAAAGCGTAACGCCAACACACAAAACGATTGCCGGCGTTTTAAGAGCAGATAATCCTCATAAATAGCAATTTGCGTCGTGACAAACGATCCGAGTTGCGCTGCCTAGTTTGGAAATCGCGTATAATGCCGCTATTGTTAATTATACAAGCCACCGCGTCACTAAACATACGATTTATTGTCAACGAACTAGAACAACTATACATTTAGCGAGAGATTGTACGACAGTAAGCGACGGCCGCTATGAAAGACCATGCGCATTGAAAAGTTAATGCTAACATTCATCTTCCTTGTGTATTAAAATTAATGATCACGGGTTGCTTACAGACCATGTCACGTCCTTTGAAAAGGTTTACTTTCAAATCCTGTAATTATAGTTCGAGTAACTGTGTCATGAGCAGGAGGTTGGGAAACGCTAAAGAGGGATTTAAGCTGGTATTTATTTAACGTCACGGCACACTAGTTGAAAAATGGACGTCTTTGGCTTTCTAGATACCTACGCAGTAATGTCAGTCAAACTGATTGAATCGACCGATAAATACAATCGGTCATCAGATCTGACCCACGGCTCTTAGTTAAAAAACACTACCGGCAGCGACATACCGTATTTAAAATTTTACTTAATAAACTTTTGACGAAAACTTATCTCTCCATCAAATCAGAGCATAAATTGAAACAATGGCACGCTAATAAAAATGTGACTCGTAACGCTGCCGTGAAGCATGGAAAACGATCCGTCTCTCTGATTCGGACCGTTGCCATTGTACAGCAGATTACAGCATTTAAAATATTCTCTTTTGTGTTGGCAAGTGTTTCAGTGATGTTGGAACTGTTGCAGGTGTCAAGCGTGCCCTGGGCGGGAGCCGAGAGTGGCGCATTGTATATCTTTCCGTAAGCACCGGACAGCAGGGAAATAAAACAATGATATACCTATGTACGTGGGGTTGGTTGAAGCGCGCTCCGCTAATGAACTACAATCGAGTGCGAAGATCCTCGATAATTCAATGCTGTTTCTTTCAAATACACAATTCTTTGTACTTCACCTAATGTAGACATTACCTCGATATATTAGCATTCAATATTGAATCACCGTCAAAAATTATTTCTATACACCGAGATGTGTATCGCTGATAACTACTTTCAATCGTACATAGACTTGTTTCAAACAGACGTCGGTTGAAAGATAAAAACATAATTTATTGTCAACGTTTGTAGTTTGGACAGTTCTGTGGCAAGTCTCAAGAGCGTACGGTCAAGCAAGCGGTGCTGGATGAAAAAGCATCGCGCGGAGTCCAAGCGGACGGTATGCGTGGAATGAGAGGGAGCATCCGCCGGCTGCGATTGTTGCCAGTTATCACTGAATGTTTTCCACTGGGGTATTTTGTGCCGCCACAAAAAAACACATAAAGGGCGGGCGCGGCTCGTTTGACACGAGCCGCCCCTGTGGGAAAAATCGCCGCCAGAAAAATTATAACTCCGCTCACGTGGATTGTTGCACGCCCACAAAATGTACTTAATTGTGGCTTACAATTTATACAATTAAATAACCCTCAAATGAAAGGAAACTGTTACATCTAGGTGAGGAGATTAGCAAACGATTTGTCGACTCAAACGAAGGCGAGGGGTCTGCTGATGACACAGGGTCTCGCAGAGTGGCTCGGGGCATCATTAGCGAATACGGAGAGCGAAGCGTCGGCTCCCGGAATAGAAGCCGGGCCCGTGTGACAGCGGGACGATTGCAGCCCGTGATGGATGACGGTGGCGCACGCCGGGTTATTACCGTGCGCCTTAATATCACCAACATCAACAATTTCAGACACCGATGATAGGAAAAATTGTAACTGCGCGGACATGGCGTCGTAATTTCAAAACTTAAATTTCTTCTAAAGCAAAGACAGGATTATTAATAAAAATAAACGTTGTTTTTGTATCTACACCGAACATTCTATCGCTTACTGATGCCGTTCGCATCAAGGGAAAATGCATCAGGCCGATAAGAAAAAAATCTGTTCGTCGTCGCGCATACTTACCAGTAACTGCATAGCGACGTGAACATTCCATTGGAATACTTCGCATATCGAGACTTAAAAGTTACCATTTACCGATCTCAGATACGCCATGGCCGGTCAAGTTATCTGGTCAGTTCGCTTCACTCGCATACCGCCTTTAAATTAGTAAGAAATACTTCTTGCCGAGCCAACATAATGAGCCTTTTAGGTATTAAAAAAATTGGACTAGACACTTATATTAGGCCATGGAGACGTTTTAGTTAGAACTATTGCTACTGCGTTAATTAACCCCTTTTAGTAGTAGTAGGTAAATACCCAAGTGAAAGCATTTCGTACTTTGTAGCTTGACATGGCCGAGGACAGGATAGCCTTTGCCGTCATTAAACGAACAAAGTTAACGGTGACTCTCGACTTGGTGTAACAAAAAAGGGATCCTGCCGTAACGCCATTGCTGT
Source organism: Yponomeuta cagnagella (assembly GCA_947310995.1). Lineage (NCBI taxonomy): Eukaryota > Metazoa > Arthropoda > Insecta > Lepidoptera > Yponomeutidae > Yponomeuta > Yponomeuta cagnagella. Next base: position 17,126,271 of record OX371267.1, read on the forward strand.
TAATTTATCCTTGTCTTGCATAAGAGCGACGTGGGAAGATAGAGAGGGATGACAGCGGATTTAATATTGCCACTCGGCATGTGAGTTGCGTTTAATTTATCGTGCGACAGCCGCACAGCTTCGCATCTAGCAAGCAGGAGAACGCTACATCAATCTTCAGACGACTGGAAGAAATCGGAGCTCCAGTGTTTTACCAGACGGCGATCACATGAATCAAAAGGACATGATTGACTAAAAGCAATAAACTTTTGTGGGCATCACGAAACTGCATCACTGTTATCCCAGCTAATATGCCTGACATGCAGTGAACCCGTTTTAGATAGTTTCCACTGTGTATTTCAGTATTTTGCGGAAGTGCGACATCTTTCCAATGCTTGCCAAAACACGTAATTGCATATGCATGTGAAATAATGTAGCTGCAACCGATAATTTTCAACTTGATTAAATCCTAAGCTGATTTTAAAATATTGTATGGAATCAGGCGTTACTTTGCTTGTGGGATTTTGGCGGAATTTAGCTAAGTTATTTTCACATTTCAATAATTTTTAAAACCTGATCCGGAGTCTCGAAGGCTCGTTCGGGTAAATGTGGCACGTGAAAATCAATATTCACAGCCTGTGCAATGTTCCGTGCGGTAAACTCGGGTAGCAACCACTTTGTCCACGGACTTATTATGACCGGGCAACTGGAAACAACGATGATCGACTTCATATTAAGTCTTTCTAGCTTGCTGAACTATTATGAACATTTAAAGCTCTGTAAAGGATGTAATTCTTACACTCAATAAAGGCCATTGAACAAATCCTGACGCAATTAAATAGATATAGCTCGAAAAAAGGTAACGTAGACCACATTGTCTTTTTATGATCGAAAAGGAAGAGTAATAAACTTAGATACAGGTTTAAATGATCATCTAAAGAAAGAAGAAAAAAGACATTATACTAACAAGACACATCACAGAAACAAAATAAACAGGTAGGTACATCTATCCCTAACACGAGGAGAGAAACTCAAACTGATGCAATTGTTCGCTCTTAGTTCCTATATTGTTACCACTGTGAGTAATAGGCACAGTTTACAATACCTCATCAAGTTTGCGTCAGTTGTGTAAAGTTTATAAATGTGGAGACAATAGTGAACAAAGAAATGTTGAGGAATATGGAGTTCGAATAGGAACATTGGTAAATAAAGGTCCTTTTTTCTTGAAAATTATGACGGTGGGCTGCAGTAATACCACTCCAAGCTAGTATAACTGCTATCTTCTATGATAATGTCGAATCTTACACTTTTTTACATAATAATCTTTAGTAATGCCTATTGCATTACTAAGGTACTCCACTAATTGCAGTAAAAACTCAAGCCATTTTGTAAATAAGAGACGAAAGACAAACGAATTTGAATTTTCCATCTTTAACGTTAAGAAGTTTGGTGCTATGTCTGCTGCAGCAAAAGTTGCAACTGTAGCCGCGGTGGCGACGGACGGCAAGCACTAATGAAGCCTCACAAAAACTTGAAATTGTTTGCAATTTTGCATCGACATCTCTGCTGCTCGATGGTTCAATTAACGCTGGGACACTTTGCAAACGAACACTTTTATTTTTCTACAAACTCTTCCCTCAGCCGGAATGAAAATGAGTTTTTTTTTTAAGTCTCATTGTCCGTTGGTTTTGCTACAACTTTGTTTACTTTGTTTAAGGGTGATTTTCTTTGTTTCATAACATTTTCTTCTTCAACATCAGCAAGCTGCGAGGCCAATACGAAGAATTAAATTTCACTCGGGATTGGGGGCTGAGGTGAAATGCAATTACGTGCAATGGCTTTTACATCCGTAGCAAATTTTATTTATCATAGTATTATTTGTATATAAATTAATTATTATACGAGCTCGAAGAAAGTTTAAAAAAAAATTAAAAGGATATAACTTGAGTGGACAAAACTCGGGCAAGTAAGAGCTTTGGTAAACGAATAAAACTAAAACTACCGAATCAAACAAATGAAACCTTTTACGTTGAACCAAACGCAACTAGTACTAGACGATCAAAGCGAACCACGCGCCCAATTGTGAAATAAAACGCACAAAATAACAAGTTTAATTAAATTGCCAGAGAGCGGGCAGCGGCTGGCAACAATTCGAAGTAGGAAGGTAACACAACGATAGTAGGGAACTCACAAAGTGAACTTCATATCGGTTCGGCTACATACATATGTACGGCCCAGATACGGTGCACTGATTCGAGTAAATTATTCGCTCACCCTGTATTACTAGCGCTGCAGCTTTGCCCTATGTTTCCCAAGTATGGTAGCTGCACTTTGTAATACGTACCTACTGCTGCGTTTGCGGGATGCTTTTTACGGTACGTTCCTGAATCATATTAGGGCCTTTCAACATTGACTGAGTATACCTATAATGCATTTCTGGGAACGCCAAATGAGACGAATGATCCACGTCGAAGATGCGGCAACATTCTCTGAGTTGAGATCTAAAATTTTACGATTACCCGTACCCTGACAAAGACGGTCTTTGAAGGTCAAATGTAATGAGCAAATAGATTTCATTAAACAACAGTATAATTAGGTGGTAACCTAGTGGGTAGAACATTGGAATCAGAAGCGGGAGTCCCAGGTTAATAATCGTGGTTAAAATTTTCTTAACGTTTCGTACTAACCCTTTCGAAAAGTAACTAGCATTGGTACAAAAACGCTCCATACTTAACGCCTTATAATCCAGTCGCGGTGGTAGCCTAGTGGGTAGAACATTGGACTCGGAAGCGAGAGACCCAGGTTCGATTCCCAGTGCGGGCATGTACCTATGACTTTGTTTTCTAAGTTATGTACATTTGTGAAGTTATAGTAGCAATACCACTCGCTAACGGTGAAGGAAAACATCGTGAGGAAACCTGAGTGTCTGAGCTATTCATATACCTCAGCGCTTGAAATCGCCAATCCGCGGTGGGCATGCGTGGTGATTAAGCCCATACTCTCTCCCTGAGAGAAGGCCTGTGCCCTACAGTGGGACGTACATAGGCTGCTTATGATAATTAGGTTAGTATGTTATTGGGTAATCTGTCACCATTTTTATTAAATTCGCCGTTTTTTATTTTAGCTATTGGTTGTTTTTCTCAAACCCTGGTATCCCGGAGGGATAAGTAACCTCCGGGATACAGTCGTGAGTTTTTGCAACGTAATGTGGTTTTTCTCACTGTGTAATAGCCCAACTGTAAAGAACTTTCCGTTACTCAATAGTAATCGATACCTACATCGTAACACTAATACTCATTTGTCAATCCTTTTCAAGAACAAAATTAAGATAAATAAGAACCAAGGAGTCCGGGTCCTTTCGCTCCGAATAACCTTATCAATTCAGAAGGTTGGAAGGCGGGAGAGATTGCTCAGAAATTTGTGCCGTACGTCCTTATAATACGGTTCATTACTTTCGGCTGTTGTTAGGGATTCCACGCGAGAGTGGTAATCCACGAATAGGTGGCCGAGAATAGAGCGAGGCTACTGGACTCGAAACGTCGCAATCATAATCATCACTCCAGTGCAGAAAATTTTTCAGTCCATACTTATTTCACATCTTAGTGATATATCTTATTGATCTTTTATGGTTGTTCTATTAGGAGGTGACCCGGAGCTACTTTGAAAACCGGAAATAAATTAGTTCATTCCAGTCTACTATACACCTATACTAACCTACCTAAAAATCTTAAGTGAACACACGGCATCAAACTGCGGTTCTTTCACAATCTAATGTATCATTTCAGTTATCCCTAATCGTGCCTATAAAGGTACTTTTGGGATTAAATGGAGCGGGCAGGTCAATAAAGTGGCAGGTAAAGACAGCCCTGTTCATAGGCTTGAGGTTTCTCCCGTAACGTTCAGCGCTGTTGTATTTTACTGAATGAATTCAATTTTACACTCAAATGGATCCGCATAAGCCAGTGGGTGCTTAATTACAAGCGAGAAATAAATGTTAAACAATAATAGCCCAGCTAAGCAGCATGCTTATCGCTTAGTATAAAAAAATAACCGCTGAATTTAATAAAATATGGATATAGCATATTTTGTATTTTTAAAGTATTTAATTTTCACAGTTTTTTAATTTTCTGTCAATTACTTCAGGAGTATCATGCCCTCAAAGTAAATAATGTTATATTATTATTATATCCGTGTGGCGCCGGATTAAGAATAGCGTCACTCCATTTCCTCCCGTGGATGTCGTAGAAGGCGACTAAGGAAATAAATTACCAGGAGACGGGCAGCAGCGTCTTCCTGAGATTCCAACCGTATACTGCGATCGCCAACTCGCCTGCCAAGCGTGGCGATTATGGCAAAACCCCTCATGGTTGTGAAAACCATGAGTGAGGCCTATGCCTGCAGTGGGCGTCAAATGGCTGATGATGATGATGCCTTTGGGGTACTATTGTTGGCTAAGACTTTGTTGGAGACTTCGCTAGTGCTAGTGTGCTGGTAGTCGTCCTCTTTGTCTCATCAGACGTTCATATATCTAAGAGACAATCTTTTTCATCATCATAGCCGCGGCCGGTTTCTTCTTCTTCTCTATTATTAATATTATCTTTGCTTTTGTTTTTTATAAGATTAGTAATTCATCATCATCAGCCATTTGACGCCCACTGCAGGACATAGGCTTCCCTCATGGTATTCCAAGCTTCCCGGTCTTGTGCCGCCCGCATCCAGCAACTCCCCGCCACCGTAACCAGGCCATCAGACCATCTGGTGGGGGGGCCTTCTCGCGCTTCTGTTAGTAATGATGACATTTAAATCTAGTGTTATGTACTGCCACTGTTTTTTTCAGCCATTTACGCATCAGAGCAATTTTCGAAAACTGCTCACTAGCTAAAATGAATCACGAGTTCAATCTCAACATTACGCTCATTCAGTTGCATGGTCGCGAAAGTCGATACTTATGCATTATTCACAGCGAAATGGGCCGGTATTTATCTCGAAGCGTTGTTATAATGCTATCTCGGGCCGTGTAAGCGAATGGGCTGAACTAAGCGATTATGGCTTCCGGCGGCGCATCCACTGCCCACCAATTAGGCTTGCATGTGCATCTCGACTTTCTAACTTACCTCACTGTGGTTCATATTATGATCCGGATTCTGCAGTCCTCACAGTTGAAACTTGACATACCATACTTGATACCAATTTGGAATTTTGGATACAGTTTAGATTCATAACTTAATTTCCTACGCCTTAGGCTTTAATACTTGGGTTTTATCCGTAGTTCTTCTCATTCTACTTGATAAGACATCGATAGTTGGATACTGTGCTCTTTCTTAAACAATGTGCTAAATAATGTAATAAAACAAAGGCGTTTCTTCAGTATCGATATAATTGAACCATTTGAAATAAGCAAAAGTTTGAAATTCTCAATTTATGTTTTAATTTTTCGTACTAAGTTATGTACATTTGTGAAGTTATAGTAGCAATACCACTCGCTAACTGTGAAGGAAAACATCGTGAGGAAACCTGAGTGTCCGAGCTATTCACATACTTCAGCGCTTGAAATCGCCAATCCGCGGTGGGCACGCGTGGTGATTAAGCCTACTCATACCCTGAGAGAAGGCCTATGCCCTACAGTGGGACGTATCATCATCATCATCAGCCCCTTGACGCCCACTGCAGGACATAGGCCTCCCTCATGGTTTTCATAACCATGAGGGGTTTTGCCATAATCGCCACGCTTGGCAGGCGGGTTGGCGATCGCAGTATGCGGTTGGAAAGTCAGGAAGACGCTGCTGCCCGTCTCCTGGTAATTTATTTCCTTAGTTGCCTTCTACGACATCCATGGGAGGAAATGGAGTGACGCTTCTTAATCCGGCGCCACACGACAGTGGGACGTATATAGGCTGCTTATGTTATTTGATTAACACTGTTGTATAGAATGTAATGGTCTTATTAATGAAACCACGATTCCTCAAAAACACTCCTTAGATGCAGTTTAAATAATCTCTGGTTGCATCTTTCGTTTTACCACAGACTATTTAAACTGTCTCTGACGAGTGTTTTAAGGTATTACGTTTTTTATAAATATGACCGTTAGTGTTTACAAAATATTTTAAAGCCAGGTTCATGGCGCGCCCGCACTGTGCATATATTTAAACGAACAGATTAATTTTCGACGCCCCATCGGTCTTAGAAGCCAGTTATGAATTTGCAGAGGGATTAAGAATACAGAAAAGAAACACATCCAGTTTGGGGCAAAAGCGCATGCAGCTCGTAGGTATCAATCGGTAGGTAAGTGCCAATCCGCGGTGGGCACGCGTGGTGATTAGGCTCACACTCTCTCTCGTATGTATAGTTTTAAAAAATTGCTATTTTTGGCCCTCACTGACTTACTGATATATCATCAAAAGTCTACGGTAGGTACCTACTTACTACTAATTGAACAAGAGTTATGAAATTTTTGATATAGGTATATGGTGTTTAATAATTAGACAATGGGAATAATAATAATAATATTACAAAATCATTCAAACAATACGACGTGAACGGGTTAGACCGGGAACTACTTACCTAATCCTATAAAGATAGAGTAAAACTTTGTTAGGAAACTTCCCCTAAATATTAATGATATTAGCATTTCCAAATTTTAAAAATGTACTTTCATTATGATAGTGTAACTTTAGAAGTCAACAAAATATTTTCCGTTTATCAAACCGCAAGAAACGTGACAAGCTCCTACATATGTATTTTTTAAGATGAGAATTTGGCCAGTAATTTCCTACATTTTGTGATTCGATGGCGTATAAAACACACCTTAGTAATTTCAAAATGTATCACGTCATTTCATTAGTCTTGCGCGAGAGTTACACTAAGTAGTCGGAGAATAGGTCGTGACTTGACCAATATTTGTGCTTCTGTTATCGCAAGTCTCTCCCAGGTGCGTAATAATTAACATACAAATAGGAACTATAAATCAATGAATAAAGTTCAAGTAGTATCAGGTGTGCTGCTGTTAGCTTGGTCATTAGTATCTATTCTAAGACTTATTAAGTTAGTTTTTGTAGGGGTTCTTATTAAATTTAACCTGACGGTAAACATATTGCACCTCTCTACAGAATTCCTTTCTTTCTATATTATCTTTCTCAATTTATGTAATTCTGCCGTCCACAAGGTAAATCTATAGGTGCAACATGTGTGCCAGGCACAAAAAAGGCGGGCAGCGTTTAATTAAAAGAAGGTTATAACTGTGAACGAGGGCGTCTGTTCAGCATCACTCGGATGGTGTTAAATTCAATTTCCCTACGACAGCATACGTGATAAATCGTGCTGAAACGGCCATTAGGTGCGACGCCGCGTGAGGGCCTAAAGTGTTAGCAGTTTACACGTCTTATTGCTTGTCGTGCCCTGCCCCGCCGCCGTCGGCGTCGTTGGCGTGGCGCGCAATAAAAACATCAACTGTATTGACAAAAATAACTCTTGGCAACCATTCGGAACATGGACAGCACTGAAATTGAAACTCCCCGCAATCTCTATAGATCTCAGTCAACCAAAGGCGAATGGTTTATTGGCGACCGTTCACTGAGTGTCCTTTTGGCTTTGTGATGCCTGCTAAGTATAGCTAACTTATTTTATTAATGGTAATGATCGGTTATCATTTGCATAATCGGCTGCGGTTTTGTTAAACTGGTTTTCATTAAATTATGATTATAATAATATGGCCCATCGTTTTTTAATGTGCACGATTTATTAATGTTTCAACTGTTATTTTCTTGTTTAATTAAATTATTGGGTTTGTAATAATAAAACTAAATAATTACATTATTTGAAGGTAAGCTAAGGTTGGCGCTAAGGTAAGATTTGAAAATAAATAATGTATTCGACTTTTGGTTCTTTTAAAGCAACGATTAAATTTGTAATGATATTTATAAGAAAAAAATCTATTTACTTACTAAGCCTTGGTATATCTTAAAATAAACGAAGTATTTTTTTTAATAAAGTAACTTTTATTATTCACTGATAGTGTTAATGTTAAAATATTTTTCGATTATATTATAAAAAAGAAATTAATATTACTTTATTTTGAGTATCTGTTTGATAAAGAACTAATCAAACTATGTTCTTAATTTTTTTCCTGAAATAACTATGAATGAATGCTTAAATTTTATTTTGTTTGTTTATTTACAAATCCAGTTGCTTTTACTTACGTCTCGGATAAAATTTCGAATAATAACAGTCCATGTCACTCGTTAAGAATTTTCACTGCATCAATATTAATGCCACTGTCAATTTGTTTATCATTCACTCGCACATTGCACGAAGAACGTATGACATTTCATAAAAGAAGCCGACAAGTGACATCACCCGCGCAAAATACGTCAAATCACATGCAGCTAACAACACGACTGAAGTGTATCGCGGGCGGACGATACCATACCGCGTCTTTCGAAAATTGCGCCATCCCGGTAAGCACACTCAAGTGAAATTAACAACACAAAGCACCTTGAGCACACTTCATTCCTGACAGCTTGCCTAAATACAATCGAACCCTAAAACAAGATAATGTTTACACCGCGAAACGCCGACACCGTAACGACCGGAAGTCGAAACGAAGCAAACATGACAACTATGTAAAATATTGCAGGATCGCGATCGCATTTTTGACATTCCCGAATAAAAATCGACGAAATCTGGCGTTGATTGTATGAAATAGGGACAAATAATTATTTTCACTTACCTATTACGGTGCTAGAAGATGTGGCGAAGGGTCGAATTTTGACTAGATGTTAATTTATCACTGAATTTAAAGAATATACTCTTATTGGTATGCGAAGAATGGCACAAAGAATCTCGACAACGCACGCGACGAATGCGCACCTCGTTTGCGCATATGCTGACACAACTTCACGGACGTAACTCCCCTCACCCCGCGCACGCCCGGTTTTCTGCGATTGTATAGGTGTCCGGAGCGGTCAAACGTGAAATTTCGTGTTCGTACACACTCACACAAGCGTATTTTGTACCTGCCTAGTTCCCTTTCGCCGCCATCTTTGATGCGATGGAGAACGAAGCGAGCGTCAAAGTTTTTGTTTTGGTTGATGTAGCTAGCGCCCTCTATCTTTAAAAGTTAACTTCATTATTTGCTTACTAGATGGCGGGTGGTGTGTCGGCTTTTATTAAGACTATATTCACTTATAAAGACTTTATTTGGACTTTATAATCCTACAATGATCAAACAGTACTTATTATAACATCAACTAAATCAACTAAATTGGTCCAAGACGAATGAAAGTCAAAGAATTCTATGTTGTGAAGCTCTACATCTTTTACTTTGTCTTTTTACAACTGAATACCCACCATACCTTTTTCCTCTACTTACCTACATTTAGCCGTATTTAGATTAAAAGTCAATTAAATGTAATAATAGATAATAATTTATTTCATAAAACAAGATAATATGGCTTATTTAATCGTTTAATAATTAACAACCGACAGTGACTTCGACAAAATAAACAACATTATAAAAAAAATATCTTAGAAATCTAAGTAAATAAGTACCTAGTTACTTAAGTGACGATAAGTTGTCTATGATTGATAACTGTATTAGAACGTGTTAAGTTTTCTGAAAGTTACTTATGGTGGTAATTTTGCTGTTAGTTCGTGGCACTTTTGCTGGTTAAAATGTGATAATGATGAAAATTTTCTAAAGTTTAAACATCTCAAATATGTACTTTGAAACTAGTTTTACAATTATTTACTTAGCTATCTTTACATTGTTAGGTAGAGTTTGGCAAAAAAGAGCAGAATGTAAAGTGTTAATTTCCTCTAGGTAACACAAGGCATAAAAAGAAAAAGCTATTTATAATTAAGCCACGTTGGCAAAAAATAGTGTCACCATAAACAAAAGTAATAAATTGTATTTTTTTTTTGGTAAAATAATTAGGTTCCACTTCAGATTTCCACGCTTTTTTGCCAATGTTTTATGTATCTAGTTAAAATAAACTTAAGCTTGTAGTTTTGTAATCTAACAATTGTGCAAATCACGAAATAATTTACCTACACCTGGAAAAGTCTATTCTTCCCTAGGAAAAAATCTAATGACTAGGTATTCCATAATTAAGTAAGTATTATTAGATAAATAATTGTATATTAGGCGGATATGCCGATTTAGGAGGTGCCATTTCCATAAATTTTAGTTACTTACCTGCTTAGGTGATAGCACTACTTATTTAAGATTTAAGTTTTCTTTTCAAACCATTTGTTTCGTCAAAAAAACAACTAGTTCCAAGAACATTTTTTTCAGTGTCACTTTGGTAGTAGCTATTGGACTATTTCAGTTGGTCTGCGTTAGTTTTTATATTTATTTTATCACAAGCAAATAATTACAATATAAATGACATAACATGCGATACCTACATGTACTTACAATATACATTAGCAATAGTACCTATGTTCATAATTTAAACTGGTAATACTATGTGTGCTTCCCCTTAACAATACCGCAATAAAGGCTCTGTGCTTAATTTAACAAATGACTCTTTAATTTTCATAACTTTTTCCTAGTTTCTTACCTACATCATTAAAGGAATTTAATAAATCATAGCCATTTTTTGTAAATAACTAATAGTACTTACTCCTTTTTCAAACGCAATCTTTCAATGCTTTACAATCTTTCATGTTTTGTACCTATGTTTTTTGTTACTAGCTCTTTTAGGAGTAGGTATATAATATGTGTTTTTTACAATATAGGTAAGTAAGTAATTCCACTTACTAATACAATTCAAAATGAGCATATTTAACAAAAAATCTTTTAGGAAGGTATTAAGACTTCCGGCAAAATATCTACTCGACGAGACAATGCCTGACCAGCAAAACATCCTATCTACTTATTCTAGTGCACATCAATAATTGACGAATTTTGAACGAGGACACGATGTTAACTGGTTGCGATCAAGAATAACTCTTTGGGGACCTACCTAATTTGAGCTTCAAAGATTAGGTGAAGGAAAAAAGCTAATCCTCTACATAACTTATTTATAATTGGCGTTCACAAAGATCCCTCTTGAATAAATTAATTTCTAATAAATAATTAGCAGTCAGACATTGTCCCAAAGAAGGCAAGGCCATTTTGTAGAACACCAACGAGAAATATACCTATGCCTTACGGCGACTTGCGCCAAGTCACTGGATAAGTAAGTAAATGAATAAAATACATATCCAAGCATAAACTAATAAATAGCTTATCGACACGGTTGTCAGGCATACAATTTATCTATGGATTGCTGGACATTCATGTTTATTTCTTTATTTTTGAAAGTGAAGCAGCCCTGGTATTTTAATAAGGCGGCAATATTTTGAATTGCGGTAAGTGACTCGTATTGCATTGATATGAGGGAGCAAACTAAGAGGGTAAAAACATCATCAAAATACATAAACTCACGTCTATATCCCGGAGGAGTAGGCGGAGAGTAGGTAGGGTTTGCCTCTGCTACATTACTGACACACCTCTTTTGCTTCAACATTCTTAAGTCGCCACATGCATACTCGCCTGTTTCAGGTAGTGTTTATCTCCTTTATTGTAAAATCCCTATTTGCGATGTATTATTTCGACGCGTTTGTCCGCCTGGGGTATCCCTCACTGGCCCTGCCACGCACATTCGCTCGTCCTTCCTTGCTCCTCTCCATATTTCCAAACCAACGCCACATTCCTGTCTCAATTCTGGTGACTACAATCCTCTTTCAGTTCACAACGTCTTCTAATCCCACTAATGCGCATGCTATCATTCAAAGTTACACCACACATACTTATAAGGACCTCATTTGCACTGCATACATAAGTGTCATTATTCTTTCTCTCTCTTTGAGAGAGAGCGTGTGCCCTCCAGTGGGACATAATATAGGCAGCCTATGTACATGAGTGTAGGGAGTACTGCATTACGGATAGCCAATCTACCTCTTCTAGAGATATTACGGCTAGCTTGCAGAAGCGAGTGTAAGGCACCGTTTACATAATTAACCGCTTACACTTTTCTTTCTAGTATAGCATTTTCACATTTCTCCAAATATACAAAATATCATCTCAATATACAAACTCTTTTTACTTGTCCCATTCTTTCGTCTCCTATCGTTATATTGTACCCTCATTGCGACATCTCTTTCGAAAACCATTACGTTCGTCTTACTTACACTAATTTTCATTCCCTTTCTTTTAAATACCTCATCCATTACTGTTGCTTGGGCCTTTTATCTTTTTTCTTTATATGACACAACACTAAAGGTACCTGGTACCGTTGTGTCGTAGTGTAGGCTAAGGAATCGCAAACTTTTTCAGTTCGCGTCGTACTTGCAGGTTTAATAGTTTGCCATGGCGATCTATTCGAAATATATACGCAATGACACTGAGCACATGAACGAAAAAAAAAGTAAAAAAAGCTACCGAAGAAGAATAAATAGGAACGCCTCGCGGATCGCGGCGCCTCTTTGGAAACCCCTGCTGTATAGGGCGCTCACACAAGTTGATCACCAATTGAATAATACTTTTGTGGCGTGGAAGACTTCATACCACGTTATGACAAGTACAACAATTGCCGCTTGATTTTTCTCTGTCTTAGTTGTTCTTGTTATGTGGGGAGGGGTAGACAACTTGCAGTTCATGTGAAGGCAGGTCCTGAACCACAAGAGCGTGAAAAGCCATGTTTGCTATGGCCAGGGTATATTCGCATGCCGCGAACCACGTGAAAGCTGGAATTTGAAAATATTTAGGATTAGGCAAACTCAGGAACCATACTCAGGAAAACTTATTTACTGAAGAAACTAGCTTATTGAAGCGTGAGAGCACTCGCATGTCTTTGTTGACTCTGCAATAAGGCTGACAATAAAATGACTTTGTAATAAGGCTGCCAATTGTAACTCTATTTATAAAATTTCTAGGTACAATAAAGAATATTCTATCCATCTATCTATTGCTGAAAAGATGATAGTCCTCAGATGCTGGGCCAATCTACAAGTCTCTGACACAACTCACAGACGCTAAAACATCTTAGTGGTCGCATTAGGTAGTTGCCACTCAAATCTGTACATGTAAATGATCTAATGGCGGATACAGATTGAAGTGAACGAACGCATGCGAAAGACGGCTTAAATGTACCAATCGGAGGCCTAATTATGCGCACCAAAACCTGTCGTAATCCTGACGTTTGCGAGCCCTGATTGGCTCACTGAACCGTTTCGTTCAGTGAGCCAATCAATTCGTTCACAAAAATAAAACCACGACAGCCACCTTAGGAAGAAGGTAGGTACCCTATATTATTAGTGCAACACGTAACTTTTCATCCCACCTCAGCGAGGAAATGACTAAATGCAAAAAAACACAGAGGAGGTTCCGAGTCTGAGTTTATAACAAATTAAAAAAAGTAGTATAATAAATTCCACACCATGGAGGTAGAAGTAAATAGGTTTAATGATGTTTTGAATTTACAAACTTTGTGCACTCGATGAGAACATCGAGTGCACAAAGTTTGTAAATTCAAAATTAAAAAAAATTCAATTTACTTTATCCTCTAGCGGATAAAAACTGCTTTTGCACTGAGATATCGAAGAGCAAAAATACTCTTTCCGAGATGGGGGGATGAAAAACTTAAAGAAAAAAACTACAGCTTACCTACATGTTTGCACAGCAGTCGCTGTCTTAGGAAGAATAAGAGCCCTACGGTAGCCAATATTGCGACGTAGATAATATCAGCAAACACAATAATTTCTTAGTAGGTATGTGACAAAACTATTAATTTCGTTTTTTAAAGAAAGAACTGCAGCTTACCCAGAGGTTTGCACAGCAGCCGATGCATCAGGAAGAATATGATGAGCCCGATGGTAGCTAATGTGGCGACGTAGAGTAGTATCCACACGCACTTGTTCGTTCGCATGGGCTGTACGACATCGCTCGCGATGCAGCCGACGCGGGCGCGGCAAAGCATGTGTGTTAGCGACGCTACCATGAAGACTATGAAGATCTTCTCGTGTACGACTGGAAGTTGAAAATGGCGCGTGTTGTCAAGGATGTTTAGTATATGCACCTTGACAACGCGAAAAGTATTTTAGGCCACCGGCTCCTAAAATTATTAATGGTGTTTCAAAATTAATGGTGAATGTTTTGTTTTGTAATTAAGTAATTTCAATGTTTTTTTTTTTCGTTTTCTCTCCAAGGATTGCTTGTTGTGCAATGTTGGGACTATCAAGTGCATTTTCTATTTCTTAGTTTAATAAAAACTATATTGTAAAATGGATGTCATTAAGTTCCGTCTCTACTAGCAGACATATGTTGCTCGTAATATTTCTTTTTCAGTGTGATATTACGCGACTCTACATTACCAAGTATGTATCACCACTCGGTAAGTGTTTAGAATACTTTTATCTAACTAAAGCGTTTTCGTGGGGTAATCACAATGGTTTGATTCTGGGTCTAACAAGGAGGAAGCTTTTTGAACAACTAAAAGTACCTTAAAAGTAGAAAAAGAGACTTGATTTTCAAACCTAACATCATCGGAGAAATGAAATTCTACCGACTCAGTTGGCTCGGTGACTTGGAAAGGCTGTTGAATGACGAACAGTGAAGAAAGCATACCTGGGGCTACGAAGGCCAAAGACGGGTTGGCCGTCCCAGGTCGTCGTCCTTCCCTGGAAGGACGAAGTGGCCAAGGACCTACGTGAGATCCAGGCTGGCAACTGGTAGGAAATAGCGCAGAAATCGGGTGACTCCTTATGTAGGAAGCTAAGACAAAACCCACTTCGGGTCGAAACAGCGGCGGCGGTTAGTAAGAAGTTTGTTTTATTCGAATCCTTTGCTAACGAATTCATGACGCATATAGTTAGAAATAAAGCTTTATCGCCTATTGTCAATAATGTCAGCGTCAGTACCGTTCACCCGACGTAATCTAGAAAAACTAGTAGGTATTGTGGGAAGAACGGATCAATTGTTTCCAGCACGAGATTCGAATGTCAATAATAGGTAGGTATATCGTAACGAAATAATGGGTTACGTGATAACAGCTTATTTGAAGATGACGAAAATACTACAACGATTTTTTAATTAGGTGCGGTCAGCCGAACTATATTAATTAAGTACAAATAAATGAATCCGTACTAAAGTTAAATGATGTGTAGTGCATACATACGAAAGATTTATTTCGAAATAAGACTCGTATGACCAGAACAATAGTTATTTGTTATGCAAGGCTGCAAAGTTAATTTTTGGCGCGAGTACCTTGTATTGAAACCTGAGCAAGCGAAGGATTCTAGGATTGAGCCACGAGCGAAGCGAGTGGTTCAAATGTAGAATCCTGAGCGTAGCGAGGGTTTCAAAGGTACGAGCCGCTAAATAACTTTGCTGCCGAGCGCAACACACAACTTTTCACCTCACTAAAGCGAGGAAAATGTTAGATGCAAGAAAAACAGTTTTAGTAAATATTAAATTACTGTTTATTTATTTCAAAAATTAAAAGTAAAATTACTACAATTGGTAATATTGAAAGGTAATTTTTTTTTTTAAATCAAATTATCTTGCCGGCCAGTGCGATTCTTTAAATGAGGCTGGCGCATGACATGAAATAAGTATTTGCATTTCAATCATCAATGGACTGGCTGCAGAGAATATAAACTATTACGAAACCAATGAGGTTCTATATATATGTAATTTATTGTACGAAACCTTTATTGAATAAAAATATTCGAATTTTAAAAACGCTTTCCACGCTAGAGGATAAAGTGCGATTTTCCACGCAGATTTCGAATGATAAACAGAGCTTTTACGAGCTAGTGAGGTGAAAACTAACTTTTGTTGCTATGGTAATACTTAAATATTTTTAAATAAAAATAAAAAAACAAAAATGTATCTAATATATTATGTACCTTTGTGACTGTCATATCGCGACGTACCCACTCATCAAACTAATAGCCTGAAACTGAAATTGCAGTTCCAAAAGCATCCAATGAAGCGCAAAAAAACCAAACGCGTGGAACATTCGACCATCCCTCGTGCTCACTCATGCATTGCTTCTACCATACCTACTCTCGGACTGGAAAAATACCGTAGTATTACTTACAGTAGTTTTCCCTATTGGAAACGTAGGTGACTCCAGTTAAAGCGGACAGCTCCACTAGGTTTAGCCAGTAACAAGCGTCTCCTAGCTGCGTCGCTAAGGTGCGGGTCTGAAAAGGAAATACGGGAATAGTACATAGTTACTTATTCAGTCCCGAGACGGGTTTGGCCAATAGTTTAAGGGACTAAATAAGTCTTTAACCCGAGGTAAAAACTGTGCTTTTCATTAGGAATATAAGGAAAACATGAATTACCTAAAGAACACAGAAAACTCTACAACTCGAAAAAACAAGTGAAGGTCGGATTGCTGCTTTCCCGCCAATATTTTTTTTCTGTGGCCGGCCAGCTATTTAGCCATTATTTGTAATTTTTAGCATTGAAAAAATGGTACCTACCAACATATTTTATTTTACATGTTATTTTGTTATTTTAAAGAAATAGTTGAAAGTAAATTATAATAAAGTTATTAAAAAAATATATATATTGGTTTGTCCTGGTTGTGCAATGAAGTGGTCCCCTTCTATTTATCTATATTTATTTAATGAATGCTTAACTTTATGTTATTCCAATTTCACGTCGCGCTGTAATCCAGGCTCCGACCAACCCTGCTCCAAACTATAGTGGGATCTGAAAAGTTCCAGTCCAATCTAGAGAACCGATTCGCTGCCGTGGAAACCACAAATGGCGTTGACATTGACCAGGCCGTCGAGAATGTAGTCGGAATCCTCAGGGAGGAAGGGATGAGATTTTGCGAATTGCAGCGTAAAGGTAGGAAGTCGAAATTTTCGGAAGAAATACTCAAGCTTATGGAAGAACGACGTGAACGCGCACCAGTCACTGCGTCAGAAAGGCATGCTCTAAACAAGAGACTTGGCAAACTAGTTCGACGTGATCTCCGATGCTCCAATACTTGTTCTATAGAACGAGCAATCGAGCAAAATCGGGGATCTAAAGTGTTTGTCCAATCTCTTGGGAGAAGCCATCTGACGAAGTTGACCACCACGGATGGAGTGATCGTTTCTTCCATACCAGAGGTTCTTTCGGAAGTTGAAAACTTCTACGGCCAGTTATACGCTACGTACGCATCTCGCCCTGATCCCGAAAATGAGGATTCCAGAGCTACATTGACACGCCACTATACTGAAGACTTGCCAGAAGTCAGCCTGGACGAAATCGCGATGGCTCTTAGACAGCTTAAAAATGGAAAAGCCCCTGGAGAGGACGGTATTACAACTGAGCTCCTGAAGTCTGGCGGTAAACCTGTAATGAAGGAGCTCCAGAACATATTTAATGCTGTCCTCTTGGATGGCAGAACTCCGGAGGCGTGGAGTAGGAGTGTTGTCGTGTTGTTCTTCAAAAAGGGTGATAAAACCCTCCTGAAGAACTACCGACCCATTTCACTCTCAAGCCACGTCTACAAGCTGTTTTCAAGAATCATCACGAACCGTCTTGCAAGAAGACTTGATGAGTTTCAGCCACCTGAGCATGCCGGCTTTCGATCGGGTTACCGCACCATAGACCACATTCACACAGTGCGGCAGATTATACAGAAGATCGAAGAGTATAATCGGCCCCTGTGCTTAGCGTTTGTGGACTATGAAAAGGCCTTTGACTTGATCGAGATCTGGTCTGTTCTGGAATCTTTGCAGCGATGCCAAGTCGACTGGCGATACATCCAAGTGTTGAGAGGTCTGTACGACGCCGCCACTATGGCCGTCCAAATCCAGAACCGGCAGTCTGAGCCTATCCCCATACACCGTGGTGTGAGAAAAGGGGATGTTATTTACCCCAAATTGTTCTCAAATGCAATGGAGGATATGTTCAAGACACTGGATTGGAAGGGGTACGGCATTAACATAAACGGTGAGTACCTTTGACACTTGCGATTTGCAGGTGACATCGTCATCATGGCGGAAACGCTGCAAGATCTACAACATATGCTGAGTGGCCTAGCTGATTCTTCCCAACGCATTGGTCTCCGGATGAACTTGGAGAACCAAGGTTATGTTCAATGAACATGTAAGTCCGGAGCCAATTGCAGTTCAAGGCAGTATTCTCGAGGTTGTTAAAAAGTATGTTTACCTCGGGCAAACCATGCAGTTGGGTAAAAACAACTTCGAGAAAGAGGCCAATAGAAGAATAGAGCTGGGCTGGCATACTACGTCGAGTCTTCACATCGCCCATCCCACAGAGTCTCAAGACAAAAGTTTTCAATCAGTGCGTCCTACCCGTCATGACATATGGTGCCGAAACGTGGACACTCACGGTGGGGCTGGTCCACAAATTTAAAGTCGCTCAGCGTATTATGGAAAGGGCTATGCTCGGGGTTTCTGAAAGGTCAAATTAGAAACGTGGTGATCCGACAGAGAACCAAAGTCACCGACATAGCCCACCGAATTAGCATGCTGAAGTGGCAATGGGCCGGCCATATCATCCGAAGAACTGATAACCGATGGGGTAGACGAGTTCTTGAGTGGAGACCGCGGATTGGTAAACGTAGTGTAGGACGTCCTCAGACTCGGCGGTGCGATGATCTTCGCAGGGCGGCTGGCAAGAGCTGGATGAGAGTAGCCGAGAACCGTGATCAGTGGCGTGCAATAGGAGGGGCCTATGTCCAGCAGTGGACAAGCATAGGCTGATGATCATGATGATATAGAAAGATGGAACATGGTTCAGCAGAAATGTCAAAATAGAATTAGTTTCTTTTTATAATTTGACAGCTGTCAGTTGAAAACAAATTCTCCCTAGGTATACGCATGGTAATGGAAAATGTGCTATTGGCCAGGAGGCCCTAGATTCTGCGCAAGAAACAAGTCAAGCCACCGTCTTTGACAGATGTTTTTGTTGCTTTGCTTGTTCAAGTTAGCTTGCACGAACGCGTCAAGTCTTTGTAGCTTCAATGAATCTACTATTTAAAATATAGTCAAAGTGGGTGGGTTTTCACTGATTTTGTGAACTTTTGTGTTAACAGAAATATCCTCCAGTAGTACCTACAATTGAGTCACTGAAGTAAGACTTGCTGAACTTTTGACTGAAAGTTTAGTCATCTTCCACAGAATTGAAAAGGGGGACTTTTTCGCTCTAAGAAATAATAAACACCATAGTATATAGGTAAGAATATTACCTACCAATCTGTGGTACCTACCTAGTCCAAAACTACTCATGCAAGTTTTATCTTTCTTGGGAAACATATGATTATTACATTATATCGTAGGTAAACAAAAAACATTTCGAAATATTATCAATGACAAAAATTTTTAAATAGGGGTTGATATTTCTTATGAGCAACCAACTTGATAGTGTACTTATAGGTACTTATTGTATAAGTTAACGATTAACGATTTCTATCAAGGGTTTCTTTACATGTTGATAACAGTTAAATGAAATGAAAATATACATTTCAGAGATTACCGCATGTGACGTTGCATTATGTAACCGTCAAAATTTCAAGTACTACTGATTGAACTAAGTTGTATTAGTAGTAGCTGAGTGAGTTTGACTGAAACGTAGAACTAGCAGTTATGGTAATTGTCGGTAGATTTCAGTATACTCGTAGTAGCCCTGTTATGTAACACGCACGACCTTTAAGCTGTGCTTCAGGGTAGACTTTCGCTAGAAGCCCCATTAAGTTACGAATGGAGCCAAGTGTAATGGGTTTTGCTGTGTTTTAGAGACTGAAAGATACCTAAACAATCCAGAAATTTTAAAATACAATTGTAATTTTATTAGATTCTGACACCCCTGAAATGATGAGTCAAGTAGGAGCTTACACACTGCAGTGCACAGGTGAATGACAAAATAAAGATGTCCGTAGATATAATTTCCGAAAGAGAAATAAAAGGTTATTTCTATAATGCCCAATTACTGAAACAGGCTAATTAAAATAAATTTAATTTCATGTCTATCTCCCAAAAAATAACAAAATACCATGTAAGAGTGTGTGTCTTGATAATAACTTTTGTTCAGAGTTTTTTCTCAGATTTATATTTATTGAAATAAAAATTTTGCATAATGTTATTAAATTCGCGCTCTACCTATGCCACAGCCTTCAGTTAATCATTATCTACATAGAAGAATTTCCGTTACTTAAGTATATGTGACACTTACGGTTTTGAGCATTAATTATCAAAGAACGCCACTACAAAGCAGGAAAACTGCAAAAATTCATAATTTCTTTCAAGAAATGGTAATTTAAAAAAGTATATTGAAAAATCATAAAACAAATTTTGTAAATTACAAACTCTAACTGACCTATTCCAGGAATGGGGAATTTTAAAGATAACCTTGTATATTTACTAAATACTTTAAAAATAATATTTGTGTTTTCGTGGACTCTTGGTGACTGACTTGTAAAGCAGAAAAAAAGTTTTATTATTGTTTTAGTGGACAAGTTCATGACTAGGTAAAAAACCTGGCAACTTTTAAAAGGCTAATTTTTGCAAGTGCTGTTGGCAAAATGCCCAGGCGAATCGCTCTATTACAGGTAGGTACAACTTTTCAAATCAGTGTTACGTGACGTTACGTTTGGCACCTGTGTCATAGCTCATAGTACTGCTATTAAGTTACGGTAACATAATTTCTCAGTACAGTCGAGAACACATCGGCCTTTACATACGTGAACTCTAAAGTTGCGTTAAGGACGACTTTGCAACAATAATGTAAAGGTTGACCTGCTGTCGACTATACTATTAGTTACGAATTTACGATAGCAATTAATATGAAATCTGTACGGTGCGTAGAGACTAAATCTAACGATTGCGAACGAAGGTCATCTGCCGATTGGCACCGCTGCACCTCAAACTGCTGAAAGCGACTGAAGGCATAGTGCCCATTAGTACAATTGACAGGAGATCGGCCTTTACATACTTATTTATTAGTTACAAAGTCGCCCGTAACCTAACCTCCTCAGTCCTGACCTTGAAAATAACAATGGTATTCAATTGTTATGTTCAAGGTCAGGACTGAGGAGGCTAACTGAGTACGTAATGTAGAATGTAACCGGATGTACAGGTTGATATGCTGTTGAATGAACTAAGAATGTCAGTGAAGTTCGCTTGCTTCCGCCGTAACTCATTTTTATTTATGTTGTAATGTATGTAGATGTATTTTGGAGAGTGCGCACAGGGGCTACATGAACTTATACCCCCATCCCCTTTCTTCCATCGGACAACCAGATGGCTGGCTCATATGCACGCATTTGTCGTGGATATTCCGCGAATTCGCACCAACACGCGTCGCCGTTGTCTGTTTTTCCAGAGACGTACAACCTGGGTGTCCTTAAAACTAGAGTCAACCGGCATTTAAAAGGTAAGTACGTAAAGTGCGAAATTCCTTGATCATGTCGTTTAGAGTTTGTAACTTGCAACAACATATTTTATTGTACAACTTAACATTTTTGTTCAATTTAAGTATTTACATTTTCGCGGTTATTCTGCTTTGTATGGCCGCCGTTTATAGATAAAACTTAAACCCATCTTTTATATGACTGCGACATTAGTAGAGCGCGTAAACTGCCGCGAATTTAATAAAATTATGTAAACCCTAATATTAAACCTGAATATTTAGAATATTTAAAATAAAAAACATGCGCATTTTAGGAACAATCTTGTATAGTGAAGTTGCAGATGTTTTTAAATGCGCAGTTCCTGAAACCAGTCAATTAGAGCTTGTCAATTACAAAGTAATTTTTTTTTTAATTTTCATTTTGTGTGAATTGTTTTTCTGCTTTATGGTGGCGCTGTCTGATATTACTATATTTCTTACGAAGTATGTTTTTTTTCATGTAGTGTATATAATGTCCCACGGGCCTTTTTTCAGAGAGAGAGAGTAAGAGCTTAATCACCAAGCGTGCCCACCGCGGATTGGCAAACGCAAGCGGTATGTGAACACCTCAGCCACTCAGGTTTCCTCACGATATTTTTCTTCACGGCTAGCGAGTGGTATTGCTACTATAACTTCACAAATGTTCGCAACTTAGAAAACAAAGTCATTGGTACATGCCGGGATTCGAACGTACGACCTTTAATTATTTACCGTAGGCTGCGACGCTAGAGGTATTGTTAGGTATCAACGGCAAAATAAAATTAAGTTATCTAAACTTTGATATCTAAAAAATATCAATACAAATATCGTGGAACACAAGTTGTAAAACACAAACCCTAATTTTTTGTTTCATGTATGTATTTTAAAAATAAGTCTATGTTAATCTCTGAATCCAGATTGATTAAAAAAATTTTTATGTAGCCTCAATTGTGTCCCACTGCTGGGCAAATATAGGTCAGTCATTAGGGGTTCAACACAGTGGTCTACGATGCAAAGGTTGGTATAGTAGTTTTTATGGTTTTATTTCGTAGATATGGGTGCAACTAAGTAAATATAAAAAATGGTAACACGAGATATCTCGGAACAACTTTTAACAGTTACTAAACCTCGAAAATTTGCGACTTTTTTTGGTTTCTCCTTCATAACTTCTATGCGTTCTAGCGACAAGTCACTTTCTAACAAATTAGAGAACATAAAATTTTACATCTAATGAGTACCAAAACTTAAATGTTCGGTCTAGCAATATAGCAAAAAACCATGGCCAAAAACATCCCCAACATTGTAAATACCTAGATTATAGTAGTTTTTAAACATCTCCAGCTTGGAAATCGGCACTCATCTAAAAGTGTGAATAAAGTAGAAGAAAGTTTTGGGAATAAACGAGAATTTTTTTAAATTTTCTTGATTTCTCACTCATAATTTACGCATAGTGCATAGTAATGTTAAGTTACTTGGTAATGAATTTTAGAGCATGAAATATTCCGTCTTATGAGTACCGAAACTTAATATTGATCAAGCAAATCGTAGAAAAAAACAATGGTTAAAAATGGGCGCGGGCGGCAGCTCGGCAAAGTTAATATACCATGATATTAACTTTATTTCGTATACTAAACGTCTATATTACCTATACTAAAATAACACAGCCATTTTTTTTTGCCAAGCTTAGTCTAGATAACTTTCGTAGTCAATTTGCCAAGAAAGTTACGCTACGAAACTTACAAAAGTTTACATTTATTTTCATTGTCTGCAAATTAACAAATATATTTTAATAAAATGTAGTTTAAACTTGGAACATACCTTCTATTCCATTTAGTTAAGTCGGGTTTGATGCATAAAATTATCGTAATAAGTTGAATTATTTGCCTATGATGGTTAAGTGACTGAGCAGAATTTTTTCGTCTTAGAAAATGATTTACCTCTAATTATTTTTCGCTTCATCTAGTAATAATTTGAATGAGTGAATTTGACTATATTCGCACAAAATACGCAGAATTTAATTTTGTACATCTTATATCTATAAGTGTTTCTGTAAGAGTGACCACTTCGAAGCTGGATACGCTTTAAGGAAAGTTTATTGGCCACAGTTTTCTACCATATTTCTTACATTAATTAAACGCAAAATGTTATGCTCTCTAATGTTATTTTCATGGTAATTTCACACTAAGATGTACCGTATATAAGTTACAAGAGAGAAACCAAAAAAAGTCCCGAAATTTCGAGGTTTAGTAGCTGTCAAAAGTTGTCCCGAAGTATATCATGTTACCATTTTTAGTGTTCCGTACCCGAAGGGTGCCAAACGGGACCCTATTACTAAGACTTCACTGTCTGTCTGTCTGTATGTCTGTCTGTTTGTCCGTCTGTCTGTCTGTTTGTCTGTCACCAGGCTGTATCTATTGAACCGTGATAGCTAGGCAGTTGAAATTTTCACAGATGATGTATTTCTGTTGCCGTTATAACAAAAAATATTAAAAACAATAAAATAAATATTTAAGGGTGGCTCCCACAAAACAAACGTAATTTTTTGTCGTTTTTTGCTCAATATTAATAACAGCAACACGTAGACGCTTCAAATATTCACAGAATATTTAGTTCTATATTCGATTAAAAAATAAAAAATTAAATTAAAATAAAATACGAGTAATTATTTAAAGGTTCCATACAACAAACGTGATTAATTGCCGTTTTTTCCCGATCTTTGTGTCTAATGTTGTAGGTATATAATAATGGTACGGAACCTTCGTGCGCGAGTCCGACTCGCACCTGGCCAGTTTTTTAAATATACTAACTTAGTTTCACCCATACACACGAGATAAAATCATAAAAACTACTGCACCACCTTCTACATCGTAGAATCACTCTAATGACCTCCTCTTTAGTTCTCTATTCATCCCTGCTCGTTCCCATTTACTGCCAAGCTGACTGGGTTCCACTGCATGTGTGTGTGTATCTATCGCAAACGTGGCCGACCCAAGCGAAGATGGTGGGACGACCTCACGACCTTTCTACCGGGTTGGCAGAAGGTGGATTCAAAATCATCATCATCATCAGCCATACGCCCACTGCAGGACATAGGCTTCCCTCATGGTTCTCCTAATCATGAAGGTTTTTGCCATAATCGCCACGCTTGGCAGGCGGGTGCGCGATCGCAGTATGCGGTTGGAATCTCAGGAAGACGCTGCTGCCCGTCTTCTCCTGGTAATGTATTTCCTTAGTCGCCTTCTACGATATCCACGGAAGGAAATGGAGTGGCGCTATTCTTAATCCGACGCCACACGGATTCAAAAATACTGTATGTTAAATGTTCTGAAAAAGAATAATGCTTTGAACCACGTACCATTTCCTCCGTTATATGAGCGGTGCGTTGCTTGTGATAGTTATAGTAGATAGTCCCTATTAATAATCTCGGCCCCAGGTGGAAAGCTATGCTTATCCGCCACACGTACCTCTGGGGGCTGACGCCTGTAATAGCACTTATTGAGGGCATTACATTGTAGACCTGAAAAAGGAGTCAATGATAGAAACACGAAGAAAAAGATGCACAAATTATGTAGTCATCATCATCATCAGCCATTTGAGGCCCACTGCAGGGCACAGGCCTCTCATGGTTTTTCAAGCTTCCCGGAATTATGTAGTAATGAATGTTGACGAACACAGATATCGCTCTGAGTGGCAAGTGGGAAGCCCTGGTCTCTGCCTGCCCATCCGGGATACAGGCGTGAGTTTATGTAATGTACAACTTTTGTATGTACCAAGTTAGAACCTTTTGGTGTTATTTATAAAAAAACGGCCAAGTGCTAGTCGAACTCGCGCACGAACGGTTCCATCTATATAACATTTGAATATTTCAAGCGTCTACCGGTTGCCGTTATGAATATCGAGCAAAAAACGGCAATCATGGCTCCCATACAACCAACGTTGGTTGTATGGGAGACATAGGTACAAGTAGCCAAAGGCTAAAAAACACGATGACTCTAAAACACACCTCCATTGCAGTTCAAATAGGCTGTGGTGAAGTTTTTCGGCCTTATTTATAAAAATACGATTTCTCTAAAACCAATCTAAAACTCTGTATATTTAATCCGTGGCTACATCTTTTCCTTGTAAAATCTCCTCCACAGACTTTTTTGTTACGCGTTTTTGAAGTGTAGTACTTTCTAAGGTTAACACGAGCAATAGACATAATAAAAATGTGGTGTCTACCGAGACCACCGGACTTGCAAAAGTACCGAAACGTCGGAAAATTCTAAAATAAAAAATAAACGAGTATAGCCCGCACAGATCTTTTTGGCCGTAACGTGAACATAGGCACAGATCGTTTGCACCACAGAACAGTGGTTTGCACATGTTATACGTGTTTATACATACGTGTGAGTAATTGACGTAGTGTGATGCGTTGTAAATTAGATACTATTTGTCAATTACTAAAGTAGTCAATTACTCACATATACATGATATACACTGTTCACGTTACCGCCAAAAAGATTTGTGCGGACTATAAATTTTAATATCCGTGCAAATTCAGCTTTTATTATGTTTTTTAAGGTTTTAAGGAATCGAATTCTTATAAATAAGGCTGTGACTCTTTACCAAAGACTATTTGAACTAAACATAATTTTGATTAGTCATCATCATCATTCAGCCACAAGAAGTCCACTGCTGGACATAGGCCTCCTCCATGGATTTCCAAAAAGACCGGTTGGAAGCGGCCTGCATCCAGCGTCTTCCTGCCACTTGGATGAGGTCATCTGTCCATCTTGTGGCTGGTCGTCCTACGCTGCGCTTGCCGATATGTGGTCTCCATTCGAGAACTTTTCGGCCCCATCGGCCATCAGTTCTGCGTGCTATGTGCCCCGCCCACTGCCACTTCAACTTACTAATCCGCTGGGCTATGTCGACGACTTTCGTTCGTCTACGGATCTCATCATTTCTAATTCGATCTCGTAGAGAAATTTTGATTAGTGTTTTAAACAATCGTGTTTTTATAAATAATAGGTACGAGTAAATTTTTTGTGCTAGAGGCCAAGAACCTTATTCATAGCCAGGAACCAATTTGGGTCGCTAAACCTGATTGTGATATGTAAGTAACTAGCTAACTTAAAATAGAAAGAAAGAAAAGCTTCCCCTTAGGATTGTTTGAATTTGGGTTTATTCGTTTTTTTATGTAGCTTATTTACGTCCCACAAGCCTTCTCGCAGAGAGAGAGAGAGTATGGCCTTAATTACCACGCGTGCCCACCGAGGATTGGCAATTTCAAGCGCTGAGGTATGTGAACACCTCAGACACTCAGGTTTCCTCACGATTAGTTCACCGTTAGTGAGCGGTATTGCTACTATAAATTAATAAATGTACGAAACTTAGAAAACAAAGAAAACCCACGACCTCCCGAATGAGAAGCCGGCGTTCCACCCTCCACTACCACCACTCTATTCGTATAGTAGATAACAATTTTATTGTTAGTATATGCCTTGACGGCTCTATAACATAAAGTCATTTTATACGTTCGTCCTTAACTAAAGGACTAATAGGGAAAATTAAAGGAGGTAGGTAATTAACAAGGTATTGGGTTCATGATCAGGCCCTATATTTGCTTCGTTTGGTAAGACACTCTGGGGTTAGTAGAGTCTCGCTCGATTTAGTTTTACAGGTTTAAGAAACTATCTGATATGACATGAGAGACCCTTATTTTAAATATAGGTGATAAAAGAAATACATATTAATACTAGCTGACCTGGCAAACGTTGTTTTGTCACACAAATTAGCCTAAGACATATTCTCAGACCTACCAAACATACACAAATAATGTCATAATAATCGGTGAAGCCGTTTCAGAAGAGTTCGATAACAAACACTGACACGAGATTTTTATATATTAAATAATGAATAGTAAAATAATATATATTGTATTTATTCAAATTATCTAAAGACATGTCGAGGGAAGTCCAATAAGAAAATACTAAACTAGAATAAGAGATAATGAAGTACCGAGAGCTTTCTTAAGCTTTCAGTAGGCGCGGACCACTTTATAAATAAAAAAATTCATACGGACTGTTTTTGAAAGGGAAATAAGGGAGTTTAAAAATATACTTTTATTAGACGGGTCTGCAGTATATTACAGTAGAGAAAATTTTATTGGATACAAAAAAGGAAATTAAAAAAGTGGAGGTCTGTGGAGGATAAGAATAACTTGTGTTTGAATCAGTTGGTGAGGAGGTTGCTGCTGTTTGTTCAACATGCAGTCATGCAACATTCGACACTAAAACTAAGAACTTACGACCTAATGTATAAAATCACGTTTCCTGTAAATCACTCCTAAGAGGTAGTTTATTTAGTCTGTGGTTACGACTTTTCCTTGTATAATCTCCACCACAGACTAGTTGTTTTAATCGGCGTTTTAAGGAATCGTGTTTTTTATAAAAATGACCGTTAAATTCAAAAGGAATTAGGGCGAGAAGGGTTCCGTACTCGAAAAGCGCCAAACGGGACCCAATTTTTGTCGGAAGTCCGACTATAACAAAAATTCAAGTACACATTAGTGGTTCCGGAATGAAGTTAACAATGTGCGCGATAGTTTCGGGACAACATAAGTCGGTATGTTCGTCTGTCTGACCTGCAAAAGGCTACCGTATGTAGTTAATAGGTAGCTAATTGAAATTTTCACAGTATGCGTTATAATGGCGGACTGCTCACCATTCATAAAAGGTCGAGAGGAGTGTTCATAAATGAAACGTGTTTTTATGTTTTTTTTGTTTTTACTCTATCGGAAAAATCAGTAATACGTATTTACAAATGTCAAACTCGGTGTGATTATAGTGCACTGCTTATAAATAATCAAACAAGTCAAAAGTGAGTTGGACTTCCGCTGAGGGTCCTGAACTGAATGAAAATGAACTCATTTTCGCTAAGTAAGATAAATATATATTATGTACGGATCCCTTAGTGCGCGAGTCCGACTTACACTTGGACGGTTTTGCTAATGAGGCGAGGGTAAACTAGTTTGAATGAACACCAAAAGTCGCCAATATTCTTTGCACTGAATTTTGCTCGCAATTCTTTTTGTATCCCAGCCAAACCATGGAACCCCGGCACTCATCACCCCTTACCCCAGACCCCATGGCGCCCAAGGACCCCAGATTATGAAACCCTGTTTTAGAGCTATTTCGATTTCTGAATATGTGCGGGATGAGCTAGAATAGGTGGGTACCGAAATTGTAAGTTTCTTAGAAGGTACAGTCAGCAACTGATAAGCTGCATATATGTAATAGCACTTATTTCGCGGGGAATAAGCGTCGCGACTGTTGTTGAAGCAAACTCTTAAAGTTAATCATCATCATCATCATCAGCCATTTGACGCCCACTGCAGGACATAGGCCTTCTATGTGGTTTTCATAACCATGAGGGGTTTTGGCGTAATCGCCACGCTTGGCAGGCGGGTTGGCGCAGTATGCGGTTAGAATCTCAGGAAGAATCATACTCACCCTACAATGTGTTTCATGGACATCATCTGCTTGAAACATTGATGCCGTCACATAACAAAATATTAAAGCACCTAATGGAAGCCATAGCGCCGCGAGACAAATTCGTTTCAGACTGTATTTCCACAGCAAACCCTGCCAGGAAAATTAAACTTTTAATACAAGAGACCCAGAGTAAAATCTTGCTTATGCTTAACTTGGTGTGATCACTCACTTTATATTCCACGGCTATCACTCTGTTTTCTTGACCGACTTGGTTATGTTCCTCGATTCTAGGCTCCGAGTTCCTCTCGGGCTCATCCACATTAGGCGGCAACTGTACCTCTGCTTCATTTGTCATCTTAATGACTTCTCTTCACTCAAAACTAAATATATTACTTCGATTTCATCTCACGTTCTGCCAATGTAACTTACATACATTACCCTACAGAACAGAATGTTGAACTTTCTTGAATTTGAACCCGCACATTTTGTGTTGTTGAGTTTGTCAGTAAAAAGAGAACGGGATTCTTTGTGCTTTTATTTGAGGTGCTTTTGTACGAAATAATAAAAGAGGACAGTGTTAAAATGCGTGTAGCTGACTGGAGGCGTGGATAGAATGAGGTTATTTGGACCTGCGCACTGGCGGCCTTGGTGAGGGGTGAGACACCCTTGCTCCATTATTCTTGGCTTCAATGCATAATACAAACTAACACCTTGTGTCGTGTAGGCCGGTAAGTAGTAGGTGGGTATGGTATGGTAAGCAAATGAAGTTACCGAAAGCTCTATCGAAACGTTTCAATGCGATAAAGAACAATCCAGGCCTTCATGACGTTCATCAATAAAACTCGAATAAACTATGTTTTATTTCTTTATTTCTTTATTTCTTATTTTCTTTATGTTTTAGCCTAGTTTTAGCATGTCCAAGATCATCTTAATGGGTTGGAGGTACTGACAACTTGCTTTAAATTTGTGCAATGTAGGTAGGTGTTAAAGCTATGTTTTAGTCTAGTTTTAGTATGTCCAAGTTCATCTGAATATGTTGGAGGTACTGACAACCTTTAAATTTGTGCAGTATTGGTAGGTACAGTCGACATCACGTCAACCTTTACATACGTGCACTCAAATCAGTTACGTTATGGACGACTTTGCAACAAAAGCTGGCTATACTAGGTTGGCAAAAAACAGCAGAAATCAGAAACGGAACCGTACAATATTTTTTTGTGACAAGTCTTTTTGACAATACCTATCCGTATATCCCTGTAAGTAGGTATACTCTTTATTGCGTACCTATTCGATCAGTGTTAGGTTGTTTCATAGGTCAGTACTTTAGTTCTCTTTTTAGGGTTCCGTACCCAAAAGGGTAAAAACGGGACCCTATTACTAAGAATTCGCTGTCTGTCTGTCCGTCCGTCCATCCGTCTGTCTGTCACCAGGCTGTCGTCTGTATCTCAAGAACCGTGATAGCTAGAGAGCTGAAA
This sequence comes from Yponomeuta cagnagella, assembly GCA_947310995.1. Classification (NCBI taxonomy): domain Eukaryota; kingdom Metazoa; phylum Arthropoda; class Insecta; order Lepidoptera; family Yponomeutidae; genus Yponomeuta; species Yponomeuta cagnagella. Next base: position 17,156,585 of record OX371267.1, read on the forward strand.
TTTTCACAAATTATGTATTTCTGTTGCCGCTATTACTAAATACTAAAAACAAAATAAAATAATTATTTAAACCCATACAACAAACGTGATTTTTTTATCTTTGTGTCTAATGTTGTATAGATAATGGTACGGAACCCTTCGTGCGTGAGTCCGACTCGCACTTGGCCGGTTTTTTAGATATAGCATAGTTCGATGTGCGGTCGACTGTATGTAGGTACTTACCTCCTAACTAAGGCATCAAACGTGAAGAAATTCAGGCTCCCGCGGACGCGGCGTTCCACCGGACAAGAATTTGCGCTTTATAGCTTAATATTTCGCAAACAACCCTAGGTAAAAAAATGTTCTTCCTACGCCCACAATATTTTTAAACGACCAATCCAACGATACCCTTCAATAAGGTGTAGGCGAGGTAAACAAATGAATCCCTAATTTATGTAGGTGTAAGCGGAGGTAGGTACCTACTCTAAAAAACATTTTTTTAAAGATTTTATTCTACCGTTTTGTCGGCGTGATTAACATGTATGTCTATGCCAAATTTCAGCTTTCGCAGCAATATTACGCGCACCAAATCCTGAACGATTCCAATCGTCTAACTGTCAAATTAGTACGGGATTTGACAGTTAGAAGATTGGAATCGCTCAGGATCTGGGTGCATATACTTAGGCCCAGAGCTATGCCCGCGGCCAGACAGACGGACATGGCGAAACTATAAGGGTTCCTTGTCGACTACGGAACCCTAAAAACCAACAAAAAGAAAATATTAAAATTCTTTATTGCACTTATTATAAAAACAAAAGTGCAAAGGCGAACTTAATGCCAAAACTATTCCAGCATCTTCCAGTTAAAGTCGGTTAAGGTACCTACTACGCACTATACAATATTTATTGAGATTTTCTGTTAATCTTTTCCATTTATAAAATGTCACTCCAATCTGATTTTCAGGCAGGGCCGTATTTAGGGGAGGGCATCGGGGGCTACAGCTCCCGGGGCCTCCACAAAAGAACGGCCCCCACAATAGACTTCACGTGCGTAGACCCGTTTCACACCTCCGCTCCGACTCTCCAAGGTTTGCTGGAAGAAATCTCTTACAGAAATAAGCTCGCCTTTGTACATGTACTTTCTTTTGTTAACTTTCCTGTACTCTATTCTTGTGTGTGCAATAAAGTATAATAAAGACTTTGGAAAAAAAATCGTTCAAATTCCAACGTGTAAACACTAGTAAACAACTTTTCCTTTGAATTTTTTTTTTCGCTGTTATACCTCAACCTATAGTACTTTGTACAAACATGATAGTATTGTTCGTAAATATTAAAAAAAAACTATTCATCTATATTTGTTCACTTCAATTAGGCAATCAATAAAATATCAAAATGTCAAATAGCCCTTGCAATTTATACCCCATTTTGAGCGAGTATCCCAATGGCTCAGTGGGGTGGTACTTGCCCGCAGCCTCGGAGGTTGGGTGTTCGATTCCGTGTCTCAACTATTTTTTTCCATAATATTATAAATATAAATGAATTGCAATAGGCGAACAATTAGTGTTACTAAAATTTTAATCAAATTCATTATTAATAACTAATTGGTAATTTTTTACATATTTGTTTATGCAGCAAGGTGTGTAGTTTGATAGGTAAAAAAAAGTGTCGTTACACATTAAATGTCATCAATTATTCATGAAACTTACTCCCTTACTGCATAAAACAAACAAAAAAAATCATAGTTGACCAATAATAATTCATTTATATAATTATTGAAGAATATCAATTGTCATAAAAAACCCACATTATCGCGACGACGAGTCAAACATTATCAATCGAGTCGTAAGTCACAATCGAGGAAAGGATGTGTCCGTTGAAGTTTCCGTGCGTAACTTCGTCTTCATGTAGTTGTCTGTTCTTTTGTTATCATAAGTACATATTTTTCCAAAAAGTATGGTTTGGTTGCTGTACCTAACCGACAAGTGTAAGTTTTCTTTCTTTTTCATGTCTTCGATTTAAAAGGAAAATGCAAGTTTTTAAATAACGAAACATTGCAATGTTAAAATTTGTTTCAACCGTTATCTTTTTTTCCAACTAAATGAAGGATTTCTTGTCAATGCATTCTTCAAACTAAATAAGCGAAGATACATTCGAAAATCTCAAGGGAGAGAAAGTAATATGTAAGTTCGTTTACACCATTGCAATAAATTATTTATAAAAGTTAAGCTGTTGGTGCCGGCTGCCGTCGATAGATGGCAGTCGTTAAGCCAAGTCAGAGGCCTTAGGGCGGCTTGACAACTTCTGACAGTAGACGAGCCACTAGTCTACAAGCCTCCACCAATCCGGACTTGGCCCCCGTGGTGGAGTATGGCCTATACCTTCCTCAGGGAAGATACCCGTGCCCCTCGGAGGGGACATAATGGGTTGATGATGATGATGATGATGATTTATAAAAGCCCTTTGACTGTCCATGTGTGTCTACAATAGAATATATTATTGCCAGTTCGGATGAGAAATTTATAGTGTATTCTGCGGATTTTACAAGTCTATTTGGCGCTTCCCCCGTTTCTTGTCCCCCGTCTTGTGTTCCAAAAGTAGTTCAGGTTTCTTCAATATATATGCGGATCATAACAATAGGCGACTTTTCACACTTCAATTCCAAAAAGGGAGAAACCAAAGTTTGCATCCACTTCTAAGCCTCCACGAGCTCCTCTCACTGTTCGCCATATGCTCGTAACTAACAGCCCGTGCCAGTTGCCACTCAGGCGTAAACAATTTACAACAAGTAAACAATATGTGTGTTTGTTACATGCTAAAATGAATCTATTTGATTTCACAATAAATTATTTTTGACAGTCGAGTGAAAAAAATAGTTCGTTTTATTTGGGAAATAATTGGGGTGGGGGGCCTCCACTCCTTTGTTGCCCTAGGCCTCCGGACTTGTAAATCCGGCCCTGTTTTCAGGCATGTTCCCAATTGCATCCGTTCAGAATTTTTGTTCGAATTTTGCCAATACGACTTGATGATATTGAACGTAACTCTTTCTGTCAATCTGTCAAAAGTGACAGTTCTTTCTGTCAAAGTCAAACGTTCTTTGAACGCGTTTGGTATTTTGTCGCATGCAGATGTTGTGAAAATTTCGCAAAAATAACTCAAACAAATGTGTATTTACTAACTGAACACTTTGGACTACTGTAATCATGAGTTTCATACGGTCTTTGCTGCTGTTCAGCGCTTTTTCTGTCGGTATCCGAGCCTCAACTCACTGGATGGTCACTGAAAATGGTTTAATTCAGCCCAGGGTATGATAACAGCTTCCTGTAACTAGGTAGGGCTGCCATCCATCCATCCGGGTTGCCCGGATTTGTCCTACTTTGGAGGGCGTCTGGGGGGCGTCCGGGCGGGGTTTTAAAAAGTGTCTGGGTGAAACCCGGGGAATCCAATTAACTTGATAGAATGGAATGAATTGCCCGTGCACTCGTGACGTGACGTTTTCTTCTAAATGTCCGGGTTTTTGAAGTTTTTGTCCTGGATCCATAATTTAGCTGATGGCAACCCAACTCCAGGATACAGGTGTGATAGTCCATTCATTGTATTAGTGTTAATTTTTGGTTTTCTTTCCAGCTCGATTCACCATTCGAAATGGCCAATCCATATGATGTCTTGGCTTTCCTCGATCAAGACACACGTTGGGAGAACATTATTAATATGTACCATGACCTGTCTAAACGCAAAGACCTTCTGAGAAAATTGTGGACTGAGTTAGGGAAAGAGACTGACATTGAGACCCAGTTCTCATCGGATAAAAACTGTATGAAGGCTGTTCCCCTTGACTCCTTTGACTGGTATGCATCACTGCTCGAAGATGGAAGGGCAAGAATATCAAAAGAGGATTTCAAGCTCTATAACCCCTACTTTGGGGAAGACACTGATGTCCCTGATTGCAAGAAGATTTCATCACTGACTTTTAGTATGTTTGCCTTTGAACATTTGGAGGTGAGGCTTTTCTATATTTTATTTTACTTATTTTTTAACCTCTCGCTAACATGTAAAAAAAATTGTAAGTATCTAGATCCTAGTTTTATTTTTAAAACACAATTCCATTAAACAAGAATGTTTGGTTAAAACATTCTTGAGTATTTACTACATACTTCAGAGCTTGAGATTGCCAATCTGCAGTCGGCATGCATTGTTATTAAATCAATACTCTCTCTCTGAGAGAAGGCTGTGCTGTGTAGTGGCATATATATAGGCTGCTTTTGTTTATGTCTTATATAAATGGTATCTTATCTTAACCTGTTAGGTTATGACCTTGAAAAGAACAATTAAAAATGATCAGGTCCGTTAGAATTCAGCAGATTAAATAGAAACATTTGGAATTGAGCCTGTCACAACTTTTTTCCAGGCAATGGCCCAGCGAGAGAATTTAACTGCCAACCCCGAGCTAGCATTGCCTGATCAAGTCTCTGCCATCATGAATGTAGAGCAGTTTGGGCACTGGGCGGCGAACACACTGCGGCATAACAGTACATCTTGGCTCCATTATAACATGGCTTCGCTGTACTGGAGAATCAGGGGCATTGCGCCTAAGGCTATTGAGTGCTGTCGCCGGGCTGTGCATTATGCTCCGAGGTAGGAGAGTGTTTTAGCTTTATTTTTATCCTATTGTTTCTTGCATAGTGCTTTAAGACATGCTGGCTGTTAGAACAGTTATCTAAATGGTACAGCTTAATTGGGCCGGCTCCGAATAATGGAAATTTTCTTCGGGACTCATGTTGAAAAATCAAATAAAACCTTATTTCAAACTTAAAAAAAAATGCCGAATTGTTCCAGTTGTTCTCAAGTTATGCGCTCAAACTGAATGTTGAGTCTCAAAGCTAACAAAATCTCTCATCTATTACAGGGAGTATAAAGATTTGGCTCTACTGAGTCTTGGCACCATATTCCACCGCAGTCAAAAGACAGAGGATGCCCTAATAGTCTTAAACGCAGCTGTGGACCATAACCCACGGTATCCTAGCAACCACTTCGTCCTAGCTAATGCCTATGCAGTCTCTGGGGAATTCAACAGCTCGTTGAAACATTTGAACTCATGTCTAAAGATGAATCCCAAGTTTAATTTGGCACAGAAGCACAGATATGGCGTCTTGTGTCACATGGTGCTGATGAATAACATGAAGAATATTCATAGGTGAGAATTTATACAATATAGAGGCAGAGATTTAGTGATTGTCTAGATATCAACTTCAGTGGTGTAAAAGTCAAGTCAATTAATTCTTGATGGTATCCAGCCACATATTTTGTGGCTTCCTTTACGGACGTCACCGATGAAGAGTCTTACCCCTTTTACTGATCCATTATCATTTTGACGTCGACTTTAAAAATTTTTATTGACAGGATTCTTAATAAGCTGAGGACTGATTTAGTTGAGTACAGCCAGATAGAAACTAATTGGCTGAAAGCTCAAGCCTCTTTTTTGAGGACTATGAATCACTATGAAGAATTCGGTAAGTGTTTGGATTGGTTTGAAGCGATTTAATTTATGCAGAGTGTTGGTTTGGTGAGTAATATCGTTAAAATCGTCAAAGAGGCTAGTATACACGATACCAAGTCGAAATATTTTTGAATGAAATGAATATTCTACATTATTTACTGTTAAAAACCTATTTAGAGGCTAAAAATTCCACCCATGCCGGGACTTGAACCCGCGACCTCTGGCTAACCGTGCCAGCGCTCTCCCAACTGAGCTAATGGGCAAGTGCAGGCATCGGCGAAATTTCGAACCTCTTTACAACCTTCTCTGTATTACGTATTTAGCCTCTAAATAGGTTTTAAAATTGTCCCCAGCATGGATTAGTACAACAAAAACAATATAATTATTTGTTGTTACACTACTTGGATAATTTTTAACAATTTAAAGTCTTAATGATATTTAAATTTAAATTTATCAAGTTAAATTAATATTTAAGGTGATACAAATGTAATATAATGATCTAAAATGTGATTCGTAACGTAATTTAGAGGTCAAGTCAGAGAAATAAAGCCTATTTTTATTTTTACTGGGATAATACTCCAAAGTGAAAAAGATGCGCCGGCGGCTGCTAGCGGCTAGCTCCGCGCGTTTGGTGCCATCTTCGGCCTTTGCATCTACATAAGGAGATGATTTATACAGTTTCCAGTGGCATCTAGTGTGAGTGAAGAGACCACTTGGCCGCTGCTGTCCCTGGGACATTGTTTTTTAGATGGAGTAGGCGTGCTCAGCACCTGTACCATCCTGACAGCTAAGTTTAGACCGATCTAGCCCACAGGAGAGAGAAGTCAATACGTGCGAAGCTAACCAAGCCACGGGTGCCATAATGCAGCCTATGTATACGTCCCATTGTAGGGCAAAGGCCTTCTCTCAGAGAGAGAGTAAGGTCTTAATCACCACGCGTCTCTACGTATGTGAACACCTCAGACACTCAGGTTTTCTCACGATGTTTTCCTTCACCCTTAGCAACTGGTATTGCTACTACAATTCAACTTAGAAAACAAAGTCATTGGTACATGTACGGGGTTCGAACCCCCCGACCTACCGAATGTGAGGCGCTGCGATTGTGAGGTTCTCTGCGCTGCGACCGCTGTTTGGTGCCACATTTCGAGATAATTTTAGGATAAACTTTCTAAAGTCATTTTTACGTAATTTTTTAACCGACTTCGAAAAAGGAGGTTCTCTATTTGTCGGGATCTTTTTTTAATTTTTTTCGCGTGGACCGATTTGGAAAATTATTTTTCTGTTTGAAAAGGTAGTCCTTACAGTTAGGCCCATAGTCATCAAGTCAGGATCTGATGGTGGTATCCTGGAGAAATCCAGGGAACTCTTCAAATTTTAAAGGCACACTTGAAGCGATTTGGTTGTTTTTTTTTTATAGTGACTCGTGCATTTGCTTCAATTTGGCGGAGTCGTAGTGATACTCACAAAAAATCGTAAAACATATTTTTTTTAATATAAAACAAAAACCGACTTCAAAACACTACAGCACTAAAAATAGAGAACTTCGATGTAGGTACCTATTGTAGAAATGTATTTTGGAGTCGGTGCCCAAAATGTGCTGGTCTTGTAACTTGGCACCGGCTCCAAACTATATTTCTACAATGCCTACATTGAATTTAAAGGTCATAGTAATTTAAATTATTTCTCTGTTATTAGTGCTGCAGTGTTTTGAAGTCGGTTTTTATTTATTATTTGATTTGAAAAAACAATGTTGTGAATACTATCACCCCTTAAAAGAGAAAAGAATCCAAATCAACATCCTGTGTAAATTGCGTATTGTATCAAGAGCAAAGTTATTCCTTAGAAGTTCAAGTTCAAATTATGGGTGTTTCCCACCTAGAATTTTTTTTTGCATTATTTGTATAGAAAACTGTCCGATTTCAACTCAGTTCATCTATCGATGGATCGTTTATAGGAAACGGCGATATGCTACCTTTTGGCTTAAGAGAAGGCAGAAAGTCCATACAATTTTACCCCTCTACAGACTTCAGAAACGTCGAGAAGAACTGCGAAAAGATGTCCGAGCTGACGGGCCTCAACTTAAAGGAGCTGAAGATGGAGGGGGACAAGAACTCCCTGATTCAGTATTTCCTCGAAGGTCCGCTGTATAATGACGAGTGGCACACCGAGAAGGGGATCCACGCCATAGAGTCGGTCTTCAGCTTACAGAGACTGGTGAAACATATTGAGAAACACGCCCACATGGTCTCCGAGGTGGTTGCCATGCCAGATCAGCTGGTGCTGAGCGACAGGATGATCAAGAAAGAAATCGGACCCATGCCGGAGTTCAAGAATGAGCAGCCAACACCCATTGGAAGGGATCCTATTAGAGGTAAGAAACGACGATACTATGAGAAACTATTCGACGACAGCTTCAAGTTCACCGGTTTTCTTCCACTGTTACAATACAAACTATCTGCAGTTACTAATTATTATTATATATTGGTTACCAGAACAGGTGATTGTATTGTGTGGAAGTAATTATTATTATTACCTACTTACATTGACTATCATATAGCATAGGTTGTTGCCTTTTTACGGAGCAGCTAGTTAAAAGCTAGGAAGTTTGATTCAAACTTCCCTTTCTTGTCACCGCAAGTCAAACTTCAAGCTCTCTGGAAATCTTCATCGAGATGAGAGCACCGAAATCAGAAAAGCATCTTGCTTTATTTCCTAAGCAGATTGCCTTATTTTTGATAATAATCATGGTGTTTCAAATTTGCAGGGAGAACAGTGATAGATGGCAAAGATTACATGACTGAGCCAAAAGTAAATCAAAAAGCCAAATCTGGCTCTGCAGTGGAGAACGATCCTTTTGAGTTCGAAGGGGGGATCGTATTGTGAGTTCACTTTTTTTTTGTTAGTTTTAGCAAGGAGTATTAAATACTCCTTGGTTGTAGCTATCTACAGTTTTTCCTTCGAATATAACACAAAACACACTACGAGGGACAGAGAAGGAAGAAATAAAGTGAGCAATTTATGATTGAATCTACCATAAATGACTAACTTTCAGTCTAGTAATCCTTATGTTTTAAATTTTGTCGAGTCCTATCGCAATTGAAGGGCAGGAACAAGTGGCAAGGTATGCCACTTATTCCTACCCTTGGTCATCTTCACCAGCCGCTTTAAGCGATCTCCGTCCAGTTAACGTCCTTGTGCGTCTATTCCAGATATCCGCCCACAATGAAAATAAGCCGAAATCTAGAGGATTTCGACAAGGAAGACGACTGGCCCACTGCCAGGTTTTGCGCGGAGCTCTCTTCACGGATGCCCAAGAATCTGGAGGCTATCCATCCCGTCTTCTTGTCATTTGAGAACAAGGGGATCAGGTAAGGACATGATTTTTAACCACCGCTGGTATCGTTTAATCAATCTGGGTGTATTTTCATGTTTGTAAAGTCCAGGCCTGGTTACCATAGCACTAGTCTGGGACCAGGTCAAGTGATTGTATTGTGTGGAAGTTATTATTATTTTGTCCATATGCTTTTAACCGATTAAGCGCCCGACGCTTTCGGCTTAGCCACTGAGCATTACGAATTGACTAGTTAAGCGTGTTGTTTGGTTTTTGCTTTTATTTACACCAGCTTTCCAAAATTGAATAGTGTGTACCGTTGCTGTCACTCTATATCGTGTTCTGTTGTTTTTACTAGTATAGCAGATTGTTTATTAGGTAAACTTTTCCGTTTCGTGCAAATTTTTCGGCACCGTTGCAGTTACGGGGTAGACTTCATCGCATCGCATCGTAGGTATGCATGTATGATATGAGCATCGCGAGTCATTAAAAAAATGCCAGTACAGCAGAGTCTCTATAATCCGTACTCAGGCTAATTCGACAGTACCTATAATACAAACAGCCAAATGATCCAACCAAGTCTTGGTCTCGTGGAGACAGCTGACATTATATTTTTCTGTAGTTACGTTCTTTTTTCTTCTTTTAAGCTGCCTGTACGTAATACAGAGAAGTTTGTAAAGAGGCTCGAAATTTCAATGATGCCTGCACTTGCACATTAGCGGTTAGCCAGAGGTCGCGGGTTCAAGTCCCGGCAAGGGTGGAGTTTTTAACCTATAAGTAGGTTTTTAAAATTGTTCTCAGCACGGGTTAGTGCAATAAAAAGAATATAATAAGGATTACATTTTTGGTAGTTTTGATTCCTGAGGCTCTGTCTGATTATGCTTTATTTTTCAGACTCAAAACACTGCTAACTGACCTGATTGGCGTCCCCCAAGACAGAGAGCACGAGTTGCCGTGGCACCCTCCCATTTGCACCACGGACAAAGATAATACCTTCACCCTGAAGAAGAATCAGAAGTAAGTGTGTATCTATTGGGCGTTTTTTAGGGTTATGTACCCAAAGGGTAAAAACGGGACCCTATTACTATTAGACTCCACTGTCCTTCTGTCTGTATGTCTGTGTCTATCTGTCTGTCACCAGGCTGTATCTCATGAACCATGATAGCTAGACAGTTGAAATTTTCATAGATGCTAAAATCTTTGAAGGCGTTTTACGTGAAAAACAATCACACATTTCTGGTTTTCAAAGAAATTCACCCTGAAAAAACATAAAGCTATCTCTACGGCATCGTAATTAAAATTGGATTCGAACATTGAGGAGTTGTAGTTTGTCAGTACTAAATGGCAAGAGTTCAACACTCAATCCATAGCAGCATACAAAATATTTTCTGAATCCCCTATTACAAAGTCGAGACTACTAATAACTTATGAAAGCCGATATCTATATTACAGACATATAGTTTCAATCTACTTATTTGTTTTACTTCGACCAATATCGTCTGTTCCAGGCCCCAAGTGGTAGTAGAGGTGGCGCGGTCCCAATACCTCAAATATAAACTGCTGGAGTACATCGGCAACGGCAACAGCGAGGCCGTCAAACACATGCAGGAGGCCGAGATCGGCCAACGCATCTACGCCGCCATGGAAATGGTAACTGCTGTGCCCTGTTAGGTTCATTTTGTAAAAAAAGAAATCAAGAAAATATTTTAACGAATTTACGTTCCGTTTGTTGAATGTCAATAAACGATGTTATCCGGTGTCTTCGGGTTGAGTTGTAGTGGAGAAAAAGACAGCTAAAAGAACTCCACCCTGACCACTTTTTCTCAAATCGTCTTAAATCCAATAGAGAGAAAGAAAGAAAGAGGATATTTATTTAAGTTCTCACAGAAACACAAAGTAAACATAGAACCTAACCTACTTATATTAAGTCATTTATCACCCATCTGGAACGCCATCTGTCCCGTATAAGGTAACAAGTACACAACGCCTACATTGTGTGATCTTGGCCTAAAAAAATGCGTCAGCCCGTGGTAAAGCAAAGCTTCGCTCAGGCACCCAAACAAAGGAGACGAACGTCAACAAAACAGAAAGAAAACAAAACAATCGTGAAGAGAACTTGTGAGGCATATAGAGTCAAAGGCAGCCGGGTACCATACAGTAATGTAATGTAATACGTAAGTTGTTACGAGTGACCAGCTAACAAGATCCCATGAGTACAATTAACAACTAGCGATTCTAAAACATTCATCATCATCAGCCACTTGACGCCCACTGCAGGGCACAGGCCTCCCTCGTTGTTTTCATAACGATGAAGGGTTTTCCCATAATCGCCACGCTTGGCAGGCGGGTTGGCGATCGCAGTATGCAGTTGGAATCTCAGGAAGACGCTGCTGCCCGTCTCCTGGTAATTTATTTCCTTAGTCGCCTTCTACGACATCCACGGAAGGAAATGGAGTGACGCTATTCTTAATCCGGCGCCACACGGAACATTGGTTACTACATATTCTTACAAAAGTAGGAAGACACCAATGCTGCGGCCAAACATACGGATAAGAGCCGTTCACGAGAATCACGCGACTAATAGATTTTTTTTCGATTCACTAGACGGAGTCTGTACGGACGTGCCGCATTAGCTAAATTCTGTGTTTCGCAATATAAAATTAATGACTTTGTCGCGCCGGCCTGCAAAGTTCATCGTCCATAGTAACAGCCGAAATTTTGCTTATGTTGGAGTGTTTTCGTTCCCAAAAATCCAATCTCATCCAATCCATCAGTTGGTCCACTGGTAGACATAGGCCTCCCCAAGGCACGCCACTTGTTTCTGTCCTCGGCCTCGTCTAGCCGCAACCGGAAATCTGCTCAGATCACCGATAACCGATAGGGGAAAAAGATTCTCGAGTGGAGACCACGAACTGGCGGTCGCCGTTTCAATCAGCTCTATGATCCCGAAAATATTTAAGTGACAATAAATGTTTAATTTGAAAAACTTCAGCATGAAGTGCAAAACGAGATTGCAACAACGACGACACAAGACAGAAATTTCACTCTTTTGGTTGACACCAACGACATTGTGTGCTTGAAGAAACAACTATGAAAATCAGCTGTTATGGTCAACTAAAACTTTTTTTTTGCGATTATCATATCTTCTCTTTACCCCAGGAACTAGCCCCGAAGTGGCTGCTCCACACTCTCGCGTCGCTATACTGGCGCGTGCGCGGGAACAACGCGCACGCGATCAACTGCCTGCTGACCGCGAGCCGGACCGTGCCCGCGCGCCATCGCGACATCGTGCTGACGTCACTCGCCTCAGTCTACTTGGAGATCGGCAGCTTTGACGAGGCGATGCTCACGGCCGAGGAAGCGTTCCGGATGAGCCTTTATGAGGTGAGCTCACTAAGTAGATACAAGTACCTAGTAAGGTACCTAAATCTCTGAAACGGCCCCAACGTTTTTTTTTTTTTTTTTTTTTTTTTTTTTTTTTTTTTTTTTCATGACATTTTCATGACGATAAATCGATCTAGCTAGGTTTCATTTTTAGAAAACGTTTTATCCGTATTAGGCATTGAAAAACTGCTAAATTTCTCCACCATCTACAAGGTTGTAATAGCTCAGGTAGGAAATCGGGCGGTCCCGGAACCAAAAGAAGGTTCGAGCCTATTTTCCAGTCCGATTATATTAATATCTAAATATAATTTCCAAAAAACACGATTAAACAAAAGTCATCCAGGCACCGAAACTAAATTTCGTAGTCTATTGGAATCCCGGCTGGGGACAAAAAAAAAAAAAAACCTCAGGTCTTGGATGTTTACATGTTTGTGATGTCGTTGTTTCTGGTTCCCACGACACAGGGTATCCTAGTGTGGGGCCAGAAGCAATGTATGTGCCTGTATGTAAATGTTTATGTTTATGTTATGTTTATTATGACAATTCGGTGTACATTGTGGAGTCGATTCTTATTTGTTGTTTGGATGTAAATTGCCCGGGGCAATCTGGAAATCCCTGAACTGGCCGCGGACTCGTGTCGGCCGGCCGACGTAAGGATGACACGTCCGTCCAGGTGGGGGTACGCGGACTCTGACAGCGATAATTTGAACTGTTCGTGCGTTACTTCTCATCCGATGCACCATCTTCCGTCGTGGCCCTAACAGCTGCACTCAGGAGAATCTAACGATTGCAAGTGACAGCGCAGTCATCGTCGCAAAGTTCTGCTCAGCAACTGTTTAATACGTTATGGCTTGATCTTATGGGGTAACTCTACGGAGTCGAACAGGGCATTTATAATACAGAAAAGATGTATTCGTGCCATCGCGGCCGCTAAACCACTAGACTCTTGCAAACCGCTTTTTAAGAAATACAACATACTTACCTTACCTTGCATGTATATCTTTGAGGCAGCTTGTTTTGTAGCGAAACATAAAAACTTATTCACAACAAAAAAACAGGCATTAAGCTTTAGAACGCGATATGAAGATAAACTGATATTACCAGCATGTAAAACAACTTTGCACAGCAGAAATTGCGGCTCTATGCTTGTAAGAGTGTATAACAAAATACCTGTTGAATTTCTAAATTTAAGATGGTCGATGTTCAAGAGAGAAATGTATAATTGGCTGTGCCAAAAGTGCTACTATTCGATAAATGAATTTATGACAGATAAGTTTAAGTAAAGTGCCATTTTATTTTTGACATTCCAGCTATTTTTAAATAATTTAATTTTTTATTTTTAATGTATTTGACTTAATTTTATTAATTAAATGCAACTGACATTTCAATTACTGCATTGACCTGTACATTATATTATATTAACATTTGTAGATTTAGCACCTGACATAAAAACTTATTTGACATTTGTAATTCATTAATTTCATTATGGTATTTTGACATTACAATTAAATATTTGCATGTTAGAACATATCTAACAGAATGTGAGCTCATATATAATATCATGCCATCCTTATGTACCACGTTCTAAGCAAATAAAATTATTTTATTTTATTTTATTTTATTTTATTTTTAATAAAGACTTAATAAAAATTGTTTTGCCATCGTCACGCTAAGAAGAAGATTTGTTAGTCTGTGGAATAATCGGATATGCGATGAACATCGCATTGTCGTAGTATGAAATTGAGCACAGGTGGCGCGGCCCAATAACATTTTGAAGACTCGTAACTTCGCTTTGACAGCCTAAGGCCTCGCTAAATGGAGCTTACATGTCAATCTTACGAATTTGATGGTCTGAATAAGTCAGGGAATGCAGTCATTGTTAAGACTCTCTCTCTTGCTCACACAATTTAACATTTTTAATAAAATGAGTAAACTTTTCATAAATGTGGTCTGAGGGTTTGATGCAATGAAATTTCGGACATTTTAAATATATTTTTGTTCTCCGATACGTAGTTTTTAATAAAGAATAGTTATTTTCAAAATTATTAATTTTGGAATCAAGTTTTATCAATGAAAACCATAGTACAGGATAAGAAAAATATGCCTTGAATATCCGCAATTTAATTGTTCATCAAACCCTCCGACCACATTTATCAAAAGATTACGCATATTATTACAATACTAAAAAAATGTTAAATTGTGTGAGCGAGCAGTAACAGCAGCCTTAAGGTCGACGTGATTGACCTACCGATTGGTTAACTTGGTGGTCAATGAGATCACTGACATTAATTAGTTCGGGCGCGCCGTGTCCGATTCATAGCATCGATAAAGTGTGCTTAGTCTTTGGCTTTAAAATCTGCTGCGACCAGTGATCCCAACTCAGATTGATTCTGACTCATTGTGTATGGTCGCGCGCTACTTATTGGACTGGGGGGCCTGCCGCTTGGGTTCCTTTCTATATATTCAATTATAGGGCACCCAATCAGATACTTTGAGTCAACTTTAACAATTTAAATACAATTTTTAACTTTAATGTGTTCATCTTAGAAGCGACCAAATCGAATGTGATCAAAACTAATGTGATTATCGTGAATGCGTTCAAGCGTGTCATCACATAGATCACTTTGAATGTGATCGATTTGTATATGATCAACTTGAGTGCTATCAAACAATCTGTTAATCCATTTCTTAAAAAAAAAATGTTTATTTATAAGAAAAGATTTCAATAAATTATGGTCGATGGCGACTCCCACACTAGGCGCAGCCTGTGTCGTGGGTGACGGGCAGATTATGAATTTTTAGCATTGTGCACCTACCCACCTCTTTTGTTAAACAAAATATTATTATGTAACAAAAATATGCTGTAACTGTGTTATTTCAATAAATCTTATTTTACTTTACTTTACTTTAAATTATATTTTTGGCATTTTGACAATTTTTGTATGCACTCTCGCCAACTGACAGCTGTTAAGAGTAATTGACAGATTGTTAGCTTACGAGAAATCGGTAGTAAATATCTAACAAAGTAAGGAAAGATAAGACATGATAAAGTTTATTCGTCCAAAGTACAAAGTATAAGTCACAAAATATAGTAACTTATTGGTATGCGTAGTATTAGTTGCTTGGTATTCATAGTTGGCTACAAACCTGTGTTATGAAGTTCCAGCTCCTTCTTTTAGACATTATTTTCAAAATGGATGTGGGTAGGTAGTCGCGATTTACGAACAATAAACTTGAGGCAAGAATGTTTTAGCCAAAGCAATTTCTACTTGAAGACAATACTTCGGGGTTGGATCGTGCTTACAATTGGAAATAAACTTGTCAAAAAGAAATTATAGCCTTGAGAATAGTTTCTGCGAAAAGTCTTATGAGGCTATAATTCATTTTTTATTCTGATTGTCCAAACACTTTTTGCAAATACGTGCTTTTGTTTTCCTCGGTGACGCTCACGTTTCTCCCTGCCCCCCCCCCCTCAACTGCCCTCGCGGAATGGAACGTACAGGTGGTCTATACAAACTTGGGCACAGATCTGTGACAAGGCAGACGAGTGGACTAAGAATCCATGTAACAGTAACAATAGAGAGGATTGCTCCCCAGCCCGCGACGAACTTCCTGATATCGCAGCTGAGCATGGTGAAGCGGCACCGTAACACGCAGCTGTTCCACCTGAAGCAGGCGGTGCGCGTGGAGCCGCGGTTCATGGGCGGCGTCGCGCGGGACTTACTGGACGGCTGGGCATGCAACCTGCAGAGGCGGTTCGCGCAGGAAATGGGTGAGGCTGCGTGTACGCTAGTTGAACTAGTTTGACCTTGAAAAGAACAATTAAAAACGATGGTCTAGTGGCCATGCGGTGGTAGCCTAGTGGGTAGAACATTGGACTCGGAAGCGAGAGACCCAGGCTCGATTACCAGTGCGGGCATGTACCTATGACATTGTTTTCTAAGTTATGTACATTTGTGTAGTTATAGTAGCAATACCACTCGCTAGCGGTGAAAGAAAACCTCTTGAGGAAATCCGAGTGTCTGAGCTATTCACATACCTCAGCACTTGCAATCGCCCATCCGCTGTGGGCACGCAGGACATAGGCCTCCTTCATACTTTTCACAACCATGAGGGGTTTTGCCATAATCGCCACGCTTAGCAGCCGGGTTGGTGATCGCAGTATGTGGTTGGAATCTCAGGAAGACGCTGCTGCCCGTCTCCTGGTAATTAATTTCCTTAGTCGCCTTCTACGACATCCACGGAAGGAAATGGAGATATATTGATTATATATATTAGATTATGCTCGCCTTTGGACATGCATTTCCTAACATGGATTATCTCGAAAACCTTGCGCTTTACGAATTCATTTTATATGACATTGTTTGTTCATCTATAGATCCTCAGCCACCGTAACCAGGTCGTTAGACCATCTGTTGGAGGGCCTGCCCACGCTGCGTCGTCCGGTCCGCGGTCGCCAGGTCAGAACTTTTCCGCCCCAACGGCCATCAGGTCTCCGAGCTATGCTGGATGCGGGCGCCACAGGACTGGGAAGCTTGGAAAACCGTTAGGGAGGCCTATGTCCTGCAGTGGGCGTGAAATGGCTGATGATGATGACGATAAATCCTCTATCGATATACGTAGGTTTCAACATTTACACAGGTTTACTGGACATACACAGGTTTTTGTACAACACTATTACAAAAATATGAACTACATACTCTACTTTGGAGATAACCTGGCAATAAAGAAAACTACGAAACCAAAATGCAAGGAAAACATTTCATCGTATGTACGATGTAAATGTCTATCTCGTAGGATCTTTTGGTAATACGGAACTTAGCTAATAGCCCCGGATATCCCCTAGTTTAAGTCACAACGTTCATTAGGTCACAGTTTCTGTGTTATTTTGAATAAAAATACTTTCATTTGATTAATTAGAGTTATATAGAATGACATGAAACATGTAAGAACGTAGATGCACATGCCGTTATTCGCAAATCAAAACCAAGCAATGAAGTGACTTTTAACAAGCCAAACAGTAGTCAAGATTTCAAACATCCTAATAAATGAACTCTTATCTTGCCTAAGATACTAGGACGATAGAAATCATTCTGTAGTTCTCTATTAATCGTATCTTCTAGATAGTTTCGTATCCTAGCATATTGGATTAGATCCGTGTGGTGCCGTATTAAGAATAGCGTCACTCCATTTCCTTCCGTGAATGTACATTTAACTGCCTCATTGGTCGAGCGTTTAACTACTCTTGATGTAATCTGCCATGGGTTCAATATTTGGCTATCAACCGTTCTTTGAAGCATTTTCCAGCGAGCTTTCCATATAAATCCGCTTATAAATTAATTGGTAAGCTGTGGACAACTGTTATTGGCCTTATTTTTAGTTATTAGTTAATAAGTAATTATGATCAGATTACGCTGTTATTGTTCCTAATAAAGTAAAATAAAATAAATAAACAAGCTTGCCTAATAAAACAGAGGCTCGATTCCGTACTTAGTATGTACGAATGGCCTCAGTCTGGATACCATGTTTGTGATGTCCTCGCCTGGTTATCGTAGCTCAGTGTATCCTAGTTTGGGACCAGAACTAGTGATTGTGTTGTGTGGAAGTTATTATTATTACCTGTAATACCTTCGTAATATATCTTTTTACTTGTATACTCAATGTAAAATGTTAAGATAATGCTGTGTTTTTGTGGTTATAAATAACTTTTTGTACTTTGTATTATTAAGTCATTAACCTTAAATAACTTAACAATATATTTATTAAACGAACTTTTATCATACCTAAGGTCCTAGGACAATAGAAAAATAATTGTGTAGTTCTCTATTGTCCGTTCCTTCGCAAATATCCTAGGATGTTAACGAAGATACGCATTATTAAAAGATCCTAAAACATACATATTTGTTTTCCCGTATAGTGGAGATAAACGAGAGAGACATCTGCACTCAAGTGGAGCCGGGCGTCAGTATGGTGTGCGAGAAGGACGGCACTAATTGCCACATGACCAACGTCGAGTGTTTCCATGCCAGGTCCTCCGGTAAGTCGCTTGCTAGAAGAGAACGCTTTTTGATGTAAGCACGCCCTGCACGTAGCTCGGCATACGAACTTTGGCATAATATTAAGAACCGCTTCCGTCATGTAAGTCTAGAACAGGTCCGATTACTTTGTGCCAAGAAAAACATCATAAGTAAACTCTATTATCTTGAGGTGAAGTAACTATTCCGCAGTGAACACAGTGCGGTGGTTTAAACTTCTTTATTTCTCGCTGAGATACACCGTAACCAGGTCGTTAGACCATCTGTTGGAGGGCCTGCCCACGCTGCGTCGTCCGGTCCGCGGTCGCCAGGTCAGAACTTTTCCGCCCCAACGGCCATCAGGTCTCCGAGCTATGCTGGATGCGGGCGCCACAGGACTGGGAAGCTTGGAAAACCGTTAGGGAGGCCTATGTCCTGCAGTGGGCGTGAAATGGCTGATGATGATGACGATAAATCCTCTATCGATATACGTAGGTTTCAACATTTACACAGGTTTACTGGACATACACAGGTTTTTGTACAACACTATTACAAAAATATGAACTACATACTCTACTTTGGAGATAACCTGGCAATAAAGAAAACTACGAAACCAAAATGCAAGGAAAACATTTCATCGTATGTACGATGTAAATGTCTATCTCGTAGGATCTTTTGGTAATACGGAACTTAGCTAATAGCCCCGGATATCCCCTAGTTTAAGTCACAACGTTCATTAGGTCACAGTTTCTGTGTTATTTTGAATAAAAATACTTTCATTTGATTAATTAGAGTTATATAGAATGACATGAAACATGTAAGAACGTAGATGCACATGCCGTTATTCGCAAATCAAAACCAAGCAATGAAGTGACTTTTAACAAGCCAAACAGTAGTCAAGATTTCAAACATCCTAATAAATGAACTCTTATCTTGCCTAAGATACTAGGACGATAGAAATCATTCTGTAGTTCTCTATTAATCGTATCTTCTAGATAGTTTCGTATCCTAGCATATTGGATTAGATCCGTGTGGTGCCGTATTAAGAATAGCGTCACTCCATTTCCTTCCGTGAATGTACATTTAACTGCCTCATTGGTCGAGCGTTTAACTACTCTTGATGTAATCTGCCATGGGTTCAATATTTGGCTATCAACCGTTCTTTGAAGCATTTTCCAGCGAGCTTTCCATATAAATCCGCTTATAAATTAATTGGTAAGCTGTGGACAACTGTTATTGGCCTTATTTTTAGTTATTAGTTAATAAGTAATTATGATCAGATTACGCTGTTATTGTTCCTAATAAAGTAAAATAAAATAAATAAACAAGCTTGCCTAATAAAACAGAGGCTCGATTCCGTACTTAGTATGTACGAATGGCCTCAGTCTGGATACCATGTTTGTGATGTCCTCGCCTGGTTATCGTAGCTCAGTGTATCCTAGTTTGGGACCAGAACTAGTGATTGTGTTGTGTGGAAGTTATTATTATTACCTGTAATACCTTCGTAATATATCTTTTTACTTGTATACTCAATGTAAAATGTTAAGATAATGCTGTGTTTTTGTGGTTATAAATAACTTTTTGTACTTTGTATTATTAAGTCATTAACCTTAAATAACTTAACAATATATTTATTAAACGAACTTTTATCATACCTAAGGTCCTAGGACAATAGAAAAATAATTGTGTAGTTCTCTATTGTCCGTTCCTTCGCAAATATCCTAGGATGTTAACGAAGATACGCATTATTAAAAGATCCTAAAACATACATATTTGTTTTCCCGTATAGTGGAGATAAACGAGAGAGACATCTGCACTCAAGTGGAGCCGGGCGTCAGTATGGTGTGCGAGAAGGACGGCACTAATTGCCACATGACCAACGTCGAGTGTTTCCATGCCAGGTCCTCCGGTAAGTCGCTTGCTAGAAGAGAACGCTTTTTGATGTAAGCACGCCCTGCACGTAGCTCGGCATACGAACTTTGGCATAATATTAAGAACCGCTTCCGTCATGTAAGTCTAGAACAGGTCCGATTACTTTGTGCCAAGAAAAACATCATAAGTAAACTCTATTATCTTGAGGTGAAGTAACTATTCCGCAGTGAACACAGTGCGGTGGTTTAAACTTCTTTATTTCTCGCTGAGATACAGTTTATAACTAACTCTAAGATGAATGTATATTTTGTTACAATGGGGAACTTACCCAAAACTTAGATTGCAGTGACTTTGTCTTTATGCCATAGATGGCTTAGAAAAACCGGCCAAGTGCGAGTCGGACTCGCGTACGAAGGTTTCCGTACCATTATCTATACAACATTAGACACAAAGATAAAAAACAGCAAAAAAGTTACGTTTGTTGTATGGGAGCCCCCTAATAAATAATTGTTTTATTTTGTTTTTAGTATTTTTTGTTATAGCGGCAACAGAAATACATAATCTGTGAAAATTTCAACTCTCTAGCTATCACGGTTCTTGAGGTATGAGAGGTTGACAGACAGACAGACAGAAGGACGGACGGACGGACAGACAGACAGCGAAGTCTTAGTAATAGGGTCCCGTTTTTACCCTTTGGGTACGGAACCCTAAAAAGTGAGAAAAAATCCAAAGATAAAAGCGTAGAATTATTTTTTTCGGGGTTTTACATCTCCAAAAATGCGAAAAATCAAGTTAGTACTATAATAATAAATAAAACGTATTAGATTTTTTTATTGACATCTAAACGTTTCATAATAAGGGCGACGACGACGAGCGACGTAATAGTCTGAGCCGGATTTGTATCGTGCGTTTTTGTAATTACATTTTCGACAGGTTATATTACGAAAAGTATTAGTCGTAGAGAAAAGTCTTACAATTTATCTTTTATCATAGACTATCGAATGAGATGAGAATATTTTTTCATGCAAGTTCTCTATTTCGAGGGATATCTCTGTAAACGATTTTGTCAAAGTTGTAAATCGATACGAGAAAGAAAGAATATAAGAAATATTTATTTACATCGCCACAAAAGCACACACATAAAAAGTAACATAATTTATATACCTAATTACAACAAGAATGATAAAATAAACGATAATCTAACGAAAAAGAATGAGGACATAAAATTCCTCGTCCTTCTTTCGCCGTCACGAATTCCTTTCGCAACTTCTCAGTCTCCTTTCAGAGGGCAGTACGCTCATCCATTACCTGGAGCTCAAAGGGCACAGCGTCCACCACGCGTCGGCGACCAGGGACCACATCAACGACCGAATATTCGACGTGTTCATAGAGAATATGCCGCCGAGACGCTCAGACTTGGCCGCTCACCAGAGGAACTTCGACCATATGAGGTTTCACTTAGACGCGGTGTTGAGGGGGTGCGGCGATCTGGGGTGTCAAAGTGAGTGTGGTACAATTTGTGTTCACTAATTTTATTTTTACAACCTTCTTTCTTATTCTGTGTAAGCCCCAAACCAAGATGTTGTGTTGTATGCCAGAAATCAATAATTTATTTCAACGTAAAGAATTTACATTCTGTTTGCGGAATGTCAATGTACTATGCAGGAAAAAACTCCACTCTGACCATCTTTTCTTAAATTATCTTAAATCTAATGCATCAGAGCCTTTATGGTAAGATTCCGTCAATAACTGTAAAAGCCAAAACATTCCTTAATTTTCTTACAAAAGTAGAAAACACATCAATGCTGCGGCCAGACACACGAACAGCACCCGTTCACGAGCATAACGCAGGGGTCAGCCATCACCAGTCTCAACCATTTTAGAGCGAGAAAGGTGACCCGGCCACCAGGCCACCAGGCCACCATTCGAATGACCTTTAGCAAACCTGCAGATTGAGTTCTTGTCAGTTATAAAAAGTGTGATAATAGTTATTAATATGCAATCACGTCGCCTGTACACTTTTTAAGACTAAATAAATTATAATATTAGTATTTAAATAACAATAAAATCGCTGTGGAATTCGTTTCTACCAAGGGCTTACATCGTTCACAATGACATACTCGTCTATTCTATAATAGACTTTTTACATACTGACTTTTTAATGAATGTTTTAAATTTATTTTCAGACAAGGATAGAACATGTTCTGGAATTCTGTTGTTAAAACGAACGCATAGCCTACAAATGATGCCAAAGGAAATGTCTATTTTAAGAGTTTACGTTATGGACGTCCCTATTTATTCTGAACTTTGTTATATTTTTACGGACATAATTATATTATCGAATATATATTGCCAAGCCAGTGTAGGAATCCTATTTCTTTGAAAGGCTCCCTTATCGTATAATAGCTGACAATAAGAGAATTTCTAATAATACTGTACCAGAATAATATTAGACGTAGCAAGGGTACGGCGATCAGGGGTGTCAAAGTTTATTAGGGTTCCGTACCCGAAGGGTTTGGCACGGGACCCTATAACTAAGACTTCACTGTCCCTCTGTCTGTCCGTCTGTCTGTCCGTCTATCTTTCTGTCTGTCTGTCACCAGGCTGTATCTCATGAACCGTGATAGTAGGCAGTTGAAATTTTCACAGATTTCTGTTGCCGCTATAACAACAAGTACTAAAAACGGCATAAAATAAATATTTAAGGGGCGCGCCCATACAACAAACATTGTCTAAAAACAACGCTCGTCATCTAGCGGCCATGTATGTAACCTTCACAGCGCCGATGACATGTCATTTAACATAAGATTGTAAAACTTTAGGCAACCGTGCAGGCATCAAACCTACCACCACACTGGTTAATAGACACGAACCGCGCCCTTGTCGGTCGGTCAATCTTAAAGATACTAGCAAACGTACATAATGTGGCAACCTTGATAGGCTAGACACTCACCTAAAACAAGCCATTTATGTTTTAATAGTTATACTAGCTGACCTGGCAAACGTTATTCTGCCATATTAATGAGCCTACCACATATTCTCAGACCTACCAAATATACACAAAAAAAAAATCATAATAATCGGTGAAGCTGTTTCAGAGGAGTTCGATAACAAGTGTAGCCAATAATTGTCCTAAGTTAATTAGTAAAAAATAAAAAATCATCTTTGTCCCCAGGCATCCAAGCCAAAGATCTATCTCTAAGCACGGACGACTGCTCGTACCAGCATTTGCAGCTCTCCTACTGGCTTGGCTACAAGCAGCTCTTGGCAGACGCTAACATCAAGTATGTTAGAGTCTGGCAAATGAAAGCGTAACCTGACAAATTGGCAGGAAGTTAAAAAAATATTCATATGGTGTCATCAGCTATCCTAGGAAAAAAAGATGTGATACCTACTTGCTTATAAGGTCTTCATATTTTATTTAGCTTGTTATCTAAGAACATAAAAAGTAGCATACTAATACACTTACAGTACTCTTATTATAAGGGGATCCTGCCTTTTCGCAGAAAATTGTTACGCTGATTATCACTTGCCAACCAACATTTCACCTATTTTTCACTTTGACAACAAACGATTTACAAATTTTTGTATGGCAACGTTTCATTTGGTAGGATTGTTGTTAAGCTGATTATTATAATGAAACAAAACGTTTTGGGTATTTATTATTTTTGAAATCTTTTACTAGGCCAAACAACTAATAGATGAATAACGTTTCGTCTGTGAAACAGTTCCCTTTTCGTAAGGTGCTATTTGAATACAGTTTTTTTTTTTTGCAAACCTATAGGTTAGGTTAGGTTAGAACTGTGACCAACACACGCACGAGCCGAGCGAGCGAAGCGAGCGTGCCGCGGCAGCGGCCGGCGAGTGCTAGGAAAATTCTATCCATTTTACTAGGTTTTCCTATTACGCTAAGTAAAACATACGCTACTTAAAAGTTGGCATTTTGAAAAAATGTCATTATAAAAAGCAAACCGAACAAACAGTTGGCAACTGCGAGGTTAGGAAATAAAAAAAAATAATAAGAAAAGTTGGCAAATGATTATTCCGCAAAATAATATTCTTCGAAACGTTAGTTGCCAAATGAAAATCGGCCAAAAATGTTTCTGCAAAAAGGCAGAGAACCTATTATAAGGTATTACGATCGTTTTTTTACAAATCGGAAATCAACTAAAAATTCTATGCATCTATGCAGTCTATGCACGTACAATTTATTACAAAAATATCTCACTATCGTGTAAGAAACGTTACACTCTATAACAGTACAATGCTATCTACACAATAAATATGAATATTCAGTCAAAATTATAAAGTAAAAGTGGTAACACAGTCATTTGGTGCCATGTAAAAACTTTAAAGAAAATTCCAGGTTACACTTTCGTTTGCCACAGTCTACCTCCTTCCATAGCTATTGTGGCTTCCCAACTTTAGTTCGTTATTTTTGTTTAAAAAAATTGTAGTTACAGATTCATAAAAACACGATTCATTAAAATACTCCTCAAATGCAGTCTAAATAGTCTGTGGTAAAGGGAAAGACTATCGTACACTATTTAGGAGTGTATTATACCACTCGCTAATGGTGAAGGAAAACATCGTGAGGAAACCTGGGTGCTTAAGCTATTCACATACCTCAGCGTTTGAAATCGCCAATCCGCGGTGGGCACGCGTGGTGATTAAGCCCATACTCTCTCTCTGAGAGAAGACCTGTGCCCTACAGTGGGACGTATATAGGCTGCTTATGATGATGAAGGAGTGTATTACAGGAATCGAGTTTTATTGAATAACACTGAGAATCTTTACTGTCGGGTAGCCTTCCAATAGAGATTTTGTAATAACATAATTTACATATTTTTATGAGACGTTTTGACAGACTTAGCGTGCCCCACATGGCTTATAATTCAGTCTTAACTAATTATAATTGATAGGTGATACCAACCAAATCATAGACTTTCAGTGTTATTTATAAACAGTCGATTTCACTAAAACACCCTTTAGACGGAGTTAAAACCGGTTTATAATAGGAATTTCTGTCGTCAAACCGACTTAAGAGTGTTTTACTGGAATCGACTTTTTATAGATAAGACTACCTTCTTTAATTTTAATTTTTTATGTTTTAGATAAGTAATTTACATTGTACTTGTAACTCTTTAGCCGCTCCCAGAAACCTTTCTGGTTTATCTGTTAGCGGCGATCGTTCTATTTTAATTCTATAAGTTATGTAGGTACAACATAAAAAGCTTACGTACGGTTTGGCGTAGGAGATAGATAGCATCATTGATGAATTAGCGCGCAATAAGTAGCGATGGCCCACCACTCCTTAGTAAGTAACGATGGCCCATCAATCCGCAATAAGTAGCGATGGCCCACCAATCCGCAATAAGTAGCGATGGCCCATCAATCCGCAATAAGTAGCGATGGCCCACCAATCCGCAATAAGTAGCGATGGCCCACCAATCCGCAATAAGTAGCGATGGCCCATCAATCCGCAATAGGTAGCGATGGCCCACCAATCCGCAATAGGTAGCGATGGTCCATCAATCCGCAATAGGTAGCGATAGCCCACCAAGCCGCAGTAGGTAGCGATGGCCCACCAAGCCGCAATAGGTAGCGATAACCCACCAAGCCGCAATAGGTAGCGATGGCCCACCAAGCCGAAATAGGTAGCGATGGCCCACCAATCCGCCATAAGTAGCAATGGCCCACCACTCCTCAGTAAGTAACGATGGCCCATCAATCCGCAATAAGTAGCGATGGCCCACCAATCGGCAATAAGTAGCGATGGCCCACCAATCCGCAATAAGTAGCGATGGCCCGCCAATCCGCAATAAGTAGCGATGGCCCACCAATCCGCCATAAGTAGCAATGGCCCACCACTCCTCAGTAAGTAACGATGGCCCATCAATCCGCAATAAGTAGCGATGGCCCAGCAATCCGCAATAAGTAGCGATGGCCCACCAATCCATAGGTACGGTCATCAGCACATCAACCTCGATGCGTTTATTTAAATAGGTACAGTTGTCGAGATTTCATACTCCCGTTTGGACGGCTGTCATTATGATGCAATTAAGGATGCGAACCAAATAAATCGGTACCCTGAATATGCGATTATCATGATAAATCGATTTCAAATTATATTACTTCACTTGGTTTCTTAAGTTATAGTATAGTAAGTTATAGAATGATACACAAAAAAACCTGCATTCCGGTTTCTTTGTTCGGTGAGACTTTATCCACTTTCGCCAGATGAAGAGCGAAAATTATATATCTACCTAATACATAATCAATAATAGAAAATAATCATAATACATTTATCAAGTAAGTTATCAATATTGACGTCTCTGTCTCTTCTTTTTGTATGAGATCCCTTCGTTTTTGTACTACATTTGCCCCGTGTGCTTTCGTGATCGTGGCAAATACACCCAAGCAAAAATGCACCGAATATAAAGAAGCGCACAGTTTTGTTCCAATATGGCCACAAAATACACGAAGATGGGACACCATTGTCAAAAAGTTTTGCCAGGAAAAAAGTTCTTTTTACTTCATCATCATCATTCAGCCCCAAGAAGTCCACTGCTGAATATAGGCCTCCTCCATGGATTTCCAAAAAGACCGGTTGGCAGCGGCTTGCGTCCAGCGTCTTCCTACCACTTTTTACTTAATTGATTTTATTTTTATATGCTTATAAAAATAAAGTTAAAAATTTTTGTCGGTAATGCTATCTACTTGCAGGTTTTTGGCCTTAGGTTCACGGCCATGGGTCCTAAAAATCACTATTAACTTTTACTTACGTGCAATAACGTATTAATAATAATATTATACTTTATTGCACACACAAGAATAGAGTACAGGAAAGGTAACAAAAGAAAGTACATGTACAAAGGCGAGCTTATCTCTGTAAGAGATTTCTTCCAGCAAACCTTGGGGAGTCGGAGCGGAGGTGTGAAACGGGTCTACGCACGTGCACATGATATAATATACTACATACATATTTACACAAATAA
This sequence comes from Yponomeuta cagnagella, assembly GCA_947310995.1. Classification (NCBI taxonomy): domain Eukaryota; kingdom Metazoa; phylum Arthropoda; class Insecta; order Lepidoptera; family Yponomeutidae; genus Yponomeuta; species Yponomeuta cagnagella. Next base: position 17,183,656 of record OX371267.1, read on the forward strand.
CAAAATAATAATAATATAAATACCTACCCAAAAATACAATATATATATATATGACAATAATGAAAAGAATAAACTACATAAACAATGAAAGGAAAATACGTACTTACTTAAAATATATACCTAATGACAACTTACTTATCAGGGAGTTAAGATATTGATAGGTAATGCTCTTTCAACCGTTTTTTGAAAATACTAAGTGATGGGCTAGTACGAATACTCTGCGGCAGTGCATTCCACAGCCTGGCTGAGTGCACCGTGAAGGAATCCCCATAAGCCCCAGAATTGTGGACAGGAATGTGAAGAAGATGAGAGTTTATTGATCTTACAGGTCTCACTCCAGAGTGCAATAGTTGGAAACGCTCTTTTAAGTAAAGAGGATAGGATGGGCTGTGCAGGATTTTGTAGAGAAGAGAAAGGATATGTGCATTCCGGCGAAGACGAATTGGGAGCCAATTTAACTCATGTCGAAAGCTGGATACATGATCAAACTTGCGTAAACCGTATATGAACCGGATACCCAAGTTTTGGAGTCGTTCGAGTTTATCTAGCAGCTCCTCGTTGGCATCCAAGTAGCAGACATCCGCATAGTCAAGTAGGGGAAGTAGGAGAGTCTGAGCAAGAGTAGTTCTAGTTTTAAGGGGAAGGAAGAATTGGAGACGGCGGAGCGAATGGAAAGCTGCAAAGACTCGTCGACTGACCTCACCGACATGAGCAGCCCAAGTGAGATGACAGTCAAAGAGCACTCCTAAGTTCCTAGCGGTGGTTGAGTATGCAATAGTTATGCCATCAAAGACAACCGTGGGGACCACTCTATGCTTCATAAGCAACTTATAGAAGTGCGGACTGCCAATTAACATCGCCTGCGATTTCTTGGGATTCACCAGAAGACCAAAGTGACGAGCCCAATCTAGAATCCGAAGCAGGTCGGCATTCAAGGAGTCCACAGCAGAATCAAACTCATCCACTCCAAAGTGCCTATAAAGCTGTAAAAAATCTCAATGGCAGGTGCAAACCGTCAAAACGATTCCAATAATCCTTTCTTCTACAGGAGTTATACCTCACACTCTGCACACAAGCCTGAAAGCGCTAGACATACACCGATCAACCTACCAACTACTGCAAAAAGCTATAATACTAAACACATGTCGTATCGTCCGAAAGTTCTTCGGCAAAGACAACGAGCTCTAACATATTAGCGATTAATGCACTTGGCTTTGGCCCGTGCCAACTTGTACCTCTGTTAAAAGAGTGAAAACTTAAAGAAAAACAATAATAATAATAATTAACATTATTGTACCGCCAAATATTGCAAATTCGATCTGTAAACAATGACATGGTATTTGTTTCTCGGTGGCGCTAGGGTTGGAGCCCCTCATCAGTGCTTATAAATAGTTTTTGTAAAATCTCATGGTTTGCACCTTTAGTGGAATCCTACCCTATAATTTTTGTAATTACGTATTTCACAAAAGAACATTGACTATACGTGTGCCCACGGTATCTTGGTGATTTAAACTTTATTATATCTATAACTATAGGATTTCCCCTTAACTTCTTCCATCTTACATTACAAGGGCGATTTTGTAATAACATGTTTGCCAAGCAATGAACAATTTCTCCTTCGTATTGGACAAAACAAAAATGTTCATAACAACATTTTAAAATAGATAATTTTTACGATGTAATAAAGCTGAACGGTCTTATTTGTAAAAATGCGATTCCTGGAAAGTGTGTTTTACTCCTCAGAGGCAGTTCAAATAATCGGTGGTTACGTTTTTCCCTCAACTCCCTCTATATGTTGTGTGAGCGAAGGTTACACAACAGTTACAGTTACAGTAACAGTTAGAAAAATACGGAACACGGGAGCGACAGTTAAATTGCCTCGATAGTCTAGCGGTTTACACGCTTGACTTCCAAACCAGAGCTTGTGTGTTCGATGCCCACTGGAGGTCGCCGTAAATCTGTACAAATGGCCTCATTGTATTCACAAAATTGTAAATACACCCAGTATTTACAATTTTGTGATGTCCTTGCCTGATTGCCATGGCGTGATTACTACGTCTCCTATTTTGGGACCGACAGTTGTTGCTTTGTGTGGAAGTGATTTATTTATTTAATTAGCCATGCTATATGTTCCTCCAACAGAACACCAACGGAGATCCTCTCGCTGCCGCCATCCTCCAAGACCGTGCCGCAGTGCCATCTGCCGCCCGAGACGTTTGAAGACTTCGTGCTGGAATGCATCAGCAGAGTGGATATGCAGGGCTGGGAACCTTCCGTCACCATGATGCAGCAGTTCGCGGAGACCTTCCACTTTTACGATTACATCGCCTTGGGGTCCAAGATCTCGACACACGTCGATAATGTAAGTATTAGCGATCTAGGATGTAGAAAAAAGTTCATAAGCGACAGAATAGGTACAAGGGACCGTGTATTAGGATCAAGTATGGAATGCATGAGTAAAGTCGACTTGGAGGGCTGGGAACCCTCCGTCATCATAATGCAGCACTTCGCGGAGACCTTCCACTTTTACGATTACGTCGGCTGGGGGGCCAAGATCTCGACACACGTCGATAATGTAAGTATTAGGGATCTAGGATGTAGAACAAAGTTCATAAGCGACCGAATAGATACAAGCCATAGGGAATAGGTATTGGGGATCAAATATGGACTGCATCAGTAAAGTCGACATGGAGGGCTGGGAACACGCCGTCACCATGATGCAGCAGTTCGCGGAGACCTTCCACTTTTACGATTACGTATCTCGAGGCACGCAGAGAATGTAAGTATTAGGGACCTGAGCTGTGGGTCAAACTTCGAGATAAGTATTATAAGGGACAGAGTAGGTATGAAGGAAGAAAGATTGACATAACAAATATATCGAGCGAATGTGGGTAGAAGCGAAAGTGATCTGTCAGGATCGTGGCAAGTGGCAGTCCCTGGTCTCTGCCTACCCCTCTGGGATACAGGCGTGAGTTTATGTATGTATGTAGAGTAGGTATAAAGGACCGTGTATTAGGAATCAAGATGGAATGCAACAGTAAAGAGGGCTGGAGCATGGAGGGCTGGAAACATGCCGTCATAATGTTGCAGCACTGCGCGGAGAGCTTCCACTTTTATGATTACGTCGGCCTGGGACCAAGATCTCGAGACACGACGAGAATGTGAGTGTAGTGGACTAAAGACCAAGGGCTTGGAGCCATATTTTTTTATCGTATCATTACGTTGGCCAGAGCAAGATCTCACGTCAAAGTGACAAAATATGTAAACGTTACTAACCTAGTCCCGCATTTACGTACTTGAATTTTTATCAAAAGTGTCCGAGGTAAGTGAAGTCCGAGTCCGTGGTTCGTAAGTGAAAACGGGATCAAGTTAATTATGTGTAGTGCTTACGAAAATTATAATATTAAACGTTTCTTGGTGACAAAAAGCTGCCCTAAATCATAAAATAGTGTGTTGTACACAATCTTGCTGTTAGATTTTAAACAACGGAATGGACAAAAATAAACAGACTTGCTCTAAAAAGACTGATTAACACACAAATTAATCCAGAACGTACTTTAATCTATTTTTAATATAATTAAATCCTTGATAACTACACATATTATAGATTGTAAGAAATATAGGTTAGAGGTGGTCGCGCATCGGTAGAAGGCTGGTCTCACATTCTGGAAGCCGTGAGTTTCCTAAGTTACGTACCTACATTTGTGAATTTGTAGTAACTCTGAAGGAAAACATCGTGAGGAAAACATCGTGAGGAAACCTGGTAATGTTCACGTATATACCTCAGCGCTTGAAATCGCCAATGTGAGTAAGCGCGGGTGGTGAATTGGTGATTAAACCCATACCTCTCCGAGAGAAGGTCCATGCCCTTAAATCCGCTGCTTATGGTGTGTATTTAGATAGATAGTAAACATAGCATAACTAGAGGGTTTCTTATCCTAAGAGTACAGATCGTATCGTATCAGATTGTATCTTCCAGACAGCCTTTGTAAACACCGTCTTCTTTCCTCCACAGCGGCCGAACGACTGGTTAGCAGCCATGACGGCGGCGTGGTGGTGTGGCACCAGCGGCAACGGTTACTGCGCGGTGCGCTGCATCATCTCCGCAGTCAGCAACACGCAGCGCAGTGAGCCGCTGCAAGCGCTCGCAGCGTTACTGCACATGTGAGAGCAGCTTTATACTTCTTTAGAGCAACGGCTACTGCGCGGCGCGCTGCGTCCTGTCTGCAGTCAGTAACACGCAGCCCGGTGAGCCGCTGCAGGTGCTGGCAGCGTTACTGCACATGTGAGAAAAAACTTCTTTAGAGCAACGGCTACTGCGCGGCGTGCTGCCTCCGTTATTGCACATGTGAGAGCAGCTTTAGACTACTTTAGAGCAACGATTACTGCGCGCCTCACTCTGTCTTTGATGCAATCAGCAACACGCAGCGTAGCGAGCCCCAGCATTATTGCATATATTAATTTAGTTTTAGAGCAAAGACTATTGATACGGATAATAGGTGGGCAGACCGGTGACGTTCTGAATTTCTGTTTACCTAAAATGTGTTAACTCTACATTTTCGACGTCAAAATCATAAATTGTTCCTCGACGATCGTTGTTAGCGCAGCTCTGCATCCCAGCGATCTTGACAGAAAAATAAAGCAAAATTAATATTAGGGGTTAAAGTATGAAATTGCCGTTTTATTGCAATAGGTTCTTTGAATCGACATAGAATCTTCATGGTTTGAGGTTTTCGAATGAAACTTTTTTCAAATGGTTTCTATGATGTTCTTTTTTTAAAAAATGTGAAACATTTGAATATCGACTTTCAATTGTTTTTGTTATTCAATTTAGACAAGAAAGATGGATACTGCGAAAATTTTTTAAAAAAAGAACATCATAGAAACCATTTGAAAAAAGTTTCATTCGAAAACCTCAAACCATGAAGATTCTATGTCAATTCAAAGAACCTATTGCAATAAAACGGCAATTTCATACTTTAACCCCTATTATTTATTCGTACATACATTGTTGTTTTTTCTCCTTGTAAAAAATACGCTGGCGGACGGAAAATCTTTCCGTAGCAATCATTGACAGCCACTCTTTATGATTTTTTTTAACTGTCTTGACATCGTCTAAAGCCGTATTTTCTATGTTTTAGGTGGTTTTACATACTTACTTTTGTTGCAGGCAATCGAAGCTAGAGGACGCCAAAAATATCGCCTATCTAATGTTCTACTTCTCGCCGAAAACAAAACTGGAAGCGTTTTTGGTCGCAGTCACGCATACTAATATGGTGAGTTCAACCCCCACCTACTAGAGGGCGCTTATTTTAATTCTAAGGATTCTCGTTCGTAATATTTTGTGGAAGGTGCTAAGAAAATAAAACTTGAAGTTATCTCTAGATGGCGCTACTTACGAATGTTCTAGGAGTAGTATAGTTTCTGACAACGTCATCTTAAAATTCCAGTAGTATAAAACTCTGTTTTTTTTCCCAGTTGGAATACGAGCAAGCAATCTGGATGTACCGCTATTCTCTCACGATCGACGAAAAGTTTCTACCTTCCAAGGCCTGTCTCCACGCGACAATGTGTCTTATGTTATTCGGAGACAAGTCCAAATTGAAACCGGAGGTGGACTGAACGGTAACGCTCTCAGTACTTAACTCCAGGGTGACATCGAATTCTTTAGCAAAATTTTGAGTGGCTATTCTGACCATATTTGGAACTCTAGCACTAGCTTAAAAAAATGTTGGGTCAAGAAAAGTTTGTTGTTCTAAAAATTACTTTGCTTTATCATAAACAAACCTTATCAGAACAAAAAATATAAAAATAAAAAAAAAACTTAGGAGGTTTATGGTTATTTTACTTCTTTACGCATATTTGAAGATAGACCCTTAAATGTTCAACGTGTGAGAAAACATTTTACAGTGCTAACTATTGTTTATAAAGATGACAAGAAAATTCCCTGAAAATATTGCTAACGATTTCAATTTCTCTCTGTATTATTACGCCGTTCGATGACAATGACGTTTGATGTTGTCAATGATACTTCGTGGAAATTAGCATACTATTTTGCTGTACACAGTTGACTGGAGTCGTGATATTACTATCAATGATAAAAAAAATTGTCCCTAGCCAATACCTGTTAGGGGGGGCTCCATGGGGTTCAGTATGAATGACAAAAAAACATTTTTTTTTTACATAAATTTTGCAAATTAGCTTTCGCAATCATGTTATTAGTAGTTTTGGGACCCGCGATCGAGAACCTAGAATCATGAACCTGGAATACGGTTGTGACTCTTTAAAATCGCCATTTTTATGATTGAGAGAATTGTGTGTCATATGAGAGAATTGGAGTGCTACACAATTCATCATTTACTTTTGAAAAATCGTGCTTAATTACTGTATTATGCCATGAAATTAAAATCTGTTTTTCTACATGTTCTACGATTGATTGCGTAGCCTATCATCGTGCATTATCACTAAGGTCCAAAGATGACCATTTCTTTATAGGTTTCATTAAATAGGTTTTATTTACGAAATTAACGTAACTGAACTTTGTAATTAAAAAGGGCGTCGCTGGCTGAAGATTCTGTTTGAAACCCGATTATTCTGGAACAAAGGACTGAACAAATTTCAAACTGCGTACGCTTTGGTGGAACAAATACAGCTCTAAAGCCTTCATAAGCAAGTTATCCTATAGGACATGGTCAATCGGTAAGAATAGGGACATGAAAATGGAAAGACAGTTATTGCAATACGCTCTGTAAAATAAGTTATGATTTATTTTCCCCGTGGAGCCCCTTAATTGCGCTAAGAAGAGAAGATTTAATAATATCATTAATAATTGTAATTTTTCACTTGATCCAATTGTATTAGAAAATCCCACCTGGCTGATCACACCGTTGTGTAATGAAATTACAAATCCCGTAAAAGATATTTTATATGAATTTTACTCCATGAATACTCTTGTATATTTGTAATAATGAAGAGTCAGATTGGTATTTTGCCAGTTGCAAAGGCTGTTTGCAATTACCCGAACACGGGTATATTCTATGTAGTTAGGTTCTATTCATTGTGATAGTACAATAATTTTGTAAACGTACTTTAATTATGCTCAAGTTTGGAACTGAGGCGTCAATTTCTTATATACGTTGAAATGTTAATTAATTTTATAAAAAGTCAAATTCATTATTAGTTTTTAGTTTCGCCTTTAAAAGCAAATTAATTTGTGAAGTTAAATTTCCTTTACTTCCCTAACATTTCGTTAACAAATTAATATTGGAAGCGAGGACCGCTTAGGAGTATAGGAGTTTAAATTGTATTCCCTGCAAAGAGAATAAGTATTTGAGTACATTACGTATTTCGATGTTTTTTTTTATTTATGGACCAATGTGATACATATATTCTTTACTCATGTAATAGAACGAAATTATGCATTTATGTTATGCTGGGGCTTGGCTTGGGCATCTTAATTAACTGTAATTTCTACTAAAACAATCGTTTGATGGCTATAACACTGCATTAAAGAATACAATTAAATTTCTAACTGAAACCATGAACTTCAGCAACCCGTCGAATATGTCTAGGCACCTTGCTAAGTAGCGGTCTGAGGGCGGCGGTGCGTGCCTACATATTTCCAACGGTAGTATTGAATGCGCTCCAATTGGCTGGCACAATTGGCAAGTCCTATTGTGCCAGCCAATGGACAATAATTAAAAAATATATTAAGCTGAAATAAAAAAACCGTTTGGAGATTAAGCTTCACAAAATACAACAAAAATACTCAAAGATTTTTCTGTAGTTTTGTTTCAGAGATAATTGAAAAATTGCAAAATAAAAAAAAAAGCCGATACAGCGGCTCTACAGCGTGGTACAGTACCATTAAAATCAGTTAACGATTCGGCCAACGTCGGTAATTGAATCGTGTGATTTTAAAACGACACATGTCCTTTCATTACAACTTTGCAGCAAATAGAAAAAACTGTTTTATTCAAATACTAATATCTACAACAGCAATATTTTAGCATATTATATGGATTTCTGTATGAATAAACTACAATTTTTTTTTCTAATGTAAATCAATAGGCAGGTGTAAATAATTTAATAAAAAAAAATGGGCAAGTGTTATTTTAAAAACACATGTGACTTGTTTGAATCCCTCATCTCTCACATAGAGTTATCAGTTTACAGATATGACCTTTAATTATATTACTCGTTGTCTTATTGAATACAATACAAGAACGATATGAGCAAAAAAACCTTTGTAGCTCAAAACTAACACAATCTCTATATTGAAATAAGAAAAATAATTGACTGTTTTGAAAGTACGACTTCTTAGTGTCAATAAAAACTGTTTGACGTATATGATACGTTTATGTTTATGAACGCTAATTTCATTCATGAAAATATTCGATTCTATCAAATTTTATCAAAATTAACTTACCGTAGTTATGTAGGTATCATGGCTTCAACAAATTTAAAGCGGGGTAAAAAAATTGTTGCTCAATCTCGTGAAATTGTAAATAATGCATATAACTATTTTAGAAAAGAAGCAAATTAATTTAAAAAAGAAGAAAGTAAAAAAAAATTGGACAGGGTTTATGAAGCAACCGGAGTTTCGGAAAGCAGCGTGTTAAAAATTTTGAAGGAAAACGACAAGCTCTCAGATCAGTCACCTAAAGATCAACAAGATCAAAAAAGTCAAATTTCTTTTATAGTTTGTGGTATATCGAATCGAATTTTCATCTGTGAACGAAAGGTGAAAGAAAAAATGTTAGCTAGCACGATCTAGCCCTAAAAATCAACTTTAAAACTATTATTATTACTAACTAAATAACTATTATTTCCAAATAAATACAACAATGAAAATATACGTGTCCCCTATTTTTCTGTTTTCTTCTCAAAAAAGCAATAAAATCATATAGCTTTATTTTTGCACCATTGTCAATTCCAAACATTTTTTTGGGTTCCGTAATCTGACAAGAAACTCTTATAGTTACGCCATGTCCGTCTGTCTGTCTGTCCGTCCGCGGCCTAGCGCAAAGACCGGTGGTGGTACTAGAAGGCTGCAATTTGATGTGTGTATACATATTTGTCACGCCGACAAAGTTAAAAATAAAATGTTGGATTTTTTATTACTTAGGGGGAGGCCTAACATGAAAAGTGGGGATGATTTTTTTTTTCTCGTCTACCTCATCATGTGGGGTATCGTTGGTTTGTTCGTTGAAGAACATTGTGGGTGTAGGAAGACCATTTTTCGATTTAAGGTTCCGTTTGCGATTGCGAAATATTAAGCTTTAAAGCGCAAATTTTTGTCCGAGTAGGGTGTCCCCCCGTCTCCTGGCCAAACGGTTGATTGTAGAAACGTGAAAAAATTCAGGGTAGTAGCACATATAAATAACTTGAAAGGAACAGTATCACGGCTAAGTAGGCTTTACTAGTTATAAAAGTAAAATTTCGTACAAAATCCATTGAAAATGTCTTCGATGAAGTTGTTAGTTCTGTAAAGCAGAAAAAACCCTCTTTCTACGGAACCCTACATTGCGCGTGGCCCGACATGCACTTGGCCGGTTTTTTATCGATTACGATTTTTGTTTATAGAAACCGAAGTATGGGTACCTTTGAAGCCTTTTCGCTCGGTATACCTAAAACGCAGTGAGCCAAAGTCGCGTTATGCGTAGACCAAACGTGAATTAGGACAAATAGAAGAAGAAAGACATTTGTTATACCAACAAGATACGTCACAGAAACAAAATAAAATACGACTTAGGCCCAATACAATTTATGAAACACTTATTAGGTAGAACACTATTAGACCGAACGCAATTTAGAGCGAACGTGATTTAGGTAGACCCAATTCGACGTAGACCAAATTCGTAACTGGAACCTTATTGCGGTTCTCAATGAAAATGGTTATCGATTTGACGTTTCATACTTAAAAACGTTATATCTCGGAAACTATTTATCCTAGACTATAGTTGTCAGCAGGAAGTTAGGCATAAGGCGATTTAGACTTATTGAAAAATAGGTGTATAGCGAAATCAGCTTTAATAATTGTAGGCAAAACGCGATTTACACTGAGAAAGAGGTTTTCAACGAAATTGGCACATAGCCACTTCTTAGTCACAACGATAAAATTAAATGACATTTAGGCATAACGCGACTTTGGCTCACTGCGTTTTAGGTATACCGAGCGAGAAGGCTTTTGAAGTATAGGTATATTCCGTATCAAATGACTTTTCCCTCGATGACCACAAACCGTTGATTACAATAGTTAAATACGGAATGTAATAATGTGTATCATGTTCTTTACTGGTCTTCGGCCGGCGATCGACTTAAAATATACAAAATATATAAAATATACCTATGTCATTCTGTATCACAGTTCTGTATGGTGTATTTTCTAGTATTGTTCCAGTTCAGTGGGTTTGGTATAGTCGACAGCAGGTAAATATTTACAGTATTTTATAAAAACACGAGTCCTTGAAACACTCGTCAGGTGCAGTTTATATAGTCTGTGGAAAAGTCTACAAGTCAAATACCACCGGACTATTTATATTGCGTTTATGGAGTGTTTTAAGGGAATCGTGTTTTTATAAATATAACATCGTTACATTATTGTTTCAAAGTCACCCTTAACGTAATTAATTAGAGTGCACGTATGTAAAGACTGATGTGCTCTGGGAGACCCAGTCTCTGGGTTTTAGTGGCTCCACGAGTCGCGAAACCCTTTGTGCTTTTTAGCCCCCTATTTGAGTTTTTTTTTTATATTATTTCGTCAGCTTTTGATGCGCTCCGTGTAAGTACGATTATCGAACAAAGATGTTATGCGAAGCGTGCTGGCCACCCTTCCGTTTTTCTATAAATTCGTGAAACGTTCAAAAATCTACAAAATTGTTCTACCAAATAAGTGAACAGGTGAATAAGTGTCAAGACATCTATGGTCCTGTTTTGTTTATTCGTTTTGTCTGTTGTGTATTTAGTTTTCTTTCTGTTGTTGTGCATATTATGTTACTTATCTGCTTATTTGGTTTCTGTGATGTATCTTTTTGGTATAATAAATGTTTTTCTTCTTCTTCTTCTTCAAGAGTCTTCATAAGGCATTCATAAATTACGTCACACGAATTTAATGATTTTTGGAGCCCTACCTCATCAAATATGGTGACATTCGTGTGACCCCTCATTAGAAATTATAGAATTAAAACGCACTCACATTCCTGGTGATTCCAATATTCTATCCATCTACAGTTACTCACTTATATTTCTATTTAATATCTTTTTTCATAAAATCCAATTTATAAGACACTAGCAGTGCCCGCGACGACGTGCGCATGGTAAACGGATTTGCCTATAGCTTATGTCCACCCTAAAGGTCCATTGTAAATATTGGGGAAAGAATTTTTGAAATCCGATAAGCACGTTCGGTGATTATCCCCTACATACGAACTTATCAGAAACATATAAACTTACAAAGTTTTTATATTCTATTTGTTGCACTAACCCGTGCTGAGGACAATTTTAAAAACCTATTAATTGGCTGAAAATTCCACCCATGCCGGGACTTGAACCCGCGACCTCTGGCTAGATAACACGATCCCTTTATAAACTCCTTAAAATCGGTTTAAATAGTATGGGAAAGACTACATCACAGACTATTAAACTGCATTTGAGGTGTGTTTTAGAGGAATCGTATTTTCATAGAAAAGACTGTTAGCATTTAAATCAAAATAAAATAAATAAACTTCAGTAGAGGTAATATTTTGTTTTTCTTTACAGTCGAAATTTATACATGTGACGACTCCCCCTCTTGTTACAAGATGTCACAATTTGTTGTCCCCCCTCCCTCCCCCTTGCCGTGTGACGTTATTTAGGGATGGCCGCTAAAGATTCAGAATAAGAATATTCTGTACGACAGTTGAAGTTGTAGTCTTAGGGCCACGGCCAGTTTCTGAATTGAGAATTTCGCTAAGTAAATAGTTAACTGTAGTGCTGTCTCTTCGAATTTCTCAGAGAAGAGCGTGACAGAACGTTACTTAAGTATTTACTTAGTGAAATTCTCAATTCAGCAACCGGCCCTTAGCAACTGAAAATAACAGGAGTCAATACTCCAAGTAATCTTGTTTTTCAATTTATGGATGAAAATATTTATTGATCTGTCTGTCATTTCCGTCAATATTAAGTTATGAGAATTCCCGCTTGTTTTGTACTTAAAGACTGACTCGAAATGTTTTAGATACGTAAGTATAATTGGTGTTTTCAACGTTCAAACATGGACAAATATACAAGGATACATGTAAAATCAACGTGTTTTAATTGTTTTCGTTAGTTCTACCCTTTTTATATGTAAGTCTTACTAGGACTGAACATAATGTTTAGTCGAAGTTATAGATTTCAACCAGGAAGAGCCTCTAGTGGGAACCTCAGGGAAGGAGAAAAAGGGGGCGTCCAAAAACCATCTGGCGCCGATCAGTTACGTCGCCGCTCAAGACCGCAGCAAGTGGAAATCTTTTGTAACGGCCCTATGTCCCTTATGGGGGACAACGGGATATGAGGAAGGGATGAAAGATTTCAAAGGGATGAGTCATCTGTCATATTGTAAATGATGGCGGTGTCAAGCGTTTAAAGTCGAGGTGATAATTGTAAAATATACCAATCTTTTTGATTTTTATGTGATCATAAGTTATTGCTACGGCGAATCGCTCGTAGCCCCGGCTGCCTGAGTGATCTTAAACGATCACGAAGGTTAAGCAACACAGGGCGCGTTCTGTGCATGGATGGGTCGCCGTCTATGCCTAACGCTAGTGGCATTTTTCCGAGCGGTTCCGTGCTTCGCAAGGCACGTTAAGCTGTTGGTGCCGGCTGCCGTCGATAGATGGCAGTCGTTAAGCCAAGTCATAGGCCTTAGGGCGGCTTGACAACTTCTGACAGTAGACGAGCCACTAGTTTACAAGCCTCCACCAATCCGGACTTGGCCCCCGTGGAGGAGGATTTTTGTATAGGTCTTAAATACGTATTTTTTCCTTACGAAGCAACGTTCTCGAGTAACCACGATTTCAGAGTATAAGAAAGTCGTAATTACAATTACAATTATTTATATAGGTACACATCTCCACACCACCTCTGAGGTAGTGTACTCGGCTACTCGGCACATTTTATGGTTCTGTAGTCAAGAAGGAACCCTCATGGGATACCGCCGTTTAGCCAAAGTATTTTTCGCCAAATTTTACTTCCCAATAAACTTATGGCATCAGTTTCATTTCCCAAATGAAACTTTAGCAAGTTTTCATTTCGCATTTTATTCATTTGGTCAAATTATCATTTCGCATAATTTTACTGCGTCAAGTTTTATTAAGACAAACGTTTATTATGCTAAAAATATAGGTGCGACGAAGCGCGTAGCGTAGCGGAGCGCGTAGGAGCGTGTTAGGTTGAACATGTAAGACCGAAAACTAACCGAAATTATTAGTGTAGGTTAATTTCCAAGCCAAGCAAATATTGACCAAGTATTTATTTGGTAAACAATAACTTGCCATAATAACTTTTGCTAACTGTTTATTTGCTTTAAGTTGTTTTGAGAAATGTTTTTTTGCCAAGTGATAATTTGCGGAAAATAGTTTGGGAAGTAATACTTTGGGAAAGATTTTTGGCAATACATTAGTAAACCAACCCTCATAGTTTCGTCTCGTCCGTCCGTATGTTGGTCTGTCTGTCCGCGGAATCTCTGGCAAAGATCCGGCTGCCAAATCAAATTGACCCTGGCTTCGCTTAACGCAAGGACTTTAAGAGATAACGGGCGATTTGAAGAGCTCCAAGAGCTAAAGAATATCACGTGACACGTCGTAGGGCTCTCAGAGGTGAGACGCCAACGTGAAGACCTTGTAAAGCTCTCCTCTGGAGAACTATTTGACTACAGATGAGAAGTTAATTCAACCTCCGCGGCTTATCTCTTAGACTATGGGCCGGTTTCTGAATTGAGAATTTCGCTAAGTCAATACTTAAGTAACGTTCAGTCACGCTCTTTTCTGAGAAATTCGAAGAGACAGCACTACAGTTAACCATTTACCTTAGCAAAATTCCCAATTCAGAAACTGGCCGTATTAGTAGTAAAAAGCTTCATTTTGGTAAAAATATACATATTAATCACGCCGACAAAACGGTGAAACAAAACCTTTAAAAAAATTGTACCTCCCCTACACCTATATTAGGGATGTTTTTTTTTCTCGTGTACCCCATAGTGTGGGGTATCGTTGGATAGTCGTTAAAAATATTGTAGGTGCAGGAAAACCATTTTTTGATTCAGGAATCCGTTTGCGCAATGTTAAGCTTCAAAACGCACTTTTGTTAGTGTAGAAATCACTATAAATCGAGAACGATGCTCTATAGGGAAAAAACTATTGATACCTTTTTTGTAGAAAATTTTACGATGTACAAACTTGGTTCATCTATTTTTCCGGTAGCTCTTATCGTTTCAGAGATATACGCAAAAAACGAAAAGTTGTGACATTTGACCCCGGATAAAAAACAACGCACAAGCGGGATCGATGGGGACTTCATTTGTAATGAAGTATTAAATCCAAAAATCCAGCTTGACGGGAATTATTGCATACTGAGCGCTTTTCGCTTTTTTCGTCTATTTTGACTGGACTTTTATTATAATATAGGTAGGTATGAATCGGCTATCAATATTTGAGTTATGTCATAAAATAATGTTGCTGTGTTCAGCTCCCGTATCCATGTCTATTAGCTATAAAAAAATATTAGGTTTAGTTTTTCTTTTATCTCTTAACACGACCTCTTTAATGAGTTTAATATTTTTAGTTCAAGTTCTCCATTAATAGTGTAGGCAGGCACCAAGGAGGTCAGTGCTTACGACGGATAAAAATAAGCCACTGCAAAAGCTTGCCACCGCCACAGAGGAAAAAACCACCGCCCATCGCTAATCTAAACTTTTCAACTTAAGGCCGGGTTCTTCGAGCGCACGGTTATGAATGGGACTTATTGCGCAGCGTGAGCGAATAGTTGGAGCAAGAAAAGGCATTTTTTAAATTACCGGAAAAAAATTCTATTAATTAAATTTTGACGACCGACGTCACGACGACGACGGATTGGAAGTGTGATAAAGGTATGTAAGAGAATGCTAGAAGATGTTTGATAGGTAGTGCTCAGTTAACATATTGTAACGCTTTGGTGTATTTACTGTCATGTTACAATATTTATGTAAATAAAATAAAGAAATAACTAGCACATTCAGTGACAGTCATTTAGGTGTACCTATTTTTTAAGATCAAAAACTCAGTACAGCCACCTCAAATAAAACCATATCGAGTGATAATTAGACTCATGTTCGCAATTTTTTAGGATGCCATAAAATTTAAAAAATCATACAAATAACATATTATATAGGACATTGAAAAGTAATATTTTTTTCAGATTTTAAATACTGACCATTAGAGAGTAAAATGTACTTTAAAACACTTGATTTAAGGGTAATGTCGGAGAACCCAGCCTTAACAGAAGATCATTAAATGTAGTCAATTGCCATCGGGGATAACTACGTGAGCTGTACTGTAAAGTGCTTATAAAAGTTAATAATACTACGAATAAAAATAATCTGCACGAAAGTTTTAGTAATAGATACAGTTACTAAAACTTTGTAATACAGTTACAGCAATTATTTTAACTAGGAGCAATTCAACACTACCACTAGCATTTAAAACCACACGCAAATATCCACACACTATAATGACAATTAAATTAAAAATTGCAATATTCAGTTACCTTCTAAATTACAGAAAAAGACAGTTTAAAGGGTGTCACACACGGCGAACTATCCTAAGATACAATATCGCTCGCCATACAATTCAACGGACCCTCACACACGACGAAAATAATATATATTTTCATATTTTCGTATCTGTCCACTGAATTGTATGGCGAGCGATATTGTAACTTAAGACAAAATATCATCGTGTCTTCGCCGTTTGTGACGCCCTTTAGCGGACCATAAAGAATTTCTAGTTCTGACACAATTACAACGTTACAATTAAAGTTTGGTACATTTACTAGTACCTAGTATTTTTTTATGACTCGCGACGCTCATACATAGTTATAGGTACGTTGAACGGGTGTAATCGCGATTATTTATTAAGTAAAATTTTACCAGTAGCTGGACTAGGCTTTAAGACTGAGCACTTAATTACGACACAAACAATTTTTTTATGTTGCGTTAAGGGTTCACTCTACTAATTCTGCAATTTTAGGTAATTGCACAAAATTTTACCTCTATAAAAGTTGTCCGAAAAGTAGAGATTTACTCGTCATTGAGAACACTTTTATATTCTGTATTTTACTCTGCTGTCAGCTATCCCATATTAAAATGAGACGCACCAATATGCTTGGAACTGTTTTTTTAAGATTGTAAGATTTGTTCGTAATGACGAGTCAGGCCACCTTTTCGAAAATAAGGTGATTCTTTTTTGTAATAACCCGTAATATTATCATGTGTTTAGTACGTACAGTGATCCACAAAGTTAAAAACGATACGAAGTGCCGTAAGCCAATAGTTTCCATTAACCGTTCCTCCATGCGGTTACTGGTAGGTAATATTCTTCCGCTGCAGCTGTTGATTTTGAAGTACCCACAATAACTATTAGAACACGCACAAGAGTATAAATGTGTTACTAGTCCTGTGCAGTGACCAATAGTTGTTTTGGGCTTCAGTTCTCCTTGTATTCTCTTTTCTGTCATCCGGTGGTTAGTGAAGCTGCTTACAGTTACGTTATAAGTGGCAAGTGTCTGAAAAAAATAGTGCACAGGTTAGGAAGCTTAATATTAGGCATTACTACCTATACAATTAGGGTTATTGAGGGAGTTTAAATAAACCCCATCTATTTTCAAGATAATTGAAAATAGATGGAGTTTAATGACTTTTATAGGTAAATACCTAAATAAAACAAGTACGTATAACTCAGTCGATTAAAGGAAGGGCTAATTCCCTCTCGCTCAAATAATTTTTCCGTCTATATTGTGAGAGTGAGACGGAACGCTATGTTCAATCCATTTTTTAATTTATTGACTTATACCACTCCAAATGCGTTCCTTAATTACACACAATGTACTTCACAATTTAAACGGTCTTTTTGAAACTGCGTCGTTTTATATCTATAAGATAAATCTTTAATTGAAAACTGTTTAGGTTAACGATGTAGTTCTTGCTAACTCCACAAAATTACTAAATTACAGTATTTTTTACCTTTTACAACGCTCACATATGAAATATAGGGCTCCATATCAAAAATAAACTTACAATTGTCAGTAGGTAATCTTCGCCCAACCTCACTTGATAACAGTCGCTTATGAGGACGACACGGTATTTGACACGATCAACAATAAATTATTTCATATTATGCTCGATTAAAACAAAAATTACAAAATATGTCGGAAAATGTATCTCTTTTAGTCAATTACTAGTTATTAAATTTTTTAAATAGATTAAACATAAAAAGAGTGCTCTGAAATGTGACGTCATAAGCAAGTATTTTCATAGAAAATTCCGTTTTAAAAGTAACTCATTTGATATTTTGTCAAATACACAATTATATCAATTTGTAAGTCTATTACTAACTATAGTTAACCCGACGCTGTTCTGACTAAATTTCAATAACTTTTTCATCGTTTTGAAAAAGTCCATAGAATAAAAAACATCAGTTATTCCAAAACTTTCCGGCCAACATTTCCAATTTTTCTATCTTCATAAATCTTATTTGACCATTACAAACACTTAAAAAAATCGAAATTATAAATTTTTATTTCACAGGTATAGAGAGAGGTAAATAAAATCTTTGTATGTAGGTTGTCTGGAAGAAGTTGCGGTTAGCAATAAGGCCGCCCATTGTACTTTTTCATTGTAACTTTCATATTTTATGTCTCGTTTCTTGTGTGCAATAGAGAATATTCTTATCTTATCTTCAGAGTCACAACTGAAAATAATTGAGAATTCTACGATCCACTAGTATACATGTGATTAGGCTACTCAGACTGATATCTTCGATCTGACATTTGGAATTTACATCGACAACATAACATTTGTTCGAATATAAATAAATTGTGATGTACATTTTACACGCTTATAAACAATTTACAGTAAGTTATACACAATAAATTTCCAAGGTAAGGCATACTTTTTGCTAATAGGTAACAAAAGCACATAACACACAATGACAATCAGTGCCGTTTATACAAAAAATGGGCGGTTCTACTGGTCAATACGAATAAGTTCAATTATGAAGAAACTTCTAAATGGTGAAAAAAAATCAGCTGTTCCATAATTGAAATTTAGTATGAAAAAGCTGATATTTTCTCGATATTTGTTACACCCTGTATATCGGGTGGTAATAAACTGACGCTCATCCCGAAACGAATGTTTTTCAAAAGAACCATGCCTGGGAAAGTAGAAATATTCGTAAATATTTGTTCAGAAAACGTCGTTATTTTATCGATATTAATTTATTGTAAACTAATAAGTAAGTAATTTCTTTCCAAGGAACCTTGTCGATTGTATTCAAAACTTCGCGACGCATCGTACTTAATCTCCGAGCCATAAGAATGCTGATAGTTACGCGTCCATTCTTACTCCTAAGATACAGGTTGCCCTAGTCTAGGAGTCAGGGATTTACGTTAGTGTGTTACTTAATATGTAACTTTTAAAATGTGATATGTCTCTGTAACTTATAGCCAATAAATTACTTATAACTTATTACTATTACTTATTGCGTGCTAACGTTTTCGTGTCGCAAAAAAAACCCAGCAAAATGAAATGGATAAAGTAGTTTCTTTTTGTGTACAGAACGTAAAGTTTTCGGGTCGGACGTCAGTATTTTCACACCCTGTAAAGACAAACACTTGATGACTCTTATCCTTATATCTCAGGAAGGGTAGACCCTTCCTCTAAGTGCACGAGTGATGCTGAATCTTGTGTTTAGTTTTACAAGACCTAAAACATTTCGTATTAACATTATATCACTTGCGTTATTGTAATTCGACACTTGATTACTCTATTCATTGCTCCATTGCGCTTTCGTCTCCAAGACCCTTAAGTCCTAAAAATACAGTCGTGCGTTAAAAAAATCTTAGGCACATTACAGTACAGGTAATTGACCTTTGGATTAAATTACAAATATAATCCCAAGTTTCCAGCTATAGCAACGCAAGATTATAAGCAACACACAGACAAACATTCAACACGGAAGCAGGGTTATCGTCTATCGACGCAGCATCTTCCCGGGGGCGCCGCTCCATGCAGCCCGTCGAAAATGAATCGCCCGCAATAGCCGCTGTCACACGCACAAGAGTATAGTTTCAACTAATCTTGTACAGTGGCCAGCAGCTGCTTTAGGCTTCATTGTGTTGGCGACGCATCTTCGTGTAGTAGCTGTTTGCGAAAGCTTGTAGCCGCGCTCTGCGTTGTGCTCGGTTAGTCCAGTGACGAAGGCAGTGAAATCAAATAGAGGTACGTACAAGGCCTCGAAACGAGGTTTTGTACGTACTAAACGAGAGATGGAACAGTAAGAATGAGTGTGAATGAGAGACCAAACGATGTGGTTATATTAGACATGGGCTAGTGGAAAGATTAATTCAATATAGAGATGTATCTTCGTATTTTTGATCCCTTTGGGTCATCGTCTTGCGGATGAATAGGCAGATTATCATAAAATTTCAAACAATTTCCTTAAAGCTATTTTGTAAGAAAATCTTATTTTGTTTAGTTATACTGATGCAGTAACTTTTTACGAAAATACAGCTAGATATCAGAACTAATCAGGAGTAAACTGCGCTACGTTGGCGCATAATATAAGCGCGTTACTAACCTAAAGGTATTGGTCCTTACGTCACTGACTGTATAAGTTTGTAAGGTACCTTGTCACGCTTTTTGAAAATAACAACAAAAAAGAAAAACAGTATGAGAGTCGTCGAAACATGGTTTTTGAAAGTCTTGGTCAATTAATCAACTCCAAAAATAAGTTTTAGGATCATAATAAAAATTCAAGTTTTCAGAGAGCTTCAAAAAGTAAAAGTTTATAAGGGCATTATTTTCACACGTTTGCGGACATGGCATGTTTCTGGAATTGTGCATTTTAAAAATAACCCTAATATAGGCTTTTTATGCTCTTGTTTTCGTCATTTATGAACATTTATACGCATACTCAGTAACGTTACGGGCGAAAATTTTACATAACGTGGACTTATTCTTTTTCTTAGATTATTTTAATTACTTATGTAAAAATGTTAATTCTTTACGGATTGAAATACTGTGGACATTTTATGTTTTTGACATGAATTTGATTGAAATTTTCTTCATAATTCAATTATAATTTACACCCTCTATTTCAAGGTAATTATTAAATTTATATTTGACTTGTAATAATTATCGCTAACAAACTATTTCGTTGTCTATGACTTAAAAAAAAAGAAGTATAGGTTGGGCTGCTGTCAACTGTAACAAAGGGTGTTGCATAAGTATCACTGTCGCTCCATTTCGTTGGCTGCCTGTGTCGGTATAAAAACACCGGTGTCAGGTGACGCGAAGCCTTACTGTCCTTACTGTGGATGCGCACTGTGCGGAAACCTTATGGGTTAAAAGCCTCCGTGAAGTATACAGCCTACTGTTTTTATAAATACATAGGTAGTTCCCTGTTGCATTTATTATATTGCGAGTCAGTAAACTTTTCCGGAAGTTAGCTTTGTTTTGAAGAATCGATAAAGAGAAAAAAAACCCTACGAAATATGCACTAAATGGAAACTATAGTATTTTAACACTAGGTGGCGCTGACGGTATTCTCTATCGCGGTGCTGTTGTGTTAATAATGTCGTGATGGAAAGATGTTTTCCAAATTGAAGAGTTTGATGACTTTCTTGTCGGATTCGGATCCCGTCAACAGATCTTGACCAAATTTAATGGAACCACCCCAGTGGCACATTCTAACAAAAAAAAAAAAGAAATCGGACCACGTGGTAAGGAATTATCGCTGAAAATATAACAAAATATAGATAACCTACCCAGTAGAGGAACTGATAACCTACCCTTTTTTTAACAAAAAAATTAGATTTAAATAGGACAGCTACATACAAAATTATTTACATTAAGATTCACTACTCATTATTAAATCATGTCAAAGTGAAGCATCTATAGTAAAAAATTAGTTTAATGGCAGTTGATATGATACAGTTGTATAAAATACATAAGTATTTAACCATTAGGGCTGACATGCACAACTTTTTTAAATGTGGCTCAATTAAGATTCTTAATACAAAATGCAATTCAAATGTCTACCTAAGCAATTTATTATAAGAAGAAGTGCAAATCGGCCTAATTAATTACACAAGTACTGAATTAAAACAACGAGTTATAAAAAATTGCAATATAAACATAACGTCAAACTAAGTTAAAATAAAGTTAAATGAAACCTTCATGCTAAACATAATGCCGAAACACAAAGATACTTACTTGTCAATAAAAGGAAACAAACCAAAAACAAAACACTGTCTGTAAAAAATCAACAAAATACGACACAAAGTAAGAAACAATAATGAAAATCAGGAATAAACTTGTAAAGGTAGTAACCAACTGTTTCGAAGTACGTCCACGTCGGTTGTGGCGGAGGGTGCGAATGGAGAAGGCACTGAGCCCCGGCAACCTTACAACGGCCGGCTTTCCGGTAAGTACCCTTAATTTTTTTGTGGTCCAAACAAAAGCGATCGGTGTGAATCTCGATACTTGGTGGTACGCAAGCCACAATTTTACACTATAAAACAGTGTTATCTATCTATCTACTTAATTAAAATAGGGGAAGTCTATTTTTCTTTACTTTGGCAATCACTCATGATATAGCACGATTTATTAAATAAAAGGGCTGAATAACTTTTGCCTCTCGCTCTTGTAAGATAGACAGCAATATTGTATGAGCGAGAGGTAAACAGTTATCCAGATCTCTGATTATTAACTCTGTTATATAAGTAGGCAGTCGTACAGTTGACGGTGCATCATACCCCTGCACTCTTCTCCTTTGCGTTACGGGCGATTTCGCTATAAATTTATAAACCTGCGGTCGTCTGTACAGCTTTTCAGACTATTCTTGGACTAGTATCACGGTCCGAATAGCCCAATTGCGAGGAAATCAGGTTATTATATTAAAAATAATGTTATTTAACAAGGAACCCATTTTGCGTATTTTACAAATATTATAGATATACCAAATGAGCACCAAAGTTGGGAGTTCAGGACATCGATTTATAACAACAAGGAGAGTGTCAAGGAGTACGCGTCACGTAGACAAAGTCAAATTATGTATTTTACAGTGATATTAAGGTTCGTGTACTTATTATATATTATTAGCTGACCTGGCAAACGTTGTATTGCCATATTAATTAGCCTACGACATATTCTCAGACCTACAAAATGTATATTTGTTTGTTTTGTTCTGTATAGAAAAAAAGTCATAAAATCGATGAAGCCGTTTCGAAGGAGTTCGATAACAAACACTGTGGCACGAGATTTTTTAAGAAAATATTTTGCACACCAACCAAGACTTTCTTCTGAGGTACGTACCTCAGACACAAGCGTTTCCTCACGATGTTTTCCTTCACAGTTAGCGAGTGGTATTGCTATTATAACTTCACAAAAGTACCTAACTTAGAAAACAAAGTCATTGGTACATGCCGGGATTCGAACCCACGACCTCCCGAATGAAAAGCCGGCGTTCTACCGCTCCTCTACCACAGCTCTGCTGCAGCTAGCTTTAACCTTACCTCTAAGGCTTTTGCTGAAAATCAGCGTCGGCAGTGGAGCATGTTCCCTGCAGCATTTTCTACCAATGAAAGTGAAAGTAAAAGGATAAAAAGGAAGGCCTTTTGCCAGATTAAGTTTTTGAGATTTTCCAGTTATTGTACTTTATTTAATTTTTGTGGGCAATAAAGACAATTTCACTTTCATTGGTAGAAAATGCTCATGAAATTAAGTCCACCGCAATGTACGATTATTTTATGTAAACGCAATAAGAGTGTTAAAAAATAAATAAATTTCGTATAATATTTTCTTATGGGTTGTTACTTTAGACATTCACATAAAGGGACTACGCGTCACATAAAGGCGCAACTCGCGTACTGAAATCGTCTGCCACTTGGACCATACATACGGTTTGCATAACGACTCTACATGGGCTTCTGGATCTGCTATTGGAACGTTGTATCTCTTTGATTCAACTAGGTATGTACCTACCACGTACCACGTATCATAATTGTCAAATTATCATTACTACTGATTAAAATGGTTGGTATTTGTAAATACTCAGTTTGATAGCCCATATTTTAGACTAGCTTTTACCCGCGACTTCATCCGCATAGAATGTGTAATTTCTGGGATGAAAAGTATCTTATGTTCTTCCCCGGGACTCAAACTACCTCTATACCAAATTTCATCTTAATCCGTACAGCCGTTATTGCGTGATTGAGTGACAAATATCCAAACATCTTCACAAACTTTCACATTTATAATATAGTAGGATAGCCAGATCTGATTATTCCTTTTTCAAAATTAGCCAAAAAAAGTCAAAAGTGTCTGTACAATCTCAATCTCAATCTCTCAATCACATTAACAGTGATTTTTAGGACCTTCGACAGAGAACCTAGGATCACGAACCTGGGACTAGAAAGCATTTATGCCAAAAACGGCCATTTTGGCGTTAATGCTATCTAGTCCTATTTTTTTTTTGCCTTAGGTTCACAGCCTTGGGTCCTAAAAATCACTATTAACATGGTTGAGAAATTGTACAGACAATTTTGCAAATTTGATCTGTAAAAAGAGATATAATTTTTGTTCCTCAGTGGCGCTAGTGTTACTCCCTGCAGCCCCTTAAATAAAATAGTTAATGCCTACCTGACGATAAAAAAATGTCTGTCGGCGATCCTATTTATTTCTTGTTCACACAATATCGCTGCCGAGCGGGATGCAAATATAATAATCGACCGAGTTATAGGAGTATTGAATAAACTGCCTTCACCATAGCGATATTTTATATTGAGAATCTGAAATCAGCTCAATGGTAGAGCCATCCGCCAACCGAGCGGTATCTCTACCCTCGACTTCAATATGATATATTTCGTAAAACTCAGTGCGTCTATTTCAGTAATACTTCTGTCTTATATATTCTTTTTTATACAGACATTTTACGAATCGAATATCTTATCCAATTTTCAATTAACTTCTGAAATGAAGAAAATCCAATTACCGTGTTTATTCATTTAAAATTGAAATTGAAAAACGCTTTAATTATCACAAAAATATACAAAGACAACTTAATATAAATTAAGAAGGATATGCTCAGCTTAATACTGCGTCTGCTTTAGATAACTCAATAGAAATTTCAACACGCAATATATTCAAAACAGCGTAGCGCTACTTCATAGGAACTGTGAGAGTTACGCCGTTACGCGTCGATATTTTAATGAACCAAAAGTTAAAGATATTTTAATAACTCAATGTTTTTTTTTACTGATTTAATAGTTTATTTTGGTATTCAGTACGCTTTGCTTTCGGGCCGGGTGTTAGTTTTATAGCACCCTGAATTCGTAGATATTTTGTTCTACACTTTCGTAGTTTTCGCGCAGTTCCCGCAAAGTGCGTCTTCTACCAGTACTCTCCGTTTGTATCGTGACAATTATGCAGTAGTAGGTCGGGGCGAAGCCCTAGCAGCGAGGGCGGCGCCTCCGCTTACAGGATTAGCCATCCGCCTCGCCCGCAAAGATTTGTACAGCTGATACGTCTGTTTCCATTACATGACGATAGAGCTGGGTGTCATATTACGCGGATTACAGTTGAAAGCTAGGTTGCCAATGTCGTCTGCTCCTATTTCCATTTCAACTTTTCGATCTAAGTACAGTCGACAGCTCATCAACGTTTACATCCGTGCACTCTATTCAAATATGTCATGGTCGAGTTCGTCACTAAAATGTAAAGATTGACGTGTTGTCGACTGTACACATTCTTGTCTGTTAAGGCTTTCTGTACTGCTCGTTCGCGAGATTCTTCGACCCAAAAAGGGTACATTATTAATTCATAGTAATCCCAAAATGTTGAATTCGCCAAATGTTGAATCCATAGTAATCCCAAACTGTTGAATTCTCAAAATATTGAATAAACTATTTAATCCTCGTTGGCTCACAATGTTGAATTCATGTTTATCTGAAAGCGTCTGTGGTAAAGATAAGAGATAAAAAGATTAAAAAGAAATATTTATTTGCAGTAACTTAATCCAAGTTTACATTTTCTGGCGGCGCCCGCACTAGGAGACCCCGTACCCCCGTATAGCCAAAAGAAATTGTGAAGTTGAATGAGCTCGAAAAATTATCTGTGAAAACTTCAACTGTCGAACTATCAAGGTTCATTACAGCCTGGTGACAGACGGACGGACGGAATAGGTTCTCTTACCCTTCGGGTACGGAACCCTAAAAATTGACGAAATATATACTATTATTATTGAAATTCTTTATTGTACAAAACACAATGATTGGCACAAAGGCGTACTTAGTGCTAAATATCATTTTCTACCAGTCAACCTTTGGTCAACATACATCGAGCTAATGTGAATTAAAGAGCCGGTAAAGGACGTCTAAGCCCCTGGCCACACAGAAGGGATGTGGGACGAGGGCGCGGAAAAGACGTGTCGTTAATCCAATTCACTTTCATACAAAATGTACCGAAGGGACAGGACGAAGCCCACACTGAAGAGTCGTGGCGAGGGGCGCGATTTCTATACAACGCGTCGCGTCTTTTCCGCGTTCCTGCCCCACGTCCCTTCTGTGCGCCCAGGGGCTAAGGCAGATATACGTCTACCTAATAGGTGATGTACTAGCGAAGGGCAGGGTAAAAAGTACCCGACACCGACGTGTGTGAATGCAGCGTCTATTTAATGTGTTTGAAATGGAAGTGATTTGTCAGGGTCGTGGCAAGTGGCAAACCCTGGTCTCTGCCTACCTCTCCGGAGGGTCAAGGAGTGAAGAACGGTTAGCGGGGGTGAGGGGCAACGTGAGTATGTACTGATGTGCTGTTCCTGGGAACGCTTCCAGGAATGTTCTCAAGTACTTACTGCGAACAGCAAGAATGGTATGAATATATTTAGTTACCAATGAAAGCTCTTGAAATACTGCACTTACGATTACGATCTAGAATTCTAGACTACAATATATTAAAATAATATGATTGTCAGACTCTGATGGCGGAATTAAAAGACGCTGAAATTCCTTAGTGGGCAAAAAATCTGATCTGCCGAGTTTGGGCTTATTTCATGAGTTTTATGAATAGATGCTTTGAATAACATTTCATGATAATGTGAATGATAGGTGGATCTCTTCAACGGATAACAGCAGATCCTTTGAGATTGGGCTTATTTAATCAGTTTTGCAGTAATGCGGTGGGAGCGGAACGATAGAACGCCGGCCTCACATTCGGGAGGTCGTGGGTTCGAGTCTCGGCATGTTCCAATGACTTTATTCTCTAAAGTTACGCATATTTGTGAAGTTGTAGTGTCAATACCACTCGCTAACTGTGAAAGAAAACACCGGGAGAAAACATGAGTGTCTGAGGTGTTCACATACCTCAGCGCTTGAAATTGTCGATCCACCGTGTGCACGAGTAGTGATTAAGCCCTTTCTCTGTCTCTGAGAGAAGGCCTGTGCTCTGCAGGACGTAGTAGGCTACATAAACATATTTTTTATTTCATTTACATAAAAAAATAAAATCACCGTTAGATGGCATCGGCATAAATATGCCGATAAGGGTCTAATGATAGAAGGTGGATGAGATAAGATAAGAATATTCCTTACTATACACTGAAAAAAAAAAACAAACACAAAATATAAGGTTTTAGTTTTAACGGACAGTATTAGACTCTTCCAATTTAAGCTTCTTTGATCAGTCTTAATGAGGACTATGGTGAAACTTGGTGACCGGGGCCTGACATGACAATTGAACTACAAGGCTTACGTGACAATTCATCCGCAAAATATTAATCCTAGGATGAAACGTCACCCTTTGTACAACAATATAGAAGGTAGATACTAAAACTTCTAGAACGGATAAAAGCAGACTCTTAGAGTTTATTTGGTCAAGCTTGATGAGCATTTTAGAGGGAAATAGGTGACTACGGTGAATATGGATATGGAATCTTCTCAACGGACAATATTATGGATAATATCTGGTCCGTCTAATTTTCTTTTTTATGTACAATAAAATGTTCTCTATTTATCGATCTATACTAGCACGTAACTTAGAAAACAAAGTCAATAGTACATGCCGGGATTCAAACCCAGGACCAACCGAATGTGAGGCCGGCGCTCTACCACTCCGCTACCATCGCTCACCCATACCCACTTAGTTCTAA
The DNA here is from genome assembly GCA_947310995.1 of Yponomeuta cagnagella. Lineage (NCBI taxonomy): Eukaryota > Metazoa > Arthropoda > Insecta > Lepidoptera > Yponomeutidae > Yponomeuta > Yponomeuta cagnagella. The sequence goes on from OX371267.1 coordinate 17,211,072, forward strand.
TATTTACCTTGTTTTTCCTGTTAAGTAGCTGTTCACAGTTAGTTGTTAGCTGGTACTTTGCCATAAAAATCTGATATCTGTCAGTAGTTTGTTTACAGACTCAAGTAGGTACGAGAAACAGGGTACATGTTATTTTTTATGAAGCCCACTCAGATGTCTACAGCTTAGTATAAAGTGTTAAACACCCGGATGTTCCGGCCACCCACCGCAACAAAGTCTGCCTCTGCCTTAGTCGTATGTTACATCCTTCCAATAGGTTCCAGACTGTCACGTGTGATAGGCGATATGCTATTTAAAGCCATTGCGCACTGGGCGAGTTACGATTTGAATTATTACTTGAGTATTAAGTACATTTTAGATTATAGTATAGTATATTAGTCTTTCTTGCTTGCTTTTGCATATTTTAACTTGATTTTCTATTTTGGAAGATAGTATAATAATAAGAATAAAATTAAATAAAAAAAATTGTTTAAGATACTTAATGGTTAAGTAAATAAAAATATTGGATTCAACGTCACAGTGATTGAAATTTTGAATTATATGTCGAAGTCTCTTATATTGTTGGATTTTTTTTCTATTTCATAGTCTTCGAAGTAATTTTTGTACAGTTACGGAAAAAACATAACAAATAGAAAAACAATGACAGTGACATATTTTAGTTTTTAAGGGTTCGAAACGGGACCCTATTACTAAGACTTCACTCTCCGTCTGTCTGTCTGTCTGTTACCAGGCTGTATCTCATGAACCGTGATAGCTAGGTAGTTGAGATTTTCACGGATGATGTATTTCTGTTGCCGCTATAACAAGCAATACTAAAAACAGAATAAAATAAATATTTAAGGGGGCCTGTACGAGATTAGGATGGCCCTGAAACAGCTCAAGAATAACAAGGCACCAGGAGAGGACGGAATCACATCAGAGCTACTGAAAGCGGGTGGAACACCAGTACTTAAAGTCCTTCAGAAGCTCTTCAATTCCGTCGTGCTCGAAGGAAAAACGCCAGAAGCATGGAACAGAAGCATGGTGACGCTGTTCTTCAAGAAAGGGGATAACTCTCTATTGAAGAACTACCGACCCATCTCGCTTCTGAGCCATGTTTATAAGCTGTTTTCGAGGGTCCTCACGAATCGTCTCGAACGCAGGTTTGATGACTTCCAGCCTCCCGAACAAGCCGGTTTCCGAAAGGGCTTTAGTACCATAGACCACATCCATACGCTGCGGCAAATTATACAGAAGACTGAGGAGTATAATTTGCCATTCTGCTTAGCGTTTGTGGACTATGAGAAAGCCTTCGATTCGATCGAGACATGGGCAGTGCTCGAGTCTCTCCAGCGTTGCCGGATTGACTATCGGTATATCGAGGTGCTGAAGTGCTTGTACAACAGCGCCACCATGTCGGTCCGAGTACAGGAGCAGAATTCGGAGGCAATTCCATTGAGAAGAGGCGTGAGACAGGGAGACGTTATCTCTCCGAAACTGTTCACGAACTCACTGGAAGATGCCTTCAAGCTTCTGGAATGGCAGGGACGCGGCATCAATATCAATGGCGAGTACATCACGCACCTTCGATTTGCCGACGATATAGTAGTCATGGCAGAAACGATGGAAGACCTCGGCATAATGCTCGAAGACCTCAGTCGAGTTTCCCAACGTGTGGGCCTTAAAATGAACATGGACAAAACGAAGGTCATGTCGAACGCCCGTGTTGTGCCCACCCCAATAACATTGGGGAACACGACTCTCGAAGTTGTAGACGAATACGTCTACTTAGGACAAACAGTCCAACTAGGCCGGTCCAACTTCGTGAAAGAGGTCAATCGTCGAATCCAACTCGGCTGGGCAGCATTCGGGAAACTTAGAAAAGTCTTTTCGTCTAACATACCTCAATCGCTCAAGACAAAATTATACAACCAGTGTGTGTTACCAGTGATGACTTATGGCACTGAAACGTGGTCTCTAACTATGGGCCTCATAAGAAAGCTCAAGGTCACGCAACGAGCTATGGAAAGGGCTATGCTCGGAATTTCTCTACGAGATCGAATCAGAAATGATGAGATTCGTAGACGAACGAAAGTCGTCGACATAGCCCAGCGGATTAGTAAGTTGAAGTGGCAGTGGGCGGGGCACATAGCACGCAGAACTGATGGCCGATGGGGCCGAAAAGTTCTCGAATGGAGACCACATATCGGCAAGCGCAGCCAAGGACGACCAGCCACAAGATGGACAGATGACCTCATCCAAGTGGCAGGAAGACGCTGGATGCAGGCCGCTTCCAACCGGTCTTTTTGGAAATCCATGGAGGAGGCCTATGTCCAGCAGTGGACTTCTTGTGGCTGAATGATGATGATGAAGGGGGCTCCCATACTACAAACGTAATTTTTTTGCCGTTTTTTGCTCGATATTAATAACGGCAATAGGTAGACGCTTGAAATATTCAGAGAATATTTAGTTCTGTATTCGCTTTAAAAATAAATAATTAAATTAAAATAAAATAAGTATTTAAAGGGGGCTCCCACACAACACACGTTGTTTTTAGCCGTTTTTTTCTCGATCTTTGTCCTTCGTGCGCGAGTCTGACTCACACTTGGCCGGTTTTATTTAAATAAAGTTTCCAGTTAATTTAAAAAAAAAACCAACGATTTAACAACTGCGTCGTTGGTCTAGCCGTATCGCGTCTGATTACCATGCCGGAGGTCGTGGGTTTGATTCCCACTAGGGGCCGCCGTAAATTTGTGCAAATAGCCACAATCTGGGTGCGTGTCCATGTTTGTGTTACCATAGGACAATGTATCCTAGTTTTGGAGCAGGACAAGTGATTGTGTTGTGTGGAAGTTATTATTGATAATTAAGCAAACTGCTTAGCAGCGAAACAAATTGAGCTTCTTCGAATTGAATAACCTGCAATTTCATAAAACCCCAGTCAATCCATACTGAGGTCGCATCGCGTGACAAGGAGTCGAAGAAGTTTCCCCATCCGCCCGTGCCTTAAATGCCGACGCTAGTTTAGCCAGCGACACCCGAGCCGCCAGCGAAGCCCCCGGGTTGCGTGTCCGGCCACCCGACACCGGCCAGTGAGCCGCCATCGGTGAGGCGAAAAACGCCTCGATTAATTGAAAAAAGCCGTTGTTTTTCTATCAGATGCAATGGGGCGTAGTTGCTTGGATACAGGTATCATACATACGTTTTTAGAGTTCCGGTTCTCGAAGGGTGAGTTCGGGACCCTATTACTATGCACACGACGTCTATTGAACCGTAATAAATAACCCGTTGAAATTTATAAGTGGTTTTTGGAGGGTTTTTTTATCTGTTTTATAGAACTAACAACTGTATCAAAGTAATTTTTAATAGGCTTGGGACGCCCGTTTAGCCGAGATAAGGGGGGAGGGGGGGGGGGGACGACGACGGACGGCGTCAAAGTTTAATCGTGCACTTTTATTGGGTCACCCTTTATTTATGGTGGTACAGGGCTCACAGCGCACAAGCCCAACTCGTACTTGGCCGGCTTTTTATATTGTTGCGTCAAAGCACGTCAAAGGCTTGATGTGTTTATGCTTGCGGACTTAAAGCGGAGGTGGTAGGAAAACATTTGTTGGAGATGGAGAAGCTTGGCCTGTCCTGGCTTGGCGTACTTGGCGCTTTTGTAGAATATGAGTGAATCTGGAAGACGGTAGTTGACTCAAAATTTGATTGAAGTGAAATGGTATTTACATACGACATTCAACCACTCACAAAAAAGTAAAAATGGACGAAAAGAAATTTATTCGTATGCAGATATGCAGAAAATCTAGGTACTCTAATATTAATAAAAACAGTTTTTCTGCTGAATTTTAGACGGTTACATGAAAATGAGATCTTAAATATTAATAAAAGCTTCACACATTATTATAAGGCGCCCCTCGCAGCTTGTGACGTACGGGGCGTTGTTGTACCACGTGAATATAATTGTTTATCAAAAGGTTATATTACGAAATTTAATACCTACCTGTGGAGATTTTTTCTATCAGCATTATTAAACCTTTTAAAGTGACCTCTCGAGTGAGAGTAAAAAGTATTTTTTTGCCATTATAGTCGAAATAAAACACCAACGTCCTACAAAATACTCCGGAAATGATGTATGTATGGACCGCTACCGCTACCGCCACCGCCACCGCCACCGCCACCGCCACCGCCACCGCCACCGCCACCGCCACCGCGTTGGTGAGTGTCGTCCTTAAGTGAGCCATAAAAGGTTTACCTTTACCAGTATTGATTTGTCTCAGCGGGGTAGGTACTGCTACAGACGGTAAGGTGTTAGTCATCCGGGAAAATAAACCGTAGGTAAGGTAAATAAGGTCATGGTAAGTATTTCACTCATCGATCGTTTGCGCAAAGTAGTAATTCGGCAATAGGCCAAATTAGAAGACGTTGGCACGCGGTCCTCATCATCATCATCAGCCATTTGACGTCCACTGCAGGGCATAGGCCTCCCTCATGGTTTTTCAAGCTTCCCGGTCTTGTGCCGCCCGCATCCAGCGGCTCCCAGCCACCGTAACCAGGTCATCAGACCATCTGGTGGGGGGACTGCCCACGCTGCGTCGTCCGGTCCGCGGTCGCCAGGTCAGAACTTTTTTCGCCCCAACGGCCATCAGTTCTCCGCGGTACGCGAATAACCAAGTTTAAGTGAAGATGGGCAGGGCATGTTGGTCAGGTTCAGTGGACGGTCAGTGGACTAAGGTGGTCACAGAGTGGTGGCCGGGGTTTTTTAAACGATCGGTAGGTGGACCAGCGAATCGATGGGTCGGTAACGTAACTAAGGCTGTCGGAAAGCAATGAACGAGAATGGCAGGGGATCAAGAGGGTTGACGTGAAGGGAAAAGAGTGTAGTACCCAGTAGTGGGCTCTACAAAGGAGCTGGATAGATAGATAGAATGTAAGTAGGTTAGTGACTGTACGAACAAAGTGTTTAACTTTGTATTAAGTACTGTCCTATCGTTATTTCTACACTTTTTCTAATAGAGAATTAAATCACACTATACATACTGTAGAACACACCCAATCTAAATTACAATCGCCAAACCCATCCCCGAACCAACAAAGTTACAAATAATAATGTCTCTTCCCTCAACTTCCCAGAGCTCTCCCAGCTGTACGTATAAATAGCGCGACCTTCAAATTAAAAATAGACGGCGATCCCTCCCGCACGAGGTCGAAAAACTGGGTCACTGGATCTATTCACCATCCCTCTCGCCTCCGGTAAAACGGACGTGTTAGAGCGAGAGAGGGCGGAGCCTGCAACGTCGTGACGTCACGGGGCTCGTTCATTGAATTTTACCGGCCCTAGGCGCCGCTGTGTGTCCTGGGCGGAATTTAGGTTCGCGGCAAAGAGATATAGGTCTTTGTGTCAAATAGTATTGGAGAAATGTTTTTGGGTGAAGGGACAGTTACAAAAGTATAAATGTTTGATTTTAAGTTAATGAACAATACCGTCCGATATGGGCAGATCAATTACGACAGTAATAAACATGTCTTATAGATATTTCTGATGGATTTGTTTCTTCAGTTTGAAAATTAAATATATATATTTTTAATTTCCCCACGTGCTAAGCCATTTTTATAAGAGCTTAAAGCTGGATTTTGCAGTATGCGTCAAGTCTTATAATGAATTCAGTGCACATGGCATAAAGCTGGGCTTTGCAGGCAATGACGTCAGAGTCGGGTGTGGCAGTCGCTTGTGACGTCACGGGAAAGCTCTGACGTCAAACCCCGCCCCTGGATGCCTTCGTCTCACCCCCGCTTGGTTCTTTCCAGTTTTATGGTTATTGTTTCTCTGTGGCCTGTTTGAAGATTATGCCTTAGTTCTGGTGCCTTCGAATAAGGAGTGTGTGCTTGCATGTTGTTCTTTTGTTCGGATTTTCTCAAGGTGAAAGAATCGGGATTTACCCTTTGTTTTTTTACTTATGGTGGAAGGCTGGAAAGCCTTTGTTGATCTAAAATGCTCAGAATCTCTTCCGTGCCAGTTTAAGACAAACCCTTTCTGTATCGCTGATTGTATTGATGGAATGACTCAAAAATAAATAATGAACGTTGACGAAGCGAAAGTGGTTTGTGAGGATCGATTGCGGCAAGTAGCAGAGCCTGTGCCGGGTTTCATAAAACTACAATTCGCGGTTTATTATGACGATTCGAGGTGTATTGCGTAGCAGTGTCTACTAGTTAATCTGTTCGTAAATCGACTTCGCAATGTACATCGAATTGTCACAGTAAACCATGAATTGTAGTTCTATGAAACATGCTCCTGGTGTGCCCTCCCCTCCAGGATACAGGCTTGAGCTTATATATAAGATAAGATAAATTTATTCATAAAATCGTAGGTCTAAAGTGTAGGTAAGAATTAAATTTAACATAGGTATGAGTAAGTACGTAGCCTAAACTAGGAATAAACCTGTATTTTAGGCTGTACATATACAGCCTAAGATGCAGGTTTGTTCCTAGGCTTGAGCTTATCTATAAGATAATGTAAATTTATTAAAAAAATCGTAGGTATAAAGTGTCATCATCATCATCATCATTCAGCCACAAGAAGTCCACTGCCTCCTCCATGGATTTCCAAAGCGGTTGGAAGCGGCTTGCATCCAGCGTCTAAGTGTGCATAAGATATAAATTTAACATAGGTAAGAGTAAGTACGTAGCCTAAATTAGGAATAAACTTGTATTTAAGGCTGTGTATGTAAGAGCTTAAATTATTGTAACGTTGAAAGTTACCAATAATTCAGAAAATAGATGGTATGAATCAATATTCTATTGTTAGAATGAAACATAGGTTACTTAAAACCTACTTAACTTACAACATTCAGAAGGATCTCTATCTCATCGTACATCAGTCCTTGCAAGAAATTTTGCAACGTAAGTTTGCAAACTCGTGAGTTTAATGAGAACATATGCAGTTTTGAGTTGAGCCGATTGTATGGAAAAGGGCCGAGAAAGACAATAGTACATTGTTCACCGAGAGGAGAAAGTGACCGATTACCGTCGAGGGTGTAGTTTGAAGCCCGAGCCGTAGGCGAGGGCTTTAAAACACCCGAGATCGGGAATCGCAGTTTCTCTCGAGTGATGCATAGTGCTTTATACTACACCTGCCTATCACTACTTATCATTTTGATAGTTTTATTTTACTTTCTACGAAAACTGAATCCTCAAACAACACACAAATTGGAAATGGCGCCAATGGCGTCTGCAATTTTCACATGTTCTTTTTTCAAATTGTTTATCCTGCCGCCGCAGGGTCGCACTGCCAGCCCGACACCATCCAACACACAGCTAGTGGCCAGTGTCATTTTGTGAACTTGGAAATAAAAACTCACTGTAAAAACTTTTTGGCTTTTGATATTTAGGTTACCGGCGCATAGTCTTACCCAAAATTAGAAAAGAAAAACCACGTAAGAAATGGATTTTCATACACTTTTCTCTCCCGCTCAGATGCGTTTTCTCCCCGCATATTTGTTTGATATGCAATGACGTACTTTCTACCGTAAATTTGATAAAATATCAAGGTACTTTCCAAGCAGGTGTAGTATAAAAAATCTTTGCGTAAACGAATGCTTCACCAGTGATAAACTACAAACTAAGTCCTTACGTCTCTCGTTAGTATAGTCAATGCTAAAGCTAATTAGTGTGTGCAGTTTAGGTACTGTGCACGTAATGAATAATTGCCGAACGGTACGGACCTTGCAGGATTGGTATAGAAGATGGGTAGGCAATAGGTAAGGTCAAGAAGTAGCAACCTTTAGTACCGCTCTTTGAGCACATTCAAGTGGGAGTATTGTAGTTTTGGGCGATCCTCCCCATGAGGTGCAATAGGTGAGTATTGATTGGCACACTGTAAAGTAGACATGTTTTAATAGATGTGCATCTGCTATGCTTCGCAGTTTTTTGAATACAAATATTAACTTGCGAACTCTATTTGTTACTGATATGATATGTTGGTGGAAAGATAGTGGGGAGTCAGTAATAACGCCGAGATATTTAATAATACCTGTGTTGGATATAGAGGGACAAAGGCAATTACTAGTGTGATTTAGACAGTGATGAGCAGTTATAAGTTTTGTACAGCTAATAACGGTCCTACGAAAGGAAAAGTTTATAAATTTAGTTTTGTTTGCATTAAGCGTGAGCAGATTTTGCTGAAGCCAGGTGTTTACTTGATTCGAAGACTTCCTCCCGAGTTTTCGCTGAGAAAATTAGCACAGTGTCATCAGCATAGAAAACTATCGTCCTGGAGTTTATTTCCAAGTCACAGAGGTCATTTATACAGACCAAAAATAGGGTTGGGCCTAGTATACTTCTTGGGGAACTCCGAAAAAGCATTTTTCAGCTCGAAACTGATGACATTGCCTATTTTCACTTGTAAACATCCAGCGAGGTAGTCGGTGAACAGCTTAAGCAACAGCTTAAGTTATACCGATTTATTCTAATTTATGCAGAAGAATAGTAATAGACACTGTGTCAAAAGCTTTTGCCAGGTATAAGAAAACTCCTTCAGTGGGGTTACCCTTATACAGTTCCTTTGAGGTAGTCTGTTACTTGATGTACGGAATCTGCTGTTGACAGCTTGGGTCTAGAACCAAATTGCCTTTTTGATAGAGTTGAATTCTCTTGGAGGAACTTTATAAGCCTACTGTTTATCTTTTTTTCGAGAATTTTTTATATTCAAGAGAGTATAGAAATGGGTCTGTAATTTGTAACTATGCTTTTGCTTCCAGATTTATGTAAAGGAACTACAATTGCTTTTTTGAGACAGTTGGGAAAAACCCATCAGAGAGACATATTTGGAAATTGTGACCCAAAGGGGGTGACAAAATGTATTTAAAGGACTTGAGAATATTGTCAGATAATTATACTATCCCAGCCCACTGCAGATTTATCCTTTAAATTCATGATAATTCGTTCGACTTTCTCCTTATCTGTATCAAAAAGTACGAATGACCTGAGTTCGAGTTTATGGGACAAGAAGACTGTTGAAAGTCGTGTTGACTTATCTGTTTTATTTATTATTATTATTAATATTAAATAAATAAAGAAATAAATCTGTTCGACGAGATTTTTTTCGACGTTCACGAAATAGTCGTTTGCTTTACTGGCTGACATAAGCGGTGTTGTATGCGTTTGTAAAAGACCTAAACATGTGTGTTTTGTGTGCAACAAATAAACTGTTTCTATTCAATTCTATTCTAAACAATCATTCATGCTGTTTTGTCATATTAGTGAGGTTTTTAATATGTTGCCAAATTTTCTTAGTGTCATTACCGGCTTTGGCTAGTTCACTTTTTTCGTAGTATTTTTTAGTCTTTTTAACAGAAAGTTAGAGAAGTTTCTGTATCTTTTATATGATATCTGTATAACAGTATTATTTGTGAAGACCTGTGCTGTTTTGTGAAGTTTATCTCTGTGTCTTATGCAGCGAATAAGCCCAGGTATAATCCAATTCTTAATGCCTTTTTTTTTACTCAGAGTTATCCTTCGTGTGTTGCTTTTAATTGCTTCTTGGAAATTTTTCAGTAAGTATGTTTTCTAAGTTATGTACATTTGTAAAGTTATAGTAGCATTACCACTCGCTAACGGTGAAGGAAAACATCGTGTGGAAACCTGAGTGTCTGAGGTGTTCACATACCTCAGCGCTTGAAATCGCCAGTCCGCGGTGGGCAATCATGGTGATTAAGCCCATACTCTCTCCATGAGAGAAGGCCTTTGCCCTACAGTGGGACGTATATGGGCTGTTTATGTATATGGCAGGGAAATGTTTTCGTCTCTAGTTCCGTAAACTGGGTTAAACAAATCACGCTCCAGGTTATTCATATCAATTTTAGTCACTGTGTCGTTTTTCAACTGCTTAGAGAGTTTTAATTTTAATGACAGAAGGCCAGCTTGGTGATCGGTGATAGAAGAGTTAGTAATAAGCGTAATAGACGGTAATGTGAATTTGAGCATCATATGATCCAAGCATGATCCGCTTTGGTGGGTTGTCAGGGTGTTAGCAGGTAGAAAGCCGTGAAAAGAGAATAGTTTTAGAAATTCATTGGGTTTAGTATGTTGTATGTATGTACTCATAAATCTAACTTCAGCAGCCTACTAAACTTAAAGTGTGAGATGATTTGCCTATGATACCTACCACAAACTTTTTGTAATGCCACAACACAGTCCCATTACGATATTTCATAAAATTGAAAATTAAAATACTTCTCTGGTCAAAATGTATCCACTATTTCTGGCTCATAGAAGGGTAGGTACTTCGTACGATTTCAGAAAGTTACCTTTATGTTTGCCTCTAACGTATACACCTCTATATTACTGTATTTTGGTGCAATTAAACCTTTGTTTGATATAAAAGTAACAAAAAAGTAGGTACCTTCCAACAATAGACTGATAAAAAAGTCCTAATAACTCGTTCAATTACTCCTAGTAACAATGATTGCTTGGTCTGTACAGTTTTTGTATAGTCCAGTCATTGTTAGTGCACCGAAGTGACCGTCTTGAAAGTAAAAGTGCGGTACTTTTAAAGGCATATTTTTCGACTGATTTGTTGGTCTAGCGGTATCACATCTGATTACCATGCCGTAGATCGTAGGTTCGATTCCCACGGGGTGCCGCCGTTCATTTGTGCAAATGGCCTCCGTCTGGGTGTATTTCCATGTTTCTGATGTCCTTACCCGGTTACCATAGCAAAGGATACCCTAGTTTGGGACCAAGATAAGTGATTGTGTTGTATGGAAGTTATTATTAACCACTTCAAAAAAAGAGGAGGTTATCAATTCGATGCGTATGTTTTTTTTGCTATGTTCTCGCATAACTCCATCAAACTTAACGGATTTCGAGAAGTTTGTAAAGAGGCTCGAAATTTCGCTGAAGCCTGCACTAACACTAACTAACAGCTTTGACGTTCATTAAGTAAATATTTTGTTTTTATAGTGAATAAAAATTTTTGACTTTGACTTTGACTTGTCCATTAGCTCAGTTGGGAGAGAGCTGGTACGGTTAGCCAGAGGTCGCGGGTTCAAGTCCCGGCATAGGTGGAATTTTTAGCCTCTAAATATGTTTTTAAAATTGTCCTCAGCACGGGTTAGTGCAACAAAAAGAATGTAATTATTTTTTTGTTTTTTTTTTACGTTTATTTATTCAAAATAAAAAAACCTTAGCAATAGCACACAATTTCGCCAAACTGCAAAGCAGTTTGTTGGCGAAGCGCTCTATCTCTATATATTATTTACTTATATTATATCTATATTATTCTTATACATAAACTACGTATATTTAAATTCATTCGGCTTCAGTCAATACGCAAACAAACCGTTTACAGAAATCGCGAATATACCAACGCAACACCGTCGATCAAATTGCTTAATTGTTTACATTAAGGCAAAAGCCGAACGAAATAACATGATGCGGTTTATGTTTTGTTTTAAGTAAATAGGTGTAGTTATTTTATTTTATCATTAGTTCTTTAAGTTTATATTTTGGTCTGGCTTTACATACTTTGTTTTTATCAAGCAAAAGAGGCCTTGATTAGATATAACGTCCCATAAGTCCCATTTTAATTTGGTGAAGATCTGATGAAGACTTTCAGAGATAGAGAACGGAATTCTTCAATGGACAGCAGTAAATAAGGCCTGAGGCGCGTAACACACAGATGGGACGTGGGGCGGAGGCGTGGAAAAGACGCACCATTAATCAAATTCACTTTTATGCAAAATGTACTGAAGGGGCGGGACGAAGCCCACACAGAAAGGACGGGGCGCGGGCGCAACGCTACGTTGTCTCCGTCCTTTGATCACAGCACACAGAAAGGACCCGGCGTGGAATGGACGTCCCACGTCCCCCAGTGTTAATAGTGAAAACTTACGGACATAAGGTATCTAACTTTTATAGTATGCATTCTTACCTCAAATGCATAAAACCTATGAACAAGAGTATAATTAAATAAGTAATAAGCAGATATAAGTAAATAAGATCAAAATCAAAGAATCGAAAATAAAAGTTATTAAGAAGGCATATTTTGAATCTATGAGATGAAATAGCGGTGTAAGATCGACATACAATTTTATTTTTAAACAAAAACGTAAATAAAAATTAAAAATTATACAAAGTGAAAAGAAAGAACAAGATAGCGATGTCTTTAAGTTAAAACGTGTTTTGAAAAGAATAAAAGTGGAGTTTCTTTGCTAGCTTCTTCTCCACATAATCCATTAATTGTGAAAAGTAACAACTTTGACGTTCATTAAGTAAACATTCTGTTTTTATAATGAATAAAAATATTTGAATTGAATTGAATTGAATTTGTAGGCATAGTTTCGAGCCGGTGCCAAGTTACAAGACCACCACATATATTTTGGGCACCGACTCCAAAATATATTTCTATAATTGGTGTGTACAATAAAGTGTTCTAATCTAATCTAGCTAATGGCTGATGATGATTGAAAACCACGAAGGAGACCTATGTTCTGCAGTGGGTATCAAATGGCTGATGATGAATCTAATCTAATCGACTTTAAAAGACAAAGTAGTTTAACCTATTTTTCTCTGTTTTTAGTGCGTAGTGTTTTGAAGTTTGTTTTTATTTAAAAAGAAATCATGTTTTTTTTTGTGAATATCACAACGACTCCTGTTTCCGAAACTATGTTTTCCGCAAGCAAATTCACGAGTTACTATAAAAAAACACCCAAATCGCTTGAAGTATGCCTTTAAAATTTGAAGAGTTCCGTTTATTTCTCCAGTATCAAATCAAGAGCTTGCATTAGCAGTTTGGCAAACTAATGAAATTGTGATTTTTCTTGTCTCACTGAGAATAAAATAAATAATATTAATAATCGATACTTCTATCTTAATCTAGATTGGAACGCTTTGTACTCCACACCTTGTTGTCCAGAGGTGTCAGATATCATATTTGCACATAACATTTTGAATGGTACCTTGGACTACCCTATGCTGATTTTGTTTTTTGTAGGTTCATATTTTTGGGACGCACGCTAAAGGAAAAGATGGGTGTAAATAACTTTGATTGCAACAATTTTTCACGTGAAATTAAAAATACACGATTTGTTAATCAAACTAAAATTGACCCCCTCATTTGGGGTGTAAATCACAAATATTGACCCTAGGAAAAAATTATGAGAACCAAAATTGTAGAAAAATTAATTTTGAACAACTTTTGTAATTACCATTTTTCGTGTGAAACTAAAAGTAAACGAGATATTCAGGAAACAAAATTTAACCCTTAAAATCAAGATGGTGGATGACGCAACGGATTGAGTACCACGCAAAATCAAATTTAGAATGCCAGTGATGATGCCAGGGGGGCCCCCGAAAGAATTCCGAAGGAGAATTGCTACTTATCGTTTTTTCCGGGTCAAATCCTAATTTGACTGGGCTATATGTTTCTAACTAGATTCTTGATAGATCTTAATTTTTTTCGGAGCGCACAAGCATTATCTGAGAAAAAAAGTTTTGTTAACCTATATGTAAATACTGACATTTCTAAACAAAGAGAAAACTTTGTGTTGCTTTCTTACAAAATAAACCTACTAGGTTTATTTTACAATAGTTTTTCGTGCGTCACCAATCTGTTAAATTATTGTTAGCAGTTATCAGTTGTTTTTTTGTATGTACTTTATTCGAATAAAATCATTGCAAGTTAATCCACAGGACTACAATACCGGGATAAAATATACGTTTTGTGTTAATACGAGATATGGTTTATCCGTGTAGCTAATCAATATAATACCTAATCATAGAAGTTAGTACATTGAAGATATTTGAAAAATAACAGGATAGATTTATTAGCTCGAAAAAAATCTCAATTTAATCTAATTACGGTCCCAACTAGGACAAAGTAGAAAATGAACTCTTGCAGCTGTATAGCGCGCTATGCAGCTTTTCTGTGACCGCTAATTCCGCAAGGCGCCTTATAGACGTTCAGTTGGAGTGTTAATTAGGTTGGTTGCCTAGTTGCCTGGAAGAAATTGCTTTGAGTGATAAATCCGCAAGGCACATACTGATGTTTCAATTGATTTGATTTCTGTTAATGTTATTTCTGTTTATAAAGAATATTCTATCTATCTAGTAGTATCTAGTATAATAAAATCTTTCTTATTACTAAGGTATTTAATGTCTAGCTTAAAACATAGGCTAATTAACTTCAAGTTTTGCCCATTGAGAGTAAAGTTACCTCATATAAGTTGGTTCGGCCCTATTTATGTAACTGAGTAACAAACATAAGGAAAATATATCACGTCCTATAAATAGTGCAAAATGTGTAAGTTAGTTTGTTTAGATAACTAAAGATGTATGAAAAGTGTATGAAGCTGTTTAGATGTATGTCATTTCTGGCTAAATTGTTTTCTATCTGATTTTGATACACATATAGAGAGGCCAGATTGTGGAGAAACAAACAGGATTTTTTTATCATCGAAACGTGATCCTATTTGATGCGCGAACGAAGTCGCGGACACAGCTAGTCGGACTTAATTGATTGTGAAAGCCTAAATCCAAGTTCGTTGGACAGCAATGTACGTGGGCGAAGTCTGAGCAGGCAGACTGAGCGTGGGCGTAGCGTAGGCCCGCTACGCTACGCCGTAGCCATCACGTGCTCGCTACGAGACCTAACTCCGTAGCCTGCTGCTACGAAAACTTCGGTCGAAATATTGTTTTGAACTTTTTAGTGGTTAGGTGTGTTTTTTGTGATCTTTACTTACCCTTGTTGCTTAAAAGTTCGTCCAAACTGAAAATCATGCCAATCGGAACATTTCCAAAACAACTCGAAACTTTTTACTGAACTCAATTTTTTTTTTCTTTTAATTTTTGTTCCTTTAACCGCGAACAGTTTCCGCGCCAGGCGAGCACGAGACCCGGTGGTACCAACTCGACGTGCACCAGTCGACTGTGGCCCGCATCTCGCGTCCTCCACGAATTTCCCTTCAAGAGTTAGGCTTGAATGGATCCGGGCCGCGATTGGTCGGCGCGCGTGACGTCACGGTGAAAATCACAATCGCTCGGCCTTACACGGACGGGCGAGGGTGTGTGCGTGCCACGGCCCATGAATGGAGGCTCGGGCCGCGCCCGCGCCGCACCCGCGGTGACGTCAGAGTCAAATGTCAGCCGCGCCGCCTCCGTTATGCAACTCGCTCACCGCAAATAGAACTTGTTAATAATAGTCTTTTCGGACCACCTAATGGATGCGCTGAGAGTGGGGCTGAATGGAGAGCTGGTCGGGGTAGATGGTAGTACAAATCCGTTTGGGCTGTAAACAGTAACAGGAGAGGCTTTCATGTGTTATCTTGGTATTAGTTGTGGTTGTTGAATATGCGAGTTCATTTTTTTATGATTTTATGAAACACTTGGCTTTGATATGAATAAACCACCTTAAACGTAGTTCAATATGAGTTTGAGTAAGTATTTGTTATGGTACACCAGGTTATCATTACTTGGCACGAGTTTTGTAATTTTAGTGCCATTTTAATTGGGCTTCTAACGACCCCTGGAGTGATATCAGCTGAGATGTGAAAGAAGTACTTTTGTATCTTCGATTTATTCTGAGTCAAATGAAAAATGTTTAAGTAATAAATGATTCTACCGTTATTTCCTCAAGAGATTTTTAATTTACTCATCATTGCTAAGCTAAGTGCAGTAATATGCCTGCCACATGACACAAAAAAGGCAAACCCACCAATGAAAATACGGAACAATGAAATCCCGAATCCCACGACCTTCGAACTTTGCCGCGTCCGTCGGATCCGTCACACTCAAAATAGCATCCGCGGTGGCTGCACCGAGCGGGTCAGTGACCGGTGCATCCCTCCCCCTTGCGAGGAGGGATTCGGGGCTTGGAGGGGGCCTGCCCCCTGCGTGACCCGGTTACGGGCCTCGGGGGTGGGGCTGCAACAAGTGACTGAACGGTGTATCGACTCTGCCCGTTTGACATTTAAGATGGGAAACGAAGGCTCAAGCGGACGAGAACCTTGGAGTGCTGAGTGGTGATAAATTCACCATGACATTTTAGTAGCAGCCGGAGGACGATGTTCTAGGTAGGTCCGAAAGACCTTTTGTTACGATAATTTCGAATGTGTGTGTAAAAAGTTTGTATGTAACTTAATGGCAAGAGTTACCGAAGATATGTAATTCGCAGTGTTATAATTGATAGTAATAGAGATTTGAACAGCATTCAGGATTTTTTTGGTAGTTTTCTCAAAAAATCTACACTCCTCTTTATAGCTGGGTAGTTAATACATCGAATATTTGTTTTTATTTGAAAAAAATACACACTATGGTATATCCCAAAACAATCATTTTCTGTGTTTGTTTTGAGAAGTCTTGAGTTTTTTGGGCAACGTTGAATAAATGGGCGTCCACAAACGTTTTTACTTATTTATCTGCCCAAAAATAGACTCTCTATCATTGAATCAATTATTCAATAGGCAAAACAATTTTTCACCCTTAAAAAACAAACCCCGAACCGTATTTTTGTTTGCACCTGTAATTTACCGCCGAAACAGATAACAAGGAAAACCTTATTACAGGGACAATTAAGTCGATTTTTAATTCACTGCGTAGCCGTTATATGAATGGCCGCCATAAATAGAGGGTGTATTGTAACAGATTTTGGGACAAGGCTCTAATGTGCGTCATGACACAAGGACTCGACCTTAGGGCTAGTCTTTACATGTCACACCCTGATTCCGAATAGTAGGTACAAATTTACTGAAGTAGAAAGAGATGCATATCAATCTGTATCATTTACCTATTCAATGTTGTTTTCGTGTGTGAATGTAATTTGCGGACAGAAAATAAACAAATATCTTATCTTATCTTATCTATCTATCTTATCTAATCATCAATCAATCAACCAGTCCATCCCCTGCTGGCTTTAGACCTCCGTCGAGACACGCCACATCACTTTGTCCTCGGCCATTTTCATCCAATCGCTGCCTAAAATGTGCCTCAGATCGTGTTGGTCCAATGAGCTGGTGAGCATCCTTCGCTGCATTTGCCAGTTCATGGTCTCCACTCGAAAACCTTCATACGGGGTTATACACTAATCTATTAATCTAATAACAAAATAAGCACCTACTTTAAAACTGCAAGCCTCACTAAGTTAAGTTGATATTGTATATTGTTAAGTACCTACAAGTTGTTGTGATTCTTAGCTTATGGAATCGTATGCTAAAATACCAACTACCTCCAATAAGTATATAAGTATTCGAAGGCTTTTTTTTGTTCCTTTTTAACTATGACGCTACGTTTAAACACAAACTGCAGGTTTCTGGAATGGGAGTCTCATTGGGTTAACTAAGTGATCGTTTAAGTGATCTTTGCTTCGTTTTTTTTTGGGAATTCTGAAGGGATGAACTGATGTTTTTGAGTATTTTGCTTAGTGGTATCCTTAGTTCAGAAACAGGTCCACAAAAAAAAACATTGCAAATTAATGTACATTTTATTAAAATTTATGTAATGTAGACTATGTGCTAATTAACATACATTGTTGTTATAATAATTATTAAAAAACACGAACTTTCATATTAAAAATTTGTGGGACTCGTGTTTCAAGGTTTGTAAGCTGGTATTGCTATTTGTGTTGTTTCTTGTAGTCGTTACTTACGCTACGGTATAAGAACGTGTAAGTAGATATTAGATGCTATTAGTAACTATTGTAAAACACATATTATTATGTATTTTGGAAGAAGCCTGGCTACCCATAGCACAGGGAATCCTAGTTTGGGAGCCAGTAACCACTTTTTTAACCTTTTTCTAAATAAAGTTTTTTTTCATTTTCATTTTTTCATTTTCAATTTTAACATCTATGAGTTGCCCAAAGAGCAAACAAAAATAAGGAACTTACAGCTGTTTAGAGTAGATTAACATATTTTTGGTGTAAGAGAAACGGGGGATGAGTTTCATTATATTCATTCGCTAAGCCAAAAAGCGCCTCATGCCTTTTTGTTTAGCTACATACTTCAGTGTATTACCGAAAAAGTGTATTGGTTTTCTAAACTATAATTTATTTTAAACATAGTTAGGTATAAGCAAAGAGGTTCTGCAGTAGTGCCACTTAATCGACAATTATACCTGAATGACTTACGTGTTGGTAATACTGTTGGAGTAAGCTGGTGGGCGTCCTACTCTGTGTTTGGCAATACTTCGCAAACAGACCCAAATGACAAGTCACTGTATTATATTGAGCATTCTATTCCACCAGCATGGGTTGTAACATCACATGGGCGATACCACTGCTGTTGCGACGTCTTCCCTCAGACTATGGAGCACCTCTCTGTGTGTCCCTTGTGCCAGTCCAAATGCACTCGAGAAGACTTGCTGGAGGCCACAGACGCTGGATTGCGCCTGGCCGAGCTCTGGGCCAATCAAATCTATCTGGTTTGGTCATCGATGATGGGTAGTGAGACGACGCGAGTCACACGTTTCAAATGTTAAAAGCGCGTCTTTCCTGTTTTTTTATTGTCAAATTCTGACGTTTTAGCGTCACAAAACGCGTGACTCACACTTTCTTACTACCTATGCTGTAATGAGTTTGAGTGGGCGATAAGCTGCGCCAACGGTAGACACGCCGTGAGGTAGGATAATAAAAAAATAAAATTTAATACGACCGCGAAAATGTCTCAAGGGACGAAATTTAGAACGGAGATAGACCACGGCCATGATTATGGAGTAATAGTACTTCCTTCATATTCTAATCGAACGCAAACGTAGTCGCAGGCACAGCGTAAACTAATAAACTTTTTACCACTGCATTAGACATGTGAAGACAGAGGGAAAAATCTAAAATATTTAAAAAGTATACATGGTGACCAGGTTATACCAGGGTCATAACTTGAAACGGCATATAGAGGGCAACTACCTAATCCGTTATGGTTGGAGAAAAACTTTGTTAGGAGGCCTCCCATACCTATTAAAGACCTCCCTAATGTATAACTGAACATAAAAATTAAAAAGTACGGTCAGGCAAACAAAAACACTTTTTACTTTTAAAACAACAATTGAACATTAAGTTTTCATTAAAAAACTATTCAATGTCCTCTAAAAACTTACCAAGTATGGTCTGTAACATTTTTTCCATGTTTATCAAAATACTGATAAGTCCGTGAAGACAAAGAACTTGGCAAGTCTTACATATTTTTTTAGGGCAAGAAGTTGGCCAGTTGTTTTTACTTCCCACTATAAAGGGGCATGTACCAGATGAAGCAAAACTAAAAGAAATGACTCGAACCACCAACGCAAATGCCAAATAGCTAATGCTGTTCAATATCATAATGATTATATGTTTCAATGGGCACCCCTAATAAATTATTCGCACTACATGCATAATCACCTTCATATCTGTATTTCGCGGAAGCCCGCGTGCGTCATCGGAACAGGTATGAACATTGTCCGCACAGCCAGGCAAGAATGAACGAGCTGCGTGCTCCGATTCATGAATAGAGGCCTGCATCCCGGGATGACCCAGATTTTGACTCTACACCTCACTGACTCAATTCCCAAACGCCGTATCCACAAAAACTCGGAGGTGAAAACCGCTCGCAATTTCACATAGATAAAGTTCATTTTCATGTGTGTTTATGAATTGGAGTAAGCCGTTTCAAGTCTGGTAGGGTCAGAAATGACGTCAGCAAGTTCGAGGTAGGTTGCAGCACCGGAATTGGGTCAGTTTCATTCTGAAATAGAAGGCAGGACGCGGGGCGGGGACCGCGCTCGATCTATCGGGAATTAGATGACGGTAATCATTATTAGGTATTAGCGTTTTGGAACTGAGGGTACAGCATATAAGCTAGTCATTTTGACACTATTTGACAAATTATTATCTTGTTCTTTAGGACAATTTACGCGACGCAATTTATCGCGTAGAGCAATTTTTCTGTGACTTCATGATAGATAATACAGACAAAAAAGGCAAAGAAAAACTGGTGCGGCCATTTTACGGCAACGCGAATAAATCGCCAGTTATTCTACATGAGCAGTTTTTATTAAATGTACCATATTTATGGAGACGGAGGCATTTTTACAAACATTATGAGCTTTAAATAAATGTATGAATAGTTAATAAATCTTTCTATCAATACAAAACGTAAGTCTCTTTTGCATTGATAGAAAGAGTAGGGTGCTAGGCAATAGAATCGCGCTAGATGCGTAAGCTAAACCTTACAATTCAGAACATTTGATAGTAAATGCCTCTCTGTTTGCGATTTCTACATATTTAGTATCATTATTTACAAAATGATTTCCATTTCCTTCCGTGGATGTCGTAGAAGATGACTAAGGAAATAAATTACCAGGAGGCGGGCAGCAGCGTCTTCCTGAGATTCCAACCGCATACTGCGATCGCCAACCCGCCTGCCAAGCGTGGCGATTATGGCAAAACCCCTCATGGTTATGAAAACCACGAAGGAGGCCTATGTCCTGCAGTGGGCGTCAAACGGTTGATGAAGATCTTCGCGGGACTGAAGGACATTTTTGTTCTTTTCTCGCATTGTCAGTTAACTTAAATATATCGAAGAGTACTTAATTAAGCTTTATAAATTCAGAAAGTAGTTTAAAAAAGGATGGGTTATCTGGCGTTGCATTTGAGACGAAATTGTGTTTCCGTTTTACTTTCTCAGTTACCTTGGCATTATAAGAATGCAGCATTTAATTGAAAATGTTCTTATTTGTGGATTAAAGGAAATCTGTTTTTAATAACTTTTCGCATTTTGGGTTCGATTTTGGTATGTAGTTACCTTTTTTTTCATACAACTGTGAATTTGTAGTAGACATACCTCACGTTGTATTATAATGCTGTTTATGTTATGTTACGTTTTAATAACACGTCAGTTAAGTAATTAAGAAACTTTTTTATTTTAGTAGCAATAACATAATACAATGTGTAACAAAATCCTCACATTCACATCTAGATCTAAACAGACATTAACTCAAAAAAGCACTTCTTTCAGGAAAGGCGAACTGGCCATTGCAGATATATGATTTTTAAATGGAGCTCGAAGAAAGATGCTGCAGGAATCTTTTGTTCCAATATGTATGGGGGCTGAAAATTGGATTTTTGTAGTTTTTATTTCCCTATTCTTGAATAAATGTGTGTATATTTTGTTATTATTTTGAGTTGCGCCTGTGTTTGTGAATTTGGTTTTTAGTTGGCTTTCTTCTGAAGAGACAACATAACTATAAATCAAATCAACCAACAAAGTATAAGTACTCGAATCAATCAATATTTTTCAACAAATAAATAATAAGAGCCTATTTTGTCCCTTTTAATTATTAGAGTACTATAAATAAAATGCCAACCTTCCTTCTAACCCTTACGTTGTATGAAAAACTATAAGTCTACCTCTAAAATAACAATTCACTTATATTTAAATATGGCCTTTGCTTGTTAATTCTTCTTTAAATTTTAATAATGAAGTCCCTTATTATAAAATGATACTCCAGAGTCAGTAAAAGCTCAAAAGCACTCACAATTCTCAGGTCAACTAATCGCAGCAATAATATTTGTATTAGCATAAAGTTTTGAGTATCGTTATTACTATAGGCATGACCATAATCTACTAAGACAGCTTTTTTCGCTCCTTTTCTCTCCACTACAAACGCAGCGGTTAACATTGTACATTGACATCCAACAAACAGAATGTAAATTCTTCCCTTCGGATCCGTGTCTTCCCTGGTCGACCCCATGGGGGAGACATTTCTTTACGTCGTGGGTTCGATTCCCACTGGAGGCCGCCGTACATTTGTACCCACCCAGACTGAGGGTGTATTTTCATGTTTGTGACGTCCTTGCCTGGTTTTCACAGCACAGGGTGTCCTAGTTTGGGACCAGGACAAGTGATTGTTTTATGTGGAAGTTATTATTATTAAATAATTACTGATTGAATTTCCACCTTTTGTGTTTTTTAATATTTAATTAAATAAAGCAAAACCTCACCTTTTCTTTGCATTTTAGAAGTACTTTTTTCGCAGAATTTACTAACTCTCTCTCTCTCTCTCTCTTTCTAAATTCTAAATCTCATCCATCTGTTCTCTCTGGCACTTTTTTCTCTGATTTAGACAAAGACGGGTAGGCTTTGCCAAAGTTTTTCAGCACTTTTACGACTTCGATCTCTGCTTCACTGGTATCTTTTCAGTGCTCCGTACCTCAAAAGGAAAAAACGGAACCCTTACACGATCACTTTTTGTCCGTCCGTCCATCCGTCTGTCTGTCAAGACCTTTTATCTCGGGAACGCGTGGAGGTATCGAGTTGAATTTAAAACTATATACTCAAATCTACAGTCCTTTAAAGGGAAGTCATTGGTACATGCCGGTGATTCGAACCTACGGCCCCCCGATTGAGAAGCCGGCACTCTACCGCTCCGCTACCACCGCTCGCTTAGAACCCCTCATTTTCGGATGTTTTTTTTTGTTACACCCTGTACGTGGTGTCTAACTTAAAGTTATTCCTAGTCGCACCCTGTTATATTGCAACGTGCTCTACAAGTGAGGCGAATGCTCCACCTATGGCACCAGATTGGAAACTTCGATGACGTCCGCCACATGTTTTATAACTATAGCCTGAATTGCTATTTCGGTACAACATAAATATCTGTGTATTTGATGTTAAATGCATCCGAAAATAGGTGACCTGGATACCGAGGTGTTGTACTGTGCACGCAACCTAGACACAGACTAAGTACGAGAAAGATCCAGTTGGGAACTTGAACATGTATACTGGTTACTCTGTGCCACTTCGTATAACTTACAGGTTCTCAAACATTTCACCCACCGTCCAGTTTGAAAAAAGAAAGAAGTCAATAAAAACGAAAAACCCATCTTCAAAATTACGAACCAAAAAAAAAAAAATATAATTCGCTAAGTTTTTCACCAGGTGGCGCTGACGGTATTCCTTATCGAGATATGGCTGTGTACATAATACCGCGAAGATGCCTTTGCAAATTGAAGAGTTTGTTGATTTTTTCATCACTCCGGTCTTGACTATATGTACCTACCTATATAGGAGGAAAAGGACTCCTTTCGTAACAAAAAAAAAAAACCGGCCAAGTGCGAGTCGGACTCGCGCACCGAGGGTTCCGTACAAACCTGCAAGGTTTACAAAGTTCGTTCATTACGACAATCGAGTCATAACTATGGTATTTTTATTGCAAAACATGAGGAAAAAAGTAATAAGTTTATATTTATTAAAAAATATATATTTTGTAATGTAACTAAAAATTTAAGGTTTTCGGAATTTTTCCTTTATGTGTGCTATAAAACGTTGCTTCATGCCAAATTTCAAGATTCTAGGTCGACTGGAAGTACCCTTTAGGTTTTGATTCCCTTGCGAGTACTTGCGAGTTTCAAAATATGCAGCTTAAATTGCTGTTTCTTTTGATTGCGTTGACATAGAAGTTAGATTTTGTTACAGCTTAAAGGTATTATAGACCTGAGTATTTGGTATGAATTTCAATTTAATACCTCTACGCGTTTATGAGGAAATGGGTAGTAAGTTTAAAATTATTAAAAAAATATATATTATGTGATGTAACTAAAAATTTATGGTTTTCGTAATTTTTCCTTTATCTATGCTATAAGACGTTGCTTCGTACCAAATTTCAAGATTCTGAGTTCACGGGAAGCACCCTGTAGGTTTTGATTCCCTTGCAAGTGTCAAAAATTTGCGGCATAAACGGCTGTATCTTTTGATTGCGTTAGCTTAGAAGTTTGATTTTTTCACAGCTTCAAGGGACAGTAGACCTGAGTAATTGATATAAATTTCAGCTTCATACCTCCACGCGTTCCTGAGAAAAAGGGTCTTGACAGACGGACGGACGGACGGACAGACGGACAACAAAGTGATCCTATAAGGGTTCCGTTTTTTCCTTTTGAGGTACGGAACCCTAAAAATGGTGAAATTGGATAACGTGGTAATTATTGCCGAACGTGCATAAAAAATTGTATATGAAATTGTTTGCAACTAAGTGAGATATTAACATTTTATTCTTATTTTAGATTCTATATTGATGCGTTAATTCGACTTTGGATCGTGGTGCCATAGTAATCATAGAACTGTCTGAGTACGTACCAAAAAATAACAATGCGGAAACCAAACAAACTTTACATAGAAATAAATATATTTTCACATTTATAGGTTTTCATATCACATTAACATTCTTCACCTTGTCGAAGACAATAAACCTGAATAAAATCTCAGTTTTAGAATACAACATCCGCCCTGATAATCAGTAAATAAATACCACCAATAAGTACTTCATTTAAAGAAAATCTGATTCGACATTCAAATCACAAAATACAAAAACTTTATTGAGGCAAAAACATTTTGATCCTTAACTTAAAAACTAGAACTAAGATTACAAGTTACATTTATTGTTGTAGCTAATGTTGAATCACTACAAAAAGTCCTAGACCGCCTTACCGCCCTTAATTTTCTCTAAGTTTTCCTTCTATTCTTATTTCTTTTTTCTGCACTCTTGGAAGAGTCCAGCGCCCACAAAGTATGGTCTAGCTAGTTAGAGTAGGATATACTGAACCATTATCTGGCTTATCTAATATGACTGTGTGTCTGTATTTCCTGGACTCTAATCTTAAAGCAGCATAATAGGCAAGGTTCCATAAATTTACTCTAGCGCAGGTGCCTAGGACCAACAAATTCAGATTGGTACAAGTTAATAAGTTGGGAGGAATATGAGAACGTTCGATGTGTTTATGGCAACACAAGTATTTCGTCATGTTTCCTAGTTTAACTCTTTAATTTGGTAACACAAAAGTGTCTCTCTCTGTGTGACCGAATCCATGGTCACACAGAGAGAGACACTTTTGTACACAACACACTGTGTTAAATTAGAGGTAATAAATTCTCTGGTTACGAGTGCTGCGTTTTGTATCTACAATTCTACTTATTTTATTTTATTTATTTATTTATTTATTTATTATACATAAGAACTTACAGTTGCCCAAAACGCTCTTACAGTTACTATAACTATTACAGGTACATTATACTAATTACATAAGTGTAATCTTAAATGTACAGCAATACTAAACATGGAGTCAACAAAGATGTCAACATGTTAGACCTCGGTAACAAACTCGTTGAGCAGGGCGAGGGCCCTGGCCGTGGGCGCATTGTTAGCGCAGCGCGTGCGCAGCGAGAGCTCCGCGAACAGCTGGTGCCGGCGCCGCCCCGCACGCACGTATTTGTCGGGGACAAATAGCCTTATATTGCACAGTACATCGGGATTATAAATACCATTTCGCATCAGCAGACAATAATGTACAGCGAGTTGCAGTTTCCTCCTCAGCTCCAGAGTGTCGAGCCCAACCATACCATACCATACCATCTACAGTCCACTTACTTCACCCTGAGCCAGCTTCTAACACGATGTTTAAGGCTTCCACGTTGGTCTAGCCATTAAGGCACTTAGCTACCAAAACAGAGGTCGTGTGTTCGATTCCCACTTGGGACCGCCGTACATTTATACAAATGGCCTCAGTTTAAATTATGCGAGCGAGGCAGCATGATCCACGTAAGAATAGCCTTAATAATAATAAAATAATAATAATAATAACTTCAACACAATCACTTGACACGGTCCCAAACTAGGATGCCCTACGATATGGTAATCATAAACATGGAAATACACCCAGGCTGAGGCCATTAGTACAAATGAACGGCGGCCCCCAGTTGGAATCGAACCCACAACCTCCGGCATGGTAATCAGACGCATAATATGTATTTTTTTATACATCAATATGGTGCTAGCAAACTTCTACAAGTTTACATAGTTTTAGAGGCCAGGATAACGATACCATTGGTTTCTAAAATGACCCTGATTTTATTTTCTAGCAACGCCGCAGATCACATTTGTCAAAAGCATACCTACTCTTATTTCAAAATAATTGAATATGTTACAATGTGCGATAGATAGGCACCATCTGTAAGAGCAGCCTTAACACAGAGTCTAGTCTAAACGGCATAGACAATTTTTTTTTATTAAAATGGTCCCAAAAAGTAAATAAAGCAAAGAGTAAATGGTATTCACCAAAGCCTAAGCTAGCTTTCTGTAGTATTTATTGAGTGACCTACCAGTTGTGACGTCATGACCTGGACCCTCCCCTCGAGGGGTACACCCCCTGCCATTTGCTAAGATTGGTAATGGTAGAGTCGCTACAAGATAAGCTTAAAAGTGGTTTAGGAAATTTCAAAGTGAAAAAAAAAAACATAAAAACCAACAGCAACATTTTTATGAACATGACCTTTAAATTCAAAGTTTAATACACTTATCTCTAATACACTTAAACACGTATAGTCCGCACAGATCTTTTTGGCGGTAACGTGAACATAGTCACAGATCGTTTGCACATCGCTTAGTGTATGTGTAACTAATTGAGGTAGTGTGATGCGGAGTACATTACTATTAGTCAATTACTCACACATACACGGTAAAGCGATAGTAAGCGATGTGCAAACGATCTGTGACTATGTTCACGTTACCGCCAAAAAGATTTGTGTGGACTATATTTACTTAAAATTTATAGGTGACGTTCATTTAAATTTATTGCTGTGATTTAGTGCGGTAGTGTTTTGAACTCGGTTTTTGCTTTTTATTAAACATACATATTTTCATATTATTCCTTGGAGGTCTAAGGAAAAAATGTTCCGATACTGTTTACCAACTAAGCTGGAACAAGTAATTAGCTAGCCATTTGAACATTCCCAGCTTCTTCTTCGAAAGTCTTCATCTGATCACCACTTTTATTTACCTTGGGACCACCTACACGTTACATTTTATGAAGCGTACACCATGTAGGGCGACTTGTATCAAGTCACTGGATAAGTAAGTAAATAAATAAAAACTTATTCAATTATGAAATACTAAAAGGTTGCTCGAATCAGGCCTTTTTTGCTGTTGTCCATTAAAGTGTTCCCTTCTCCGTCTCCAAAGGTTTTCATCAGATCTTACATAGATTTTCACTTACACCGAAAAGAGTGAGATAGATACAAGCGCCCTGTGAAATGAGTGAAGAAAATGGAGTGACGCTATTCTTAATCCGGTGTCACACGGAAATCAATTACCAGGAGACGGGCAGCAGCGTCTTCCTGAGATTCCAACCGCATACTGCGATCGCCAACCTTTATGCCATTTTATTATGGCAAGATTATGGCAAAACCCTTCATGGTTATGAAAACCACGAAGGATGCCTATGTCCTGCAGTGGGCGTCAAATGGCTGATGATGATGAGACAGTGGCCAATCTTTGCCAGTAAAAGAAATTAGTTCTTGTGAGTTTCCATTATTATACCTAATACAAACGTGTGTTCTGAGGTGGTAGCGGAGCGGTAGAACGAACCCACGACCTCCCAAATAAAACCGTATTCATAAAAAATACCACCTTCCACAAAAAAATCCGTTGACGAGTATCACCGGCATTCTTTTGTTGATCTTACTATAATATTTCGTAACGTAGATTTAACTTCTGCTACAACGATCGTAGCTGCTTAACATCGTCCCACGTAGCAAGCGGCGTAGTAGGCTCGTAGCACCTTCATGAATACTTCCACATAGATCACAAGTTGTGATCGTTTTACTTAGCTCAAATATTGTTTCGTGTTACAGTCGGTTTCATCATAAGCATGGGTTGAGTAGCTTATCAGTTTCGACTATGGGGCACGTACCTCGAAATTGGTGAGACCTTATATTTATACCATAAAGGTCATACGAAAACTGTAATTTTAAATAAATAGAACCATAAATAGTTATTTTTGGGGTTTTGCAGGTACTAATAAAAAACAATAATACAAAAAATATAATAATAAAAAACTTACTAGTTCCTTAATTGAATTCTAAGCGTTTTCTAATTATGATGTAGAGAAAACGAGGTAAAAACGATGTAACTCAAATATTGAAAATAAATAGATATAT
The DNA here is from genome assembly GCA_947310995.1 of Yponomeuta cagnagella. Taxonomy (NCBI): domain Eukaryota; kingdom Metazoa; phylum Arthropoda; class Insecta; order Lepidoptera; family Yponomeutidae; genus Yponomeuta; species Yponomeuta cagnagella. Next base: position 17,239,004 of record OX371267.1, read on the forward strand.
AGAATATTCTTTATTGTATGTACACCAGGAATTACATATGATAATTTAACAATAATATAGTACAGTACAATTGGCGGCCTTATTACTAAAAGTATTTTTTTCCAGACAACTATTGACGGAAAAAAAAGAAAATACTTCATACAATAAAATAAGGCTATTGTTACGTCATGGTTTCCGCTCAAATTGCATGGAGCATTTTGTAACACGTGACTACAATTACTTTTCGACAAATATGAAAAGTATTAGATTTCGGAGAAATTTTATCAAGATCATTTATCATTTTACATGGCTTATTATTATTATTTTAATTCTTTATTGCACTAATGCGCATTGGAGTGCTTAATGCAAGAAGAACCGCTTCTCTAATGATATTGAAGTAAATTTTCTAAGTTCTCAATTAAACGTTAAATACTATACGGCTTATCCCAGCCGCGATTCTGCATTTCCTAATGCAGAGCTTTTTGTTAGAACGATTATTTCACGTATTTTTCGAAATTAATTAATTCAATTAAATTGAGCATGTCGAGTTTCAATAATTATGTTGATATGACAATTCTAGCAACGGCAAATCTTGGCTGTCCTAGCCGTCCAGTCCCTTCCGTAGTTACATTGTATGAGAGTGAATTCGATTAACGACGCGTCTTTTCCACGCCCTCGCCCCACTTCCCTTCTGTGTGGCCGCTGGCCTAACTAACCGACAACGCCATCTAGCAGCGGATAAAACAATGACGTTGCAAGCTCTTCCGCTACTCAGGCAACTGAACTAATGGAAATTTTTGTTCCGTTTTAAAACACCTCGCTGAAGTTTTAGTTTCGTGTTTATCTAATAGATGGCAGTACTAGGTGCAAAACAATTTTCTAGCTAACTTATTTTTGTCTTCAGGTCGTCAAATGTGTTTGTGGGATAAATCTTGGATAGAGTTGGGGTTAGGCCTGATTAAATATTATATTCTTTCGTCGATAATTTTCGAAAGTCTCAGCTTAAACATAAAAAAACTTATGGTTTTAAATAATAATATATTGATTTACTAAGAAAGACCTAAGATCTGTTTCTAAGGAAACATGAAAGTGAATAATTTCGATTGTTTTGTTATTATTTTAGTTTTGTTGACTTTCGTGTATTTTGTTTGTTTACATAAGCAGCGTATATACGTCCCACTGTAGGGCACAGGCTTCCGCTCAGAGAGAGACAATATGGGCTTAATGTGTGCTTAATCACCACGCGTGCCCACCATGGATTGGCGATTTCAAGCGCTGAGGTATGCGAATAGCTCAAACACTCAGTTTTCCTCACGATGTTTTCCTTCACTGTTAGCGAGTACCTAATATTGCTACTGTAACCTCAGAAATGCACATAACTTAGAAAAGAAAGTCCTAGGTACATGCCCGCACTGGGAATCGAATCTGGCTCTCTCACTTCCGAGTCCAATGATCTACCCACTAGGCTAACACTGCTTGTTTATTTACCTACATGTTAAATTTGCGTTTCTGTGACAATTTGAATAAATGTCTTTTTTTTTTCTTTCAAATAAATTTCCAAACAGCTAATATAGTTTATCGACAAGCTGCCAACAATTCCTTATAATTTAGATGATAGGTACTGGCATAATCTACAGTAGTCATACTATAAGCCTAAAACCAAAGATGCGTTATAACGCGGTGAAAACATGTTGGTTAGAGTTTCCTTTTTTTTGCTCAATTTTTCATTTTTCCAAACTAGAATTTTATTAATTAGCACGGTTTGTCTGCTTTGTATTGGTACGTGTCGATATACAGGGTAAAAACTTTCAGCGGGGCAGTAAGCGGAAGTACCCTATCCATTGCAGCTTCACGAAAATGGTCTTGGGAGACTATCCATAATTTTTCAAAAACTTCTATGGAACCAACCATCGTTGGTGTAGCTACTAAAAGAGTCGGAAATCTTAAAAAACTTTTCTCATACATTTCATAGGAAATCATTGCTGGTCCTAACAAAGAATTTGTGTAACTGAAATACAAAAATGAAACAAAAGACCAATGATCACGTAGACGGTATGTAATTTATATAGGCAGTAACCACAGATATTTCAATATCTCTGAAGCAGTAACATATCACCAGTTATTTTATTTTATTGCTTATTGGTATGTAAGTAATCGTGATTAGTAATTATCTAGTAGTAATTATGTACGTATTATTGTTGTCATTTTTTTATTTTTGTATTATCATTGATGTAGGTTTATAATAATTTCTGTTAATTATTATAAGCCCTGTATAGATACTTGTCATTTGTTTAATTTTATTATCAGTCATTTCAAAGTATCGTTTTAAAAACCGGCCCGGAAAACGTGACGATAATGAACAATAAAAATCTCATAAAGCCTCGAGAAAACATTAAGGGACCCTTTCACAGGCCTTAAAACTTTGCTCTAGGCAGCCCGAACAATTCCAATTATTAAAGGCCACAATCATCGTTGTCATCTTGCTGAAACAACAAGGCCAAGAACAGTTTCGGCTGAACTTTGTTTAATTAATTTAGCTTTGGGCGCAAAAGTTTTAGAGGCGGCCGCTAAGCGTTGAGGGGTGTCCACAGTTAAAGCTGGTGTTCAAGTGCCCTTGACAGTTACGCAGGCCGTAGGCATACGTTTCTGTCCGAAATTACCGCACCGTAATATTAAAAAATGGACTGTATCAAAGAATGAATGGAAATTGCCAGCGTCGAAGATCTTAGCAGAAGAATATTTTTTTCCTCTGTGGTAAAGAGAAGAGAGGAATATGTACAGCAGAAGGCCAGCCTCCAATAATGGAGAGGTTCAGAAACAGTTCTGCGACAGAATCTTGTCATGAAGAAGGCCAAGATTATGCTACTTCGTACTTTTAAGTACACACATACGAGGTGCATTCAATAAATACCTAGCCTCATCGCCAGAGGGCGCTGTAGTTTCAAAAGAGTTTTACCACAGTGTAGCACATTCTTTTTTAATTCTTTTTTCAAATTTTCATTCCTATCCCTTCATTTGTTTTAATTTGACAACTTATGGAAGCGAACGTATCGATCGGTTTTACAAAAATGGAAAAAGAGCAATATCGTTCGGTGATTCGATTCCTATTTTTGGAAGGGAAAACGCGCATCGAAATCAAAGAGCGCTTGGATGCTGTGTACGGTGACTTTTTTCCATCGATGGCCACCGTCAAGAATTGGTTTAACGAGTTTGCACGTGGCCGTACGTCGGTTTTTGATGAACCACGTCCAGGTGCACCGAAAACAGCTGCTACGGAGGAAAACATTAAAAAAATCCATGATCTCGTATTAGCAGATCGCCGATTGAAGGTTCGGAAGCTGGCTGAGACTGTAAGCATTTCAGAACGAACAGTGCATCATATTCTTCACGAGGAACGGCATGAGAAAGCTGTCGGCGCGATAGGTGCCGCGTTTACTCACACCGGAAAACAAGTGCAACTGTGAGACCACATCGGAGACGTGTTTGGCGCTGTTTAAGCGGAATCCAGCGGAGTTTTTGCGTCGTTTTGTGACCGTCGATGAAACTTGGATCCACTGGTACACACCAGAGACCAAGGAGCAATCAAAACAATGGATCCAGACCGGGGAACGTGCTCCAAAGAAGACGAAAACTGTAAAATCGGCCGGAAAAGTTATGGCCACCGTTTTCTGGGATTCACAAGGTGTGATCTACATTGATTACCTCGAGAAAGGTAAAACAATTACAGGGCTTTACTATGCTGATTTATTGGGCCGATTCGACGCCAAATTAAAGAAAAAACGACCCCATCTGGCGAAGAAAAAAGTGCTGTTTCACCACGACAACGCACCGGTTCACACGTCTGCCGTTGCCATGGCCAAATTGGTCGAATTACGCTACGAATTGCTGCCCCATCCACCGTATTCTCCAGATTTGGCCCCTTGTGACTTCTTTCTGTTTCCTAATCTGAAAAAATCTCTCGCCGGGAATAGATATGGATCAAATGAGGAGGTCATCGCCGCCACGGAGGCCTATTTTGCAGAGTTTGACAAAAACTATTTTTCGGACGGGTTAAAAAAGTTGGAGCATCGCTGGGCTAAGTGTATCGAACTAAAAGGAGACTATGTTGAAAAATAAATTGCCACTTTTCCAAAATTTTCGTTTACTTTTTGTAGGCTAAGTATTTATTGAATGACATATACTGCAATAATTTTGGATGGTTTGAAAGACATAGCAAAATGAACGTTGCTGACACCGCACGTTTCAAAAATATCTCGACACAAACTCGATTCTATTACAACCATTAGTAGCCATTCAGAGCGGTGCGTGCGTGCCGCAGGTCCGCATTTCATTGTTCTGTTAGACGGAGAGGTGGTACTAATTGTTGGCGCATTTTTTTTAACAAGAATTCTCAACTCGATACAAGATTCCTCAACAATTTTTTTTTATTGACGTCTATGCTTAAGCCATTTTTAATTACTAATTACATAATCATTTCAAACCACACAGAAATGAGCGTGTATAGGTACTCACTTCTGTATCCCAAACTAGTAATGCTCTCAAAAATAAAGGATTTTCTCGTCACGGACAAGTGATAAAATATATTATTGTCATGGTTGACTCATGTTCGTGCGTCATCTACTATCCATTAATACTAGACCTCTTACTTATAGGTATTAATGGTTGTTACAACGATTTATTCGTATTTTCAACTTTATTTCACGTGACTTAATAATATGTGTGTATCATGCGGGGCAAAGGCCTTCCCTTTCTTGGACTAGGATTGGAAAATATATATTTTTCGAGAGAAATTTACAGAAAAAAGAAAACGAACTCTTTAAGCTTTTTCAGTCTCAATAAAATTTATTTTGTTTATTGAGTTTGGGTTGAGAGAAAGGTAGGCACTTAGCCGTTCGCAGGTCGTTAGGACTCCGCACGTTATTTATGAGTGAAAGGACTTTTTAAAAGCAGTTGTAAACACATTATAACCATGTACATTACTCGACGCCGGTTTTTTTCCTACAAAATATGAATTGCTCTCTAGAGATCCTTCGAGGTCTTATTAATAAAGGTACGCATGAAACATATTTCTCAATGTCCTCTATCAAAACTTCAAAACTAATCAAAAGTAGAGCCGACACTACTATAAGTCCTCGCAGTGAAACGTACCACAGCTCTAGCTACGAAGTAACTATTTATCATATTATGGGAGTTAAAGGCAAAGGGCTTGCTGTGATACTAACAGTAAATTATAACAACCCTCAAGCTACATTACTGAAAGATATTAGCCTCATAACAAGCTTACATGGTTGGAATCATTCGCCGAGCAAGCGCTCTTGCGGGATTAGGATATATTATGATTTTCACTTCCCCAGGCCCTCAAAAGGAATTTACTTCAATTCCTATTTGTAAATTTAATGAGGTCCGGGCCCATACTCTCTTTTACTGGCCGTTCGACTCGATCGATTGGTGTTAGGTAGTCCGTTAGGATATTCAATAATATATGACTGAAAAATAGAAAAAAGGTGATACTTTATTCTAAAGATGAATTGGTTAATAATAGTAGTTTATGTGACTGTCACATAATGAGGGTTATTAAAACACGAGCGAGATTTTAAAAAACGAGCCTTGGCGAGTTTTTTAATAGCATTCGCGAGTGTTTTAATACCAAGTTATGTGCAGTCTCATACACTACTTTATCTACACATAATGAAATTTTCGAAACAAAATGGCGCAATTTCGACAAAAGTATCTTGACATTCAATCGTCTGCACTCAGTTTTGCGCGCGCAATTTTAGGTATTTTTAGTTGCACTTTTGGTACCACGAATATGAAGTTAGGTTTTTTATAGAGTCAACTTTTGACATTAAAAAAAACTTAAGTTTTTTTCCGTGATCACAGCAACACTTTAAAAAAAATTACTGTAACATAAAGTGAAAAATCTGACCTTTAATGTATCTTTATATTACACTTTTTTTTTATTTTCTTTAAAGTTATGTATTGTTTAAAGCCTGTCAATATGTGTTTACCTTTGAATTCTTAATTTGAAGATTATGATATGAGTGTAGATAAAACATAAAAAATAGTAGATTGTTAACCAAGGGCTGTATGACATCAATTGCATTACGAGGTTTTTGGCGCCCGAGCGCAGCGAGGGCGCTAATCAGCCCGAGTATGCAATTGATGCTTACACCCGAGGTAAACACTCTGCTTTACATATCGATTGTGAGGGTAAGTAAAAAAACAAGAAAGCAGAACTTTTGAGAAAGAACTCCAAAACACGAAAAAAATTTACTTTCGCGCCTAGCTAGTCGACTGACTTTTTTACTCTTCACGATTTTATGGCACGCAAGCGCGTCAAATCGTGCTGGCCAGTTTGATTTTTAAATCGATTTCAATTAACATACGATGTGACTTCATAAATTCTAATATAAATTGTCTCGATTCCGATTCGAGTAAATAATCGATACCAAAAAAAAAAAATTAACTTTTAAAAAATATTCTTCTTGCAGTATGAGTATGACAGTTCTTTTTTCAAATTCCAAAACCTATGCTGTAATGTTAACATTACATGGTATGTTTTGAAACCTATGCTGTAATGATATCCATACACCCCGGCATTCAGGGAAGTACGAGTAAGTGAGCAAGAGATATGTAAATAAATTTACGATTAAGTTTTGTACGTTTTAACATGGCACTATTTTAATATTGTTACTCATCAAAAGATGGCGCTGTCATAAGTGATCTGCCATTTAAGTCATTTTCTAATTGTCATAAAAAAACAAAAATCACTTAAATGATTAACATAAAAAAACGAAATAAAAAATAACAAACAACCCGTACGTCTAAGTCACGTACATTTTTGAAGTTATAGTAGCAATAGCACTTGCTAACTGTGAAGGAAAACATCGTGAGGAAACCTGAGTGTCTGAGGTACCTATTCACATACCTCGGCGCTTGAAATTGCCGATCCGCGATGGGCACGCGTGGTGATTAAGCCCATACTCACTCTCTGAAAGAAGGTCTGTGCCCTACAGTGGGACGTATATAGGCTGAATACAAAACAACCCGCCTTTTCAGCATTTACTACTAAACATGTAGGACCAACGTAGGTACCTCACAATGACTCACAATATAGAATTTGGGTCCCGCCTGCTTAGTACTTAATGCTCAGATCAGAAGTTAGGTGGTTTGTTATTTTTTATTTACAGTTTTGTTTACTTTATAGTTAGTACTATAATGACACGATATAATGAAGTACATTATCTGAGAAAATTTCAACCGGCTACCTATTATAGTCCAAAACATTACAACCCTTTCAAGGTCAGGCAGACTGATATTGTGGGCTAAGGTCCCGTTGGCATCCTTCGTATCGCGAATCCTAAACACTGGCAATTTAAAGAAATGAGAGACATTCATCAAGTTTCCCTTTCAAAATGATCAGTAGGCCTCCCTTTGTGAAATTTAAGAGAACTCCGTACTGAGATTACGTAGTAGCCGAATATGAAAAATGTTTATGGAAATGCGCGCCTGATATTTATTTATTCATCCGCTTATAAATGCGCCCCCGGCCATAGTCGGTTAAGGTCGAGTACTTAAGCCCCTCTGTAGTATACGTGAGTGATGTGATGAATGTGTGCATGCAATAAAACATGATGGATTGAACATCAACGTGTTTTTGTTTATTCAACTAGGGGGAAAAGAGGTTGAACTAGTAAATTTCTTGATAGAAAGACCGACTTCAAAACACGCAATAAAACAAAGAGTTCGATGATTTTCTGATGAAATGAAATGAAATGGAATTGAATGGAATGGAACGAAACGGAACGAAACGGAACGAAACGGAACGGAACGGAACGGACCGGAACGGAACGCAACGAAACGAAACGAAACGAAACGAAACGAGACGAGACGAGACGAGACGAGACGAGACGAGACGAGACGAGACGAGACGAGACGAGACGAGACGAGACGAGACGAGACGAGACGAGACGAGACGAGACGAGACGAGACGAGACGAGACGAGACGAGACGAGACGAGACGCGACGAGACGAGACGAGACGAGACGAGACGAAACGAAATGAAATGATCATCATCAGCTAGTTGACGCCCACTGCAGGATATAGGCCTCCCTCATGGTTTTCTTAACCATGAGGGGATTTGCCATAATCGCCACGCTTGGCAGGCGGGTTGGCGATCGCAGTATGCGGTTGGAATCTCAGGAAGACGCTGTTGCTTGTCTCCTGGTAATTTATTTCCTTAGTCGCCTTCTACGACATCCACGGGAGGAAATGGAGTGACGCTATTCTTAATCCGACGCCACACGGCCTTTTCACAACACGGCTACTGCACAAGTTCAACTGGCACTTGGCCGGTTTTTAAATTTTTATACCGGCCTGTGTTGTGAATTTTAAATTGCATCCTTACATTTAATTTTAAACATACATAGTCTGTACTGTATGTGTATTTATTTATTGTTTTTTTTCTGAGGTTAACACGAGCACTAGTCGTAATAAAACTGATTTTTAACGGATATTTACTCGTTTACTTTTCTATTTTACAATTTTTCGACGTTTTGGTACTTTTGCAAATGCCGTGGTCTCGGTAGACTCTGAAGGAAAGTTACTCGGTAGGAAAAAGTAAACGAGTAAATATCCATTAAAAATCAGTTTTATTATATTTATTTATTGTTCTGAAATTATTGTTATCTGTATTTATCCCTTGGCTGTTCAAGGCGTTATTCGGTGTAGATGTATACGATCATAAAATAGTAATCGATTAATCTTTTTGGATCATCAGTATTTTTCGATAAACGGAAAAAATTAACTTTTTTTTCCGCTTCACTCAATCAAATATTCTCTACATTCATTCTTTTCCAACAAAGCCCAGAAAAACTTTCAAATGAAATCGTGGAGAATCAGAGAATACACTTAACCCCTCTCGTATTTGATACTCCATTATTCACTGAGGACTTTCCTGCCCCCCGGGACTCCGTTACGTGTCCCGAAACAAAAATCAGCGGGATACTTATTACGGAAATGTAAAGAAAAGGCCCCTTTATTACGGGACTTGCAATTTTTTATGCCAATAAAGACGAAAATGTCTTTTTCTTCATAAGCGTTGTTTGCTCATATATTTATTTTCATATTTTCCGGTTGCGCTGCTACGCAGGCGGTGCTGTCTTGAGATAATAAAGCTAATATGTAGCTGTAAAAAAGCTTAGTTGTAATGAGTGGTCTTGTTCTTATTCTTGCACGTCGGTGCACTACCGGGTGTGTGTGTGTGCGTGTGCGTGTGCGCGCGCGCGTTCGTGCATGCGTGCGTGCGTGCGTGCGTGCGTGCGTGCGTGCGTGCGTGCGTGCGTGCGTGCGTGCGTGCGTGCGTGCGTGCGTGCGTGCGTGCGTCCTTTGGCGCTGTTCTCAAATTCGATCTTTGTCTAATATTGTATAGACACTCTGGCACAAATTAGTTACAGCAGAGTATTCTCTCACACAACCAATAAAGTAACATAAAACTTACTTAGGTTCTTACGTCCCACTGCAGGATTCTCAAGCATTCTCAAACTTACAAACAATCTAAATGTCTCCCGTTGGATTGAGCCGACATGTTGGAATTGACTGATTGATTTTCGATGAAAAATGATCGAGCGTAAACAGTTTGAAACATACTATATACAGGTTGTAATAAAATCCCCATATAAATACGAAGGAGGTGGGAGGATGATCTTACTCTTCAATGCAAACAACTTAGCATGATTTTTTTTGCCTCTTTAGATATGAATGGGGTTTGAGGTTTTCAGAGTAAGCCTAAGTGTTGTGCAATGCGGTAAGTTATTTATTTTATTTTGCGTATGGCATATACAATGAAGCAATGATGCCAGCGTTATGGGAACAAATGGGTCGGATATGTCTCGGGGCGTTTTGACTGAATGAGTTAATATTGACTGTGTGAATTTTTATCTGTTTTTTCTGATGGACAATTCACATTTAAATTTTTGAGAAAACGTAATGTTAATGTTTCTTTTTATTATTATAATATTTGATGTGTTATAAAATGTGACATTATTTTGAGCTAATTGGATGAACAACTTTTACTGTTTGCAATTTTTTTTCCGCAATAGGGATTTTGTGTGATTATATGTATTTTGTCATACTGTGATACTGAATGGCCTTCTCTTGGTAAACTCGTACGCGCGTAAGTGTTGCAAAAAGTAAAGGGATAAAAACGGCAAGTAACTATGTCTTCTGTACTCACTATTTTGTTTCGCACTCTCTCGTCTCGGAATCTCTTGAACTCAATAACAATTTGTAAAGATCACTATTACCTTGACAACCTCGAGGGTTCATTACGAAAATGTTGCAATTTCCTTCTTGGGATCTCCGTGTTTTGCTTCTTAAATTAAATCCTTAAACTGAATTCCTTAGGGAAAAGCTGTAAAACTGTATTTTTGGAAAACAATAAGTATAGCTTACCAACTTGCGTTCCATCAAATGTAGATTTTTTCGGATTTTCTCTTTAGTTTCCTACATACTTCATTGACTCATTGGTCAATATGTTTTTTGTAATTAATAGATAATGATTTAATAGATTATTTATCATTTTTTAATTAATTATTTTGAATGATTGTCAGGTACGTAATAATCCCTAAATATTATATTATTATTATTTTTTACTTTATTGTATGTATGTTATTGAATTTGATTTAATTCTTTTAACTGCACCACGGCACGTACTCCGTAGTACAATTATGGGTTACCGTAGGCACTGACTAAAAATAATCAGCGCTGAGGGATCATTTCCTCAGCACACCGCTGAGTCAGCTGCCTTTTGTGGCAACTTAGATACACCACAGGCTACATTTATGGTCCTGTTTTATTTATTCGTTTTGTCTGTTGTGTATTTAGTTTTCTTTCTGTTGTTTATTATGTTACTTATCTGCTTATTTTGTTTCTCTGATGTGATGTTGGTATAATAAATGTCTTTCTTCTTCTTCTTCTAAATGTACTTTTGGAAACCATCAAACCTCACTATACCAGTCATCATATTCATATTCATGGTTAAACGAGTTGGTCAAGTCGGCAGAGGGTCGGAAAGATGGCGTGATGGGGAACCTATTGCCATTGCTGGGCAGAAGTGGGCTGATAATGATAATTATAGCTAGAATAGAAATAGTTTGTTCTCGTCAGTGCATTATTAAAATTTGCGTTCATAGCCTCTCGTAACTGGTTGAACATGAAACAGTCACGGTGCCTCTCCTAACATAATTACTTAGCGCAATCCTTCTAATTAGGCTCTCGCACACTTAGTGGGGTTCAGTAACTAGTTGCCGCGCACACAATTCGCAAGCTAATGATAATATCTTAAGTTGTGTCAGAACCGTTCCTAACCGCAAGGGTCTGATGACACTGCGTCCGCCGCGTACGTGGCCCTATTGGAGCCAACACATTCAGTGCGTTTTTGCGCGTTAAGGGGCTGTCAGACGAAGACATACTGGTGATGGTCGTACAGTTCGCCTGCGTGGCCTAGGCTAGCATTAAAAGTAGTTCACTTTTCTTTCTTCTCAGGTTCGTGTGTTTTTAGACTTGTTGAAGGCGATCGACTGTTTATGGGTGAATATGAACAGCACGTGCAAACCTCGATTTGTGTCCTCTTAACGTATTGGTAAAGCGTCATAGAGTTTGTGAATTAAAACCAAACTACGTTTGTATGTAAATTGCTCCTGGAGGGCGCCGCCTTAAAAAGTTTTTTACTGTTGTGAACTTACACTACGCGGTATGGCTGAAGTACAACGCAAAACAGTCTGCAAAATAACTACTAAAACGAAAAAAGCTCTTATTTGATAGTGTGCAGATGAAGGGAGAACGATTGCAGTGTATTCGGAGTCACGAGTCGCTTAGCCTCACGGCCTCACTAAGTAAAGTGCGGTATTTATCTGTTTCTACTCACTGACTTTCAGTTTCCCTTACGGGGTTGCTTCTGAAATGGGTAATGTAAATTTGAGATTATGTGCTGCGGATATGAATGTATATAAAAATCTGTTTGTTTTACTTGTTATGAGTCATGGTTATGCTACAGTAGAGCTGAATCGCTCCGCTCCAGGGCACAACAGTCAGGAGACCAGAAACAACATAAACATAAACATTTACATACAGGCACATACATTGCTTCTGGCCCCACACTAGGATACCATGTGTGGTGGGAACCAGAAACAACGACATCACAAACATGTAAACATTCAAGACCCAAGAACTCAGAGGGACGCTTATGTACAGATAGCGAGACTTTTTAAGTAAGACATATTTGTACTTGGCCTCGGTGTGGATTTCAAATCCTTATTAATCAGAACCCTGCTTGAAAAAACAAGCATAGATTTTTGTTTACTTTCTCGTTATTACTTGTTATCAATTTTTTTAAGATCTTAAAAACGCTTTAATGTTCTAGGTCCTAGGCTGTAGCTCTTTCAAATAGTTATTACTATTATTGAAAATCATAATGTTAAATTTTTGCAAAAACCTAACACAAAAGGGTTGCATGAACACAGAGCATTGCAAAGAGCTAAGTACCAACCTCCAGTGGTGACGCGAGTTAGCCCCGTGTAGTAGACCCTTAGACTTGCTCACCAGATTATTTTGAGCGTAGACTGTATGTTGCTGATGGAGGCGGAGAATTAGTAATGAAAACTATGATCTTGACAAACTAAATATAATTCAATAAAAACCAGGTATTACATGTGCACGCATTGTTGGTACAAATGCTTGTATTGCCAACACAAATATGAAGCCGAGACAAGACGAATCACTTATCTTAGTCTGTGGGCCGCAGCCTAGCGCTGCCACTAGTAATGCTACTCATTTGGTACCACCCGGGTGTCATGTGTAAGGCACTGTTAGTAAGGAAGGGACTCTATGTTTTACATTTATAAGGTCTAATCACGTTTGTTTACTATTAAATTATTATTATTATTGAATAACTATTTTCTTTTTTCTCACACAATATTGTAACACCAATAAATGTAAGAACAATAAAAGAGTGAATCTCCGCACGCGATGAGGTTCAAACCCTATTCTATAAAATGTGTTACCATTTTATAATAACTTGCCACGTTTCCAGTGCATTGAAGGCTGAAATTTGCAAATTACAACCTGTGGAAACAGTTATGGAAATTGGGATTAAAGCGACGCTTAACGGTCAATGAAAAAGGCTTGGAAAAGTGCCAGTCTGAAGACTTCTCTCTATAATATAGGTACTGTGGCACATGGAATTTGGAGCGTGGTAAATTTAGTTAAGTTAGTAAATGTAAGTTAGCCGTGATGACCAGCTCGTTGTTCCAGCGGTAACACTCTTTGCTAGCAAGACAGAGCTTGTAGGTTTGGGTCCCGTTAGAGGCCGACTATTTATTTTATTTTTTATTTTATTTATTTATTTAGACTAGTATTTATTGTCTAGATTTGTCTGCTTACCTGGAAATCCTACTTTGGGACCAAGACAAGAAATGTGTTGTGTTGAAGTCATTATTATTATAGCCAGTATTTTTACGAAGACAGTTGTTTTCCTTTGTCCTGTGTACCTCATAATAGTTCCTGACTGACACGTGCAGGTTATTTTTCCAGTACTTGCTCGGTATGCTTATTTCGTTCTCTCGTATTTAGACTGCGAGGCAAACGACACTGCGCTATCCTGCGCATGAAAGGTATTGTTTTCGAGTATTAATCGCTGAACGTTGATCACAACACAATAGGTGTTTACGGGGAACGAGCCAAGTTTTCTCTCTATAGATGGCCTTGCTGGCGAACTTGGTACAGTTACTCCTTAAGGGTCTCGCTCTAATATGTAAAGCAAAAAGGTGCTGGATCGCTAACAGTTCGTGTTCCGACATATGCACTACTGGGAGAAAAAGGACTTTTTAGATCGTGTTAGTTAATGGTTGTATTTCCTCCTCCTTATTCCCTATAACGTCGTTAAAATAATGCCTGATACTGAAACACCACTATTGTATCATTGTTCAATACATCTATATGTCCACACCTTTAAAAAAAGCGGTTAGTGAGCTTTTGCAGTTAATGACTTATTGCAAGAATAAGCCGACGAATACCACTTGCTAATCGTGAAGAAAAACATCGTGAGGAAACCTGAGAGTCTTAGGGTATTCACATACCTCATTGCTTGAAATTGCCAATCCGCGGTGGGCATGTGCGGTGATTAAGCCCATACTCTCTCTCTCTCTGAGAGAAGGCCTGTGCCCCGTAGTGGGACGAATATAGGCTACCAAAAAATAAACATTTTAACAGAATGAACTTATTTTTTATTTATCGTAGAGCGTGCAACATTGATTTATGAGAGCAAAACTTAATATTTAAATTTGGAGTTGTGCAAATATGTAGCCGACTCGCCGGTGAGATTATCGAAGTTTCTTTGGGCCAAAGCCCGTTGTACCCAGTTAGTGGGCAGTCGTATGACAGTCGTACGACAGAATGGACCAAGTCTACTATGACTCGTATGACAGTCGTACGGAATGAAAGTCTAAAATGAAGTACCCTTGGCTCTACAAACCGATGAGAATCCTTCTGGTTCTATTCAAAATTCGTCTTCCATTTTGCACGGTCTATTACATCTTTCGTCCACACTGATGCCTTCACTTTTTTTTCAGATTTATCAGGCTAGCTAACGGGACAGTAGCGATTAAGCGAAATAAACCCTGAACAGTCTTTATCAAATGAAAATAAAATAACCCGAATGTCATTAGCCTGAATTCGCATTCATATGAACGTAGTGCACTACCCCTAATTGCACCAACCGTCATCTCCCAACAAAGTTACATTTGTAATGTAATATTCAACCCGTGACGATCTCTGGGGCACAATATCGCTCAGATAACATTGGTAATGACAATGCGGCATACTCTCCATGCTAATTATCTGCGAACAAACTAGGTTACTACGATACAGAGAGTAAGCCTGTATTCAATTAAGGACTCGAGAGTCCTGCAACGTTGAGTTTAAAGGTTTTTCCATCCATTTGTTGGTTTTAGTTCCTTTCACAAAATGGTTGTAAGAAGTCGTCATTATGTACTACTAACCTGCCAAGTGCGAGGTCCGTACACGATAAATAATTGTACTCGTATACCTTTTGTCTTACTTAGCAAAAATGTATCTTCTAAGACCTTAAAAAAAACACGCTTCATGTAGGCGCTCATCCAAGAGGCAGTTTTTATGTGATCTACGAGTATGCTGTTTCTCCCAATTTGACACAAAATTTAAAATAATAACAATAATGATAAAATTACAATATGTAATTATGAACATCCTTTATTCGAGTTAGTTTAACCAATCTATGCAAAATCTAATTTTATTAGAAGTTCCAATGATAGCATGTGTTCAGTAGTTGTACTGTGCCTATAGGGGCTGAAGCAATTAGACACGCTAGTGACCTCTGCGTTCGCAGTGGTTACGAGCTCAACGGTTTTTCTAACTTTAATTACGGACATCCGATTCCTTCTAACTACGGACAACGTCTAGTACCCGTCCTGTCTTTCAGGCTCTAATTAGGATATGTTTTATGTTCATATTGATGATTATATCATATTGATGTTTTAGGAAAACTTGTTCACACCATTTATGAATAATGATTTGATCTTCTGGAATATTTTTCAAACGACAGAACGGTCAGTTGCTGTTACTTACTTTCATCATCTCTAGGTATTTTGTATAGAAAAAGAACAAGAGAAATCCAGGCTAGTAAATCGTCACTTCATCAGCGTTGCAGAGATGTGATCTTTGGAGATAAATGTACGCTCTAGACTTGTTGCTGATTTCGCAAACTTATTTTAGCTTCCCACATAGGAGAAAGACCTGTTACCTCCATCACAGACCAACCCCATATCGGATTGCGTCACTATTACCCGGCCGTCCCGCGACGCCGCGAAGTTTACTCAGAATCCGAGTTAGTTTCGCAGCGAAACATAGATCTGGTGTTATTTCGGTGATGGTGTCAAAACGACACTGCTCTAAAAATGTTGCGCGGGGTGCCGGGTTCGTCCGGGGAGGAGCGGGGGACAGGGGCGGCCCACGCGCATCCCGTCGCACCTTGCCGCCCGCCTAACAGCAGTCAGCAGTTGTGGCTCGCGTTGGCTGATCCATCCGTAGGGCCTTCCTCTTTTTTCTTTGCCGTAGGTGAGTCCTGTTACCAAATATAATAACCAGTTCCAACCAGTGATCTATGGCGCCTGGAATTTTGGATTAAGGAGCATCGATTTGTGTCAAAATTTTGTGCAACGTGAAGTGCTACTTATGGAGGTTGCGGAATCAGCGGCTAGGTATCGCCGTCAAGTGTGTGCCCGGTTTTCGAAATTTGTGTCCAAAAACTATACGCAAACAGTGATTTCATTTATTGCAAAAAGTAGACTGATGAGAGATTGTTCGCCAAGATTGATGCATTTATTCGAAATCGATAAAATAACATTACAATTCTTGTTTATGCAATTTTTTTAAACGTCTAAAACCTAACATGAACTTAGTAAAAATATTTATTATAATTTGGCTGATCTTTGTTGTCAAATTAAATAAATAATGACAATGTAACATACAATGAACCACTTGGCAAAAATCCTATTTCAACAAAGTGAACATATTTCGACAGTTCTACAACATCACTTCCTTTAAAAGAAGTTTTGTTGAAAGCGACGATTTATTTTTAAACCATGACATATCGCAATTTCCCGTTCCACAATAACTAAGGAATAAATTCATAAATAAGGCATAAACAAACATCCGTCAATCCGCCCGCCCGGTCCCAGTCCGTGTAACCGAAGTCGCTATAGTGTCCGTTACTAGAGCCAAATTAGGATACGGACGGAATGTGGGCGAACTATTTTCAGGCGTCCGCGCTGGGTGTGCGGACCCGATTTCATCCGAACGCTTCCGATCGCGCCCGATGCTAAATGCGGACCACGTCCGTAAACTTTTATTACGCCAGAATAATTGCTACACATTTTATGATGTGCATCATCTATATGTGGATGTAGCTTAATTTTTTATGTCTGCAAAACTTGGTTTTTCAGTTTTGTATGCAATAAGTACAGGGTATCGCTTAAAAAATGGATAGCCTGAAAACAGATTCATGAGCATGGTTTCATCGATAAGCAAAAGATTAAAAATTTTAATTTATATTTTATTATCTATCATACAAATTGACCACGTCGTATTTCAGGATAGTATCAACAATAAAAAATAAATTAAATTTTGACGTGGTTTTCAGGTAAAAGACTGTTTACTCCACACTATTCTACTTCTTGGATTTTGGGAATCCAATATTCTCTTGGATATATTGCTTATTATTATTGAAGCCGGCCGGCCGGCCTATTGAGGACAGGCGAGATTTGCGTGACGGTGAAAAGGCCTAAGCATCTTTTATGGACTGAAAAGATAAATAGATAGATAATTTAAAAGTATTTTATCACATTGAACTCTCTTCTGATTTTAATTATTATCAAGTAACAAAGAGTGTTACAAGGAGTTATCGTTTTACTAGCACAAATAGGTTTTGGAATCCTGAAATAGTAATAAAATCTGAAACTATGTAACGCATGATACACCACATCTTTTCTTATCTCATGGTTTGCTTATATAGCTGTATAGAATAATAAAATTTGTATACAGCTAGACTAACGGTTAGACCATCTCAATGTATATGGACCATATTTTTATGACACCCTGTACTTATTCAAACGTTTAATTGGACAAAGTCCAAAAAGTGTCAGATAACATAATGCTATTCGTTTGAAGCCAAAGACGTAATTTTATTTGATGTTATGTGACAATGGATACCAATCTCATCGTTGATATACTTAATTATTCGTATTTACTAATTCAACTGGCAGCAAAGGTTTCTAATACAAACAATAGGGTTCAAAGTAAATGAAAAATCGATACGGGCTCTCTTTCCTTTCTACAGATCAGACTTTCTACCAGGCCCGAGTTCCATTAACTACAATTCGTAGTTTTTTATGACAATTCGAGGTACATTGCGCAGCAGAGTCTACTTGTTAATCTGTGGGTTAATCGATGTTGCAATGTACATAGAACTGTCATAGCAAACCACTAATTGTATTGCTATGAAACAGGCCGCAGAAATACAATTTCGGTTTAAATTAGTTTATTTATATTTGGTTTTGTAAATTACAATATTTAAAAACAATACAACAGAATAAAATAAATATTCGGATAACCTCGTCTAAACTTCAACAACATTTTGAGAGCTCGTGAATAAACGATACGACCGTTCTGTGAGGTACGGAATCGTATTTTTAAACTTGCTGCAACTTACTAATCTTAATCAGCCCTGCAGGGGTAGTATGATGTTGCTAGTCGCACGTTTTAAAGGTCAAAAGTCGCGACTTTCCAGTACATTAATTGTCAGATTCTAACATTTAGCGCCACAAAACGCGTGACTCGTGCCACCCATGCACATGTAGGTAGCGTCAGCAAAATCAAACGTTTCTATCAAGCAACCCGCCATTAATTCCTTTACACTGTTTTTATCTATCTTGGTTTTCTTATTGATTAGGAATCTTTATCTAAATTACTTATAATGTTATCACAAAGAGATTTTAATGATCATTCAATAATGTTTATAGTGCAATACGATCCAATATTGTCGAAAGTTATAACTAAGTCCATGTTTTTTTCCGTTTTAGGACACTTAGACAAACACCAACACAATGGCGGATGACGATGTAAGGTAAGAAACCATCTATCCACAGATTTAAAGCAGGTCTTAACTACTTCATGACTGTACGTAACAACAAACCTGGTAAGTATGATAAGGGACAGAATCCACTAACTTCACAAAGAGTTAATAAACCATTAGTGGACTTTTGTCGTCAAATAGACTAGATACAGTAAAGCAAAGAAAAAACTTATGGCATCGTTATTTGGGAAACAGCAGGTACTATCACTGTATTTTTATTCCCGGGAGACAAAACGTTATTACGGGTCCAGACAGACCGTTAACACAAAACCTGCTGAAATATTCATTCATACAGATAAAACCTGAATGCAATAAAGGAGATTTACATTACACCCGAGTATGCGATACGTTTAAACGGCATATTTACGGGAAATGCTTCATGTTAAATGCTGCAAGATTTAAGTAACGCCATTTGGGAGTTATTTCGTTCACGGCGTGATAGAAATGATGGCCTGGATTGAATCTAATCCAAGGTCTAGAGTAACATGGTAAGTTCATCAGGGCGTGATATTTATCTCTCGAGTTGTTGTTAGGTATACTCGTATTATCTCAAGTTGAACTTCCACCAAAGTAATTCTGTTTCGTCGTAGCTTAACTAAGTAGAAAAACATAGCCCTATTATGGCCGTGTTTTTCTCATGAGAGAGAAAGAGATTCTAATGCATTTCCTTTTTATTTTTCTCTTTCATTCACCGCTGACTTCGGGACCTGTCGTCGCCTGTTCCTGCTAACTTCAACGATGATCTTTCAATAATTTTGGAACTACAGTATGAGTAATAAGTCTTCTCGAGACAAAGGTAACTAGCTTCTGTGTTACTAACAACTTGAACACACGAAACACCCACATACACTTAGAAAAATACATACATAAACAGCCGATATGCGTCCTATTGTAGGCACAGGCATTCTCTCAGAGAGTATGGGTTTAATCACCATGCGTGCCCGTGCGGTAGGAGCATACAAATATAAATGAAAAGAAAAGATTGCAGTAAAACGTAATTACATAACTTGTTATTAGTGAAATGTCTTTGATGGCAGAGAAGAATTTACACAGAGACGAGGAATGGAAATAACAGTACAGGGATAAGTTTTTATGAATCATAAATTTTTTGTTACAGCCAATTTCGTTTACTAGGTTTTTTATTGAAGTTTCCATTTTGTAAGTTTGACAAAGTTCTGTATAATAAACGTAAAAAAGTATCCAGCACATAATCTTGTGGTTGTCTCTTTGTCACATAATCTGACTAATTATTTAAATATGTTTACGTAAATGTTTAAATATGTATTATATTTTGTTTTAATGTGTCAATTTACGTCACAATAAATGTTTAAACTATCGCACTTTAACAACAGCTTTACTCAGCACACATTAAAGATGTGCAATGATTGTCCAATATCTTGCTTACAGCATTGCATATCTCTTGTTAACTGTTTAAACTATTTTCGTTAATTTCTATGATCATAAATTACAATTATTTGCTTATTTAAATTCCAACGAAAATATTTTAAATGCTTAATTAATACACAAAACAAAACGCACAAATAATAGTAGCACTTAGTAGAAACGCAGCATTATTTGTAAAAGGTTGTACAGTACAGTAGTAACAATCATAACTGCTCTTTCGTTTATTTTGCTGATTATTAATATTTATGTGGCCCCCTTTGCTTAACAAAAACCTTATAAAACAAATACCAAGATCTAATTTAAAAAAAACATTAAATACCTTATTTGTTTTATGTATTGTACTATTGACATACAATTTTAATTTAATTTTAGTCTATAATATCTTTATCAATGTTAAATGTTTACCTAAATATTGTAGAATAAATGTTATGTGGTCCCCATACGTGTATATCAATCAGGCAGCAAAAGTGATGTCATATGACATTTACATAACTTTATATGATATAATTTTTGCTGACGGCTCCAACGTGTCCAATATTTCAATGTTATTTAAATTTCTTTTTCAGAAAAAACGTCTCGAGGAGGTAACAGGAAGTCAACACACGTTACGCAATATTTTCATAAACATTTCATTTTCACATACGCAAAAACACAGCACTCATTCTTGAACTTGAATTACCTGAAATTTCACAAGTAACTTCAACCTGAACTTCAGCACAATACATTACACTATATATATATACATACCTACATATACACACAAAAATACTTATTCATTCACTCTATCTTTTTCACACACATACATACACACATATGAGTACCTACACGATCACTACCCATGCTCAATTGTAAGGTACACATTTACTTGAACACAACATAGAGGAATCATCTACCTCTACATCCACACTTACATATACCCAAAGCTAAATAGAAAAATTCATTTACACCACAATAACACGACAGACTTGATACGACAGTCAATTAATCGACAGAAATTACATACCCCACACAACACAACAAAAACACAAAGATACCAAATAACAATCACATAGCCAATTGACTCATAAACGCTGAATACAATAGACACAAATTTACTCAAAAGTACACAATATTACACACAACTTCTTCCAAAAGACACAAAATTACACCCTAACGCCACTTTTCCCAGGCGAAGAAGGCCAAGCAGGCCGAGATCGACCGCAAGCGCGCTGAGGTACGCAAGCGCATGGAGGAGGCCTCCAAGGCCAAGAAGGCCAAGAAGGGTTTCATGACCCCGGAGAGGAAGAAGAAGCTTAGGGTGAGTAGCGAGCTTTTGTTTTTTGTTATAAATGGTATAGACTAATCATGAAGGCCATCGCCGGAGGATCCAAAAAAGAAACCCAAAATATAATTTTATTAAAAGTATAATTAAAAATATCTGTTACAATAAATTATAACCTAATCGACGTCTACTTAGCACGATGCTAAATTAGTGAGTCCTTTTTTAAAAACTAAGTAAAACTATACCGTGAGGCACACGAGGCGCCGTCTCAGCGTTTCTGTCGGTCGCAATCGTGGTATCACGGCCAACTCAACGTCAGCAGATTGCTTGAGAGTAACGAACGTAATTCATTTCTACAGATTAATTTTACCACGAAGAAACAAAAAAAAATGTCTTATGTTTTCAGAGATCATTGTATATTTGTCCGTTAGTTTATTCTATAATAACTTCTAAGCCCTTAAACAGGATTTGAAGTGTCAGGTGCTGTTACAATCTTTGGGCATTCCGAGTTATATCACTTAGGTTTATTGTTTTTGTAATATTACGTTTTTTTAAATAGTAAATAATAATAGCTGTCACTTGAGACGGGCCATAGCAACTGAGTGGGCGTAATTCCACAACTGTCCTGTCGACAGCTGATAAACCTCACCCGTAACAATATAAATGAGTAGAGTGCAAAGTGTCCGGAACGCGCTGTCAACTGTACCCTTAGTGCTGGCTTCTGAAATGAAAGTACTTACTTGCTGATCACCCCACCCACTGAGAACTCCCGTTTGCGTTCGCTTCAATTACCTCCAAAGTACTACTACTATGGACACACAATGCACAATGGAGTTCTCTTTCTTCCGCCGTAACGTCCACACTGACGCGTTCAAACTGTTCGGTTTGCATTCGATCGGTAGGTCTATTGTTAAAAAAAGATGATCGGGTTAAAAAAAGGCAGACAAAATCCTATTACACTAGTTTATTCATGAACTAGATAGAGAGATAATTAATTTGCCTTTAGCCGCGTAGATGATTGGCTTGTTTATACAACCTTTAACACTGTCTGACAATCTGTCACTATACTGTTCTACAGGCTTATAAATATTGAGAAACTACAAGAAATTATTTGATAACATATAAGACATGGTAAACAAAATCTCCTAAATTGCTGTTCTTGTCGTTCTATGATCTGTAACCTGGGCACAATAATATTTTGTATTAACATTTACTTGATAAAAACAGTCCCTTCAATTTAACGTGAGACAAATCTAGTTGTGAGTTGGAAAAACGAATTGCAGTTCCAATCCTAGCTTCAATATTGTCTCAAAGGAGCATTCGTGGAGATTTCAATAAAGTTTTAGTCGACAGCTTGACTCACTGTTTTAAGCCCCATTTCCATAAATTTCCTTGCGCTGCTCTTCTTACTGTTTTCTCTTTCAGTAAAAACTTATAATCACGTGAAAATAATAAAATTATTCTATAATAACCTCTTTTAAATCCTTCGAACGGTATACAATCGAAAGCCATTGTTATTTTCAAGGTCAGGAATTAGGAGGTTACCTACCAAAAATTAAAAGGGGCGATCACCTGAATAACGTGTTTACATTGCTTCTCTCGACACTCCCTGCTCGCATCAGTTACATTGGGCGTAGCCTAAACTAGGCATTAGCAAACGTACCCGTCTCACAGTATTTTTGTATTCGCGCTAACTTTTTATTGGTCTGCGCGAAGTTGTAAAAATATTTTATTATTCACGAGCCACTGTTTTCAGACTTGCAATTTATCAATACGCGCTTTAAGGTGTGTCTATATTTTATGGTGCGTTCACAGTTTTTACTCCAAAAGACTGTGTGGGATCTTGCCTTAACTAGCGAAGGGGCTAAATTATGTCAAAACCAAACACTCGGGCTAATATTTCCAAAGACAAAGTTTCTATTTGAGTTGCGAATTTGATAGTTAAGAGATCTGTAACAAGATTATAGCTGACGAGGATCAGATGGCAAAGTACCTATACTTAAATTCAGACATCCGAAAATGACCGCGGCGCATTTTCGTTAGCTTTTAAAACGGGTTTAGAGACGTGGTTTACCTTGGGGGTAAGGCTCTGATAAAGTTTATCAATCCTGTATCTGTTACATCGATTTCTTGGAGATTTGATTACTAAAAGCGGCAAAATAATAAAACAACTGTGAATGAAACTGCCTCGTCATCGTCTTGTCGCAATTCTTGGTGTATTTACAAGGGCTTACAGACACGACAGTGAAGGAACTTTACATTTTCTTCTTCCTCCCCATTTAAATGGACTGCGAGTGATGAATATACTTATTGCACAGACAAGGGATTTCTAAGTACAGTCCACAGTCCAAGGTTAGCGTTTGCCTTTTCACGTAATCTTTAGGACCTAGATTGCAATCACGTAAAAATCAATTTCCTGTCGATTTCGCTACCAAGAAAGTATCGAAAAGTATGGCTAGAGGTCTATGTATTCAATATCTAACCAGTTTATGAACATCAACCCCTCCGATGGATGAACGTCAACGTCAACTTGATCTCGCCCAATCCCTCCAGTCGATTTCTTAATATCGTCGACCATTAGGCATTAGGGGTGCAAAGGTTCTCGAGTGGAGACCATGATCTGGCAAACTCAGCGTAGGACGACCACCAGCTCGCTGGACCGACGATTTGAGGTAGATTTCTGGCAGCAGCTAGATGAGGATGACCGAGGACAGCAGGAAGTGGCGTGAATTGGGAGAAGCTCATGTTGAGCAGTGAACAAGTACGGGCTGATTGATTGATTAGGCCGGCAACTTACCTACCGAACATAAGCTGGTTCTCAGCCACCACTCTGTGATCACCTTCGTCCACCGTCCCGCCTATCCAGAAGCCTGCTCGATAAGTGATAAAGAAATACTAACCTCGCTGTCGGTTTTCAGTTGCTTTTGCGTAAGAAAGCCGCTGAGGAACTGAAGAAAGAGCAGGAACGCAAAGCGGCCGAGAGGAGGCGCATCATTGAGGAGCGGTGCGGCAAAGCCAAGAACATCGAGGATGCTAACGAAGGTACACTTTTTATCACGCTTTCATGGAGTCTCTATCGGGGTTTGGAACGTTCAAAACCCGGGTTGACATTGAAATGATTAAATGATGATGCTGGATAGGGTCATAAACTCATAACTAATTAAAGGTTTCTGATATCCATTGGATGATATCAAATTTTAAATATGAACCGGGGTACAAACGTTTCGAATCCTTGTGTCAACCCAGAATATATATTAGGCCACTTGCCACTTTAAGATCTTTTACAATTTTTAAGTTAAAGTAAATTAAGAGGTTTTGCTACAATATTTTTTGTTGATACAAGAAAAAAATACATTTCCGAGCAGAAAATATGGTTTGGAAAATGACACGAATTTGCTGAAAAAGTATTTTAAAGTGCAAAATTTGTCGACTACACAAAATATAAATTTGGCACTGTGAACATAATTCAAGTTTTTGTCGTAATAAAGCATCTGTAAGATAGTCAATATCAATCAGTCTCAATAGAGCCCATTCAGTTGCATTTGTATTTTTATGTTATGTCACAATCACCACACATTGCGGCAGATTACAGTCGAGGGTACTTGTCATCACATACTTGTCTACTTGTTGTACATGATGTATGTCATTTATAGATACTATTAAGAGAGTTGTCAGAGAATACCACGAGCGCATCGCTTCACTTGAGGACGAAAAGTACGATCTGGAATACGTCGTTAAAAGGAAAGACATAGAGGTACAAAGACCGGTCAGATGAGCCGTTCTCTATTGACGAGCTCGAAAGACTCACCTTCATCTACCTTAACTATTGTGTCTTGTCAAGTGGCGTGTTGTCTCTACTCTCGTCTGTTTTAACATACTGGGAAACGCTATCAGCTGGTGTGCAACCAACCAGGTCTTATCTTCTCTAACGCGACTCTTTCTTAAGCTCCATGAATCGAACTGTCGCGCGTACTTACCTTCTTTCCTTCTGAGTCTTCCATCTTTAGCTTTTTAAACTCGGACTCGTGGGGTTAGGCGTACGCGGCGCGAGGGGCGAGAGACGAAGGCGGACGAACAGTACCTAACGCTTATTGATGTTGTAGCCGCTCTCACAAGCATCATTACCGGATACCACCAGCGTATCACCAAACTGGAGGAGGAGAAATACGACCGGGAGATCGAGGTGGCCCGCAGACAACTCGAGGTCTGACATACGCTCGCTCGCGTTCATGTGATCCGTATCTAAGAAGGTTTTGTTTTATCGCCGCCGACTCATTGTTAAAATCTGTTCACCGTTGCGGGAGCTAAATTAAAAACACACCTCTAACTAAAGTGTGATAACACGTAAAACCAGTTTGTTGACAAACGCTCGCTGAAATAACAATGACCCGTCTGTAGAAATGCCGGAAGTGCAGTTTATTAGTTTTAGATTGTTGATCTCATAGACGTTAATAACATGTTAATGTCGCAGTACTGTTTCCATCTGATGACCCCCAATGTAGCTTCGCTTCTCGCTTTGATCCCCAGTGACGGTATGATGGGTTGGGCCGGGCCGGGCCGCCGCTAGCCGCTGCTAGCGGGCCGGGCTCAGCCGCTGCCACGGCGTGGCCGTGGCACACGCCTCATTAATCACTCACCTCAATATCTGATTGTGTTTTTCTTTAGCGGAACTCCAGACGATATGTCAAATGTACTGGCACAGAATATACAACCTCGAGGGGGATAAAATTGATTTAGAACGAGGAATTGAATTAAAGAAATTCGAGGTAAAGATCTAAAACGAGGATTGGGAATGCGTATGGATATGATTTTGATTTAGTTTATGAGGACATGACATGATAGTTACGGCTCACCGCACACATGCACACGTCTCCCCCCGCGCGCGTCCCCCCTCACCCCCGCGGGCGCCGGCGCTGGCCACACCACACGAGCCGCTCAATTGCCGCATCAATAATAATCTATCTATCTTTCCTTTTTCTTTAGCAATGCTCAAGAGAATAATACAGGAGTATTATGACCGCATGTATGTGTGTGAGGGCCAGAAGTGGGATTTGGAACATGAAGTCAGGAAAAAAGATTATGAGGTATTGACCAATACTTTATGACCATTGTGAATATCACAGTCATCGATAACGTAACGAGACGTTTACGCCCGTGTGACGACATTCGTGATTTTGTCAATATTGATATGATAACGCTTGTCAATTGTTTTTCGGGTTTGTTTTGCTGTTGAATTGTAAATAACGGTCTCGGTCCGCGCGTAGTGCTGCGTAGAGCGAGCTATGTACATAGCGGGGCGCAAGTCGGGCATAGGCCGCCACGGGCCGGGACGGGCACCGGCCACGGGCCGACAGTGTAAGGCGAGCGGTGCAAAATCGATTCGAGCGTCCGGCAGCGAGTCATCCGACATGGAGCTTAGAGCATTAATACACTAACTACAGTAACAGCCGGTCGGGCAGTAACAGTAACCACACTGCACTCACACGACGGGCGTCTGACGAACGTCTCTTCTGCATGTCCGCGTAACTCTCATTGTTTCACCACTCATCGTCTGTCCGCCAACTGCCTTGTTCATACTGCTCCGAATGAGCCCGTGTGAATGAGACATCGTCCATCATCTTCGCTGGATCACCTTATTCGCTTCACTGCTAAAGCTTAAACGCCTGTTGCATGTTTTATGGAATAATTTCTCGTGTAATAATATAATCAATGCTTCCACGCCCCGATTAATATTTCCCTTTTAAAATAGTATGGCACTTTAATATTATTTAAAAACCAGTGTGATGAAAGCTATAGTATTAATCGATGCCCGCGGCGCACCAGCCCGTGTTTGCTTCGTGTGTGATGGCGAGCTTATGGCCTTACTGAATTTTCCATTTTTGGATGATAACAAGATTTTTTTTGAGCTGACGTTGAACCGTAATTGGAACGTTGGACTGGTTCCTCTATTGGCACACGCAAGTGCACAGTGTATGTAAGTGAAACTTCTTGTTCCAAATCTCCAACTATTCATGTATGTGCCGTCATATTCCGCGCGATATGTTTGCGTGTTTGTTTGCTGACGTATGTCCCATAAAACCTTTTTGTTGATGCCCATGTGATATATTGGACACGGAATGTGTTGACTAGTAAGTGCCATGCTCCGGTCCCCCTGTCCCTACCACCACATCCCCCTCCAGGCTGCGTGCGCTCGCGCCGGCTCCACTCGGCTGCCTGGACACGGAGTGGTGTATACCTACTTTGCTCACTTGCGGGCCCGTAGACCACACACCAGCACATTACCTACCCACTACCATGACTCATACCTACCTACATTCGCAAGACTGAATCGATTTTGCACCGACACTCTGAACATACACTTACGCGACGTGCCGTACTCTCATAGTTTTATCTCGGTTACTGACTGTCGATGTTTTGTGAATTTAAGTAGCCGAGACGAACGTGTCGATTTCATAGAATACATTATGGCGCCCAATATGTTGCTATTTCGATTTGACTGACCTGATATTCATTTTACGTACCATATTGTATCGGAGGAGTACGATATTGGCAGCGCCAAATGTTTAATTGCACATGTAAATCCTGCACTTGATACTGTTCCAATAGACAGGAGCTGCTGGGGACCAGCTACCGCCACACGAACTGTTAGATTTACTGCACGAACTTTTAAATGGAAATGTAAACTTGTACATGTTTAAACACAAGCAGTGGAGTGCCTCCAGTGTTGTGAGATAGAGCCAAAAGAGCACAGTTGAAAGATATATCAATGGGACATTATGGGAGGTGTTTTTTCATTCAGGGTGACTGGTGGAGTCAAATATGATTACAGAAAAACGCTCGCCAATAACTCAGCCTAATCATGCCCTTATATCTTGTTCTGTGCTTCTCTTATTAATTTTACACTCGATGTCTTCGTCTTCTATTCTACTCTGTGTGCTTTTTGTTTGCTGATTGATTTCTATTTGGTGTTAAAGCTTAACGTGTTCGTTGCCGTTGATTTTTTCTTAGTGCTCTGCATGAAGTTTTCTTTTTATTATAATTCAATTTGTATATATATATATATATATACCTTGTATATTTTCGTATATCACATCAACAAACTCTGTATCAGACCTGGACTTCAGTAGTATAAGTTTGGTTGTTTCATTAGCCAATTGGCCGTAGCTGTAGTTTTGTAACAGTTAGTATTATAGAGTTTGGGATGAGATGGTATCAATGATGTTCAGTCAGTGTAAAATGATCATAAAATTTTCCAATAGCTTCATTTTCCCATAGTTACTAGTTTATTCATTGTTATTAGTTTATTCAAACTACTTATCGCTTACGTATTTGAAGTTAAATAAGATTTTATTTCTCAGTCTCTGGGCTCTTAAATCTTTTTCCAACTAATATGCCAACTACTGATAAATCCCCAGTTGAATTGGTTTTCTTCCGATTTTATTAAAGTTCGATCAATACGGGCTTTCAGAGGAGATTTAAAAGCTCACTGCTTTCATATCTTAAAAACATTCTCTAATACTAAGTTTGCTCCACTAGATCGCAGACCTGAATACCCAAGTGAATGACCTCAGAGGAAAATTGTAAGTAGTAATATTTTTTTGTATATTTTTATACCTTATGACCTGTGAAAATTCTCTGCTCTTAAAATTAAAGTTTCACTTTTTTCTCAACCAAAAACCATAATGAGCTTCATCAAAGCATGAGTAAAATTGAAAAATTAAAAATCTAGTATACGTCGCGCGTCAGGCAAGAGGAAAGTTTTTAAAACAGTCTGCAAAAGTGAACTTGGCGGTAATCTAGTCGCTACGTTCACAAAATTATGAGTTGTAAAAGTAATACAACAAATTTATAATTGTAAATAGAAGTCTCAAAACGTCACGTAAAGGTACTGAAGTGAATGTCTGTGAATATTTGTACCAAAATGTGTATTTTTTCACGTGTTGAGTTTATTTTCCTTCCTGCCTACTAATATACCGGCAGTTAATTTCCTGGCCACCTCTTGAGAATTTTAATACCTGAAACGGGGCTTGAAACTGCAATAAATTCGCTCGCCAACGTCTTTGACGGTGGATGCGTTTGCAGCCGACGGTAACACAGAATAGCACATAATAATTACCTCAAGTCAAGGAGCAAGCAAGGAGGTTCATGGCGCTTTTTAGGATTCCGTACCTTAGGGTGACAGCGGGAATCTATTTGTACGCCTACCACATCAGTCTGACCTATCAAGGGCTTTCGCTCCTGAGCCATGTTCGGTTGCTCATTAAAATTTTCACAGAATATAACTTCCAAGTTATTTATTCGGTTCGGAGAATCATCAGCTTAAACTTATATTATAACAATGTAATTTAGGCCGACTTGCACCACTTTCCCGGATGTGGCTCAAACAGCATTTAACTAA
Source organism: Yponomeuta cagnagella (assembly GCA_947310995.1). Classification (NCBI taxonomy): domain Eukaryota; kingdom Metazoa; phylum Arthropoda; class Insecta; order Lepidoptera; family Yponomeutidae; genus Yponomeuta; species Yponomeuta cagnagella. Next base: position 17,268,770 of record OX371267.1, read on the forward strand.
AATACTTCATAGAGAAATTGATTTAAATGGTGACTTAAGTGACACTCGAGAAGCGGCGCAAGTCAGCCTTAGTCTCTAAAAGCTAATAATAGAATCTCGCCAGTAGCAACACATTAAACAATACGTGTGGACACTCACGTTATAGCGGATTGCCCAGTCAATAATAAAAAATATAAAGTTAAAAAAGTAACAGATTATTTGTTCATTATTTTTTTAAGATTAAGGGATTCTTAATTCAAGAAACTTAGGATGTTTTTTCTGTGTATTTTTTTACGTTGCCTATATACGTCCCACCAGGGCAAAGGCTACCTCTCAGAGAGAGAGTACGGGCTTAATACTCATGCCCAATGCGTATTGGCAATTTCAAACGCTGAGGATTGTGAACCCTTCAGGCTCTCATTATCCTTCACGGATAGCCAGTATTGTTACTACTACAAACTTACAAATGTCCGTAACCTAGTAAGCAAACATGCCGGGATACGAACCCACGACCTCACCAGTGTGAGGCTCCCGACGTTCTACGCTACCACAAGAAATACAAGCGACGAAATTACTATGATTACGATCAGTGCTGATGGCTCTGTTTCACATAAAGTAATAAAATCATTAAATAAATAATACCGGCCAAGCGTGAGAGGGACCACCCACTAAGGGTCCCGGACTGAATAGAAGAAAACACATTTTTGATAAATACGGAATATTATGTCAGTGGCTACGGAGCCCTTAGTGCGCGAGTTTGACTTGCACTTGGCCAGTTCTTTGAATGGAAAATAAATGTTGACTGCTCTTAGTTGGGAAGGTAAGGCTCGTCATCAATGTAAGAGGATATTTGGTACAGCGTAGCATTAACTTTATAGATAAAGGCCAACTATGGTCAGTGAAAGTTCAGCAATACAGCGCTAGATAATACCAAAGCAAGGCGCGGAGCTCACTGTTTAGGCATGGCACGGACCTGGCGCGGACATGGCGCAGGAATGGCACGGACATCAATATTAAAAGGCGTGGAGCGAAAGAACTGACTGCGAACTGACCTGGAACTGACTGCAATCGGGTGGGGGCGCGGAAATGGCTTGCTATAGCACGTCCGATGAAAGGCCGTTGAGTGTGTTCGAATAAGACGTGTTTGGTACCGTATTTGAATGAAAGAGAATGATGTCCGCCCCATGCCCGAGCCAGACGCCAGATCAGTGGGCTCCGCGCCTAAGGCAGAGATGAAGAACCATACGCAGGTGCCCGCACTCACCATGGATTTTAAAGTGCGGGCATGTACCTGTGACTTTGTTTATTTTCAAAGTTACGTACATCTGCGAACTTATAGTGGCAATACTACACGCTAACTGTGAAGGAAAACATCGTGAGGAGACCCGAGGCTTGGTTGGCTCCGCACGTATTGACTTGTCTTACAAGGAGACGGGCAGCAACGTCTTCCTGAGATTTCAATAGCATACTGCGATCGCCAACCCGCCTGCCAAGCGTGGCGATTATAGCAAAACCCCTCATGCTTATGATAACCATGAGGGAAGCCTATGGCGTCAAGTGGCTGATGATGATGATGATGATGATGATTTTGCATTTTCCAAAAATACCTCGACACAAAGTCAAAAATTCGAGTTTGTGAACCATTAGTAGCCAACCAGAGCGGTGCGTGCGCGCCGCCGGTCCGTGGGTCATTGTTCTGATAGAAGAAGCGACTAAAAACTATTTTTTGAAACAAGTTTTCAACATTTGATGTAATCTTCTTTTTGTGTTCTGAGGATGTAATATACTGATAAACTATTTAAAATATTTGCAACTATGCAGGAGATCAATCTGCTTTATTTGAGAGATCCTTGTTGCTATACATTGTTTGAATGAACTTGTTAACTCAACAAACTCAAACAATATAATTTGAACGAGGAAGTTGCTTGTTTCTAATAAGAACTATTTAACTTTGTTCCTTCATGGAATAGAATAATAGAACGATAAACATGAGCAACTACAAACCGCTCGCTTCATGGAAAGGAATTCCATAAAATATCGTCTTTCATCCTGCCATGTCTCAGTGCAGTTTCAAAAATTTAAAAGCAGCGAACTCACTCACAACTACTCACAAGCACACATTAAACTCTTCAATCTTGGCAAGCCATGGTTAATGTACAGATCCTACATTACGCGCACCAAATCCCGAACGATTCCAATCATCTAACCGTCAAATTCTATACAAATAGCTATCGCAAACGTCAGGATTCCGACAGGATTTGGTACGCATAAATAGGCCCCTGACAAATTTAATCTATTGAGCAAAGTCATGCAAAATCATCTCTGAAACTAAAATAGCTAGGTACCTACATCTCTTTCCTGCGTTTACTCCTGTGCTCTTAGCATAACAATGCGCGACTTCAGTTGTCGCGCTTTATCTGTCAAAATAAGTGATGTGCCATAGCCGCTAATGGCTAGTTTATATGTATTAAATGTTCAAGTAGTAAACAGCTCATTATTAGCAAGTCAAATAGTATAATTTTTTTTTTTCAAATATTATAATAGTAGTATAATAATAGTTCTGTTTAGTAGCCTCGCCTCCCGCACTGCTCAGGTACCCCGGTGGGCGTGCCGTTTAATTTTAATATTTTGTTTATGGGTACTTTTCACCATGTTGCTAAATTGCGAGTGAACGCCTGACAACTAAATATGAAGTTAAAATTTAGTTGTGCACTGAATTGCTTGACACGTAGAAAACGTCGTGATTAAATGCGTGGCAAACGGAGTCCCACGTTGTCATGTTAGGAGCGCTGGAGATAAAGCAGGTTTAATTTCATCTATCTATAGTTTGAACGTCCTACTTATTAACCGTACTTCAAACCCTTTATAACTCGTTATACGTCAGTTACTTCTCTACATAATTATTTTTGTGTTACAATGAATAAAAATATTTAATTTGTATTATTACTGAGTTATGCTTCTGTTAGTGACTTCTCAGGGAAGCGGGCGCCCCGTGATGAACTATGCTTTTTGCTTTGTGCCTCACACTCTGTAATTTTCGCTAGTTTCATTAGCTAAAGGAGCGATTTGTTCGCTAAATCTCGTGCTTCGAGGATAGTTGTGCAACTTTATGAAATGCTAGAAACTAGGGCGCGTAGTATTTAAGTTCTTCCTATTCGTTCGCTCTTAGGGTAGACGGCATAAGTGCATAATGAATATTTGGTGGCATTCATTGTAGATTTAGAGGCCTAGGTACACGCACCAAATCCTTTCAGAATCCTGACGTTTGACGTTCGTTCAGGTTTGGTACGTAATACAGGAACTTGATCGCAACCGTGATCGACTGACTTCATTTATAAGGTAAACTAAACGTAAGCAATGAAGTTTATCCACTTAATATTAAATGAATAAATCCACATACTAAACGTTTACTATTGGCGAACTTTGATTGCATTGAACGACATTAAAGTAATATCCTTGCAAGTATTCTTGAAACTACTTGACTTAAAAATCTTTTGCGTTTTTTTGCATCTCCTGTATTTTGACGTGACTTTATGAAGAAACTGTTTGGAAACTGCCAGTCTTTCCTAGTGTTATCACAGTTTTGAAAGAGAACTTGTTGTTTTCAAACATGAAGTGCTGTTCTTGGTACGCCTAAAGAAATAATTTAATAGTTTTCAGAACTTTGACGTGCAACACACGGTATTAAAATACCAACGGCTGACTCTGAAGCTATGCATAGTGGACAAACGAAAATTCATTTCCTATAAGATTTTTCTGGAAAATCAATAAAGTTTTGGTGTTATTTGAATATATAAAGCACAAGCGCTACACTCATTTGAGATGTTTTAAATACATTATAGCATAATTTTTTTAATTACTTTTTCTTAAAAATTTCGATAAGTTTTCTTTGAAAGAAATTTCTGGTATACCCATAAATGAATTTCTGTAGAAATTCAAAAAAGGGTTGTCCTTGAACCCCGATATGTCCTAAGCCATACATACGTCTAATCATACACCTTTCATATAAACTTAGTGGGATTGCAGTAATTAATAATACAATATGATCTTTCAATCTCTTCACTTATTAAAAACATAGACACAACTGATCCTCTCCTAGGCATATTCCCCTCTTGTATACGTTATACGTAAATTCCTGTCAGACAACAATATCAAACTACAGTTTAAAACAAACGGCCTAAAACCACTAAACTTTCCGTAACCCTCCGACAAACAGTTCTGATTGCCTCAAAAGTCTGACCGAGCCTCGTTCGCTTGTGATTGGCTGTAGTCTTGTCTAACACGTGACATTGGCGAGGCTGTACCTAATGGACAATCAGTGCAGTGAGTCCATAAACCAGAATTGAATTGAATTGAACCACAGGCTAAAAAGAGATTTCATAGACGCAGTATTTTGCGAGTAAATTGTTAAATTGTTTTTAAATGTTATTAACCCTTCTGTGCATTATGTCTCCTTTTCAGCGTTAAGCCCACACTGAAGAAAGTGTCCAAGTATGAGAACAAATTCGCCAAGCTTCAGAAGAAGGCCGCCGAATTCAACTTCCGCAACCAGCTCAAGGTCGTCAAGAAGAAGGAATTCACCCTGGAGGAGGAAGACAAGGAGGTAAAAACGGCATATCTCTTAGGTACCACTTGGATGCATAGAGATGACTGGCAACTTCCTGTGATAGAGAGGCCTTGACAAAAACAAAGTAAAACTCTGCAACGTGTTATCGAAATAACCTGAAAACGGTTTCTTCGCTTTCATGAAGCAAAAGTTTAAAATGTTTATTACATTTTTTTATAAATTTTAATACTCGACGCGGTCAATTTATATAAAAAAGTCGTAAATCTGGAATATTTGCATATTGAAAGTGAAACTCTTTTTCGATAGTTCTTATTTCGTAAAATAAGCTCCAAACCAATGAAAAACTCAATTATACTAAATTAATCAAAATTCAAGAAACGGTTTTCAGGTCTTTTCAATTACACGTTGCAACACATTCGTAGGAGTGGTCCAGCAATGGCCAAGAATGTGGTGGGGACAAAGTTTTACTTAATATAACAATAAAACTTCTTCTTTAATTCCATTACCCTTCAAGGAGTCAAAAAAATTATTGAAAATTTTAACTTCTCTAGATTTACAGGATTTTGAATAATACGTTACAGAAAAGGAGAACAATATTTCTTTAGATCAACAAATTCCTGTTACTTTTCTTCACCCTACTATTCTATTTAACCCTCTTCCTTAAAGTGACTTTGTTTTGTAAACGTCATGCATTAACAGCTATGTGTAAAAAGTATAACAAAAATAAGTAATGATATTTTCTGGGGTCAAATAACGTGAATTTCATTTATAAAACATCAAGAAAATCGAACAAACTTTTTTTATAATTATTTCGATTGTTTTGTTATGCTAATCGCTACTTTTCATGCTAAAAGATAGTGTTGTAAGAAAAGTAGTGTTAGTGTAACAGAACAATCGAAATAACAATGTGGTTTGATTTGATATTTTATGAATTAGATCCTTATCATACCCCTGAAAATATTGTTATCTATTATTGTTACACTTTATATCTCAGCGCTCGTAGCATGAAAACGCGTGACTTAGCAGCTGATAACAATGTCAATAATTTCGACGGATGCGCGACATAAAACGCGTAACAAATGAAGTCGCGCGTTGTTATGCTACAAGCTGTGTACCCGATGACTTAACGTAATAAGAGACGAATATTTGCCGTTATAATATAACAAATAAAGGTCAACAACCTATGTGAAATTTACAAATCCGAACACAAACTCTTCAATAACACTCTACTCACTACTTTTCAATCTAAGTAGCTTGTTTTCTATCCACGATGTTCTACCAACAGGCTAAGAAAGCGGAGAAGGCTGACTGGGCAATTGGGAAGAAGTAGACAGCATAAAACATGACATCTATCTTACCCCATCATCCAGGATAACATATTATATATCTTATAATTCTATCAATAAAATCTAATTTATTTTTTAACGTATCACGTGAGTTCTTCCTGTTTCATTCGAATGTTCCACGGCTTGGTATATATTGTTCTAAATATACATACATACAAAATACTGCTTCTTATAGAATGTACGTATCGCAACATTGTAAACTGGATTTAATTTTTTTACGCGACAAAATATGCCAATCGCACTTCAGGATGAAAAAGCAACAACCCGTATTCACCCCTCGTGAATTGAATGCCTAAAAAAATAATTCAATTCATTAAAAGGTGAGATGGTAAAAGCCTCCGATTTATGTGAAGTTTTCCTTTTGAACTTGTGAATAACAGCTCAAGACAGCCCTTCAGGGGTTAGGCTTAAGCTTTCAAAATATACTCACGTGAAAAGAGAATTTTCCCAATGTTTCCCTCGACCTACACAAAGCTTCGCACACATTTCCTGAGGATTTTAAGCGTTAACACACATATCAAAAGTTATTTTTTTCCTTGTGGCAACCACACACACTGGCTTCTTTTAGAAATAAAAATTTATCAGTTTAAAAGCCCAACGCACAAAACAGTTGCCAAAAGGCACGCAAGTGACCCATATATGCCGTTGCTCGTGAATTTGTGCGTTTAGTTCAACGGCTAAAAGTAGCTAGTGTGTGGTAGCCAACGCAGCTTCTATAGTCACTAACACACCGACGAGTATCACTATGTCAAACACTTGTATTTTGGGGTTTCATGAAATAAGTTGCTCAAAAAACAACTAACTCACTGTACAGTAATTTAGCTATCACACAAAACGTGTGTAGTCTGTTCGTAATTCAGTTGCCCAGAGGAAAATGTTGTTTGTAAAGTGTTGCTCTCATAGTGTGATGTTTCCCAGGGAGGTGCCGGAGGCAAGGTAAATAGCACAAAGCTCTGGGCTGAATGCGTCACCTCACGTGACCAGTTCTCGGTCCGCGACACGTTTTCAATTTAGAAATAGAGCGAACACGCGGCACGAGAGTATACTTCTTTCATGTCATGCACAGCTTCTGATAACCCCATTTATAGAATGGGGCGTAGCGGCGTCCCTGGCTGACCATATTTTCTAATCATGTTTTTAAAGTCTGCATTTAAGACCGAACTATAAGTTTTCTACCCCTCATTGTTTGACCGATTGGTTCAGATGAAAAGTCCAAGTATTTCAAGAATAAAGGTGTGTTTTCGAGTTGAATGAGAGAGGAGTCGTTAAACGTATTACGTCGCTTCTTATCTTTGGTTGACAAACATTTTTGTATATATTGTATATGATATCCATAAGAATGAGGCTGATACCTTGCTTCGTTAGTAACATTCAGATCAACAAAGCTTAGAGACACTTGCATAGAATTGCGTCTATTATTTAGAAACGCTTTTAGAGTGTTTTACCTGCGATGTATTATTCCAATCATTTGTCGCAACGCGGCGTTACTTTCTGCCATGTAGTATTAGGGGCTAAAAGCACTGATTGACATTTTGCGTGTAATAAAAAATATTCATGTCATTCTGAAAAGCTTTGAAGTACCTCGGGTGCCATCTGAAATGCGTATTAAAAGGTTCAATTGGTATTACTTCTAGTGGCTAAAAAGCCACTACAAGTAATATGTTGTTTATGTTCTATGTTTAACAATGTGTTTAGCCTCATATCAGCGTATTGTGCATTCGGGAAACAAGTGGCAAAGTTAGTTCGTTTGCGGCGGAGATAGAGCGCGTTTTACGCGCATGAATCAAGTATTCAGTTGCGCGGATCTAACGGTCAAACTTGGTACAGCCCCCGTTTGTTTTCCTGATGTATAGTGCTGGAACTGCGGGTTGTGCAACTGTATGCTGCCTCTGTACAGGCTTAGTAGAAAACTGGCCTTGCTACAAAACACAAATGATATTTAAATTGCCCATCCCTGTTAGGTGATAGATATCGGCGATGTTTTAAATAAAATTTGTTGTTTTTTGTGGCAAGGGCCGTATAGTGTGGGATAAAGAGTAATGTTTTCTTGTTTGTTTTACAGAAAAAGCCCGACTGGTCCAAGGGCAAGCCCGGAGATCAGAAGGTAAAAGAGGAGGAGGTTGAGGCATGAAGTGTTAACGTTACCCGACATTCTATGTGATCTACAGCACTGCTGCTGTCGCCATAACTGTTCAAACTGTTCATGTGATACCCCATCCTTATGTTCGGCTAGGACCATAACAATCTCGGTCACCCTAGTCAGCCAAAAGGCAATAATTCCACCATTTTTTTACTTATTTATTTATATGTTCACCATCTTTGTCGTTTTCCACATAACGCAACAAAAACATGTCGACAACTCTTTTTTTTTTAAATAATTTATTTATAAATAAACTGTGTTTTTGTAAGATAAAAATAATTTATGTAAAATAAAAAATAATCCTTCTACTATGTTCACACGTTGTTACACACTCATTTACGTACAATCCCTTTGTCCTTCCTTTTGTACCCCTTCCTTATAGTAAAACTAGAAACGAGTGTCCTGTCAATTGCATACTGTTTTGTTTGAAAGTACCTGTATCATCCTTCCAAAAATACATTGTATCCCTCAACTACGGAGACGACGTGACATAGAAATATCAATCATATTTTTCGTGTTTTAAGAGCGTGATTAGCACGTAGCAACTTTTAGTCCATACGTAAGCTGAGAACATGAGATTATTCACTGAAGTTGTGATCGTAGCGAGGAAATATCCAAAACGCTGCGTATTCTAAGAGCGCCTTTTCACTAGGTCGCAAGCGGTACGACTGTAGCAGCGCGACAATCGCTCTGCTCAGAGGCGATTAACTTTCTAAACTCATACTAAAAATAGCAGCGCGACAATCGCGCGACGCGCGTCGAAGGATAACTAACAAAAGCAGGAGAAACAAAGACGTTACCTCGTTAGAATCCATTTTTGGAATGAAGTATGAAGAAGTGCGCCACCTCAATCTAAACATGTCGCGCGGCTGCAGCTGTAAAGAAAAGGCATCAGCTACAGTCTCGCGGCTACAGCGCGGCAGCCGCGCGACTTGCGACTAGTGAAAAGGCGCTCTAAATCGCCGTACTGCAAGTTGCTTTGTCCACGGGATTCAACAGTATTCGCTGGTGAAAATATGAGGCAGACTTTCAGTTATCTTCATTTCATAACATACCTAGAAGTTTTTTGTAGAACACCCATGTCACCATCAGAACTGTATAAAGTGTGTTAGAAACTGAACAAACTCCGGACCCGAAAGCTAACCATACTGGACACCAAAATAAACAATTTTATCCGTGAAATTGCTGGGTAATCACATCTTTGTAGGTTATTATAATAAAAAATGTTAGCACGCAAAAAAATCAGAATTCTGATGGCTCGGAACCTAAGCATAAATCAGTGCTATGCTGAATCCCGGTGTTTTGTAGGTACACATTTCGGGTCAAAATTTCAACTTAAATAAAGCTGGATATTTTGATAAAGGTACATAATGTGTTGGCTATTGGGTGAATGACAGTAAAGGCATTTTGACAAAATTTTAGCAACTTTACTGTAGATGCTTTTAAAAGTAAAAAAATATCATAGAAATAGAAGTCCTTCGGAATAATTTAATGAAATTTGAAGGTTTTGGGTTTGGGTTAGTTATAAAAGATTTCAAAATAATCGAGTAAGCGGATTGTACTTAGAAAATTCACTTTTCAAAATCCCACAACTACCACTTATCGAGGTTTACTTTGTAAGTAAACTATATAAGAAAATCTGATAAAATAGGATGTTTAAACTTCAGTAACTAAATTACACAAAGTTTTATCGGACACCGACATCTGCTGCATATCGGGTTTCATTTACGAAGATCGCTATGAAAATTCGTAAAATACCCTACTAAGTTATCATAGTTGTTTACGGCGATCGGTAACAAAATTCCCTAAATCTCACATATCGTCTTTTATCTGGTAAAAGTCTATCTTTGTAATTTCTATTTGTTTATTTTGCTATCAATTAAAAATAGTATTTTTTAAAACCGGGGTTGACGTAAGGAGGGTCGATATGTGCAAAAATGCACATAAAAAAGTGCAGCTTTGAACCTGATGATTTTTCAGGCATACTTTGGACGCCATAAATTATGTTCCTAATGACGCAGAGAATACATGGGTTTCGGGAAGAGCATTAGTGAAGTGACACTCCAAATCAATAGTTCTTAAACTGAGTTTGAATTTCGATATTAGGAGTCTAATTACGATTTATTTCGAAAATCAGCTCCTAGAAAAGTTACATTTATTTTGAGACTGGCATTTAAGATTGTCTTGTAGAATCTTGACATCTGTTGGCTGGCTCTTAACATGACGTCCATCAAGAAACTTGACCATTTTCATAATACAAAAACTCTACAAAAAATCTACGACGCCAATCATTCCATTCCACTTATCTCTGAAATTAAATTTGAGTTTTTTTGTAGTCTTAACTTTACACGCGTGTATAGCATAATCGGCCTATATACGTCCCACTGTAGGACACAGGCCTTCTCTCAAGGCTTAACTCCTGAACTGCTCTCGCGGAACGCAACGTATAGGTGGCCCATACTAAGTTGGACACAGATCTGTGTCGCGGCAGACGAGTGGTTAATCACCACGCGTGCCCACCGCGGATTGGCGATTTCGAGCGCTGAGGTATGTGAATAGCTCAGACACTCAGGTTTCCTCACGATGTTTTCCTTCACAGTTAGCGTGTGGTATTGCTACTATAACTTCACAATGTATATAACTTAGGAAACCAAGTCATAGGTACATGCCCGCACTTGGGATCGAACCCGGGGCTCTCGCTTCCGAGTCCGATGTTCTACCCACTAGGCTACCAACGCTCTACACACGCGTGTATTGTAATTATTTATTTTGTAAATGAAGAACATTGTCGGTACGATGGTAGAGTCTATTGTGGGACAACAAAACGTAAAGTTGAATACTTAAAAGTGAACCTCTAAGATAGCGAGGTACTATATGTCAAGAGTAGTATCTGACCATTGAACTGTAAGCAGTTATAACTGTCACGGTGGCGGTAAGTCTGAACCAAGTTGAAGTCTATTTTATTGCTTCAGAGCTTTTGAAGGAGGCCCTCGCACCATGAACTCAACTACCTTTTCTAATTGGCTCAAAAACGTTGCTACTTAAAAACCTATTTATTATATGACTGTGTTGCATCAAGTTGCATGTCGGAGCAGAGGGAGAGGGATTACGTTGAAGCACTCTATTGAGCTCTTTACTAAATAACACAAACTTATTTTTTGATGTCGATAGCTTTTAATAAGCTTTGCATACATTTTTTAAGAAGCTTTTCTACTTTGGCAATCTCGAGTATAAAAACACGCATTCTATCTACTTTTCATAGACTATAATAATCTATGTATACTTTCTTAGAGCGCGGCAATGTTTCGTTGCTACTAAAGTTAACATGCCTGAAAATGTCGATAATTACTTTTGTTTCAAAGTCCATGGTACGGGGTCTATCTAGTGCAGACTATTAGTCTCGCCCGGCGTAAGGCACGAACTAGGAACTTTAATCAAGAAGCAACTATTAACGGTGGCGAGCTCCATCCTATAGGGTCATTTTTACTAAGACCAACCATTACCATTAGGCTTTACTGATTTATGTTGCTAGCATCCCTTCAGCACTATAATTAACACGATCACATTCATGTTTCATTTTTTGTAAATTATTAACGATATTTAGATCCTTTCACCAAAATATCGAGCCTTGTTTGGTATCGAAATGCTCACGAAGAAAGCTAATTAAATAGTTGTTTGAGCTTATACTCAGCTTAAATCAATTAAACAAACGCTTCAAGACAAGCTTCGCTTTAACTAGCAACTGACTCTTACATGACATTCAAGATTGTAAAAAAATATCACACTCTTGCAGGAAGGAGAGGGCGGAGGACCCACGGGTGAAGGGGCGCCAGCGGAGGGAGCTCCCCCAGCAGAGGGCGCACCTCCAGCGGAGGGCGCAGCTCCGGTGGAGGGCGCACCTGCGGTGGAAGGGGCACCCGCTGCGCCTCCCGCGGAAGGAGCGGCACCACCTGTGGAAGGGGCGCCTGCTGCGCCCCCAGCAGAAGGGGCCCCCGCTGCGCCCGCCGTAGAAGGTGCCCCCGCAGCTGCACCCCCAGCGGAAGGTGCTGCACCAGCTGCTGCACCTCCAGCAGAAGGTAATAAGCCGTTTATTCCTCTGTAAACGCAATCTATTACCTAAGTGTGAACATTTTGAACAGAAAACTACATCCTATACAAATAAACTACAAACTAACCCTCCTGTTAATTGAAGACAGACTGTTCAACTATTTGTCTCTCGCACATACAGTATTGCCTTGTAAACTGTGTGACCGAGCGTGCCTTTCTTAAATTAACCTTGCTATAACGGCCACGATAAGTGTTTATCACATTTTAGCGTATTGCATTAATTGAAATTTATTTTTCCTTTCTTATCGCAGTTTCCTTGCAGGACTAGTTGTACACAATTAATTAATAAACAGCTAATAAGATTAAATAAGACGAAATAAAACCTCTTGCCGGCTTTATTATACACCTACAAAATCTGTGTAATTAGTTTTCCGATTGAACTGTGAAGCTATTAAGAGATATATAGCTACCACGACGTAATTACTTACTTCTAATGGTCTCCGTTAGCAGGCGCTCCGGCGGCGGCGCCCCCAGCGGCGGTGCCCCCAGCGGCGCCCGCGGAGGGTGCCCCTGCTGCGCCTCCCGCTGAAGGTAATATTGGACAGCGAAATTAATATTCTGTGAACGAGGATAACCATTTTATTGCAAAAGAAGTTTCGAACGCCGTGAAATATTGAAATACATTGAAGGGCTCGACTTCATCTACACACAAGGTGAGCTTAATAAGCTGTGCTAAACCACTGTATGACGCACCGATTAGTTGCTAAAATAATAATTTTTAGGGAATGTCAAGCGGGATATTTATATTTTATAAATGGAGCGTTTTATTAGTATGCCTACAACATCTGTCTGTCTCGTACGCCTGTCCGGCTGACGTGTATATAGAGCTTTATCTATTGAATCATTATAGTAGAACAGCGATTTGCCCATAAAATAATAAAACTTTTTTTAAGAGAAATGTGCTTTTGAAGATGTTTTTTTCTTGAAACCATAGAACTAGCTAAGTGTAGGAGGAACCCAAACTGAACGATAACAAACACATTTTTGCTAAGTGACAAAACGGAACACTCGATGCGCGAGACCGACTCGCACTTGGCCGGTTTTCTTAATGTCCATTCATATTATTATATTTTTTAGGGGCACCCGCCGCAGCTCCTGCCGCAGCACCAGCAGCCGGTAAGCTTTTTTTATGTAGCACAAAATACATGCCAAAGAGTTTGACTTTACAATCAGGCTCGAATAAAAATGTTGCAAAACAAAGTGGACAGTAACATTCGGGATGGCCGGCGGGAGTTGTTAAAACAAAATTTTACATATTTTTTTCCAATGTAGGCCGTTCGTTGGGATTCGAGGACAAAGAGGAGGTTTTATTTTCATGCACGTAGAAAAGAGATTTCTTTTTTTTCAGCACCCGCGCCAGCCGCGGCGCCCGAACCGGCAGCCGCACCGGCGCCTCCACCTGTCGAAGGTAAAATCAACTTTATTTTTCAAGAAATGAAGCTTCAATTCTCTTGACAAGTTTTGTGTATTTTTACTTATCTTTTACCCGGCCTTTCATTGAGAGTCTGACGTTTAGAAGCTGACAAAAGTGGAAGCGCTCCATACTGACCTCATCATATCTATTCGTTTATTTCGTGGTGATTCAGAAGTGGTTCAAGTTAATTTACTAACTGTTGTTTGTTTTGTTTCAGCCTCAGCTTAGAAGTCGTCAGAAATGCATTGAAACAGTAAAACACAGTGTTGTCACAGATGGTCATCATCATCATCATTGTTGTTTTGGTCGCCGTCACAGTCCATTTAAATACGATAACTATGAGGTGATATAATTAATTTACTTTAATTATTATTTTTATACGGACGAAACTCCTACGCTCACACAGTTTGTACATTTTTGTATTTATCATGAACGTGAAGTAAATTATGCAAGAAGTATAGTTTGGAGTTTCTTTATGCTACTTTCTCACAATATGAACTTACTTCTAATGAAAGTCAACTTTTATCAGGGCCGGTTTCTGAATTGAGAATTGCACTAAGTAAATACTTAAGTAACGTTCTGTCACGCTATTTTCTGAGAAATTCGAAGAGAGCACTATTTACTCAGCGAAATTCTCAATTCAGAAACTGGCCCTTATAATAAACAAGGAACGTAGCCGTCATTCCAATTTTCCAACAAAACAATTTTGAAATGTTGATATCCGGAGGGCAGGTACTGTTCTAAGATATGTTCATATTTTTCCAGAACTACGGATGTCGTTTGGTTAAATTAATAAAAATAAAATAATAAAAATTCTGCTAAGAAGCACGTTGTTTTTCAAAACTAAGGAGAAACAGGTAGCTTTCCAGCTTTTCAGTGTTCCGTAGCTGAAGGAAGCAAACGGGACCCGATTGCTCTCCTAAAAGCGTTTGTCTGTCTGTCTATCTGCCCGCCCAACCTATAAAGAGATTATTGTCTTGAATCGTAGCCGGTTGGAATTTTCAAGTGTTTTTACTGTGGATTGCAAAAAAAGGTGTCCAGTACAAGAAATGTTTGTACGTTATTGTTTATGTTCTACCGTAAAAACGGTAATACAAGTCTAGTCTAACAAAAAATGGTAAAAATGGGCCAAATTTGAGCCGGACCTCTGCTCGGGGTTCTGATCTGAATACAAAAAAAAACAATTTGATGGGACCTATTAGCAATAAGGCTGCCAATTGTATCTTTTCTTTTAGATAGATAGACAAAAACATTTATTTAGCGGCACAATACTCAAACATTCTTTATACATGAACCAAACAAAAATGCAAAAAAATTTAAACATAACGGATAAAGTACACAGTTAAAATTGCTTCGTACATTTAACTGCACATATGTGCACAGCGGTGGTAGCCTAGTGGGTAGAACATCGGACTCGGAAACGGGAGACCCAGGTTCGATCCCCAGTGCGGACATATACTTATGAATTGGTTTTCTAAGTTATGTACATTTGTGAAGTTATAGTAGCAATACCACTCGCTAACGGTGAAGGAAAACATCACGAGGAAACCTGAGTGTCTGAGCAATTCACATACCTCAGCGCTTGAAATCGCCAATCCGCGGTGGGGACGCGTGGTGATTAAGTCCACACTCTCTCCCTGAGAGAAGGCCTGTGCCCTACAGTGGGACGTATATAGGCTGCTTATGTATGTGCACATTATTCAGTTACATTACGGTTGAATATGCAACCAAAATGTGAACGTTGAGTTGCTCGAAAGAACTTAGTAAAAAAATATCTATGGAAAAAAAAACAATACAATAAAATTAAAAAATTAAAACAGGCTTTTACATTATGCCTTTTGTTATTTTGCCTTTTGTCATTACTGTTTTTGTAACTTTTTTCCGGTATACCAGGAAAAACACAAACATGAAATATTTACAAAAATACAGTAAAATAATATCTTATTATAATATTATTACCTAAATGATATATTTATGGTTTAATATCATATTGGCTAAATAGTATGCGATCGCCAACCCGCCTGCCGAGCGTGGCGATTATGGCAAAACCCGTCATGGTTATAAAAACCACGAAGGAGGCCTATGTCCTGCAATGGACGTTAAACGGCTGATGATGATGATTATAGGAATCCTCGATGCTGGAATCCGACTGTTTTTTCTTTCCTACTCACCGATTTTTGTCTTCGCACAGAATCGTGTAAAATTGCCTTACCTCCCAAGTGGCTCTATGATAAATCGACGGTGAGGTACCACGAGCTAGCTCATTCATTAATTTACGTCTAACAATCTAAAATGATTCTGCCTCGGGACTCTCCCGTATAAGTAATTGAATTAGATTTACTTTTCATCAAAATAAATTATTCGGTCCCGAGGAAGTTGCCTGATGAAGGTCTGAAAATGGAACTTATCTGCAAATTAGGCATAAGTTAGTGCGGTGACATAGCACCCTCCGTGGGTTCAACTCAACAGTCCCGTAGCTGGGCGTTTTATAAAATGTAAGGCTGCTGTTACATCCGGCACCCGTCTCGCTCACACGATCTAATACTTTTGAAGAATGTAAAAAAATTGCATTCTTTTGATTAATGTGGTTGAGGCTTTCATCATCAGCCATTTAAAGGCCCACTGCAGGACATAGACCTCCCTCATGGTTTTCTCTAACCATAAAGGGTTTTTCCATAATCGCCATGCTTGGCAGGCGGGTTGGCGATCACAGTATGCGGTTGGAATCTCAGGAAGACGCTGCTGCCCGTCTCCTGGTAAGTTATTTCCTTAGTCGCCTTCCACGGAATGAAATGGTATGCTATTCTTAATCCGGCACCTCACGGATGTCACGGAAGTCTGAGGCTTTGCTAGATAATAAAATAACGGACATTGAAAATTATTGTCTTCTTATAGGTACTTAGTTTTGAACACAGCAAATTTTCTCAAATAAAAAAAAAATTTTTTACGTAGCCGCTATTTTTTGAAAAGCCAGCATAAGATTACAAAAATATGTCCTTAGTTTTATTATCTAGCAAACTATTAGAGTACATTTATGAAAGGTATTTTTTTCAGCGTATATACAGCATTTTTACACTTTTACTTGAGCCAGATAGTTTCCTTCGAAGTCATAAAAAAAGTGTTAAACATATATTGTGTTGTACATTTTTGAGAAACATTTACAAGCTACGTACACCCCATCCAGAAGTTCTAGGCAGAAACCAGGGCTTGCCACTTGCCACGGTTTGCTCTGTATTTCACAGTATTGAAAGTATTCGAAAAATCATCTACATTAATTAATACGGGTATTCTTTCCGTAGCTCTTAGGAATAACATAAACATAAACATTTACATACAGACACATACATTGCTTCTGGCCCCACACTAGGATACCCTGTGTCGTGGGAACCAGAAACAACGACATCACAAACATGTAAACATCCAAGACATGGGTTTTTTTTTGTCCCCAACCGGGATTTGAACCCGGGGACCACTCGCGTGATATGCAGATGCACTACCGTTGCGCCACGAGGTCGTCACTCTCTTAAATTCACCCTTCCAGCACCCAAACCAATCTATCCTTCCTGGCTACAGCCCTGCTTCTAATATTTCGCCTCATGTAACTTCGATGGACAGTCGAGAATTTTCCGAAAGGGGTCTCCATGAAACGAGGCACGGGCTCGGAGCCTGTACTCTTACCTTCATCGGTCATTTCGCGCGGGGTTGACTTAATGACGGGCTGGACTTATTTTACGTTACTCTCACTGCTACCACAGCTGCTAATGAAGTAGTGAAGTTTTTTTATTGCTCAAGAAATGCTTCAAAATGCCTCTGTGTATTTACAAGACCTTATTTCTACTCGTGCTATGACAATAGAATGAGCGGACTTTGATCGTATGACAGAGGTTTTTAGTTCATTAAAGCTTCTAAGACATGTTACATTTTTGCATGCGCATTCGAAGCGTCATCGGCTTGTGCAATCATAACAATAGTCACCATTAAAGTGTCACTAGTAAATAGTCATATTGCAAGAAGGTAGTGGATTCATGAGAGGATTTACTTAGCATGAATGTAAATGTGGGTACAAGCAAGAATCTAATCCCATGGGACGTTATTTTGAATACGTATTGAATTGAACCCTTTCTTCGGAGGGCTGTTCAATTTGTGTAGTTCGTCTAATCGAACCTAAATATGCGCACCGAACGTATGCGCTTCGATAAAAAATATAATAATTTTCCGTCAAAAATTCAACCGGATGCTCTACACAGCGTAAGAGCTTACGTCTGGGTAAGCAAGCCCATAAAAAGCGTTGCTGTATCCCAACAAAAACGATTATCTATAAATAGAAACCTGCGACAAAATAGATGCTGGCTAGTCCCCGGTTAACACGCTTCAAGAGGCCATAAAAACTGCTTGTACAGAAAACCGCTAGAAGGGTCCTCAGGTAACCGAGGCGCGATATGCAGCGTACATAGGTAATAAGTATAATAACTCAACAAGAGTAAGTCTGGTATTTAGGTATTTTGTCGGGGTTTTCTGTCTAGCACCCACATTCCAACAAATATATCGAGCGAATGCGGGTGGAAGGGGCGGTAAGGGACGACCCAGACGGACATACTTCGACCAAATAGGGGATGTATTAGCAAAGGGCAAGATAAAAAGTACCCGAAACCGGCGTGCGTGCATGCAACGACTAATGAATGTTGAGGAAGCGAAAGTGATCTGTCAGGATCGCAGCAAGTGGCAGTCCCTGGTCTCAGCCTACCCCTCTGGGATACAGGCGTGAGTTTATGTTATGTTTTCTGTCTAGCACCCACAGGCCGAGCTTTATTTTGTCGTTGTAATAGACTCGGAAAAGTGACGACTACATATCGTAGTAAAACTTTTTTTATATTATTTGGTAAGCTGATAAATTGCTAAAGTTTTTAAAAGTAGTTTGAACCTGTGACACATCCATTTTGTATTGTTAAGAGAATTTTCAATATTTAACTCCCTCCAACTCAAACCTACAATTTTTGCGTTCGATCCTTTTTTCGATAACTTGCAATCAAGGATATTGTGTAATTGATTATAACGTATTAAAGAGTGATTCAAGACGATCATGTTGGAGAAAAAGAAATAAAAAACCTTACCATTGAACAAGTTATGATCCCCTGCTGTCCACTGTACAGTTGATTTGGTGGGTATGTAAAGCGAAATACAAGAGTATCCATACCTGAATTTATCTTCTCCCATATTTCATGAGTTCGTAGTTCGCCTATAACATTTTTTATGTTTATCTTTTTCAAAACTGAATGCCACATTTGATAAGAAAGTATTTTATGACGGGACTAATTAAAAAGTTCGTTTGACATCAAAGGATCGTTCTCTTATGAAACGAAAGGACCCTCATGGTACACGTTTACGAATTTCCTATCACATTTTCATTAAAACTTTCCATGGAAATTACCTTCGATATTGTGTGAATCTGTAATGTACAGATATTTACCAGAAACGTGTTAAGATTTTAATGCAAAACACGTAGTAGAGTATTCCGGAATACCAATTGTGTACAGTGACACTCCGAGGTCCTTATAAAATTTAACAAGAAAATGAGGGTTAGGCTGGCCATAACGTATTACGTGCCCCGAATGAATTTAATCAGGGACGAGCTTAGTCTACTGAAAAATCATTATTTCGAGACACAGAGTGCGCCAGGCCAATTTCCCGGCCGGCCGCTACTCGGCGTATATTTGCACATAGGCACACAGAATGCCCCAGGTCACGGGTATATTTACATGAATAGAATTTTCTCTTCGCAGCCACCACAACTCTAAAATTTTGCAAAATGATTACGGTTACCGAGAGAAATGCCACCAAGTTTCGTTTCCAAGAAATGGGGGCCGAAGTAATTACTTACAATAATTTAAAATGTTAGAATGAGCATAGCATAAGCAGCCTATATACGTCCCATTGTAGGGCATAGGCTTTCTCTCAGGGAGAGAGTATGGGCTTAACCACCACGCGTGCCCACCGCGGATTGGCGATTTCAAGCGCTGAGGTATATGAAGAGCTCAGACACTCAGGTTTCCTCACGATGTTTTCCTACACCGTTAGCGAGTGGTATTGCTACTATAACTTCACGACCGAGAAAACGAGAAAAATCCAAATGAAAGGAATGGCCTTAACTATCTCTCTTTTTATCTAGGAGAAAGCAAGAGCACTTTAATGTAACGTAAATATCAGTAAATTTAAAGGTTACCTCACGAGACAATTCTCATTGTTTGGTTTTGATTTACAAACTAGTGATGTGAACCGATTACAGTATTTTAAAATTACGCTTACAAAAAATATTTTTATCTAACAGGTACTGTGCGTTTTTATTTAATTGTTAGTTTTGAAAAGTGATGAAAACGTAATATCAAAATAAAGTAGATTATGTCTTGTATATATATATAAATAATGAAATCATTATTTTGGTGCAGAAATAGAACAATGATATCACCTAGCAGTCTGCTCAACCTGAAAATACCAAGTATTGTCAGCACAGGTTCCCAAAATATAAGCAGGATTGAATTATCTTTAACGCTCGTTTTACTTTGAAAATAAGGGTTTCACCCTAAAAATCAATGTGAATTTTCTCTTGGCTACTGATCGCACTGTAAATTACACTGTAAAAAGTAATCGATTATTTCATTATTATCGGTTTCGCAAAAAACGGTTTTTACCGGTTTTCATACAACCGGTTCACATCACTATCGCTAACGACATGCTGGATTTCATTAAATACTTTATGAATAGGCTTATGTGTCTCTAGTTTCTTTGTTATAAACTTCTAAATTCTAAGCACGAACAAATCTCGATTTGGGTCTTCTTAAGATATTGGTAAAGTTTGTAAATTAAAACCAAACTACGTTTGTATGGGAACGGCCTCGTAAGGAGCCCTTTTCAGTACAGCCTTTCAGTTAGCTTTCAGTAACTGTCAACTTTCTATGAGAAAGATAAAGGTATACACCAACGCTACAGTTGTTTGAGATCCCATTCCGCAATGGAGAACTTGCACTACAAGATGTTTTAATATGATAGGAAACGCCATGTTAACTTTTTTTTTTTGTTTTCTACGACTAATACTTTTCATAACCCGTTGCAAAACCTGGTGGTACAAAAAGGCGCCGTACAAATCGAACTCAAGCTATGACGTCACGACTTGCACGTAACTCCTTATAATGTTTGAAGCGTTTATCGATATTTGAGTTATCTCGTAAAATACCTAATGCTTTTATGCATCAACGTTCTACACCCTTATAAGAAAACGCGTAGAATTCAATGAAAAAGCTAAATCTAAAAAGTATATTTTATGATTATTAGAGTATCTTTATTTTTTGCTATTTTTGTGATCCCGTAAACCCCAAAGAAATATTTTTCTTCTATGGTATAAAAAAACATATACGCTTCGAATTTATAGTCTCCTCCTTTTTTGAAGTCAGCTAAAAAGCAATGTCACTCCAATCTGAGTCAGACTCATGTACCCGATCGGAAATTTAAATTCACTTTCTAAAAAATATTATCGATACAGTAGTAATGTTAGGTACACGTTAGTTAATATATTTCTCCAACATATATAATAGTACAAGTGCGACATTTAACATAAACTTCTAGGCCGTGATTGCCCGTAAATGTTCGTAATTATAACACAGTAATTACGTTGTTTTCAGGAAGTTCACCAATTAACACCTAATTATGTAGTAGGAAAATTCGATTGATGAAACTCGTTTTCTTTGAAAATACGTCCGTACGTGACGTAACTGATTACATTCCACAGGACAGCAAGCTTTACAATTACATCCATACACTCTACTCAGTTTCGTTAGAAGAAGATACGGTAAAGATTGATGTGCTGTCGACTGTACAGCGCATGCATGTAAAGGTGGACGTGCTGTCAACTGCACCTAAAGGGGGGTAGGCAATTCAATCTAAAGATTTTTTTTATTAATAAATCTCGTTCTGCGAATGAAAATTTTCTGGTAGGCATTGGTTACAAATTCACGCTCAGAAACGGGACCAATCTGTTTACAGACCTGACGATTAGTCTATACTAATGAAATGAGCGTAATATGTACGTACGGTAGAGTAAATCGCTCTTTGTATGATTGATTAATTCTGTGCGTTACCGAGGTGACATTATATTAATTTTGCTTGGGCTATATTACAGTGGCAGCGTGATTGGTGTATGGTGGATGTACTGAACTCATTTAAATTGAATGGCACAATTAGTAAGCCCCACCCGCCTAGCATAATTTGCATGGGGTCAGTTTTTGGCTAAACACCTAGGTAGTTTTTTTACTGACACTGGAGCTACCCGAAAATAATCATCACCTGTCACTATTTCCAAAACATTTTACGTGATTTTAAATCATGAGGCTGCTTTTCCTCAAACGGTCCAGAGGCCTTCAGAGGTTTTAGCGCTAAAATAAAACTTTGCTGAATTACTGTCCAACTCTTGTCCGAGCAGAGGATTTCACGCAACATTTTAATGCGAAAATTAATTTGAAACAGCGGAATGTGTGTTAGCAGAGTTGCTTTTGAGCTCTTTAGTAACTTAAATCGAGAGTTGAGTAAACTATATTTTACGTGTGCGCTAGCGAAATTATACTCTAGAAAATCTATCGACTCATGCCCCTAATATCAGATCCCTTCAACAAAGCAATCCAACGTATGTTTGCACACTCCTCCATCCTTCAGTGAAGTTTTGATCTACACTCCAATGCTCAGTTCAAACTCAGTTAAGTAACTCGACTCGTAATTATACAGGATGTTAAAAAAGAGTTGGATAATCAGAGTTATGTTATTTTTCGGTGGCTTTATGATCGATAATAAAGACCAAAATAAAAAAATATATACTTAGACACTATGATAAAGAAATAACAATGCAACCCCGCAACTGTCAAAAAATTCAAAATGGTGGATGTCCCGTTTTCTTAAGTATTTGTACGGGAAAAGCACAATATTTGTAAATCTGTGAAATAGGCCTCTAGTTGATTTATAACAACCCAACTTTGTTCCTGTATTGGGCTATACGAGCGACTTTGCAAGAAATGACCCCATTTAATTTTTTTCACTTCGTGGTTTACTATGACAATATTTGATGAACAATGATGATGATTTGAGGTACATTGCATAGCCGATCAACCCACAGAAGAAAACGATATAAGGAAACGTATAGAATTCAATAAAAACAACTTAATCTGATAAGTTTTTTATTATTATAATAATTTTAGTTTTCGCATTTTTTGTGATTCCGAAAAGCCTGAAATTAGTAGATTTTACAACAAGTGCACAAAACGAACCATTCTTATGTCGAGGATAAAATGTTTTTGTGGACGAGTTATAAACTCTGCTTTTCCCTTCGGTTGCGAGGAAATAAAACAGTAGTATAATTTAGCCAATTGAAGAAATTGATGCTTTTGCCCGCCGCTTTATTTTTTTTAAAATCTTACTACATTGATATTAGGCTTGGGCTGCAGACCTATATGGCCTACTATTAAATTAATTTTGTAATATAAATTTTCTTAAATTAATTAAATAACCTACCGTACTTGAATTAAAATTTTAATATCTTTTATGTCTTAAAAACACATAAGGCAAAAAAATTAAAGTAAATATTATAAAATAAAAAATTCTATCTATGAACTTCTTATTGTGTTTGGCTGTATGGCTCATTTTCTTTGCCTTAATACAGATACATTTATGAGTAGATACGTTAATGCACTTGTGCACAAAATTCGATTTTGTGCAGCCTTATCCTGCACAAATAAGCACTTTCAGAGCATGAGAAGTGAAAACTATTTTTATGGTTTTATTTTTCCTAAGTTTTATATGTCTTCTACGGTACAAAAGCAATGTCACTCCAATCTAAGTAAGACGCAAGTTCTCCATTCAGTTTATTCCCGCTCTTAAGTATTTCTGAAGTAGGAGCCTATTTCTAACATCCTTTTAAAGATAATGTTCCTCGATAAGTGTGCTAGCTATTCGCTAACTACGCCAGCTGAACATTCTGGGTGGCATCCGCACGTTTGTTTCGAAACTCAGGCGAATGGTTGTGGCACCATACGCTGAAGCAACGTTCCGAGATTAGAAGGCTCACTCAGTATATGTCTGTGCGTAGATGATAATGTCCTTGATGATTCTTGATCGTCTCTTCTTTTATAATCTTATTTTCTTGTCCGGGGCCGTATCGGAAGTAGCGTGATGGTCGCTTGTCAGTGTATTAAATATGAAACCATTAAAAAAAAGAACTAGCACAGAGCATATAACACTGCGTTTTAGTCGCTAGATTCGAGTGAATTCGCTTGTCATTATATTAAATATGAAACTATTCAAAAAAAGAATCGTATTTCTCGCTAAATTCGAGTGAATTGTCGGGGTCAAGCGCGACGTCGACGACCCTTCCGAACATATCACTGCTTCATAACAAGGCCCCTGTGTCCATTGATCACAACGACGATGTCACTGATGCATGCTATTCCTTATCTAAAAAAAAGGTAATAGGCATACGTAGAATTCATGTGGATAGTTAGTACGGATAAAGGTGGAGAATATAAGTTTATAGCGGGCAACACTGACAGGAGGCGAATACGGTTGGTACGGGGTAAGCCTCTAGCCCTCATGGTTATGAAAATCATGAAGGAGGCCTATGTCCTGCAGTGGGCGTCAAATGGCTGATGACGATGATGACGATGATGATGATGATGAAGCCTCTACGTCGCTACTCCCCTCATCTCCTCAGTTGGTCAAATGAACTTAGAGTAACTCCAGGAGCAGTATTGGTGTTGCTTGTACATTTTCATATTCATATTCATTTATTGATCTGTGAGTCACAAGTATGTAAGATGATATAAAAAAAGTAAAGTTATATGTGCTCTACCTTAATAGGCATACAAATCATATCCAAATTAATTAAAATTGAATTTTAATCATAAAATTAAATTTAAAATGTTAATATTAAATGAAGTTACACCTAGAACAATTAAATTAAAATGTCAAGTAATAACAAATGTCAATAAAATTAAGATAAATAGTGCAAATACAAGATAACATGTCGATTACAAATTACAAAATTATGATTAAATTGCTGATAACAGCAAAGAATTCTTGTTACATCGATTATTATATCGATTGTTCAGAGACGCTTGTTTAACTAGTCCGTGTCAGTAAACTGTTGTAATGCTGAAAGGACGGTGAAGAAAAAATATGACCTCTCAGACACTACAGAGTCTAAGCGGTCATTTATTCTATCTGTTGTAAGTAGGGGTTGCCACTAAACGCTGTATAAGTCATCTGTCGTCGACATAAAGCGCCACTTGCACCATCCCACTAACCCGGGGTTAACCCGTTATGACAGTTAACCCAGTGTCAAATTGTACTGGCAACCATGGTAACTCCAGGTTTAACCGGTCAACCCCGGGTTAGTGGGATGGTGCAAGTGGCGCTAAAAGTCTTTTCTATGTTATGACAGTTAACCCAGTGTCAATTGTACTGGCAACCATGGTAACTCCAGGTTTAACCGGTCAACCCCGAGTTAGTGGGATGGTGCAAGTGGTGCTAAAAGCCTTTTCTATGTATGCACTGTGTAGGGATTTCGTTACACGCTATATATATAATTTACTACTCTTTCGTATAGTTTCACTGGCGCATATCACTTCATTACCCCTTCGATTAGTCGCTTTAACCTGTAACCAAAGGAAACCTTTTGTATGTTCTTGCCTACAAAAGAGAGGCTGTTTAACTTTGTGTTCCGGATAAGCGCTGGTGTAGACGTCAGAGGAAATTGCTCACTACCTACTTAAGTACACTTGAATAAGAGTAAAATTGAGGAGGCAAAGAAGAAAACCTCATAATTATTTTGTTCCTTTTTTTGTTGTCGAGTCAGAGTGATGACAACTATCGTCCAGCAAAATATTGCATCATGACAGAACAGTTTACATTCTGTAGAAAAATTTTTGTTCAGTTCGAGCGGTAGATAAATTTGTTATCATTTTATTGTTTTCCCTAAAGTGTTAAAAAAACCTAATAATAAAAATTGAATTTGCAAGGATATTTACTCGTATATTTTTTCATTTTACAATTTTCCGACGTTACGGTATTTTTGCAAGTTCCGTGGTTCTCGGTAGACTGAGGTGACAGACGTCTTATTAAATAAACTTTTAAATGAACGAGTAAATATCCGTGCCAATTCAGTTTTTTTATGTCTAGTGCTCGTGTTAACCTTACAAAATTCTAAACCCTACTATCAATATCTTTTTGAATTTTTTTTTTGTTTTTAATATACGAGTATCATCATATTTGGCCCATCAATATACGTACTCCGTTGCGCAAGGGCCTCTTCATGCAAACGCCAGTCGCTTCTGCTTTGCTCAGTTCTTCTCCAGGTCTTCCCTGCTGCCTTTTCAATGTGCTACCTGGCTGGGGGTCGACCTACACTTCTACGTCCGGTCCTCGGTTGTCATTCTAGGAGCTTGCGACATACCTAACCTAATATATAAAAATCTCGTGTCATAGTATTTGTTATCGAACTCCTTTGAAACGGCCTCACTGATTTTTAGGATTCTGTAGTCCAACAAGGAACCCTTACAGTTTCGCCATGTCCGTCTGTCTGTCTGTCTCTCCGTCCGCAGCTTGGCGCAAAGACCGGTGGTACTAGAAAGCTGTAATTTGGTGTGTGTATACATATTTTTTTGTTTACTGTACCTCCCCTAACATGAAAAGTGGGGATGATTTTTTTTCCTCGTCTACTCCATCATGTGGGGTATCGTTGGATTGGTCGTTGAAAAATATTGTGGGTGTAGGAAAACCATTTTCCGATTTAGGGTTCCGTTTGCGAAATATTAAGCTTTAAAGCGCAAATTTTTGTCCGAGCAGGGTGTCCCCCCTCTATCCTAGCTAAACGGTTGATTGTAGAAACGTGAAAAAACTGCAAAGTGGGTTACTTGGGGCTGCAAATGATGTACAATTGCTTCGGCCAGATGTCGCTGCCTGTACGTAATACAGAGAAGTTTGTCAAGAGGCTTGAAATTTCGCCGATGCTTGCACTAGCCCATTAGCTCAATTGGGAGAACTGGCACGGTTAGCCAGACGTTGCTGGTTCAAGTCCCGACATAGGCGGAATTTTTAGCCTTTAAATAGGTTTTTAACAAATCAATAAAATATTTTTTTTTTATTCAAAGTAGAACAGAAACTGCGACTACAAGTTGAACTAGGTGTCCATTTCAAAATCTAAACCATTTTGGAGAAAAAATTTAAAACCTACCTGTCGTGTTTTTTCTAGCAGCTTTTTTAAGCGCTCGTCATGGTTGATCCCCATTATGATGACGTCATCAACGAAAGAATCTATACCTTCGAGATCCTCGAGCAGTTGCCTGACCTTTGCATGAAATACCTCAGACGCAGATTTAATATCGTAAAGTACCCGCAGGTACTGGTACGTCCTAATGTAGTCCCAAAAGTGCAGAGGTAGGCACTTTCATCATCAAGCTGGATCAACCAGAAGCCAGAGGGAACGTCCATTTTGCTGAAATACCGCGCACCTTTTAGTGTGGTGGTTACCGCAGTTAATGTCGGCAACGGGTGATGTTGTCGTCGTATAGCCCTATTCAAAGGCCGCGGGTCTAAGCAAACCATCTTTTTTTTCTTTCAATAACTATGCCACTGACCCAGTCTGTAGGGTATGTGACCTTTCGAATATCCCCCCCATGTCTTGCATACGACACAACTCCTTCCGCAACTGGTCCCTCACTCCGAGAGGTATCTTTCTAGCCGGGCAGATGCAAGGGTTCGCATTACTATCTATATTATAATAACCTGGCAATTTTCCCAAGTCTCTGAACAAATTATCATAACATTGCAAATCAACTAAATATACTCTTTTTATAAATCCTAATTGCTCCAACTCGTGTTTACCTAGCAAACTTTGGCTCTCATTCTCTGCTATATAACATTTTAATTTGTATTCTTTATTCTTATGGAAACAATTAATTGTGTCTGAACCGGTTATTGATATGTAATTACCGCAAAATGTCTGCGCGCGAGTGTTGTCACACCCGGCGTATTCGCCGCCCAACGGCCGCCGCCCGGCGCATTCGCCGCCCAACCGCCGCCGCCGCCGCGTCGCAGGTCGTGATCGGAGCCCAGCCCGCGATGCATGGGACCAACTCGGTCTCCGCGTCGTCCTGCCGCTCCACACTGCGTCCACTGACTCCTTGGGTTCCCTCTTCACCCTTTCTATTTGCCGGCCTTCATCGCTAGATATCTCCTTCGCTTGACATATCTTAACTGCCCTTTCTAGGGTCAGATCTTCCGGCCTAAGCAATCTATCACGGACCGCGACGTCCATCACGCCGCACACGATACGATCGCACAGCAAACCGTCCTTCAATTGTTCGAACTCGCACTGGCTTAATATTCTCAAGGCCGTCACGTACTCGTCAATACATTCTCCACTTTCCTGGTTTCTCGTAAAGAATTTAAACTGCATGTGTGTGTTTGTCTTAGTGCCGAATTAGTTAAATATCTCAATGACCTTGGTAATATTGTCGCAATCCTCTCCTTTACTAAACCTCAACATTGAGAAAATGTTGCACCTCTCAGGCTCGAGTGGGTTTATGAGTAGACTAGCAAACTTAGACATGTAAGCCTTTTAATGTATTTTGTTTTCTGGTGTGTACAATAAAGTGTTCTAATCTAATCTAATCTAGCCTGCATATCACTTGGTTCTTGCGTTACATCTGATGCCTTCAGAAACACTTTGAATTGTTTCAACCAGCTGCGCTACGCGTCGGCCCGACTTGCCGGTCCACCTTCTAGGCTTAGTTCAGCCGGAGGCCGCGCGTGTTTTGTAGTTAATAGCAATTGAAACGGTCCAATGATCACTGAAATCCGCACGATAAAATTTGTAATTCGTACTGATTATGTAAAACCGCTGTCGTAGCAAAAACACAAGACGGTCGGATAAAGACTGATTTTATTCCTCACAAATCACCTACCCACTACTACAATGTTTATATCTAAATACCTACATTAAGTACAAGATTAAAATTTGTTATTTGTATCAAGTTGTGTTCTATGAAGTTTTAATTTTTTTTGTTCAACTCTTCGTTTGATAGATAATAATGCTTAAAACCAGATTTGTCGAGTAAAATGTACATTTTTCTACGTAAGACAATATTTTACAGAAGGCTTCAACATTCATAGAGCACTTAAAGCGCGAATTTGATTAAGCCCTCATATTAAAAAAATATATCTGAGAAAAAAATCATAGAATTTAAACACTAACCTAACTCTACTCGGCGTGTTTCAGGAATTTGGTACTTTCAAACAAACTTTTATACAAGGTGTATCAAAATTCCAATATGAGTACATACGAACATCAGCGGCTCTACTCGTCAATGAAAACTTATTTTAATATGGGAAAACATTGAAACCAGCATGTAGTCGATAACGGAACAACTGATATTTTTCGAACTTTTCCCTTATTAAAAGTCGTTTATCGATTGATGAGTAGAATAGAACAAATATTTATACTAAAACTAAAATACATACTATAGTAGAATGAACATACATACCCTGTATAATAACTCAATAAAAAGTTCTCAGCGCGGTGGCATCTAAGAAAGATTCATTATTTTGTGTCTGCTCTGAGAATTAATCTAGATTCTTTCAGCTTTCTATTCATTGGACGAACTATGCAAGTAATAATTCTCCGTCGAGTGACAAAAAAGCTTAAGTCGTTCTAATAGGCTGAGTTAGGCGATCGTCATTGATCTAATTATGTGATGGGTTCTATTGTTATAATGAAATAATGTTTTCTTTCTTTATTTCTTTCATTCTAGTGGAACCTAAACAACCGTAAATGGGAAAGCTACTCATCTCTTTTATCCTTCAGCATCTTTCCATCATAGGGTCACCTGGAAGAAATTGCTTTTAGCAATAAGACCGCCAACTGTACTTTATGTTTACATGTTTTTATGTCATGTGCTCTGGTGTACAATAAAGAATATTCTTATCTTACCAACAACTTTTACTGTGGGGGGGACTTTGAGATTGAAGATAAATTCTCAATTCTGTCAGTTGCAACAGAAAGTCAAAAAGGAATTCTCTCCAATCTTGGCCAGAATTTCGTATTTTTGAGAACAAAGTCACGCAGTCACATTCAATTAGGACGACGCTTCCCTCTTTTTGTCGTCGCGCGCTAAGCGAACAATCTTTTCGCTTAATAAATTGAATGCTGTCTGCCGGTTGAAATTCGTATTTCAATGGAATTTCACCCGACTTTCGCAATACGTCTCGAGTCTCAGCGGAACATGGAGCTAATCTTGAAAAGGCTTCTTACCATATTGGAGCGAAACGGGATTATTTTATTTTTCGTCTGATCTTGACCTAAAAATGCTGTGATTTGTCTGAATAGAGTTGACCAGTCTGTTTATTGTCTGATTATCAGTAAAACTCTGTTTATTTCTTTTCCTTGATAAATCACCACCCCAGACTATATTAATCGGCGTTTTTCACGTTTTAAGGAATCTAATTTTTTATTAAAACACTATTCCTCTAAAACACTTCTTGGAGGTAGTTTAAAAAATCTGTGGCTACTTTTTTCCCTTTACCATAGACTATTTTAACTGCATCTGAGGAGTGTCTTCAGCAATCATTTAATATATTAAAATCTCAGTGTCACAGTGTTTGTTATCGAAACGTTCTCTTAAACGGCTTCACCGAATTTTATGAAAATTGTTGCGTATTGGTAGGTCTGAGAATAGGTCGTAGGCTCATTAATATGGCAAAATAACGTTTGCCGAGTCTCCTAGTATTCTTACAAAAAATCCTTTTAGACGTTTTTCAGTAAGGATAAGGGTATTCTTATATACTGCATTTTATTTTTTGTTGTAAATAGATTGCCGTAAGATCAAATTAAGAAAAAAATGTTTTCATTTTAATAATTACTTAATGGCATTTCAGTCAGTTTTTTTTGCAAAAATCAGCCAGCAACTTAATAGTGCAAAAAACCCACTGACTTTTTTGGTAGGTATGATAGAGATCAGTGAAAAAAACTTCCACTCACGAAAAACTCTGTGTTTTTTTAATGAGGCATAGAAGATGGCTGTGGTTTTTTTAAACACAGAATAAATATTTTGCTCTTTTGTATTACTAACTAATTGTTTTACTGACCGATGGTGCGAGGAATAACCAAAACCATAGACGTCATTAGTGTTGCAACATAAGTGATATTCTACATACTTAAAGTTATCACCTCCAAAATGTCTTTGAAAATTCAAATTCCTGATTGAATATGCATACAACAGGTTATTGAAATAACGCAACATATAAAAACTGTTATTTCAGTATCGACAAAATTTTAAAAAATCGAATAAGCGAAAAAAAATCGAAAAGGAATTCTTATATTGTTTTATCATTTATTAAATGCAATTTTGAAACTTGACGGGGTCATTTTGTACAAAAAAAGATAATTTTAAATTTGTGCTTAGGTAAGAATTGGAATTGGTTTGTATTTATGAAGTAACGGGTGTCAACTTTGACATTTTCAAATCAAAGAAAACGTACCACATAAATTATATTCTTTTTGTTGCATTAACCCGTGCTGAGGACAATTTTAAAAACTTATTTAGAGGCTACGTAATACAGAGAATCGCTCGTAGCCCCGGCTGCCTGAGTGATCTTAAACGATCACGAAGGTTAAGCAACACAGGGCGCGTTCAGTGCATGGATGGGTCGCCGTCTATGACTAACGCTAGTGGCATATTTCCGAGCGGTTCCGTGCTACGCAAGGCACGTTAAGCTGTTGGTGCCGGCTGCCGTCGATAGATGGCAGTCGTTAAGCCAAGTCAGAGGCCTTAGGGCGGCTTGAAAACTTCTGACAGTAGACGAGCCACTAGTCTACAAGCCTCCACCAATCCGGACTTGGCCCCCGTGGTGGAGTATAGCCTATACCTTCCTCAGGGAAGAGACCCGTGCCCCTCGGTGGGGACATAATGGGTTGATGATGAATACAGAGAAGTTTGTAAAGAGGCTCGAAATTTCTCTGATGTCTGCACTTGCCCATTAGCTCAGTTGGGAAAAGTTTACAAAAGGACTGGCAACTATTCCATTCGATATCTGTCAGCATAAGTGGATTTTGGAAGCGATTTATTTTAAAAATCACAAGTAAGTGCAGGGGTCTAACATTTTTTTGAAGTATATACTTATATACGCTCTTAGTCAAAGTCAAAGTAAAAAAAAATATTCAAAGTAACACAGAAACTGTGACTTATTGAACGTTACAAGAAAAACTAGGTGTCCGTTTCAAAATCTAGATCATTTGGAGAAAAAACGGACAAAAAAAACTTAGTCTTTTCAAACATATTCCTCAATTAACAGAGTTTACATGTCATATCTTCTAAAAAGCTAGACAGATACTATTCAATAATATTTTTACTTCATTACTCTCTAAAACAAAATTGGTTCCATGGTGCCAGATTAATCTTGCTGTCATCCAAAATGACTTTGGAGGGAAACAAATCAACCATCCACTCTCGCTAAGTTTCACCTCTGCGACGCGATGCGCTCCCATTTAATTTCTATTTTTGTTTAAAAAATACTTTTAAAGAGAAACCGTGGAGAAAAACTTCGCTACCAGCGAGCAGTTCTAGCGCACTGATAGAATGCTTACTCACATGCAAAAGTTATTTATAAGTTATTAAGAAGTTTTTTTTCGCTTCATTAATCTTTGCATGCACGCACGCCGATTTCGGGTAGTTTTTATTGAAAGAGGACTGTGAGGATCGTGGCAAGTGGCAAACCATCGTCTATGCCTACTCCCCCGGGAAACACGCGTGAGTTTATGTAATGTAATGTTACATGTCGTTAAAATGCGAAAAATCAAACATAATATAAGCGGCCTATTTACGTCCCACTGAAGGGTACATGCCATTTTCCAGTAGGCGAATACCTACTGAGAGAGTGGTGATTAGGAAAAGTATTACTTTTAGAGCAAAATCTTTATCAGGACTATTTGTCTTGACATGCTCTCTCTATTAAGAGCAAAATAATATATATTTTCCCAAGAAAGGGTAATTAGATACCACTGGGAGGGAGAGCTTTCAAACAATAATGAACGAAGGCAGCAAGAGGCGGTTACAGGTGTTCGGGTGGGGAACAAATCCTCGAAAACTTTCCAAACTCGAAGCATTTTATATTCCCTTTTATTCTAATGGACGCTAATTCGTCTTGAAATTCCCGAGGAGATTCCAAAAGGATGACTCTAATTTTTGAAGTAATTGGGTTATTGAATTACAGAATTCCAATTCTTGTTTCAAGGCTTATCTTTGTGGTAAATTGGATAGCGATCTTTGTTTGTACAATTTTAAGGATATTTACCTAATAGCTATTTTAAAGTACCTTTCGTAAGTATAACAGATTACTACTACACTGATGACTATTCCTGTAAATTTGCCCTACCTAAAAAACCCCTTTAAGTGGTCTTTCCCTTTGTTCTACATTAATCTACAATCTACGTGACGGGCCACGCACAGTATAAGGCTTCGATTAAAACTATTAACTCAAACTATAAAAAAAAACAAAAGTATTTGTCGCTAGATCCGAGTGAATTGTCTGGCTCACGCGCGATGTTCAGACCTTTCCGAACATATCGCTGCTTCATAATAAGGGCCCAGGTTGGCCAGGGGCCTGTTTCATAGAACTACAATAATTCATAGTTTACTATCACAATTCGACGTACATTGCTATGTCGCTTAATCCACAGATTAACAAATAGGAAGACTCTGTTACGCTATGTACATAGAATTGTCATAATAATCTACGAATAGTAGTTTTATGAAACGGCTGTAACTGTCGATAAAAATGTAAGACATTTGCGCCTTTCAACTCTTTGATTTGAAAAATAAACATTTATTTCGTGGCTTCAATCCAGTTTCTGAATTGAGGATTCCTAGATGGTTCTTTTCTGATAAATCTGAAAATTCTCTATTCAAAAAGCTACGCTATAATTACTGATCTTTTGAGATTTTATTAGTTTACATAAGCAGAGTAATATTACACTGCCAATTTCCATAACCCCAAAAATAAGTTTTTGAAACGATCGGGTGGAAAACATAAATTCGGATATGCATCAAAAGTTTTCTTTAATGAAATTGCTTTCCGGGGCAAACCTGCACCGCAACATTTACCGTCTCCTTTGTGCAGTTCCGTTTCGTTCAGTTTCAGCGAAATAAAACTAGGTGCCCTGTGTTTTGACATCGGGAGGGAAGGCTTTACAAAATTTGTATTTTTCGAACTACTATTTTAGTAAGCACTGCACATTATTAACTTTGCTGACTGGAATCATAATTAAGTTAATAATGTGGAAAACTGGAATCACTACTTGAATTTTTGTCGAAAGAGTTTTGAAGTTTTGTATTTTTCATTTCATTTTGTATACTTACTTACATATTTATAAAAACACGATTCCTTAACACAGTGAAACACTTGAAACAGTTTTCAAATGAAGTATAAGCTAATCTTTCCGTTTACCACATACTATTTAATCTGAATTTGAGGAGTGTTTTCGTGGAATTACTACAAAAAATCGTGAGGAAACCCGCGACTTGGTTGGCTCCGCATGCACTGACTTGTCTTTCCTGTGGGCTAGGTCAACTAAGCTGTCAGGATGATATAGGAGCTGGGCAAGCCTACTCCATATAATAGAACAATGTCCCAGGCACTGCAGCGTCCGAGTGGTCCCTTCACCCTTCTAGTGTGGGTCTAGGTGCCACTGGATGCTGTATAAATCATCTCATTACGTAGACGCAAAGGCAAAGTTTTAGTGGAATAGTGTTTTTATAAATAACACCATTAGATACGTTAGGGTCGAATTTCACGTTCGTGCTAATTGCTTTGTTACGGTTAGATAGAATCTTATGTGGAAATTGGGACCAAAAGTGGTCGTATATACAGGTAAAAATGTAATGAAGAATTGAATCCCTACAGATAAAAGAAACATGTTTCGTCACAACAATGTCAGGAAATAGGTATTTTAAATCATAAAAAACATAAAAAAGAAAATCACTTGTTCTGATTTTAGCGTTTTGGGTTTTTTGTAATTTTACAGTTTTCCCTATAATAAGTAAGGCGATTATCACACTGCACCGCGCTCGCGGCGCGGAGCGGAGATTTTTAAATTGTATGCAAGTATCTCAATTTGTATAGAAACCAGGCTTAGGACAACACACTGCCGACGCGTCACCGCACGGCAGAGCGTCCCGCGCGCTGTCTGCTAAACCGCGCAAGCACCGCGGGCTCCGCGGTACCGCGCGTGGCTTTATGCATAAAGGACGATCGATTTATAGATCTCGATTATAGTCTCCTAATTCGAGTGTATAAAAACCAAGTTTACAAAGTAACCGTAGCATCGTGAAAAAGTTCGGTATTAACCATTTTCCACGACGGTCGACTGCGAAGTAAATATTTACCGCGGGAAAGCAGATTGAAGCAGATTAAACCGCTCTAGGTGACGCGGATCTGCGCCTACGTCGCCGCGTGCCGCGCGTGATCTGCTGCTCCGTGCACCGCTGCGGGACGCGTTGCCAGTGGGAGAATCGCCTAATAGTTGTTTTATTGATGAGTATTTCTTATTGTAGTATTATTTACGAG
Source organism: Yponomeuta cagnagella (assembly GCA_947310995.1). Lineage (NCBI taxonomy): Eukaryota > Metazoa > Arthropoda > Insecta > Lepidoptera > Yponomeutidae > Yponomeuta > Yponomeuta cagnagella. Next base: position 17,303,974 of record OX371267.1, read on the forward strand.
TAAGTAATGTTTTATTTACACACAAAACGCTGATTTAGCGTTTTGTGTGTAAATAAAACATTATCTATCAGTATCTATTAATGTATATATTTTTAGGAAGGTAAACATACCATGTTATTATATTCTGTATTCTGTATAAGCGCGTGAAACACCACAATTAGAGTTTGATTTTGGAAATTACTTTTATTATGTGAGTTTTTTTTCGTTTTGTTTTTAAATATCATGGTTTATATATATTTTATTTAATTATCAATTTACACGCTCTACCAATATCACGGAGTTCAGTAAATCGTTCTGCACAGCAAAATGTGCATACTATATTTTAACACATATGGTTTTAAGCATCTATCAAACAGCGCTATTCCGAAGCCGAAAAACCGTAAAAAATTATATATATTTTAATCGAAAAAAAAAATTTTAAGCTCATAATAATAATAATAACTTCCATAAAATACAATCACTTGACCTGGTCCCAACCTAGGATACCCATAAACAAAATGTTGTTGTAAATGACAAACTCTAACCGATATATTTCTGGAATTTGCTCACTTAGCAATAACCCTGTATTGCTCAAAGACTAGCCAATGAGTTCTATTCATCCTTGTGCGTTAAAAGTAAAGAGGGGCAAGAGGCGTGCTGCTGAGGGTGTCAGAACAATGACAGGGCCTACGAGTCTGGATTTAACAGGCGCTGTTGAGCGCAAGCCTCCGTTAAATTGGACGGAATATTGCCCAGACGTCAAGTTTTCGGGGCGTATTCTCACAGCCTCACTACAGACGAACGGCGAAGATAGGTGAGTTTCAGTATGCGATTGAGGTACGTACCGATTTATAGAAGATGTCGCTAACCCCCGGCTAACAGCTGTAAGTTGTTCTTTTGTATGCAATTTGGCCAACCGACAACTGTTAACAGCGGATTAAGAGATTGTTAGTGTGCGAGAAACCGGGATTAACTCAAGGGCTACATTAGCGGGGTGAGGCGAATGTTCTCGTTGGCACGGGTGTGGTCACCAAATATAGTTCACCTACGATTAGTTAGAAATAGGAACAAAGATAGAACAAATATTATTACATAATTTATTGCGTCAAATACAATTTAGACAATAGGCGGGCTTAGATAGATAGATAGACAGAGAACACTTAATTGCACAACCAGGTGAAAGATATTACAAATAGTACTAAGTATTTTATTCAAGCCAATGAATGGGTGACGGGGGAAGGTGGTGGTAGTGAGAAAATATTCATTCTGGAGAAGAAGATAGTGTTCATGGACTCTGCTCTTGAAAACTCCCGCTCTCGGAGCTAGCTACAGAGGTAGCTTCTTCCACAGACGCACTGAATAACCCGTCGTACTAAACATAGTGATGCCGAGAAGTAAGTCTGTTATTTTAGTTATTTAAGCTTTTTCGCACCACTTTTTAACCACCTTTAGTAGTGGCTGCTATTTAATCAATGGTGAATAACAAACGCTTGAGTGTTCGCGAACATTTAAGAAACGATTAAGTTAAAGATAGGTACCGGAGACAGCTACAAGAAATGTCATACTGAAGCACGCTCGACGCCGATTTCTCGACTTTTGCTGACTTATCGTATATATCCGGTAGTTTCTAAAGGTGGATTATTTTTATAGTTTACCTGTAACTGGGGCTGTCATAAAAATAAGCAAGTCAAAATTTTTCGAGAACACTTACAATAGGAGGATTTAGGGAGTTATTTTTGTTACCTTTCAAATAAAATTGAACGGTTTAGACGAATAACAAAGTGAGTTTCAAGTAGAGGTCAAACAAATCCAGTCTGGATGACTGGATCGGTTTGCCCATGCCATAATATTATTTTTATGGGGTTTTCACTCACTGAAAACTTTTATGTTGCCTTAATTTTATAACAAAAGTTCGAGAGAAAGTTTAGTTTGCCTAACGAATGGCGTCACATCTACACCTTGTATCAGTATCAAGTTCTATAGATGTAAACAAATCTTTGATTAAAGTGGCCAAATCCCGGAAACATTTAAATAAATATTAATTTCTTATTCATATACTTTTAATAACCGATATATAATGGGGTGTGATTTCTTCGGAGTTAAGTTTAGTCAAATTAACAAAGAATAAAAAAAAATCATTAATTCATACTAGATGGCGGGATTATCTCGACAAATTCTTGCCGGAGTGGTCAAAGGTTGCAAATGACCGAAAATCTTGGTTTAAAAGGTGTCAGGCCTTTACCCTGCAGTAGGACACCCAAGTTATGGAGGCATATAAAAAAAGAAAACTGGATACACTTACTTTTCTGAGAAAAATTCAAGTTAGCATAAACGAAAATCACAAAAGTTATAGTTCGAAAAAAAAGTCTCTTACGTGTCCATCTCATACTCATCCAAACTGCGCGGATTGTTGTTAAGGTTATGTGTCGGTGTTAATGAGCGGTGGTAGCCGTGGGTAGAACTGGGAGTGGGTAGAGACCTAGGTTCGATTCCCAGTGCGGATTGTGACAGAAGTAGTCATTCGAATAATTTTAGTTAAATACTGTTTCCCCGTTTAATAAAGTGGTGCAAGTCTGTTTAAGGTGCTTCAGAAAATAAAAATCAGTTATTAAATTAACAACGGGCGATAGCGCGTAGCATCCAGCCGTAAAAATTGCCCGAATCCGGAACACTATGCTGCGTTCTAGAAGCAAAATCTTCGATATTTGAGCTGAGACTTAGTAGTCGACGACGCGAGTCGCGCGTTTTAAATGTTAAGTCTTTGCGACTTTCCAGTTTATTTATTGTCAAATTTTGACACCAAAAAACGCGTGACTCACGCCGTCGTACTACCTATGCTGGAGTAGAGTGGACGCAGGTACAGTCGATAGCAGGTCGAACTTTATTATTTTCGTTGCAACGTTACCCGTTTTATACCGCGGTAGAGTTCATGCACGTAAAAATTTAAGTGATCTGTATAGTTCGATTTGCTGTAGACTGTATCTGAAACCAATACATCTTCATTCTATTTCAGACACCACTAAACTTAAGTAATCCATTAATTTGACGACTTCTAGACGCAACTACGTACAAAAAAACCTAGGCCGTTGCACCTACGTAATGAGATGATTTATGCAGCGTCCAGTAGCACTTTCACTCACACTAGGTGGGTGAAGGAACCACACGGATGCTGCAGTGTCTGGGACATTGTATTTTAGATGAAGTAGGCTTGCCCAGCACCTATACCATCCTGCCAGCTTAGTCGGCCTAGCCTACACGAAAGACAAGTCAAGACGTGCGGAGTCAACCAAGTCGCGGGTTTCTTCACAGTGTTTTTCTTCACCGTGAACGTGAAAGGAAACATCGACGTCATCATCATCAACAACTCCGTACAAGTGATTTACTATTGGGTGTTCTTCTTCAAACAGGTTTGTTGGCCTCAGACAGTCAGGGCCCTATTACGAAGCAGCGATAAGTTCGGAAGGGTCGTCAACGTCGCACTTGAGCTCGACAGCTCACTCGAATCTAACGACAAATACGGTTCTTTTTTTGAATAGTTCCCAAATTTCCTGCCACTGAGTGATGAACGCTAGAAATGCATGGCTCTTTGTTAGCCCAATGACGTCATATAATACCTTAAGATACGGATTAGCGACCATCTCGCTATTTTTCATAAATGTATGATCGCCGTCTGAAATGTACTTTGTTACAGTGTTTATTGAAAATGCCATGTCAAGGGACGGACTTATTATCTTTCATAGGTTGTGAAGAGTCGATTCTGACAAGAAGAGTATTCATGACGACAAACTCCATGCTTTATCCATGTAAATTTCACACTGAAACTTGTCACTTATAAATTGGTCAGTTTTGACACGCAATGCAAATTGTTCGCGGTGGTAGCATAGTGGGTAGAACATTGGACTCGGAAGCGAGACACCCAGGTTCGATTCCCAGTGCGGGCATGTACCTATGACTTTGTTTTCTAAGTTATGTACATTTGAGAAGTTACAGTAGCAATACCACTCGCTAACTGTGAAGGAAAATATCGTGAGGAAATCTGAGTGTGACTTATGCATATACCTCAGCGCTTGAAATCGCCAATCCGCGGTGGGCACGCGTGGTGATTAAGCCCATACTCTCTCTCTGAGTGAAGGTCTGTACCCTACAGTGGGACGCATATAGGCTGCTTTTGAACGCAAATTGATAATGTAGGTCCCAAAACTAAATTTTGTGAACTGAATTTTCGACGATGAAACTATTTATTAAAATTTTGACACGAAGGTGAATGAAAGCATTTGGTTTTGTCTCGTCCGAACCTATGCCAGAAGGACTCACAAAAAGCTTTTCTAAGTATATCCTATCTAATCAAATCGTATATCTATTTAATGATACAAATATGAGCTGTATTATAAGCCCTTAGATAAACATCAACATTTTTGGACCGCGCCGCAAACGAAACCTCTGATTTATGTATAAACTTTGAATGAAATTCCAATCATGAAATAGTGTTTGACCTATCAAAATCCCGCTCGTAGAATTGATAAATTGCTTGTTTAATTCAAAAGTTACAAGTAGGTCCCCCTATCCTCTCACGGTCGGGTTTCTCCAATGTGTGGTTCGCATGTAACTTTAAGTTTCGATTAAGTGCGAAGTTACAAAGTTTCCGCTTCGATTTAACTACGAAGTTGGTAAGTACGTTCTGTTGGATAGCTCTTTTGTGGATTTCTAACAATTCAACGTAACTTTTATTGAACGGTATTAGATAATGACATCTCATAGGGATACCGCCGTTTAGCCAAAGTATTTTTCGCCAAATTTTACTTCCCAATAAACTTATGGCATCAGTTTCAATTCCCAAAAGAAACTTTAGCAAGTTTTCATTTCGCATTTTATTCATTTGGTCAAATTATCATTTCGCATAATTTTACTGCGTCAAGTTTTATTAAGACAAACGTTTATTATGCTAAAAATATAGGTGCGACGAAGCGCGTAGCGTAGCGGAGCGCGTATAAGCGTGTTAGGTTGAACATGTAAGACCGAAAACTAACCGAAATTATTTGTGTAGGTTAATTTCCAAGCCAAGCAAATATTGACCAAGTATTTATTTGGTAAACAATAACTTGCCATAATAACTTTTGCTAACTGTTTATTTGCTTTAAGTTGTTTTGAGAAATGTTTTTTTGCCAAGTGATAATTTGCGGAAAATAGTTTGGGAAGTAATACTTTGGGAAACGATTTTTGGCAATACATTAGTAAACCCATCTCATATTTTACTGAAACTACCCAAGTTATTTCAGGACTCACCCACAGCATGGTCGATGTGTGTTTAAAACTCAATTTAGGACTAATCGGAAAACTGTCGAATGCTCTAAGAATTCGTGTAACCGCATCCGTCTAGACCAAGTTTTACCAATAGTAGTTAAACTCGTGTTCAGTACACCAAAGCCCGTGTACTGAACACGAAATCAACTACTATATAATTTACTAGCTGTATTGTGTGTTAAAAAATTGAGCAAAAATGTTTATAAAAGCGGCTCAGGCTTCACGCAAAAACCTAATAAGGTTTAAGTGAAGCCTTTTGAAATGTAAATATAATTGTTTATTATCAATAAATTCTTTAAACAAACAAACAACAACTTGGCAATTTTGTTTTGCCATATTAATTAGCCTAAGACCTATTCTCAGACCTACCAAATATACAAAAAAAAATCAAAAAAATCGATGAAGTTCGATAACAAACACTGTGACACGAGATTTTTATAATTATTCTGCCTTATTTCAGAGGCAATAAGAAGTGGGCATGTATGTCCTAATCTATTGTGAAACTACTTGATTTATTTTCGAAAGTATCGTAATGAAACGTGATATATGAGAGCGCTCAGCACCCTCATAGTTGGGCCATTGTACGGAGGGCTAAGGTATGTAAACACCTCACTAGGGTTTCCGCACGATGTTTTCTTCCACGTTTAACGTGTGGTATTGCTACAACAACTTCACAAATGCACGCAACTTAGAAAACAAAGTCATGGTCTTGGTACAGCCGGTATTCGAACCCACGACCTCCCGAATGAGAAGCCGGCGTTCTACCGCTCTGCTACCACCGCTTTCACTCAGCAACCTATGCGTACATGAACAGACAGACCAAACCAAATAACCGATAGCATTAAATGTTACTTAAAATTATCATTAGAAAGAACCGATACAATGCCGTCGTATTTGAAAAAATACTCGTAGATTTAAGTAGGACATGGTAGAACTAAAGGACAAAAGACAACTTCGGACACGCATATGTGACAAAAGGGATTTTTATTACTTTTAAGAGCACGCAATACAGTTGGTCAAAATATCACTTTTACGAGTCACGACACTTACGAGTTACGGTCGTGACACTTTTTATACAAATACTACTTGAGGAGTTGTGATTTTTTTATATAAATACTCTTTCAACGTGGTTGCGTGCACATATATATGCATGAATAAATCACACCACCGACTCTACAACGTTCGATTAAGAAACTCTCAGGTCTTTTACAGTAAATCTTAAAATTCGTTTGTTTGCGGAAATATTTCATCTTCCCCGGGAATAGCCTCTCTTCGTAGATAGCCGCACGTACACGGGAAATTGCGGCAATGAACTGCGTTGGGACTCAGGGCAGTGCGCTTTTCATTTCTGGACGTGGAAAAAGTGGTGGGATTAGGTTGGGGGAGAAATGATGTTTTCTTCCTAACATTCTAAACTATTTCAGTACCGTCAGGATTTTTAATCAAATCTTGCTGGAAATCAAGCTTATTACTTTGAAATACCTAGAACTCTTGCCTCACATATTTTAAGAGGTTTTTCATTTGTTACTCACTCACTCACTCACTGACTGACCGATCATCAAAACTCTAAGGCACTTCTAGCAGACACAGAAGCTTAAAATTTAGAATATGTAAAATTTGTGTTTAGTGTATAAATCTAAATTATTTTGCAATTTCGGTCCAATTTTCTAGATACATCAACTGCATAAATATAAATATATAGGATTACAAAGTTACATTTACAGTGAATGAATCAGTATACCTGTATATGTATAATATAATGGAATAAATAGGTGCAGATCGGTACCTAGATATAATTATGTTCAAGGGTAACTTGCAAAATGGTCAAAGAAAAAAGAAGGACTATCTACATTAAAAACATAACTAACCTAACCTTATAGCGACCATATCAATATTAAAAATCTTTTATGTTTTAAATAAATAGATTGACTTGGCAATCGCACTAAACAATCTAATTTAATATAATATGTATTACTTGTGAGATAATTGTGTTTTCAGGCGATGTCTAAGTCATTCTATTTATTTAAACATAAAAGATTTTTAGTATTGATATGGTCACTAAAAGATGTTGTTCGGTTAGCTTATTACGTAATAACTTAAGACAGAAGGACCCTTAAGTGGGGACTGAATAAATTGACCGACTTGGTATTACATGGATCTCACAACTTTGTACGGAAGAAGAACTGAGTTGCGAGACTTGGCTTTTTTACAAGTTATGTTTTTAATGGCTTAGTGTAAGATGCACGAATCATAACATTTTTATCAATATTTAGTCCCTGGACTAGTACATCGAGGCCAATCCCTCTCGTAATTCAATTTAGTCCCAATAATAGCACAGTAAACTCAAACGGAGCACAAAGGCGTACATTCATCAGATAATGTTCATGTAGTCAAATAAATAGCCCATTCACGAGGGGAGATAAAACCTAACCCTTTCGAAAGAGGCCAATCGCTTACCTTATTACTTCGTGCAACTGTTTCTACTCAGTGAACAGGCGAAAACATGTTCTGTTGCTTTCTAGTAAGGACGGTTAAACGTCCAAAACCTACGTTTTGTATGTCAGTACGTCAGCTACTATTGTTGTGGATTCGACAAAAATAGCTTGATCTTGATAATTACGTGTTTCCTCTTACCGCGGTGATGTTTTTTTGAGTGGGAGGGAGGTCAACAAGGCTGGTTGCTAAGTGATCTGCCACTTGTGTTTATATTTAACAATGCACATGCCTTCGGTTCAAGTCCATTTAGTCAATTCAGTTGTAAAAAGTAACGGCTGTATAAATTGAAGATTTCGGTAGAGTTATTGAATGATATCGGAATGAGTGTAGTACATAAATCTGTCCACTGGAATGGAAGCTATAATATACTGTAACACGATTTATTTATATACTACTAGCTTTTGCCTGCGACTTCATCCGCATGAAAGGAGTAATTTCCGTGATAAAAAGTCCTTATGTCCTTCCCCGGGACTCAAACTATCTACATAGCAAATTTCATATAAATCCATTTATTCGTTATTGCGTAACAAACATCCAAACATCTTCACAAACTTTCACATTTATATATAATAACATTTATAATAACATTCAGATTAATTTATTTGATTTGATTTTGATTTGTTATTATTTTAAATCGAATTTTAATTAATTTTAATTAAGATAAACTATTATTTAGTTTATTTGAAAAGTTATCGAATGGAAACCACATAGTTATCGGCTAGAACGACCAGCCACAAGATGGAGAGAAGACCTCATCCAAATGGCAGGAAGACGCTGGATGCAAGCCACATCCAACCGGTCTTTCTGGAGGAGACCTATGTCCAGCAGTGGACTTCTTGTGGCTGGATGATGATGATGATGATGATGATGACGATGATTATTTATTATTTAAATTATTTTAATGTGAACAAAATACGAATCAGCGATTCAGATCTATACTAACATAGTTTTAAAATAAATGTTACTAACATTAATAAATCTGAGTTGTCTGAATAAAATAAATTGATTTGAAATTTAATTGAATTAAAAATATTACCCCCCTAATCAATTGGATCAACAAATAAGACTAAAACATTGCTATAAAATATAAATATCTACAGTTAAAACTACATAGGTGCTAAATAAGTCCTAAGTTTACGCAGTGAAACTCTACATCAAACACAGTCTAATGTCCCAGTCACGAACCGTTGTAACGCGTAAAATTAACGACTCCATGTGTAATCTGCACTTAGCACAGCTAAACTAAAATGCCTCTAAAAACTGCTTTTACGAGCGTTTACCATTAACTCGTTATGAAAATGTTAATTTGTCTATCGTGTTCTTGTCTGTCAAATGTTTATTTATTTTTCTTGTCTCAAGTAATGTTAGGCGAGCGTGTCTGCACCGATATAGTTCCTAAATAGAAATGATTGCCTTCGATTTTGATATAATATAATCGTCATCATCATCATCAGCCATTTGACGCCCACTGCAGGACATAGGCCTCCTTCGTGGTTTGCATAACCATGAAGGGTTTTGCCATAATCGTTACGCTTGGCAGGCGGGTTGGCGATCGCAGTATGCGGTTGGAAACTCAGGAAGACGCTGCTGCCCGTCTCCTGGTAGTTGATTTCCTTAGTCGCCTTCTACGACATCCACGGAAGGAAATGGAGTGAGGCTATTCTTAATCCGGCGCCACGCGGAATTATAATATAATAATACAATATAATACCACATGATGGTATAGGTACCTGTGTCAAGACGATAGTGGCAAGAGTCAAACCTTGCTTGGAGTCTGCCTGAGCCTCTAGGTACAGGCTTGAGTTTATGGATGCCCCTACGTACACATGCATACATACATATACCTGTTGTAGGTGCGATTTGTATTTTATATCCATTCATAACTTATCACTATACTGTTCCGAAACGTTCATCAAGTAAACAATAAAACAAACAATAACGTCATTTCCCATGTTACCAACAGTAAAGTTATGGTTACTATTTGAAGTGGATTCCAAACTTGTAAAATTCGTCACACTGTTGGTTACATAAAGTGACGAAATTACGTAGGCGTCTCACGTTTCTCTATAACCTATAACTCAATTGCTAATGAAAGATATATCGGACGACCAGAATCTATGAGCCTCTCGGTTCGATCAAATTGAAATAAGCGTTGGACCAGGTCTAATTGGCCATGTAAGAAAATATTTGGACATTTCATTGGTTTTGACAGGTACTTACACAATAAAATATAACACTGAAGATGAAAGGGGAGCTTTTCTTCGAACATTGTACTTGGCGAGTGACAATGACCACTATCTGGGGACCCTAAAGTTCGTACATTTTGTTCGACGGTAAGACGACCAGTTGAGGTGTCTACCGGTTATAAGACTATTGACGATTTTATAAGGAGAGAGAATATCAAATAGAATTTCATGAGCAAGTTGTCTCGAAGTGTTTTATTGAAAGTGGATTTCCTGGAATCCAGTTTTGTCACACGCTTAAATGGTTAAACGGCATACATTACCAAATTTAAAGATAAACTGTTCGGTGCTTCAAATAATGTTTAACGCGCGCATTATTTCTCCATAGGATTTTTTTTTTAATTTCAGCGTAGGTAGACATTATTGTAAAAGAAACTGTATTCTTACCACCATTACAATAATAATGTAGATGTATAACCAAGAACGTTTTAAAAATTATATTTAGTGTTATAGATAGTGGGCTGGACGTCAGTAATCCTACATCACACGTTACCAAGATGAAACTAGTTTAGGGTTGTTTAACTTCAAACTATAAACCTGCGCCTCTAGTCTGATTGTTATTGTGTTCCAAATCTAATATATAAAAAGCGAGTATTCGACACACTCACTCCTCAACGCCCATCCCAAGCCGTTCGAAATAGAAAGCTGAAATTTTGCACAGTCCTTTAATAATAGAGGTAAGAGATAAGAACGGGTTTTACAAAATCAAACCCCTAAAGGGGTGTAAGGCGGTGCCTTACACTTGTATGCGGTCAGATTTGTACAAAACTTGGTAAAAATATGCGTTTACATGACTAATGCCACATCTAATGCCACACAAATATTACGGTTTTTGAAAATTCAGTTCCTAAGTGGGAGAAAAAGTGTGCCAAAGTTTGTACAGGGGGTAAAATTTTTGTGCTGTGATTTTCTTGAAACTTAGAAGAAATGTATTTCAATAAAATCGAGGAAACAAGTTTTTCTCAGTTTTTGTCAATTTTTCAAAATTTAACCCCCAAGAGGATAAAAGGGTTGCCAAAATTTGTACGAAGAGTAAAATATTAGTAGTTGGATTTTCTTGAACCTTAAAACAAATGTACTTCAAAAAAATTAATATAACACGTATTTCTCAGTTTGTGCGTCGAGCAAAATTTTGGTGCTGTGATTTTCTTGAAGATTTGAATATGTGATTGATCTCAACGGAGAACCGAGTTATTACGAAAAAACTGAATTTAATCCTTTTTTAAGATGGTGGAAAACATAAGCAGTCTAGATCCGTCCCACTGTAGGGTACAGGCCTTCTCTCAGGAAAAGAGTATGGGCTTAATCACTGAATCAATCACTCAGGTTTCCTCACGACGTTTTCCTTCACCGTTAGCGAGTGTTGCTACTATAACTCCACAAATGTACATAACTTACAAAACAAAGTCATAGGTACATGCCCGCACTGGGAATCGAACCTGGGTCACTCGCTTCCGAATCCAACGTTCTACCCACTAGGCTACCACCGTTCGCACGGTGGACATACGAAATTTGGAGTTAAGTTTTTCTAGACCCTTCTAACGTAATCTAAAATTAAGCCTTCTCGGTTCACATGCATTTCTAATCCGTTTTTTTCCGACGTAATGACTGGACTACTATGTGAGCAGAGTATGTCAAAATTTATTCATTCTGCCGATCAAAACTACCCGTTACGGTGTGAAACTTTAATACTTTATTTATTACTTTAAATATAACACTTGTTAATCTTCTAAAGGGCCTAATGGCACAATAATATCTCCAAACGACATCAGCTCTATATTATTCAACAGGAACATTAACCTCCAATGTGAATTCCCAGTGTGATGTATGATCATTCATATTCCCACCTTGATGGCGCAAATATTTTCCTCGTCCCGCATTTGCCATGTGCCGGAGGCCTGCGTTGAGGTTCGTTCCACATAAATTCAAAACTTCGATTTTAAAAATTATACCGATAATTCTAAATAGTAATTAATTAAGGAAAATGCAAAATTACTTGGCAACTTAGAGAGTGGTGAAAAAAATATTTGTTTCATTCAATGTTTGATCTGATGGAAAAGTAGTTGTTATGTAATGCAAATCTCTACTTTTCCATACCCAAATCTTAATATTAAAATAGAGTATGTGCATAAATGGTACCAGAAGATAAAAGCAAAAACTTTTATGATGTTCCAAAATTAAATGGTGACCAGAGCCGTTACCGACTGACTGGAGCCGATGTATCTGATTCCGCGTCACCGGCTTGAACTTGATGGTTCAATTTGGTTCAATATTCATAAAAAGTGCATCGAACGAGGTTTACGAGTACACTTCAAAAACGGATTGATACATTTTAATATTTTCACTTTTTCGACCAAAACTTATTGAACAGCAGTCCTTTATTCAAAGCGTGTAAATATGTGAAGGCACTGGGCTACCTGGAATACATGAAATGCATGAGGAAGAAATCTTTGACTTGTGTCTGCATAAAAGTATACATAAACATAAACATTTACATACAGGCACATACATTGCTTGTGGCCCCACACTAGGATACCCTGTGTCGTGGGAATCAGAAACAACGAAATCACAAACATGTAAACATCCAAGACCTGGGTTTTTTTTTTGTCCCCAGCCGGGATTCGAACCCGGGACCTCTAGCATGGTATGCAAATGCACTACCGCTGCGCCACGAGGTCGACATTATGTAACATTATATTATGTAACACCAACATAGATACTAGCAACTAAGTTTGACCAGAGGGTAGTGGCGTTGTTTGCCGAAACACAGGCTTTTGCTTAGTTTGGCAATACAGGTCTATATGAAAATTAACAATATGTCTAGTAGATAACATTTGTCTTGAAATTAATGCTTAGCTCAGTTATAAGTCAAATAAATATTATCTTAAGCACATTCTGTTAAGCACATTCTGTGCAAAAAGGCTTACTATAACATCAAGGATTATTTAGAAGACAAAGATGTTTGGCATTAAACAGTAGATTAATATTATTTAAAGGACGATTGTGACTAGTGTTCAACACATTAATGACTAATATTTTAAGTTGAAAACTCTGTTAATTAAGTTAAAACGTGTTTTGAAAAGAATAAATGTGGAGTTTCTTTGTTAGTTTCTTCTCCACATAATCCATTAATTGTGAAACTAACAACTTTGACGTTCATTAAGTAAACATTCTGTTTTTACAATGAATAAAAATATTTGAATTGAATTGAATTGAATTATCTTATTTAAATATTTCCGACTCAGTTCCGAAAAACAATGGATATACGATTTATTTCTAAAATGCGCAATTTCTGAAATATGTCGGTTGTCTTACGATTTTTGAAGTTTCTTCGTCCAGTTATCCTTTTTTTTTTCAAAAAATATTAAATAAAAGTTTTATCTGTTTTATAGTCGCCCTGTTTAATAGATAAAGTTATACAGGCCTATAATACTACACCATCATGGACTATAATACTTAACATCACAGCTCATGATAGTACGATAGAGATGACAGAGTCGATCGAATAAATGAGAACCAGAAACAACAACTTTGCAGCCATTGGGAGAAGCCCCTACGTTTATCAAAATCTCTCACATCATAGGCAGGGAGAAAATCGTATTTTCAATATTATTTTATAGAAAAACCTGCCTAGCTGCGTTGGGATAGCTCTACTGAAACCCAGTAGGCTTTTCATGGGTCATTACTTAGAGGAAAAAAAAAACATTAACTTAGATTTAAAGCTGACATATCGAAAAAGTAATAAAGGTTGGTATATTAATGGTATATTTATACCGTCCGAGTGATGTTTTTTTCTCGTTTCTTTTCAGCGAAATGTAGTGGAATCGCGATGAAATTGACATTCTGAAAACGAAAAATATGTTTCAGTAGTAACCAGTTAGGACTTTCATCAATCATCGTTTCCGCAACTCAGAGGAAAGAGGCGAAATAAAAACATAGTTATAGACTCTGTGGATCTGGTCGAAAAGCGGTGGTAGCGCAGCGGTAGAACGCCGGCTTCACATTCGAGAGGTCGCAGGTTCGAATACCAGCGTGTACCATGACTTTGCTTTACTACTAAAAAATAATTGTACCCCTTAAAAACCCCTCATGGTTATGAAAACCACGAAGGAGGCCTGTGTCCTGCAGTGGGCGTCAAATGGCTGATGATGATGATGATGATGCCTTTTCGTTCTTGTGATGTGTTAATTTGTCCCAATAAATGTCTTTCTTCCTTTTCTTTCTGAATTTGTTAATCTACAGTAGCAATACCACTTGCTAGGAAGGAAAACATCGTGAGGAAACCCTGGTATCTGAGGTATTTACATAGTTCAGCGCTTGCTACGTACAATAGCCCAACTATGAAGCTAAGTGCGAAAATCTCAGGTCTAACTGACTGACTGTGGATCTGATTTTTCAACGATATTGTTTCGATATTTTTAATCACTATTGGCATAATGCATAGGCACAATAGCACACCAACCTTCACATTTTGACGGGAAACGTCTTTCAGTTCGGTAGTACTCACTTGGTATTCACTTGCTAAAACCGCATGCAACGAAAGCATGTCGCCTCGCCGAGGGCTGTACGTACGTGTCGTGTGCAATTTATTTATACGTCGTTAAGTAGAGCAAAGTAGCCATTACTCAGATCCTCTTGACTAATCCTGCCACATTGCGCAGATCGAGCCAAAAATTTACGCTTACATATTAACAATATAAACGTTTCAGGTTAAACTAACGGCCACGTAAAGTTGCCCGTGTAACATATTTTATTTTATTTTATTCAGTAACACGAAGCTCACAGCACAAATTATTTATTTATTTAATATGGACAATTTTAATTTGACTTAACATAAGCCATAGAACTTTTCATTAGAATCACAAACCATATCACGCCTACACCGAGTGCACCAATTTACATTCGTGCAGAGGAGAAGAGGACTGTACACTCGACGGCAGATCAACCTTTACATGATAGTTGCAAAGTTGTCTGTAACGTAACCGAGTAGAGTGCACGCGTGCAAAGCTTGAAGTGCCGTCGGCTGTACGGTGGATCACGTAGGTAATTCTCTAACAATAAAAGTGTACAGTTGATAGCAGATCAACCTTTACATTTTAGTTTCAAAGTCACTCGTCACGTAACGTATAAGACATAAAGTTGGATGTGCTGCCGGCTACCTTTTTAACCTGTGCTATCGACTTACCAAGCCAAGGGTCATGTCATGTGTCTTTTTTACTTTTTAATATGTGATGTCATGTATGTCACATCAAATTCAGTTTGCTTTGAATTGAATACTACCTACTTGGACGATATTTTGACTGTGGCAACACCAATTTAAGTGCATTTGGGTGATGCGAAATTGAAAAACCGGACAAGTGCGAGTCGGACTCGCCCACCGAGGGTTCCGTACAAATTTGTAGGTATGAACTTACATTATAATCAGGAATCGAATCTCGCAGTTTTCTCCGAGCTGTTTCCCGAACTTCAAAGACTATGTTTGTATGATTTAATTACAAACATATAGTTTCAGATTTTTCTCTGTACTTGTAGTATAAGACAATATTGCTTGCCAAATTTCGTAGTTCTAGGTCAACAGAAAGTACCCTATAAATTTTGATTCTCTTGGGTGTTGAAATATAGGTTTTTGCGGCATAAAGAATCGTATCTTTTTTTAGGGTTCCATACCTCAAAATGATAAACGAAACCCTTATAGGATCACATTGTTGTCCGCCCGTTCGACCCTTTATCTTAGGTTCTTGAGAGGCGTAAAGGTATCGCGTTGAAATTAAAATTATATACTCAGGTCTACAGTCCCGTAAAACCAAAAAATCCACCTACTAAGTTAACGTAAAAAAAATGGTACGCCCGTTTATGCCATAAAAATGTTATATTTCGACACTCTCAAGTGTAGGGTATTTTCCGCTGACCTAGAACTATGAAATTTGGCAAGTAATACTGTCTTATACTACAAGTATAGGGAAAAATCTGAAAACTATATATTTGTAATTAAATTATAAATAAAATATAGTCCTTATTTGGTTTATGCTCTATCGTAAGAACGGTAATACATACAGCTATACAACTTTGCGTGATTTTGGGACGTCTTATATGCTAGCTATTGCCCGCGACTTCGTCCACGTGTACTTTAGTTGATAAAAGTGGCACTAAATAAGTTAGGGATACTTTTAGCACATGGGAAATAAATATGACAAAAAAATATGTTTTAAAACCTATGAGGCTAAAAATTCCACCCATGCCGGGACTTGAACCCGCGACCTCTGGCTCACCATGCCAGCGCCCTCCCAACTAAGCTAATGGGCAAGTGCAAGCATCGATGAAATTTCGAGCCTCTTTACAAACTTCTCTGTATTACGTACAGGCTGCGACATCTGGCCGAAGTGAATTACATCACTTGCAGCCCCGAGTAACCCACTTTGCAGTTAGGTTTTTACATCGGAATGATATCGCTGTAAGTACCTACATGATTATATATTATTTTTGTTGCACTAACCCGTGCTGAGGACAATTTTAAAACCCTAATAAAATTTTTAGCCTGTGCAACAAAAATAATAAATAAAAAAAATATGTGTTCATTTATATACATCTTTATTTTGCCTTGCTTTCGTCTAGTTTTTTTTTTATACGATTGCCCTGAAACTACTGCTAGGGACCTAAAATGAGACAACAGAATGTTTAATTTTGATATCTTCATTACACCCTCATAGGGGTTCAATTTTGAAAAGCTGAGAAATAGGTGTTTTATTAATTTTATTATTACAAATTCATTGGTACATGTACGGGGTTCGAACCCATGACCTACTGAATGTGAGACCGGTGGTGTACCGCTGCGCTACCACCGCTCTCTACCGATATGTATACCTAATAGTAAAATAATGATAACACCTCGGAATCCATTGGCAAATGTTAATTAAAGCTAACAATTCAACTGTCCCAATCCGAACATTGAAGCAGATCGTCCCCGTATAATTCAAATTAGGGCTTTTAACTATACCCCTACATTACACAATCCACATATCTATACTTTCGCAAGCACTACTTTCGTAAGCTCTGCTAATCAGAGCGAAACCTGGTCGGACTATTTGGACAAAAAAGCAAGTAAGTAAATCCGGCATTAAGTTAATAATCCACATATTTATTTGAAAGTTGAGGATTCTACGCGTCTCAGTACAAATAACTTACTATAAGAAAACTTTAGAAGTGCTCACTGAGGTTACAACTTCATTAAAAAAAAAACAGGCCATGTGCTTGGTTTTGGTTCGGTTGAATTTAATTTAGTTCACTTCAATTAACTCCTGAACTGCCCTCGCGGAACGCAACGTATAGGTGGCCCATACTAAGTTGGACACAGATCTGTGTCGCGGCAGACGAGTGGTTAACAGAGTACTTACCCGACTGCGCCAGAAGGAGGGTTATGTTTTTCGATTGTATGTACGTATATTTATTTGTTACGTTCTGCTCCTATATTGCGCGCACCAAATCCTGAGTGATTCCAACCGTCTAACTGTCAAATTTAAAGAAAGAAAGAAATAAAAAAGAAAGACATTTATTGTAACAACGAGACACATCACAGATAAGTGACATAATATGAAAATAACAGAGAGAAAACATACACAACAAACAAAGCAAACAACAAAAATAAACAATAAACAAATATAACAAACACAGATGTAGCCTGTGGTGTGTCATACTCATACTAATTGCTATAGCAAACGTGAGGATTCCGACAGGATTTAGTGTTTAATGGAGTGGGGCATTAATAAAGGGTTTTGTAAATGCTTTATAAAAATATACACAATTATATAATTAATAACTTTTCTCTTGTCTCAACTATTTTTAGTGGTTTTGAATCCTGGTTGACAGTATTCACAAACAAACGTAGTCGAAGGTATCAAGTACATTAACTATGATTTCTATTTTGTTTACATTTTTTCAAAGTGAAGTAAAGTATCGTTTATTTATTTTCTGGTAGAAAATGCTTATGGCATTAAGTCCGCCGTATTGTACATTAGGCTAAGTGCAATAAAAGTATTAAATAATGATAATAATCTTTATATACAGCGTTTCAGTGCATTCCATGTGCTGCCCAGTAGGCGATTCAACTGCCTAGGTGACTGCCTCGTTTGTCTAGCGTTATCATGTCTGATTACCATGTCGGAGGTCGCGGGTTCGATTTCCACTGGGGGCCGCCGTACATTTGTACAAATGGCCTCAGTCTGGGTGTATTTTCATGTTTGTGAGGTCCTTGACTCTGTACCATAGTACAGGGTATCCTAGTTTGGGACCGGGACAAGTGACTGTGTTGTGTGGAAGTTATTTATTATTATTAATTAACTACGAAAGTTTTTTCCACACAGATTTATTGATTTGCAATACAACAGTGAATAAACACGTCTGAATGATATATAGGAAAAAGCCCACAGTCAGTTCACTTCGCCAAAACCCAAAGTTGCCGGTACTTTCGCGAAATTTCATCGAATTAGTGAACCAAATGACCGAAGCCCGCATCCAACTTCCGACAACCGTACGTCGCATTTTCAGTGTGTTGACAAGAACCTTCACTAAACTCATTTTCCGACTCACTCTACCTTTGCAACTTCCATTTGTTCAACGTCCATCACGCGTTCACAGACATTGTTCTTATTACGTCCCTAATACATCCCTCAGTGGATGCGAGACGGGTATTAGAGTCGGAGTAAATAAGGAATCTGCGATGAGTTTTCTGGCTACAGTGGAGTTCTAACAAACTGGTAGCGTTAGTATCGCGGCAACGCTCGACGGTACGGAACGTGTACTCCTTTTCGATCGGCCTTTGTTCTTGATACTCGCGATGTATTGGAAGATAGAATCTTCTAATGTTTAGTCGATGTATTCTACGACGTTTCAGTGCGAAATAACGCTAAATGGATGGTTTAGTTTCAATGTCTTTCAGTTCTCTTAAAACGCAGTTTCAAAGTCGATGTGTGTTGAATAAGCACGAGTGTTTTTGCAAAGGAATTCGGAACATTTTGGGAATTTGCAGGAGTTAACTTGTCGTCGGATTTGTATAAAGGTATGTGTGTTAATTAGTTTAATCCGTAAGCTTTGAAGCCTCGATAACAGTTCTGCCTTCCGAATTCTGATGTGCCATTAATGGTAATTTGGGGAATATTCCCAGTTAGTTATTATTCATATTACCGGAACGGGTATTAAAACAATTGGAAATTCTCAGAGTGAATTTCAATATTGGCCCAGCAGCATTAGTAAAATATACTATTCAAGCAAAATTCTCGACTGTACATGTAGGGAATTATCTTTACACTTAGGCAATGATAGTAAAATATACTGGTTTTGTTTACTATGACGGATTGTGTAATGCATGTCGGGTTGTGAGTGTGTGGATGTGTGGATGAGTGTGTGTAGTAATAATATAGGTATACATAACAAAGCGATGGTAGCCTAGTGAGTAGAACATTGGACTTGGAAGCGAGAGACCCAGGTTCGATTCCCAGTGCCGGTATGTACCTATGACTTTGTTTTCTGAGTTACATTAAAGTAAAGTATAAGTTACAGTGAAGGAAAACATCGTGAGGAAACTTGAGTGTCTGAGCTATTCACATACCTCAGCGCTTGAAATCGCCCATCCACCGTGGGCACGCGTGGTGATTAAGCCCAGACTCTCTCCCTAAGAGAAGGCCTGTGCCCTACAGTGAGGCGCATATAGGCTGCTTATAAACATAACAAAGTCGGATTAGTTACACCATTTATAACTCAAGACCGAAAACACGATTTTTGATGCGTTGGATTTGTCTCCGTCACAGATAGCAGGACAAGTATTAAAATTTGGGAGAAATTCACAAAAAAACATTTAGAAAGGAAATTCATTTCCACGACTTGACACATCATTTGTAGATTCCGAAGCAGCGTGAAGTTCACCGAGACAGCTAGTTGTGTGTTAGTAATGAAGAGCTTCGGTGGAACACCATGTGTTATTTATTATGTTCCCTACGCTTGAAAAAGTACGTAACGTAATACACTTTCAAGTAGCAATCGGGTGTAATATGCCAATATAATTAATTAAGTTTACTTATGAAAGTAATTTGCGAGCATGCATTCGCTAGTTGCCGATACTCTTTGCTTAATTAATCATTTTAAACTGTAGCTGCCATCACATACAGAAAAGGCGAAACCATGCGATGGAAGCGTAGTTATTAACTTGTGAAGTATGGTTGATAGCACGTTAAGCTACACACTTGTGCACTCTACTGTCGTTTCGTTCCGGTAGACTACAAGGAATATGTAAACATGGAGCTGCTGTCGACTATCCACTGTCGAAAGGTCATTTAGCAGGGTCCTGTGAAATTTTTGAGGCGTGTCGTTACAAACAAATTTTAGTCTCAGACAATTCTTTTTCTCTTTTAAGTATTTAAGTTCGAGTTTAATTTGTAAGTTTAATCCTGAATAATTGTAGATTTTAGTTATATTCAATCATATAAAATCGCAACGGAATTTGTCGCTGTGTTAGGCTTGATTTCACAATGTAAGTTGTATTTGCAAGATATATTTTTTAATCACACAGTAAATGAAGTTATTAAAACTATGCCACCTTATCGTGTTTTTAGAAATAACACTGTTAAGTGTAAGGTGAGGCCCGTTTAAAAAAACCGGCCAAGTGCGAATCGGACTCGCGCATTGAGGGTTCCGGACTCGCGCTTGACCATTTTTTTATTATTTGTCGTTGGAATATATAGTAAGTCCCACAATTATGCAAAGTTTGATGCCAGTGTGTAGGTATTACCGTTTTTACCATAGAGCATAAACAAAATAAAGACTATATACCTATTTTTTATAATTTAATTACAAATGTACAGTTTTCAGTATATTCCTATACGTGACGAATAAATTTTGTTAAATTTTCTAGTTCTAGGTCAACGGAAAATACCCTATAAATTTTGATTCGCTTGAGAGTGTTGAAATATACGTTTCCTGTGCTACAAACGGCCGTACCTTTTTTTTTACGTTAACTTAGAAGGTTGATTTTTTCATAGCTTAAAGGGACCGTAGAGCTTAGTATATGATTTTAATTTCAACTTGATACCTCCACGCATTCCCGAGATAGACAGACGGACGGACGAATGGACAACAAAATGATCCTATAAGGGATGTGTTTTTCCTTTTGACGTACCCTAAAAACAAATTTATATATCTGTGTTTTTTTTTTTTCATTTTGAAGCTTGCATGAACTATTTCTGATAGCAAATATTGTTCCTTGACTGGTTTTACTGAGAATTGTTTGATTCAGTCTGAGACCCGCATCTCCATTGAATCCCCAGCGCTTTTAGTCCCTTCACATACCGTGTTATTTTATACCGCGATAAATAAAGCCATGAATTATTATCATCGGCCTTTGATCCTAAGATTTTTTTCTTAGAATCTCGGAATTGTAGAATCGCTCTTTGAACCTTTAATGACATACATCACTGGATAACTCACTATCCGAGCTAAACCAAGAAACCTTGGCCTGCCGTTTTTGTACAGTAAACGTTAAGTAACTGAGTAGAGACCACACAATTAAAGGTTGGTGTAGTGTCGACTGTATACACGACAGCCGTTTAGACTTTCAGCACGTTTTTCAATGTTTCATGCCTGAAACTTGCCAACGGGATCAGCCTGCGCTGTTTGTCTATTTGTCTGTTTTACGTATACATAGCTTTATTAACCGTAATAGGTATCTAGTTAAATTGTTCACTAAATATAAGGACGCGTGGAAGATCATGGGAGAGGCCTTTGCCCTTGCACAGAAACACGGCCGTCTGAAAAACAAATACAATGCGTTATTATTTCCCAACTAACAAATAGCATGATATTATATTATTCATGATTTTTTTTTGGCTCTATCGTAAAAACTGTAATAATTAGAAGCATCAAAATTATTTAACACCAAGTTTGATTGCTACGCTCCTTAGATAATTAAAACAACAAACAATAAAACTGACGAATTGAGTGGGACTCCGACTTGAATTTACGCTATGTATGAACTATTAGTAATAGTTGAATCTAACTATCAAGCAATGTAATAAAAAGAAAAGTCCCCCCATTCTCTCTCTTTCTCTCTCTGTGTATAGTACAGTCGATAGAACATCAATCTTTACGAGCGTGCACTCTATTCGGTTACGTTACAGGTGACTTTCGACTTGTTGACTGTTCAATCTTGTGCTGAGTGTGACTCAACCACGTTCCGGCAAAATCAAACCAGTAACTAAATAACACTTACGAATTTTTAAATAAATACGGTTGTAAAAACGGCGCGTGAGCATGAGTGATTATTTTTAGTTACCTAGATACACATGTCTGCACGGTTATCTCGCGGGGCGATACGATGACGCTCTACGGTGACCTCCAATTACATACTATATGTGTAAAATGTTTTAAGTACATAATAGCAAACGGCAACGGTATTATATAATAATAACAACTTACGCACAAGACATACATTTGCCCTGGTCCGAATCTAGGATACCATGTACTAAGTAACCAGGCCAGGACGTCACAAACATGGCAATACACCCAGAATGAGGCCATTTGTACAACTCTAGTCCAGCAGCCTCAGGTAGGAATTATAACCCACGATCTGTTAGATCAATGAGGCAGTATTGTTTCAAGATTGAAAACAATAAATTGTCGTGGTCCCAATCTAGGACAGCCTGGGCTGTGACAGGTGACAGCTCGACTCCTGCTGTACTAAATAATTCGGTTCCCATACGTAAAACATTTTCGGGAAAAGTAAATGAAAATAATTTAAATAATTAGAAGTATTGTACATGTATAAGTAGGTATTGTAGAAGTATAGTTTGGAGTCGGTGCCCAAAATATATGGTCATGAAACTGTGCTGTAGTGTTTTGATTTCGGTTTTATTTTTTTTCTTTTTTTTCAGTTTTTAGCGGGGTAACGGGAGAAAAATAAAGAAGACCCTTATAATCATAATTTACCCTACTTAATTTGTTGCTTTAAAATTTGAAGTTCTCAATTTCCATCTCCGAAAGTCTTCACCAGAACATCACCAAATTACCTTGGGACTACTTTTACGCAATTTTATGAAACATACGGTTATTACCAAAGGATGTGCCCCATTAGGCCTTATTCACTGCTGTCCATTGAAGAGTTCCATTCTCCATCTCTGAAAGTCTTCATCAGATCTTCACCAAATTAAAATAAGACCAATGGGACGTTTTATCTGTTCGAACGAAAAAAGAATTGTCGAAATCGGTTAAGATTTGACGGAGTTATGGAGGATCATAAACAACTCCTTCTCCTCCTCCTCCTTTTTTGAAGTCGGTTAACAATTGTTTAATTAAAGCACCAGCAGGAGACACCTTAAAATAAACTCGGATCAGTGTAGAATCTGCATATTATGGGAATTGCACTAGGACCCCTTTGTAGGGAATTTAAATTTTGCAAGTTCTTAATATTCTTTTGTTGTTGTTCGCTATTGTATTGTAGTACAAACAGTTTAATTTTATTGACAGTCCATCGGTAGGCTGTCGACAGTACATGAACCTTTAAATTTTAGTTGCACAGTAAATGTATGTAATAGAGTGAAATTTAAAGTTTGATGTGCTATCGATTGCACTGTCATATAAGTGACAATTTTTCATATATGTAGGTAATTAAAACCAAAAGTTGTTACTATCTATACGCTGCATAAATCACACACCATATTAGCAAGCCAATATTTTGTTAAATTTAAACAAGAGGAGCTATAGTTATTGGACCGTATGACTATGACGATATCGAAGACGCGCGACCTTGTCGTACGCGCATTCATTATGTCACCGCGCAGTAGGTACAGCTACTCACAAAACACTGACGTATCAAGCTAATCCTTGGGTTATTCATATTAAATTTCAAATTCACATGGAATGACGGCTAAGATTCATTAAAATCAAATTCAACCTTATCTAATCGAATTTTAAGATAAGAATATTCTTTATTGTACACTGGAGCACATGACATGATCTGATCTTGATCTTTCGAACTTCGGCGTAAGCGCATGAAAATTTTGTTTTTTTATAGATATGATCAGTTAGTTAGGAATGAGGGCAAAGCTAGCTTGTTAGTCCTCCAGTAATGTAGTTACCAGGTCTATATATTGGTTCAATTATTAAATCCAGTCTAACGCGATTAGAACCGTGAAACGGATTTGCATCGCGAACCATTAAAAGCTCCTGTGGCTTCGGAGCAGTTAAGTCTCCAACTGTACTGAGTCACACGTCCTCTCTAAATGGTGGCGCTGGCGGATTGATTAGCATGTTGTGTGTAGCCCGATCGTGTAGGCGAAGCTCGTAAAACGCATATGTATTTGTAATGTACCGTAACGCAAGGAAACAATAGACGTCTAACTATGTCCAGCGTAAAGAGTTCCGAAGATCGGGGGTTAGGGGAACTCAGCTTTGTTTTGCAGGGTTTGGTCGTTGCGTAACTTTTTGATAGGCACGGCGCATGGCAAGAATTGCTTCTTCAAGCACCTAGGTTGTGCTATGGTTATTCTAATGTTAATGCCGGAGAGGCTTTATTCGGTATTAATATGTCATCACCCGAACAGGCGTTCTGTCCTGGGCTTGGATGACGTTTCTAAATTTAAAGTTAGCTTCCGCCATTACGTTTTTGGAGCGTTGCAAGACGGCCTATTTGGACGTCAAACCTTTTTCGGGTCTGTATGACGCCATAAAAAAAAATTATATTACCATACCCAAATAAATAAACCTGGCCGCTATAAAAGAAAGGCGACAGATGCTGGGCACGTAAAGACAAAAAAACGCACGGAAATAGTAGCTCATTTATTCCTATTATGTTTTTATTGACTATTTTTACAACTTTTTGGCCAGCACATCCGCTGTGATTGCAAAAGTTCCGTTGGTATATTAAAATGAAGTGCTAGCAAGGGCAGCGGCTTGGAATGTGATATGGGTACGGGCGAATTACGTAGGACTCTTTTTCCACCGTGAAAATCCGTGGAACGCTGCTATAGGCGTTCACGCGTGAGTAAGTAGGGTAAAGACAAACCTTCTAGGTATGCGTCCATAACCTTGCTTTAGTCTTAACTGTAATGTACTGTCGACCGGACATCAACCTTTAAGTTTTAGTTCCAAAGTCACCCGTAACCATAACTGAGTAGAATGCACGCACGTAAATGTCGATAAGCTGTCAACTGCACACACACACACACTACTATAATTATTCACACTGCGATCTTTGTCGTGCGTGCAACCGGCGTGCGTGCGTGCAACGACTAATGAATGTTCCTCCTTCAGCCCCTCATCTCTGCCTACCCCTCTGGGATACAGGCGTGAGTTTATGTTATGTTATCTATTTCGTCTATTACGAACAATCTAATGCCCCGTTTCATCTCCTAAAAAGCCATATTTCACAGAATGAATTTTATCTCAAGCAAGGCCATAATTTATGTCTTACAAGGTCGTGAAAAAAATAGCCTGGGCGTTTTTAGGCTATCCCTACTCTATCTAACTGGCATCATCTTCCCTGCAGGGACGCATGGAGTGCAAACTGAAGGGCATCTCTTCAAGAATAGTGTCACACAACGGCAGCTTTGTAATGGAATAAATTAGCAACCTGAAAATATATTTCTTACGGCAACATTGAACTACATAGCTGTTAATTTCAGAGGGGGGCGCCACACGTCGTAAAAGATGATATGTTCCTCTTTGATACAATTTTAGTTCCCTGCTGTTTATTGCACAGTGAAGTTAATGGGTCGGTTGAAGTTATTTTTTAAACGAACAAATGATAGTTGGTGATACGAAAGGGGATACAACGAATTCTAAAAGCTACTTCTTCAGTGTCAATCATCATATCATAAGCAGCCTATTACGTCCCACTGTAGGTCACAGGCTTTCTCTCAGAGAGAGAATGTGGGCTTAATCACCACGCGTGTCCACCGCGGATTGGCGATTTAAAGCGCTAAGGTATGTGTATATACTCAGGTTTACTCGCCATGTTTTCTTTCACCGTTAGCCATTTGTAACTTCACAACTTAGAAAACAAAGTCATAGGTACATGCCCGCACTGAGAATCAAACCTGAGTCTATCTACTACGCTACCACCGCTCTATGTCGCTCAGTGTCGATAATTAAACTTTATCTAAAAGGCAAAAAATTAAAGGAATAATAACTCATGTTTATTCTTTATTTTTCACGCAATCATAAGTTTAGCTTTACTCCAATTCAAAAACTCGATTGTAAATTATCTTCTGCGTGCAATAAATTATTCTATATATCTGCTTCGTTGGTCTAGTGGTATCACGTTTGATTGCTATAATACAGGTTGTGGGTTCGATTCCCAATGGGGTCGGCCGTTCATTTGTATAGAGGTCCTCAGTCTGGGTATTTTTCCGTGTTTGTGACATCCTTTTCTGGTTAACATATCACGAGGTATACAGTTTGGGACCAAAAAAAGTGATTATACTATCACTTGTCCTGGTCCCAAACTAGGATACCCTATGCAGATGCCATTATTATTATTATCTAATTAATACTGAACAAGATAAATGGTTGCAAGCCGCTTCCAACCGGTCTTTTTGGAAATCCATGGAGGAGGCCTATGTACAACAGTGGACTTCTTGTGGCTGAATGATGATGATGATGAAGATAAATAGTTAGATACCTAACTTATTCAGCTGCTACTGTCAGCAGCTGGACCGATTAGTTCGTAAGTCACAAAAATAAGTATAGAGCATGGATGTAAATGTTGACTGTACAGTTTCAGAATGTCATTGAAAAACGTGTCTGAAAAGTTTGTAAGTGTCATATTTGGAGTGGACTACCTTCTTCGTAGATTTGAGTGTGTGAGACGGGCAGGTTATTGTCTCTCAGCGAGCACGGGTTGCCTTTGAACAACTTTGCTTTCAGCTCCGAGTGCGTAGGTCTAGCTTCACCTTGATGTACATACTTACACCAAGTTAAAAAGGTTCTCAACAATAGACTCTGATGATTTTTAAAGGGATATGTTTCTGAAAGCAATATGTAACTTGTTTACTCCTCTACTACCTTTTTTAAAAAATCATTATGCATTGAAATAATGCATAAATATTTTTGTCACCCGATCTAGGGAAGAAATTTCTGATGAAATTAGCTCATCATGAACATAAAATAGTAGATGACTCATAACGTGACTGGAATTAAATTGTATTTCTACCATAAAGTACACAAAATATATTTTTTCGAGGTTTTTTAAGGTTACCAAAATGTGTCATCTCTAATAATAAATTAATAGGTAATTAACTCTAATAATCTATTGTTACATTTAGATTTTCCATTAATTTCCTAATACATAAAAAGAAAAACTTTACTTTATGAAGTAAAGTTTTTCTTTGAGTTATCAAATAATGCTCTCGTAACTTGTGACGTTAGTTAGCTCACAATCGTATGAATGTATAAAGCGTCTTTATACCATATATATATATATATATATATATATATATATATATATATATATATATATATATATATAAATTACTTTTTGTCACGTTAAATTAGACAAAAGTATAACCTAGTTGTAGTGAAAAATCTTCATCTGGTTTTTTTACCATTTAGCATAGCTTCTCGAATGAGAGCTATTTACTTTACTTTTTAGAGTTCCGTACCCAAAGGGTAAGAGACCCTGTAACTAAGACTCCACTGTCCGTTTATCAGTCTGTCACCAGGCTGTATCGCATAAACCGTGATAGCTAGACAGTTGAAATTTTCACAGATTATGTATTTCTGTTGCTGCTATTACAACAAATACTAAAAACATTATAAAATAAATATTTAAGAGGGCCTAATGTGATCTTTGTTGCCGTTTTTTGCTCGATATTAATAACGGCAACAGGTAGATGCTTCAAATATTCACAGAATATAATGTTTTATATTCACTTAAAAAAAATTAAAATTAAATAAATATTTAAGGGGAGCTCTCATACAGTAAACGTGATATTTTTTTTGCCGTTTCTTGCTCTATATGAATAACAGCAACAGGCCGACGCTTGAAATGTTCAAATGTTGTACAGATAATCGTAATGCGCGAGTCCGACTCGCACTTGGCCGGTTTTTTATTACTTTATTTTGGCAAGTAAACACAAACAACTTCACTAAACTTGGCGACGCTTAGAATGTATACCGAATGCTGCTAAAAGCTAATTTTAAAAACATTAGGCTTTTTAAGGTCACTATAAAACCGCGTGTAACGCGAAAATAAGCGCGTCGTGTCGTAAAAATAAAAATAAATTCTCGAACGAGCGAGCAAGGAACATTATTAACACCATTGTGACCTAAATAGGCTAAGTGCCTTTTTGCAGTTTTAAAGTGCAAAAGGTCCAATGAAACATTACGCTCGTAAAGTCTAGTCAAGTTGGTAATTTTTTCGCAATTATTTTTGTCTTGTAATATACCATGTTACATGTAATAAGCTAGGAGACAAAAAAAATATTTTACTCTCATTTGAGAGGCTCTCATGTTACATGGTAAAAAATCCTGATGAAGAATTTTCTCCATATAAATAATATATTCACCAATAAAACCTGTCAAATACTCATTCTAGTCACGTGGCGCAAAAGCGCTAACTTATATATACAAATCGGGCGCAAAATATGACATCACAAGTATCGAGTATCGTATTATTATAAACTACTATCTGTCCCAACAGACTTTATTCTGTTTTAATCATGAATATTGAATTCGAATTAAAACAAAATCGTACCTAATCGTTTATTACCGTAATGCTTAACATTCTTCGATTAATTTTCTGGCGTACTTAGATATATAGAGCGGTGGTAGGCTAGTGGGTAGAACATTGGACTCTGACTTGGTTTTCTAAGTTTATAAGAAGCTATAGTAGCAATAGGTACTATTCGCTAACTGTGAGGGAAAATATCGTGAGGAAACCTGAGTATCTGAGCTATTCACATACTTCACCGCTTGAAATCGCCGAACCGCGGTGGGCACTCGTGGTGATTAGACCCATACTCTCTGTCTCTGAAGGAAGACCTGTACCCTACAATGGGACGTATATAGGCTGCTTGTGTACTTATATGAATAGTTTTGTTAGTATTCCGACACGGGAACAGGCGATATACAACTGGCCGTGTGCAAAACATGAATTTTCAAGATTGATGCCACTAACACTCAGCGACTGCTATTGCGATTTATTTATCGCCATTGTAAATGCTAGCCGCACTGCAAATTGTAACCGCTTAAAGTTGAACGGCATGTCATTCGGAATCAAAGGAATCCGTGGAATCAAAATGTCTTCGCCTTTGTACTTCCCTTTCAAAATTATGTCTACGATAACGCATTTCATGAACATTTTCACCGCAAGTCGGGTATTTTTTTCTTTCATAAGAACGTTCTCCCGATAGAAACAAACACAACAAAAAAAAAATTGCGAGATTGGTCCAGCCGTCCACGCGTGATGTGGTGACCACAGAGGGTAGGGATTCCTGTTTAGGGTTCCGTACCCGGAGGGTGCCAAACGGGACCCTATTATTAAGACTTCACTGTCCGTCTGTCTGTCTGTCTGTCACCAGGCTGTATCTCATGAACCGTGATAGCTAGGCAGTTGAAATTTTTACAGATGATGTATTTCTGTTACCGCTGTAACAACAAATACTAAAAACAGAATAAAATAAATATTTAATGGGGGCTCCCATACAACAAACGTTGTATAAAGACAGCGCTCGCCATCTATGTAAACTTCACAGCACCGATGTCATGTCGTTAAATGTCAATCTTAAACGCTTCTTGTTATTTCTATAGATGGCTCTGTTCTCAAATTCGATCGTTGTCTAATGTTGTATAGAAGATAAGGGTACGGAACCCTTCGTGCGCAAGTTCGACTTTTAAAGCGGTGGTTGTTTGTGCCTGCCAAAAAGTATGCAAACTCCTTGCTACTTCAAACTTATTCTTTTTATATAGATCGTCTTTTATTTTGTCTTCGTGTGAAAATATTTGCGCAAGCAACATGTAATTGAACAAAAATGTATTACCACTATTGTTTCTATCAAAAAATCATCGTATTTTTGCTGCGAGGATTTACAGAAGAGATAAATCTCTTCAGTGGTAGCCCAGTGGGTAGAATAGTGGACTCGGAGCGGGAGACCCAGGTTCGATTCCCAGTGCGGGCATGTACCTATGAATTTGTTTATTTTCAAAGTTACGTACATCTACGAATTTGTAGTAGCAATACCACATGCTAAATATGAAGGTAAACATCGTGAGGAAACCCGCGGCTTGGTTGGCTCTGCACGTATTGGCTTGTCTTTCCTGTTGGCTAGGTCGACTAAGCTGTCGGGATGGTATAGGTGATGGGAAAGCCTACTCCATCAAAAAAACAATGTCCCAAGCACTGCAGCGTCCGAGTGGTCCCTTCACCCGTCTAGTGTGAGTGATAGTGCCACAGGACGCTGCATAGATCATCTCATTACGTAGATACAAAGGCCAAAGTTTAAATTTTCAGACATTGAAGCTTCTGTCTCTCTATTTTACAGTTTTATGATCGTTTTTCTCCTACCACCAAATGTCGTCTAACAACAATCTGGTGGTCTTCGATTTCGAACGACCTAATTTAACTGGTAGACAACCAAAAGATACAGTGTGCAGCTCTACTACGTTAGTTAATAGCACGTTCGTTCATTACCTAGTTCACTACTGTGCAAACTAGCAAACCTTACATCCGCATGTTTCGGTTTTCTATGGCGCTCTGTACAGTGACGATCACTTCAGTGCATTGCAAAAAAAATCCAAACTTAGTATTTTCAAATATGTTCCTTAATTAACAGAGTTTAAATATTTTAATCTTCTAAAACTTTACTAATGCATTAAACTGTCTCGATTCGAGACATCTTTGTCATCAAAATAATCCTTAACGCTATATAGTAGCCCTTTCGGCACCAAGTGCGCTTTACGCATTTCTTAAACCGCGCTTCTGGCAAGTTTATTATATCTTCAGGGATCGTAGATTGTAGGATCAGGGATTGTAGAAACGTATACAATGCCCCATAAAGGATGTATTAACCTTTATCAGCCTAAATCTTGGGAATGAAAGTTTATTTTTATTTCTAGTAGGTATTTACATTGTGTTGGCTACCTACAGTTTCAATATTACTGATATTTTTCTTGACGTGCATAATATTCTCATAAATATATTGATTTCTTTAAAGAAATCTCTTAACAAATCCCTACTGGCTAGCTAACAGGTGACCAACAGTGAGCCTATTGTATTAAAGGATTCTATAATCGATCTAGATTTAGATATCAACTGTAGATGTTTGACGTTTTTAATTGAACTACGACCAAATTCAACGAAATATACTCAATGGCAATAAAACTCCAAGTATGTACTTCTACTACTCACAATATCATCATCATAATCTCCCATCAGCATACTACTAGCTACCGCTGAGCACTTTGACCATGTTTCGTTTTATGCCATCTCTCGCAATCCTTCGATATTTGCATTCGCAGCTCAGCGATATCATCCATCCAATGATAATGATGGTAAGTAACGGAACCGGGTAGCATTTTTCTCCTCAGAAAAAACTTATCAGCCGTTTGCTCAGGATGCGATTAGATGCAGTTACTTAGTTAAAGGTACAGCATTCACTCGCATGGTGCTGTTCATACATTATGTATGTCGGTGTGTGTGTCGGTATGCTCGCTGCATCTGGCATCTGGCGCGTGGCTGTTTCTTTATACCGCGTACAGTCAAACAGACAAGTCTCAGTGAAACGTTAGTGGATTAAACAATTTGTGAAGACGATTTGTTTCATGTCTGATGACTGCTTCTTTGGTCTAGCGGTATCACGTCTGATTACCATGCCGGTGATCATGGGCCGCCGTACATTTGTACAAATGGTCTCAGTCTGGGTGTATGTCCATGTTTGTGATGTCCTTGCCTGGTTACCACCGCACAAGGTATCCCAGTTTGGGACAAGTGAACTTTTCAAATTAAGAGCACTTTTTTAACCACCTCAGTTCAACCACCTTAGCTTGAAAATAACAATGGTGTTTAATTGTCCTATTCAAATTTTGGTGAGATTTTTCTGGATCCTTCCTCCCATTGCTTGGTACCTCACATACAGTTTACAGAACATTGACCTTTATATTTCAGCTGCAAAGTCGTCAGGATGTTAGTTTGTTTATTATATGTACGTTTGTATGACTTTTACGCTTCAACTCCAAGGGACACCTGAAAATAAAACCTAAAGTAAATTTTATGTAATTTGACCGCATATTTTCCATTTCAGTTGAAAGTACTTTTATAAATAGCACGCGTTGCTCTATGACTAGACGAGGGCTTGGTCTTGACTATTTACATGACAATACGATGTCAACCCTATAGCGCAACAAATAAGGTCGGGTCGAAGTTGAGAGGGACGGAATTTCGATGATGCATTTTAGGTGGCCAAGATAACGTTTGTATTGATGATCTGTTGGCGGCCGATTCTAAAGCAACACGAAAGATGCAAACTGAAAATCTATAAATATACTGCGTATTGTAAGAAAGATTTAGAATTATCGTAAACATTTGAGAGTGAGAATACCTAATTGCGTACGAATAAAGACCCGGGTCGCCTGCTCATGTGTTTACCCGACTGCGGCGAAGCCCAAAAAAGGATGATATGTTTGCCTCGTATATTATTACATATATGTAAAGCTATAATCCGGTATACCTACTGACTGACTGACAGACTGACTGATTGATTGATCATCTATAGATTTTCTCAAAAACTACAACTGCTACACAAAAATGATGTATGAGAAAGTTGTAGGAAATGTATGAATTACGGCTATCTTATAAAGCCGATTTTTTAATTTCGAAGGCGTTCTCTTATACAAATGAGCTTTGTTTATCGGGCCCCTGACTTTTATACTAATTGCTAATGCAAACGTAATGATTGTGACAGGATTAGGCCCCTGATGCCGTGTAAAGCAAAGAATCCATTTTTAACTACACCCCGTTACCAAATAATTCATTTTAGGTATATGGTCGTGAAATGTTGAAATCATTTCTTCATCGGCAATTTTTCACCAAATTACTCAATATTATTTTATGTTCCGAAATAATAAGCGAAATTCCAATTTCCTTCCGTGACATCACCATCAATCACAAAAGCACTCTGGCGTGAGCTAACATGGGAGTGTATT
Source organism: Yponomeuta cagnagella (assembly GCA_947310995.1). NCBI lineage: Eukaryota > Metazoa > Arthropoda > Insecta > Lepidoptera > Yponomeutidae > Yponomeuta > Yponomeuta cagnagella. Next base: position 17,337,171 of record OX371267.1, read on the forward strand.
TCTTGACTGACCAAACAAGGGATATGTAATATAGTGTAGTGCGGTAACGTTGGGTCATTTACGGTTTTTATTGCTAAATTTTAATGCATGAAAGATGAAGGAAGGATTGACAGAAGAATTATATGGAGCTAATGAGAAAGGCCGGTGGGGGACGTCCAAGGCGGACATCGTCGACCGGATAATATTAGCCAAATAGAAGATAAAATGTACCAGGAACTAGCGTGCGTGTATGCAGCTGCAAATTTTTGTCAGGATCGTGGCAGGAGGCAATCCCTGGACTCTGCCTACCCCTTTGGGTATTTTAATTTGATTTGTAAATTTTGCACATTCCAACATTTGTACATAGGCGAGCTTAATACTAATAAGTATTATCTTGCAGAGAACCTTTGGTGATGGTAAGAGTGTAGGTATGGGGTAGTGCCAGAAGATATTAAGGTAGCAACTCCAATCTCTAGATACCTAGATAACACCAGTCTGTTCAGACGTTGTACCGTCTGAAAATATTCTTATATATTTAAAAGTAATTGAATTTAATTGCTCTAGCAAATCAGCTAAATTATTAGCAGCAGTTAATTTTATTTTCCTAAATACTGCAAAGCTAAGCCAGTTTAGTTATTTAGCACAAAATATAAAAACTCAATTCTGTATAAAAAAAATTCTTTGCGTTCTAGGCTTGATATGTTTAAACCAATAAAATGTACGCCATTTTATTTTGAATAGTTCTAAACCGTGATTAAGGCTGTTTTTGATGATTTTAACTATGATTAAAGTATTTTAAACAGTTTTTAAAACACGTTGCTGGCCAACCCTCTCCCTACTCAAGTTCAACCTAAAAGTAACTAGTTATTTTATAATGCCCTGGACTTATTTTGTAAACCCTTGCATGAAAGCTCTAAAGAACAAACCCCTTCTGCCTCGAAACCACTAAAATTTCACAGTGCTTAAATTAATTCCACATGCAAGTTTGTAGCTGCAGAGTGCTTGTAAACTGTCCAACTTTTGCGTACCTACTTACTCCTTTGGTTTAATAAGGCCGACCAGACTTTAAAGTCAACAATCCCCCGGTTGATTATCTCTGAAGCTGCCCCCTCCCGTTAAAGTTTAAAAGCGCACGGTTTTTCTTGTTGTTTACTGTAAAAACACTGCAGACAACCAGGCAACTGCTCCGGGCTAACTCAAACAAACATAACTCTGTCGAGGAGTAAAACTTACAGTCCATAAACGGCCACCAGCACTGCATTGCAGCGATTACATCTTGCGACCGGGTAGGCTCTGTCGTAGGTTATTACCTATATCTATACTCATACACGCACAAATGCTCATTCACATTCACACATACACACACACACACACACACACACACATCCACGCACGCACGCACGCACGCACGCACGCACGCACGCACGCACGCACGCACGCACGCACGCACGCACGCACGCACGCATGCACGCAGGCACGTACCAAACCCTGTCTGTCTGTCACCAGGCTCTGTCTTGTAGCTAGACAGTTGAAATTTTCACAGATGATGTATTTCTGTTGCCGCTGTAACAACAAATAATGTAAACAGAATAAAATCCTCCCATACAACAAATTTTGTCTAAAGACAGCGCTCGCCATCTGGAGGCCATCTACGTAACCTTCACAGCACCGATGTCATGTCGTTAAATGTCAATGTTAAACGCTTCTTCTTGGTTTCTATGGACGGCGCTCTTCTCAATGTACCTAATCTATCTTGTCTCGATCTTTGTTTAATGTTGCTGATAATGGTACGGAACCTTACGTGCGCGAGTCCGACTCGCACTTAACCGGTTTTTCGACTTTCGTGATGACTTTTTTCCATTCCAAATACAAGCTATTCTCGACTGAATGCTCGACAGAAACAAAAAGTTGAATTTTGTTAACAAACGTATTGTTGTTTGCGTTGATTATTTCGCTATTGTATATTTCGTTGTATATTACTGAACGAAGTTTTGGTTTGAAGCGCGAGCCTTTTGAATAAATACCTACTCGTAGTTTGCGCACAGTACAATTTGTAACTTTACCGCTGGGAATTGCAGAAACTAGGTAGAAAACGTACAGAACAGAATACGTACTAACGGTATACATACCTATGTTTTTATTATTAATTCTACTTGATTATCCTTGGATCCAATTACGTATGAGTAAGTCTTCGTATGGCCTATACCTTCCTCAGGGAAGAGACCCGTGCCCCTCGGTGGGGACATAATGGGTTGATGATGAAGTCTTCGTATCACTTAGTCGACAGCATATCAACCAATACGATTTTTTTATTTAGGAAACAAACGGTACAGTCAGTAGGTACAGTGTTATTCTTATGTAGACTATTATTATATAGCAGTGAAGTTTCAACTAATAATTGTCACATACCTACATTAGCAAAGACAGACATATTAATTAATTACAACATGATTAATTTAATCGGATTAAATCAAATCGAATCAAATCAAGTTTACAATCTTCAATCAAATCAAATTTAGTTGCAACTTAACTGAATGGGTTGCAAGGATGTAAAGGTTGATGTGCTGTTGAATATCCTTGTCCCAAGCTCGATCCATTTTAAGGGTTCCTTACATACGATGACAAAACGTAACATGACGGAACGCTCATAAGATTAATTACGTGTTTGTCGGTCCGAGTGTCAAAGCCAATTTTCTCCTTTTCGTCAGTGATCAAAAGTTAAAACGTTTGATAATGTTGACAAGCGCCTTAAATAGCTTTTGAAGCAGGGATTACTTATATTTTTTATAAATCTTTTAATATACAAAAATCTCGTGTCACAGTGTTTGTTATCCAACTCTTCCGAAACGGATTCACCGATTTTAATTTAAAAAAAATGTGTATATTTGGTAGGTTATAACAAATAACTGTCCTAGATCCTTTGAAGTATATAAATATATCCTAATATATAAAAATCTCGTGTCACAGTGTTTGTTATCGAACTGCTCCAAAACCACAGTCCGAAACGGCTTGACCGATTTTTATGATTTTTTTGTGTATACTTGGTTGGTAGGTCTGAGGATAGGCCGTAGGCAAATATGGCACAACAAAGTTTGTCGAGTCAGCTAATAAGACTAACTGAGATTGTTCTAATCATATTAGGTTCGATAATATATGAATTCAATATAATATTACACGAAGCAATAGAAATCACTATATTATTAAAATTTCACTTCGATAAACTAAAGCAATTTTATTACCAGGATATTTATTTTTTGCTAACATGCATATACTTGATGAAATTCAGTACCTATACACCTATAGTTTATATAATCCTAAACGCCTAATTCCGGGAATCGTCTTACCCCAGATGAAACTTTATCCCCTTGAGGAAAGAGTAGCAATTAATCTATCGATTTCCACCGCAATACCAGCGGTGACAGGCTTTAATTAATACTGTTTAGGCGATAATTGGGATGGCTCAGCACGACGTTTGCCTGTGATATTATTAGAGCAACTAATAAGCAGTCGGTGACACTCAATAATAATACGAGTTATAATGCCCGACAAATAACTTGAACCGGTAACTTTGACTTTGCAAGTATTTCAGGTCTCATTGGCGACGGCGCGGCGTGGTCCGCGGGATGTGGCTTGAAATTCTTCGGGTGTTAGTTAAGTCAAATGAACACACAAATAAACTTTTCACACCTGCTATTCAGAAAAGATCCCTTGATTCCCTCCAATGAGGGATAAAAGTTGTACTTTTCATCCCTGATATTCTAGTTTTTTTTTTTTTATTGCCCTCAGCATGATCCGTGTGCAGATTTTCACAAAATGTAATTCCAATTCGATTTTTATTTTGTTGCAATCGCTACGCTCGGGATTCTATTGTAGAATCTTTCGCTTCACTCAGGATTCAATATACCGCCCTCGCCGTAAATATATAATTTTGCTCCCTTGAGACACAATCTACTATACTCTTGTACCCCGGAGGCGTAGGCAGAGACCAGGGTTTGCCACTTGCAACGATTCTGACAAACCTCTTTAACTTCATCAACAATTATGTAAAAAAAATGCTCCTACTGTGTAACGCAAATTTATTCCGACTGCGCAGACTTTTTGTTAAGTTATCTGCCGGATATTATACATTTCTTCAATACTAGAATACAATATTACAGGTGAAGGGTAATCTTGTCTAACTATTTTCCTGGTTTTCTGGCATTTATTTCAATGTAAAATCTTTGTGAAATGTGAATCATTTTAAAAATAAAATTCGGTACCTACATTAGTTTTGAGGTACGAGTATCAAAAGAAAAAAAACAGAATTCTCATAGGATAATTTTTTGTCCGGTCCGTCCGTCCGTATTCGCCTTTGGTCAGTTTTTGTTCTCCTATCCCAGTTTTTGATGAGAAAATTGGAAAGGCAAATCAAAAGCTAGGTATAACTTTTTTCCTCTGTGGTATAACATAATGCAAGTCTTGCAAGACCTCGTAAGGTAAACGTTTAAAACGTCTAGACCTAGTCAAGAGCCACCGACATCGTAATCTCAGAACTATTGACTAACAACAGGTTGACTTAAAGGATGTTAGTGCAGAGCACAACATTATCCCCCGGTTTCTCGTACGCTAACAATCTGTTAATCTGCTGTTAAAAAAAACCGGAGAACTGCGAGTCGGTTTTACTCCCTGAGGGTTCCGTACAAATTTTTAATTACTTGCATATTATAAATAGGTCAGTAATCGCGTCCCGCAGTTTTTCCGAGATTTTACCGAACTTCCCAGACAATTTTTTTATTATTTAATCACAAATGAATAACTTTTCCCTGTACCTGTAGTATACGACAACAGTAATTGCCAAATTTCAAAGTTATAGGTCCACGGAAAGTACCTTATAAATTTTGATTCTCTTGAGTGTTGGAATATATGTTTTTTGCTGCATAAACGTCCGTAACTCTTTTTTTACTTTAACTTGGAAGTTGTATTTTTTTACAGCTTCAAGGGACTGTAAACGTGAGAATATTGTTTTAATTTCACCTTCATACCTTTACGCGTTTCCGAGATAAAGGGTCTTGACACACACCGAGATAAAGGGTCTTGACACACAGACGGAAGAAGGGGTAAACAGTGAAGTGATCCTATGAGGGTTCCGTTTTTCCTTTTGAAGTACGGAACCCTAAAAACAACTGACACTTGTTAGCGTATAAGAAACTGGTGTCAACTTGTGACAGAAAACTATCCGACCTCGGCTGTGGCCCTCGCTAAGCTCGTATGACGTTAGTATTTCATTGCGCATTACCTGTGAATTTCGTGAATGAAAACATCGTGAGGAAACCTCAGTGTCGCAGTTGTAAAAGTCACCATAGTAAACATTCTTCGTATTAATAAGTAGACCTCTTTTTTCGTAGATGTGGGTAATTATGCTACACTTTGTATAGAGCTTCTGAGTACCTACATACACTACACGACTTTACTGATTTGACATAAGGTATCTGCTTCAGCTCCACGATAGTTTGTTAATACACCATTGGAACACCATTGACAAGTTGTCTTTTCTATACAATGTACAGGCGCTTGACTGCATAATATCAATAAATATGCTGTAATTACTAATAACTGATAACAACTCAATCAGACTAGTTTCCTAGAAGCCATGCAAATAGTGGCATGGTAGCCGGGTCACCTATCTCCCTCTAATATGGTTGTGACTGGCGATGGCTGGCCCCTGCGTTATTTTATTTATTTTATTTTATTTTATTATAATAGGAAAACTTACAGCTATGAAAAACAACATTACAAATGAAATAGACACAGAGAGCCAATGACAAGTTTTCACTGGTAGAAATATTATAGTACAAAATTCCTAAGCACACACAGGAGACAATATTTCACTCACTTCAAAACAAATAGATAAATAGACATTATGCTCGTGAACGGGTGCTGTCCGTATGGCTGGCCGCAGCATTGTGTTTTCTTAGAAAAGTAATTAATGTTTTGGCATTGCAAGTCGTTGATTGCACTCATGGGATCTTTTTAGGTATGTACTCGTACGTACGGTACTCGTATTAGATTTAAGACGATTTGAGAAAAGATGGTCAGCGTGGAAGTCTTTAGCCCTGTCTTTTGCTCCACTACAACTCGATCCGAAGACAGCGGATTACATTGTATATTGACATCCAACAAACATGTTCAGTTCTTTACGATGACATAAAAATTTCTGAATTGTCCAATATTAAGCAATTTTCATTCTATTTGACAACTGGCCCTGGCCCAGCCAGAAGAAGTGAGTTTACCGTCTGCATTTCATATTTTCCACCATACCTAATGGGCCCTGCGAGCGTCATAATGTGAAGTCACACACGATCCGGCCAAGCAGAGATTGCGGCCCAAATTACGTTGGGATTCTCCGTCACATGGAAAATGTAGGGGTAAGTGCGTCCCCGGGGAATGGAGTTGCTCACGTGGCCTTCCTTAGACGCGTGTTAATTGAAACTTTCGCTCAAAATGTCTGTGAGCACGGCGTGATGACGACGGAAGCATATAAAATGCTGTACCAACACGAATTGGCAAATGGCTGGATTGTGGCTCATCTGCCACTTTAGCGTTATTGTCTGCGGATACTCTGCTGGCAATGGTTAACTCTTACAAGAATGTTGGTAATTTAATTTTGAATTTCTCAGTTTGAAAAAGACATCAGCTGCCGTACGAGCGTACAAGAGGTGACGTCTTTAAAAAAATTGACAGGATATTGCTGAAATCATATTAGAAACCATTTGTTTATATTTTATTTAAGGAACCATTTATTACATTATAGAACCGATGTATTTGCTGGAAGAGAATGTTTCTTACATTAAGCATGCTCTTGTACAGTTACAATGTCATTTGTGCAATAAAGAACTAAAATAATAATTATTTATCTATTTATTATCTTAACTAAAATAATTTTAGTATTGTAAAAAAAGAAAAGTCTTGTCACAGGAGAAGTCGCTATAACAAATTGCAACAAATAGTAGCACACACGAATCAAGAATCGGTCGCCATTGACGGCACACCAACAAAACCTCTCGCATTGCTCACAAAACTGATGACGAGGCATTTTTCTCCACCCCGTCCATTTCGCAAGGCATCGAGAGAAGAAGGCATTGAAGAGTAAAACGTCTGTTTCGCCTAAAATTCAAAACGACTACAGATGTTAGGGGGCACGTTTAATACGAAAAGATCAGGTTGCACTAGTCAGCAGCTCACAAGGCAAATTAAAAATTAAAAATACGAATCTGAAAACATGTAAGCAGAAACTATCTCATGCACACTGGGACAGAGTAAGTATTTAACGCTTGTGTAACGACATAGTCAAAACTCAAATGAATAGCAACTACAGCAATTGAGTCAAAACCCGGAACGCATGTTTAATTATCCCCCTACCACTTTAGAGTACACCTTAGCAGTCCATATCCCAGCGCAGGACACGGGCCTTCATTCAGAGACAGAGAGAGTATTCACCACGAATTGGCGATTTAAATGTCTGCGATATGTGAACATCTCCTCGCGATCTTTTTCCTTCACCGTTAGCGATTGGTATTGCTACAAGAAATTCACAGAAGTAGGTTACTTAGAAAAAAGTCAAAGTAGTCAAATTTGTCAAAGTCAAAGGCACATCCCGGTACCGAACCCAGGACTTCTCGAATGTGAGGCCAGCGTTCTACCAATGCGCTATCACTGCTCTACACAGTGACTTTGAATTTCTTACCATGATTTAAGAACATGTGGTGCTAGTTTTGAAAAAATATACGCGTCAAAATTTTGTTTTTGTTACCCATATTACTTTATTTAAGCATAAGCAACAATAAAAAGACGAGAAGTAAAGTAAATAAAAAGCGAAACATACTATGGTCGGCGCCGGCCAACTCAATAGTTCTTTTTTATTGTTTACGCATATTGGACGCTTACGCATTTAACATATCAGAAAACATTTTTCAACTCATTTGGATTCAAAGTTTGGAGCCAAAGGTCGGAAATCATGAATATTTACAAATATGTTATTCCATTACTGTTACATAAGCAGCCTATATACGTCCCACTGTAGGGCACAGGCCTTCTCTTAGCTAGAAAGTATGGGCTAAGTCACCACGCGTGCCCAAAATGTAAATAGCTCAGACACTCAGGTTTCCTCACAATGTTTTCCTTCACAGTTAGCGAGTGGTACTGCTACTATAACTTCACAAATATACATAACTTCACAAACAACAAAGTCATGGGTAATGCCCGCACTGGGAATCGAACCTGGGTCTCTCGCTTCCGAGTTCAATGTTTTACCCACAAGGCTACCACCGCTGTGTAGCCGTTACTGTTAAATCATTACAAATATACTGTTTCTCACAATGTAAAGAACGTTCCCTCCAAATATTGCTAACGATTTTAAAATCACCCTGTAGATCTCTTGGGGTATACACAAGGTAATAAGCAGTTACTAATTACTGTTGCAGTAACTAGACTGAAGCGGGTCTTGTGCGTCTTCACATTCGTGCCACGGGAAAGAGGGAATCATTTCTCTAAGAGGCTCAGATCAGTAACGATGTGTCCAAAGATATATGGCCCTGACTTCCCGCACCGTAGTAGAGGGCGAATAGCTACCTCATACGTTGCTCGTTTGTAGAGGAGAGCTTGACGTGAGTGGAACCTACTCTAGCGGTCTGGAACAAATGAAAACAAATAGTCATGTTGTTTCTAGAATGTTCACGGTAACCATCTATTATGACGGTTTAACGCAGCGTCCACCAGCTCGCTGGAGGGACGATCTGAGGAAAATTGCTGGCAGCGGCTGGATGAGTATGGCTGAGGATAGAAGGAAGTGTCGTGCTGGCCGAGGACTGAAAGAATTGTCGTGCTTTAGTGGAGATCTATGTCCAGCAGTGGACGAATACGGGCTGATTGATTAATTGATAACGTTAAAGTTTAACGTTCTAGATGTAAAGGAAGCATACACTAGATAGCGGAAAATAAAAACTTAAAGGATCACATAATTATCTATGTTACATTATGAAAGCTATAATGCCAAATAGCAGTATGTAATGGTGTGGGAACATGTTTGTACCTGGAAAAATGAGAGGAGACATACTTAGGTCTATAGGGTGTTTCAGAAAGGTCCGGTTAAACTAAACGACAAAAAAATAACTTTGTTGTGCGGGAGCCCCACTTAAATTTTTTTTATTGTGTTTTTAGTATTTTTTGTTATAGCGGCAACAGAAATACATCATCTGTGAAAATTTCAACTGTCTAGCTATCACGGTTCATGAGATACAGCCTCGTGACAGACGTACGGACAGTGGAGTCGTAGTAATAGGAACTTCTTCTACTCATCAGTTTAAAAAACTTATACTACGAGAGCAACTACGAAATATTGAAAAAAATATCAGATGTTTCATACATTCGCTAGAGTAAATGTCAAATTTTACTACGGAAAACAGCTGATATATTTTCAATTTTTCGTATTTGTCCCATAGTTTGTGTTGAGAAATAGAATAATCCCAGTTTCACTGGATCGTTCTGAAAACCCAGAAATTTCAGCATATTTTCAGATTGTCTTGCGACTATGCGTACTTTGTAAGCCACTACTAGGTCAGGGAGTAGCGGCCCTGTCTGTACATATTAGTTTCTGCTACTATGGTTTCCTCTTTTGCTATTTGCGTCAGAGACATTTTCTCACTCCACCTGCTATGTACCTATCCGGCTTTTTCACGGGTTAAAATTTTGTAACATTGATAAATTTAAAGAATAACTTTCTATGTCCGGACCTTGAAAATAGCAATGGTTTTCGATTATTATCTTCAAGGTCAGGACCGAAGAGGTTAATATTTACAAGTGGGCTGAAAGTGATAAAAATAATAACACAAATGAAAAATTATTAATGCATCAGGCATTAGTAATTCAAGGAGGAGGGGAAGGCTTTAGCGCTGCAGTGGGAAACATTATGGAGGCGACTTAGACAAAAAAAATATTTGTAAATACACGAGAAACGTGACGCTTCCCTCTGTGGTTTTGACTGTAGCCTTATCTGCAACACAACAAATAAACGTGACGATAAGTTACACTTAACAATATGCTCCTTTTGGTTTCAGAATGCAATTTTTACGTCCTAGCTTCTACGTGAAATCAACTGAATCAGGCAATATAAACATCATACTCTACGTCAAAACCTTTCACGAGCGAATCAAAGTCACACATGAAAACTCATTTACGCCACTCTTATTGACGAGACGTCTCTCCGTTTACGACTTCTGATATTGCTTGAGTACTCACACATTTACTTAGATATCTTGCTGAAAAGTGAGCTGACAATACTAAACGATACAAACTAAAGACATAGACTACCTAAAAAAAGCACAGTTCACATGTCCATTACCATTATTCCTGTACAACAATTTATGTTGTTTTCTTTTCATTTTTCGATGATGATGATCGCGATGTTTTCCTTCACCGCGAACGCTGGTATTTAACAAATGATATCGAACGTCGCTGATTGATGTAATGTCGACTACCGATGCTCGTGGTAGATTTATCATATTCTGAGTGTTTTTTGAAGGAGACATGCACACACATTCGCGTACATACACGCACACACATACATATGCATACACACACATACTACTCCGGTCTCTATAAGTATAACTCCGACGACGTTCCTAGCTTTGTAACCAAATACGGGTAATAGTACGATATTGTCTACTCGTAAAGTTAATTAGAATCACTAGCCCTTAAAATACAAGATTTCTCCTAGTGTAAGGCCAACTGGCACCAATTCTTAAATGTCACTTAAGTTGCCATTTAAATCGACTTTTATATGAAGAATTTTAGTTAAATGCTGTTTAGACCACATTTAAGAAAATGGTGCAAGTTGGCCTAAGAGTTAGAGCTTAACTGCCTTACATATATTTTTCAAGTTCATGTTTTATGTACCCTTGCGCAAATAAATATTTTAACTTCTATAGAAGCTTGCACAGCTCACTTCCAAGCAAACGTCTTCTATCGATGGGAATAATAAATATTTTTCAATAATATCGAGACGTAGGTAAAGGAAAAGTATCTTCTTATGTATTTTGATTAAAAACCTTTAAGATGAAAATGAAAATTGTTTATTCGCACAAGTAAAGGTACCTACATAAAACATAAACGTTTTACAAAGTAATGAGTTTGAGAATGTACATAAGCCAGTTAGACTCTAACTCTTAAGCTAGGAGAAGTCCAGGGCGCTTATTATAAAAAATGCGACATTATCTGAAGTAGCGAGATGGTCGCAAATCCGTATCGCAAGATATGATAAGACGTCATTGGGCTAACAAAAAGCCATGCATTTCTAGTGTTCATTACTCAGTGGCAGGAAATTTCGAAACTATCAAAAAAAGAACCGTATAAAAGAACCGTCCGGGTTTGACGACCCTTCCGAACTAGTTATAGTTATAAGTGAGTAGACTTCATCAAACTATCACCTGGTTACAAAGCTAGGAAGCGGTGGTACGTTTTATCTTATAAGAGAGATCGGAGTAGTATTGTGTGTGTGTGTGGGTGTGTTTTTGTTTGTGTGTGCACATGTGTGGACATGCTATTGTATACGTATGATAAGGTGAGTAAAAGTTACCATTTTGTATATTTTATAGGTATGTATTTAAATTATATCATCATCATCATCATCAGCCACTCGACGCCCACTGCAGGACATAGGCCTCCTTCGTGGTTTTCATAACCATGAGGTGTTAAATGCCTTTTAATGAAATGCAGAATTTTTTCAGTCCTCTCATAATCAAGATTATATAGCCAATGCATTACTGTTGTCTTACAAATATGATAGTTGAGATTGTAAATATTGAGGATTTTTTTAGTTCTATTGTATAGTCTGGAGCTTAAGACCTTATAATGTCGTCTAGCTAGAGTAGTTCTGTGGCTCTCATTAGCACATACTAAGATCTAAGTTATCTTTGAGCGAAGGTATTATCTGCTTGTATGGATATGGCCTGGCTTGTATAGATGTGGCTTTTCAGCATGTCCTAAACAGGCATACAGGCCTTCCGACATGACACATCTTTCTCTCCTCGGCTATCCTCATCCGATTGTATAATTTTTGTCTCCAGATTTCGTCCCCAAAAAAGTTTTCGTGGCAAGGATTTAATCTTGTGACGGCAAAATCTTTGAGTGCCTAAAACTATATTAAGTTTACTGTCATTTATTATTAATGAACATGTTACATATAATTATAATTCCACCAAATTCGAACATTCACAAAAAGTTTCGTCATAAAAGTGGCACAACAAACACAGAACATAAAACTCAAATACTAAATTAGTCAAAAATACCGCCCCGGGACACATACGAGCCAAAAGATCCCATGACGCTAGAGCAACGTTCCCCCGCTGCACCGCCAGGGGAATCCTTTGCATCAGGTACCTATGCCCCGGAAAAATGATCATACCCACAATTCCTCAGGCGCCGACCGATTTCCCTAATGAAAACTTTTCCCTCTTCTGCCCATACTTCCATCGTTTCCACAGCTAGTGGGAGAAACAAATAATGTTGCATGAGCGGGCTATATTTTCTCATATTAAGTTTAGCCTGTCTGTAAATGGGAAGGCGCAAAAGTGCAAACGCACGTAGCATCCCACAAGAGTTAACTTGTACGTAGATTAACTGTTGTATCGGCTAAATCTTTGATTGCTCAAAACTATATTAAGTTTAGTCGTAGAAGGCGATTAGGTAAAATAAATTACCAGGAGACGGGCAGCAGCGTCTTCCTGAGATTTCAACCGCATACTGCGATCGCCAACCCGCATGCCAAGCGTGGTGATTATGGCAAAACCCCTCATGGTTGTGAAAACCATGAGGGAGGCCTATGGCCCGCAGTGGGCGTCAAATGGTGATGATGATGATGACATTAAGTTGAAAGATTAACTATTCTATCGAAAAGATCTTCCAGTGCCCAAAATTATATTAAGTTTGCTTGTGGTCTGTTTAACTCATGTAACGGCAAATTCTTCGACAGACCAAAACTACCTTTTTCCTCCCAAATCGTGGGCACTGTATCATGTATGTAAAGTACACCACATTTATTATGGTCTTCACCGGAGTGTAAACAAAAAACACGATTTATTATGAAGTGCACGAGATCAGGCTTAGCTTGGTTATGGTTACACATCGCCGTCCGGCCCAAAACCCAAGCCGAACAGTTTGCATACAAAATGAAAATGTTTAGCATCCGACCGTACAAGAAAGTTTTAGCTTCAGAAAGACACTTAACTTATTAACCCAGAAATTTTTGTACGAGATAAAGACATTTATATCTACGTTATGAGTTCCAAAGGGATTCATAACGTAGATATAAATGAAAATGTTTAGCATCCGACCGTACAAGAAAGTTTTAGCTCCAGAAAGACACTTAACTTATTAACCCAGAAATTTTTGTACGAGATAAAGACATTTATATCTACGTTATGAGTTCCAAAGGGATTCAGTAACAATAAACTAAGAAATATTAAACAATAGTCTACCTTATTTTATAGGTAGTACAGTCCACTAACCGGTCGGTCAACCGTTACAAGAACACAATGTTTAATGGTTGATGTTTTACCGACTGTACTATATGGCTCTACAATCCTAGGGTCGGCGCATTAAAGCACCTAAGTCCAAACTCAATTTTATTAAACTTGGAAGTAAACCTACTATAAAATTACTCCATAACATATTTATTAGCTTTATTATCTATATTAACGGAGAGCTGTCATGAAACATTGAATTCATACATGTTTTTATGCAAAAATTACTTAAACTGCTATCGTCATTACTTATGTTGCATAGGCCGATAATTTAATGACAAATTGGCTTATGTGCTTTAGCCTGCTGACCCTAGAATTGATCTTGCTAAATTATAATAGATAAGGAATCTTTTTGAATTTCAGAACATAAACAGTAAATTTAATGTCTCTTAACGTCTATAAAAATAAAAATTAAATAAATATACTAAATGTCTATAAGCTTTGACGTTCAAGAAGTAAATATTTTGTTTTTATAGTGAATAAAATTTTTGACTGTGGTATTTGTCTCTCTTTTTTTCATCTGTGATGATGATACCATAATAACTACACATAATTTCAATTCAACGATTTGCGATTTATCACAAAATAAAGATAGTTTTTTTTTCATCACTGTGTCAGCTAACGCGAAACTATAGAATAGGACCGTTAGTCGCAACACAACGCTAGTTGCGCGTTTTAAATATAAAAAGTCGCGACTTTCCAGTACATTAACTGTCAAATTCTGACATTAAGCGCCACAAAACGCGTGACTCGTGCCATCGTACTTCCCAAGCTGTACGGGGCTATAAATCCTCTCAGACTCAAACCCAATGAAAAGCCATTGACTTTAACAAACGTTTCAATTACATTACCGCCACAAAGTTTTAATGTATTTCTTTGTGCGAGTGTTTGTATGTTTGTCCCGTAATCACGCTTAAGCGGTTGGACTAGTTTGGATGAGACCTTGTTTAGTAGGTTGACATACTTACATACATATACATACTCACGCCTGTATCCCAGAGAGGTAGGCAGAGACCAGGGACTACCACTTGCCACGATCCTGACAGATCACTTTCGCTTCCTCAACAGTGGGTTACCCACTAAAGGTTGATTGTGCGCAGAATCATGTTTTATTATGCTTATAATGTTTAAATGCCAGTGGTTCCCTTACATGTTTAAGATGCATTAAACATTGCTCTCGCATGGGCCTCCAATAAATAGTAGATTGTTCACCAATGGCGCAAACAAAATTTTTGCGTCGAGGTTGTGAAATTGATTCCAGAGCGAACTGAGGCGATTCTTGCATTAAATTGCATTCATGTGGCACATGGAACAATGACACCTTAATTTAATTGGATTTAATTTGGTTTGATTTAATTTGATTTATTTTATATTTTAATTTAATTTAATTTGCTTTAATTGGATTTGATTTAATATGATTTAATTTAACTTAATTTAATTTGATTTAGTTGTTTTTGATATGATTTGGTTGAATTTGATACTAACATAGCATAAGTCACGATTGTTACTAATACTATATGGGCATTGCCTAAAGTAAATGAATACAATACAATTAAAGCCCGAGCGAAGCGAGGGATTCAAAACTACCGAGACCAAAAATTATGTGCGTCCGTGTAGAACACTGCTTTTCACTAGGTACCATCTGAGAAGAGAGGAATGAAATAAAAGATAACACTTAGGTACATACCACTCAAATGTAACTTCTGGCAGGAGGTTTTGAATTGCTTGTGTTGCCTGTTTTTTTTATATATTCTGCTGTTAAGAAGACACTGTCATCATCGCTTGACGACATTTTTCCGAGAAAATAAGAAAAAATAGACAAAAAAAGCGCGCCAATGTTATTGATTTTTTGTATAGAAAAAAAAAACTTGCGTTCCAATTTCAAATATTTGACAATTAGGTACTTAAAAGTTTTGCAGCAAAGAGTTTGGTAGTTCAGTAAGTAGTTCCAAACTCTGTTTTAAAACTTATTGCTTGGGTTGGAGCGAAACGGTTGAGGACGAATCCTCAAGAGTGAAAGAGAAGTCCGACTTCTTAGTAAATGAGTGCAATAGTATATAAATTCAAAATTGGGTTTTGAGCTCGGTTTTGAGTCTATGTACTTAAAGGTACCTAAAGGTAAATAGATTCAAAACCCAATTTTGAGTCTATTTACTTTGATGCATCTTAGCTTGAACAACAATAGCGTGTTTTAGGTCCTAAATTTGGGCATCAAAATGCATCATTTCGAGCAGATGGAGTGAAAACATTGTAAACTCACCCTTGTGAGCTTTATCGGGGTTAACAATACGGTGCACGGCAAGTTATTTTTCTGTTGTACCTATTCGTTGTTTTGTCCCAACATGTTCCTTGCTATATGTAGCCACTTCCTACTGGTCTTGCATCAGGAAATAGCTGATACGTCTGTGTCTACTACTTGGCTTTTGTTGACTTTCCTGAGTTATTTCGTGAAGTTCTTTCGGCTATTTCGTACCTTTGTTGCCTTTCACAATTCACATATTTATCAACCATGCTTAACACTTTTGCAAATTTAGTTTTTCTACACAAAATTTAGATTAAGTTTATTTAATTTTATTCAGTTTTAACCTGGATGTGAACAAAGGCAATTGAAAAACTATCAAAGTTAAGTTATGAGTAATGAGTAACCTAGAATGGGCCAACACTTGGTAGACTTAGTTTCCCGCATTTTCACTATCTTTATCATCGGTTTCTCTACATCTAGGAAAAAACTGAAGAAAATTTAATATTGAATTAAAAAATTAAATTAAAATTGTCCTCAGCACGGGTTAGTGTAACAAAAAGGATATATAACGAAATTAAATAAACTACATACTTTCTCAAACATCTCAATAACTCCAGACTGAACTGGTTTATGACTACTGTCTCCCTTTGCAACAAAAATAAAGATCGGCCAGCTTTTTCTAAGTCATATTGGGAATAATGTGATCCTTATAGTATCGTGGCAAGCCTCGTCTCTGTACCCCTCCACAAAACAGCCGTGATTTTATGTTATAGTTTCCAACCTGCGACTGCAATTTATATTGATATCATCATCAACCCATTATGTCCCCACCGAGGGGCACGGGTCTCTTCCCTGAGGAAGGTATAGGCCATACTCCACCACGGGGGCCAAGTCCGGATTGGTGGAGGCTTGTAGACTAGTGGCTCGTCTACTGTCAGAAGTTGTCAAGCCGCCCTAAGGCCTCTGACTTGGCTTAACGACTGCCGTCTGTCGACGGCAGCCGGCACCAACAGCTTAACGTGCCTTGCGAAGCACGGAACCGCTCGGAAAAATGCCACTAGCGTTAGGCATAGACGGCGACCCATCCATGCACTGAACGCGCCCAGTGTTGCTTAACCTTCGTGATCGTTTAAGATCACTCAGGCAGCCGGGGCTAAGAGCGATTATTTATATTGATATATGTAGAATCTAACATCAACTCTAAAATGGTCAAAAAGCAAAAGTGGTCCATAAAGGCGGTCTGAATCAGCTGCCTATGTATTACATAGCACAGATAAAATGTCAGTTTTCCACAATGATCGAAACCGAAGATACGGTTTAATAAACACTTTCTGTAGATAAGTTGAACTTCAGGATATACTTGTCGAATATCCTTCCACACTAAAATTCCTTTAATAGCCGCTTAGGTTAAGGGACAAAAATCAAATAGCTCCTATCCCGGACGGTCCATAAAAGTAAGTACCTATACCCTTTACTAGATACCCTTTCCCTACAAGCAAATTATTTCTTGAAATAGGATCAACCGACTGTGCAGCGACTAATAAATGTTGATGAAGCGAAAGCGGTTAGAATCGTGGCAAGCGGCAAGCTCTGGCCATTGCCTACCTCTTCGGAATACAGGCGTGAGTTTATGTAATGTTTTGTGCAGTATCAAATCTTCACTTTGAAATATATTACGGTTTCTGTGGTTTAAAATAATGTAATAAATAATAAGAGCTAAATCCACATCAAAGTATATTTTAATGAGGGATTCATCAGCCATATAGGTATTATATATTCTGTGAGAGATACCCTTTCCTTGGATCGCGACAAAAGATTGATAAAACATAATTATTAGGAATAAAAATTCACAAAAAATAAAAACCGACTTCCAAACACTACAGCACTAAAAAGTTAATTTAGTTTCAGTCAGTAGTATGTATATATGTAGGTACTGTAGAAGTGTAATTTGTAGTCGAAGCCCAAAATATACGTCTCATGAAACTGGACACCGACTACTTTTACTCTATTTTATTAAACATCCGGATAGTATTATACTAAAGGATGGGCCCCATTAGGCCTTATTTATTACTGTCTATTGAAGAGTTTCGTTCTCCATCTCTGAAAGGCTTCATCAGATCTTCACCAAATTAAAACAATGGGACGTTATATATATTCGAACCAAAAAAGAATTGTCGAAATCGGTTAAAATTTTACGGAGATAGGCGAGAACATAGCCAAAAAAAATATACACGACGAATTGATAACCTCCTCCTTTTTTGAAGTCGGTTAATAAATAAAGTATATCTATGTGTACATTCCCGGAAAGCGAATCTGACAAGGAGTATAGGTACTTTTACTGTTCAGTTTTATGAAGTGGCCCTTGCGACCAGTATCGAGAAGCGTGTTTGCGTTGGTTGCCCTCGCCTGAGTTTGTACGAGAATAATGGGGGTGAAACCGAAAGACTGGCGGGTATTTTCCAGAGTAGATGTGTGATTCGTCTCATGTATGCGTCACTTATTCATCAAAACAATATAAATAGCAAAAATAAGGGCGATTTTAGGTATTGCGAGAATTGACGGGCTTACAAAAAAATGTCGTAAATACAGTTTAAAAAAGAACATAGAGTTTTTAACAGTCAACAGCACTTCAACCTTTACTTTCGTGCGCGCTAATCAGTTGCTTTTCGAGAGATTTTGTCAATAAGATGTGGTGTCGACTGTACTTGAATACATATTCTTCTGTTTAAGCAATCTTCCACTTCCTCTTTCCTATCAAAATGCCCAAGCAAGGCCACTAATCATCATCATCATCAACCCATTATGTCCCCACCGAGGGGCACGGGTCTCTTCCCTGAGGAAGGTATAGGCCATACTCCACCACGGGGGCCAAGTCCGGATTGGTGGAGGCTTGTAGACTAGTGGCTCGTCTACTGTCAGAAGTTGTCAAGCCGCCCTAAGGCCTCTGACTTGGCTTAACGACTGCCGTCTGTCGACGGCAGCCGGCACCAACAGCTTAACGTGCCTTGCGAAGCACGGAACCGCTCGGAAAAATGCCACTAGCGTTAGGCATAGATGGCGACCCATCCATGCACTGAACGCGCCCAGTGTTGCTTAACCTTCGTGATCGTTTAAGATCACTCAGGCAGCCGGGGCTACGAGCGGCCACTAATACATAATAATAATGTCATAAAATTAAACAGAAACTTAATTTCCATACTAGTCTGAGTACCGACTCTCCGTACGACACGCGATGCATTTTTATCTTATCTACTCTTTCTCATTGTGAGTTCGGGTGAAACGTTCTACGGTGCAACATTTTTCATTTCCGCACCATGCGACTCACAGATAAGTCCGGCGTGGCTACAAACGACGACGATGTTTGCGAGAGCTTAGGGCCCTTATTATGAAGCAGCGATATGTTCGGAAGGGTCGTCAACGTCGCGCTTGAGCCCGACAATTCACTCGAATCTAGCGACAAATATGGCTCTTTTTAGGGTTCCGTACCCGAAGGGTGCCAAACGGGACCCTATTAATAAGACTTCACTGTCTGTCTGTCTGTCCGTCTGTCTGTCTATGACCAGGCTGTATCTCATGAATCGTGATAGCTACGCAGTTGAAATTAAAAGTAATAAAACAGAATAAAATAAATATTTAAGGGGGCTCCCATACAACAAACGTAATTTTTTTGCCGTTTTTGCTCGATATTAATAACGGCAATAGGTAGACGCTTGAAATATTTACAGAATATTTAATTCTATATTGGCTTCAAAAATAAATAATGATATTAAAATAAAATAAATATTTAAGGGGAGCTCCCATACAACAAACGTGATTTGTGTCTAATGTTCTATAGATAATGGTGCGGAACCCTTCGTGCGCGAGTCCGTCTCGCACTTGGTCGGTTTTTTATAGTTTCGATATTTCCTGCCCCTGAGTAATGAACGCTAGAAATGCATGGCTCTTTGTTAGCCCAATGACGTCATTACATATCTTGAGATACGGATTTGCGACCATCTCGCTACTTCCGATAATGGCGCATTTTTCGTAATAAGGGACACGTTTTCCGTCTTTTTAAATCCCAAACTTAAACAAAAAACTGTCACAGAATTGTGTAGTCAGTCAGTAATTGTACTTAGATATGTAAGGCTTTTAATTTTTTTGTTTTCTGGTGCGTACAACAAAGAGTTCTAATCTAATCTACGGTCGACAATATACCAACCTTTATAGGCAAGCGTCACGGATCACTCGAAGGTGTAAATATTGAGGCGTGCACGCGTACCTTAGTTGCGTTACAGGCATATAATTTTTAGTAGTAATAATAAAAGGTTCTCGAGTGGAGACTACGAACCGGCAAACGCAGCGTAGGACGCCCACCGATCTGATGTGGATTGCTGGTGGAGCGAGCTGGTAGCGGCTGGATGAGGATGGCCGACGACAGGAATAAAATGGCGTGCGGGGAGGCCTGTGTCCAGCAGTGGACGTGTAGGGGCTGAATGATTGATTGATACTTTTAAAAACCTCAGCACGGGTTAGTGCAACAAAAAGAATATAATGATTGATACTTATTAAAATTTAGTTATTACATTAACTCGTGGTAGTAGCCTAGTGGGTAGAACCTCGGACTCGGAAGTGGGAGACCCAGGTTCGATCCCCAGTGCGGGCATGTACCTATGACTTGGTTTTCTAAGTTATGTACATTTGTGAAGTTATAGTAGCAATACCACTCGCTAACGCTGAAGGAAAACATCGTGAGGAAACCTGAGTGTCTGAGCTATTCTCATACCTCAGCGCTTGAAATCGCCAATCCGCGGTGGGCACGCGTGGTGATTAAGCCCATACTCTCTCCCTGAGAGAAATCCTGTGCCCTACAATGGGACGTATATAGGCTGCTTATGTTATGTTACGTAAATTAACTCGTTATGGGTGACTTTGCAACAAAAGTGTAAAGGTTGATAAACTGAAGATTGTAACATGGACGTCGACGGCTGCTTGAGAAATTAACTATGAAAGTCGGATAGAAAAACCTTATTACTCATTTTGCGTTTTAGGCGACTCAGGGAAAAAGTGCAAAGGCTGATAAGATGTCGTCTGTGCCGTGAACGTTGCCGTCGTTGGCTACTTGAGAAGAAGAAATAAAAGTCAAAGTGCAGTCAGAAAAAACCTGTTAATATGGTTAACCGCCACGTGTTAACACTGGAGACCTAACTTTCATCGTTTTGACGAATACGCGACAGAGAAATTGTTGTATCTTTTTGGTGCGTGTGCGGATAGCAGTACTGTCTCTTGTCAACTCGGTGTTCGGCACGGCCTGGCCATAGACAACGAATTCCGGCAGCCAAGTACAATTTTTTTGGATATTTTCCAAAAATATGTACAATATCGCAATTTATGGTGAACATAAAATTGATTTTTTACTGAGTGGGCCTAAAAAAGTTTTTTTTTCTTTTCTGTAATGTCTACAGTTTAAGTTTTGCCTTAAAATGTACAACTACCTATTTAAATTTCTGTTTTAATTAAATTTTTCATAAGAATGTCGGTTTTGATATGTAGAAACGCGCGCCATTTTAAACAGAAAGAAAAATAAATAAGAGTATGGGATAAATTAAAAAAAAAGGTTTTATTAAAAACCTGAAACCTCAGTGCAATAAAAGTACCAAAACCCAAAAAGTTTTATTTAAATGAACGCTTCAAAAAAGGCTAGACGCCTAACCTTCTCACATACCTAATAATACCCCATAAGAATTCTTAACGTCTTGCTCATACATACACGTTCATTAATTTTACCTATAGATGATCACAAGATATCTTTTAATAACTTTAATAAACTTAAATTCTCAAATAAGAAGTCAGCGGTAAATCACTAAGGAACACTAAGTTAAGAACACTGGAACCTCCTGTTTCATTATCAACCAGCAGCGCCCCAAAATTTAAACGGGCTTCCGCTCGAAAAAGTATTATCTTTTAATTTATAACTCTTGAGTGGCCCTCTTGTCCGTCAGTCTACGTTTCAGTCTGTTATCTTGAAATTCGTCCTCGCGGCCAACTTAAAAATAACAACAAAGAATATCGAGCACTGCCGAAAAGTTATTCTGCCTCTGTACGCTCGACGCAAATTTAGCCAAATTGCTTTACGATTGATTGCGTTTATTTAATAATCTTGGGAAAATATGCCTTTCGTTTCCGACGCGCTCTTAGGTTTCCATAATAATAATGCGGTTTTTAAAAAGTACTAAAAAGTTTGTTAAGCCGTAAATTTGACTAATTCGGACTTATTGCATTTAATTATTAGTTACTCGTCAATAGGTTATTTATTTGTCAAACGTGATACAACGACATTAGAGTACTTTCTATACATGTTTCACCCATCGGGACTTACAAAATATTTTAGAGACCATTAGTTGTCATTAAAATACAATACCTCTATCACAAAATTTTACATACGAGCTATATTTATACCATTTATATTAATAAATACAAAGGAAAATAATGTAAAATAATATCTGCCTACTTCAAAGTCAATTTTGTAATGATTTAGTACACACACGGTCAAACGGAACAAAATAATAAGAATTGATCAATCCGTTAGAAATTCCACTAAATTATTATAGCATTTTCCCAAAAGCATTTTCTTATTATGTAAATTTGAATTGGTCCATGTCTAATTCTCGTATACATCTTGGGATTTTATTGTCCATTATAGGCCCCTTACAAAATAGACTCTTAGGTGTGCATAAGTGCAGTATTGGCTCTACGTGTACTGTACAGACTCTATTTTAATCTCGTTGTAAGCGGATAATAATATTGTTAATTGATAAGCAAAATCGGTTCAAAAATGTCTGGGTTAAAAGGATACAAAGGACTTGCTCGGGGAAAATTCGAATGGCTTTCGCGTGTACATAATACGGGGATTTTGTTGCACACTGTCCAATACAATCCAACTCGCGTAGGACTTTGTTCCGACAAATGGATTACAAACTTAACTTTAATGTTGAAAAGTATATTCTTCTATACGATCAAACTGCAAAGATAAGTTTGTAATCACACTAAACATTATTTTAAAGACGTTTTTGAGATTAATCGAATAAAGGGTGTCTGCCCGTTGACCTAGAATCATGGAATTTGATAAAAAAGCAAGTTCGCGTTGGATTAGAATATGAAGTGCCCTTAACCCTTAATAAAAATAATAGAAGAAAAATTGCGTCCCTTGAGGACTTTTCGCGGTTGTATTAAATTTAATATTCATACCTCACCACACCATCTCTCGCCGGCGCAGCTTGTCGCCCGCTCAAACTCATAACAGCATAGGTAGTACGAAAGTGTGAGTCACGCGTTTTGTGGTAGATTAGATTGGACTGAGCCACCCAAACATATTAATTAAAACTTCGCTTTTTATCATTTCTTGAATTATCATTTGTCCGCACCATCATACATAGTTTTGCGTCAAAGATAAAAAAAAATTCAATATTTTTGATTGTTTGTGTAAGTGCCAAGATTATTACTACATGCATTTTAGCACATTTGATCTGTCGGTTGTTTTTCTTTATATTAGGATTTTAATCTATGCATTAGCATTGATCTCATCATGTAAATACTTCTGAAACGTTAAAAAAAGTTTACATCTACTGAGATCGTACAATCAAAAACGTTTGCCAACCAAAACAACGACATTTAAAAAAGACTGAAGTTGATTCTTAACAATAAATTTAACAGTTAATTTAGTTTCTTTCTTTAAATAAATAATTCAGTTCCTTTGTCACGTTTAAAGAAACGTTTGAGAAACTACAGCGATTTATTTTAAAAAGTTTATTATGTTTTATCTATGCATTAATCTGTGAATGTGTTGAATTATTGAGCCGTGCATATTTGGCCGTACAAAATTTGGTCGTACCGTACTTTCATTCAAATCGGAAGTTAAACGTAATAATAATTTCTCCGATAATTCGGCTCTTTTATTACTTATTAATGAGTCAATAAGGCCTATGTCCAGCAGTGAACTTCTTGTGGCTGAATACTGATGATGATAATGATGAAGTCATATATAGTTTATGATCGATGTTGAATTAGCCATTATTTTTGTAACGCTTTGTAATCAAGATAATTAACAGACATACGTAAAAAACTATATCTTCTCGCCAGTGCCCTAAGTTCTATGTTATCAGGTTCCCATAGCAACCGCTTGACTCGGTAAGTAGCCGGGGCCTGTTTCATAGAACTAAAATTCGTATTTACTGTGACGATTCGATGTACATTGCAACGTCGATTGATGCCCAGATTAACAAAACAAATCTGCTACGCAGTGTACCTCGAACTGTCATAAATAAATTACAGTGTTATAAAACTCGGCCCTGAAAGCTCAGAGATACCCTTCAGTGGTTTTTGCGTGATTCGCGCATAAAGAAACAGAGCGATACAGACATATTTCAGACAGAGATGAAATTTACAGATTTATTATATGCATAGATTGGAATGTGCACTACCTACCTGTTAATTTTTTCTTCGAAACTTAAATTAGCTACTAGATCATGCCAAGTAGCATCGAGCAAAACTTAGTTTTTATACAATAAAGAATGATAATAATAATAGGATAACGATTAACTGAAGGCTGTGCCATTGGTAAAGCGCAAATTTAATAAAAATTGTACAATCCCTGATATTAGGAAAAATATAATAACAATCTGAGGACAAACTCAAAGATAAAAAAGTTATTGCTAAACTCTAACTCTAATTGGGGTGTCTCACGCGTTTTATAAATAACTCTTTATCTAGTTCTACCCATACTGACGGTGATAATGTTGTTTTTTTCCACTTTTGTAGCCCCTGCTGGGCTCACGTCAGCTCACGTCATAAAGTAATTAATAATACCTCTTTGTCACAGAATTAATTCCTCGTTGCTTTTCGTTCGCTTTTCGCCTTTCATCAAGCTTAATTGAGTAATTTTGACATTCGAAGAGCGCGAGAGATATTTCATCTGAAAGGAAGAGTAGCGGCAGGAGCGCGTAAACTTTAATTAATATGGATACGTGTATTATCAATGATTAATATTAATAAACAGAGTATTTTTTCGACATCGTGGCAAGTAGCAGACCCTGGTCTCTGCCTACCCCTCTGGGATACAGGCGTCAGTTTATTTTATATTAATAATTTTATAATAATCATTTCATAGCTGATATTGAGTTCTTCTCGGCTCTTCCTCAGAGCCTAGAGACAAGATTCTTTAAACTAGTTTGTCCTGCTAGTATGACTTACGGAGCCGAAACGTGGAAACTGGCGGTAGGACTACACTACAATGTACGTCAGCTTCAATACTTCACCGACTCAAAGTCGCTCAGCGTGCCATGGAGCGGGCTATGCTCTGAGTATTTTTGGTGAATCACATCGGTCAATTTGCCAAAGAATTAAGGTGATTGACAAGCCTATAACCGGTACTCGATAGGGTACAAAGGTTCTAGAGTTGAGACCACAAAATAGCAAACGCAGCGTAGGACGCCCACCAACTCGCTGGACCACTTATTGCGGTTTGCTATAAAAAAAAATATTAATCTACTGTCAACTGTGTGCTGTAAGTAAAACAACTCATTTGGAATGGAGCGGATTTGTAGAATAATCTTTTTTGATATTGTTCTCTATGTAATTCTTATTAGAATTATCGATAGCAAATAACTTATTAAATTAAATTATTGTAATTCATTATGGGGAGGGGACTAGTATCCAGAACACTGGGAATGCTCGTGTGCGAACTAGGGCTTCATCCTATTAGGAAAAAATTAGTAATTTTTCAAATGTTCAAATCATCTGTACTTCCCCGCGCAGTGAATGCGACGTAACGTAATGAATGTTTAACTAAAAGGTCAGCCAAGGAAGCTGAGTGTAAACAATGTTATCGGACGCGTACGCGCGTGTATGCGAGGCTCGGCGGCCGCCAGCCTTCACTGACCCAAGAGTTGTGCGGGAATATGGTACTTTCTTGCTGTACTGACACTTACGCACAGACTACAACTTTGGGCTCAGCTGAAGGCCTCCCTCCCTTTTAGTTAAGAAGCGTGCGGGGCGGCGCGCAATGGTCCGGCAAAAACAAAACCAAACCAAAAAGTTTACCAGTCGTTTGCGATTTTCAGATGTATCTTGTAGACCTTTTTCGCAAGTCTATATCTTTTTGATTAATTTATTCGTAATTATAAATACAGTTATACTTAGATGTGCATGATCTAACTAAACACTATGAAAGTTTCATGGCAGTCCAGCTCGCCGATCATAAATTAATAGCTTCATTGTGATACAGCATGCCGTTCATAAATTAAAACCAAACTAAATATTTTCAGAAATCCCCCGCCTCTCTTTCGTAAGCTATTTGCAGTTTGCTGTGTAAAATATAAGAGTCACTAGGAATAAAACACCGTCTTTGCCTGCACTATGCTTCAGCATCAACTGCCTGGTGTGCATGGCTTCGATATATAAACCGCGCGACTAAGTTTTATTTTTAATCCATCGCTATATACAGGGTTAATAAATTGTAACTGAAACATGTCCGAGTTCGAGTAAGAGTTTCAGTTACAACAACTTTTGTTCTACGACTTTTGAAATATTTCGTTCTCTTTTATACCTAAAAAAGATCATTTACAATTTTTTTTTTGCCTTATATTGACACTGTTTGATAAATAATGCTTGGAATAAAAATAATCTATGCAGAAAAGTTATTTACTGATTTTGGCTGCGACATTGGCAAAGCGCGTAAAGCACCAATTCAACAAAATTATAATAATCCAGATTTGTTTGTCTGAGAAAAACTTTTAGAACAAATGTTATAGTAAAACACAAAGTCTAGTTGGGATATTTCTTGAATTACGCCTTTTCGAAATTACGTTGTATACCGCACTTACGACGCTGTAAACCGCACTTACGTACTTGTACATGGGTTGACAGTGTCGCGCGTCATATTCCTCAACAGCTATAATTTTACTATAATTGTCAGACAAGTTTATTCCAAGTGCGTGCATGACTATTTGTGATTGCAACAGCAAGTTTGACAATTTAAATCTATGGAATCATAATAATCTACTTTTATTAAATTATAATTAATTATCCTTGCGAACCAACTCGCAGCTATTTCGAGTTGGTTTGCAAGGATAATTAATTATAATTTAATGCAATGAAAAGCAAAACTATTGTTTAATGACAGTTGACGCGAAATATAGTCCCACGAAAAACCCTTACCGCATCGCCATGCACGCGAAGGGACGTTTCCACGTTTCGCTAGAGACGCGACAAGACGAATGATAAACTATATTGGCGCTGCGTCATGCATTACGGGCTGGTCTATTATGGCCACTGTCACGACTGTAGTAGTAGTGACGATTAGAATAATGAAAGAGTCAATCTTTTGATAACATCGCCCAGTATTTAAACAGCTTAGCAGGATAAACAAAGTAAGCACTGTTTACCTATCCTGAATTTTTTTTCTACCTACATTCTACAAAATAAAATCAACGATGGGCTAGCGTAATGTCTATCTTTCTCTTGCCTCCTTTCCTGAAAAATAGTGAAGGAATAAGGAATATCTGCAGACTTAGAGACAAACAAATAGGCAGACAACAACTTACACATACATCCATCCACCTGTTCTGTCTGCTCGTGTTTTTCATTAAATATTACGCAAAACAATCGTATTCAACGGGTATAACGTTGCTTTTATTTTGCTTCCATAAGTAATGAAAATGTTTTGCGCAGTGAAAACAGGTAGTTCTGAAGATGCCCAAGCCCTATTGTATAGGTCTATTCTATAGCGTGATTTGAAATCGACAGCCATATTTTGAGAGATTTTTTTTTATTAAATGATAAAACAGTAATAGCACAACACATTTGTAAATATTCGTGGTTTCCTACCTTTGGTTTGAAACTTTCAATACAAATTTAAAGTGGTAGAATGTCCCATAGCGTTGAAAAATGTTTTCTATTACGTTAAATGCTTATAAGTCTGTCGTTTGATACGAAAGAACAGTTGAGTTGGGCGGCGCCGACGACTATAAGACGCTCGAAGCATACCCAGTTTTTTTCGATGTTTATTACTTTTTATCCTAATATTGTTGGTTTGTGCTTATGTAATGTAATTTCGGGTAAAACAATACAGGGTCGTACAAATGCCACTCTGTGTATAACTAATATTTTAATATTTAAATATCTAATATTTTAGAATATAAATATCTAATATTTTAGCAGCCTTTAGGCGGCTATAGACAAAGTTAATATAACCTGAAAGTGAAGTAACGCAAACCAGAAAACCGTTTCAGTATCAGTACTGTAACAACCACGTTTACCACCACCGCTCACTAGATGGCGCTTGCTAGTTGTGCATCGCCGGCGGTTTCCTACGCGAACGTGCTGCTGCCACCCCTGGGACAGCACGGGCCTTTTTCGGAACTAATTGTATTGTAAGGCGTGAATAAACCTCCAGCATCGCTCCGGCGGTCTGAGGCGGCCGCTATAGGACTTTCCCTTGTATAAATTTTCGGTTTTGAAAATACATGTCAGCGTAATCAGATTTTCTTTAATTTTCCACTCTACCTTTGCCACAGTAGGTACTTAATTAAACGACTTCCAAGTTCCAATAAGCAGATTTTAAAATTCTCAAATATTTTTTCATAATATCTCGAAACACTATGCGGTCAATTTAAATGAAAAATCTAATATATAAAAATCCCGTGTCACAGTGTTTGTTATCGAACTCCTCCGGAATGGCTTCATCGATTTTTATGATTCTTTTTGTGCATATTTTATGGGTCTGAGAATAAGTCGTAGTCTTATTAATATGGCAAAACAACATTTGCCAAGTCACCTAGTAATAATATATATACTGTGGAATTTCATATGATTCATTAATTGGTTTTCAGTTATTACTCGACCCGAAGACAGCGGATAATATTGTACATTGATGTTCAACAAACAAATGTAAATTAAATGTAAATGTAAATGTATTATCTATCTGTACGGTGTCTCTTGTTAGATACGCACACCTTGTATTGTTGTTTTGATAAACTTGTCATTGAACTTTAAATTGTTATAATTCTGGTCATTTATTCTTGATTCATACACGACTGCAGGCCCTCGTCACTCCATACAAAAAATATTATGAACGTACTTTGTGCCAACAATGAAACAAAAAATATAATCCTGCTAACACAAAAGGCATTAACTCCGCAGTGAATCACGTAGATGTATCATGATTTAAAATTAAGTCGGGTTATATATGAAATCTAATGTTGGTAATGTTGGTATTACGTATTTTGCAAATGGCCGGTAATTTTGTTCGTTTGTCGTTTTTGTGTGGCATTATTTTATTTATTTTAACTTTAGCAATAGGTGTAGTGCGTGAAAAGTGATTAAACAAGAAATATGGGAGGAAAAGCATTGAGGAAATGTGAAATTTGTGGCATTAGAAGAGTCAGAAATTAATGTACGTCTGGCATATTCTTAACCAGATATCCACTGGAGCCAAACAGGCAAAATTAGCAAGTTTATCATAATAAATATACGCAAATTTTGATATTTATTTAATGCGCTTGAATAAAACAACTGATAAAACAACTGAATTATTTAGAACAATTTACGATTTTGACAAATTTAAATTAACGCCGGTTGTAGTGCGGTACCCATGTGGTACATTTTTTTATCGATATTGTGGACGATTGATTTCTGCCAGATATTTCTACATGCTGTCTAAAATTGATCACAACTACTTAATTTTAAACGTCGAACACCACACAGCAAGAACAGAAATTATTTATGTTGTTTTATTTTGCTCAAAGCATTCAGTTTTGTTTTATATTTTTAAAAATACATTGCACCGCTTTGTTTTGTATTCTAGATGCCGCTTATGCGTAAAGCGACAGGCAATAAAGATTTGCATGGTGGAGCTGTAATAGCCACCGTTATATGACGGAGAGAATGATTGCCTTAATTGTAAAAATTTTTATTCGAAGACAATGTCAAATATATAATTTGATTTCATAAAGGCAGAAGAAATTAACGCGAACGCAAATAAAATTTCGCAAGCTCAAAGTACAGCAAAATAGTAACCAGGTGATACAAACGTTCCTTGACATTATTATTATTAGCAGTACCTATACCATATTTATTTGGGGCTGAGACAAAGTGTAAACAACTTTTCAGTACTCTTTAGACTATTTTCATTGTCGAAAAATGTTATTTCGGTTTTTACACTAAGAAATTAGTAAATTAGATTGAATTAGATTTAATACTTTATAAAAAAATTACGTTTACAACATTATCAGACAGTATCATTTTAAAAGTATTAAAAAGTTTCATTTTGTCTCAGCCTCAAATAAATATGGTATAGATAATATATTTTTTGACTTATTGTTTTGTTTGTTGCAGACTCCAAAGATTTGAAATTCGACCAAAGTGCAAAGTTTTGATAGCGCCGTGACGCATTGGTGACATTAAGTTTTCTACACTTGATGCTAAATAAATGATTTGATTTAAAAAAATGCCTTTTTCATAATGAAAGTAAGCGATAATCCATTCACACCATGTCATACTCGAAATAATTGAGTTGACCTACTGTGTTGGCATTTATCGCCTACTTTAATTTCCAAAGCATGAAAATGAGGTAAGAGGAGAGACGTCTCGATTTTTTTTTTATCGATATCGATAAGCAGTCCATCACTAATGTTTTGCAATTTCATTCTCATGTTGGTATTATACTATTTTTTGTTAGGTTGGTACAAACTACGTTCATAATTTTGAAAACGTGTTGTTAGCAAGTGTCGACTCTTATAACGTAGTGATTACATACTCTTTGCAAGACTGCACTTCGCCGTGCTGTGACGTGAGTGACTTTTGTTACTGCATAAAACTATAGTGCACCATGTACGATGGCTATCCTGCACTATATTATAAAATATTTTTTTTATTTATGATTTCAATAAGTATACTAACTCCCACTTTCTCGTAAACTAACAATATGTTAATCCTCTGTTGTCCGAAGTGCATGAAAAAGCAACCGACAGAGTAAGCGTACGAGAAACTGGGCTTGACAGCTGAAACGCCTTAGAGCGGTTAGGTTCAGTGACAATGCATTATTATGGTACCACCGAGCTGACATTTTTAACTTTTTCTTTCTTTTTTTTTAAGTTTTTTTTTACTTTTAATTTATTTAATATCATTTACCCTTAGCCGCTCGAGATTGCGGCTAAGTACCCCCAAGTGCGCTCAGCCCTTAAAACTGATACGTGTGCGCGTAACCAATACAATATTATAAATCCGTTAGCTCCGTTTCCCACAAGCTTTGTGATGATAGCTGAAATAGTAATTCACGGCTTTATTAGGCTTCTAAATTGAACAATTAATTACTCTGCGAAACTGATGGTAGCGACAACCGACGTGTGGGCGGCGATATTAAAACCGATACTGTAATTACTGGTAGTTCTACCTATGATATGTGCTGTATGTGTTTACGAAAGTGGAAGTGCCGTCAGGCAGGTCTAGTCCACTGAAGTCGCTTAGCGTAGGTACTATGGAACGGGCTATGCTCGGTGTCTCTTTGATGGATCACATCAGAAATAAGACAATATGCCAAAGAACTAAGGTGATTGACATAGCCTATAAGATTGGCATACTGAAGTGGCAGTGGGCTGGTCACATATGTCGAAGAACCGATGGTCGATGGGGTGCAAAAGTTCTCGAGAGAAGACCACAAATTGCCAACTGCACCGTAGGACGCCTACCAGCTCGCTGGACCAACGATCTAAGGCAGATTGCTGGTAGTGGCTGGATGAGGATGTCCGAGGACCGAAGGAAGTGGCGATCCTTGTTGGAGGCCCATATCCAACAGTGAACGAGTACCGGCTGATTGATTGATTGAAGCATATACAGGATGTAACAAAATCTCCTTATAGGCGGCTCTACTCATTAATACGAAAAACTTTACTTTGGGGAAAACGCGGTATTAGCGGAGCGGTAGAACACCGGCTTCGCGTTCTGGAGGTCGTGGGTTCGAATCCCGGCATGTACCAATGACTTTGTTTTCCAAGTTGCGTACATTTTTGAAGTTATAGTAGCAAAAATAATACTCGCTAACGGTGAAGGAAATCATCGTGATATACCTGAGTATTTAAGGTGTTCACATACCTCAACGCTTGAAATTGCCAGTCCACGGTGGGCACGCGTAAGCCCATACTCTCTCTCTCTGAGAGAAGGCCTGTGCCCTGCGGTGGGACAAATACAGGCTATATAAAAAAGCACATGTAAACAAACATCAATAAGAAACACTTTTGCTTGGGGAAAATCTTAAAATCGAAAAAAGTGTCAGTTGATCCATAGTACTAAATTTTCCTCCGGCTGCAGAAGATGTCTGGATTTCGGATTATGAATTTTTGTTTATAAGCACAATTTTAGATTTAATTTATTATAATTTTGAATGAATGTGTTTTCAATATGAGAATGTGAATTTTTAGTTACGATCCTTTTCATTTATTTATTTTTATTTTGTCGTCTATAACAACCAAAGCTCACTTACCCACTTAATATTCTGCGATGCTAATTTTCACCACTAAATTCGTTTTAATTTTTTTTACTAACTACAAATCACAAGTGTTTGCTCAACTTTGCGCTGGGAGCAAACTGAAAACCAGCGCTGTGCGTATGTGCAGCTTACGCTGGGTTTTTGTCACCCTTTACCATTTTGCCAGCTTTACTTGCGTTTATTTTTACTGAGTGTATTTTAATAATAATAATAATTTTAAGGCGAAAAGTTGGAAACAGCTGCTTAGTGGTAATAAACGCTTTCAGTTTTAATTTCAAACTAACATATGAAACGTCTCACTGCAAAGCTCAGTTTCAAAATCTGTGAGTTAGTTACCTATATAAGACTGTTATACAAATGAAACACTGGGTAGATAACTAACCTAAGTACGACCCGCAGGGCACATTGCCCACCGGTTAAGTGAATTCAACCACCTAGTGTCTGAAGTATTCACGTACTTCATGTGAACACCTTAGACAGTTCAGTTTGCAGTAAAAATTCACAAATATACAGCCGACAGCACATTAACCTTTACATGTGTGCACTCTGCTCTGTTACGATACGGGTGACTTGCAAAATTTAAATGTTGACCAGGGTCGCGTTTCACAAAACTACAATTCACAGTTTACTATCACAATTCGATATACATTGCGTAGCCGTTTAGCACAATTAATCTTCAAACTAGTTAAATTGTACGTTGATCGGCTATGCAATATGTACCAAATTGTCATAGTAAACAATTAATTGTAGTTCTTAAATTGGGGCCTGATGTTGACGGTACGTAACTTAATTGACGCAAGCCAGAATCTAACCCAGGACATGTCGAATATGAGACAAGCGGTCGACTGAAGAACCACCGCTTGAAACGATGAACTAAAATACACAATGGCTCCATGATCTAATTATTAACGACTGTACGATCAGTACAGCACCACATTAGCTACATTAGATGGCGGAGAATATGACTGTGCTCTCTAAGCTTAGAGTAACAATGGAGTTAATAAATATCGAGGTTGTGGACAATATTAAAGCTTATGGACGAAATATACAGTGCTTTGACTCTGGCACGCAGACTCTCATGTAATTCAATGACCGGCGAGTAATGTCTGGAAAAACGCAATCAAAATGAATAGTGGCAACGGATAGGAAAAACATTTTCCTTATATTCGGGACGCCATGGGTTCGATACCGACGACTTGTTTTCTAAGTTACATACATTTGTGAATTTGTAGGAACAGTACTAATCGCTATAACGGTAAAGAAAAATATCGTGAGGAAAACTGAGTGTCCGAGGTATTCACGTACCACTTTAAATCAGGGGTGGGCATATGTGCTAATCAAGCCCATTCTCTCTCTGGGAGAATATAGGTTGCTTATGAGTATTGTCTGCGAAAACGCAAAATAAAATAATATTTCTCTTTAATATACCGACGGAAAAATACAAAAAACAAATCCTTTTCCTTATTACACTTATATGAACGAAATTTTTCGCCGCATCAATTGTATTGCATCTATTGGCTTCTTGATCGGTTTGAAATTTATAACGGGTTTCAAGCTAGGGATCATTTGGGTACCGTAGTTACCCTTTTTCGTGACATTCGGCTTTGCTATTGTTAGCGGCGTGTAGTTAGTATATTGTGTAAGGTGACGAGGAGATAATGGTCTATCGTTCTTATTTCTCGACAGTTTCTTTATTGTAGTGCCGTACATTGTCCGAACGGTATGGCGTTGGTCTATACCGATCGGAGTTTTCATTAATTTACTCATTATTGACTCTATTGATTTAATGTCATCTGGCTCCGGACGCTCTTTTATGTCGGGGAGACCATTCCCCCGTAACTTAAAAAGCTTCAAGGCATTATTCCTTACGTGTTGGATAGGCTCCAATTTGTTATTCACCAGCTTCTCCTTCAGCAGCTTTGTTTGTCGCTTGGGTTCTTGTAGAGTCTGTTTAGATTCTCGTTTGTTTTTTAGCTGGTTCTCCTCTTTTTCTTGATCTTTCAACGTCTCCTTTTCCTTATCTGAGTCTGCGTGTTCAGTACCTGCGTTTCTAATCCGTGTCTTCAATAATTGAATCATGTCTTTGTGTCTTTTTATTTGTTGCAAAAGTTCTTCGTTGCGTCTCAATTTGCTCAGCATAATTTCGTTCTGGTGAATCATTTTGGGTGTAATTTGAACATATTTGGTTGTAGTTGAGGTTTGAGAGGATGTTTCTTTCTTGTAAGCCCTTTTCGAGCGATGATCTCCAGATGGTCCTTTCGTGGTTGTAGAGCGACTATCTCCGCCAGATAATTCGAGAACTTTTGTATATCTCTTAGCTGATTTGACGTAGCCGCAATCTCCAGCCTTTTCCCAATCTTCTGTCTTATTCTTCTTTGGCTGCCCGGTGAGTTCAATGACATACCTTATATTCTTCTTTTGTTCGTTTTTCTCAGGGTTCTCATTTATCTTCAGTCTCCTCTCTTTAGCGCTC
This sequence comes from Yponomeuta cagnagella, assembly GCA_947310995.1. Lineage (NCBI taxonomy): Eukaryota > Metazoa > Arthropoda > Insecta > Lepidoptera > Yponomeutidae > Yponomeuta > Yponomeuta cagnagella. The sequence continues at coordinate 17,371,937 of OX371267.1, forward strand.
TGACGTCGTCGACCCACCACGTTTTTCTTTAAGTTTCGGCAAGTATCCCCAACATCTTTTGCGTACGGGTAAGCGAGTCTACTTGCCATTTTTATTGCGTGAACTGATGTTCTTTACATGTTCCTTGATGCCAAAGTAGTAGACAAGTGTGTAAATATACAGAAATTTATAATCGTTCAATTAATTCCATTAAATTAGATCATAACTTTACTGAAAAATATTTAAAAATAAAATTTGGTTGTCATCTTTGTCAAACGTCAAATTGTTTTATGATTTTTATTTTTAAAGATATTGTACGTTATGCTGTCCCCTTAGGTCAAAGAGCGAACAAACGAGAAACAAATTGGATCTCTTTATTTGGTTCATCATACACAGACAATGCTATCTATGGAACGCGATTTCAAGTGCTGAGGTGTAAATTAACACCTCTGTACTCTTTCTTCACGATGTTTTTCTTCACGTTAGCAAGTGATATTGTTAGTTTAAATTCACAAAGTCATTGCCACATGCGGGAACCAAACCCACCACCTCCCAAATGTTTGGCAAGCGTCATACCGATGTGCTAGATGTACACTCGCGTGTTACGGTTACTTTATAGGTATGTATATATTTTTTTTAACTGAACTCAATACGGATCTAGGATTCTAGTGGTAGATTCGTACCGGGAGGGTATTAGCTCGTTCACAATGTAATGTGTCTGATGACTCAGATAGATTACCCCGATCGTGACGTTTCAATATCCGTCTTCCAGATGAATCACTTATCTTGCCTCATTGATTTTGTGGTTAGTTTATTCACGACAGATAAAGAACCTACTACAAATGGTGTTTTATACTATAAAAACTGAACAAAGAACAACAGACGCGGAAACAACCTTAAAATGAGTCACAATGTAGAATTTGGGCCCCGCATGAGAGTCCGGTTTTTAATTTGTTGTGTGTTTTGTCTATAGAATAGCAGTTCCATCTAGTAGGTACTAATATTATTATTATACTTCATAATAATAATTTATTTTTATACTGTTTTATTAGGTACCTACTTATTTTTTGGAACATAGAGTTCTTTTTACCTGTCGAACAACAAGAAAAATCGTACTCAAAAACGCGGTACCTTTTACTTCCAAATTAGAGCACTTCTTTTTCTGAACGTGATAATAAGAAAACCTAAGCGACGAGCCTTGGAGTAAGCCGAAGAAGCTCCTTTTAATAATAGAAAAGGTAAACTAAGAAATTACTTCAAAGCATCTTCGCACGCCAACTACTTGGAAAGGTTTTACTCTTTCAAGAGTACATGAAGCACATTGTATTTCAGAAATGAGCCGCCTTCGAAGTAATTTGAGACAAATAGGGTTACCGGGGTTATTTTTTAAATGTACAATTCGAGACAAATAGGATTACCAGGGTTATTTTTTAAATGTACAATTCCTGAAACATGTCGATTAGAATGTGACATTTGCAAAAACTTTTGTTTTACGACTTTTGAATATTTTTTATTTAATTTTCCTTTAAAAAAAGTTACGGTTTCGGGGCCTCGCTGTTTGAGAGACAATTCTTTAACATTGTACCCATATGCGTTCAATAGAATAGAAATTCTTCTATGTAGGACAATAATTTACTGTGACATTCCTAGAAAGTGTGAAGCGCAAATTTAATAAAATTGTATGAGCCCTGTGATTTCTAAAAATGAAAATCTGAGAAAAAACTCATAGAACAGTTTTTTTCCGAACAAGCCTAACAGAACTTGTTCTAATCGCAAACTAAGATACCCTGTGATATAGAAACAGAAAAAAAAAATGGATAAACACCCAGATTGATGCCATTTATACAAATTAAAGTACCACCGCCCCCAGCAGGAATCAAATCCATAACCTCTGTCTTTGTACTCAAACGTTTGACCGGTTTTAATAGATGAGGCAGTCGTTCAGCAATACTCTCTAAAAGTACGATTCATCCCAAAGTTGAGTGTGAACCATCCAAGCCACGATTGATAAATTAATCAATTGATCATTATGTTTATGTTTATCCTTCTGCATGTATGTTTAAAGATTTTGTTATTCTTTGTTATGTGCTGTTAGTCTTTCCAATATTAAATAAAAAAATATTTCCTGATATACTTCCTATAGACTGCCCAGACTCAGATGGGATGTATGGCTAGGCTGCATATCTGGGATGTATATCTGAATTTGGGTAGTCTACTTGTTAGTACTGAACCAACATGATTCGACGTTTAAGTTCAATATTTCCAGCCAAAATTTTGCATTTTAAAGTTTGTATGCAACGTTGCTTCCAGATCTTCCAGAACTCCCGTTTGTGGTTGGGGAAGCATATTTCTTAGAAAGAACGTCGTCGGCGAAACTTTTTTGCATTCAATCTGATGGAAATAACTTTTTCGGTGTAAAGCAGAGACCTTGTGGATGGTCCAAACAGTCCAAAAAAGAGAAGGCATAAAAGGCTAGCTCAATAAAAGAGCAGTAATTGCGTCTGCGGTCAAAAAGCCAATTCACAATTTTTATTACATTTCAAAATTGCTAAGTTAAGGTTACTGAGTGTTGACTGCAGTATATTCTCAAAATATTGACTGCTTCGTTGGTCTAGCGTTGTCACGTCTGATTACCATGCCGGAGGTCGTGGGTTCGATTCCCATTGGGGGCCGTCGTACATTTGTACAAATGGCTTCAGTCTGGGTGTATTTCCATGTTCGTGATGTGTTTGCCTGGTTACCATAACACAGGGTATCCTAGTTTGGAACCAGGACAAGTGACTGTATTGTGTCGAAGTTATTATTATTATTCAAATATTAGATTTTTTATACAATTTTAAATTATACATATTAGATGAAAGCAAGCTTACAATGCGTCACGATACAGGGCACGCCTTCTCTCAAAGAGATAGTATCGGCTTAATCACTAGGCGTGCCCACCGTGGATTGACGATTGACGAACGGTTTTCTCACTATATTGTTCGATTTGAAAACTTGCCTTTAACCTTAAATTTTCCAGACACAAATGTTTCTCTCCAAAATCACGGTGAATGGAGTTGTCCCCTCGTCACGATTAATTCCGACAAAGCTTGCACCCAATCAATGGGGATTTGTGGATCTATAGCGCTTATTACTAGAAATTAGCTTTTCCTATGTCGGAACGTTTCGTGCAGTCCATGGCAGTAGAAGTTAACATAAGTGGACTCCTTTCCGCGCTGACTAGGCTTTTTCTTACTCAATTTTATACCATGTGAAATAAAGCTTTCAGATATCCCAAGAAATTTGGTACATCAAAAACACATTCACGGCTCACGTACCTACACACAACACACACACTCACACATACACACAATGACAAAGGTCTCGTTTGCCCAAGACCCTTCTATTATCATAATTTACGGTTACACTGGACGGAATGATAAGGAATCAGTTTCAGCGGCAATTACGCCGGTCTCTATTGGGATTGCCCCGGATCCAGTATGATTAAATTCGATAACTGTGTTTAAGGTCAGAAGACGTTATTTTGATAACCACAAGTGCTTTTATCGCTTGTCACAGGCGGTAGTAACCGACAGAATTACGGTGATTGTAACCGATAGAATTACTGAGAGGTTCATAATTGAAACGTGTGATTTTAAAACAACACAAGTCACATGTGTTTTTAAAATAACACTTACCCATTTTTTTTTAATTAATTTTTTACACCTACCTACTGATTTACATTAGAAAAAAAAATTGTAGTTTATTCATACAGAAATCAATATAATATGCTAATATATTGCTGTTGTAGATATTAGTATTTGAATAAAACAGTTTTTTCTATTTCCTGCAAAGTTGTAATGAAAGGACATGTGTCGTTTTAAAATCACACGATTCAATTATAATAGTGTTGCACTTAGGTTGCAAGGAAACAGTATAAGGAAGCCAGAATGTAGTGAGTGTCTAAGGTGTTCATCCACCTATGAGTTTAAAACAGGTGATTAAGCCCATACTCCCTCTCTCTTTCTGAGAGAAGGCTTTTGCTCTGCAGTTGGATGCATACAGGGCTTTTTTGTTTGTATTTTTACTTGTTTTCGTTCGATATTCATCAGACTTTTCGTAGCTAAAAAATTGTAAAAAATTGTCAATAATTTACAGTACTTTTCCTGCTGCTTTGCGTTCCTCAGTCAACAATATTGTATGACGAGAGTTTCCGTAACAAACACGATACCAATTTCTACACAATTACCAACCATCTTTTAACATTCTTATTAGTTAACCTAGTTGACTAAATAATCATTGTGATAACTAATTTGTATAGGGTACCTACCTGTATTGGAGATTGCATTTCACCACAACTTTTGTTTCATGAGTATTTTGATACAGTTTAAAATAATAGTGTGTATGTGTCTACATTGTTTCGTTTTTTTTTTATTAGGATAGATTGACACTGGACCCCTGTTACGCCTGATGGTAAACGAAAACGGGGTCTAGCATATCGCACCTTGATTTCCTTAACGTCACTAAACAAAAATCATCAAAATGGAGGTAAGTACCGCCATCTAACCTACAATCTCGGGCCTTTGTTTGCTGAAGACACTGGTTTGAATAGTTCACTAAAAACCCCCTAGATGGCATTGTGTCGTTAGGTACTTTCTCGCGGAACGCATGAGTTTTAACTGAAGAATGACACCTTCGCCATTACGCAACGGGATGTCAACGGATGATGTTTTGTCAGTTCAAGGAAAAGTGACACTTTATGCTTAGAGCCGTTATTGCTGTTAGACAACCGGTAAGTTGTTTATGTTTATTGATGCCATAACGACATTATATTGTTAGTGTCGTTAAGTCAGTAAAAATAGCCTGTTGTTGTTTACAATAATGAATGACATACTGACACTACACTGAAAATGTCGTTACGACTTACGCAAAGTAGTATCACTTTTGTATGAATATTGACATAATACGCTTACTGACGTTATGTCTCACAGTCAATATAGAATGTTCGTGTGTAATATTGACACTATAATGCATCGTGACATTATGCTTTCGATAATTTTAGTTTTCGCTTTACTAAAAAACATACTTTTTTGTATAGTGACATTTGGTACCCAGTAAAAAACAAGATTATGTATCTTATTACGACACAAGTAGCTGTAAAGACACTAAAACTTGTCATATTCCTTTGATTAAAGTTATTTTTCTATCGAATTTAGTTTTGTATCGTTTGTTTGTTTATGCGAAAAAACAAAGAAAACTGCTAACTTTTCTATGACAACATGCATTTAACGTACCTATTTAAAAATAGGTTTTTAATAAATTTAAGTTGGAGTATGTTTGGTAATTTATTGTAAACGTTACTTTTTATTATTACTAATGAAATTAGTTTTTACAGATAACGATGCCACTACCTTCCGATCGAATTCAAAAGCTAAGAGACATCGCTAAAAGCTGTATTGAAAATGATGACTCAAGTATCAAAAAACAAAGCTGTCTTTCTCATAATAGACCACCTGCTGCTCAATTGGAGTTTAAGTCTTTATTTGAACCATTGAGTGATTTGGAGGTACATATGATATTATTGGTTCCTATTATACAAATACGTTTTTACATACAAATATTTTTCTTTAAAGGATAGCGTGAACTAAAATTTATATATTGCGACCTGTTATTAAATTAATCTACTTTCATTAATTCGCTAAACATGGCTACCAACGCATGTAATCGCACTAGGTATATCTGTCTTCACTAACATTTTGGCAGCAGAAAATAAACAAACCATATTCCTACCTACTCAACGAATTAATTTGTTTTCAGTTAAGACGACCTGTCCCTAAAGACAAAGTAGAACGGCTGATAAGTGTTAAAAGGCGACTATTTCAAAACATAGAAAACGAACAGCTGGAAGCAAGTTACATCGAGGAACAAGGGACCTTTGAAGAACAAAGGAGCATTGAACAAAACTGTTTATTATCAGTAGATGTTTCTGAATTATCAGTTGCTAAAACATGCGAGGAACCACTGCAAATCGGGGCTGATAGAAGAGACTCATCCACGTCCAACTCAAGTAGTCGATCAAACGCCGATTTTTCACCAGCTTCGGATTATGATAGGACATACACACCTGCGAAAGATCCTTCAAGAAAACGTCGTCATCGCAAGTGTTCAGCAAGCTCGTGCGATTCATCCACCTCATCATCTTCGTCTTCATCGAAGTCATCTTCCTCATCGTCAAGCTCATCATCAGCAATTTCTGCTGTTGCCGATAATGTACCCAACGAACAAGGTATTAATTTGATGCCAGTAATTGAACCAGAAGTTGCTACAAGAGATAATTCTGAAACAAACACGCCATTGCAAAATACTCCACCTAACGCAGGTAATAATGTGTCCGATATTGACAATAACGAGACACGCTTTGATGAGCAGGTTCCTGCTGACCGTCTCCAAAAAAAAGGACCTGTTCAAAACAAAAAAATGCTTGCGAAGATTTTACGAAACAAAGGACAATCATACCTTTCGGCTTCTACTAAAATAGTGTCTGAAAGAAAGATGGGTCCACCGTGTAGTGACAAATGCCGACTTAAGTGTCATGAGCTTCCAGAAGAGATTTGCCAGAGTCTTTTTGACAATTATTGGAAGATGGGTTCGCTGATACGTCAGCGAGATTATATTGCTATGCATATGACCGATATTGTCCCAAAGTACCAATACAAAAAAATAGATAGCAACAGGAAACTAAAAACTGCGTTCTATTTACAAGTAGATGGCAAAAAACAGAGGGTCTGTAAAACATTTTTTAAGAATACACTTGGGATAAATGATCGGCCTATAAGAACTGTACTAGACAGTAAAAATGAACACGGAACTGCGAAGAATATTGAAAAACGGGGAAAGCACGGCAACACTAAGGTCCCCACAGACATAATAGATAGTATTAAACAACACATTGACAGCATACCCCGGATTGAAAGTCACTACCTCCGAAAGCAAACAACAAAACAATACATCGATGGTGGTAAAACTTTGACCGATTTGTTTAACGACTACAAAAAAGACTGTATTTCGAAGAACGTGCCTTATGCCAAAATCCATATCTATCGCAAAATCTTTAAAACGGATTACAATATTGGTTTCTTTGTACCTAAAAAGGATCAGTGCGATGATTGCGTAGCCTTTACGAATGCAGATGCTGATGGGAAAGAAACAATGAAAGAACATCATGAAAATCACTTGAAAGAAAAAGATCTCAGTCGCATTGAGAAGGAGGAAGATAAAAAATCTATTGGACCCACGCGTATTGTTTCATGTTACGATTTACAAGCAGTATTGACTGTTCCTAAAGGCGATGTGTCTATATTTTACTACAAGTCCAAATTAAACTGTTTGAATTTCACAATTTCTGAGCTTGGCAAAGATCATACCGAATGTTACTTTTGGACTGAAGTAGAAGGCAACAGAGGAGTAAATGAAATAGCTTCTTGCGTATACAAGTACTTACAAAAGATGTCAGCTTCCAACCCCTGCGCCGATTTTATATTTTATTCAGATAACTGCTGTGGACAGCAAAAGAATAACTTCATGTTTTACATGTATGCGTATGCCCTTAAGGCGCTACCAGTAAAGTCTATCACGCATAAATTTCTAATCAAAGGGCACACCCAAAACGAGGGAGACGCGGTACATTCCACAATTGGGAGAGAGGTAAAGAAAAATTTGAAATCGGGACCCATCTATGTACCATCTCAGTATATAGCTGCCATTAGAAGTGCAAAAAAAAGAGGACAACCGTACACTATGAACGAAATGAGTCACACAGAGTTTTTCGACATTAAAGCAGTAGCTGACAAAAGTATTAATAAAAATATAGATGGAGAAAGGGTGAAACTGGCAGACATAAAGATTATAAAAATAATGAAAAATGATGAAGGATCGGACAAAATACAGTTTTTGTATAAAACCTCTTATGCTGACAATGCTTTTAAGGAGCTCAAATTAGAAAAAACCAAAGTCGGAACACGAAGACAAGAGTCAGCATCAACAGGTACTGCAATTTCGGAACTAAAAACGCTGTATACTTCTAGGATACCCTTAGCAGAAAGAAAAAAAAATGATTTGAAGTCTCTAATTAACAATAACCACATCCCTAAATACTACGCCTCATCTTATTTTGACCAAATTCTTTCTTAATGACGTTAGTTACTTCGAAAAAAATACATTTAATACAATATTACGATCTATAATTGTAAATTCAAGGATAACTGAATCTACAAAATATTTTATATTAATACTTAAGTTGATTCTGATCTCAAATGTTGTGATTTGATAGTATTTTAGGACATACTTGTGCTCACTGCCTACCAAAGTGTTATTGTCGTGATAAGTTATACAACCTAAGATTAAAATAACAGGTTTTTAGATTCATTTTAACTTACATTTAGGTAAAATTGTTGCCTTTTGAGTCATTAATATTTTATAAAAACTTTTAAAAGCGCCTCTGTGTCGCGCAGAATAATGACACTATAATTGTTTTTTATTTTTTTTGTTACTTAAAAAGGGTTATATTTGATTTTTATTTTTTGCGATTAGTTCTATTTGTGTTATTTTTTTAATAAATATGTAACCAATATATTATTATATCTCCTACTTTAATTTAAACCCTTTTCAAAATTATCAAAACTTTAAACGCTTGTACTGAAAATGTGTGTATTTCGTTTAGTGACGTTAAAGAAATTACCCACCAATATCGCAGTCTCGAGTCCAGTCGCAGTCATCATCTTGCATAGAAGAAGGTCAATTCTACTTTTCAAAATAGTTTTAAGCATTTCTACCAAACGTTGTGGTAAATCAACACAATTATGGAGATGTAAAAGGCCTAATAAAAATCGTAAATATTAACTTTGTTTCAGGTAAACCCGCGACAGACGATTGTTACCTACTCAGCTTGCAGCCATGAAGTGCCCGAGACTCGTCATCAGACTTCTAAGTACAGCGTGATTTTGTAATAGTACCTAAGCATTGCTTAAAGATATCATTCATCATCACCAGCCCACGTCTGTCCACTTTTGGCCATCACGCCATTTTTCGCGGTCTCTCGCCACCCGCATCCACGCATGCTGACTTGGCCACATCGCTCAACCGTGGGGCTGTTGGTGTATCCGCTGACCGGCGTTCGGTTCTCGACCGGCACTTCTTCCCGCCTAGCCAGGTGTCCCGCCCATCGTCAGTTCAGACGGTTGAGTTTGAGATGCAGTCGCAAATATGGTCTAACGATGTCACATGTAGGTTACTTCGAAACTGTGAATCTCGATACAAAGTGGTGAGACGTAACGACTTAAAAATATTTGCAATTTTTTGGTGAATGTTTAAGGCAAGACCGTCTATTATCCAAAACGCGTACCTAAATAAATAATTTGAGCGCCTAACGTAGGACCTTTTTTTTGCGGAGAAAACGTAGTGTCATATACTTATGAATCCATTTTGCTAACGACTTCGATGTCACCCTGTAGGATTCTCAATTTCCCTTAAAACAACAACCCTCTAATATTATCCTCGTTCATCCCTTTGCTACGTGGGCGAAATTACTTTACCCTAAATCTTATCATCAGCCTTATCAAGTCCCTAGTAAAAAGAGATACAGAGACCCTTTTACAAAATTTAAAAGGAAGAAGAAACATCCTCTGTAATTGAATGAGCCAGCTAATCTTCAAACAAAACAATCGAGCGCTCGTACAGTCGACGATATATCAACCAAAAGCGGAGTGCGCGCTTAAAGTGCATCTCCGAACACATGATTTTTGTTGAACTGATCGTGCTGCGCGAGAAAATAGTTGGAGAAATAGTAGGCTTTTTGAAGTCTCACAAATTAACATCTAATTACAACAATTTCGACGACCGACATATTCACTCATCACTAACTAATTTAATTATAATCATTTTGGTATATTTTTTTATTATTCAAAACTCAATACAGCTCAAATGCAACCAAATCTGCAGCTCAAATTTAGTAATAATTTAGACTCATCTTCGCGATTTTTTTTGTTCATGCGATGGAGTATAAAAAATAATGACCGACGGCCCTAGATCAAGTACTGTACATTTGGAAAGTATTAGTTATACATTTTGTTCAGATTTGAAATACTTACTAATCATTTGAGCAAAAATGCATTTCAAAACACCTGTTTTACATTACGTGCTACAACACTAGCGATCCACGGGGGGTCTGTTTTTGCCCGAACACAAAGGGCTCGCAATCAGCTCTGAGAATGTATGTGACCGAATATGTATGTATTTAATACACGAACTTTGCACAAACAAACATAGAACGGACGAAAGAATTTTTTTTTTATTTTAATTGAACTTAATCAAAATTATCTCCTAACGTGTCCTACGTTAAAGATCGAGACTACTTACTATAAAAGAGATACAAAACGGACAGTACCAAATCAGCCGGGCTATTCCAAATGAAATCTTCAAAAATAAGTTTATTAGCTTGCCACAGATGAGAGAAAAGAAGTCGTCGCGAGACTCGCGAACAATGGCGAACATTGCGGATTCAAAGGCGCGTAGCTACGCGATGACTTGTAGACGAGACGTACCCACTTGTAGGTTGATGTAGTATAAGATACATTATTTGCTGTACCTCTAATTGAGTACTGCTTTAGGAGCGTATAACACTATACATTTTACAAGACGAGGTTAGTATTAGTTTCGTAACGTTTGCAATGAACCCAAACACATGAAACACTTTTTTTTCTTTTTTTTTATGTTGTTGTTTTTCTTATGATAAATCGAGTTGATAAAAGATAGAATATAGTAACAACATAGTAACAGCCAAGATATTCTATTTTTTAACTATATTTATAGAATCTAAGATGTATATTTCTTTTTGTATTGTATACAAGTTTATTTATTGAATACCAGAAACCTTATTATAGACTTAGGTTGTAATGCATCCATTAAAACCTAAACAGGTTTAACTGCTGACGTGAGTCGTTCTGTGACAGTCTATATATAATTGACTAATACATATAGGGAAATACTGGACGATATAATATAATCAACTCAAAAAACTCAATAGACCGTTGGAAACAATGGAAATTGTCGATGGAACCGATGACAAGTTTTATACGGAGCCAGCTAAAACCAAGCTCGTCCTATAAAAAATATTGTATAACAGGTCTTTTACATGCGTGCACTCTACTCAATTACGTTACGGGTGTTTTTGCTACAAAAACTGAAAGGTTGATCAGCTGTTGACCTTACCTCGTTTGTATCTACGCCGTTCTCGTGTACGTGAGTTATTTTCACTCTAATTTGATTATACTTTCCCGTGCCTCGCTCGTTATCGCTTTATATAATCTGCACCGAGACGATCCTAATTTCCGCGGAGGGTTACGCTTGCTTGTATCGAGTATACACACACGGACAATGTTGACATTGGAAATGTATTTTCGTTCGCTCCAGTGTAGGCTCTGATTTTAGAAAAACTGCGATGCATTTATATCTCGGAGAGTTGTGAAAATATCATAAGACGCGTATGCACTAGAGCTTTAAGTTCCAAAAGGAATTATTCGAGAAAATCAAAAACGAAAACAGTTATGGCCGAAATTCTGAAAAAAAATTCAAACTTTTCCGAATTTTCGAATTTGGCACTCGATATTTTGAAAACGACGAATGATATCAAAAATTTGAGAAAAAACCCTCTGGACGATTTAGTCAGCTACAATATAAGCTTGAAACAAAGACGATCGTGTTAAGGGTTTGCCCTGTAGCCTATCCTTTTTGAAAAAACTCAGAAATAAAAAAAAACCCTCAAGTGACCTCTGGCTAGGCGTGAATTAACAAAAATAATATGATCATATATTTACAGCGATATCATTCGGATGTAAAACCTAACTGCATAAAAAGTGGGTACTCTGGGCTGCAAGTGATGAAAATTGCTTCAGCGAGATGTCGCTACGTAATACAGAGAAGTTTGTAAAGAGGTTCGAAATTATGCCGATGTCTGCACTTGCCCAGTTGGGAGAGCGCTGGCACGGTTAGCCAGAGGTCGCGGGTTCAAGTCCCGGCATGGGTGGAATTTTTAGCCTCTAAATAGGTTTTTAAAATTGTCCTCAGCACGGATTAGTGCAACAAAACTAATATAAAACTCAGAAAGTCAGAACGACATTTTTTACTTTATATTTATGACTCGAATCTTTCCCAATGTGCTCGATAGTCGTGTGAGGTACGAAATCTATAAGATTTTTTCAACAAAAAAAATAAATTAAGAAGTAAAAGCCGACTTCAGCATACAATAATATTTTGAAGTTTGTGCCCAAAATGTATGTGCTGGTCATGCCGCTCAGCACCGACTCCAAAACATTATTGTATTATGAAGTCGGTTTCTATTTTTCTTTTAAAAAATCATTTCACAATTTTTTGTGAATACCCTGGAACTACCAATTACTAAAGGATTCCTCCAATCAGTCTAAATTGTCTGCTCTCCATTGAAGAGTTCCGTTCTCCATCTCCGAATGTCGTCATCAGATCTTCACCAAATTAAAATATGACCCATCGGACGTTACACATACTCAAACAAAAAAATAATGGTTGAAAACGGTTAAGATTTGACAAAGTTATGAGAGAACATAGCAAAAAAACGGTACTAATAACTACAGCTAAAAAAATATAAACGCTACGTGGCATAAATATACACCCTACGTGGCATGGAACCACGAACAGGCATGATTTATGGACCACGACGATAGCGTGTGCAAAGGATAAAAGAGAAACTATGGCCCCTACACACCACAACGAATGACCAGCTTCAACTGAGCACATAAGGTACGACAGCCCACAAGATCTTTATAGCACTTATAGATCATAACCGGAGTTGTACGCTTTGTATTTGTGTAGTATCGAGAGCACGTTAATAGTAAAGTTTTGTTGGAAAGTATCGTCAATGAATGGTAAAAATAAAACATAGTGATGTGCTGCCGTCTACTGTACGCGATAATGGATAAAGCGTTGCACTCTAAATTAATAGAATTTACCGAGTTAATTTCATTTGAATTCACTGAGTTGATTTCAGATGAATTTACAAAGATGATTTCAGTTGAGTTCAGTTTTTGATCTCTTTTTTCTTCGCTAAATCAATAATTGTCTGGATTGTCAACTCGCAAACCAAAAGTATTACCTTTTTCCTGGAGGAGTGTTCAGTGTGAAATTCAGCCTTTTATTTAATTCATTGGTTTTCTAGTTGTTATAAAGCATTTTAAATCACATCAAGGAGGTCAAAATGTAGGAAACCTTAAGCATTGTTGTCAAAATTTCGATTTCACACAATTATACCTACGTTCATACGAGAAATGATAAAGGCACAGAGTAAAAAAATAAAGGTCACATATTGTTATGACGTCAACGGGCTGTACACACGCGATATTCCTCTCCACACAAAAAGGTCTTCTATAACGTTTTTTGTGAGACACAGCGCTTTCCGCCCGAGCAAGTTTTTGTCAACAAACTCAATAATCGTTTGGGACGGCCTCAAATGCCTTGTGCTAGGATGCACTGCACCCGCCACTGAAAACCTGAAACTGTAATCGATATATTTCACTACTGCACGTTTTTGTTGCGATTTGAACACTGCTTAGTTTTCTCTATGATTCTCAAAAACCTGGTTAATAAGTACCAGTTAACCACACTTAATTCTTTAATCGAATCCGGAAAACAGGCACGTAATTAAACGCATTATTCTGAAAGCTGTTACTTTATCAGGTATTTTTGTATTTGATCCAGCTTGTCCTGCTTTTCTACTCTCGACGTAATTATACTCAAAATTAAGCCACAATTACGTGTTTAAACTTAGAGCGCTTCTATAACCAAATATTGAATAATTCAGACATTAATAGTTCAGCACTCAACTGTGACGCAGTGGCACAAACTTCCACCGCATCGATTATTGAACTCTCTACCTTAAGACGTCAATCTATAACTGTGTACCCACGGAACCAGGGTAAACCAACTTTAAGGAAAGTAGTCCATTGTCCTTAGAAACAAGCGAAATTATCTGCCCGCTCGCACCATTCTGCGGCCACCGGATAGATTAATTTAAAAGCCATCGGGCTAATTGGGGAAATATAATCACTTCCGGACCCAAACTTTATTTCATTAGTAAGCAGTCATTTTGTGAAATATGGTTGTTTCCAAAAATTGTCCCTATTTCCTTATCTGTATTTGTAAATATGGACCATATTAAAGGTCTAATTAAGGCATTGCCTCTAGCTCACACAATCTGAAATATTTTATAATTGCAAAAGAATGAGTATACTTTTGACAAATATGGTCTGTAACGGAAATAGTGTTGCATGGAATTCACTAACAACATGTTAAAAGGGCATTTTAGTCTGTAGAATTCTAAAGGACCCGATCGGGCCACCGCAATGGTTTTTAATTGTTCTTTTCAAGGTCATAATCTAACAGCTTAAAACGCTATGGCACGAGTTTAAAAGAATGGTAAGTAAAAAAATATATTTAGTATCTGACCCAGCAAACGTTGTTTTCCCATATTAATTAGCCTACGACCTATTCTCAGAGCTACCAAATATACACAAAAAATTAATAAAAATCAGTGAAGCCGTTTCGTAGGAGTCTGATAACAAACACTGTGACACGAGATTTTTATATATTAGATTTGTACCAAAAATTACATCACTTTGAGAACACTTTCTTCAGTATCGATATTAAAAAATATTATTATATTTAACCACTTCCAATAAGCAAAGAAGGTAGAACTCGCTCGCACCATCAGTCAGCGAAAAGCAGTCTACATAGGTCATTTGCTACGAGACAAAAGATAACAGTTGCTACAGACTATTAGGATGGGCAAGGTGGAAGGAAACAGAAGAATAAGAAGAAGAGAAGAAGAATAAGGATAAACTTTATTTCATAAAGTTACAAAGAATTACATACAGTAGGTACATAATCAAGTAAATAACCTTACAAAGAATTACAAACAGAAGGTACATAATTAAGTTAGTAAACCACAGAACACATTTTAGCAAAATGTCTGTAAGTACCTATATCAAACTTAGACATACAAAGTTGTCAAAAATGGGGGCCGGTCTCAGCATGATGTTTTCAGACCGAGCCATGAAAGAAAAAGATGACATGTTTTACAGAAATAAAAACATTTTCATTTTATATAATTACTGGCGAGCAATAGAAGGTCAGCAAGCAGAAAAATGTCATGGTGGTGCATCATCAGGGATTTGACCGGTGTTAAAACCGTGGAAGAGTTGTTCAGAGTCGCACGGAACAGAGCGTTATAAAGAGCAGACTGCTAACCTCCAAAGATGGAGAGGCATGTTAATAATAAGACAAAGAAAAAGTGTAAAATACTGAATTTTATTTTTAATTATATATTCTTTTTGTTGCACTAACCCGTGCTGAGGACAATTTTAAAAACCTATTTAGAGGCTAGAAATTCCACCCATGCCGGGACTTGAACCCGCGATCTCTGGCTCACCGTGCCAGCGGTCTCCCAACTGAGCTAATGGGCAAGTGCAAGCATCGATGAAATTTCGAGCCTCTTTACAAACTTCTCTGTATTACGTACAGGCAGCGACATCTGGCCGAAGTGAATTACATCACTTGCAGCCCCAAGTAACCCACTTTGCAGTTAGGTTTTTACATCGGGATGATATCGCTGTACCTACATGACTATATATTCTTTTTGTTGCACTAACCCGTGCTGAGGACAATTTTAAAAACCTATTTAGAGGCTATTTATTTTTAATTGTTCATACAAATTGAACGCATCGAGTTTCAAAGTTGTATGAAATTTTTTTATTGATAATTTTAAACTTTTGCTTCTTGAAAGTTGTTTAATTTCTGATCCTAAAGAATCAGATTTTATTTTTTGAATTATTTGAATAACACATTGCTTTCAATCAATAGCTGATCGACCTTTACGTTCGTTGCAAAATAACCCTTAGCGTGTTACATTAGAGTGCTCGCACAACGACATTGACGTGACCTACAGAACCTACTGTAGTACCAGATGAGGTTTGTAGGTCTCTGAGTGAAACAATAGACTGCGTATTAAAGAGATATCTCATTTTTATTTTCAGCCAGTCTTCACCTTTTTACTCGGGCCTGTTACGCATAGTAAGCGTAAATCCTATGAAAGTTTTCACGATAACGTTTTCACGTTTTCAGGGTTCCGTAACACAATTCAACATAGCAGGCCTTTGGGTGCCAGTTACGGGCTTTCCTTCCGTCGGCGATCCTTTCCGTTCTTTCCTTCTAACTTATCATGAAATTTGTTTTAAAAGTGGTAGGTACATATTTAAAAGTTGGTAAGATATAATTTTCGGTAAGTTTCTTCACAATTTACATTTTAGATTAAATGGTAGAAATGTATTTTAAGTCTAACAGTTAAAAGTAGAGTCACTTTAAAGGCTTTCCGATGAAAGATTACATGTTAGTGCTGATAAAGGACTCAAGCGGATTTAATAATAATAAGTATTTAATGACAATAATAACTTCTACACACTATAACGATAAAAGAATAGTTATTGATATTTTATATGAAATCATCAAAATACTTATCATTATTCATACACATAACGTAGTTTTCGTTGTAACCTGTATTGGAATAAATATATTATATTCTTATCATATCTTACATTTAAATTCCAAAAGAGATGGATTTTGTGCTAAAAGGGCTACAATACAATCAAAAGTTTATAAGATGACAAAGATATTGTCTGGAAATAAAGCCAAGTTTTAGAATAACGGTGTTATTTATAAAAGTAGACTACACTAAAACACTCTTAAGACGAAGTTAAAGCCGGTTTATAAAAGGATCTTCTCCCATAAGCCGACTTTAACTCCTTCTTAAGGCTGATCTTACGTGAAGCATGCTGTCTCGCTCGCACAATTTAACATTTTAAATTATTGTAATAAAATGAGTAAACTTTTAATAAATGGGGTCTGAGTGTTTGATGCATAATTAAATTAGGGACAAATTAAAATTTTAGTTTCCTATAAATAGTTTTTAATAAACGAAAATAAAAAATTAAGCTTTTTCCGCAATTTATTTATCCATCAAACTCTCAGACCACATTCATAAATAATATAATCAATTTGTTTCAATAACTTAAAATTTTAAACTGTGTGAGCGAGACAGCTCGCTCCACATAAGAACAGTCTTAAGAGTTATTTAGTGGAATCAATTTTTTTATAAATAAGACCGTAAAAGTTTAAACTCTGTTTGTCAAGAAATCATTGAATAAAACATTTTGAGTTTCTCTTGACTTACCTGTTAATTTTTACTATTAAAAAAGTGACTGGTGACTAGAACTGAAATTGCAATAGAATGGCAATCATCTACTGAAACCCTGTTATGCCAGGGTTTGACTCGCGCTTGCCCATTTTTTCTTGCCGACTTTTTTCTTTAAGTTATCAAACTTTTTTCGAGTTAGGCAAATGTAGCGTAATGAGGGAAGGAGGGAATTCCGCCGGATTAACCTCCCCGCTCTCCGGTTTCCACTTACCCACACAAGCACACACACCTACTTTTCAAGACTTTTGCCGCGAAATCAGTAGTGCTTGGGAGGCGTGAAGCTTGAGGCGAGAAAAAGTCTTTCAGAAGAAATTTGTCTAAAAATGCCTAAGCCATAATGAAGGCTTTTCAATGACAGCTGCCAGTTGAGTTTCATTTAAAAAAACTAGATGGCGCTGCAAGGAGAACAAATGTCATCATACTTTTTAAATGTTGTACGTCGTTATTAATCTGTGATAATCTAAACATCTCTCCTCTCGTCAACGAAACAAGTGAGCAACGTGACGGAAACCACAGAGAAGGTACAGTGATGTCATGTCAATTTTGACATATTATGTGACGTCAGCACCATCTATCGGTAACTTGCGGTACTGGATTTTACATTGTAAATCTCATTGTAAATCCTCCGACTAATACCTATAATGAATCGGCGTTTCCACTTAAACCTTCGGAGGTAAGTAGATTAATATGTTTTCATCTATAGCAGTGGTTCCTTAGCTTAGTGAGGCGCTGATCCCACATTGTATAATAATGTTAATTAAAGAAAGGGACTGGACAACTATTTACCTCTTGCTCATACAGTATTGTCGCCGATATTGTGCGAGGGAGAGGCAAATAGTTGGTCAGTCTCTTCAATTAAAACACCTATCACTTTGTTTTCTAGGTTCCGTACAAGAGCGCTTTAAGAACTAAACCGACGCGTCGGGCCGGAAACGTGCGGGCGCAAAGAGACGAACAAAAATCTTAGATACTTTTAACGTTAGGTAGAGACTACAATGCTAGCAAAAAAGCCGACCATGTCCACGATCACGCGGTACCGGCTTTTGATACACTTGTATAGTCTCTAATTTGGTAAGTATTTAAAGACTATTTTTGATTGAAGTCGTGCCGCCCGCACGTCGCCGGCCGTTGTAACGTGGATAAACCTTTAGTTACTTCAGTAATTCGTAGCGTCGAGCTTTGGGAATCCAAAGCCCGACACTACGATCTGACCAGAGTCTGAAGCTGAAGCGCTGAAGTCATACGACGAGGTTCCTCAGTTATTCCAAGGGCTGTCCGACTGTGTATAGTCCGCACAGATCTTTTTGGCGGTAACGTGAACATAGTCACAGATCGTTTGAACATCGCTTACTGTCTTTACAGTGTATGTGTGAGTAATTACTATTAGTCAATTACTAAAGTAGTCAATTACTCACACATTCACAGTAAAGACAATAAGTGATCTGCAAACGATCTGTGACTATGTTCACGTTACCGCCAAAAAGATCTGTGCGGACTATAATGTCCTGCCAGTTTCTATAAGGCGGTCCCCATTTCCTGAGTAAAATTTTTCCTTAAATAAGTATGTTTTGGTGTATTTATCCACCAAAAAGCGGTGGTAGCCTAGTGGGTAGAACATTGGACTCGGAAGCGGGAGACCCAGGTTCGATTCCCAGTGCGGGCATGTACCTATGACTTTCTTTTCTAAGTTATGTACATTTGTGAAGTTATAGTAGCAATACCACTCGCTAACTGTGAAGGAAAACATCGTTGAAATCGCCATTCCGCGGTGGGCACGCGTGGTGATTAAGCCCATACTCTCTCTCTCTAAGAGAAGGCCTGTTCCCTACAGTGGGACGTATATAGGCTGCTTATGATGATCCACTTTTTCTTTTTATAATAATAAGTTTACGCGCTTATCATTACTTATGCATGTTTATAATAATTATTTAAGTACTTTTGATAGAGGTTATGTAACCTTAAATATGATTATGAATACGTACGTATAAATAGAGTTTTGGTCCAAATAGTGAGCACTAAACATCCATTCCCGTCATAGCGGCCATAATCCTCGGCATTGATGGACTGACCGATTAGATTAGACGTATGTTTATTAATATTCGTAAAGGCTGATGCCATGCGGTTGCCTGGCAGAAATTACTATAAGCAAAATAGCCGCCAATTCTACCTTTGTAACTGCAGTCTCTTGTTGCTTTCTGGGGTACAATGAAAATATTTTTATCTTGGACAATTTTAAGAAGCATCATCACTTGCTAACGCTGAAGGAAATCCTCGTGAGGAAACCCAAGTGTCTATGATGTTCGCATACTTTTGCACTTGCTACGTACAACTCCCGAACTCTAAGTGCGGAAATCTCAGCTCTAACTAATTACTCTAAACGCCAAATGCTTTCTACCTAAGTGTTTTTTTTTATTATTTCCTGCCCTGCATTTATAAGTTTTTCTTGTGATTCGGTTGTTTCTCTCTTTTCTTATTTCTTTCAATTTCAATCAATAAGCCACTATTCACATGCACCAACAGAAACGCACACAGATGTAAAGCTTGCCTCTCAAAAATCGACCTACTTCTACGTGTAGGCACAAATTTAACATGCCCATATTTATGCAAACGCTTGGAACGAAAGTGATTTTGAAGAAAATTACTCTCTGCCTTCAAAAATTACTTAGATAAATTGATTTAACCGCCTTAATTTATATTCGTAGGAATTTGAAGCTAAATAATTGTACCAACTGGATTGAGTTAAAATCATCCAAATGTTAGTTTAATAACATAACATAACGCAACATACTATAGCATAACATAAACTCACGCTTGTATCCCAGAGGAGTAGGCAGAGACCAGGGACTGCCACTTGCTACGATCCCGACAGATCACTTTCGCTTCCTCAACATTCATTAGTCGTTGCATGCACGCACGCCGGTTTCGGGTACTTTTTTTTCTTGCCTTTTGCTAATACATCCCCTATTTGGTCGAAGTATGTCCGTCTGGGTCGTCCCTTACCGGCCAACATTCGCTTGATATATTGGTTTCATCAATCTTTCTTGTTAGTTTAATATGTTAAATTAACTACATAGGTATTCAAGATTTTGGTTTCGAGAAAGCTAAGTTACATAGATAGTATTACAATATTGATGCAATGTGACACTAAGCCCCGGTTTCTCGTACACTAAGAATATGTTAATTTACGATTAAGGGGATCCAGTGGGCTAACTAGCGCCACCAATAAAAAAATAATATCTTGTTTTACAGATCGTATTTGCAGAAAGTATCTGTTCAATGTCTCAATCATGTTAATATTGATTTTTGGCCGTGAAACTAAAGTATGGTTTATATGAGCCAGTGTCCTCCGGTGACTTGGCTCGTGTTGTTTAGATGAAGCCAATCAGCCTGCATCTTGTCGCAGAAATTCTAAACAAAAGCAAACGCACATAGCTGGCGCGAGGGTTGAGAGGTTAGCAGGTGGAGGTCACTGGCTTGAAAAATAGACGGGGGCTGTCAGCCAGCGCTGGCTTTTTTTCTAGTACTTTTTACTTAAACAACTGACAGCTTTGAATACAAGATTATGAGCGTGTTAAACCGGGGTTAGAACTCATACTTTACATTTCTATATCATCATCATCATCATCAGCCACTCGACGCCCACTGCAGGACACAGGCCTCCCTCATGGTTTTTAACCATGAAGGGTTTTTCCATAATCGCCACGCTTGGCAGGCGGGTTGGCGATCGCAGAATACGGTTGGAATCTCAGGAAGATGCTGCTGCCCGTCTCCTGGTAGTGAATTTCCTTAGTCGCCTTCTACGACATCCACGGAAGGAAACTACACATCATCATCATCAGCCACTCCACGCCCACTACAGGACACAGGCCTCCTCCGTAGTTTTCATAACCATGAAGAGTTTTGCCATAATCGCCACGCTTGGCAGGCGGATTGGCGATAAATACACATAAATACAATGAATTTGAGAGTGAATAAGGGAGTTGAGATATGAATTGAGAATCGCCTACCAGTACTAGAAGTGAAACATCAAGCAATGAAAACAAGATCAAAGCCCTCTTACACCTCTTATACCTATACCCATAATGAAGATAGATAGCTCTACTACGCCGAATGCGTTTGTGCTTTACAATAACTTATGTTCTATGAGTTTATTCTCAGATTTATATTTTTTGAAATATCCGGGTTTATGCACTTTTATTAAATTTACGCTTTACGCGCACTGCCAATGTCACAGTCTTCAGGAAATCATTATACCACCTAGAAAAATGCCCGTAATATCGAACACATATGATTTTAAGCAGTATCTAAAAAACGATGCCGCCGCCAAGTAGAGAAAAACAGTAAGAATTCAGAAATATTCTTTAAAAAAAAAATTCTGTCTCTAAACAAAAAAAAAACAATGTGTATTGGATTGTCATAGTAAACCATGAATTCTAATTCATTCTATGAAAGAGGCCCCAGAGCGTGCACTTACAAGACTCCATCAATACACACGAGAGCACGTATTGTAATATTTTTTGTGCAACTAAATAATGCACCTCTGTTTTGTTTTACTGTTTTTGGGACTAGGTAAATTGTTGGCAAAATCCCAGTGTGTGTACAGTTAAAAAAAATCTCATCTCTTTACAAAGTCTTTTCAAAATTGAAATACTTAGCCTTTTGCGATGGATGGTTAACCCGCTCCACAAGTCGGCGAGTGGTATCTGCATATTTATTCCATATGGCGACGTGCCAGCTAGCTGAAAAACTTCACCCGTTTTTTGTTACGTCGCCGTCGCCGTTGTGGAGCTTTTTCCTCTTTCCGACGCGTTCGGTCACTTGACCCACTCCCGATTCGCCTACGACCGTTTGGTACCACTTTGACGACTGACATTGACATTTTTATTGTTAATTTTTTTTTTTTTTTTATCCTTTATTGCATATAAAACAGAAAGTTTTGCACATAGGCGAGCTTAATGCTACTTAGCATTATCTACCAGCTAACCTAAGTTTTGATGAGAGCATTATCAGGTATTGCAACTTACTTAATATTAAATATACTTACTAATTATTATTCAGACCTAGTTATATAAAATATAATAGGGGGGAGATATTACACAAATACATCATAATAATAAATAAATACTAGATACAATAAATAAATACATACTATTATTGTTCTTATTGATTTAATTTCTTTTGCAAAAAGAAGAGTGCAAAGGGTGGATTTAATGCCAATGACATTTTCAAGTAGAAAAAGACAAGTAGAAAATGAACGCTAAGTAGTTTACTTTCACAAAATATAACCGCAGCCACAATAGCGGTCTATGAAAACACGTCTAGACATAACTACTGCCCATGTTTCGTCATGTAATCTACGCTTAATTGGTTTAGTTGATACGCCCAGCGTTTCTGTGAATACTCGGGCTCTATTCTCTATTCTAGCGTATCTTTTCCTTGGTCCAGCTACTTGAAATTCCACTAGTCAACCACTTTTCGAGCTTCAAGACACTTTTCTTAAGTCAACGCTCGTTCTTGGGGTAAAACTTCTCATACATTTTTAGTAGGGCAAATTTTTGGTGGGACGAGTTTCTACTAGTATCCAGCTGCCGGGCGCGAGTTTATTCGACAGTTGATGAGTTAAGAGCTCGGCTCGAAGACAATAAAATTCGGTGAGCCTTCGATTAGTAATCATCGCCCGATCGTGCAATTTTTTCGCGGAAAAAAACTATGCTGAAACTTTTTCCCAGCGCTTTTTTCTTGGCGATGCTTCCGGGATTAAAGTGAGCTGTTGCGTTTTTTAGCTAAAACTGGATGTTGAAAGAAAGCTTGTAGAATACAGTGTGGTTTCAAGGATTCCGTTCAAAAGATCACTTCTCGACTTCGATAGATATCGCTTATAGTTCCTCAGGTTTCCCCCGCACTTAAATAATTAGCTAGTTAATCAGCCTAATTCACAGAACAGACAAAGCAAAGCCAACGTAACCATGGATTTCCTTCATATATTTTCTTCACAGCACAAACGGTCGTTTTAAGATATAAATAACAAATCAGTGTAGGCGATAAACAACCTCTTACACCTCACCTCAACATTGACAGAAACAATTTGTTTTGTTTGTGACTATAAAGATCATTCCTTCATTTAACTCCTTTAGTATTAGATATTAGCTCCAAACCATCGCCTGCACAATAATAAAGCCCCTCACAGCCAACTACCCCTTTGCACACAACATTTTATAGACTACTTTAATCTTGTTTACGTCATCAGAGCACGCGTGGAGCCAGCATTAGAGTGGGCAGCCGCCGCAAAAAGTATAAATCCCTTGTAAGGGCCTAATAAATTGGTCTAACGAGCGGAGAGAATCTTGTTAGGGTCGGGGATGGGGCCATAAAGTGATACTCGTGACTTCGGGTACGCTGGCAGAGGCTCCAGTGATCGTGTCTCGGTGGACTGTCGCAGGTTGTGATGTGCATTCACATGTACCAAGGGAAGAATCTATTTTAACGTCATTTATAGTCACTAAGGTCATCAAAGGGGGTGAGGTGTCAAAGTTCAGCTGAAATTGCGTCACGTAATTTCTCCGCCTTACCTATTTTGTTAACAGAAAGTGAGACAGCTGCTTTCCAGTCAGTTGCTGCCACGAGTATTTCTAGGGTGACATTATCACTAGTATTATGTGTAGGCCCGCTGCGAAGAACTAAGACTGACTTGAGGATAGACCACCTACCCTCACTACAATAATTGACTGTAATCGCCACTTCAGTCTACCCGTGACCACGGCAGCTGCAGCGTTGCCGAAACGTCGGGAATCTAAGGTAATGAAATTTTACCTAATAAATAATCGCGATTTAGACCCGTTTAATTTGTAACAATGTATGAGCATCGCAAGTCATTAAAAATACTATGATATGATCAATTAGTGAAAAAACCCTCGAATAAAGAAATAAAAGGGTTTTAAATAGCAATGGACTATTGAGATGCATATATTTTTTTATTTGAGAAATTCTGTATTTAGTCACATTTCGTTTTTTCATATTTAGATGTAAATCTTGTACCATCACGGAAAGCGCTCGTCATTGACCAATTGTCTTGCAGCCAAATGGCTGCTTCGGATGTCTGCTCTCAAGAAACCTCATTGTTTACAGTGTCACTCTTACCGTGCTCTTACGAACAAACGCCTGTACTGTACATACGCCAGGTCCCATCAGTCGAATTCATGAGCGCTACTTCGTAATATCTTCATAATCCTATATTTTAAGTTTTATACTGAATTATAATGTGTATTCTGGGTACTGTATAGAGTGCTTATGTATTAAGTAAATTCATAACTTATTATAACTACATCATTTTAGTATACAGTCGATGTGATTCTTACAATTACTCTTTCCTAATAGTCCTTCCACTGGATAGTGGATACATAACCCATGGTCAGCTGGCAGAAAATACTCATTAGTATTAAAGTCTCCTTTATACAAAGATTTTTCGTCCAACGCGGACGACCGACAAGACGATAAAAGTCAAAGTCAATGTAAAAAAAAAAAATCTTGCCGGAGAGATGGCAAATGACCGAAAATCTTGGTCTAAAAGGGGCTCCCCCCTTTGCCCTGCAGTGGAACACCCATGTTACGGAGGCTATTTAAAAAAAAACAATCAAGAAAAGCTACGGTGAATAGGCAGCTTTAACGGTTAGCCTAGACTCCGTGCATAAAACATACACGTCGGTTGCCTCGTCCGTTGCCGATCTTTATTTGTTTACCTTTACTGTCGGGTTGCTACAGATGTGCCCGGTGTATGCCAGACATCGGGAATTATTTGATTTGAGACTATTATGGTTTTTACTATTTCAGAAGAAAGTGACGTTACATGGAAAGTTACATGGTAGTGGGCTACGTGATACAGCTTATTACGTACTCTACTATCACCTGTACGAAGACTTTATAAAAAACACCTTAAAAAAATCTTCAAATGCCCTTTAAGTTGGGCTTTTCCTTTACCACATACTATTTAAACTGCATTTGAGAAGTGTTTAGCACAATCATGTTTTTATGAGTAACACCATAACTTTTACACCTTTGTCAACATTTTATCATTATTGGCATCAATAAACGATTATTTTATCATATAAAGACTAAGTGATAAGCCCAATCATGTAGTCGTAGTAGACGTACCTTTACGAAAACTAACATTCTTCAGAAACAGTAAACGGTAAATGTCACTTTTGAAAAATCTAAAATATTGACTAAACACAGACTGCAGCCACTGACAATTAGCAGAAGGCTCAGTAAGAACTTCATATCGAATCATCATCAACCCATTATGTCCCCACCGAGGGGCACGGGTCTCTTCCCTGAGGAAGGTATAGGCCATACTCCACCACGGGGGCCAAGTCCGGATTGGTGGAGGCTTGTAGACTAGTGGCTCGTCTACTGTCAGAAGTTGTCAAGCCGCCCTAAGGCCTCTGACTTGGCTTAACGACTGCCATCTATCGACGGCAGCCGGCACCAACAGCTTAACGTGCCTTGCGAAGCACGGAACCGCTCGGAAAATGCCACTAGCGTTAGGCATAGACGGCGACCCATCCATGCACTGAACGCGCTCTGTGTTGCTTAACCTTCGTGATCGTTTAAGATCACTCAGGCAGCCGGGGCTACGAGCGATTCGAATCGAATACTATACCTCTTTCATAACATATAGGTTTAGAGCAGGGTGGACTCGTATGGCTATCTGAATCTCTCAGGATGGCCTTTTTTTTAATTAGGACTGGTTGGTACTTGACCCCAGTCACGCCTGATGGAAACAAAGACGGGGTCTAAGATGTTACCTGTTAAATGCCGGTTGACTCTAGTTTTAAAGACACACAGTTTATATGTCTCTGGAAAAGGATTCGAACCCAGTGGGTGACTACCGAATATAAGTAAAGCGTTTAACCGATGCGCTACTACCATTCACCTACCAATTTGCGACCATTTTATTAGCATACTCGTCGGCCATTAAACTAGATAACTAATGTGAGGCCAGCGTTTTAACGTCAAAAAATTAAACCCTCAATTGACCTGTAGTTATTTCATGTTTCGTCTGTAATGTTGTCTAACAAATGTGTTTTTAGGCGTCGGAATTGCCAAACAATACCGGCCTCGACGCGACACCACGTAAATACTTACTCTGTTTATCGTTACTCGTGTTTCGATCCGACCAAATACATATATCAAAGTGGCCAGAAACGGCCATTGATTGATACGGCGAGGGCACAGCTTAACAAAAGAGCCGATTATTCTTTCGGTGGGCTGTTCCCTACAAACCCAAAGTTTGTGTTCCCACATTTATTATTTAGTCCGGTTTCGAGTTTCATTGCCATTACACCAAAAATGTAATTGAGTATCATTGAAATATTTCCCGCTGGAAGCTGTAGTACTCGATAAATAACTTTTACACAACACAATCACTTGTCCTGGTCCCAAAGTAGGATACCCTGTGCTATAATAACCAGGTAAGAACATTGCTAATATGGAAATACACCCAGACTGAGGCCATTTGTACAAATCAAGTATGGCGCCCTCAAATGGGAATCGAACCCATCTCTGTTTTGGTATTCAAGGCAGTTGATGGCCTCAGTCTGAGTTTATTTCCATATTTTGAATGTCTTCGCCTGGTTTTGTTATTTTTATCCCGGCGAGTTACTTGAAAATAAAAATAACATCCACAATCACTTATCCTACGTATCCTAGACCAGGACAAGTGATTGTGGTTCACTTGATTGTCACTTGATCAATTGGATACCATCCTAGTTTGGGACCAGGGCAATTGAACCATTCCGGAACAGTCCGAATATTCTTTCGATCACAAGCTAACGTACCGAAGCGTTCAAAACAAACGCTGTATTGTTTACGTTTTGGACACGTTTTGTTTGCGTCCAGGTATGCTACTGTACATTCATAGCTGCACGCCTATAAATCTACGTTGCGCTACTTGTGGGCGTTTATTTTCTATTAAAGCGATGTAATTGAAGATTGTAAATGTTGAATGGGTTTTTTATTAGTTTCATGTGAGTAGAGTGATTCTTCTTATTCGTCGGTACGCTCTTGGCAGAGCGCTCGGAGTTTTCATGAAGAAGTTTTATTGTGGGCTGCCGCTACGTGCCTCACGACGTCACGCCATTCCTCTCAGTTAGATGCTGTTCAGGTACATTCATACAACGGCCTGCCCACAGTGGACTTCACTTGGTCGGTCCATCGCATTGGAGCGCGAGCTTTGATGCCCTCTAATTTTACCTATACTACGATACTCTTGATGGAGTTGTTGTCACGTCGGGTTACGTGGCCAAAAAAACGTAGGATTTGATCTTTTACTAGAGTTGTAGATTCTAGCAAAAGAAATCGGTGGGGAGCTCTGTCCGGAGTAGAGTGAGTACAGTTTGTTATACCCACAGAGAAACAGCGATGGTGGCCGTTTATTAAAAAGAAAAACATTAATGGTGTAAGTACTTATTTAAAATATACTTAGATAGTGTATCACTGGCTGGCTTTTAGTGCGTCAATATTAACTTGCCACGTGGTTATCCTTGCAGAATATGAATTTCCAGTCATTCGGGTCATTACAAAGTAAAACTGCACAACTTCATTCAGCCGTATTGTACCTTTACTTTAAGTAAAAGTATTAAAAAAATAATTATAACGCTACCTACGCTAAAAATACGTGTCACTCTGGTTAGTTTCGCTGAATTGCATAATAATCGCAATTTCACACTACGACGCAATTTCACACACACTTAGTTGTAATCGTAGCTACACTCTGAGGCCGCAGGGGAATTGTTTCAGCTTATCCCTGAAAAAAGTGCACGTGCAATGTGCATCCGCGCTACAATGGAGTACAATAAAGTTGGCGCGCAATTCAGATGTCCGGAGGCGAGGCTACCAAGTACCGCGTCATTATGTGGTACGGCGGTCGGGAATACGGTACAGGGGAATACGGCATAATGTTATTATATTTTTACGGATAAAATGGGTAAAAGGCGTGCATTTGCATTTCTTGCACTTAAAGTTGTCATTTGGGAGTCCTCATGATTTTTGGCAACGTTAAATATTGCAACACTGCCTTTAATTTTTTCTCTCTGTGAATTCGGCTCCTAGTGACGATTTCGTGTTCTTGTGTATTTTAATAATTTGACTGAGGTCAAGCTAATCCTATGTCTTTTCGTCTACTACAGTTCTTAGCTAGACCAACCCGAATAACCTCTTCAGTCCTGACCTTGAAATTAACAATGGTCTTAGGAGGATGATGACTAATAACCCGAACATTTTTGAAGTTTTAAGGATAAGTTTATCCTAAAGGATAAAAAATACAACGCTCTTTACATTTAGAAAATTATCGTTTGTAAATAGGCTCGAAATTTCGCTGATGCCTGCACTTGCCCATTAGCTCAGTTGGGAGAGCGCTGGCACGGTTAGCCAGAGGTCGCGGGTTCAAGTCCTGGCATGGCTGGAATTTTTAGCCTCTAAATAGGTTTTTTTTAAAAAGGGTATCATGTGCTAAATCTGCTAAAATTTATAGCCTTAAAACCGACAGGAACATTATATAGGTGTACTAACCCCCGATTTTTCGTACACTAACAATTTGTTAACCCGATGTTAACAAATACAAATTCTTTATTGAGAAATGCAATTTGCCACAGTGAAAATTAAAGCCCTTGCTCACGAACTAGAAAAACCTGTGCGTCAGGAGCGAGTGTCTTCCCTAAACTGAGCGTTAAAATTATTCAATGCAAATTATTGCTAAACAGTGCACCAGTCAAAAAAGTAAATAAAAGTAAGTATTAAAGAAAGCAAAAATAGAAAAGCTCGAGTTATTAATAAGCCATTTCAAAAAAACAATAAATCATGATGTTTAAACAATAACAAAATATTAGTTTAATTATTATTGTGTTGTATGAAATTGGGTGTGTATTTGTAGAGTGTGAGAGTCTGGGTATGTCGTGTCTGGATATATGTAAATGTGTGTGTATTATAGTACGTGTGTGTGTCATTGAGTATGGTGGATAGCTGTCAGATGGCCAAAGTGCATACAAAAACAGCGACTGTCAGCGTACGAAAAACCGGGGATGAGAATCATCTAGAGACGATAATATTATATTCTACCGTACCATGATGTAGACGGTGCATCCCTTTCTTTCTATAGTTCTCTAGCCGGGATCCCTTTGTTCCCTTGTTTAAAATAATCACGTTGTATTCTCGCGTGCAGTTTCTCCGTGGCTCCACTTTGCATTTCAATTTTCATCTTCTGTGTTGCAAAGTGTGGAATGACATCGCTGTTTTCCCTTATCGTCTCGTTATAAATGTTGCTATTGCCACAATCGACAAAACATCGTCTTTTCAAACTGAATTCGACTCTATGACTTTAGCTCTAGAACGGTCTAAAATGTAAATATTGATAAGGGCTGAAAAGCACTAGCGGTTACTTAGTATGCGGCCAAACGCCCGCATTTATAGAAGATATGAAGATATGAAACTCGCGCACTTGCGATAGGATTTTATCATTTTATGGACCCGCACCCGCACGAGACCTCGTGCATGTCAACAGCTGACGACAAGCCAGCTATCGACAAAAACATGTTTTATTAATTTTATTTTATTTTATCTATTTAACAGAAATCCACAGTAATACAATTGCAGTAAACAATAGGTTCTGGAATATTTTTTATTTTTAGCCGTATTAGTGTCCCACTGCTGGGCAAAGGCCTCCCCTTTAGATTTCCACTCCTTCCTATCACTGGAATATTATTTTTTATTTCATATCATAAGGACAATATTATGTACAGTGGTAGCCTAGTGGGTAGAACATTGGAATAGGAAGCGAGAGACCCAGGTTCGATTTCCAGTGCGGGCTGTACCTATGACTTTGTTTTCTAAGTTATGTATATTTTTGAAGCTATATTAGCAATATCACTCGCTAACTATGAAGGAAAACATCATAACGAAACCTGAGTGTCTAAGCTATTCATATACCTCAGCAAATCGCCAATCCGCGGTGGGCACGCGTGCTGATTAAGCCCATACTCTCTCTCTGAGAGAAGACCTGTGCCCTACAGTGAGACGTATATAGGCTGCTTATTGTATTGTACGTGATAAATAACTGAAATTTACCATAGTTAGCTAACTAGTAAAAAAGGGAGTGTCCATTGTTATTTCGGATATTTCCTTATATGTTTTCTAAAACAATATCAACAATACGTGCTTCGTTGTCCTCAGCAAGTATGTTTGACAGTTACTGCTGCCCGCGTTAACAAGCAGTAGGCAGTCTGCTCCATAGGCAAGCTTTGCTTAAGTGTGCGTGGTTTCACTGTGTGTTTTTAGTCATCAGCAGAAACAACATTTGTTGTCAATATTGTATTACAAAAACGCGCCTGTATCCCGAAGGGGTAGGCAGAGAGAGACTAGGGCCCTAAATCAATTCGGGGCACGTTTAATAATACCAAACAAAGTTGAGGTCAGCGCTAGAAACCTCATAAACGTTTATAAAGCATGTCTAAACTCGTGACAAAATCACCGCCGGTTTCTCATACACTTACAGTCTGTTCATCTACTGTTAAAAGCCGTCAGTTGGTTTTTTTTTGTTTGCACTTTAGCCAACTGTCAGCTATTAACAGTAGATTAATAGCCTGATAGTGTACGGAAAATCGAGGGTCAGAATACAATCACTAGAAACAGAGCCACTTCTCGTCAAAAAGTGATAACAAGCACTATGCAAGCGGAAAGAGTTTGCTTGCACCTGAGTGCTCGGTAGATGGGGATTTCCCCCGACCATTGCGAGACATGAGACGTGTTTCTCTGAGAAACAACAGGGATTTGGCGATTTGTAGGAGATTAGAGAGCTACCTAGTCCGTGCCAAGCACTCCATGGTGTAACCCAATCATAAATCTTTGCAGAAGAGGGTACCATTCACCAATACGATTGAGTTTGGAAGCGCGGTCGGTAGTATACTTGCCTTACCAATGACTTGAAATTTAAAATTTGAAATGTAAAACCTATTTGTAAATATTCGTGATTTCCGACCTTTGGCTTTAAACTATGAACCTTTACCACTCGTCTGCCGCGACACAGATCTGTGTCTAACTTAGTATGGGCCACCTATACTTTGCGTTCCGCGAGGGCAGTTCAGGAGTTAATTCAAAGTGGTAGGAAGTATCGTAATGTTGAAATATGTTTTCTAATATGTTAAATGATTAAGAGTATGACGTCCGATATGCGTAAACAATTAAAAAAACAATTGAGTTGGCCGGCGCCGACCATAACACGCTCAAAACACAGTGTTTAGGTTTCCGTAGTCGACCAGGAACCCTTATAGTTTCACCATGCCCATCCGTCTGTCTGTCCGCGGCGTAGCTCAGGGATAATTGGTACAAGAAAGCTGAAATTTTGCATAATCATAGATATTAATCACGCCGACAAATCAGTACAATAAAAACTTAATTTTTTTAAGGGTTTCGCCCCTAGGGCTCAATTAGGGATGCAATTTTTTTTCTCGCCTGCACCATAGCGTGGGGTATCGTCGAATTGGGTATGGTTAAAAATATCGTGCGTGAAAGAAAACAATTTTGTGATTTGGGGTTCCGTTTGCGAAATATTTAGCTTTAAATCGATTTTTTTTTGTCCGAGGAGGGCGTCCTCCCCTGTCCTGGCTCAACGGTTGATTGTAGAATCGTAAAAAAAATCAGTGCATAGGCGACAAACTTATAAAAGGAATCATCATCATCATCATTCAGCTACAAAAAGTCCACTGCTGGACATAGGGTTGGAAGCGGCCTGCATCCAGCGTCTTCCTGCCACTTGGCTGAGGTCATCTGTCCATCTTGTGGCTGGTAGGAATATTTCGTTCAAAATCCATTGAAAAATACTTTGATGAAGTTGTTAGTTCTGTAAAGCAGAAAATCCCCCCTCTATCAAAGAAACCCTACAATGCGCGTGGCCCGACACGCACTTGGCTGTTTTTTGATTTTTATTAATTTTCGTCCTGATATTGTTTGTTGATGCTTAAGTGAAATAATTTTGGGTAACAAAATAAATTTTTTTGGACGCTTAATTTTTTTCAAAACCGGCACCTTATGTTCCGAATAAATCATCATGGTTAGAATGGTCCTTTCAAAGCCTCTGTGAATATCTGCGTACGAAGTGTATACTGTCATGCTCTGCTAGGCTGAACATTTCGTCTTGTTAGAAACACATTTCAGAGCGTGAAGTTCAATCATGCATGACATTTAGCGCTGAGCGATTCAGAAAGCTGCAATGTTATGTTCAAGGACGAGAATGGGGAACTTGCGTCAAACTCAGATTGAAGTGGCATTGCTTTTATACCATATAAGACATACAAAAACTCAAGAAAAATTCAAAAATAAAACTACAAAAATATTTTTTTCGTGGTTATTGGGATCCCAAAAAATTCTAAAAATCAAGTTACTCTAATTATAAAAAACGTATTAATTCCTTTTTTGCATTGAAATCTAAACATTTTCTAAAAAGGGTGTAGATGCATTAAAACATCATTTTATGAGATAACGAGAATATTGATAAACGCTTCATACATTACGTGTTAAGTGCAAGTTGTGACGTCATAGCTTGAGTCCTATTTGTATGGGGCGTTTTTGTACCACGTGAATAGAATGATTTTTCGGCAGATCACATTAAAAAAAGTATTAGTTCTGCGGAAAAAAAATACCACGTTCATTTATCTCTTAACATGTCCTCTCCGATTATGTTAAAACATTTTTTGTGCAAGTCCTCCATTATTATGATAGTCAAGCTTTAGAGAAAAAGCACACCGGCAGAAGAAGAACATTACACACACTTACGCCTGTATCCCGAAGGTGTACGCAGAGACCAGGGTTTGCCACTTGCCCCTATCCTGATAAACTTCTTTTGCTTCATACACATTCATTAGTCGTTGCCCTTTGCTAATATAAGCAGAAGCAGAAAATCATGGAAAATCTGAAGTGTATTTCGTTTGGAAAGTAAAAGAAAAGAACGTACCAACCTCTAATAGTGAAAATGAAAACAGCGGAATAGCACTGAAAGAAGCGGAAGAAATTATCTTAGGCTTCTAGTTTTAAACTGCAGCTAGTTTTATCTCCGCGTTACGGCTAAAGTGCCTACGTCGGATTAAGTTCGGATTAAACTGTGTAAAAAATGGTTTTCCTCGACAAAGTTGGGAAACTTCTGTAATTGTGAATATAGCGAACGCCAATTTTCATCGCAGTTTATTTGCTTATGCCCCGACTGAATTTATTAATAAGAAATTGCGAAACGCAACAATGTAAGGTGCACGCAGACCATGTCATCATCATCATCATCAGCCATTTGACGCCCACAGCAGGACATAGGCCTCCTTCGTGGTTTTCATGACCACGCGGGGTTTTGCCATAATCATGTATTGTATATTAATGTGCGCCTTGATAGTATAAATGTATTTTTATCACACCTGCTTTGAAAATACATACTAATTATACCAATTAGAGGGAAGAAACGCCTTTATCCCGCCCTTCAAATCCTTTCATCCCAAGGTATGGAAGTTTGTATGAAAATCCTTCCGACCCAAGGGTGGGAAGTATGTATGAAATTCCATTACATACCCGGTTTTTTTTAATTTGTCAGCAGTCATACTGCAAAGAGACTTTAACTGTCTACTAATTAAATGTCAAGTAAATTGTTATTGGCCACATACAGTTTTTTTTTTACCAGTTACCAACCTCCTTGGTGCACACAGAAAATTAAAAACGAAATTATTTTTAACTAAATATAAACATTTCTATGCATTTATGTCTATAATTTTCCTCGTAGGTGTAATAAAAAGCACTATACATACCTCAGGATAAAGTACAGTTCCATACCTCAAATGCAAATGCCATAATCTCGGTATGGAACTGTCACTTTCTTCCCTCTGAAGTAATGTACTATTTCTTCTCAGTGTTCATAACAATGTGTTTTTACGCTGTTTCTTCTCTTAATGTGTTAATATGTTTACCCCTTTTTTCTCGCATTTAGGATGTTTGCTATCTTTGTGTAATTTGTTTGTGGTGTCAAACAAGTATTTTTAATTGAATTCTCCAGTGCAGACCACGAACTAGCAAACGCAGCGTATGAGCCACCGGCTCGCTGGACGGACGATCTAAGGCAGAACTAGCAAACGCAGCGTATGAGCCACCGGCTCGCTGGACGGACGATCTAAGGCAGAACTAGCAAACGCAGCGTATGAGCCACCGGCTCGCTGGACGGACGATCTAAGGCAGAACTAGCAAACGCAGCGTATGAGCCACCGGCTCGCTGGACGGACGATCTAAGGGAGAACTAGCAAACGCAGCGTATGAGCCACCGGCTCGCTGGACGGACGATCTAAGGCAGAACTAGCAAACGCAGCGTATGAGCCACCGGCTCGCTGGACGGACGATCTAAGGCAGAACTAGCAAACGCAGCGTATGAGCCACCGGCTCGCTGGACGGACGATCTAAGGCAGATTGCTGGTAGCGGCTGGATGAGGATGGCCGGCGACAGAAGGAAGTGGCGTGCCTTGGGGAGGCTTATGTCCAGCAGTGGATGAGTCTGTACACTGCTGGATTTAATTGATTGAACAAATAAACATATTTCACTATGATACTCGTAAGTTTTCTAGAAGATCTGATATCACTTTTAGTAACAACGCCGTTCTTTACCCTTGCGATATCATCATCATCATCATCAACACATTATGTCCCCACCGAGGGGCACGGGTCTCTTCCCTGGGGAAGGTATAGGCATTGCGATATATTTCTTGTAAACCAATTTGTGAAGTTAGTAAACTATAATGGTACGCCACCTTAAAGTTTACTTTTGTTGCGCGACATTTTGCCCCACGTTGGGCGCCAGTGTTGCCCATCAACGTCGTCGGTGACAGCGTTAGAACGATCCGGCAAAGAGGGAACGGCAAAGGTTATATTACGTGAAGCTTGCCGGCCAGCTCCATGGCATGCGAGGGGACAGATTTGATTACATTGAACTATGCTACCATAATAAAATATGTACCTCGCACCGGCCACCCGTCTTTCCTTTTTTCATCGTAAGGTGATCTAAAAAAATCTATTGGTAATAAAGCCTATTGTACTATGTACCCTTGTAAATATATTAAGCTTGTTTTTTTTTCTGGTGTAGGTAAAATTTTATTAAGCTTTTCAAAGTATAATAAATAAATGTAAATAACGTCCCCACAAATAAATATAAATTACCAGGAGACGGGCAGCAGCGTATCCCTGAGATTCCAACCGCATACTGCGATCGCCAACCCGCCTGCCAAGCGTGGCGATTATGGCAAACCCCTTCATGGTTAGAAACCCATGAGGGAGGCCTGTGTCCTGCAGTGGGCGTCAAATGGCTGATGATGATGATGAACGTCCCCACAACACAATCTCTGGTTAAATCTGGCTAAATTAGAATACCCTGTGCTATAGCAACTAGACAAGGACATCAAAAACATGGAAACACACCCAGTTGACGCCATTTGTACCAATGTACGACGGCACCCAGTGGGAATCGAACCCATGACCTTCGGCATGGAAATCAGACGTTAAACCGCCAACCAACGAGCCGTAACACTCTATTATACTTTGATATACTCCAGATATCCCATTTATATAAAATATGCGAAGTTCTCGTCAGACTTTTAGGCGTAAACGACAAATCAAAGAATTTTGCACATACCGTACGTATGTACGTACATATGCCAGAACCTGGATTGATATTCATTTGTCCTTATCCCAAGGTACCTAATGAAATCGGGGCACCTGGTTTACTATACACATTTAGCTTACTATATACTCCCAGTTCTGCTCCTTAGTGTCGCCCATCACTAAGGTTGCCTTTGGCGCAATTAGAATGACATTTTAGATACCTACCTAGTAGGTAGTCAGTTGCTAGAGCTTGCAAATTATACGATGCAATATGCTATTTGACATTGCCAGCACCACAAACTACAACATGTACAGGGGTCCGGAACTTTAGTGAGTGACACTTTTGAATTTGCCTTGAAGATTACTCAGGAGTAAAAAAAACGGCCAAGTGCGAGTCGGACTCGCGCACGAAGGGTTCTGTAACTGTACAACATTTGAATATTTCAAGCGTCTACCTGTTGCCGTTATTAATATCGAGCAACAAACGGCAAAAAAATCACGTTTGTTGTACGGAGCCCCGCTTAAATATTTATTTTACTGTATTTTTAGTATTTGATTTTATAGCGGCAACAGAAATACATCAACTGTGAAAATTTTAACTGTTTAGCTATTACGGTTCATGAGATACAGCCGGATATTGAAGTGGATATGGGCAGGACAGCGGATATGGCGAGAAGAAGGCAGGTGAAGCAGGACAATAACAGAGAGGCAGTCGAGAACAAGAGGACGGTCAGTGGGCAGACTAGCAGCCCGATGGCCCAGCAGTCGGCTGCGGTGAGCTGATGATGATCATGCCAGCCACATTGCCGTTGTGTTTTTTTTTTACTTATGTGCAATAAACGTATTAACAATAATAATAAACCAGTAAGAGGTAATATGAAGTCCCAATTTGCCTTTTTATTCGACACACATAGCAGAGCACTTCCTTCCTCACAAAATCTTTTTCTCTGTACCCCCTCTCACCACTCCGGCTATGTCTCTAGCTCTTTCTCCGTCTCAGATGTTCGTCTCTGGAACGCTCTCCCTGATGATATTCGTAAAGCTCCCTCTCGGAATTCTTTCAAAGCTCTTGTCCGGAAACACTTCCTCCAGAAGTGTTATCCCAACCAAACTTAGCCCCTCGTCATGATAAGAGTCTTTTAGCTGTATGTCTTCTATTATATTTAGGTACATATTCTACTATATTTACATACTTCGTTCTCATAATTATGTATGGTAAATTTTAAGTATCATTGCCTTCCTCTCCAGTAGTGTGTATAGTAATTTATTTAATATGTAGGTCTATTCAATCCTGCGGTTGATTGGTAGAAAATGCTTATGGCATTAAGGCCGCCGTATTCTACTTTAGGCTAAGTGCAATAAAATTAAATAATAAATAATAATAATATGAGCAATTATTAAGTGCTCGAACCTCCGGTATCTCGTACTGTTACTGTTAACAGTTCTTAGTTGTTTGTTGTATTCCCTTTGCCCAACTGTCAGCTGTTAACATTAGATTAACAGCTTGTTAGTACACGAGAAACTGGGCGTTACTGAGCTGTGCTTCTGTTAACTCAGTGCACCATCACTCCGTATTCACTTAGCTCCGCTAGAACTTCTCAATGGCTTCTAGATCTAGGGCCTGGCCAGTATTTGCGATGGAATGTCTAATGTTTAATCCGATTTACATCTATTGCTGAGCGAGCTCCAGTGCGCCTTTCAGAACGGACGCGGGGAAACTTTCAAGAGGCTTGGGGGTGTATAGGACATTCGAGTACGTACACAGATTGTGCAGTTGGCTTGTGAACTACCCGAGGGCTAAGAAAACTGCTGTCACAAGCCGTGTGAAAAATCGAGCTAGGGTCTCAATGTATTGACACTAACTTTTTGGATGAAGATTTTACGGCCTAATAACTTATTCTCCTTTACTTTTCCGGTAGCTTTCATCGTTTCAGAGATATAGTCAAGCAACAAAAAATCGATCGATTGGGACTTTTGACATAGCATTGTAATGCCGTATTTAAAACCTATACGAAAATCCAGCTTATTGGGAATTAATATAAACTCAGCACTTTATTTAGTCATTTTGACCAGACTAAAGTTTAATTATTTGCGATGAACATATTTCCACATTAATCGTGATTTGGCTCGTCATAGGCGTTAAAATTAATTTTACTCATATGACAGATAGACGGACAGTGGAGTCTAAGTAGTAGGGTCCCTTACCGAGATTATCGTTTCATTGCGTATTTTCTTTGCGTTAATTTATTACGAGTATTCGTACTCTGTTACTGAATCTGAAACATTTCCGGAATGTTTTCTTCGTTATTTATTAGTTATTTGGCATTTGGATGCAGGCCGCTTCCAACCGGTCTTTTTGGAAATCCATGGAGGAGGCCTATGTCTAGCAGTGGACTTCTTGTGGCTGAATGATGATGATGAGGATGATGATTTGGCATTTTATTACTTCCGTAGTTTGTTGGCGGACGTACCAGGTATCACAATAAAAGTAAAAAAGTATTTACTTAGCTCTTTATTGCCAAATTGGTGACTGTCAATGCAAAAAAACAATAGTTTTAACTCAACCTTTTAGATAGGTACAGTCGGCAGTAGGCCGGAGGTTAATTATTTGTTGCAAAGTCACCTGTAGGGTAACAGAGTAAAGTGCATGTGTGTAAAGGTTGATCAGTTCACACTACAGTACAAACTGCACTAAATCTCTTACGATGTACAACCTATTGCACATTAAAAACTAATGAATACTCAAAATATACCTCCAAATATGGACCAAAACGTACAAACATTATAAAATCGGAGGCGCCCGGTGGGGGATTAGTGCAACAAAAGAATAAAGCGGTTACTCCTCAGTCCTGACCTTGAAAATAACAATGGTTTTCAATTGTTATTTTCAAGGTCAGGACTGAGGATGATAATTCATCAATAGTTATTTACACAACTAGGGCCGTAAAATAAAGAAAGGCCGATATCGCAGAAATTTAAGGCCCGAGCCGCAGGCGAGGGTCATAAATATGCGATAGTGGGCTTTCTATTTTACGGTCCGTGTTGTGTACACAATTTTATGTCGTCAAAGTGGGTTTTCCCGTACGCGTAGCGTGCGGAAAAACCCGCTTTTTGGCCAGGTGTGGCATAAAGTAATTTACAGTGAAGGAATATGTACGAAGTTTTCCTTTTATGAGTGGGTCGCCTATTACTCGTTAGGTAACTTGTAAAGCCTACTTAGCCATGATAGTTTTCCTTTTACGTTCATTACATGTGCTAGTGCCCCGATTTTTTCAGGTTTCTACAATCAACCGTTTAGCCAGGGAAGTGGGGGGAACAAAAATTTGCAAACGGATCTGCAAATCGTAAAATTGTGTTTTTACACTCACAATATTTTTAAACGACCCATGCAACCATATCCCACACTATGGAGTAGGGCGAGAAAAAGAATTGCATAAACATAACATAACATAAACTAACGCTTGTATCCCAGAGGAGTAGGCAGAGACCAGAGACTGCCACTCGCTACGATCCTGACAGATCACTTTCGCTTCCTCAACATTCGTTAGTCGTTGCATGCACGCACGCCGGTTTCGGGTACTTTTTATCTTGCCCTTTGCTAATACATCCCCTATTTGGTCGAAGTATGTCCGTCTGGGTCATCTCTTACCGGCCCTTCCATCCACATTCGCTCGATATATTTGTTTTGTCAATCTTTCTTCCTTCATCCTCTCCACATGTCCAAACCAACGCAACATTCCTGTCTCAATTCTAGTCACTACATCCTCTTTCAGTCCACAACGTTCTCTAATCACACTATTGCGTATCCTGTCATTCAAAGTAACACCAGACATACTTCTCAAGGACCTCATTTCTAATGCATTAAAGGCTGCATTGCATATAAATAGACCCCCAGTACACACACAGTTACACTTGTATAATGCATTGTTGTGGATGTGTCTCAGTAAGTATTGTATTACAACAGTTGGCTGGAGACAAAGCTTTTAAAGTATCGAGTGAACAATCTTTAATTTGTAAGACTACCCTGCTGTTACAGGAACTATTTCAAGTCATTGTTATTGTTTGCTGGGGGATGTTCGTGGCCTTTCGTTTATTTATGGTGTTATGGCCTTTCGTTCTGAACTAAAACTTGTAAGGGTTT
Source organism: Yponomeuta cagnagella (assembly GCA_947310995.1). Classification (NCBI taxonomy): domain Eukaryota; kingdom Metazoa; phylum Arthropoda; class Insecta; order Lepidoptera; family Yponomeutidae; genus Yponomeuta; species Yponomeuta cagnagella. The sequence goes on from OX371267.1 coordinate 17,412,031, forward strand.
GTGCAGAAATTTTGTCGATCTATTGCCAGGTTGGAAGCCCTGCATTCGTAAAACGTAAAACGTGTTCTATTAACATTAATTGTACCTTAATCTAGTTCTAGTTCGACTGAAGATTTCCGCACCATAGTTGGACCATTGTACGTAGCAAGTGCTGAGGTATGTAAATAGCTCAGACACAAGGGTTTCCTCACGATGTTTCCCTTCACCGTTAGCGAGTAGTATTGCTACTATAACTTTACTTCACAAATGTCCGTAACTTAGAAAACAAAGTCATTGGCACATGCCCGGATTCGAACCCACTACCTCTCGAATGAAAATCTGGCGTTCTACCGCTCTGCTACCACCGCTAAATGTAATTGTCACTCATTTTCGCCCAGCCTTCGCAATTGTCTACAACAAAATTTTTAAACTAAGTGCAAAATATCTGTCATTTTATTTCCTAGAGCTTGTATTTGCTAAATTTTTCAAAACAGTGAACAAGGATATCGTCCATTTACAGTCTGACAAATCTGAGAATAGGTCGTACGCTAATTAATATGGCAAAACAACGTTTGCCAGATCAGCTAGTAATAATTTAAAATTATAGAATGTGCGAGCGAGAGGGTATACCGAGATGGTGTAGTCGAGAGCACACCACACTTTACATACGTGCACTCTAATCAGATACGTTAAGGGCCACTAACAAGACTTTGGTCTGTTTACTTATTTCTTATACACTCAAAGCAAATTTCAAGTATTTCCAGATAGGGTTTGCTATTATCTTTTTAGGTTTTAGCAGGCATTCGACCGTTAAACTTCGATCTGAGTTAAGGGCAACTGTAATTTGATTTTGTCTGTTCTCCGTCTGCCATTTACGGGAAAAGTCATTGTGTTTTCGCAAAAAATAAGCTTATTCGAAATACCTTCGCAGAATACGGAACTGGCATTTAATTACGGATTGCGGATTTCAAAAGTCGTTTCCTCTTTTATTGAGTTCTCGTATTTATTATCCTTAAATAAAGCCTCCCAATAAGCTACAATTACACGAAAACGTTGTGAAATATAAAATCGACAATTTGGTCTATTAGCATAGAGCTTGACCGGTTTTGACAAGTAAGGTGTCAAGCACCAAGTCAAAATAATTGGCAGCGCGAGGTGTTAGATAAGGTAACAAAAAAATCAAAATGGCTGACGTCAGCAATCAAATTATGAGCAGTGTCACTTGGAAGTATCAAAGACATATGTATGTAGCCTAAATACGTCCCACTGTAGAGCACAGGCCTTCTCTCAGGGATGTCTATTACATTTTGAAACTCAGCCGGAACAAACCAATTTATTTCAAGTTTTTCGTTTTTTAATAAGTTTTCGTACAGGCATCTTCAAATAGCACAAAGTAGAAAATTTACTCTTGCAGCTGCACACCACACTTTTCAACTCTTCCGCAACCTCTAGAGCTCTAAGAAGGCGTCTTACGGAACCTGAAGGAAAAAGCTAACTCTTCTGTAACTGCTAGAGCTCTAAGAAGGCGTGTCATGGAACCTGAAGTAGAAAGATAAGTCTTACAATTGCGTAGCACGCTGTTCAACTCTTCTGTAACCGCTAGAGCCCTAAGAAGGCGTTTTATGAAATCTGAAGTAGAAATATAAGTCTTACAATTGCATAGCATGCTATTTAACTCTTCTGGAACCGCAGGAGCCCTAAGGAGGCGCCTTATGGAACCTGAAAGAAAAAGCTAAATCTTACAATTTCTTAAAGCGCTATGCAACTCTTCTGTAATCATTAGAGCCCTGTAGACCCTGAAGGAGAAAGCTAACTCTTACAGCTACATAATACTAACTCTAAAACCCTAAGAGGGCACCTTATGATAGTAAGGCGTATTTTGAAGACAAGAAACTTTCCTCGTGTAACGAAGCCCTAAGGCCGCTTTTAAGGAATAACCCTCCCTTGTAAGGGGGTTTTTCTTTTCCCTTTTTTAGGGTTCCGTACCTCAAAAGGAAAAAACGGAACCCTTATAGGATCACTTTGTTGTCCGTCTGTCCGTCCGTCCGTCCGTCTGTCAAGACCCTTTTTCTCAGGAACGCGTGGAGGTATGAAGCTGAAATTTATATCAATTACTCAGGTTTACTGTCCCTTGAAGCTGTAAAAAAATCAAACTTCTAAGCCAACGCAATCAAAAGATACAGCCGTTTATGCCGCAAATTTTCGACACTTGCAAGGGAATCAAAACCTACAGGGTGCTTCCCGTGAACTCAGAATCTTGAAATTTGGTACGAAGCAACGTCTTATAGCATAGATAAAGGAAAAATTACGAAAACCATAAATTTTTAGTTACATCACATAATATATTTTTTTTTAATAATTTTAAACTTACTACCCATTTCCTCATAAACGCGTAGAGGTATTAAATTGAAATTCATACCAAATACTCAGGTCTATAATACCTTTAAGCTGTAACAAAATCTAACTTCTATGTCAACGCAATCAAAAGAAACAGCAATTTAAGCTGCATATTTTGAAACTCGCAAGTACTCGCAAGGGAATCAAAACCTAAAGGGTACTTCCAGTCGACCTAGAATCTTGAAATTTGGCATGAAGCAACGTTTTATAGCACACATAAAGGAAAAATTCCGAAAACCTTAAATTTTTAGTTACATTACAAAATATATATTTTTTAATAAATATAAACTTATTACTTTTTTCCTCATGTTTTGCAATAAAAATACCATAGTTATGACTCGATTGTCGTAATGAACGAACTTTGTAAACCTTGCAGGTTTGTACGGAACCCTCGGTGCGCGAGTCCGACTCGCACTTGGCCGGTTTTTAGAGAAAGCGTTTCCTCCTATTTTCAGTAATAAGATTTGCTTGAGTGGAGAGGTTATTTAATTTTAAGTAGGTATGGCCGTAGATATACCGCTTGCCTCTTTTCGCCGTCTAGAATATGTTGACATATTTACTTGGGTTTTTCTTTGAGTCTTTTACTTTGATTTTGATCCTAATACTATAGGTGTAAGATATATTGACCCTCACTGTATTGAACATACTCGCGGGTACTTACCCGTAACCAAGTGCGGTTGCGGGTAAATGAAAAAATATATTGTTCAGAATGATGCGCTTTGCGTTAAAAATCTTTATGTTGAAATTTATTTCAAGATTTTTTTCTAAACTCCGACTCCTTTAGTTCATTTTCATACATTTTATAAATGCGGGCAATTAACCGCAGGTTCTCAACCGTAAGTGCGTTTCAGCCCTGAAGTATACAATAATAGACCTCTGTAATTGTCCTATAATTCCGTGTGGCAGCAGCGTCTTTCTGAGAGTCCAACCGTATAATGCGATCGCCAACCCGCCTATTCGGGGCGAAAAGCCCTCATGGTTATGAAAACCACGAAGGAGGCCTATGTCCTGCAGTGGGCGTCAAATGGCTGATGATTATGATGATGATAATTGCTAAGCATCAAATACCACTACCAATAAATGGAAATAAACCTAAACTTAAAAAATGGAAACTAATAAAATAAATAAAAAAATAAACGAATGGTTTATTATAACTACAATGTGTTATTGATATAACGCTAAAAATGAAAACCGCTAAACATGAAAAACGTTGAAAGTTGTCAACTTTTTTTAACAAATTAACCTTATCAAGTATCAGTATTGCATGAAAAGTAAAAACATAAAAAAACTGGAATAAAAAATTACCAACAACCTGTCTGCTGAGCACTAACTACAAAGCAGGCGGGACCAACCTAGTTACAATGTTGAAATTGGGTGCCGCCTGCTTAGTAGTTAATGCTCAGCAGTAGGTTGTCGGCTATTTTTTATTTCAGTTTTCTATTTTGGTCTTTTTACTGTTTTTTTTTTTTGACAAATTTATGCCGATTCCATACAGCTTATGACACTCGCGCAAACCCGACGTATCCATTAAGGTCTTATTTATCAAAATCTAAACATTGTTTAAGAAGTTATGAGGGAACATAGAATCGGACATACAAACATACATACATAAATAAATAAATACGCGCCAAACACAATAACCTCCTTTTTGGGCTCCGCCGCAGACGGGTAACAAAAATGAGAATTTTATTATTATTTACTTATTATTTATTTTATATATACAATAAGAACTTTATAGTTTTACTCACGAGAATTCGTTTAATAAATCTTACCAAAGAAACAGTTTTGAAGTGTTTGGTGTTATTTCAATAGATTATATTCTTTTTGTTGCACTAACCCGTGCTGAGGACAATTTAGAAATTTTCAAATGCGGGTTCGAGTCCCGGCAAGGGTGGAATTTTTAGCCTCTAAATAGGTTTTTGACATTTCAATAGTTTAATCACTACACCTGTAAAAAGTAAGCTGTACGAATATGTACATTAGTATTAGTGTGTGAGTACCTTCACAAAAATGCTATGTAAGCTTTTTACTTATACCACGCCAGTTGACTACTGTCCTCTGACAACATAACATTGTAACATTATTGTGGAATAAATCTAGTGAAAATATCATCGGATTCGTTCTTCATCTTCTTCTGTCAACTCCAACAACACAACAATTAACAAAATATTGTGCGGACAGTCAAACAAACAGACTCGCCCGTACATAAGCAGTGAAGTGCTAATTAGGGGTAATATAATCACTATTCTTAAGCTAACCATATTATGCGCATCAAGAGCACAAAGACTGTGCAATTAATGTTAGAAAAGTGTCAGCGAACTTTAATTTACTGTCTGGAGCCAAGCCATAGAATAAGGATAGAATAGAAAAATATTCCTCTATTATGTAGGTACTTCTCATACGGCACAAATACTCATCTGACAAGTACAGCATGCAATAAAAAAAAATATTTTACTGAAATTAAATAGACGCCTTTGCTAATTGATTATTTTGGTGATTTTGTCACAGATGTCGTCAATAGATTTTAACCAAACTTATATGTGACCCTCCTTTGTAACAGAAAAATAATCAATGAAATCGGAAACCTGATAAAGAATTAACGCTGAACATCGAACATAAAAATATACCTATATCGCCGAAATTATGATCCTCCTTTATTGAAGTCCGTTATAAAAAGAGACTGAGTAGAGAGAAAGAGTTAACCCTGACCCCAGCAATATTAAATAGATTTTGACCTGTAACCATAGAATCTGTAAATTAGTCATAACTTAACATGTATACTAATGTTTGTTTCTCATTAAATATCTTTATCTTCTCTTTCTCTTTAATGATAAGTGGAAAAATTACGGCAGGACCAGTCTGCCTGCACACTAGTCTGTGGTAAGGCATCTGCATGGTAATTGGAAAGTCTCGTCAAATTGGGCCGCGCCGCCCGCCCTCGTCTGCCCTTAAATAAAACGCCTTGAACGGGCAGTATGTAATTAAGAGCCTATTATGGCTACTGACCGGCCTCTCTTTTTTATTCAGGCCCTTTATGAATTGCGTGAGAATTTTCTTTATATCTGTCTATACCTATATTTCGTTTCATTTAGCTTTGGTCTGGGTGTAAACAATTTTTGTTATAAAAATATATTTAGACGCAAAAAATTCCGCCCATGCCGGCTTGTACCCGTGACCTCTAGCTAACCGTGCCAGCGCTCTCCCAAGTGAGATAATGGGCAAGTGCAGGCATCGGCGAAATTTCGAGTTTCGGCATGGGTGGAATTTTTTGCCTATAAATAGGTTTCAAAATTGTCCTCAGCCCCGGTTAGTGCAACATAAAGAATATAATTTTTGTTTTATCTATCAAAGTCAATAAATCAACAATAGGTATTGACATTTTTGTAATCAGTGAGATGTATGAATGACCTAGGATAAGCAACATACTTTATAGACATTATTGAAATATACCTATCTGGCTTATAGGTTGAGTTTATTCTTGTAATTATATTATAGACATGTAATGCACATGAACTAATTATAATTTTTTAATTTGTATTTTACTTTGGCCACAAACGGACAGTCATGTGGAAAAATGACAAGCATGAACAAACAAAAACCGGCCAACTGCAAATCGGACACGCACGCATAAACATAAACGTAACACATACCTGCTACGTATTATGAAATAGTAAAACTTATAATCGGCTTCTCCGATGATATACCAGCTCACAAAAGAATTCATATTTGAGGGCTGTCGACGGATACTGCATTTAGGACATCATCATAGGGACTGGCCTTATTTTTGTACTGTTGCATTCAATATTATTTGGTGGACAATCCGATATATGGAGTTGGATGAAAATTCAACTGGCTACCTATTATAGTTCAAAAGGGATAAAGCTCTTTTGAATTGAATTGTACGACAAGTAAGACAGCAGGATAGCGTACGGTACCCTAAAACAGAGTAGACCTGTTTAAAACTGACCACTGGATGGCTTTTCGATTTTATATGTCAATGTCGAAAAAGCTTACAATAACATTAAGGATTATTTAGAAGACAAAAAGTTTTGGAACAGTAGATTTATATTAATTACAGGACGATTGTGACTCGTGTTCAACACATTCATGACAAATATTTTAAGTTGAAAACTCGGTTAATTAAGTTAAAACGTGTTTTGAAAAGAATAAATGTGGAGTTTCTTTGTCAGCTTCTTCTCCACATAATCTATTAATTGTGAAACTAACAACTTTTTCTTTTATTAAGTATGCATTTTTTTTGTATAATGAATAAAAATATTTGAACTGAACTGAATTCATCCCAATCGGAACAACTAAACATGCTGTAATGCTCTGAGACTTGTTTACCTACGTAAGTGTTTTAGTAAACAGAGAAGCGTGAAATTAAGCACCCATTTGCTCTAAATATGGCGTCTGGAGTTTTTATTTCTCTTTGTGTTACGTTTATTGTGTGACTTGTGAGTACTAATAGTATTAAGCGAGGGAACCGGCTGAACATCAATGGTGGTATGTGTACCTCCAAGTTCAAATTCAAAATGTTTATTCATTGTAAAATACAAAATGTCCACTTAATGAACGTCAAATCTGTTATTCAGAATTACAGATTTCTTATTCATCTGCCACCTCTTGTTTGTCAAAAATATTTTTCTTTGCATCAAGCTGTTTTTTTTTTTCATGACAGAAAATAAAATAAAGGTATTAACAGCCTAAATCACAAAAAAAACTGAAGTTTATGCCTGAAGGTGTGTGTTCCATTATGTTGTATCGTACAATCATTTTTGACATCAGTAAACTTTTATCTGATCTCGTCTCGTCTTATCTCGTATATTACCTACTTATTAATATCATCAGTTCGATTGTAAAGTCATCTCTTATTGACGGTATTGGACGCATGACTATGAATTAGTTTGCGTGGAGCCTAAGGTCCCCAGGTGTTAATGCTGTTAGCACGTGCAAATCAATTAATGGAGTATCTTCGTGACATCACGGAGTTGAAATACAAACATAACTACTTATTAATAATAGAGGATCCGCTCCGTGATTCATATATTTATGAGTTTACGCAAACGTGTCTAGATTTAGATATGATGTATGACGTAAAAAAATTGAATTTCCCGCCAAATTACTATCGAAACCTAAACGAAATCTCCGATGCTTAGAAAAAATTCGGGCTGAAACGGGATTCGAACCGCCTCCAAGGCGAAGCTTAGCCCTTCTTTCAGGATGATCTGAAGGCGGTTCAAGTGTAATAAACGATAGTAATGTTGTTGAAACTGATCAACAACATTTCTATCGTTTCACCTAAAAGAACTCCTTGATGGAAAAAAAACGGGTTGAAACGGGATTCGAACCACCTCCGGTTCACCCTGAAAGCTCGTTCAAGCCAGCCGATATGTAGGCCCCTACATTGTAACATCTTTATCCCAAACGGTATGTCGAGTCCTGGAACTGTGAGCCAGGCCTGGTTTGGTCTTGTTTCGACTAACGAACTAAGCCTGTCTCGCTCGCCAAGTAGAGTTATTAGATTACGAAACAGTGTTTGTGTAATCAGATTTTTGCTCTTCTTAGTTAAGTTTTTTCGATAAATAACTCTCTTTTACTTCAAGCTTACCTCTCGCACATTTTTAACGGTTGTAAATGACGTTAGACAAATGTGGTCTATGCCATAAAAATATGTCAACATTATGTTTAATTCAAATTTCATTTTCAAGCTTACACCATCTAACACATTCCTATCTAACGATTGGAAAAGAATGAGTAAGCATACGTAGACAAATGTGGTGTATGCCATAAACGACACGACACTAACATAATTTTTTTTTTATCGATTTGTATTGTATTTAAAGATTTTATTAAAATATAAACTAACAAACAGGTTGACAAAATTTGCCAAACTGCGCAGCAGTTTATCGTCAGTTATCAACTTAAGTATTTGGCATTGTTGTAAACAATCATTGCTCAGAAATATGTTGATGGCGAATTAAATAAGTTATATGAATTACAAACACTCTTTTTCCTTAGGTGCCATCTCCTGTTATATATTGGCAACAAAGGCTGTAAATACAAATATATAACAAACATTAGGTACCTAAGTACATATAAAATTAAGTACCTAAGTATATTAAAAAACGTGTTAAGTAATCACAGCCGATCAAGCCAAACCAATCAAGCAAATCTGTTTCTATGCAGATTGAGATAAATTAAAACATTTATCGCTGTTTCGATTAGTAAGGTAGGAACACTAATAAAACGTGCTACCACTACCCACGCTTTTATAACAATTACATATTAATTGCTACGCAACTCGTTGTAATTGGGAAATTATAATACGTACAGGATGAAAACAAACTGAAAATTGCGTGTTGGCATTTGAATAATGCCATTATTATCGCGGGCATGGATGGTGAGGGAGCCGTCGAGTTTCAAATTTCAACCACCAAAAGTTGAAAGCGCCTGACTGACGCAAACAAAATGCTACGGTATAAATTATCTGAATCTATTGGGTAAATTGTTTTTGTTGTTTAGATACCCGTCACTGGAGTTGTCGCACCGACTGTCGCGTCAATTCGTTATTTAATTAGGTTTGTCAACAATAATGATACACTCGATCCAATCATCTAACTTGAATCATGAAATACACGACCGATTTTCGCTATATTTGATCTATGGCCATTTTCTGAACTGAGAATTTCTCTAAGTACTGTCTGTTACCTGTTAACTGTAGTGCTGTCTTGTCGAATTTCTCAGAAAAGAGCGTGACAGAACGTTACCTAAATGTTTACTTAGCGAGCTAGCGGTGGTAGACTTGTGGGTAGATCATTGGACTCGGAAGTGAGAGACCCAGGTTCGATTCCGAGTGCGGGCATGCACCTATGAGTTTGCTTTCTAAGTTATAGCTCTCGCATTAAACCGCATTATACCAGTAGCAATACCACTCGCTAAGGGTGCAGGAAAACATCGTGAGGAAACCTGTGAGTCTGAGCTATTTACATACCTCAGCGCTTGGAAACGTCAATCCGCGATGGGCACGCGTGGTGATTAAGCCCCGAGAGAAGGCCTGTGCCCTGCAGCGGGGCGTATATAGGCTGCTTATGTTATGTTATGCACTCACAGCATTAACCTGAGCCCTATCGTTTTATCAAATATCTTCTTATTTCTAATTTTTCTATGTTGTGTTCTGTGTACAATAAAGAATATTCTATATGTTTATGCACATGTTTTTAAATCTATAAGGCCGGCCGCAAACGTACGTTTTCCGCACACGTTTTCCGCATTCGTTTTCCGTCTTCGGGTTCTGGAATGCTTCCAATCTATGTAAAATGAATTAACTACAGCATATACACGTTTTTTTCGTACGGAAAATTTGAAAGAACTTGAAAATGAAGAAATAACTAACGCCTGCGCTAGGCTCACGGAATTACAAATCAGTATTCCGCATTAGGAAAACGAAAACGAAAAACGAATGTATGCGGCCAGCCCTAGTGTGATAAATAAACGTATTTTAGCCGTGAGCCCGCCTGTACTTACCTTAGTCCTTCGCTTGAGTTTGCTTTTCGCATAACTTTTGACTAACAATTTCGGTAAACAGCGAATGCTAGGCATCGCCCGAATCTCAATAAGTTACTGCTTTGCGGTCTGAGTAGGACTTTGTATACGCTTCGTCTTAATTTATTGTTCATACCACTGTGTAAATGCTCCAACCACCGCGTATTTGTTGAAGGGTCTGATTGTTCCCTATTTATAATCATCATCATCATCAGCCTATGCTTGTCCATTGCTGGACATAGGCCTGTCTTGCACGCCACTGAGCACGGTCCTTGGCTACTCTCATCCAGCTCTTGCCAGCCGCCCTGCGGCGATCATCGCTCCACCGAGTCTGAGGACACTACGTTTACCGAACCGCGGTCTCCACTCAAGAACTCGTCTACGCCATCGGTCATCAGTTCTTCGGATGATATGGCCGACCCACTGCCACTTCAGCATGCTAATCCGGTGGGCTATGTCGATGATTTTGGTTCTTTGTCGGATCATCTCGTTTTGAATTCGATCTTTCAGAGAAACCCCGAGCATAGCCCTTTCCATAGGACGCTGAGCGACTTTAAATTTGTGGACGAGCCCCACTGTAAATGTCCACGTTTCGGCACTGATTGAAAACTTTCGTCTTGCGACTCTGAGGGATTTATAAGAAAACATAAAAGTACCTGCTCGAAACCGACGAGCGTGCACGACTCTTGATGTACTGAGACTAGATCACAAGATTCGTGTCGGTAGTAACCGGTAATGGGCCATATGCAGAAGCACCAAATTGCATTAACGATGTTTGAAAATCCAACTAAAAAGAAAGTTTCATAGCTCACCCTAGTAGCGTGTCACCGGGGCTAGCCACGTCACGATTGTGTCGTGCTACGCGACACGACGCGATCCGAATTTCAAATGTGGAACTAATTTCTTCGAATTCTCAGCTCACTGGCCTGTCAGCGATGCAGCCAGTCTGTTGGTTTTCAGATAATACGTTGAAAGCTTACTGTGTAAGCAATTCCCTTTACAAAATCGCACAAAGTCAATAATTTGAATTTCGAACCAATTTCTTCAAATTCTCGGTTCGCTGATCTGTATGATGTTGCCAGTCTGTTGCTTTTTAGAAAATTAGGTATTATTTTATAGAATACCCTTATTTTAGCATAAGCTTTATATGCATTGACATTGAAATTACAGCAAATATAATAATAGGGGTTAAAGTATGAAATTGCCGTTTTATTGCAATATGTTCTTTGAATTGACATAGAATCGTCATGGTTTGAGGTTTTCGAATGAAACTTTTTTCAAATGGTTTCTAGGATGTTCTTTTTTTAAAATATGTGAAACATTTGAATATCGACTTTCAATTGTTTTTGTTATTCAATTTAGACAAGAAAGATGGATACTGCGAAAATTCAAGTGATTTTTTAATACGAGTTCCGATGCGGAACTAACGCGGCAGAAACAGCCCGCAATATCAATGCTGCGTTTGGAGAGGGGTCTACTAATGAACGCACCGTGCGATTTTGGTTTAAACGCTTTCGTGATGGAAATTTCGACTTAAAGAACGAGCCACGAGGAAGACCGCCCACACAGGTGAATAACGATGAATTAAGAGAGATAGTGGAAGCCGACCCTAGTCAAACTACCCAGGAATTAGCGGCATGGTTTAACGTTACCTTACCCACAATATTGACTCACTTGCGTCAAATCAATAAAATAAAAAAATACGAAAAATGGATGCCTCATGATTTGACTGAATTTTCGCAGTATCTTTCATCTTTCTTGTCTAAATTGAATAACAAAAACAATTGAAAGTCGATATTCAAATGTTTCACATTTTTTTAAAAAAAGAACATCATAGAAACCATTTGAGAAAAGTTTCATTCGAAAACCTCAAACCATGAAGATTCTATGTCGATTCAAAGAACCTATTGCAATAAAACGGCAATTTCATACTTTAACCCCTATTATAAACATAGGAGAGAGACATTAGACTGCATAATTAATTTAGCCGCCACCGCTGTGTGTAAGAAGATATTAAGTATTCGCCAAATTATCTATTAGACTCCTTGTATAATATGCATTTGTATTAAACCTATTTCTTACATAAAATGTGTGTAATTTTACACACTTAACGTTATATAAATTTTATGTATGAGTCTACACTCATAAAGCGTCTAAAAGCATTTTACCCGCTCGTCTGGTAAATTAATCTAGTTTGTAAAATCATTTTATGTGCGTACATAAATTTGGTACAAAACGAGCCTTTAATTAATTAAACAGTAACAAGCAAACATGAGCCTGCCCGATTCATCTCCAATAATGTACATATTTTAATTATTACTTACCACGCTAATCTATATTCTAATTTGATAGGTACGTTTGTTTGTTGGCTGAGTACGTCTGAATAAGGATGATTACTATAATAATTAAAATAATAAAAAGAGTTTGTAGGCACTTATTTAGGATTCATGACGCTGTTGATAAGAAAATTATCTTGTTTTTACCTGCATCAAAAACATCCAAATTTATGATAAATAAAAAGTTTTTGTTGGCACATAATGATCGCTGAATATGACTAAGATGAATTGAGAACTTCCTCCTTTTTTGAAGTCGATTAAAAATAGTGACAGTAAATAGTTGATGGTGTAATTCTTAAATTTTAATAAGTTTTCTAATTTCATCCATTCTTTATTTGTTACAAAGGGGGTCGTTCCATATTAATTAATCAAGTTCTGTTGATAAGATCTTTACCCACCTCGAGAAAGTAATAAAAATATTCTTTTCAAAACGTGTTCGTCCTGAATAAGTTTTTTTATTGTTCGAAATCATAATCAGGGCAAATCATAGGGAAATCACGCCTGTATCCCGGAGTGTCAGAAAAACCTGAACTCCGCCTACCCCTCGGGGAATAGGTGTGAGTTTGTTATAAAATCTGTATTATGATTAATTTCGTGGAAACTTTCGAAATTAAGGAAAATTTCGAACCAAGCGAAGCCGCAGACGAAAGCTTGTTAGTTAGTAAACTAAAACCGTAATTAATTGCGCAGCGTTTTCGGCAAATAAAATGGGTATTTAATGATCAAGTGGAGGAGGATAATTTATTACAACTTTATTGTGAGACAGAACAATTAATTCTGACCTTGTTCATAGCAAAAGGGACAGTAATTTATTCCGACGAAGCATGGGACTTTGGCCGCCTCTTGCATGTTCCTGAAAGGTACAGTCAACAGCAAAAATCTAATTTCATAAACGTGAAAGTATACAACCTATTATCGAAGTAAAGTAAAACCTTAAGACCGTTTTTAGAGTTCCGTAGTGAACAAGGAACCCTTATTGTTTCACCATCTCCGTCCGTCTGTCTGTCCGTCTATCCGCGGCTTAGCACAGAGATGACAAGTACCAGATATTTAAATTTAAATTTGGTATAGATATACATATTGATCACGCCGATAAAACGGCAGAATAAAATTTTAACATTTGTTTTTGGTGTACCTCCCCTACACCTACGTAGCCCCTTAGGGATGCAATTTTCTTGTCTATACTATAGCGTGGAGTATCGTTGGATTGGTCGTTTCAAAAAATTGTGCGTGAAGGAAAACCATTTTCGATTTCGGGATCTGTTTGCGAAATATTAAGCTTTAAAGCGCTAATTTTTGTTATAGTACGGTGTCCGTCCCCACCTCTACCAGCTAAATGGTTGATACTATCACAGCTAAGTAGTTTTTACAGGTTAACGAGTAATAGGCGACCAACTTATAAAAGGAAAACCTCGTACAAATCCTATTGAAAATTACTTTCTCGAAGTTGTTACTTCTGTAAAGCAGATAATAAACTCCTACTTCTACAGAACCCTATACTGCGATTGGCCAGAGCCGCACTTGCCTGGTTTTTAAAACTTAAAACTTGAATATTTATAGATAGATAGATCACTCTTAATTTATAATAATATGTAGTGATAAAATATTGCCTATCTGGGGGCACGGTAGTGCCCCCGCCAAGTTGAGAAAAAAAACGGCACGGCCGTACCATCTTTTTCGTTGTTGATAAAACTAGAAGACTGAATTTTCAGTAACCAAGCAGGCATTGTATAAACACGGTATATTTCAAATTCAAAGTTTCCAAGTCAAAGTTTCTTAATTTTGTCACTCACTCACAGACGGACAGACAGACGAGCACACATGGCGAAACTATAAGGATTCCATGTTGACTACGAAACCCTAAAAATACCCAAACCAAGGCTGAATGAAATGAAATGTAGCTAGATCGATAAATCTTTATTGCACACCAGTAATTTTCAGAGATAAGGTAGGTATCAGAAGTTTTCGACGCTAAATACTTACACGTGTAGAATCTAAATCTTGGTAGAAGGAAAACTAAAACCAGGAAGCGGCTGTCTGTCGCGCGCCGGATGTGGCGGCGAAAGATCGAAGACTCCGCAATCTGGGTTAGAATAACACTTTTGTCTTTTTATTTTAGCCCCTTTGCAAATGCCAAGAGCTGCCCGGAGCAGAGCTGCTGCTGAGGTTCCGGTATCAAATGTATTAAAGTCTCTCCGGTAGATCCTCTTACTTAGTATTCTGTAATACTTGTGGGAGAATCTTATCAGAGACTGTTTTTGCATAACGAGAACTTAAGATTGCAAAAAAGTGCGAGTTATCCTTACTGAAATAATTTACGGTAAACTCAGTACCACTTGATCTGGTTCCAAAAAATGCTCTGCGCTATGGTAGCCAGGCAAGGACAAGATAAACATGGAAAACACCCAGACTGAGGCCATAGGTACGAATCGTACAGAGGCCAGAGGGAAACGTCATGTTTTCTAGTGAAACGTCAAGATGCCGCAAATGAATTTGACTGCCTCTAACTGGTCTAAGTAACGAGGCAGTCAAAATCATTTGTAGATTACAGTCGCTGCATGCACGCACCCCGGTTTCGGGTACTTTTCTTGCCGTTTGCTAGTACATACATCCCTTAGTTTGGAGTTTTTTTGTCCATGTTTTCTCCAAAATTATCTACATTTAGAAATTAACACCTAGTTTAACTTGTAGCAGTTTCTGTGCTACTTTGAATAAAGAACTTTTGAATTGAATTGAATCATTTGGTCGAAGTATGGGCGCTTGGTACGTTTCCATAAAGTATTTCAATAACGATATAATAAAATAAACAGAAGAAAGTACCTACGTTTATTATTATTATGTTTACGTATGTCTATTAATATTCGTATTTTCACCGACTAGCCGTATCTATTTCTCCTTCGGCAAACTCTCCAATATAAGGTTACCTGAAAGAAATTGCTATTAGCAATAAGGCCACCAATTGTAGCTTTTCTTTTGTAACTGCTGTTTCTTTAATAATTTTTCCAGTGAACAATAAAGAATATTCTTATCTTATTTTATCTACCTACCTACATCTGTGCCTGTGCATTCAAATATTAAAATGTATCAAAATAGCGCCTTTACCGTCAATTTCAGGAGCACTGTAACACCATTACATTCTCATCTCCTGAAACGCGTCACAAAGAAGCCGAGTTGTAAATTAGATTTCCATCAATAATGGCATTAAACACTCTTGTAAGGCAGCTTAGTTAACGCTTGATATAACGTTTATTAGCTTTGCTCTTCCTGCTATCTGCCCGAGATCTCCGATAAATGAATTAAAGACATTTTACTCGCGATCGGAACACCTCTTTGAGTTGATTAAATCGGATACTGTGCAGTAGAACAAGGGAGTTTCAAAGTAGCAGTAAATGTTAATGCTGTATGCCCAGGAATATCGTCAATATGCGTATTGTGAATAAAAATACCGCTTGCGCGCTTTTGTTGTCGTTGGGGTAGGCAGAATCAACGTACTGTTGCCACAATCCTAAAAAACCTCTTTCGCTTCGTTAACGTTCATTTGTCACTGCATGCACGCTTTTGGTTACTATTTATCTCGCCTTTTACCAATAGATCCCTTACTTGATTAACATATGTCTGCCTGGAGCATCGCGAACCGGCCCTTCCACATTCGATATATTTCTTACGTCAATCTTTCTTCCCTCATCTTCTCCACTCCGTCTTAGTATTTTTTAATGACTAGCGATGCTCATACATAGTTAATCTCGCGCGTTATCACCGGACCTGTCCGCGGACATAGTGAGTGTTGTGAGTTGGCCCGCTGCGAAAAACTAAGAGTGAATTGAGGGTAGACCACAGGTTATATGTGGGGTAGACCACCTACCCTCACTACAATAATTGACTGTACTCGCCACTTCAGTCTACCCGTGACCACGGCAGCTGCAACGTTTACGAAACGTCGGGAATTTGAGGTAATTAAGTTTTACCTAATAAATAATCGCGATAAGACCCGTTTTATATATAACTAATAATGAATGTCTGTCTCCGTTTTGGGCACGGAATCCTAAAAATATCAAACCACAGCCACAGAGAGGTAATAATGAGACAAGACGCCGCTGTTAAACTGCACATTTTGGCAGATTTAGCGGTTACGCCTGTTGAATGAGTAATTTTAATGGGGCGCGCCCGAAATTAATTATTAGTCAAATAACCGCGCAGCTCTAGTTTGGAACGTAGAAATGTAATGCACAGAATTGGCAGAACTGGCTCACAAAAATTTGGGTTGGGTTTCCATTTGTTACAAATACTATCAAAGTGAACAAAAAATGTAATAAGTGTTCGCTCAACTTTTGTCTACACGTTAACAAAGCGTTGTCAGATGTCGTTTAATACGGAAAGTTAAAGTATTTAACAAGTTGTGCGTCATTCATTGATTGATTCGAGAAATTATAAGATATTTATGGATATTAATTTTAATTGTATCAACGGTTTAGTTACATTTAGACAAAAGCTCAATAAAATTAAACGTAGATTGTAGACTCATTTCGGGTTTTTAATTTAAACAGAAGTCCCACTTACGTTAGTCTTAAGCCGATTTTTAACATACCTGCATAGAAAGAACCATACTTAGGTATTTCATAAGTGTGATTCCCGAATCGAAAAATTGGATATTTGCGGCTGGACGTTTAGTGAAACAGCATTTTACACACTCGGCTTAAGCGTTGCTAGCCTGTGATCGTACACGACCCTTAGATATAAGCGTCAAGACGAGAAGATAAGATAAACGGAGGAAGGTTGCTTGCTACACGCTTCAGTTATCTCGAGTTCTAGGTAATTATATTAAGTTACGTGGTTCTACTCTCATATTCAAATAAATAAATGTGGAGTTTCTTTCTTAGCTTCTTCTCCGCATAACCTATTAATTGTGAAACTAAAAGCTTTGACGTTCATTAAGTAAACATTTTGTTTTTATAGTAAATAAAATTTTTGACTTCGACATTCAGCCTTGCAACTCACTATGTAATATACTAGTAAAATAACAAAATTCATATTTACATATTTACAATAAATATTATCTATATATAAAAGATTGTCTCTAGACTGCTGCCGTTGGGGAGAGTTCCCAAGATACTGGCAGCATTACCCCTCTGGATGGCCAGGCTGATACGCTGACCGAGGTAGCTACCAGCTCTAGGGTCGCCTGACAAGTCGATGAGGCGCATAGATATTTGTTTGTAAATACTACGCGCCTCAGGGCCCCACGGACCCATCGTCTCGACCCCAAACGGCGCAAATAAGTAGCTGTCCCCAAGGATAGAGTATTTGCGCCGATAAAGGCCTTCTGCCATAGCCGCCGCCTCGCCCGCGGCCCTGCTGGTGTGCGTGACATGGGAAGGCGCCAGTGTGTCAAAGCAGGTTGCGTCCCACACCAGCGGCCTCCCGTTCTACCACGGCACCAGCGACACACCGTCCGGTCTCCTTCCATCGTCCCGTACTATACCATTAGGCTCAAGGATGGCCGGCACGGCGACGCTGGAAAGAGCCCTGCGGATTATATCATTCAGGGACGCATGACGCGACAGTCGACCTACGCTGCGTTGGCAGGATAGGCCACGGTGTCCCAACTCGTCGACTTGGTCTCCGCAAAGGCAGCGGTGAGGCTGCACGGTTTTACAGCCTAACCGCCGGCCGATGGCGACTGAAAAAGACATGCTGTCCATCAGCGTGTCTACGTTCGCTGATGGGAGTGCCTGCAGCCACAGCCCCGACTCATACTTTGCTGTTGCTAGTAGACGAGCCCGCTCCGCAGGGCCGCTGCTTGTCTCCAACAGTCTGGATTGAACAGCCATGCAAAGCGGCTCGTCCCACTGTCTCTGCACTGCGGGATTTAGTGGAGAGCGCTCATCTGGGCAGGCCAGTCTTCAGGCCTCCCTAGCCTGCTCACAGCACGACACCTCAATATCAGCCTAACCAAACACAGTCTGTCATTAATCGGAATTTACAATTTGGTATCTATCGGTTAGTCTAACTAGGACAATTTTTAGGGTGCCGTACTCAAAGGGTAAGGGCCTTATAACTAAGACTCCACTGCCCGTCTGTCTGTCTGTCTGTCTGTCACCAGGCTGTGTATCTCATGAACCGTGAACTAAAACAGAATAAAAATTATATTTAAATGAGACTCCCATACAACAAATGTGATTTTTTTACCATTTTTTACTCGATATTAATAATGGCAATAGGTAGACGCTTAAAATATTCACAGAATTTTAGGTGTATAAATAAAATAAAACAAATATTTAAGGGGCTCCAATACAACAAACGTGAACGTTTTTGCCACGGATACAGGTAGACGCTCGAAATATTAAAATGTTGTATAGATAATGGTATGGAACCCTTCGTGCGCGAGTCCGACTCGCATTTGGCCGAATTTTACTTTTGTAACCGATGGCCGTTTTAAGAAACACTCTATATGTTATAAGTATTTCGCTCTAAACGGTGTAATTTATAAACACACGAACCCATACAACACTCCATAAACGTAGTATAAATAATCTGTGGTAAAGTCTTTCCCTTGTAAAGTCTCTACCACAGACTATGCGGCGTTTATGGAGTGTTTTAAGGAATTGTGTTTCATAGATAAGTTTATCTCCATAAATATGTTTTATTTTTGTGTTATGGTCATTTGTGTTACAATGGAAATAAATGATTTTCACTTTCACTTTAAATATAGCAATCTAATTTTTACAGCTGTTAGTTGACCAAAGTACATTTAAAGTACGGAAATGTTTGTTAAAGTTGTATTGGCGAGTAGAACCTCCCATATTCGGATGTATATTAGGATTTTGTTTCAACATTTATTTATTTATTTAGAAAGCTCTCGTAACATACCGCTCATCCAGGACAAAAACGACGCAATTACATTTTGCAAGTTTAACAGGAGAACAAAATTTGTATCAAAAATGTACAAAAAATTTATAAAGAACTTGTAAGCTCACTTAAGTTCAATTATCTTTTAAGTTAAGTTGTCGGGTAACCTTTTGGTAATTAATTTTAATTTAAGTACAGCACCTATTTATTGTTTTGGAGTCATCTTTTCAATGTTTATATTATATACTTCTCAGTGTGAAGGTCTAAGTTTTCTATGTCTTATTTGTATCTGTTTGTTTTCATATGTTTAATTGTACTTGTATCTGTTTCTTCACCTTCTAATAAAATCAAATAAATATTTTGACGACGGTTTTGTAGAAACTAGAATGAATCAGTATATAATCCATTATGCATCATTTGACTGAAATTAATAGACATTCAATTGTGTCGATTTTACCTAGTGTTTAACTTCCTTTTAGGAGTATTATAAGTTATAACACATTATACTTAGGTAGCCCATTTTGTAATATACTTATGTAGCCCATACAAGCGAGCGCTATGTATACTTCCTCACATACGGTTGTGCGAAAAATACACGAAGTATCTACTTGCAACACTCTTCCTAATCTTAAATTGATATTCTTCCAAATATCCTGCAGAATCCCTTGAGCAGTTACTCCCCCAGGTAGGTAGGTTTCTATAGGCCTTTTTCCGGGAACAGACGTTTGCATTTAGCATGAGTCTACATGCCATGCCATCCTGAAAATTTTCGGAATATTCTATTATTTATTAATTTAATTTTTTTATTACAGTAATTACATTGTAAATATACAAGGGGATGCTTAATGCAAGAAGCATTCTCTTTCAGCAAAACCTTTGGTATTGAAGAGACTGGCGACGGGTAGTGCAATTGTATCTTTCATAGTTATCTATTAAACGGCTCTAAGTATTTATTTGCGATTATTTGAAAATAAATACCTAATACATAAACGCGAGTAGACCCGTTTAATATACAGGATGTATAACTATGTATGAGCAGTAATTAAAAATTCTGTTGTATCTTACATTTAAATGTGAACATAAACCTAACATCCATACAACACAATCACTTTTCAGGTCCGGTCCCATCTAGGATACCTTGTGATATGTTATAGTAACCGGGACAAGGACATCACAAACCGGAATTCAAATTCAAAATGTTTTATTCCAATAACTGCGACTTAATGAACGTTACAAATTAAGCTACAGGTCATTTTAAAAAAATTGATCATTTTGGAGAAAAATAACAAAAAAGCCCCCAAATTTTCGCAATAAGTTAGAAAAGTGAAAAAAAATCTGCTATTCGAATCTTGATTGCTAAATAGTACCATAATAAATGAATTTGTAGGAGTTGAAAAAATTCCCAGCGACACATTAGTGAGCGTGACATGTCAGTGGTGGCTAAACGAACGAAGTGGCGTAGTTCACACCTCGGCAAAGACCTAGACGAAATTTGAACCGAAGGGAAAAACACACAAAACATTTCCAATCTTGCCGATCGACATAAGAAGAGTAAATAGAAGTATCTGATGAAGTTTCCACCTTCTTTCTCGGCTCTTTACCTTATGTACGTCTTACCTTGAAATAATAATTTTATGACCGTAGTCAATTTCTTTTTAGGATTTACCCGAAGAGTGCCAACGGGAATGCCTATTAATATGCTTACATTGTCTGTTGGTCAGTCCGTCTGCCTTGTGAAGGCATAGTCTCCCGAACCATAATTAAATAGGTAGAAAGTTGAGCGGCCTATTTTGGTGAAAATTCAATCTTTCAATCATTCTTGGCCGTAGGTTCTAGGCTGTAGGTTCAAATTGTACTATTACATACTATTGACAGAATGCCGTTGACAGCTTAAAAAAATATGTAACTTTCCAAAACTAAAAATTAGTTCCTTGAGAAGTATGTATGGTGTTACTTTGAATGACAGTTCCTCACACTTCCTTATTTACTATTATTGTATGTATGTAAGCATGTTTGTTTATGGCAATAAATCGTTCATTCACTTATTCATTCATTCAAAAGCTATTTTAATAGAAAAATAAGCACTTTTTTACATTCCTAGAGGCAGTTAGCCTTTGTTCCAACCATAAGGAAACAATTGTATTCTTCTATCCGATATAGTATAGAAATTACCTATTTCACGTAGCATAATATTAAGCAGAATCCTCTATTTTATTATGAGTATATGGACATCTTATTATATCATCAAATAGTGAGTGGTGGTAGCGGAGAGGTAGAACCACAGAACATAGGAATAAGGTAGAAAGCGCATGTAGGCGGGGCGCGCGTGCCACGAATTTTTACAAATGATCATATTTTGCAATAAACATACCCAGTCGGCCGCGGAGTCTTACCGATTTTAACGATTTCTATAAATGGGTTGTTTACACGTAGACACAAGCTGAATTAATTAATTATGTGGATCCGTGATATTGCATTAACTATTAAAATTGACTACTAAGCAGGCGAGACCCAAATTTAACATTGTGACTGTGTTTAAACAGTTCAGCAGTTGGGTTGTTGGTTTTTTTTTTATTTCAGTTTTTTATAGCTTCTTTCCAACGTAGCATTTTAAAAAAATCATTCGAATGAGGTTAAGTAGTTGACGACTTTTTATAAAAACTTTTCAAAGCTCTCCTACTTGCAATGCGCTTTTAAAAATAGAACAACTTATTAAATAAAAATAAAACCTTTACTTCACTGACCCCCATTAAGAGATAAGAGCTTTGAATAGAGTAAAGTAAAGTCTAGCCGCATCCAACAGATTATTTGTTTCGATTTAAAAGTTGAAACTAGCTCGAACTTCGCACAATTTTCTCTCAAAGAACTTCTTCTCTGGAGTTGGGTACAGTTGGCCATAAATTCTTATAGCTGTTTTGTCTTTTTCAAGGCAGCTTACTGCTGCATTTCCTTTTTTAAAAAATCAATACCCAAGACTTAAAAATAAGGACTTTAAATATAAAGAAAAGGGGATGTTATTCACCGCAACGCCGCAAACATTTTCTGCTAGCAGTGAGAAAACGAACGACTGACTGTAAAGGAAAATAAGACCAGTAAAAAACAAATCAAATGCTTCAGAGAAACCGACAGAGCGAGAGAAATAACAAAAGAGCGGCTTACACCATACTACTACACTTAGGTAACAAGGAGCCAGCACAATATCGCTTTGCAAAGTATACACGCGAGAGTCCCCTTCCTGGTCCTCTTAGGGGTGTAATTTCAAAAAATCCCTATTGAACGTATCCCCTGTCAAACTTCATAAGGTGGCTTTAGCGGTCTGGGGTGTTCCTTGTTAGTGTATAAGAACATAAAAAGTCTTATATAGATCCAAATACAGGTTGTGGCGTAAAGAATGGATAACCCGAAAACCGTTTCTTCAGTATCGATGGTTCCACCACTTCCAATAAGAAAACGTAAATTTTCAGTTGCTTTTATTTATCATACAAACTTACCGCGCCAAGTGCGAGTCGGACTCGCGCATGAAGGGTTCCGTACCATTATCTATCTGATAAAAAAACAGCAAAGCAAAGGAGCCCCCCCTTAAATAATTATTTTATTTTGTCTTTAGTATACATAATCTGTGAAACTTTCAACTCTCTAGCTATCACGGTCCTTGAGATACAGCCTGGTGACAGACAGACGGACGGACAAACGGACAGACAGACAGCGAAGTCTTAGTAATAGGGTCCCGTTATACCCTTTGGGTACGGAACCCTAAAAAGTTAGGGCTTTAGTATTTGACGAGCCATTGAATACCACTCTAGGGATAGAGTAAACGACGAGTTGTAGTTGGAGTAATAAGAACTGCTATAGAGTAACCACAACAGCTCTTATTGCGTACAGTATAAGTGTGAGTATCGAATAAAAAGTTACGTTTTCCGCTGACTATCCTACTTTTTCTCTTCTCCCGGGGCACTAAACAATATTATATAGCGCGCTGGGTCCGCGGCCGTGTCTCTGTGTATTTTCTGCGGGTTCAATTTAAACTTTAACCCGAGACGAAGGCGAATAAACTAAAACAAAATCTTGAGTAACAAGTACGGCCTTAGTTATTGTTTTGAGATAGCGTCCGGGTAGGACTATATTCTAGATAAAGTTTCCCTAGATATAGTAGCTTGTAAGGGCCCTAATTCTTCTCGAGTTGTGTTACAAGCCTTAAATATCATCATCAACATCAGCCTAGTCCCAGCATGACTATATTTTATTCCTCAAAGGTGAAGGCATTATGCCTGTAAGGAGGTAGAATGCCTCAAACACTTAATGAACCATTTTTAGAATACCTGGGTAGGTATTATGAAATTTTTCATCTAATTCCAAAAATATGAAAAAGGAAAGCTTGAAATTAAAGCTTACCCACGATCTTGACCACCAAAACGGCCACACTCTTTTTCCACTCTACCAATGAAAACCGCTTCGTAAAAGGTCGGTCATTACCTCCACATGGGGTAATAAGAGCCTGCGATATGAGAGTATATGGGGCGATTTCGGTAACAGGTGGTCCGTACAATAAGACCCTATCTTGTGCTGACCATGGCTTAACGGACTGAGCTTATGAGATATTAATTATACTTGTACGTGAAGTTCATAACAATGGGGAACTTGCGCCAAGCTTAGATTGAAGTGGCACTGCTTCTATACCATAGAAAATATATAAAAACTCGAGATAATTTAAAAAATAAAACCATATTAATATTTTTTCCGAGTTTTCGAGGTCCCAAAAAATACTAAAAATCAAGTTACTCTAATAATAAAAATTAGATTTCGTTTTTTTATTGAATTCCAAATGTTTTCTTAAAAAGGTGTAGATGCATAAAAACATAATTTTACGAGATAACTCGAATATTGATAAACGCTTAATACATTATAAGGCGTTATGTGTAAGTTGTGACGTCATAGTTTGAGTCCCATTTGTGTGGCGCATATTTTGTACTACGAGACTGAAATTATTAGTCGTAGAGAAAAGAAATTACTACATTTATTTATCTTTTGACATGGCCTCCCCAATTATAATAAAACATTTTTTGTGCAAGCTCTCCACATTTCCTTTGAGAAGATTGGAGCATGTCGATGTTTTTGAAGACTGTTTCTCAAATGGAATACATACTAGCATGAATTTGATACGTGGATTAATCATAAGCAGCCTATATACGTCCCACTGTAGGGCACAGGCCTGCTCTCAGGGAGAGAGTATGGGCTTAATCACCACGCGTGCCCACCGCGGATTGGCGATTTCAAGCGCTGAGGTATGTGAGTAGCTCAGACACTCAGGTTTCCTCACGATGTGTTCCTTCACAGTTAGCGAGTGGTATTGCTACTATAACTTCACAAATGTACATAACTTAGAAAACAAAGTCATAGGTACATGCCCTCACTGGGAATCGAACCTGGGTCTCTCGTTTCCGAGTCCGATGTTCTACCCACTAGGCTACCACCGCGTGGATTAATAAGCGATATAAATGTCCCAATAAATGTATTTCTTTCTTTCTTTCTTCTACATGGATCACAGTAGGTATCTTCATCTTCAAAATGAAGAACAAAATGGGAATTTCCTATCCTTCTCTATCCCCCGTGTAACTGATAATACGTCTAACCGCAGGGTAGGTGCCTTCCGGATAATGAGCTCAATTGCGATGCCTGCGTGCCCAATGCACTGATGATAATAAACTGTACCCCTAAATGCCTAACTAGCGCCAAGAACTGATACTATGCAAATTGTGCCAGAGGGTGTGGCTCTCCAGCCAATTGGAGTGAGTTCGGTAAATTCACCATCCACCACTTACGTTGTTACTGTAATATAATCCGATCAACGTTAACGTGAACGTTTACACAGAATGGATCAATCGCGTAGTGATTTTCTCTGCCGCACATTTTGTCTTGCCCTCGTTTCCTTGAAAACCTATTGGGTGGAATTTTTAGCCTCTAAATAGGTTTTTAAAATTGTCTTCAGCACGGGTTAGTGCAACAAAAAGAATATACTCATTTCTTTGATTAAAAATAATCGTCAGGTCTGTGAACAGATTGGTCCCGTTTTTGAGCGTTAATTTGCAGGAAGTAGTAACTCAAGTTTTTAATCGTTGGCCCAATGCCGACTGATGATTTCAAACAAAATAGAAATATTTATTTTATTTTATTTTATAGAGGAGAAAAAACAGAATTAACAAAAAATACTTAAATAGAGAAAATTAGTTAACTTAATACACTTTGTTAACTCCTAAACATTCCTCACCGATAGATAAAAGCTTAATGATCTTAAATGACAAACTTAAAACAAATGGCGTACGCGCACCTCACAAAGTTTCCTTGCAAT
This sequence comes from Yponomeuta cagnagella, assembly GCA_947310995.1. Classification (NCBI taxonomy): domain Eukaryota; kingdom Metazoa; phylum Arthropoda; class Insecta; order Lepidoptera; family Yponomeutidae; genus Yponomeuta; species Yponomeuta cagnagella. The sequence goes on from OX371267.1 coordinate 17,437,480, forward strand.
GTTTTTCTTAACATTTAACGAGTGGTTTTGTATGAGCTCACAAAAAGCACCTACGTAACATACGTGTTATTTTCTTTTCATAAATAAGCACGTTAAATCACATATTATCTCGCAGCCTAACATCTGACTCTACCAAAAACAAACTGTTTTAAGATCATAAGATGAGAATATTTTTTGACATTAACTTTATTTTTATCATATAAAGCCTAAGTTCTTAGATTGATCCAGTCGGTTGACGAGAGCTCTTGTCTCCTTGTTCTCTTCATCTCCACCGACGACTGAAATGTCGAAATGCGGTGGATGAGGTAGATTGCATAGACTTTATAAGGTATAGAAACGCAATCCGACCAGAATAATAATCGTAACTTCCACACAACACAATCATTTGTCCCAAGCTAAAATTCTTGTAACGAGAGCCTAGCAGGTTCAAAGCCACGTAATACGAATTTACAAATGCGTGAATTCCCTCGTAGGTACTCCTGAACCTATAAGTCGGAGGTAGTGTACGAAAACAATTAAAATAATTCCTCTAGGGTGAACTTCAAGCTTTACTTTAGCTACTTGAACACTTAATGTTTTTTTTTTCCATCGTCTTATCGTCATTACTAAGTCATCTGGTGGGTGTTTGTCTGTCCCCGCCTAGTCCAGGAGTCAGGGCACCATGATATTGTAAAAAAATTTAATTGATTTGTGTTTATATAAACAATTATCTACAGCAACTTTCCGTCATAGGGTTGTCGGGAAGAAATAGCTTTTAGCAATTAGGCCGCCAATTGACTGTGTATTTAAAAAAAAAATATTTTTTGTATAGTGTACAATAAAGAATATTCTTATTTTATACACATAAATTACACAATTCAAATTAATTATAGCCTTCACAAAAAACACTAGGAATGTCGCATTTTTACAAAGCCACTAATGTATTAACTGAAATATTTTTATTAGGCACCTTATTTCTGGGCTTTATTCGTATACTGGGACGTGCTTGTCACCATTGGCCGTCAAGAGCCACTTACGCATACATTCGAGGTTTATAGCGGTATTTGTTTAGACGCTCTCCGTCTATGTTTATTAGTCTGTGGTGATCGCTTCAAATGCCTCGGGGCGGGAAAGGTTTCACCGAGCGAAAGTAATATGCATACTACAGTGCTACCTCACTTGCTACTCGGGATACATTATGATTTTATTACCCGACTTGGCCAAAGGAGGGTTTTGTTTTTATATTAAGTATTGGCTCATTTAATGGGCTCAATGAGCTTTATTCGTGAGCTGGATAGACTAATTTATACAGTGTCAATTAGTTTGTTTATTAACAAGCTTGGAAGGGAAAAATTTGGGAAGCTACTTTGACTAAATAGTGACTTACAGAAGGGTGCATGAATACCCTAGGTGGCGTTATAAGTTTTATTTTGATATTAGGTAAACCCGTGGTTACGAAAACCATGAGGGAGGCCTATGTCCTGCAGTGGGCGTCAAATGGCTGATGATGATGAAATACTTACAACCTCCACATATGAAATAGGAAGATTTATTTGGACATTCCCTCCATATCGTATTTGCACTCAGTGACTGCAAGTAAAGAAACAACCTTTTTCCGGACTTATAAACTAGTGGTCTATGGACGCTCTACTAGCGACTAGAAAGAATTCTGATATTTCTCCACACGTAACACCTCCACACCACAGAGTCCAAGTAGGGGCTGCACAAAGTGCAGCGAAGCTAAGAGTACGCGCTCTGCATTGACGACGTCGGCGAGGCGCCTCAAGTGGCATTTCGCACGCGCGGGTTCAGTTTGCCGGCGCGCGGCCTCGCTAAGTGCTCTCGGAGAGATGACAATATTTGAAAAATCTCCGCCGCTTTGCGGAAACTTTGTTATGCGCGGATATGGCGAGGTTTTGCTAGGACAGAGGAAGGTGCATATATCGAAATGTAGCCGCGAACGGCCAAAGTTAGGAGCTGTATTTGAACTTTGAACGTTTCGTACAGTCTACAGCATGTCAACGAGTACAGTTTTTTTTTTGCTACGTTACAAATAACATAATTGAATAGAGCGCATGAATTTAAAGGTTGATGAGCCGTCAACTGTACATATATACGAGTAACAAGACTTTTGCAAGTAAAATCCATACCATATACGCATGTTATACTTACCGGCGACTTTCCAACAGAAAAGCAATGCTCGATCAGCTGTGGACTGCATAATATCTGTCTCTGTACACCTTAAGAATAATTTCATACATAAGACAGAGCGACATGGCTTGTACGAACTCTCTGTTATTCGCTGGATGGTAAAAAATACTCTGAAAAATACACCCGATTCCTATGTTCTGTGGTCCTGCCAATGTCATCCATTGCCTTCCGGCGAGTCATCGAAAGAGTCGCTAGTCCGCAATATGTCAATGTAAAGGAAATAAACTGGGCAGCAGTATCCAAAGCCTCTCCGCTCGAATCGCATCGAAAAAGCGGACATCCGTAACAGCTGTGCAGCGGCACTATGTCGTGCACACGGCCGAAAAGGGACTGCAAATAGAGAACGGATATTGAGGATCACTGCAATACGTCCTACCCGCTTTGGAGCTTTCGCGCTCTAAATACGCGCAATCTGTCTACCGATAACCACTGCTGCTAGGCTAAGGCTTTTACCATTAACCGTGTAGATAGGCCTTCGAACGGTGTCAACCCAATCAATACTAACCACTAATCTGCAGTGCGCTCATAATTTAATTTCCGTGTGCGAAGGCCTGTTGCAGTGTTATCTGCTGGCTACTTTAGTTAAAGTAGCAGTAGTTACTGCTGGGTAAGTTTTCAATGAGCCCACATAAAAATGTTCGATTATATATATATAAACAAAAACATCGTAATCGTATCTATTCAGGGCTTTCTCTCAAAGAGTTGAGTATGGGCTTAAGGCTGGGTTCTTTGAGCGCACCGATTTGTATGGGCGAGCAAAAATTTACGACGACCAACGTTGCACATTTAGGTATATTTTGTATTATCCAAAATTCAGTATAGCTCAAATAAAACCATATCTAGTGATAATTTAGCCGTGATAATTTAGTTCGCGATTTTTTTTAATACTATATACTTTGAAAATTATAAAAATAATAACCGACGGCCCTAGATCGGCCATTGAAAAGTAATATTTTTTTTTTTTCAAATTTTAAATGCTAACCATTGGAGAGTAAAATGTATTTTAAATTCCGTGTGGCGCCAGATTGTGATTATGCCCATACTCTCTCTCTCTCTTTGAGAAAAGGCTTGTCCCTGCAGTACGATTATGTTATGTTTATGTACTGTTGTGTTACATCTATGTAATATTATGTTTAGGATAGTTAACAAGCATCTGTGCCATCTGTGCTGTGAATCGCCCTGCTGCCCCAACAATGGTGGGGCAATTTTGCATCGGGGACAATTTTTCGCTCCGGAAGGAAGCCGTTTTGTTTCTCGACTCGAGACACCGTTTCACCGTACTCGCTGTAATGTACATCGTACGCCCCTCGTCGTGAAAAAATACTTTATTTAAATAAAGTAAGCCTAGCATCAGTAATGTAAATGTACAGCGCTTGGACTTATTCAAAATATACCATAAATATACAAAACCGAAACACCCGATTGCTAAAAGTCTTTAACAAGACCTAGATGATTCCATTTCTTGTTGAAAAGTTTCTTTTGTCGCTTTGGCCTGCTTCGGTTGAAATTCAACAGACTCATAGTCTGTTGTATTTTAGACTTTTTAGAAGTTGTTTTTCGTTTCTACAAAAACTTTTTTTTTTATACGTTTTTAGAGACTTTATTGTATTAATATGACATTGAGCTTTTGCCATTTTGTTATTTCATGACGTCACTCGGAAAAGAAGCTGACAAGAAAACATCAGGAAGATTTGACCTCGGCCTTAACACGAAAAAGACTTCTAAAAAAATATTACAGAGATTTGGCCTCGGCCTTAACACGAAAAAGAAAAAGGAAAAACGTTAGACCTGGCTGCACTCCTTTGTCCTTTGTCCTTTGCCTATTCTATTAGCAGAATAAGAAGATGAAAAAAAAAAAACAGGTTTGACATTTGACAGGTTTCGGGGATTTCGACAGTTTTCGATTGGACAACCGTAATTGCTAATGGATATGGATAATCGTAACCACACGACATCATCGAACTGATAGAAGACGGTTCTCATCCCATGTGAAACCTACTTTTTAACTAAAACTTTCGTAAGCACTACAAACCTACTGATCACATCATCAGTTTATTTCGACCATCCGTGCCAATATAGCTTCTCGGGCTGTGTCCATGTGGGCACTAAAGGTTATTTGGAAGAGATCACTTTTAGTGGCAAGGCCACCGTCTGCACTTTTAGGTTAATAAATATGAAAAAAATGAAAATGTATTTATTATCGGTTCAGTATTACAGAAACCCTAAGTTTATTAAAGTAATTAATTACTACACACAATAGGCTATTTTTAAACTAAGAAATGCGTATTGCCTTGCATGCTCACAAAAAGATAAAAAAGAGATAAGAACAAAAACAACGTTGCCCTGTCGACATTTGATCACTTTGATTTGTAACTTGTATATTTCGCAGGCATATATACCGCGCATACCAAGCCCACAAATGTTGGATCTTGTTGGCCGTTCCTATCGCAGAGGCAAACAGTTGGCCTTTCAAATACCATGCAAGATCAATTTGCCGCTTTGTGTACCTACCTCCGCTGACCCGATAATCGGATATAGCTCAGCTATGTGATATCCAAGAGAATTCAGATAGCGCTGGTTTTCCGTTACCTCCTCTTCACAATATTTAAAGTAGTTTTGTAACAATAGTGGCGCTATGTTTCGGTTTTAACGTCTGTGTAATTTCCTTTTTATGCACAATAAAGTGTTTTCTATCTATCTAACTATCTACCCATCCGGCTCATACTATCCTCGTAGTTGTTAACGAAGCAACAAGCACACTGAAGTGTACATCTAAAGACCTATTTTGTATGCCTGCCTAGCCAAATGGCAGGTGTCTTCGATGACCATTCGCCGTCCGAGGACTTGGCGAGTGGCCAGAACCAATTAGTGCTCACTTGAACTGCACTCAAGTCGGACGACGAAACTGAACGACGATTGTTGAAACTTGAAAACGTTACGTCGTAGGGCGTTTGAGAATAATGAGATTTTTATAATGAACTCTTATTAAAGATTAATAATAACTTTCTCTTAACCGTGCTTGGAAATTTGAAGCCGAGGCACACATACGTAAGTCCATCAATGCCTAATTGTGGCCAAAGCTTGTATAGTACTTTTCTTAAATAATGCACATAAATTAAAACTAAGAAGTACCTAGGTGGAACTTTTTATTTGAAAATATAATTAATTCCAAAATCGATGACGAACAATGAACAACAATAATTTTTCCTGCGTTAAAATGTTCACTGGTTTTTTTTTTTCAATAAACAAGTCCGAATTTCTAGTTCGTGATTTAAATACAACCTTGATAAGTTACCGCCTTGGTTGCCATCTTTCGGAGTAAAAGATATTTCCATTTTTAAATTACACGACAGATATGAGATTACTATGTAATTTATTTGGCCGCTAAAACACGAAAGATAATTATGGATTATCATACAACTATAACTTTGCCGGCCGCTGCTCGCAAGTATTTGGCCAGCACAGCAATTTCGGTTTATCTCGAAGAAGGTTGTCAAAATCGTGCTCAAATTTCCAATCATGTTTGAGAAAAAATAAGAATTTATGTAATTCTTATTTCTAATCGGTTTTTTATTGGATTCACTATTTGTGTGAATGTTTTTTTTTATATCACGGATTAAAATTTTATAAACCAATGTAATTGATTTTTCTGTGGTAAAAACGCAATTTAAATTAAAAAGTCGTACGTGGAAACTAAAAAAAATGTGGCTTTGTTATAGCTTTGGCATAATCAGCCTGTATACGTCTCTGCAGGATACAGGCTTTCTATGAACACCTCAAACGTTTGGGCTTCCTGTTGGACAACATGCTTTCCTTCACCGTCTCTTCCTGTTATTGCTACTACAAATTCACAAATGTACGTAACTTAGAAAATAAAGTCATTGGTACTCGAATGCTGAGATTCGAACCCTGGACCTCTAAATGCGAGGCCAGCCGATGCGCTACCACCGCTAGTTGTAGCTTTTATTCTCTTTTAAGATTCCCTTACTCAGTTAATCAACTAAAACACTCGCCCTATTTTCAAAACGATGACTAATTAGGTGCGAAAGCGTGTCACCGCGGAGGTGACGCGGGGAAACATCAGCGGCGACACACGCCACGGGGATTGTAAGACCACCAGAAGGTCAGTATGGTATAGTCCGCACAAATCTTTTTGGCGGTAACGTGAACGTAGTTTACCGGAATACCCTCAGCACAACGCTGAGCGAGCTGCCTTTTCCAGCAACAGGGACACACCGCAACTTATGTTAATACAAAGTGTTCTATTGCTTTTTTTTTCTTTTTTACCTTTTTTATTGTGATTTAATATTTTATGTTGTAACGTTGTTAATGTATGTGTGTGTTTCTGTTGTTGACATAAATGGTTTTCTTCTTCTTCTTCTAATGTTGTATAGATAATGGTAAGGAACTCTTCGTGCGCGAGTCCGACTCGCACTTGGCCGGTTTTTTTTCTTGACGTGAAATGTCTTTCAGTTGGGCAGTTCGCTTAAACCGCATGCAACGAAAACATGTCGCCTGGCTTTAACTCTGTAAGCCATTACTCAGATCTTCTTGACTCGTGCCAATTGTGCAGTTTGAGTTAAAAATGTACGCTTACTTATAGACGTTTCACGTTAAACCAATGACCGTAGAACCCAACACAGCCCTACCCGCTTTTTAATATGCACTTTGGGCAACTCAATCAATCAGCCCGAATTTGTCCATTGCTGGCCACAGGCCTCCCTCAAGGCCTGTGTCCTCGGCTATCCTCATCCAGACGCTGCCAGCAATGTGCCTCTTTGGGTAATTGACAGCTGTTGATGTGCTATCGAAATTTAAGAATTTAGAAAGAAAGACATTCATTGGGACAAATAAACACATCTCAAGAAAAAAAGGCATAACAAGTGACATACACAAGAACAAAGGAAAAACAAGTCACATAAAGACAACATAATACAAGGCAAAGTCAGAGCGTCAGAGTGCATCCTGTGGTGAGTCAAAGTTGCCACAAAGGAATTTGTCATTTCGCTAATGACCGCTCCTTATTTTAACAGTGTAAACCGTTTTACATCATTTTTGTTATGTCTTTTACGTCACCCACTCTAGATTTCTTCTGGATTTGCATTTGCACAAGTCTACAGTTTTAAAATAAACGTGGATCTTTGCAAGCCTACTAATCGTTAAGGTTTGAGAGTTTCCTCATGACAAAATATGATTATCAACTGTCCATAGACTTATCTAGGAAAATGGCTGTAAATCGACAGTAATTAATATTTACAACCAATTCAATATTAAATAGGAACAGAATCCGGAGCCTCCATATCAGGATCTTGACACTATACCGCTGAGCTATCAAGGCGTGAAACTAAGCAACTCATTTTGAGGCCACTTTCTCCGGAAAAAGTTTACAAAATGCAATCAGACATTGAAGGTTTATAAATCATTTATTTTAGTGCTGTGTTAAATTAGTATTTATAGCTACATAAATTATTTTGTTATCAGATGTATTTGTAGTATAGAGGGTTTATTTCATTCCAGCGTAACTATTTTTTCACTGTCCGAAGTAGCATTATTTATGTATGAAGTGCTCACTTCTGTTACTGCTAAGAAGATACAGGAAAAAGAAACAAAGAACATTTTGGGTTCATTCATTTATTACTATTTATGAACGTCGATGCGAATCCATTCGCAACTTCTATGCGTCACGCGAGCTCGCAAATTTGTACGATGCGACGTCGCATCCCAGTTTTGTGTACGGGCCCTTAAACGGGTCCCGATATCTAGTCAGGATACTTCGTATTTGTACTTCTGTCGAACTGTCTATTGTCCGCCAGGGTGCGGCGCAACTCGAGCTTGCGAATTTCGCGTGAATTAATGTACATAATAGTATCATGTTGTCATCCCATTACTCACTGTTTATATTTTACACCCACAAAAAAATGGGAGCGCCCGCGAAACGCCGTAAAAACGTAGGTGTGGGAAACTGTTGTCGCAGTTGAAAATTATCGCACTTCGTGTTTAAGTACTACGCATGGGCTTTTTGTATAAATAACTTGTTATTGATAAAACAAATTAATGTTTTCTTAAATGCAAAACATTTATACTATTTTTTCACCATAGATAAAGCAAACGACAAACTGTCAATTTGATTAATCCCATACCTACTCTTTCTACGACAGAAGGCCTGCGCCCTGCATAACGTATGAAGGCTAATGAAGATTATTTTTTTTATAAATACGATACGTCAAACATGCCTCGAGCATTGCCCGTTCCACAACACGCTGAGCGACATTGTTTGTACCTTAAATTTATCAGCATTTGCCGCTTTCAATTTACTCCCCAAACTTATCAAGTTATATTTCAATCATACAAAAAGATATTTTCATTTCCGTGGCTAATGCCGATGTGAAAAGGGAAAATTGTGGCAAAACCGCCGAAGGGTCCAGTCATCCATTATATTTTATCTCGCCGAATGCCAAGATTCCTCCCTTCGTGATGAAAATGGCCGAATAATTTACCAAACCTTTCGGTTACCCAGCGGGTAAACATGTTGTGGCTCTTTGTCAACACCTCAGTGGATCCACAAATAAACAGAGTATTCGAAATAAGTCAGGAGCGTGCACACCGGATGACTAAGTTGTCTTGCCTTGCTCGAAGGCTTGTGGCCAATATTTTAATAACATAAAATCACATCCTTGGTCCGAAACTACGATACCCCGAACTATGGTAAGTTGGTAACCAGTTTGCTCTCACACAAGATGTATGATCTTCAACAACAGCACGTTGATACAGATTTCCGTTGAAAAGGTTGCCACGCGTGCTTATTCAAATGATGTGACCGCACTCACTCGCTTTTGCTCATGAGCAAACGACATGTCCTAATTAAAATTAATACCACTGTACCTATAATGTTTGTTTAGGATTGTCAAAAGGAGGCTGATGTTCTACCGAGCTTATTATGTATCTGTGATCTAAATGTAAAGCAAACGAGGGACCTTTATGAATAATTCAATAACCCACCAGCTTTGGCTCATAGTCATCGATATTCATATGAGGCGGGCATTTTGCTTTTGAAGTGAGACTAATCGCGAATTCAATTTTCACTGTCGCTTATTCTATTGTGGCTTGACAATGCTGCAGTAACAATGCGACGCCAATTTATTTTAAAAAATCTGTACAGTAAAAAAGATTAAACGTTTATTTTATTTGGTTTTAAAGTCTCATCAAACAATTCTGAATTATTCAATTCTGAACTTTGGTATACAAATAACGCAAAGGCACAAAGGCTACCAAAGGTAAAACATTCGGGCAGTTTGCTTTGAGGCGGCTTTCAGGGCACTTTGACAGGTATACGTGGAATCTCTAAAATGTATTTGGCGTGTTTTGTACTTTATTTTAGCTAAACTCCTTTTTTAGTTTTAAACATATTTCCGTGCACACAAAGGATAACATAAAATATCTTTGTAATCCGATAAATTTAACAGAAGGTGTTTTTAATGTTTGGAATTTAATCACGCCTGTACTCCGGAGAGGTAAGCAGAGATCAAGGTCGATCATTTGCCACAGGCGTAAGTTTATGTATATATATATTCGGGAATTATGTTTCCAACTTTTCGTTTCATTACTAGAGGCCATATGCTTCTTTCCGAAATGGGAAGAACCAAATGGCTTTACCTTATTTAAATTCAATTCTGCATCTTTAATAATAGAGGTCAGTGGAATAGGCAAACAATGGATATGTTTGCTGAAACAGAATTTAACGCCGAAACGCGAGCAAAAATCGGTAGGAGATATTTCTATAAGCGAAATAGTCTGTTCCATTTTGTGACATGTTGTTAAAAAAAAAATTTAAACTGTTTATTTCAAAAAAAGAACTACATATAAATCCATCTCTGGAAGCTGAATCTTCCACATGAGATTATATTGCTTCCAGAGGTTGCTCTAAGATGATAAGTGATCTAAATTAATTAGACTACATGTTTTTGCACAGTTTTTACATGTGAAACACTCGGTTGCGAAGCCTTTTTGTACAGTTTCACGGTTGATCGGCGAAATATAAAGCTCCTGTAGATAAATCTGTTTCAAGATTAGATTTATATTCTAACATTATATGTGTTGCAACAAAACAATACAATAAAAATAATAAAAACCTGAATTAAAATTATGTACTACTCTAGTTCCATTATGATGAAAATCTCTCAAAATTACGTACCTACATATCTGTTACATTTTTGGCACCATTTATAAAAACACGTTTATTAGTTTACTAGCAGTGCCTGCCACTGCCTACGTTCGCGTGATTGGTTAACGGATCAGCCTTGTCCTCCCTGAAGGTCCATTCTAAATACTGAATAATTTACTAAGAATTTTTGAAATCGGATAAGCACTTTCAGAAATTACTCCCTACATATAAATTTACAAATCTTCCCTCTTTATAATATTAGTATAGATAGATAGTATGGCAGTCGTCAAGCCAAGTCAGAGGCCTTAGGGCGGCTTGAAAACTTCTGACAGTAGACGAGCCACTAGTCTACAAGCCTCCACCAATCCGGACTTGGCCCCCGTGGTGGAGTATGGCCTATACCTTCCTCAGGGAAGAGACCCGTGCCCCTCGGTGGGGACATAATGGGTTGATGATGATGATAGATAGATAGAATAGATTAAAGGTAGATAATATTATATCCTATTATTTAGTTTAATATAAGTACATACCTTACATAATTTATAACAAGGTGTGAAAGTCACACCTTACCCATAATAAGTACCTGAAACCGGCGTGCATGCAACGAGTAACAACTAATGAGTGTTGAGGAAGCGAAAGTGATCTGTCAGGATCGTGGCAAGTGTCAGTCCCTGGTCTCTGCCTACCCCTCTGGGATACAGGCGTGAGTTTATGCATGTGTATGTGTGAAAGTTCCAACTGAGTACAAAAAGCTCTAGTGGCTATCGCTAATTAATTTACACCGAACAACACCATCGCTGAGTGGCTGAATGTCATTGTAAATGAATCACTTTAAATGCAGATGTATTTTATTCAGGACCAAGTTCAACAATACACAATTTATCGGTCAGATTTAACGACAAATTGCTGAGGGGCAATTTAACGCCCGGCACACACGGTGAATGAAAATGCGGAATTATGTTTCGTGGCTTACGCGAGGAAAACTAAACAGAAGTTTATTTTCGATTATGTTCGAAGCTTGGAAAACCATGAGGGAGGCCTATGTCCTGCAGTGGGCGTCAAATGGCTGATGATGATGATGATGAAATGAACTGTAAAATATGTTGAGTTCTATTAATGATAATAAACTATTTATTATTATTTTAGTGGGCTGAAACGAGGTGTAGTGACTTGAATTTGACAGCGTAGAGTAGTTGACAGCGTAGGGTCAGCTTTCTTTATCTTAACTCCACTTAGTAAATAAATAAATAACTTCTACACAGCACAATTACTTGTCCTGGTCCCAAACTAGGGTACCATGTGCTATGTTACAAACATGGAAATACTCCCAGATGTATTAATATGCACTAGACTACTATATAGTTAGTAGTTCAGTTTGAAAATTTGACTTGACTTCGCTCTATTTATGACCTCGTTTACCAAGGCTTCTGTGAGGTGTTTCATCCACCAATTGTATGTTATCCTAAATAACATATAATAATATTACATTTACTTTTGTGTTTGAATTAAATTTTTTTACTGTCAATTTTTTCATACATATATTTTTTTATTTCAATTTTAAATTAATTGCCAAACTCTATCCTCAAGTGACTACATGTGAACGTTGATGCTTCGATTTGTAAATGGAAAATGGCACTAAGTGAATACCTAAGTCTCGTTCTGTCTCTTCAGATGTTTCAGAGTTGGACTCGCGCACGAAGGGTTCCGTTATCTATACAACACAAAGGTGGAGAAAAAACGCCAAAAATATCACGTTTGTTGTATGGGAGCGGCCCTTAAATATTTATTTTATTTTAATTTATTTTTTTATTTTTGAAGCGAATATAGAACTAAATGAATAGAACTAAAAAGTTACGGAAAATCAAAGAAAACTGTCAGGTGTTAAAAAAAAATTACTATGTGATAATATTTTTTTACTCCCTCTGCTTAATAATATTAAAAGTATGATTTGTATTTAAATTAAGGACAAAACATAGGTTTATATATTTATTTTATATTTTTAAAGTTTTGGGATGAGATGGGTTTTTACAGTCAGACCTAAGCTAATGCGTCCAGTTTGTGCCAGAAGAACGAAATTTTGCAATGGCCAACAACAGATGATGTCGAGGAAGAAGAAAATTATTGATGTTGTATAAAATATAATAATAAATGGAAATAAGCATAATTAAACATTTTGTGCAAATTTTACTTTGACTGTAAGAACCCACCTTGTTCAGGCATTGAAATATTCGTGCCTTTAGTTCAGTGAGTTACTTGTATGACCGAAATGTGTTTTTAGGCTCAAACGATTTGTCTTGCCATAGCCAAAAGAAGTCGATCATAAACAGGATTTTCGTAAAAGTGGTCCGAGGTGGGTTTTAACAATCATGCATTCAAATATTCTATGAATATTTCAAGCGTCTACCAGTTGCCGTTATTAATATCGGCCAAAAAAAAATTACTTTAGTTGTATGAGAGCCCGTTGTTTATTCGGTTTTCAGTATTTTTTGTTATAGCCGCAACAGAAATAGGTACATCGTCTGTGAAAATTTGAAGTGCCTAGCTATCACGGTTCATGAGACACAGCTTGGTGACAGACAGACAGACAGACGGAGAGACAGACAGACGGACAGTGAAGTCTTAGTAATCCCTTCGGGTACGGAACCCTGAAAATAACGAGACAAAATTACTTACTAGTTATTTAGAACAAAAAAATGGCAGCATATAATGAGAACATTCACTAAAACCTTCCTCATATAAACGGGCGCAACAAACTAACCAAAAAATTTTGCTTTGTGAGATTCTTAATTTAGAAATCGGGCGGTGAGTCTAATTATTTATTAAGCATTAACTAATACCATGCTTCTGTAACAGTTTAGGTTTGGAAGCTACAGTTTCAGGAATTTTCCACCAAGCCATAAAATGTGGAGAGAATTATCTACTTTCGTCCAGCATTTGAAGCACTTTGGCCCGAAAACCGATGGTTCTAAAAAGTTGAAAATGTTATACCAAAGTTACGGCAATGGGGAATTCGAAGGCGGGCCTACACATCCGGAAACAGCCGAATCTGATCATGCTCGCGTGTGCTGCCCAAGTATACCTAGGTTCCCCTTAAATTTTAATTGGAATCTAGTCACACATAAACGTTTCTATCTTCATTTAAGGCTTATATGAAGATCAGGAAGTCCCACTAAACGTTTGTATTACATGTTACTGAAATAACGGAAAACCTGATTCATGATTTACTATGACAATTCTATATACTCGTACATTGCAAAGTTGATTAAACCACAGATTAACAAAAGGACTCTTCTACTCAATGTACGTCGAATTGTAATAATAAACTACGAATTTTAGTTTAATGATACGCTTCCCTGGACCTATCAAATAAAACTCAAAACGTTGTTATTCAAAATAACACAAAAACAGCGACTAAATGAACGTTACAAGTTAAATCTAGCGCTATCAACGGAAAAACAATCAATTTTTTTTTTTAATAGATAAGTTTTTGCAAAAATCATGTCTTATCAATGTTGATAGCTATTTAACCTACAGCCCAGAACCTAAGGTCAATAACCTAACCTTTTTGCAAAAAACAAAATATATGATGTATACTGAAGAAACTGTTATTTTTATAGCACGTTTTAACGTTCCATGTTTGTCACGCAAATTACACTTAAATACATTATGTGTGTACATAACTTAGTTAAGAACATTATTATTTAATATATAACATGTAACTGTTTGTTTTCCCTCATAAAACAAAATAAAAAAATAAAAAATTAAATTAAATTGAAAACAAATAGCTGAAAGCATTACGATGAAATTTCCCACGAGAGTGAAGTCATCCACAGTTACTATAATCCAACGCAAAGTGTGAAAAGGCACCTTTAGAAATTCAATGTTGCGTGACATTACAGAGTAGAATGCCAAGTCAGCGTTTAGCTTTACAATTTACTGAATTTGATTTGCTTCTGCGATCCGGCTTTTCTTTTTCTTTTCAAAAACATAGTGATGAAAAACATAATTTGTATGAATGCACTAAAGCACGACATAAAGTGCGTTCATAAAAAGACAATTCTTTTTAATTTATATTATTTCTAAGCAGATTTTTTATTTCTATTAATTTTAACACTAAATAATATCTTTTAATCTTTTTTGGCCGTATAAAATGGGCTCCAGGTGGCCTTGACATCGCACACTTAGCGATTATATCCCCATCACTAGTCCACACGCCAAATAAACGTTATTAGATTGTTTGTACTGTAGTTACATGTAAATCTCAAATAAGAATAAGAATAACTTTATTTTATAGCCACATACAAAAGTGTTCAAATAAACATAAAGTAAGAGTTTATGGACGGCTGACAAAGAACTAAGTTAGTGAGTCTTCTGACTCCCAAGCTAGAAAAATCTGTATTATGGGAGCCAGTGATCCTCTGAACAGCAGTGGACGGCCTTTAAGCGCAATACATATGAACAATAAACTGCAGTGACATTAGTTCTTAATATTAAATACAGGAAAGAAATGGGTGTATGTGTGTTTATGTTTTAAGTTATAAGTTGGGGAATGATGAATGTGTGTGTGTGTGTGTGTGTGTGTGTGTGTGTGTGTGTGTGTGTGTGTGTGTGTGTGTATGAGTGTGTGTGTGTGAATGTGTGCGTGTGAGTGTGAGTGAGTGTGTGTGCGCGCGTGAACGTGTTACTGTGTGAGTTTACCAGTGCAGCAGCATCTCTGTTTGGTCGTAATCCAGGTTTAGTAGCAGCTCTTTTAACTTTTCTTTTAACTCAAACTTTGAAAGGGACTGAATATTAGCAACATTTAACATTTTGCCAATAATATCGTATAAGTAAGAGCTTATATGTGCATACTGTCTCATAGCAAAGGTCGTGCGAATAAAAGTAATCAGCGTTCTTAGCATGGAATTACAATATGTTACCTAACCCAAGTTGTGACAAAGCTTAATGGAGGTTTAATTTAATTTATAAAAACACTATTCCCTAAAACACTCGGTAAACGCCGATTAAAATAGTCGGTAGTGGAGAAGTAACCACCTATTAAACAGTCTCTGAGGAGTGCTTTAGAGGAATCGTGTTTTTATAAATAAGGCCGTAAGTTTTTTGACGCCGGTAATGAGCTATTACGTTTGCACCCTATTCGATACGTGACCCCTAGCTGCATTTTCAGTGTGTTGTTACATAGTCCCTATAGTACCTGGGCGATCGATCAAGCGTTTACCTTTTTTGTTTAAAACCTACGAATATCGTGCAGACCTGTTTAACCCCCTGTTTCTTGTACAATAACAATAATATATATTAATCTACTGTTAATACCAGTTAGTTGGCCAAAGTTAACACAAAAAAACTTAGCAGATTAGCAGATTGTTAGTGTACGAGAAACTTTTTATCAGGCGGGTTCTATGTGTTTTTTTTAGGTTTATTATTTCAACTTTTAAGTGACTTGTAACCACTACTAGGACGGCCGGCGTTCGCCATTTTGTTTTTTTTTGTTCCTACACGTCATAGAGCCAGTAACACTTATGTCCTCAATACCTTTTTATTTGACATCTCCTTTAGGTGGTCACAAAGAAACTCACATTCATTCTTGAATACAAACACACATACGAGCGAATAACAAAAACCCCAGAAAATAAAATCATTTCTTTCTGATCTGATTTTATTCGCGGTTTCAAAATTTACCCTATTTTGATATTGACGAGGAGTACCAGACATGTTCGAAAATATAGCGAATCCAAGCTGGCGCCAATATTTGTACATTCTCTACACCCACGCTTTTCAAAGCCTTTGGAGTACTCTATCGTGCTGTTTGACAACTTTTTTTTTATTTTAGCCGGACCTCCCGTTATTCTAACAGAAGACCACGACCATTGCAGCTCGACGGGGGATGGTTAATAAACAGTAGTTAACCATTAGTTTGGTAGTAACCTAACAAAATGGTTTCACGTGTGATGCTACTCATGTAGCTACTCAAGTAACTGATGCTGCTTGACTGCAACGATGCTCGAATGGAGACCACAAACTGGCAAACGCGGCGTAAGATCCACTAATTCGCTGCACCGACGATCTAAGGCAGATCGCTGGCAGTGGCTGAATGAGGATGGCTAAGGCCATAAATAAGTGGCGTGCCTTAACAGAGGCCTACGTCCAGAGGCAAACGAATACGGCTTGATTGATTAATTGAAACCTAAATCGTATTTTCTACCCAGTAATCAGAATAAGCAGAAACAAGCGCCTACTATTTACGAGGAGACAGCACAGAGCTGTTCAAACAACCGAATAAGCCGGTAAATTTCATTTCAATCAGCTATGGTCCCCATGTAAACCAACTGCTGATAGAAATCGTTAATATGCAAGAAGCAATAATGTATACAAAGTGGTTTGTTCTCAATAATTCAAGAATTTCTTGACTTGATAATATTTCGAAAAAAAATGTCTGCACCCGGAACACCCTGAGTGAAACGGAATATATGTTACTTTATTGTGTGTGGGTTGGTATTATTACAGGGTGTGTCTATTACAAAGTTTTGTAGGAAGCTGCAATTTCAATTCAATTTCATGAATACAATTTAAATGAGTAGTGGTTGGCGACCCGAGTTAGGTGCCGCTGCAGGCGGCTTGCGGTTGCGGTGTGGTCAAAAATAATCGTCCAAACACTGTGTGAAAGCCGGTGTTGCCTGGTAAACTTCGCGCCCAACCCGCTTGTGGTATATGGCTGTGTGATTCCAAACTGCCAAGAAAATCATGGCTTTGTAACATTCTAAATAGACTGGAGTGACCTTTATACCTTATCATCAGCTATGAGTTCTTAAGTAGATTTGAAGAGTCCACTGCCATTTTAATTTGTTCGTGTTATAGGCTATTACATGAATTACCTTAATTCTTCGGTGAATTGTTTTATTTGTGATGTAATCCGTCAAAGAAACTCCGAGCGTAGCCGACTTTGATTCTGTGGACTGTAACGTCCGCACCCTATCGTTACTTTGTAGGTGACATTAAATTGCGGGCGGGCGCAATAAATTTTCTTCATCGATTTGTTTAATTCCTCAACCAGGCAGCTCTTGAATAGTTTGAGTCGTCCGTACAAATTCTTCTGTTGTATCTACTTTGTGACTTCTATTTCTGATCTCAGTGCTCACTCTAAAAAATAAACGTGCGAATGCACCGACTCTTCCGTTTTTTGTGCAAGCAAAAAATGCATTTTGTCCCTACATGCTGTTTGCATACATTTGCTCGCATTTCGCTAATAAAATTTATGCAAACACTCTGTTTATATTCTAGTCAACTATTTAATTTTAAAGAAAATAGATTACAGTAACATTAAACTCTTTTTATTACCTGCGCTAGCAGTCTTTCCACAATATTGTTTACTGCACTTTATTTCCGAAACTTTAATATAAAAAGGGATAAAAAGAAGCCTATGTGCTATTCCAAACTATAATCTATCTAAGTGCCGAATTTTATTTAGATCTGTTTAGCCGTTCTGACGTGATTAAGTAACTTCCACATTTACTACAGTAGTAATTAAGATAATAAGTATGATTATGTTTTGTCGATTCAAACTCACGTTTATTTACGTCTACGGTTTATATTTACGTGTTCTAGGTAGGTAGCTAAGCAGCAAAAATTTTCACAGATGATGTATTTCTGTTGCCATTTACTTTGTATTTCTGTGACAATTTAAATAAATGTCTTCTTTCTTTCTTCCTTTCTATAACAACAAATACTAAAAACAGAATAAAATAAATATTTAAGGGGGGCTCCCATACAAAAACGTGATTTTTTGCCGTTTTTTCGATCTTTGCCGATCTTTGTGTCTAATGTTGTATATACGGAACTCTGCGTGCACGAGTCCGACTTGCATTTGCTAGGAGTTTTCTAACAGTATAAATCGGTGGTGAAGCTCTATACAAACGTTTCGCCTCTCTGGACGGTTCCTCACGCGACCGACCACATTTCTTCCTACACCAAATCACTAACACAAATGTCGGTAATTAATCCGTACAAGTATGTTACGGAGTTGCTATTTTCACCTGTAACTGGATATGAGCTTTAAGACTGTGTAGAAAAGATTATTTTGCTTTCAGTTGCTGGAAATAAGTTTGTGACTGGAATGGTGTAGTTAGCAAAATCACAAGACCCCAGAAGTAAGATGAAGAACATAGATTACCTGACGTTTCACATGTGCTGAGATTTTTCATTATCATTGCCTGTGTGTAGCTTAGTCTACTTGGATATGTTTAAAGATATTTTTTAAGTCCGTTTCTATCGACGGAAGACACGGCAATTCACTATAGTACATCCATATATATTCAATTTTACATCTTAATAAAAAGCTCGCCTTTTTTAGAAAACGTGTTGGCATGCAAAGATTTTTTAATTATAAGTTCAATAATAGAATAGTCTAAAATCCAAAAGTGCAGACAATGTTGAGCATTCGTTTTTAAAAGAAGATTCGCCTTTTGTTAAACTAAAACACGAATAGAAACAATGAGAACAACTCTTTGCTTTTTCGAGAAATTATGTTTTAAAATTATGTGTTCGAATTATGTTTTTTTGCATTTATTTGAAACCAGCTGTCCCGGCAAACTTCGTACCGCCACAGAATCCGTTTATACGATTCCTGCACAAAGCCTTCTATTTTTAAAACACAAGGTTCGCTCGCACAACGCCATCTATTTTAAACTAAAAATAAATATTATCCTACGGGAATGCATTACCGGGATATCAAGTAGGTATGCTATGTCTCAATTCAGGTCTTTGTCTATCCTTACGCCAACCTTCATGTAAATCCTTTCAGCCGTTGCATGATTGTGTAACAAACATCCAAACATCTTCAGAAACTTTCACATTTATAATATTAAAGTAGGAAGATCAAATTTGTCAGCGCATAGATCTGTCATATACTTCTTTAAGCTGTACGGAATAAGAGCCAAATCAAGAGCAACTTTCAATAATTCGCAGTAATAAGAGATCTTATCGCTATTGAATTGATTAGGTAAACACCTACGTGCAAGCAAAAAACATCACTTTTTCCGTTGTAAAATAACCTCCTGTCGCATTAAAATGTTTGGAAAAGTTGACATTTTTTTCTCGGTTTCCAAATTTTACCCATAACAAAAGTGGTTTGCATTTACGAGGAGAATCTATCCATATCATTTTAATCTATCTATCTTTTAAGTCCATAAACCGCGCCCACGGTAGGGCATACTTATTTTCTCTTTCACGCCAACCCATCCCGTCCTTTACCAGTCTCGTCCAATGTCTCCCAGCCGCTTTCACAATGTCGTCAGCTCACCGGGCTCACCGGGCCCACCAACCGTCGATACGCATTTTAACAGACATGACGCTTGTGCTGTACCCTAAAGAAAATATCTTTGACCATTAAATGTACTTCTACATCTCTCTATTCTATGCCACACCTCTCTCTTTCTCTCACTAACGACCCTTGAGGTAATCGTGTGTAGTCTGGGCAATTAATTCTACCTACAATGCGAATGTAAAAACCTTTTGGCTTTGTGGTTCGCGTACTTTGCGATAAAAGACCGGTACTCAGAACTAAGTAGGTACTTGACGTAAAAATGTACTACGCGAAGTAAATAGTCAGTTTTACAAAGATATCATTCAACTTTCATAAGGTTAAATTCAAAGACTAGTCTACAAAGAAAGTTTGTTTTAAGTACGTACGAAAATCTATTCTCAAGCACGTCCGTGTCGCATAATTTAAATAGATTTATATTTATTTGCTTCTTACTTAGATCTAATAATAATGCAGCCTACATTATACGTCACACTATAGGGCACAGGCCTTCTCTCGGAGAGAGAAGGGTATAATCACCACGCGTGCCCATGGCGGATTGGCGATTTCAAGCGCTGAAGTATGTGAATATTCAGGCACTGAGTTTTCCTCACGATTTTTTCCTTCACTGTAAGCGAAAGGCATTGCTGCTAAAAATTCAAAAAAGTTACATTAACTTAGAAAACAAGGTTATTGGTACAAGCGAACATTGCTGGAATTCGAACCATCGACCGCCTGAACGCCTGAATGTGAGACCGTTCTACTAAAAAAGCGGTGGTAGCTCGGTCGGGAGAACGCTCATATAGCTATTTTACTTTTAGAAAATATTAACTAACTAATATAGGTAGGCACCGAAAAAAGAACCTAGCTTGTCCTATAACAACTCACGTAACTAATTTATGCTTATTTCTTAGAAATAATAAGTGTGAAAATAAAAACCTATGTAGTTGTGATTGTAACCAACTATCTGAGTTTGAATTGAGAATATCAGCAAATACGTAAGTACTTACCAGTCATTTCCAATTTCTCAAAAAAGAACGAGATGGCACTTTACTTAATCAAAATTTAGCTATTTACTTTTTTCAGTTCTGTATCCAGCGGTTAGGAAATTAATTTCTTAAACACGCAATAATAATTAATGTAATTTTCTCCTAATTTCAGATATATTCGCAGCGTCGGAGAATCATTTAATTAAAGTAAGTGAAGACCTAATTTAGTAATGAATTCTATCTAACCTTTCCTTGTGCCTTTCACTTGCTTTATGATCTATCCTCAATTTGGGCTCCCATGCATTGTCTTATCCACCAACACAAAAAACTTTGGCCTTTGCATCTACGTAATGAGATGATTTATACAGCGTCCAGTGGCACCTTCACTACACTAGATGGATGAAGGGACCAGTCAGACGCTGCAGTGCCTAGGACATTGTTTTTTAGAGGGAATAGGCTTGCCCAGCACCTATACCATCCTGTCTGTCTGTCTGTCTGACTGTCTATCACCAGGCTGTATCACATAAACCGTGGTAGCTAGGCAGTTGAAACAACAGATGTTGAATTTCTGTTGCCGCTATAACAAAAATACTAAAAACAGAATAAAATAAATATTTAAGGGTCTCCCATATAACAAACTTAATCTAAAGACAGCGCTCGCCATCTAGCGGCCATCTATGTAACCTTCACAGCGCCGATGTCATGTCGTTAAATGTCAATGTTAAACGCTTCTTGTTGGTATCGATAGATGCGGCGCTGTTGTCAAATTCGATCTTTGTCTAATGTTGTATAGATGTACGGAACCCTTTGTGCGCGAGTCCGACTCGCACTGGGCCGGTTTTTTGGAATTCTTTGCCTCGTGGTTGATTTTATTGGTTCTTTTTTTGTTAGAAAGAGTGGTCCCACATAAATGTGGTTAAGATTTGTTGACAGAATGTATGAGATAATCATCGAACTCTTCTTTTTAGTGTCTGTTTTTCTCTTGAAGTCAGGTGATTTTACTAAAAAGGCCACGCACAGTGTAGGTTTCTGTAGAAACAGGGGTTTTTATCTGCTTTGCAGAACTAACAACTTCATCAAAGTAATATTCAATGGATTTTATATCAAGTTTTCCTTTTATAAGTTGGTATTACTCGTTAACTTGTAAAGCCTACTTAACCGTGATAGTTTTCCATTTAAATCCATTATATGTGCTACTGACCTGGTTTTTTTCACGTTTTTACAATCAACCGTTTAGCCTTGGGCTTTGCGCTTTAAAGCTTAATATTTCACAAATGGGACCCTAAATCGAAAAATGGTCTTTCTACACTCACAATGTTGTTAAACGACCAATCTAACGATACCCCACACTATGGTGTACAGACAGACGGACAGACATGGCGGAACTATAAGGGTACCTTGTTGACTACGGAACCCTAAAAAGTAGTTATAGGTAGGTTTGCTATTACTTCATGCATTCCATCGCAGAACAATCCGTTTTCAGTCCCCAAATATGTATTTTGCTTCCCCTAGCAACTAAAATGTTTTGCGCGGGCTAAACGAATAGTTTTATACAATGTTTTTAGCAGGATGCAGGCTTTGAGTCCGACAAAGTTCAACGTAGCCAGCCATAAAATTAAAACGCACACGACTCTTTTTAACCAACTCTATAAAAGGATATTCAATTCAAAGCGTATTTTTTTAGTTTCATTTCTATGATGCAGTTTCAATTGCAGCGGGCTGTAACTTATCTCTGGTAAAAAAATTAAATTATCCTTGTGTATTTGTACGAAGGTACTTAACTAACTGTTAAGTGTACTGGACGCCTGACCACTTAAAGTTTACTTGCGTACCAAATCACTTAACACGTGGAAACTAGCGTAGAGCGTGGAAGTTACCATAAGTATATAAATTGTGCCTTGCCAGTGGTGTCTGTATGGACTGACAAGGCACAAAATAATTATAATGTGTGTTTTCACTTTGTTCAAATTTATTTATTGAAACGGCAATAAATAGAATCAGAACGATTCGTCCGTACGCAATACGCATAATATGTCAACAAAACTTTAACATAAATAGCTAAACGTGGTAACAAGTAGCTGATTACTTGAACAGAAACAATGACTGAAAAAAGACGATCATCCTAGAGCTCAATAGCGTGATAAATTGTGTTTCTACCGATCTTTAAGCATTTAGTTTAAGACAACCGTACAACCATAATGCAGTGAACGTTAGAGACCCAATATTCGCTAATAACGTTGATAATATTCTTGCACTCTTGCGGCCCACTGGTAGAAAATGCTTGAGGCTGATAACTAAGTTAGCCTACTTTGCAAGCGAATTCAGAGTGGAAACTTAGTTCTGAACTAAGTTCGAGTTCGTTAGCGAATAGGAACGCAAATCATGCTCTTGGAACACTTGTCTTAGATCCATCTAGAGCGGCTATTGCACTGATGGAATTGCAATTACGTTTCGTTCTGTACAAGATCCGTTCTTTATGATGCCGAGACTTAGTAGAAAATAAAAAAAAAATAATCTTACGTGTCGAGAGTAGAGTGGTTAATTTAGTCAAACAATTTTTAGTACTAATAACGTTAGCTAAGAAAAAGTGCAAAGGACTCGCGCGTCGTGACGGCAAAGTGCGAGTCGAACTCGCGCATGGTGGTTTCCGTCATGTGCCATAAATGTGTTTTCAATAATTATTACATCGGGATACTTAGCAAGATTTCGACACGCACTTAAAGAAAAGAGATAAAAATATTTATTAGTTAAGCATGGGTAAACTTCGCCGGTTTTTTGTATTTGTTGTTATACTATAAGGACTGAACTATAATCACACCCAGTTTTACACTTACCAATTTCATTCATCATCATCATCATCAACTCACCGTTGCCCACTGCCTGGTATAAGCCTTTTCCCCCAAATGGCATCTCTCACGGTCTCTTGCCATCCTAACAGTTTGCTCTACATAACACAGAAAATTTCTACTTTACAGTCTTTTGGTTTGCATGATGTATGCCGGGTGATTTGTTCGGTTAGTTTTTTTGGAGGTTAACATTTTGTACTTCATATTTTTGTCGAAATAAATCTCTTACAACAATTAACAAAATAAATAAACTTCTCAAATGATCCTTTACTTTGAGTGGAAATACTTTAGGAAACTAAAGTCAAGTGCCTTTTTAAATACGTGAGGGGAATGTCGGTAACCGGCCTCTCAGTTTTATTATCAAAGTTTGGGCCAAAGTTCTCCCACTCAAACTGCTCTTACGCCACTTGTTTTCGTCTACGTAATAACATCTTAGCTCTTTGAATGGTATACGCAAGTTTTTTTTTTTGCTAGAAGAAAGTTTTGCGGAAACGTCAGCGTGGAAAAAACGTTCCTGAACAAACTTTTTTCTAACGTAATACCAAAGATGATGATGATGTGATGTAACATCACAGATAAAAAAAGTGTAAGTATGTACCTGTATTCCATCATGTTCTTTCGTAGGTTCTGGATAGTTCAATCGCTCTAAGACGACGTTTTATTTTAGTTACAAGGCTCCATTAAAAATGCGTAAAACTGTAAAACTAGAAATGCATCGTTTTTGTCGTTATAGTGTAAAATAGGTAAACAAAGCGAATAAAAGTTCTATAGTGTTACATGCTATGATTTTTGTAAAGCTGACATCGGCATTTTTTCAAAAACCCAGGTAGGTACCTACAAGTTTTTTCTGCTAGTGCCATTATTGAGTAGGATTTAGCGTGAAACCAAACTCTCAACTCCTATTTTCGTTGCTGCAAAATCAGGCATGATTGAACTGACAATAACCGCAACAAATCAACCCTCAGATTTCCATACATATATTCATGAATGCCATACCGTTTGAAGCCTAGCATCGACAGATCAACACATTCTCGGACCCAATGCCATCTATCTCCATGGGGTATAAACCTCGAAATAGAATAACGCAGAAAGCTCAACCGAAAATGTATCGAGACACCGAAGGATTTTTTCTCCGGTAGTAACAACGCTAATTTGTGTACATAGCTTGGTTTCAAGTTGCGATAGTATGGGTTTTTCTTATTATTTGTTTTCGTGTTGTATTTTTGCTGTTAGCCACATTTTTGCTAAGGTCTAATAAATTGTGTTTCGTCGTACGATTTTATGTTTTTGACAATACGTAGTCAAATAAAATTACATTAAATGTATTTTTTTTTCAAAGATTCTAATTTATTTTCGAATTTTAACATTTTACTTTACAAATAACTTAGAAATTACTATTATTATAAAATAATGAATTATTATCAATTCACTTTAGAAATTACTCGAGATATGTGACACAGACAGGACGGCGCCGTCCTCAACAGATTTGGAGAGTTGAAGCTATTCGTGTCCGTAGGTTTACCCCCGTTACCTAACACGTGACTCCCTCGTGGTGCCAAACGAGTAACATTACTTGTAGTAGACCTTGAGTCGCAGCTACCAACCATCCACTACACAATACCACCAAGGCCACCAAGCGATGCCCGGGACATATTTCATAGAACTACAATCCATGGTTTACTGTGACAATATGATGTACATTGCAAAATCGATAAACCGGCAGATTGATAAGTAGTAAGACTCGGCTACGCAATATACATCGAATTGTCATAGATGAAACGCGGCCCTTGTGACGCCTCACTTAACGAAAGCCCGTCATAGGCCTCTTTTTTAGGCGAGATTGAGGCCAATCGTGAGCCTGTGTTATATAAAAATCCTTCAGCGCTATCTACGCTATTGTAATCTGCATCTTTTCTATTAGGCCCGGGGCCGGCCGTCGACAACCCTGTCATTTGTTATTTCAGGGTGTATCTTCAAAAAAGCCGGCCAGATACAAACAGCCATAAAGTTTACTAAATTATTCAGTCAAACTTCACTCAAATATTTCATTTGAAAGGCATAAAAAAATTTGGTAACAATCCCTAGGCCTAGAGTAAACTCAGGAAGGGAAGGTCATTCGACTTGCACACTTGACGTGAATTTCATATATGTTTTAGTCCCTTGTTTCATGAAAGTACGAGACCTTCCCGGTTGAAGACTGGGAACCTTATATTTTCAGACACCTCATCATCATCAGCCATTTGACGCCCACTATAGAACACAGGCCTCCTTCGTGGTTTTCATAACCATGAGGGGTTTTGCCATAATCGCGACGCTTGGCAGGCGGGTTGGCGATCGCAGTATGCGATTGGAATCTCAGGAAGACGCTGCTGCCCGTCTCCTGGTAATTGATTTCCTTAGTCGCCTTCTACGACATCCACGGAAGGACACCTATTTTGAAGAAATATATAACTTTACATTGGTCTCACCTTGGTAAACTACGACTGGTAAACTACGACGTAGGATTACAGACGGCCAGCCCATGGCCTAGGTATATGGACTAAACAGATGAAAATTTTTTTTTTTCTTCAAAAGCGAAGGATCTCGGTCCAATCTGCTACAGACAGCCAGAGTGACCCGTGTCCAGCCGTTGTCATGCAAATTAGGATTCTGGAAGCCTCGAGGCTGAAACACGATCAATCCTCTACTTTCGTCGTTCAAATACTTCTGGTGATTTCTTCCGAATCGCCAAAGGTTTTCATGAAGATCAGTAATTATTTACGATTTTCTTATCGAAATTTCTGTGAAATAATGTTGATATTAAACCAGATCTTAATAGGCCAGTCCATTGGATAAAGCGTCGTTAGACAGATGATCCTGTCCTAAAATGTCTACAGTGTTTTTCATATCTCCTACAGGTTTCCGTACCTCAAAAGGAAAAACGGAACCCTTATAGGATCACTTTGTTGTCCGTCCGTCCGGCCGTCCGTCTGTCTGTCAAGACCAATTGAAGCTGTGAACAAAATCAAACTTTTAAATTAACGTAAAAATAAGTTACGGCCGTTTATGCCGCAAAAAAAATGTTTATTTCGACATTTATAGGAATCAAAATTTATAGGGTACTTTCCGTTGACCTAGAACTATTAAATTTGGCAATTAATATTTTCTTATACTACAGATACAGGGGAAAATCTGAAAACTATACTAATTACATTTGTAATTAACTCATGAAAAAAATTGACTTGAAAGTTCGGGAGAAGCTCGGAAAAAGCTTTTTTCTTCTTCTTAAAAACTGCGAAACTCGATTCCTGAACTGTACGTAATATGTAAGTACCATCCTACAAATTTGTGCGGAATCCTCGGTGCGCGAGTCCAAATCGCACTTGGACGGTTTTTTTTATTAGCTACAAACAGACAAAAAAAGGTGACCTATGAGCAACCTAATAAATCCGTTAGTAGCAAGCAGTTCGTCTTATCCATTTAATATTCTGATTAATTTTGGATACTCATACTTTAATACTCAAGGATACTCATAATTTTACGTGTGATTTACAAACTCCTGATTTTTTTTAAGAATATAAAAATACTCACTTATAGCCGGTTTTTTTAACATACGTAATTAAGTACATATTTTTTGAGTAATCTTTTCATATCAGACCCTCGGTGGAACTCTCCATTTAGAGGTTTTAAAGTGACATTCTTATCTCGGAAGGAGAGCCTCATGTTTCTCTTCACCATGCAAACTTCCGCCCTATTGTGTGTTAGTGTTTCTTGCAGGCCAACATAAATTTCCTGACAAATTAACATGAGATATCACCGCGTTAGTGCTGTGTTTAGACACGAAGACGCCCTGTCGCCATTTATTTGTTTGGATTAGGAAAGGGGCAAAGGGTAACTTTAGTAAGTATAACGAGCTTCTTGAATAGCGTTACATTTTCAATCTCTCTCTGTCCTCTCTCTCTCGCTCTTTCTTCTTAATCCTTAACATAGTTCTTAACGCTTAACATTTTTATCCGCCTTCAAAAAAGAGGAGATTTTCAATTTGTTGGAATCTTTGTATTTTTATGTTTTATGTACGTTCCCCGATTACTTTAAGATGCCTAAAATGCCATCAACTCTCCAGGTAAATAGACATTGCTATGATAAATCTGCAGGGAAATTGTCAGTATTCTAATCTTTTTATCTAAGGAGGTATCTCTTGTCGAAACTTTGTTGAATCGCCTTAGTAGAACGAAAAGGCACTATTATTTAACTATCTCGTTATTTTGATTAATTAATGCCGTGTTTTTTTTTAGCTAGGCTAAGCAAACAAATCGATCAAACCAAATGTGTAGGTAAGTCAGACAACAATGATTTATTTTCGGACGACGTAATTATCGTTGATATCTCGGTGGGCTGAGGACAATGACGTCTTGAAGTGCGAAGCCTCCACCTCTTTTTTGTGTCACTTAGGTCTATTCATTTAGCTTACCTCGATATAATGCTGCGAAGATTAGCGATTCAGAAAGGAAATCTAGTGAAAAGATGATAAAGGTACACAATGTGTGATATTCTATAAGCACTTTGAAAAATGTGTGTTCCCATTTATGGATATTTTTACCTTTGCTATATCAACATTTGCGTTTAATTAGAATATATTACCCGGTTGGCCTCAATTGTATCATCATCATCAACCCATTATGTCCCCACCGAGGGGCACGGGTCTCTTCCCTGAGGAAGGTATAGGCCATACTCCACCACGGGGGCCAAGTCCGGATTGGTGGAGGCTTGTAGACTAGTGGCTCGTCTACTGTCAGAAGTTGTCAAGCCGCCCTAAGGCCTCTGACTTGGCTTAACGACTGCCATCTATCGACGGCAGCCGGCACCAACAGCTTAACGTGCCTTGCGAAGCACGGAACCGCTCGGAAAAATGCCACTAGCGTGCACACTAACCACACAATTGTATAAGGGATGTCAATGACACCATTATTATAAATAATATAGTGTTGATTTGATCAGTTAAAATAAGCAGTCGAGTATTAGTTACAAAAACAGAGTAAATAATATGTACCTACGTATATAAGTATATTTTTTTCTTAACGAACAGTACTTATTCGAAATCACTTTATTGATAAGAATAATTAAATAATTAGCTACTTATTGAAAGAAACAATTATGTGCCTACGGATCGCTGGGCTATGCACACATAATATGAGGTAATGTTAGATAAATGTTCCGAAGACTACGCCAAAGATTTATTTACCTATTTTTATTTCAAACAGCGTTATTTACACTACAACCCCTGAGACGGATAAAAAAAACCAAGTGAAAATACTTTGTGAAATAGAGATTCATTTCATGCTCGCTCTGCAGGTATTTAAATTGTACGTTTCGCCAAGTAACGTAGAACAAATTATTTTTTATTCAAATCCAAGGGATTTGCCTACTCAGATTCGACAACACTCCGCAAAGACGCGATGCCATTGTGCGTTGAGTAAGCATAATAACATTGACAAAGCGAGAGCACAAAACAAATAAGACAGAAGAGTGCTCTAAAATAAATATTCAGATTCCCTCGGTGAAGGGAGAGTGATTTAGTAGCATTTGAAGAGCTTGGAGCTCTTGGGGTTTTTTAGGGTTCCGTACCCAAAGGGTAGGGACCCTATTACTAAGACTCTACTGTCCGTCTGTCTGTATGTCCGTCACCAGGTTGTATCTCATGAACCGTGATAGCTAGACAGTTCAAATTGTCACAGATAATACTAAAAACTACAACAAAAAATACTAAAAACAGAACAAAATAAATATTTAAGGGGGGGGCTCCAATACAATAAACGTGATTTTTTTTCCGTTTTTTGCTCGATATTAATAACAGCAACAGGACGACGCTTGAAATATTCAAATGTTGTATGGATGGTACGGAACCCTTCGTGCGCGAGTCCAACTCGCACTTGGCCGATTTTAGTTCAGAATTACCTGCAATTCACCGGAATGCGCGCATGCAACGACTATTGAATGATGATAAAGCGAAATAGGTTTGTCAGATTCGTGGCAAGTGGCAAACCTCGGTGTTTGTCTACCCCTTCGGGATGCAGGCATGAGTTTATGCCTACATGTAATTTACCTACAAAGTTGGCATTAGTTGCTTGGTTACTTAGATAGACACTAACCGCTGATTTTTGCATTTTATTGAGTACCTATTTCACTAAAACATACCTTACGCTAACGGTGAAGGAAAACATCGTGGTTGGCTCCGCACGTATTGACTTGTCTTTCCTGCGGGCTAGGCCGACTAAGCTGTCAGGATGGTATAGGTGCTGGACAAGCCTACTCCATCTAAAAAACAATGTCCCAGGCACTGCAGCGTCCGAGTGGTCCCTTCACCCATCTAGTGTGAATGACGTTGTAAAAATCATCTCATTACGTAGAAGCAAAGGCCAAAGTATTTCACTAAGTATCTGTCTGTAACCTTCTTTTCCTAAGACGTTTTCAATGGTATCATAACGACGCGAATGACACGTCTTAACGCTCAAAGTGACATTTCAGCGCTACAAAACGCACTTACAAGCGCCGTCGCGCTGAAAAGACTTAACCATACTTAAGTATTTACTTAGTGAATTTCTCAATTCAAAAAGCGGTGATCAGAGTACTAAGATTACTCGCTAGGCTCCACCCACCCGGGACCACGTATCGAGTCGTCAAAGGTGAACCTGCGGACCCCCAAAAATGTTCTACCCGTAGAAGATCGTTCAAACTTTTCTTGCCAACTGGGACTCTATAAATATTATTCTGGATATTATGTGGAAAGATCTGCGTTTCAACTATGTTAGTGCTAGTAGATCAATGACTCTGCAGTTCCTGCATTGTCAAATTCTGACATTGTAGTGTCATAAAACGCACGACTCGTGCTATCATGCCACCTGTGTATGTATTTAGCATGCCGATTTATAAAAGTAGCTCTAAACCGATATTAGTGACAAATCACGATCAAGTCGCACGGTGAAACTGGGGCTTTGATATTGACACATCCACTTTACACATCATAATAATTGTGACTCTTTATTCCGGCTGTGCAATAAAGTGTTCTCTATCTATCTACAAGCTGTGAAGAATACTTATGTTTTAAACAAAACTCAATAATCTAAGCAAAGATTTTCTAATATCTACTTTCCAGGTAAAAAACTACATCCTTTCTCAAAAGTTATTGTTTCACACTTTATACACCATTTGTAGGCGCTATTCCCGAACATATTGCTAAAGTAACAGTTTGTATTCGTTGCCTGAAGATGGTTGCAAGCATTCAACATCTTTCTAGTCGTTTAAAGAGATAAAAGTATATTCATCGCCACATACATTTTGAGGCGAGATATAAATGTACATCTTAATTGAAAAACTAGACATAAAAATGGGTGTATGTTTTGCATTAAGGGCTGTTAAATGGCCTGCGACAGATTCAGGATTTGCTCCTACACCCATGAAGTCATAATTTAAAGCAATTGATTCATTGGGGAATTGAAAGAGATTGCATCCACTTTATCTACGAGTTGCAGCAGCGATGAATTCACAACAAACATGTAAATGGTGATCAGCTGTCGACAGTACCAAACGTAAAGTTTCTTCATCAGATTCTTCTTCACATAATTTACTTACCTGAAACTGACAACTGTGATTAAGCCAGAATTATGTGTTTCAATGAATAAAATATTTCAGTTTGAGTTTTCTTTATCTTACGATGTATTGTGTCCGGGAATGTTGCCAATATGCCCGGGCACGAGAGTACAGAACCAAAAGGAAGGGTTATGAATTTAACAGACTATTTATGCATGTATATTTATGTTGGCATATTTTTTTGTATTTACGGAGGGTCTACCGTAGCGCCTGAACTAGTCAACCAATTTTAATGAATAAGGTATCAATCGTTTATGGTCCGGGTGAAATCAAATGTTGAACGAACAAAATCAATATGTGGATGTTGCATACAGAAACATGGGATTTTTTCCAGACTTTCATTAAAATTTGCTATTTTTTTACTTTCACATTCGCGGGCATACTGGCAATAATCCCGGGCACAGTACATCAATAATAACATCTCAGTCGAGCCTACCCTTCCGTCGCATCTATGCAGTGAGGCGATTATCCGCCAATATCGCCGGCTTGTCGGTTTATCTCTCGCCTGCTGCCGCACCAAATGACACGCATTAAACCTAAACGGCTCCGTTAACCTACGTACAGTGCGAGCGCACCCAGTTTCGCCCCTAAGTGTCTTTATTAAGTAATGTGTGCCGTGTTGCCTTTGAACTAGCATTTTCGGAGCCTCGCGAATATATTTGGCCGCGCCTGGCGTAATTCATTGCACATGAAAGTACTTACAAGAGCTAGACTAGTCTAATACGTGAAACCATCATAGTTAGAGCAATGTATATATATTGATAGATATATCTATTTCTGGATATAGTTTATTTTATTTTTGTTTTTTAAGATAGAAAATTTATTTGCGATACCAAAAGGCACGCAATAAATAAGAACCAAGAATTCATGCAACAAAAGTCAATTAATATAGATATAGATAGAGTATTCTTTATTGCACACCAGCAATTGCAATAATAACGTAAAGAATAAAAGATTTTTTTTTTACTTTGGCCTTTGCATCTACGTATGAAATGTAAATTATTATCTCTAACGGGAGCACTGCGCGGCATCACTCGATGTCTTCCTAGACAAGTCCGATACACGATTTATAATTCTCTTGTAAAACCGCACATAGAATACTTGATCGAGTTGTGGGGATCAGCAGCTAAAACAAATCTGCTTCCAGTACAAATTGCACAAAATAAACTTATTAAAAGACTATTTGGTTATGACTATCTGACGAGCACGACAAAAATTTATGCAGAAACAAATTTACTTAATATATCCCAAACATACCAATATAAGACTTGCATACTTATAAGAAAAATATTAACAAAAGATATTCATACCCAAATAACTTTTACAAAAAAGACTCACTTGCAAAAGCGTCTTACAAGACAAGCTAATAATATTTTCATACAACATTATAGAACAAAGTATGGAACGAGGAGCTTAGTATCTGAGGGTGCTACTATGTACAACAAACTGCCGAAAGATATAAAAGAAGCCAAATCTCTACTCATTTTCAAAAAACTACTTAGAAACCACATTAGAAAGGACTCTTCAATAGACAAATAAATTTTCACATTTTTTGTGATCTCAAAAAGCCTGAAGAAGTATTTTTTGGTATTTTTAAATTTTTATTATTTACGTTTTATATGGAATAAAGGCAACGTTACTCCAATCTGGGTGGGACGCATGTTCTCCATTTTGCGTACCGATTTAATTAATGTAAACAAAGCCTTACGAAACATCGATGTAACTGGATCGTAGTTTTGTATTAAGGACTACCCTCTATTATTGTTTTAATTCCTATAACTGTCTGTCGATATCGTATTGTTACCTACTTAACGAATTGTTTCTCAAGTAAGTGAATTTATGTATTCTTATTGAGAAATAAATATCTTAAACCTTAAACCTTAAACCTTTATACAGCATCCAGTGACACCTTCACTCAGACTAGATGGGTGAAGCGACCACTCGGACGCTGCAGTGCCTAGGAAACTGTTTTTTAGATGGAGTAGGCTTGCCCAGCACCCAACCATTTAATTCATTAACACAATTTTATGGCGGCCTGATCATGATTTCGAACCCTATTGCATTACTTCAAAAAAATACACTCAATCATAAACAAACCATATCAGCACAAAGACTAATAAAAATCATATTGGTGTATATGATATTGGTGGTATGATTGGTGATTACAATTTTGTTTGAAACATTGAAACTCGCCATTATCTACAAAAAAAACATTAATAACAACATGAAAAGAAAATTCTCTTAAAATATGGTTAACAACATTTGTGAAGTTATAGTAGCAATACCCACTCGCTAACGGTGAAGGAAAAACATCGTGAGGAAACCTGAGTGTCTGAGCTATTCATATAGCTCAGCGCTTGAAATCGCCAATCCGCGGTGGGCACGCGTGGTGATTAAGCCCAACTCTCTCTCTCTGAGAGAAGGCCTGTGCCCTACAGTGGGACGTATATACTTATATAAGCTGCTTATGCTTATGCATGGTTAACGAACATAACAATGGGAAAAATACACCACGCCTTCGTCTCGTCGATCAACCAATAAAAATGTTACTTGCAACGTACGCTTGAATCTTTCTTATTTCTGTGCTTACGTGTGTAAACATATGTACTTTCTGACTTTTAGCTGTAAGTGGCACAATGTTTCATCGGCTGCGCTTCCTATTGCCTTTTCTCAAATAACATCACGTATGCTGTCTCCGATTCAACCCAATTTCAATAAAAATGGAGCCAATGAAACAGTCACATTGCTAGACAGGGCCAAAATTTACTAATTTTGCCATGACATCACCGATTGCTTACCAAAATAATGGCCAGTAAGGCCCGCGTAAACCGCACATTTAAACTACCAATTAGCCACACCAAATGTCCTCATAAGTTGTTCATTTTACTTGTAAAATAAAAGCAAATAATATAAAAACTCACACAGACATTTAGCGGAGCAAATTTTATTAAGGTTTGTTAGGACCGTGGCAAGTGGCAAACCCTTGTCTCTGTCCCCTCCAGGGTACAGGCAATATAGGCGTGAGCTTATGTAATTTATGTAACATAAATTTATTCTATTTATACACATTAAGATTTAATAATTTTTGTTTTTATTTTGTCTCCTAAACTAACATTTATTGCAGGAGAATACACAAAAACTACAAAATTTCTTTATTTCATGAACAGGATGCATTTTGACAAGGGTTGGGACTCTCCTGTTAAGTTAAAAAAGAGGCCCGCTCTTTCAACGAATATAAATTTATACCTGTGTTACAATAAAGGTGTAAGCTAATACTAAGTTAATGATAATTTAGTACATCTAGGATTTAGTTTCAGATGTGGATACTAATAAGGAATTAATATGTAAAACCAGTAAAACATGCAAACATTTTAGTTTAGTTGGGTAATTCTTCTGTCTGCACATAAGTCAGAGTTTTCAGCCAAGTTGACAGAGCGTTTTTAAATTCTTACAGTATACCAGAGGGTTCTAGGAAAAGTGATATAAAATATAAAAACAATCAATCGAATTGATTTATTGACTCACTGGCTCCTGAAATACTAAACTACTTCAGGAACCAATCAATCAATTATATATTTATTGATTGTCTTATAACATTTATTTATTTATTTATTTATTTTATTTACATAAATATTGCAACATGACAGTAATTAGGTACACCAAAGTGTTACAATATTTTGACTGAGCACTACCTATCAAACATCTTCTAGCATATTATATTATGTATCAATCTTTACAGAGTAATACTTTTACACGTAATGAGAATCCTATATTGTAGGGAGAGAATCTGAGAATCACAATTCAATTTCGGAGTGGATAGAAATTCCCATCTCCCGGGCTGGGATTTCCACGATTCAATTTGTAATGAAATAGGCATCCCGCACTATTGAAACGAAAATTTGTTTCCTCGTATGCTGATTTGCGGGTTCATTACGATCGCGGGGTTTGCTTGGTGTATAACCGTAAATTTAGCTGCCGATTAAATTGTGTATCCTGCTCTGAGTGTTCATTCAAGCATAAGCTCGAGAGTTTTGCCAAATAAATGTTGGAATCACTCATTTTTCCTTGCGTTGGTCACAATAACTTGGTAGCTGAAGCAGAAGATTACAGATGACATTTCTTAACGGCGCTCCCTACGTATATCTTATCTCCTAATTAGTATTAAAAATTAGTATTATATATACAAATTAGGAAATTGATATGAGATGTCAACAATGAGCAAGAATACTGTTAGACTTAAGTCCCATAATAAAAGTGGTTTATATTGATGTTTATATTATAAGAGTAACCCCCTTAACTTAAGTTCTACAGGACCTCAGCGACACCCTGTATAATTAGTGTTTTTGACTGAAAATATTTCATTGCTGCTTCAAGTCTTATGATAAAAATATTTATCAAAGACAATCCAAATCCAAATTCTAAGCTTGAAATCGACAATTCGCGGAGAACACGAGTGGCGATCTATCTTGGTGACGCATACAGGGTTAGCTCAAAAATGCGCAATTTTTTAAATATATACCTCGATTAAAGTTTGTGTTTTAGAACCGCTTTTGTTTTATGAGTTTTTATCTTGAAATATACCGATAAATAAAATTACTCGAAACATAACTTTATGTATGAATTGCGCCTTTTAGAGGTAACCTCATGTAGACTTCATATTGAGACATTCCTTTTGGCGCTGTTTTTCTCTGTACAGCTAGTTAAGAACCGAGGGAAAACTGTACCTATCTTCGGGTTAATATTTCAAAGCAGGCAATAAACCACCAATCGACGGCTCAAGTTCGGGGTATTTTAAATAATTTCCCTCGAGACGCGTCCGCAATTTATCAATGTCGTCTCAAACGTAGGCTGTAGCGTGACGTGAAATTAACCACTTATAATGTCACGTGTGAGTGTTACTAATGGGAGACTAGTCATGTGGATTAGGTCGTTTTCGTGTGGTCCAACGGAAAGTTCGCTTGATCGAAACGAGCTAATACATTTTAATTTTCAGCCAATTAAAGGGCGGTGGTAGAGCGATCTGTAGAACACTTGCCTCACATTCGGAAGATCGTTGGTTCGCATCGCACCCCGACGCATGTACCAATGACTTTGTCTTATGAGTTACGTATATTTGTGAATTTGTAGTAGCGATACCACTCACTAACTGGAAAACATCGTGAGGAAACCTGAGTGCCTGAGGTGTTAACATGCCTCAGCGCTTGAAATTGTCAATCCTCTGTGGGCACGCGTGGTGATTAAGGCCACACTCTATCTCTGAGAGAATTCCTGTCAACGGCAATGGGATGTTTATAGGCTGCATTATTATATTATTATTGTTGTGGGGTCCAACGGAATGTTCACTTGACCGAAACGCTAATACATTTTCATTTTCAGGTAATATAATAGGTACTGTTAATTAAAGAAAGGGACTGCTGCTGCAAACCACTGTCTGCATCTCGGTCAAACAATATTGACGTCTATGTTGTATGAGCGACAGGCAAATAGTTATACATGCATGTATGTTATTGAAATAACGCAAAAGCTAAAAACCTTTTCTTCGATATCGATAATTGCACCACCATCAATAATAAGCCACAGTCATTTTTCTTTATAGCTTTATGATCATATGTAGTTAAGGGGATACAGTGGGCCACCTAACTAGCGCCACCAAATCAAATTATATCGAAAAAAATATATAAAAAAAAAACACATCTTTGATTAGCTTATTTCCAGCTTCACTTACTTTAAGGGGCTCCAGTAACCATCATGTTAATAGTGATTTTCAGGACCCATGGGCGTGAACCTAAGGCAAAAACCGAGTACTAGATAGCATTAACGCCAAAAACGGCCGTCTATCTAGTCCCAGGTTTGTGATTCGTAGTCGTAGGTCCTAAAAATCACTTTTAACATGATTGAGAGATTGTGCAGACACTTTTTGCAAATTCGATCTGTAAAAAATACATAATTTATGAAAACGCGAATAAATCGCAAGATATTTTAGTAAAATTTAATAGTAGTGTCATTTAGAGAGTATTTGTGACATAAGTACATTATAAGTAAGTTTCAAAAGGATTTGTTAACAAAAGATAATTTTGCAGACACCTAAAAAGGCTTACAATGTACCTGCGTACCTTTAACAATTTACTATATATCTTAGGAACACGAATCTATTTGAAAATCGTTACGTAGATAAAATGTTCATTCCACATCCAAACCAATTTTTTTTTAAATTAATTTGCCCCCCACAGTACAGATGAAATTCTAGCGTGGATAACTCTATTTTAGTTAATCTGTGCTACCACTACTTTACATTGTATCTTTCTCATCTGTGCCTTTGAAATTGTGGTTATTTGGATAAATGCTTTTTATCTTTCTCCGTGTGGCGCCGGATTAAGAATAGCGTCACTCAATATCATCCCGTGGATATCGAAGAAGGCGACTAAGGAAATAAAGTACCAAAAGACGGGCAGCAGCGTCTTCCTCAGATTCCTATCGCATACTGCGATCGCCAACCCGCCTACTAAGGGTGGCGATTATGGCAAAACCCCTCATGGTTATGAAAACCATGAGGGAGGCCTATGTCCTACAGTGGGCGTCAAAGGGCTGATGATGATGATGATGATCTTCCTCCGTGGGCCTTAGTTTAGAACAATATAATCTGTCAAACGTTTGCCTAAACTACTGGCTTACAATAGAATGTAATAGATTGTATTGCAGATTTCGTGTGCGCAATTAGTCCAAGGAGCTTAACTGGCAAGCTTAACATTTACACTCTCTGGGGTGGTGAAACTTGCGTAATAGACAGTTGCAGATACAGATTGATACACTTTATATAAAAACTGGCTAAGTGGGAGTCGGACTGGTTCACGAAGGGTTCCGTACCATTATCTAACAACATTAGATAAAGATCGAGACAATATATATTAGGTACATTGAAAACAGCGCCATCTATAGATACCAACAAGAAGCGTTTAACATTGATATTTAATGACATGACATCGGCGCTGTGAAGGTTACATAGATGGCCGCTAGGTGGCGAGCGCTGTCTTTAGACAACGTTTGTTGTATGGGAGCCCCCCTTAAATATTTATTTTATTTTGTTTTCAGTATTTGTTGTTATAGCGATAGCAGAAATAATCTGTGGAAATTAAAACTGTCTAGCTATCATGGTTCATGAGATACAGCCTGGACAGACAGACAAACAGGCAAACAGTTCGTACCCCGTTGGGTACGAACCCTTGAAACGAGCGCTTTTCTTGGAAAAAGCTCGCGTATCTCATTGCAAAGTACCGCGTACATACGTAATACCTTTGCGCTTTTTATTGCCACTGCTAGCGCTCTCCCAAGCGTATACTGTTTTCTTACAACTCGGCGCAACTTGAGCTACATTGAAAAACAAGAAGGAGGCGGATGGCTTACGTAAATCAGACCCGTCGAGTTTTAATTTTTTTAAAGTTTTTTTTATAAGTTTGTTAATTCACGTACTGAAACCGTTTTCAAAACACTACAGCATTATAAACTCAGAAATAATTTAAACGAATTTAAATTCAAAGTGTAGGTATTGTAGAAGTATTATTTGGTGCCGGTGCCAAGTTACATGACCAGCACATACATTTAGGGTTTTGGATTGAACAGTGATGTCGGATCAGAATATGTGAAGAAAAAACAATTACTATTTCTCAGGGTTGTATTAATAAAGCGCTCTTGCCTCTGCGATAACTCTTTCTAGATGTTATTCACAACGAAACAGCAACATGACAACACACTCAAGCAAACATCATCATCATCAACTGCTCCTAAGTGACCCGCACCAAATGCAGAACGATTCCAATTGTCTAACTGTCAAATTCCATACTAATTGCTATCGCAAACGTCAGGATTACGTCAGGATTTGGTGCGCATAATATTAGGCTCCAGAGGTATGAGCGCTTTATTGATACGGCCCTTAATGTAACTAAGCTACCAGTACACCCGACATATAATGATGATAACAATAACTTCAGCGCAATACAATCACTTGACCTGGTCCCAAACTAGGATACGCTGTGCTATGGTAACCAGGCAAGGTCGTCATAAACATGAAAATACACCCAGACTGAGGCCATAGCGGTGGTAGCCTAGTGGGTAGAACATTGGACTCGGAAGCGGGAGACCCAGGCTCGATTCCCAGTGCGGGCATGTACCTATGACTTTGTTTTCTAAGTTATGTACATTTGTGAAGTTATAGTAGCAATACCACTCGCTAACGGTGAAGGAAAACATCGTGAGGAAACCTGAGTGTCTGAGCTATTTACATACCTCAGCGCTTGAAATCGCCAATCCGCGGTGGGCACGCGTGGTGATTAAGCCCACACTCTCTCTCTCTGAGAGAAGGCCTGTGCCCTACAGTGGGACGTATATAGGCTGCTTATGAGGCCATTTATACAAATGTACGGCGGCCCCCAGTGCGAATCGAACCCACGATCTCTGTTTTGGTAGCTAAGCGCCTTAACGGCTAGAACAATGAAGCAGTCAATATCAATATCCCGCTATTTCTTATTAAGGCTGCTGCTATGTCCGGCATCCGTCTCGGTCGCGCATTCCAACATTTTTATGATTGTAATTAAATCACGGACATTTAAGACCTATTTTTGTTATCACATACTTTTTTTATTAAGATGCTTAACAATACGTCCTAATGTAGGACTCGGGCCTTCTCTTAGAGAGAGAGTATAGGCTTAATCATCACCGGTCGTGCCCACCGCAGCTTGGCCGTTTCAAGCGCTGAGGTATGTGAACACCTCAGACACTTAGGTATTCTCTCAATGCTTATAAGATGCAATTTGGAAGCCACTTTTCCTTATCAAGTGTAGCAAAACAGAAACATATTTAAAAAATATATATTATCTAACAATGCCTCAGAGCACATTTGAAGATACACTAGCTGACCTGGAAAAAGTTGTTTGGTTTACTACGACTTATTCTAAGACCTACCAAATATACACAAAAAAAATCAGAAGAATCGGTGAAGCCGTTTCGGAGGAGTTCGATATCAAACACTGTGGCACGAGATTTATATATTATATATTAGGTATAATACATAAATATGTATTAGCTTTTCATTTTCTTATATTTTTCTACAATAATTAAAATCATAGAATGTGCGAGCGAGACGAATGCCAGACGTAACAGCAACCTTAAGCTTTCTCTAAACCCACACCATTCAATACCCATAAAATAATAGATTTTGTAGGATTCCAGTTACCTTATACAATAGCGCTTCGAGGCGAACTGAGATACAGCCACTGTATTGCTCATAACCCTCTTGATTTTCAATAGAAACAGTACGGATGTATTATCAAATTGCACATGTTGTTGATGCGTTTGACCGCACCACGCATAAATCCATAATCCATCCACAGTAGTTATTTCGATGAATCTGGATAGACTAATGCTATGTGAATACCACAGACAACTGGTTTCCTCACGATATTTTCTTTCGCCGTTACCAAGTTGTATTGATATATAATAATAATAACTTTCACACAACAATTCATGTCCTCGTCCCAAACTCCTACTGTTGCTACTATTATAGGGTCAAAACAAAACTCAGAAAACAAGGTAATAGTGCATGCCGCGCCGCTTTCGAACCCATGTCGTCTTGAATGAGAGGCCAGGGTTCTACCGAGTGTACCACTCTGCTGATCCCTACATTTTTTTCTCTACCCATTTCGCAATTTACGCGCTCTACTAATATAAGTAAGTAAGTAATTTCGTTTATATCCTTCTCACAGAGGTATCAAAACATATAGTAGGTACAATTTGAGTAATCAGGACTTATTCCTATGTGAGAGGCTGGAGTACATACTAGGAAAGATCCTGTGTGACAGATCTCCAGGCCCTCACTAAACTTATGATGCATTGTTTCTCAATTGTATGTACATTTTTGAAATTTCTTAAGTTTAACAGGAAATTATAACCGGCACCTTGTGCAATAAATGAAATACAATTTAATCTTATTGAAGTTGAGTTAGGATATTATTTTTAAGAGATCTTCAGTAGAATCATAGTGGATTGTTAGCAACCAGTCTGTTACTTTTTTCTTGCAGCTGTATTTGGTGAGTGAGTATATTGATAAAATAAGATTTGCTTTGTTATACAAATGGCTACCCAAAAAGCAGAAGAACTTGTAAGAAAATTTGGTTTTTAGGGATACTGTTGTGCAAACTGCATGCTTTCTTCTTTTGGTTTCAAGCTGGGGGTAACCTCCAGTAAATAGTTTTCGAACGTAGAGGAATGTCCATTCTATACATTGTCTATCAAACTAAGCCACTACAAAAGGTAAAACACAGCAAAATTAAAAAAACAATAAAAAAGTCACAGAAAAAAAGTTGCTTGCCAAAATCTGTAATTTTACCAATTATATGTTTCAGGACGTGTTTAAAAAAATGCGCTTTTTAGAGGTAACCCTGTACAAATTAATAATATAGTGGCACTTTCTTATACCTGCACTCCACTTCCCAATAAAGAAAATTCTGTTTATAACGTATCCAACCATTTTTTTTCTAAAAATACGTGTAATCTTACAACTCCAGAAGAATGCACTCGCATGGTTGAACATTATTAATCCGTTCGGGTACAAATATTCAATCATAGGAGCTAAACAAAAATGTTTCCTTTGAAATGGGCAATAAAAATCCCTCCACTCGTCGAAAAAGCTTTTCCCAATGTTCTATTGGATAGATTTATAATAACAGTGGGTACGTTACGTGTTGAAGACACACCAAGATAGGTACTAAGCGTAATGGGAAACCTAGTATGTGAATGCATTTTGAATACATCTTTCAAATGACTTAAGAAGACTTTTGTTTATTTAACGAATGCAAACAGTGTATCGTACAATCATTTCTTAATCTATTACAAGTAGGTGATACTGAAAAAACTACTAGTTGTTCACGTCACCACGCCGCATTATGAATATTTTTGTACAGAAAAGTATTTTTTGGCAGACAGAAAGAAAATTTGGATAGAGACAGTGTATTAAACTATTACTGGCCACACATGGCCTCAGTCTGGGCGAATTTCCATGTTTGTGATGTCCTTGGCTGGTCACCCTATCACAGGGTATCTTAGTTTGGGATCAGGACAAGTGAATGTGTTGTGTGAAAGATATTACTTTAGCAAGAAAGAGACATGCCCTCGCTCAACAACTTTGGTCCGCAATCGGCGATTCGGCGACTCAGTTCGATGATGTTTGTTCGCTTGGTGTATTACAGGCCCAAATAAAACAAAAGATTACAGAAAGAAAATGGATGCCCTCACAAAGAACCTAAGAGCGGGACAATCTTTCAGGCTCTTCGCCGACGACGCGGTTACATCCCCCTATATTAAATATAGAGACGGAAAAGGAGATTCTAAAAACTTAGTAAATCCAGTGGGAAGGCAGTGAATGAATAACTAGTTATATTAAAATAACTCACGTATACGTGCCGGCTCTGAAGGGGTAGACAGAGACCAAGACTTTAGCTCGCTCGTTAATATCAAACTTCGCCACTAGCCTCAATCCTGATGGTGACATACATTTCTTGGTTGTTATTGGTTATAAACGGTCTCTTACGGCAGAGCAACATTGTGCTACAGTGCGGCATGCCACAAATTGTGACATGTGGCTCCTTGTTGCATGCTACAATCGCCAGTATAATTTTTGTCGAGGCAACATCGTGCCTAGATAAGTCGTGTGCCTAGTCTGCCACATGACGCAAGGTGTTGCAATGCCGTTGACTCTTGCCACAATGTGCGACATTTTTTATTATTGTAGCATGCGGCCTTGTGACATTCCGCAATGCCGCACAGTGTTGCCCCAGCTGAAAAGAGCCTTGAGTCGTAAACCGTTAGACCCAAAAGTTTTGGTTTCAGTTTGACTCGTATTTTGTAAATTAAAACTAAACTACGCTTTTATGTCTACATTATCTACATTAAACGTAACTGTATTACCCAATCGCGGCGTTTCCTCATAACTCCTTAACCAATGCTCAGATTTTGACAAATAAGTTCTCAATCGATTTTTTCGTCTTTGCGCGAGTGTCGTGGATATATAAAATCAGCATAAATACAACAAAGAGTAAAAAAATCACTAAAAATACAAAAATAAAAATACTTTAATAAAATATAACCTAATATATAACCTTTAATATATATAGTCGGTGCTGAACATTAACTGCTAAGCAGATGGGACCCAAATTCAACATTGTGTGTGACTCGTTGCGTTG
Source organism: Yponomeuta cagnagella (assembly GCA_947310995.1). Taxonomy (NCBI): domain Eukaryota; kingdom Metazoa; phylum Arthropoda; class Insecta; order Lepidoptera; family Yponomeutidae; genus Yponomeuta; species Yponomeuta cagnagella. Next base: position 17,480,817 of record OX371267.1, read on the forward strand.
GTCCCGCCTGCTTAGCAGTTAATTTTCAGCAGTCGGGTTGTTGGTTATTTTTTGTTACAGTTTTTTGCACGTTTATTTGTTATGTAAGTACATAGTTCAAACAAGAGTAGATTTTAATATATAATAATTACTTCCACACAATACAATCACTTTTCCCGATCGAAAATTAGGATACCCTGTGCTATGGTAACCAGAACATCACACACGAGTTTTAAGCTTTTATTCTTAACTAGCTGTTGCCCACGGCTTCATTCTACGAGTATGTGTGAGAACTACAAATCCCACAGGAACCGTATATTTTCCAAATTAAAAAGTAGCCTATGTGCAATTCCAGACAATCCAGATAATTTATATCTGCACCAACGTTCATCTAGATCCGTTCAGTCGTGCTTGAGCAGCAAAACTCCATTGAAACAAACTTTTTCTTATTTAATAGTAGTGAGATTATGAAAACGAAAATAGATTGAAATTAGATTGAAGAACCAAAAATTGTGTAAGCTGCGGACACTGAAAATACTACCATGGTGAACATCACACTCCACTCTTATGAATACCTATCTCCGGGATACGCTTCCCCGATATTCAGAAAGATTCTACGATAGATTTACGATGAAAGTAAATCTTACCGCAGCGCCAGTCTACACCCGTATTTCATTGACAACTTTCCGTTTAGATTGACTTCGACGTAATAAGTTTTCTTTAAAAGCATTACCACCACTCTTGGTTGTACAAAGGTTTCAGTGAGAGCTTCTTTGTGTGGCAATAATGTAAATTGCAAACCTTTGAATAAATAATATTAAAAAAACTCCCTGTGGAGACCTGGGTTTCCTCACGATATTCGATTTACATAAATGTCTGCAGATATTCTGCCGACGTGGCCTGTTTGAATGAACTACGGACACATAAGGAAGGAATGAGTGTTAGTGTGGCGACACCGTGTCTGGCACTGCCTTTCCCTTTATTGAGAACGATATTAAGAATCGACTATTGTATCGGGGCTGAGTTTATTGGCTGGAGATTGCCAACGGGGCGTAAGGGAGTACTTAAAAACTCATACAAATCTTTTTTTTTTATATTTTCCAGTTAATTCTCTACAAATTAAAAACCTATTAAACCTATTTTACCTATTTTATTTTAACCTGTCCTCAGCACGGGTTAGTGCAACAAAAAGAATAATAATCTCTACAAATTGTTAAAACAAACGCCTTTTCCAGAATACAATAAGAAAAATTTCCTAGAGTACATCTTTTTATACTCGCATGGTTAAGTTTTTGGCGGTATGTTATTTTAATTTTCTATCTATTTATACAGCCCATTAAGGTTCTGGAACCAATGTTCTGGCAAATAAACAAATTTTACTTTCACTTAAGCACACCTACTGATGAGCATAGGCCTCTTTACCGTCACGCCAACGTCACCGGTCCCCTGCCAATCTCGTCCATTGTCCTCCTGCCGCCTCCTTAATGTCATCAACCCATCGGGTAGGAGGCAAACCACCGACGGCCAGTTCTCGGCCACCACTCTGTGACTGCCTTCGTCATTTTAATTTTACTTAGAACTAACAATAACTTTGGGAGCTGGTTTTAATTCCACTCTACTGTATTGTAGCCTCAGATCATGTATTGATGGAATCTATATAGCTGACCCAGTCTAGCTTACCAGCTGTAACTTTTCTTGTGAAACCTAAACTACACTACAAAGTATCCTCACAAATATGTGTGTAGGTACTTTAAATTTAAGTGAAACTTTCTGATCACACAAAGGATAGTAAAAAAATGTTTCATGAAGAACAAAACAAACGGAAAACTCGAAAATTTCTCACTAGTTATAAAACATTTTACCCTCTATCCTTTAGTTTCTTCTCTATGATTTATGCAACAATTACGGTGTACCTACGCTGTACACCGCGGCTCTATAAGAAACAAATCTATTTCATCTACAGCGTGAGCGCAAAGGAAATCTGGCGTGAAAAATGCAATTATTTTATCAAAATAGCTGCTATAATTTATTGTGCCGTTCGCTCGAGTCGTCTGGAAACGATGGCGGGTTGTTCCCCGCTATACCTTTGAGAAATACGAGTGTTTAAAAGAATCAGAAAAAAATACAGCTATGATGAACGATTAATATCACTAAACCTGGACCCAAATACTAACAGCTTTTTCTATAAAAAACATGATTCCTTAAAACGCCGATTAAAATAGTCTGTGGTGGAGATTTTAGAAAAAATTATAACCACAGATTAAATAAACTGGCTCTTAGGAGTGCTTTAGAGGAAGCGTGTTTTAATAAATAAGGCCGTAAGACTACAATGTGTTAAAATAACACAAAACATAACAACCGTTTCTTCAATATCGATCCTTAAACCGCTTCCAACAGCAAGATTTCAAAATTCTCGACTATATTTTCTCTCTATATTATTTCTTAACGTGCTGAAAGTCGACGCGGTCTATAAGTATGAAAAATTAATTATAAGCTTCTGCTTGTTGGAAGTGGTTTAAATATAGATACCGTAAAACGATTTCGTAGTTTTGCGTTATTTATTTCAAGACTAAATATCAATAATAGTAAAATATATTTTATAAATTAACAACTTTGACATATAATCTTGACAATTTTTATCGAAAACGGACTATAAAAGAAGTTACGTTTTTTTTTATCGATAGCGCTACTGCCAATTTACACATTTGCGAACATCTACCAAAACGTGAATCCAATCACAGCCCCAGGGCGTATTCAGTCAGCCCCTGAAGTGGAACCATTGATTAATGGGTCGCACAAGAATAAGCCACCGGTAATGTGTTCCATTCCTTCCATTCCCAAACGAGTCGGTGGCTGCAAGCGAATGTTTTTATCGCGCCCGCTACAATGGCTTTAAGCGGTTGTGCTACGTTGTATTAAAAGCTATTGAAACGCTGCAGACTTTAAATTTTAACGGAAGCAAACCTGCCGGCCTGACTTTGCAAGCGTTTTGTCTAGGCTTACCGTAGATATGTCACTTTATTCGTATGGAGTTCTCTTGGGCGAGCGCAGACAAAAGCTGAGTCTACGTCTGCCACGTTACAGGGTCTAGAAACATTGAATTAAATTTTTAGTTCAGAGTATACGCCTTCTTCGCAACAGTCGTCGAGACTAAGATGAATTATTTATTAGTATGTTTTTGGCGAGCAGAGTAAACTGTACTGAGCAAGGTTCACCAGTTAGGTCTCCAACCCACTGCGGGCGAATTTTAGCACGTTTTATGTCTCAAGAGAAAAAGAATAGATTCGACTCTTAATTGTCATTTTCGTATCAGGTTCCGTACCAATTTGTAGGTACTCACATCTTATAAGTAGTTTAAGAATCGAGTCTCGTAGTTTTTCCGAGCTTTTCCCGAACTTCAAAGACAATTTTTTTATGATTTAATTATAAATGTACAGTTTCAGATGTTTCCCTTTATAAGACAATATTACTTGCCAAATTTCATAGTTCTAGGTCAACGGAAAGTACCCTATGAATTTTGATTCCCTTAAATGCCGAAATATACATTTCTTTGCGGCATAAACGGCCGCATCCTTTTTTACGTTGACTTAGAAGTTCGATTTTTTCACAGTTTTAAGGGACTGTAGACCTGAGTATATATATGGTTTTAGTTTCAGCTCGATACCTTCACGCATTCCCGAGATAAAGGGTCTTGACAGACAGACGGACAGATGGACGGACAACAAAGTGATCCTATAAGGGTTTCGTTTTTCCTTTTGAGGTACGGAATCCTAAAAACAAGCAGTTTATCCGTTATGTGCTTCAGTGCTTATCTGATGGTAAGTTTATAAAAGGTACTTGAAATTGAAAATTTGAACGTCCTGATAGCAAGCTGCTGTAAACAAACGCCTCGATATCGATGGCCATGTGGTGCCCGTATAAATAAACTTAACTAAGGCAACGCGGGATTGTTTTTAAAACGCTATTCTGGGCTGTTATGAACTCAGTTCACCCACGTTAACATCTTATCAATATGTTCTAAGAGTTGGGCTCTTCTCGGTGTAGCATTTCGGTCACAAGTCAGTTTCTTTGCAGTTTGATACGTCACGGCTTCTACCTTCTATTTCAATAAATCAATCAATTCACTGCAGGACAAAGGCCTCCCACAAGACACGCCACTTCCTTCTGTCCTCAACCTTCTCTTCAATTTAGTCAACTACCTTGAGACTTCATCTTCTCCCTACATGTATCTCTATTTCGTTTTATATTCCCTTCCGTAATACTTTCGCAAAAATGTCGGGCCGTTACAAGTAGCCAACAAGTTTCTACTTAATATGCTTACATAGTTTTAGTTAATTATATTTTAATTTTATTTATACTTAACATAACATTGTACTCGACTGTACTCAAGATACCATTGCCGACTCTAATAAAGAAAATAAAATAAAAATCTATTAATACTACTAACACATCCTACAAATATATTTTAATTGAAAGTTTGTTTTTTCGATATCCGGTAGATGTTCAGTAAAATTTCACACACGATTTTAGAGTACAGTTGCGTACACAAGTGGTTTACTATATTTTTTTCTGATTAACACAAACATGTTAATGAAGTGGCATTTTCCCTCGCTATGAAGCACCATGGAAACGTCACTTTAGGAACGCTGATATGGCTGCATTATAATTAACTGGAGGAGGCCTATCGGAAATAGAAGATGCCAGCAACCTCGGTTACATCTCCAGTTTCCGAAGCAAAAATGTATTAAAACCCATTTTCACCGTATCCAATTTATTTTGCTCATATTTAGAGCAATTTAAAGTCTTCGTCAAAAGGGGAATTGTTTACGGTATTTATTATTTATCTGTTTGTTAAGTACAAGTCACAGATCACAAACAGTAGAAGGCTCGATCTTGGCAAAGCATACGAAGTATGATCCTATTACCTATTGTCATAATTTTGGGAATATTCCCGGGTACGGTGCCTACCATATATTTCCAAAATGCCCAGGCAAGAATATAACATCTAACATCGAAAAAAGCGCGCGCGCGTTAGCTAAGCGGATGCCTCCCGGAAATGGTTAAACAATTTAAGCTTTTAAAGATTTTGCGCTTAGGCGCTTTTGTTTTTATTACGTTATTTCCCGGGCATGTTAGTAGCATTGCCGGGCAAGGTGCATCAACAATCCTGTCGTTAATGTGTTTCACTCTTGACGCTGCAGCACCGTCCACCGTCCACGTCCACTTCGGTCACAGGCCGTTTTCCTAGGACTTATCATCTCATAGGCTTACGTACCAGTGCCACGTTTCATAAAACTACAAATCATAATTTATTATGATAATTCGATGCACGATACGTAGTCGTAGATCCGAGTCTTGCTTATTAATCTGTGGGTTAGTCGACTTTTCAACGTACATCGAATTGTTATAGTAAACCATGTATTGTAGTTCTATGAAATAGGGCCCAGGCTTCCTGGCCTGGAGTATTGTAGAGTATTGTATTACTGCATATGAGTACTTAACGGACTTAACGAGTACTTAACGAGTAGTTGTTCCATAGCTTGATATTTAGCATGCCGATCGCTGTTAATTTATTTCACACTGTTTTGTAGTCTAAACAATCACATTTCTATTTAAATTGTATAACCCGAGCGAAACTACTAGTTAAGTTTAACGGGTGACACCATTGCGATACGATTGGTTAATAGACTACAAACTAATAAAACTGCCATAAAATATCAATATCACTGTATTGCACAACTATGCATTTGAGTCTAGTCTATTTCTATTTGAGTCTACTTCATTCCACATCCGCGGTACTTATAATATTATTATAATTTAAAAAAGATAGTTTCAATATATGTTACGCAAACACGTTTTCCGAACGGCTGGACGGATTTGGAAGGAATAGGCTAATGTTACGATTTTTATATCACCAGGATTTTTATTTGAATGGCACGGAAAGAGCTAGATAAAAATAAATAGAACAGATTCCAAGTTACCCGCCAGCATAAAACTTCGTTTTTATGGAGAATTACCAGGAGAGAATTATCTAAATATAGAAATTCCATTCGCTGAAAAGTTACTGACTTCGAATTAGTCAGTGAACGATTGATGGTGTGTAATGAGAGAATGAAAAGTCCTCTAACATAATAATAAATTTTCTAGAACTTATAATATAGTAAAGTAATTTTTTTTATTACCAAATGAATTATGTTAGATGCATGTGGATTAATAATTATTAATCTATATAACTTGAAACACCTTCAAGAATTACTTTTCCAAACAGTCGTAAACACTTTTATTTTCGGGAGCTCGTTTTCCGACAACTTTAGGCAGATCATGAGAGGTCTTTCTAATTTACTTTTAAGAATTTTCATGGTACGGAACCCGTCGATCGCGAGTCCGTTTCGCACGCAGTTTTATTTCTTTTATTGCCTCTTTTAAATTACGAAAGGTGTTTACGTAACATACGGCAGTAATACTTTGACCTTTTTTATATACTCAATAAGTGAGATCCCAAAACACCGTAGCCATGAGTTTTCCGGCCGATGGAGTGACTTTAAACTTCTTTGGTGGGTCTGTTCCTTTTTTATGCCACTGCATGGACTCTTGCTTGCCCTGAGCATCTCAGTGATGAACCCATGTTTCATCACCGGTAACGATTCGGTCGAAAATTGTATCCGGATTTTCCCCACAGAGCTCCAAAAACTCCTTCATCATCATCATCATCAACCCATTATGTCCCCACCGAGGGGCACGGGTCTCTTCCCTGAGGAAGGTATAGGCCATACTCCACCACGGGGGCCAAGTCCGGATTGGTGGAGGCTTGTAGACTAGTGGCTCATCTACTGTCAGAAGTTGTCAAGCCGCCCTAAGGCCTCTGACTTGGCTTAACGACTGCCATCTATCGACGGCAGCCGGCACCAACAGCTTAACGTGCCTTGCGCAGCACGGAACCGCTCGGAAAAATGCCACTAGCGTTAGGCATAGACGGCGACCCATCCATGCACTGAACGCGCCCTGTGTTGCTTAACCTTCGTGATCGTTTAAGATCACTCAGGCAGCCGGGGCTACGAGCGATTCTCCTCCAAAAACTCCTTGCAACACTTAAATTGCACGTGTTTCTGAAGCACCGTAAGCATTCGCGGCAACCATCTTGCACCTGTGACAGATTGAGATGCTCATGAAGGATAATGTGAATGGTTCCCATGGTTAGCTTAGTTCTTTCTGCTATTTTTTTCACTCTTACACGGGCATCTTTGAGTACAAGTTTCTCAACGATTTTGACGTTTTCTTCAGTATAGGCACTAATTGGCCCACCGGACGGGGGTCATCTTCAGTACTCTCTCTACCCCGTTTAAATTCACTAGACCACTTTTGAATAGTAGATAATAAAAGAGGAGAATCTTGGTAAACAGCCATTATTTAGAAAGAAGGAAAGAAGAAAGAAAGACATTTTTACTGTCAAAAATTAACACATCACAAGAAAAAAAGGCATAATAAGTAACATACAATACATATCTATCGAAAACTACATATACGAGGGGTATTCAATATATTCACGATATCGGGGTGATATACTAAATAATTAAATAAATAATTAAATCGACAATTATGTGCTGAATAGAATGGACATACTTCTATGTAGGGCAATATTTTACCGGAAGTTGCGACATTGATAGAGCGCGTTGAGCTCTTTAAACAAAAATATCCTTGTTTTATTAAAAGCATAAATTTCAGAAACAAACATACGTCTGAAAATAAAAAAAAATAGAATAAAAATAAATGTTGTAAAATACAAACTATAATTTATTTGTGATGTTTCGAGAATTGCGCATTCTGTATAATCCTGTCTTTCAAGTGAAAATTTTATTGATTGGTAAATAATGTTGAATAAGCAGGGGAGAAGTATTCAAAACCCTCAGCGCCTGAAATCGCCAACGGTGGCACTTGCTGTAATTACTTTTAATGATACTTTATTGTTTCAAAGTACGATAGTAGCTGACTCAGCAAACTTTGTTTCGCCATATTAATTTTATTAGCCTACGACCTATTCTCAGACATGCCAAATATACACAAAATATTTCATAAAAATCGATGAAGCCGTTTCGGAGGAGTTCGATAAGAGATTTTTAGATAGAAGATAATTGGCTACACTGGGAAACCTGTATCGTAGGACCTGCTGGACATAGACCTCCTCCAAGGCACGCCACTTCCTTCTGTCCTCGGTCATCCTCATCCAGCCGCTACCAGCAATCTGCCTCAGATCGTCGGTCCAGCGAGCTGGACCTTGTATCACGTATGTTATCAAATCTAATAATAAGTAAATCTTATCTTATCTGGTGGGCGTCGTACGCTGCGTTTGCCAGTTCGTAGTCTCGAGAACCTTTGCACCCCATCGATCATCGGATCTTTGGCATATGTGACCGACCCACTGCCACTTTACCTTGCTTATCTTATAGGCGTATAAACTCTCTCTCTTTCTCTCTTTCTCTCTCTCTCTCTCTCTTTCTCTCTATCTCTCTCTCTCTCTATGAGAAGGCCTCTATCAGCTGCTTTATTTATTTGATGTAAGGAAAAAGAAAACACCGCTGTTCTACAGTCCGCCACCGAGTTGTTTGTACTTACTTTTGTACATAGTATTTGCTCTATGGTAAAGTTGATTAAGTAATCAAAGGAACCCGCTTTCCGAACAAATGCTCCGGCTCCGCAAATAGCCACTGCCACAACATTTATTATGTACCGGGGTACTCTCAACAACAACTGGCTGTAAATTATACTTTTATTTAAACCGGCGATAGTCCAATATTCCAATATTTTTTTTTTAAATACAACATATCATGAGATTCACATTTACAACAAATATTAAGTAAGTAAAAACAGTACGAAAACAAATAATAACAAGAAACTAAATATTAGTCCGGCTAAGCGCCCTATACTGAATGAAAGAAAACCTATTTTTGCTCAGGACATAGACAAACATAATTATGTGGTGGTACGGAACCATCAGCGTGCGAGTCCGAATCGCACTTGGCCGGTTTTTGTATCAACTGAGAAAAGGTAATCATTGAATTCCTACCGGAGTGAAAATAGTGGTTATTTCATAACACATACACTGCAATTCGCGGGCAATAAAACTTAATCCACGTGCTTATTGAATGGAACAGAATCTGCTACTAACTAGAAAAACGGAGCAAATGCCTGTCGGGCCACGCGCAGTGCAGGGTTCCGTAGAAAGAGGTCTTTTTTATCTGCTTAACTGAACTAACAACTTCATCAAAGTTATTTTCAATGGATTTTGTAAGAAGTTTTCCTTTTATAAGTTGGTCGCCTATTACTTGTTAACTTGTAAAGCTTACTTAGCCGTGAGAGTCTTCCTTTTAAGTTCATTATAATATGTGCTACAACCCTGATTTGTTTCACGTTTCTAAAATCAACCTTTGGCCAGGAGAGGGGGGGGGGGACGCCTTACTCTGATAAAAAATTGCACTTTAAAGCTTAATATTTTTAAAAGAAACCCTAAATCAAAAAATGGTCTTTCTACACCCACAATATTTTTAAACGACCAATCCAACGTTACCCTAAGGTGTAGGAGAGAAAACAAATTGCATCCCTAATATAGGTGTGGGGAGAATTTTTTTTCCAAATTTTAATCTACCGTTTTTTTGCATAATAAATATGTATATCTATGCCAAATTACAGCTTTCTAGTATTTGTCGCCTCTGTGGTAAGCCGCGGACATACAGAGGGACAGACAGAGAGACAGACGGACGGACATAGTGGAACTATAAGGGCACCTTGTTGCCTGCGGAACCCTAAAAAAGAGGTATTTTAACGATGACGCGACTTCTTATCGACAGACCCAATGTAAAAGTGACGTCCTTGTATACAGGGTGTATCGTAATTTTGTTATCTTCCCAAAAAACTAACAGTTCTACTTAATTAGTACCTACGATGCCATATGCCACTAGATCTCAATGTAAAATAATTAAAGGCTAATTATTTTACCTAGCGCCACCAAGGAAAAAATATATCTGTTTCAGAATCCGCTTTAGCAATAATTCTCTGTGGTCCTAGGTTCTTGACCCCAGGTTCTAGGCTGTGTAGGTTACTAAAGTTACTATAACTGTTTCTAAATAGGATTTTTTCCATTTGATTATAATAATATTGATAAGATTATGACCTTCAAAATAACAATTAAAAACTATTGTTATGGTGGCCCGATCGGGTCCTTTAGAATTCTATAGATTAATATGGACTTGTCTGGAATAAAAAAATATTGATTTGAACTGAACTAACATAAACATTTAGTATTTTGTATGCACGAGCAATAAAATTGCTGTTCCATTTTCGTACTATATCGTACTATTCGTGTTGAACTTAGTATTGAACAGCTGGGCAGAGTTTCATAAAACAACAATTCGTACTGTATTGTAACAATTCTATATGTAGTTATTAATCTGTTACTCAATCGGACTAGAATGGTCATAGTAAACCATGAATTGTAGTTCTATGGGGCCCTGACATTTTCTTTGCAACCCCAAAGCTGACCCCGTATCATTATTGTGAGTGGAATCACCCACTTTGGGTATTTGTAAAATAATTTTGGTACACCCTGTATCAAAATATATACACTTATTTTACTGTGGTTTATCCGAGGCGTATTTGCAGCTACACGCCCTTCACTGTCAGTAAAAATTAACGTGCAAAGGACGTGCGAGATAAAACGAAAACGTGTGTCGGTTGCGATGCGAACGTTGTTTGTAACGCCATTAAGGTATATTGACTGAGGAGCTTCGCTATTCGTGTCAGTAGCGATCTCGGAAGGGTGGCTACTTTTCTTCGTCCTTATTGGTTTTATTTAATCTGATTAATCGTTATTTTTTTATTTAAACATGAGATGTTTAAGATCAAAGACTGGTTTTAGGACTGATATTAGACAATTAACTGAGAGGTATCATGACCAGCTGTTCTGCAAAGGTTATGTACTATCGCGCTTGTTAGACTTGGTGGTAGTTCGATAATTATACAGTGGTAACAGTTAAATAACAACACAAAATTTCAAAGTGGCTTCACAAAGGCCCTACACGTTGTCAGTCACTTTTCGGTTGGCACGGATAGGCACTCCCTTGAAGTCAGCACAGCGGTTCTGTGTGGCGCCGGATTAAGAACAGCGTCACTCCATTTCCTTCCGTAGATGTCGTAGAAGGCGACTAAGGAAATCAATGGGCAATAGCGTCTTCCTGAGATTCCAACCGCATACTGCGATCGCCAACCCGCCTGCCAAGCGTGGCGATTATGGGAAAACCCCTCCTACAGTGCAGTGGACGTCAAATGGCTGATGATGATGATGATGCTGATGATGATGAAGTAAGCAGGCACGTAGCGTGACCCTCAATAGTGCCACTCGCAGGCCTGGAAGTCTCCCATCCAGTATATCGTAGTTGAAAGAAGATTACTGCAGCATAGGGTAGTAGTCTGCAGCACCAGTAAAAAGATTGGCCGGGTGGTTAGAGCCTGGTAGGTACTTAGATCCTGGAAAAAAATCCAACCATATGAGTACACAGCTAGCGTTAGGGTCTTCACATGCCGCAGACTACCATTAAGAAGGACCTAATCGAGTATGATTGTGTGGCAGCGGAAACCAGAAACTTATTACAATTATTAAACAAAAGGAGGTAGAAATATTATAAAACACCAAAGTTACAGCCTAGCTGCAGCACAATTTAGATTGGAAGAGAAGTTACCCTTAACGATTGTAATATTAAGCAAGCTAGCGCACACAGAACTATTGCAATGAATGTAGTGATACTAATTTGGTGATACTGAAAATATGTGTGATTACGAAATAGATACGACGATCGGCAGAATTAAGTAAAGTAATCATTTTTATTAACACTTCTTAAACTCATGATCAAACTCTAACACCATAGATTAATCAACAAGATCTGCTTACACTTACCCAAGTAAGCGATGGAGATAGCTTGAGCTATAAGTTCAATATAATTTCAAGTTTATTATCTTTCTTTTGTCTTTCTTTCTCTTTCTCTCTCTTTCTCTTATTGCCTGATAAAATTGTGAGTAAGGCAAAGGCGCGTACACGCAGCTTGAAAAGACGGCCGTGTCCGAATAATTGCCACGATTCTGACAAACCTCTTAGACCGTCCATGCAAAAAATAATCGAATAGGTTATTCACTAGAGAGAAAAGACGATTTAGAATAATTGTTAAGTCTATTTAAGTCTATGGATTAGCCTACGTATCAGATCTAGGCTTAAATGTAGACTTTAAGCATAGAATACATTACAGTACGCTTTCCTTGACACAGTGAAGTAACGTTTCATTCGGCTTTAAGTTAAGACCGAACCCTTTTCACGCTCGGATATGCAGCATTAATATAACATGTCGGTAACCCTGTTCTCGTTTTAGAAGCCCTTACTCCGAAATCCTACAAAAACGAGCCTTGTTACGCACATCATTACAGTAGTATGTCACGAGTTAATGGTAATAACAATTTATTTATTTACCACGTTTCTTTGAATAAAAGTCGATTTTATTGAGGTTCGGCAACGTGAAAAAAGTTCGTAGACCCGCTACGACGTAGCAGGCGTAGTAGTCGTAACGACGTAGCAGTTTTAGGTTGGTTCTATATGGGCCACCGCACGACACGACAAAATTCTGCGCCGACATGCGACAGAGAGCACCAAACAGTTCTAGGAACCTCTTAAGACGTCAACGATACCGAACAGCACGACACCCGTTTTACTACCGACGTTTCACTATGTGGTCCCATACCGCTATGTTATTCCAAGTTTAGCGCTGCCGACATAGCTACAGTATAGAACCTGTATGGAGGGCGATTTTATACGGCCAGCCGTACCTCACAAGACTTGTTTACGTTGTGTGCTACATTGAAAACTACTAACCGTGACTGCTGTGTCTTCATAAGCGCAGGTGTCAAAACATCAGATTGTGTATTGTGCGACGTGCAGGGTGTAAATCATGTCGTGCGGGGTGGTCCGTGTAAAAACGCCCTAAAGAAGCACGCGCTGTTCAGTTGCCATAATTTAACGTTTATCTCCTAAAGATGATTACTTTGTACCTACAGATGAAGATTTCCGTACAAAGTAGTCAACGGATATCTTATACATATAAAGTAGATTTGTAATTGCCTCGTTACTTTGATCCGTTAACTCTTTGCTATTTCTCTATTTTTACCTGACTGCCGCGAAGTCCTAAAGGGGGGTAATTTATATTCCATTCTGAATTATAATTTCAAAATTATAAATTAAACTTTGATCAACTTCACTTTAAGAACTCGAACAGGCAATTTTAGAAAGCCGTTACTTTTTAAGTCTGTCATCTACTTGCCATTCACAAAAACGAGTATACGACCGGCCGACCGACAATACCACCATATTCGTCCACTGCTGTACATCATACCAACAAATTCAAAACATTATTTATCCTTAAACCTCTCTAGCTACCAATGAATAAAAAAATTACATCTTCTTTTACAGATCGCTTTTGCAAAAAGTGGCTTCAAAAACTCTCAGTGATGTAAATTGTGATATTTACGACATATGACCGAGATCCTAAAGCTAAAAACCTAAGACTAGATATGAATTCCGCCAAAAACGACCGCTTTAGCAGGAACGTCATCTAGTCCTAGGTTTTTGGCCTAGATCTATACTTTATTAAGTGAGAAACGAAATTTTGTCACAGTAAGAGAATAAGAAAGAAAGAAAGAGAAACATCTATTGCAGCAACAAACAACACACATTAATTAAACTTAAAACTTTTTCAAACAAGTCTAATACGAACTTCGGTACTAACTTCTAAGCCCCAGAGTAACTCTCGTCTACCAATGGAGAGCGAAGACAGCGTCCCAATCATGCAAGTATTCCGGGAACGAGTCCCGGAATTTTTCGATTAAGCAGTACCCGTAGCTAGCAGACCTCCACCACTCGATGCAATGTACGGCCGTCCTGCTGAACATGACTAGACAACTTTTTGTACTTAGGAAAATCACGTTGAAAGTACTTATCTACCTGCTTGAACTCAGAGATAATTAACATAACAAACCCCCGATTTCTCGTACACTAACAATCTGTGTTTAAACTGTTGCCGGTTGGCCAAAGTAACAACATAACATAAACTCGCCAAGGTCTACCACTTGTCCTGACAGATCTCTTTCGCTTCACCAACATTCATTTGTCATTGCATGCACGCATGCCGGTTTTGGGTACATTTTATCGTGCCCTTTGCTAATACATCCCCTATTTGTGGGTGGAAGGGCCGGTAAGGGACGCTTGGAACGTCTCTTACCGGCCCTTCCACCCACACTCGTTCCATATATTTCTTTCGTCAATCTATCTTCCTTCATCCTCTCCATATTATGTCCAAACCAACGTAACATTCCACTACATCGTCACAACATCGTCCAAAGTGAATAAAAAAAAAACAGCTGACAGCAGTTAACAGTAGATTACCAAGGCCTAGTTTCATAAAACTGCAATTCATACTAAACTTAAACTGGTGGTAAACTTACCACTACAGTTCGATGTACCTACATTGCATAGCAGAGCTTCCTACTTCTTAATCTGTGAGTTTATCGGCTTTGCGGTGTACATCTAACTGTCACAGTAAACCATGAATTGGCCCCTTGAATGAAAAAGTCCTCTACTACTGTTAACGAACCGACTACTTTTTTTTAGTACATTGTTCACCGAGAGGAGAAAGTGACCGATTACCGTCGAGGGTGTCGTTTGAAGCCCGAGCCGTAGGCGAGGGCTTTAAAACACCCGAGATCGGGAATCGCAGTTTCTCTCGAGTGATACATAGTGCTACACCTTTATACTACACCTGCTTCCTCAAACAACACACAAATTGGAAATGGCGCCAATAGCGTCTGCAATTTTCACATGTTCTTTTTTCAAATTGTTTATCCTGCCGCCGCAGGGTCGCACTGCCAGCCCGACACCATCCAACACACAGCTAGTGGCCAGTGTCATTTTGCGAACTTGGAGATAAAAACTCACTGTAAAAACTTTTTGGCTTTTGATATTTAGGTTACCGGCGCATAGTCTTACCCAAAATTAAAAAAGAAAAACCACGTAAGAAATGGATTTTCATACACTTTTCTCTCCCGCTCAGATGCGTTTTCTCCCCGCATATTTGTTCGATATGCAATGACGTACTTTCTACCGTAAATTTGATAAAGTATCAAGGTACTTTCCAAGCAGGTGTAGTATAAAGTTTATTTATTCACACTGGTAAAAGAACTCGGGGTTAGCCTCACATGTTTAAACTGAGTAGACAGAATTTGACGTAAATAATAGATAGTCTCAAAACCGTTTCATCAGTATCGAATTTGGCCACTTCCATTATGCGCTATAGCTCAACAGTAAAAAGCCGATTCCACTAAAGCACTCTTAGAGTTAAAGCCGGTTTGTGGCAGGAGTTCCTCTTATAAACAGTCTTTTGTGGAATCGAATTTTCAATAAGACCTAATTGTTTATTTTTTTAGGGTTTCGTACCAAAGGGTAAAAACGGGACTCTATTACAAAGACTCCGCTGTCTGTCTGTCCGTCCGTCCGTCCGTCCGTCCGTCCGTCTGTCTGTCACCAGGCTGTATTTCAAGATCGTGATAGCTAGAGAGTTGAAATTTTCACAGATTATGTATTTCTGTTGCCGCTATAACAACAAATACTAAAAACAAAATAAAATAATTATTTAAGGGAGGTTCCCATACAACAAATGTGACTTTATTGCTGTTTTTTTATCTTTGTGTTTAATGTTGTATAGATAATGGTACGAAACCCTTCGTGCGCGAGTCCGACTCGCACTTGGCCGGTTTTTTAGTTTATCATGCGAATTCACCGCGCATGTGTCAAGATAGTTAATATATTGAAAATTTTAATCTGTCGCTTGTTGGAAGTGGTTCAATTATCTATTATCGATACTGAAGATTCTATATGTATGTAGGTTATTCAACCTTTACGCCAGACCCTGTATACGAATGGCTACCAGCTTAAATGCATGCAGTTGTCCCGGTTTTTTTTTTTTCAATTAATCGATGACAGTGTAGTGCATACATAAACGTATAAACTCACACCTGTACCCCGGAGAGGTATACAGAGAACGAGGATTGCCATTTACTACAATATTGACAGACCTGTTCCTGACCTTAAAATGTTTGAAGTAAGATAAAATAAGGAAAAATTTTGCTCGCTAATTTCGCGCAGCATTCAAAAGGAAATTTTAATAATGAAAATCGTACTAATGAGGACATGTTTCACAAGAGAAATATGAATAAACCTTTACGAAATAATGAATAAAGAATTAGACCGCAAATACATCCTATTTGGGTATTTAATTCTGCTCGAGCACTCATTTGGCTCCGGCCCAGCGGGACGCCCAAAAATGTGCCCCTCGGTAGAACTGCCAGATACTTAGATAGCTCTTAAAACGCGCTACACAAGGGCTAAAATCATACAAAGAGGATTTTCGCTAGTGCGGAATGTATTCCGGATACTTATGAACTTGTTCGCAATGAAACGTTTCGTTTGTCCGTTGTAGGCATTAATTGCTTTACTTAGTTCGGAACTATTAATTGCCAATATGTACGTAAATAAACAATCTCTGGCCAAATAAGAGATTATTCTATGAAGTTACTCATGGATAGAATTTGGCGAGTTAATGTTCGGCAACTTCGTCTATTAAAAAAAACAGTATTTTGTTTCCGCACTTAAAGCAATGAACGTCATTAAATGTACTGTTCATTATCGAAGTAGTACAAAATGAAGAAACGTTCTGTAATGCTAGACTTCCAAAGTTATGAAAAGTGACCCAAAAATTCATAATATTTTACAGTCGAAGATTTTAACCCAACCTCATCATAGAATCCTAATTCTACGTAGAAATCTTAAGCGGTGGTAGAGTATCAGTAGAGCACGTGCCCCACATGCGTAAGGTCGTGGTTACAAATCCAGGTGGTTTGTACCATAAGCAGCCTATATTGAAAGAAGGCCTGTGCCCGTCCTACTGTAAGGCACAGGCCTTCTTTCAGAGAGAGAGATTGGGCTTAATCACCACGCGTGCCCACCGCGGATTGGTGATTTCAAGCGCTGAGGTATGCGAATAGCTCAGATACTCAGGTTTCCTCACGATGTTTTCCTTCACAGCTAGCGAGTGATATTGCTTAGTTATAGTAACTTCACAAATGTACATAACTTAGAAAACAAAGTCAATAGGTACATGCCCGCACTGGGAATCGAACCTGGGTCTCCCGCTTCCGAGACCAACGTTCTACCCACTGGGCCGTACCGTTTGTACCAATGACTTTATTTTGTAAGTCGCGTATATTTGTGACTTTATAGCAATACCATTCGCTAACGGTGAATACATTGCGATGAAACCAGAGCGTCTGATGTGTTCCTCAGCGCTTGCTACGTCCAATATCTAACTTAAGTAGAAACCTAATTGAAATGCGTAATAGTATCTTGTATCCCACTGTTTTCCGCTTCATAGTACTACGGTCCCACAAGAGTTACAATTTATTTACTTAGAGGAAACACTGAGGGTGTTATTATAACGTGTCTCGCATACGGATGCTCAGAAAACAGTAGACTTTACTGTGTAGGAATAGCTCGGATGCCGACATGAGAGGAAAATAAATAATATTGTATTATGTTTCGCGTGGGCCCTAGACTAAATAGAAGAAAAAGACATCTTCAAGGCACGGCTCTGATTTAGGTCCGAGCTTCAAGGTCCGAATGTCTAGCAAAGGAGGGAAATGTTGGCCCAGTAAAATGATTGGCCACTGCCCCATCGCGTAGCCGTAACTTAACACCCATCCATCCATTCATCGTTCCATATTCGTCTTCTCAGAAAATTCATTTTAACTTACCAAATCGATAGATACAATTAATATTGATGAATTATGAGACATATTAAGAGTTATTAATTAGGATATTAGTTTGCAAGCGGTGGTAGCGGAGCGGTAAAACGCCGGCTTCTCTTTCGGGAGGTCGTGGGTTCAAATCCCGGCATGACTTTGTTTTCTAAGTTACGTACATTTGTGAACTTATAGTAGCAATACCACTTGCTAACCGTGAAGGAAAACGTCGTAAGGAAACCCTAGTGTTTGAGGTATTTACATACCTTAGCGCTTACTACGTACAATGGCCCAACTATGAGGCTAAGTGCGGACATCTGACGACCTCATGGCGCAGCGGTAGTGCATCTGCATACCTTGCGAGAGGTCCCGGGTTCGAATCCCGGCTGGGGACAAAAAAAAACCCCAGGTCTTGGATGTTTACATGTTTGTGATGTCGTTGTTTCTGGTTCCCACAACACAGGGTATCCTAGTGTGGGGCCAGACGCAATGTAAATGTTTATGTTTATCTCTGGTCTAACTAGAACTACGATATTAGTTGGATCTCGACAAATATAGTGAGAGCCAACTTTTACTTCTGGCTGAGCCTCGTCTATTAGGCGTCACGGCCAAGGCGTATAGATTGTGTTGACAAACGACTTACTTCACAGACAGCGACTATGCGCCCGACAACGGGGACTACCCACTTGATAAATAACGCCAGCATGATTCCCAGGAAAAGTTCGCGCGATCCCATATTTCTACATTGTCAACCGCGCCCTTGATTCATTGGGCTATTGCCCGTAGGTACATATCTGTCGAAATAAATCTAGAATGAATCGAACGGCATTGACTACAGAAACATAGAAAATATAGGATGTGCCTAGTCTCAGGTTGTACTGTACCTGTACTTTTATTTCATCATCATCATCATCAGCCTATGCTTGTCCACTGCTGGACATAGGCCTCTCCTATTGCACGCCACTGAGCACGGTCCTCGGTTACTCTCATCCAGCTCTTGCCAGCGAAGATCATCGCTCCACCGAGTCTGAGGACGTCCTACACTACGTTTACCGATCCGCGGTTTCCACTCAAGAATTCGTCTATCAGTCTTATCAGTTCTTCGGATGATATGGCCGGCCCACTGCCACTTCAGCAT
This sequence comes from Yponomeuta cagnagella, assembly GCA_947310995.1. Classification (NCBI taxonomy): domain Eukaryota; kingdom Metazoa; phylum Arthropoda; class Insecta; order Lepidoptera; family Yponomeutidae; genus Yponomeuta; species Yponomeuta cagnagella. The sequence goes on from OX371267.1 coordinate 17,499,814, forward strand.
GCTAATTCAGTGGGCTATGTCGGTGAGTTTGGTTAATAAGAATAATAATACACTACCGAGACCACGGCACTTGCAAAACTATGGTAAAATGGAAAAGAAAACGAGTTAATATCCGTTCAAATTTAGTGTTAACCTCAGAAAATACTAATAATAATATTGCCCTTTCTTTCAATCTTTACTTTAAATATACACACAGAGTTTTTTTTTTAGATCGCTGTCCTACCATCCTTTTCTGGATCATCTTCTAGAAATGCGATTTATGGGGCTATGGAATCCAGTCAGAATGTTACTATAACACAGGGTATCCTAGTTTGGGACCAGAACAAGTGATCGTGTTGTGTGGAAGTTATTATTATTTTTATTGACCAGTAGAACTCCCTCATTTCCGGAAAATAATCGGATTTTGATGCACTCCATAGACCAAATCGACTATAATTCTATCCAAGTCGCATTTACCTACATCTGTTTATTTTTAACCACAAAAACAGCATTATTTCAATTTTTTTCAGTCCATGGTTGTCTGGAAGAAATTACTTTTAGTAATAAGGCCGCCAATTGTACTGTATTATTGTATAATACTCATATGTAATTCCTGGTGTACATACAATAAAACATATTCTATCTATCAACCTAACTATAAGATAATGCTGCGTTACACTAAGTTTACGAATAAAGAGTACACAAAGATATTATAATTTTCATGCTAATTTTCATGATTGGTCAAAGTTACAGGATTCCTCAGAGAAATAAATCCTATCGGGGCGTATGGGAGAAGACCCATCAGCGTGCCATTCCTTTCACTTGGCTTCGCACAACGGGAAACAAATCGAATACTTTAATTTGTTTTTCTTCGTCTATCGGAGACAAACTGTGATGCTCTATCATACCCCTTAGCTAGACAAAATACAGAGCTTTTTATTGTAGACAGATCTTATTCTCATGCCATGTTTTTAAGTAAGTATAAAATCCGGACAATCTAAAAAGCCCGGATGGAAGGGTGAAAGTTTGGATTTTTTGGACAAATCCGGACGAATAAACCCTACACCTATCTGAGCTCATAAGACAAACATGGTCAGTCTAGTTTCACTTGATCCTGACGGTAACCACTCGAACATCTGCAATTTTAGTTTTTGAGCGTAGTGTTCCCACATGCCAGGGCTCACGGGTTCGAATCCCGGCATGTACCAATGACTTTGTTTCCTAAGGCTGGGAATCTGCTACTTGCACTACTCGCTGTACTAGCACCCGCTAACGCTTAAGGATACATCGTGAAGAGTGTCTTATATTATCACTTGTACTCGCCAATACGCCGTGGGCACGCGTGGTGATTATGCCCAAACTCTCTCTCTCTCTCTCTCTCTTTGAGAAAAGTCTTGTGCCCTACAGTAAGACAAGTATAGGGTGCTTATGTAATGTTCTAAAGACGGTTTATTCACTTCACACCTAGAAAGCAAGTAAATAAGAAGTCAAATTTCAGGAAAAGATATTCAACGTGTTTGAATGGGCGGGTCTATAAATTCCGAACGCGCGTGGTCCGTGAAATCCGTGACAGGTATATAAACAGTTTGATATTCCGCGCAATATTCACAGCCCGGGTCTCTTGTCATTCATATTCATTCATCGATACCTATCACACACGCACGCACGACCCATATTATGTCAAATAATACCAGAATAACATTCTTACTGTAGTCAAAATGGAGAAATTCATATAAATCTATGTCTCGTTCTTTTTTGGGAAATCTGAAGTGATACCTAAGTAATTATTTATTAATTAATACTTAGTAAAGTTTAAAAGTAAAAACTCTCGTTGGTTCCACATTTACCGGAGGTGATATTTATTAATTTTATTACCTTGCAAAACCTCAGAGCTCCTTTATCAAAATAATTTTTTTACTTCCACTCATTTTTACAAAACGCAAACAGACAGAAATAATATTGAATTTGTTTGCAAAACTTTTGATCTCCACATACATAAACTTACACCTGTATGCCGAACGAGTAGGCAGACACTAGGGTTTGCCACATGCCAGGTTCCTGACATTCATTCATTAGTCGCTGCGTGCACGCACGTTTCCAGATACTTTCCAGAGTCTTATTCTTGCCCTTATCTTGACTTTGATACTACTAATGTATCACTGTAAAAGTTCAAGTGGCTTTTCTAATGTATTGTGTATACACTGTAAACTATTCAGTGGTGCATATTTACCCACATTAGTACGAGCTTGGTTTGGTCAAAATAAAACTATTCGTGAATAACGTATGTTGGGACGGTTGCCAGACGTAACAGTCCTTAACCTTAGGTATGCGGAAGCATGCCTCGTTAACGACAATGTTCGGTTGAAAGTAAAACAATTTTAAACATAATTATTGTTATGTACTTACAGCATAAAATAGTCCAAAATATGAAGGTAGTCTCATTTGTGTAGATCTACTTTTCAGCTTATCAAAGATAAAGCTGACTTTCTTTGCCATCTTAGTCACAGTTGGACTCCACTATACGCTATTTCGGACGGAAATAGCCCATATTAGTACGGGAAGGGCTTCCCCAGACCGCTATATCTTGTAAGATCGATCCAAACACCCTCCCAGAGGTCAGATTTCGTTTATTTAATAGACTCAGCCAACAGATGTTAGCCTGAACAATACTTTAGTCATATTACAAAGATTATGCTCTAGCTGAGCACCCAATTACAGGCGTGGAACAACACTCTTGACTGACAGTTGCATACAAAAGTAGTTCATAATTATGTCTTTTGAAAAAATTGAGATTCGTTGAGATTCGTGAAATATCGTAAGGTAAATGTAAATAAATAAACATAAAAAATGAAACAGAAATCAAATAAAATTTTCTCGCAATATTTTTTTATCTGAACATACATAAAATCACGCCTTTACTCCGAAGGGGTAGGTAGAGACTAGAGTTTGCCACTTGACAAGACCTTAACATTTATACATTAGTCTCTGGATGCACGCCCGCCGGTTCAGGATACTTGATTTTTTGCCCTGATCTTCACCTTCACACTACTAATTTATCACTGTAAAAGTTCAAGTGGCTTTTCTAATGTATTGTTCATAAGGGACCGCCATGCGTTTGTACAAATGGCCTCAGACTGGGCGTATTTTCATACTTGTGACGTCCTTGCCTGGTTACCGTAGTACAGGGTTCCTAGTTTGGGACCAGGTCAAGGGATTGTATGGTATGGTGTGGAAGATACTCTGTAAGCGATTGAGAGGTGCAGATTTGCCCACATTGGTACCTACTAGCTTGGTTTGGTCTAAATGGATTTATTCGTGAATGGCGTTTGTTGGGATATACGAGAACTTCGGGGGTTACTATTAGTAGTAACTATTATTATGTAATTTAAAATCAATTTAAAGTAATTTAAAACCATGATATTTCACACATTTCACTCTACACACAGATACATAGATAGATACAGAACAGTTTATTCTACAACAAGAAAGGTTCCCTCACGATGTAAAATGAAATAATTAATTACTGTATTTGAATATAACAACACGAAGGCTAGGTCTGAATAATAATTAGTAAGTATATTTAATATTAAGTAAGTTGCAATACCTGATAATGTTCTCATCAAAACTTAGGTTAGCTGGTAGATAATGCTAAGTAGCATTAAGCTCACCTATGTGCAAAACTTTCTGTTTTATATGCAATAAAGGATTTAATAATAATAAGGCTTTTTTGGCGTTTTTTTTGGGTTAATTCTGACATGGAAAAAAAATGGTAGAGCTTCGGAACGGCAAACCAAAGGTTTCCGTTTGAATCCCGACTTGACTCGAGATCTTTAATACGAACAAACTAGTCCAACAAAGTAATACTATTTGTGGCCACCTTTTATTCTGCACAAAATCCTTTTATATTGTCGCTCGCCGACTTGATTGCGACAGTTTGACGATTTAGTGCACGTAAAACTGAACTTTATCACCACGACACAAGCTATAAGCTGAAACTTCTCTCGTATCCCGCGTGAAGGTGTCCGAAGTTTTCTTATTAGCTCTTTAGCAAACTTAGTTTCAGAACCCGATGTCAGATCAACTTCAATCACCTGCATATGAAATCTTAGAGCTTGTCGTGCCCACTAAAGCAGGCAGAATAAGATTATAACATTCCTAAGTTCCTTGACAATTTTTAGCGTACAGAAGCACATCAACCTTTACATTTTGGTTGCTGTCATCCATTACGTAACTGAGTAGAGTGGACGCATGTAAAGACTGATGTGCTGTCGACAGTACATTCTACAAATTTTGAATGCCTCGCAATACAATGGTTAAATCATTGCAATTAGTTATGAAAACCCAATTACTCTAAAACACTCCTCAAATGCAGTTTAAAAAGTCTGTAGTAAAGGGGAATACCAACTTAAACTGTAGGTGAAGAGGAATCGTGTTTTATAAATAAGACTAGATACGCCGTGCCAGCCGTATTATTCTGGTTCTGAATAATGAAACAGAAACGTTTAGTAAGCGACCACACAATGTCGTGAATATTCAAAAATCTGCCTAAATCGTTCCATTATTCAGTATCCGATCGCTAAGTAATTTGATTTCGGCCTGTTCGGGCCCGGAAGCCAGGAGCGGACGCGCACAGTAGCCCCGCTCCAATTTAAAACTCAAGGACCTTCTACAGTTTGCTCACGAAAATAATAGGATATTACATAAGGAATGAATTGCACAAATGCGAGCTTATCTCATAAATGGCAGACCGTTTCGGTGATATTTTACAAATGAGATTATTTTTATCACGTATTATTTGACTCCAAAAAATAACGTTACCCATTTTTGGTACATTTTATATTATAATCTTAGGATCGGAAGGATGCTATAGGTGTTTTCTGTGACTTGTCGAAGGCATTTGACTGCGTAGACCATAAAACACTTCTCTTAAAATTAAAACACTACGGAGTGAATGGGAGGAGCTTAAAACTTATGAGATCATATTTAGAAGGGAGGGTTCAAAAAGCTGACATAAATAGGACTAAATCATCCGGGTCGGAGGTTAAGATGGGAGTGCCACAGAGATCTATTTTGGGGCCGTTCCTTTTCCTCGTATATGTAAATGATTTGCCGTTCATGGTTCAAAATATGTCAGAGATAGTATTGTTTGCAGATGACACGTCACTTATTTTTAAGATTAAGAGACAAGAAAATGACCTTGCGGGTACAAATAATGCTCTCTCTAAGGTACTATATTGGTTTACTTCTAATAACTTATTATTAAATTCAAAAAAGACAAAATGTATAAAATTTACACTACCAAATGCCAAAATGGTTAACAGCAATGTTATATTGGGGAATGATAAACTAGACCTTGTAGAAGAAACTGTATTTCTGGGTATCACAATTGATGCAAAGCTTCAATGGGGTCCTCATATAGGAAAATTGGCAAATAGGCTCAGTTCTGCAGCATACGCAGTTAAAAGAATCCGGGAACTAACTGATGTCGCAACTGCTAGGCTTGTTTATTTTAGTTACTTCCATAGTATTATGTCCTATGGTATACTACTGTGGGGTCGGGCAGCAGACATTGAGACCATCTTCGTCCTGCAGAAGAGAGCGATCAGATTCATATATAAGCTAGGTAATAGAGATTCGTTAAGAGATTTTTTTAAAGAAACTAACATCCTAACAGTTGCTAGTCAGTATATCTATGAAAATATTATGTATGTTAGGAAAAATATCAGTGACTTTAAAACTGTAGGTAGCCAACACAATGTAAATACTAGAAATAGACATAAACTTTCGTTCCCAAAATTTAGGCTGGCAAAGGTTAATACATCCTTTATGGGGCATTGTATACGTTTCTACAATAAGATCCCTGAGGATATAATAAGCTTGCCAGAAACGCGGTTCAAAAAATGTGTGAAGCGCACTTTGTGCCAAAAAAGCTACTATAACATTAAAGATTATTTAGATGACAATGATGTCTGGAATTAAAGCCAGTTCAATGCATGAGTTTTAGAACATTTATATAAATCCTGTAAATTAAGGACTTGAAAAGACTAAGTTTGGAGTTTTTTTGTCCATTTTTTCTCCAAATTGATCTAGATTTTGAAATGGACACCTAGTTTAACTTGTAACGTTCATTAAGTCGCAGTTTCTGTGCTACTTTGAATAAAAAAATTTGATTTTGATTTTGATTTTGAATGATTTTTTAATGACTCGCGATCCTCATACTTTTTGTACTTTCTAATCGCAATTATTTATTAAGCAAGGTAAAATAAACCTTAATCGCGATTAGGCCCTGGAAATGTATAATTTATTATTAATTAATATTTATATGGGAAAATAAAAATTATCAATATCTTTAAATTATGAAAGCGTTCGTCGTCACATATACTATCGGGTTATCTTTATAACCATATTAAAGAACTCTGGTCCGTGCGGCGCCGGATTAAGGATAGCGTCACTCCATTTCCTTCTGTGGATCTCGTAGAAGGCGACTAAGGAATTCAATTACCAGGAGACGGGCAGCAGCGTCTTCCTGAGATTCCAACCGCATACTGCGATCGCCAACCCGCCTGCCAAGCGTGGCGATTATGGCAAAACCCCTCATGGTTATGAAAACCACGAAGGAGGCCTGTGTCCTGCAGTGGGCGTCGAGTGGCTGATGATGATGATGAAAGAACTCGAATGAAAGGCCATGATGGCTCGTCCAACTAGGACTAGGATAGATCAATGTCTATGTCTATACCTATTATTAACTTAACATCGGATGAACTTAAGTTAATAATGTGTAGTGCACAAGTTTTAGTTCGAAAAATGTCTACAGCTAATTGTATGCTACCTTTCACAACAAATTTAACCTATTTATAGAAAGTTTGGTCACCGTCATTAAATTTTGAATATTTTTAGAGCAAACGGACCTTCTGTCTGTTCTCAGCTCACGTTTCCGAGAGGTATGGAAGCGAGAAAGCCTCTTAACCCGATCACCGCAGTCCGAAGTTAGTCCCTGGATATAGCCACTGTGGGCTCCCATCTGCCAAGTGTCTACGTATCTATTGGAAGTTAATATGTTGTGTCCGATAGTACGATAGTTATGGAAAAGCTGAGGCGGAAGAAGGCTGGCCACGTAAGCCCTATAGACCAGGTGGGCAAGATCGTCACTGGCTGAGATCCACGGGAAGGTTATCTTAATCGTATCGTTTCACACACGCGTGGCCGACCCAAGCGGAGATGGCGGGACGACCTCAGAACTTTTCTACTGGATTGCAAAAGGTGGCTACGAACCAAGAGGGGTGAAGAGCTAAAGGGAAGGCCTTTTCCCAGCATTGGGGTACAAATAATGCTACATAAGAAGAGTGAAACGAAAGTTTATAACTGTGCGACACTTCTAAAATAACAACACTTATGTTAGTCTATTTTACTACTTACTTGGTCGTCAATCTTTACATTTAGTCCATAACATAACATAACATAAACTCACGCCTGTATCCCTGAGGGGTAGGCAGAGACCAGGGACTGCCACTTGCTACGATCCTGACAGATCACTTTCGCTTCCTAAACATTCATTAGTCGTTGCATGCACGCACGCCGGTTTCGGGTACTTTTTAGTCCATTTCCGTCAAAAATGTTTTAAAGTCATCTTGGCCCTATGATTGAGGTTATAAGTGCTGCAAGCTATCACCATTTTCACATTTATGATGTTGACTTTTTGCAAAACCGTGATTCATTAATAAAGAAATTATTTACAGTCGATTTTGTTAGTAGGCATAAAAATAATAGTTAAGAAAGATTTTTTTTTTCATTGGTGCTATTTGGCTCTAGGTGGCCCCTTCACTTTCACCGAACCTTTCTCAAACACCCAGTATAATAAGAGTTATAAATAGTAACCTATATGCCGCGTTTCAGGTCTCATATTAACCCCTTTCAAAGTCCAATAGTCCAAATTGACACAGCGAGACGGCATGAGTCCTCCCAACGGTAAGATTTCCACCGGATAATACGAGGAGAGAGGTAACAATCCAGCGATCCCCGTATATGACACAACGGGGGATTGTTTAAAGAAAGCCTCGAGTAAAACCAACAAATAACATTGGCTCTGAGCGAAGTAAACAACTGAGTATTCCTTTACCGAAGGAGATTAAATGGCCACGAGAGCCCTCTGCGGAGTGGCGATTTCAAATGCTAAGGTATGTGGCACACATTTGCCACATTTTTCCTATAAGTTTTTCTTCATAGTAAGCAAGAGATATTGCTACTTTAAATTCACAAACTTTGGAAAACCAAGTCATTGGTACATGCGGGGATTTGAACCCACGATTTCTCGCATGTGAGACACGCGTCCTACCGATGCGCAACCACTAATGGGATAAAATAAAAAGAAGACGAGAGCAAAGTCGAGAGCCCAACCTTACGTGAATCTTACTTTTCTCCTTTACTTACTTCCCTAATTAGGTTATTAATAGTCTTACAGAAACTTATGACGTAGGCGGAAAACCTGTCAAGAGTGTTGCCTGCCGATATACTTCCAAGGATACTCTAATTAACAGCCAAAAAGTAATTCCCTATGAATGGAAATAATTAATGGGAGTAGCTAATAACGGACGATGAAGCCCTGATTGATGAGCTAGGATAATGATATTTACGAGAGATATTGCGAAGCCCAACTTGGTAATTGCTTTTATTGATAATTAGAGATAAAATCCTCTGAAAATAGCACGACAAATATCTGGCGCTCTTCTCTCTGCGACTGAGACAATATTGTAAAAAAGTACAAGGTAAATATGCAGTTTAAATGTAATATAAGGTTGATTAGAAAATTGGGAATGCTACGCGTTCGCCCCCTAGTTCAATTGTTGTGGTCAGAAGTGAGCCAATTTCACTTTTTATTTGTGTTTTGTTGTATTTTATTTTATTTATTGCGTTACACAACAAATTAGTGACATTACATGTTATAATATCACAGTAAAAGCTTATAATTTAGTTACATATCCTTAAACGCGTGATGACAGCGTGCTAGATATGAACGAGAACCAAAACACATCAAGCCACATAATATAACCAAATACGAACATCCAGCGCAAAGTATCGTAGACACCTTACGCCGGACGGTCGCAATATAATTGTGGCTTGATTCGCTTGTACAAACGGATGCAATAGTTCGCCTTACGCAAATAGGTACTTAATTAAATAATATGGAGCGTAACTAATTGTGATTTAAAACGGTTGAGGTTTACATAAATGTCAAGAGTGTCGAAGTTTTTATTTGATATTTCGTTGAATGATCGACACATGTTTACTAAAGGTTCTTGGTAACAAAAATGTGTTAAGGGTCCTAAGAAGTATTTTGTGTAATTTAATTAGTACAATTTTAAGTCTTCGCTTTTCCAGAGTCGATACCTTAATTTTTTTCAGGATTTTATTAGTAGTATTTTATCATCTAGGCGGCAGGAGGCCATGGACGAGATTGGTAGGGGACCGGCGAGGTTGATATGATGGTAAAGAGGCTTATGCTTAACAGTGGACGTCTTTTATCCGTTGTATAGATGGATATATAAATCGTCTAGGAATAAATAAAGAAAAAATAATGTGTTATTAACATAAAACCGTTTCTTTACTACCGATAACTAAACCACTTTCAAAACAAAAGATTTAATAAACTTTCTCAATTTCACTTTCAAAGATTTTTCGTTATTTATGTACAGGTACCTCTTTTTAAGTTTTCTTAGTCAGCAAGAATTAGTTTAGAACCCTTATAGTTTCGCCATGTCCGTCCGTCTGTCTGTGTGTCTGTCTAACTGTCCGCGGCTTAGCACAGAGACGATAAGTAATCTATCCCAAGAGAGCTGTTTGGGATAGATCTACATATTTATTACACCGACAGAAAGGTAAATAAAAACTTAAATAGTTATTTGTTATGCAGGGCTGCAAAGTTAATTTTTGGCGCGAGTACCTTGTATTGAAACCTGAGCAAGCGAAGGATTCTAGGATTGAGCCACGAGCGAAGCGAGTGGTTCAAATATAGAATCCTGAGCGTAGCGAGGGTTTCAAAGGTACGAGACGCTAAATAACTTTGCTGCCGAGCGCAACACACAACTTTTCACCTCACTAAAGCGAGGAAAATGTTAGGTGCAAGAAAAACAGTTTTAATAAATATTAAATTACTGTTTATTTACATATTTCAAAAATTAAAAGTAAAATTACTGCAATTGGTAATATTGAAAGTTAAATTTTTTTTTTAAATCAAATTTTCTTGCCGGCCAGTGCGATTCTTTAAATGAGGCTGGCGCATGACATGAAATAAGTATTTGCATTTCAATCATCAATGGACTGGCTTTAAAATTCGAATATTTTTATTCAATAAAGGTTTTGTACAATAAATTACATATATATAGAACCTCATTGGTTTCGTAATAGTTTATATTCTCTGCAGCCAGTCCATTGATGATTGAAATGCAAATACTTATTTCATGTCATGCGCCAGCCTCATTTAAAGAATCGCACTGGCCGGCAAGAAAATTTGATTTAAAAAATTAATATTTATTAAAACTGTTTTTCTTGCACCTAACATTTTCCTCGCTTTAGTGAGGTGAAAAGTTGTGTGTTGCGCTCGGCAGCAAAGTTATTTAGCGTCTCGTACCTTTGAAACCCTCGCTACGCTCAGGATTCTATATTTGAACCACTCGCTTCGCTCGTGGCTCAATCCTAGAATCCTTCGCTTGCTCAGGTTTCAATACAAGGTACTCGCGCCAAAAATTAACTTTGCAGCCTTGCATAACAAATAACTATTTCTCGCTTACTCTGTAGTGTAGGGTATCGTTGGATTGGTCATTAAACATTGTGGGTGTGCGAAGACCTTTTTTTGATTTAGAGTTTCGTTTGCGAAATATTGAGCTTTAAAGCGCAAATTTTTGTCACAGTGTCACAGTCGGGCGTCCCCTCCACCCCTCCCTCTCCCGGCTTAACGGTTGATAGAAACGTGAACATTTAAGGGCAGTAGCACATACAATGAACTTAATAGGAAAACTATCACAGCTAAGTAGGCTTTACAAGTTAACAAGTAATAGGTGACCAACTTATAAAAGGAACACTTCATACAAAATCCATTGAAAATTACTTTGATGATTATTAACTTAACTTACCGGATTAACTTACTTGGTTTTTTGTCGGTGTTAAGTTAATAATGTGTAGTGCTTACGAAAGTTATACTTTGATGATGTTGTTAGTTCTGTAAAGCAGATAAAAAACCCTCTTTCGACGGAACCCTACTGTATTTTCCATTAATGTATGACTTACTATCTCATGCCACTCATAATTCTTATTGTTATCATTACATTACCCAATCTATCTCTAATATTAAGGAATGGATTGTATAGGCAATTCTGCGGTGGTTCAAACATGTGGAGAGGATAAAGGAAGAAATAAAGAAAGAAGCGTGCATGCAACTACTAATGAATGTTGAGGAAGCGACAGGATCGTGACAAGTGGCAGTCCCTGGTCTGTATAATAATGAAAAGTAATGGTAAACGGGTAAAATGTGGTATTTATATTCGTGAAAATGCAAAACAAAATATGTTATAGCAATGACATGGCCGTATCAAGCCCTTGATGACAACAAGAGCGATGAGGGACATAAGACCAAAAAACGTAGACTTATCAAGGCGCACAGTGTGCACCAGGCCAAGTTCTCGGTCGGCCCGCTCTGCCTATATCAAGGCGCACCTAGTACGCCACGTCAAGGCGTACCAGGCCAAGTTCTCGGCTGGCCCGCGCTGTGCATATATTTACACGAAGCCATTGGAGCACATTTCGACCCCCCTCTATCTTTGAACCCAGCTATGTGACATGACTAAAAATTTCTGGAGTGGTTAAGGTTACCAAATTGCAAAACTATTCTGAATTTCATGGTTCCAGCTACCGTAATTTAGAAGATGTGGGGATCCAAAAATTGCAATTTGCGGCACTCACTGACTCACTCACTGTGTCATGTGTCAAGCGCAACCACCTAACATAAATTTATATACTTTTAATAACTGCGGTGGTAGCCTAGTGGGTAGAACATTGGACTCGGAAGCGGTAGACCCAGGTTCGATTCCCAGTGCGGGCATGTACCTATGACTTTGTTTTCTAAATTATGTACATTTGTGAAGTTATAGTAGCACCACTCGCTAACGGTGAAGGAAAACATCGTGAGGAAACCTGAGTGTCAGAGCTATTCATATACCTCAGCGCTTGAAATCGCCAATCCGCGGTGATTAAGCCCATACTCTCTCCCTGAGAGAAGGCCTGTGCCCTACAGTGGGACGTATATAGGCTGCTTATGCTATACTTTTAATAGAATTTTGGATAGAGAAAAGCTTCGTTAGAAGTCGTGTCCTAATTTTTTAAGTTTTGTGTAAATAACTGCTTTTATAGAAAATAGAAAAAAACTATTTTCCTACTTCAATGCCCATTATAAACTTAAGAAATTTACAGACCATATTTGACAAGTTTTTAGAGGATGTTGAATAGTTTTTTTATAACTTGCCAAGTATGATCTGTAAATTTAATAGTCACACATTCTTTTCTGTATTTATCAAAATACTGCTGTTTCTGTAAAGACAAGGAACTTGGCAAGTAGTTAGATACATATCATGTATTTTTTGGGACAAGAAGTTGGCCAGTTTTTTTGTATTTAGGTTTTGTTTGCAAGACTTTTCATTGAGGGAATGAAAGTAATTAAGTTTACCTAATAAATAATAGAAACCCTTTGTGGTCTGCTCATAAAAAAGAAGTTAATCTATTAGAAAACGGAGACCTAAAACATTTTTAGACGCTCTCACACGGAATGCTAGGAGACGCATCGAGAACTCGAAACGTAGCCTGTGAAAAGCTTATCCGGATAAAACGTATTCATCTCATTAAAAGTGCGACCTTTTGAGAGAGTTTCCATGTACCTAAGCTCAAAGCCGGTTGCCCTGTGTATGGGTACTGTGAGTACAGAAGTTTATATCAAAGTGAGGCTACTAAAGCTAGCCTTCTCTTATTTAAACTAAAGGCTGTTCTACTCCTATAAACAGTACGCTAAAGTAGATTGTCAAAGTTGTTTCGGCTGGCACGGCTGGCTGGCTTAGCCAACGCTCTCTGACAGCCGTATCTGTTTATCTAAGCGTAAGATCTATTCAGTGAATAAGTTCAAAAACCTCTTGCACCATGGCATTTGCTGAGCTATCAATGAATAAATAATATGACTAACAATTATTTTAATCATATATTTGTTCGTTTATCCCTGGATACGTATGCTTATCCAGCAAATTGGAGGAGGTCGCCCTTAGTTATTTAAAATTTCATCATCATCATCAGCCTTTTCTTGTCCACTGCTGGGCATAGGCCTCTCCTATTGCACGCCACTGACCACGGTCCTAGGCTACTCTCATCCAGCTCTTGCCAGCCGCCCTGCGAAGATCATCGCTCCACTGAGTCTGAGAACGTCCTGCACTACGTTTACCGATAAAATTTATATAAAAAGTTACTTACAGCAATATAACACGCGTAATGATGGAGGTTATGCCCGGCTAAATTAATTGACTTTATACTATTCATATTTTTCTGGGATTGAGGAAAGCTCAGGGAAATATCTTGAATGATCGTAGTTTTAGACGAAAGACTCAAACGAACTGGTTTTAACATCAACACTAATAAACGGGCAGTTTACCGCGGAGTAAATAAACCATTTTATTTATCACTATAGATACTATAGAGTTTATTTAAAGTGTCTGTTATAGTGCTCATTAGAGAATACTTCTTACACTAAGCTCACCCATGTTCATAATTGTAAACTGGTGCAATAAATTATTAAAATAAAAAATAATAATAACCACTCTCAATCCCAGCGTTACGGAGGTTCACACTCTACGTCAAATTCCAAAGAGCATCCCTTAAATAGATTTCAAAAGACTGCCGACACGGTCTGTACCCATTGGAGGCACGTTTTGTGCCGCTACGTGCCTGTGCTGGAAGCTAATAACATAATAGCTCCTTAGAAGCTGCGCCGTAAAGTAAATAACTCAAAAGTCTGATACAAAGGCTTTGTAAACACAGATATAGAATGTACAGCCTGCTACGCCCTACTATTTTCAGGCAAATTGTTTAGGTATTTTGATAAGAATTATATGTACTTGTACCTACTAAGTTACGTAACCCAACGGTATGATGATAGAGAACAATGAACAAAAACAACGTTATTTTTTTCTCTTCGAAAAATTTTCATAATTGTAGTTAAATGTGCCATACAAATCGGGCACACACTGTGACGTCACAAGGTAAAGTGTTCGTAGCGCCTTATAACGGATGAATCTTTTTTAGATATTCGAGTTTACTCTGTGTTTCTGTGACAATTTCAATAAGTGTACTTTCTTTCTTTCTTTTAATATTTGTAAAGGTAACTTGACAAGGGGTCAAGATATTGTGGTCTACTTTTGACCAACCTTACAAAAAATACGAAATTGCACGTAATTTCTAGATCCCATGGTAGGTATTTGGAAATTAAAAAAATCGTATCCAACTAGCTGGATCTTAAAGAGAAACACAAAAACCTAAATTGCTGGAATTTTGTTGAAACTCACGTACAAATGAGGTTTTTTATGCGCTTTAGGAACACAAATAAATTTGCCAACCAACATGCCAAATTTTTAGCAAGGAATAATTATTCTATTATACGGGAAGAAAAAAGTCCCATTTTTAAGTATGCATATCTTCTTAACCAAACATATTTGGCACTCGAGTGTCTCGTCTACTATTTGAAATGATAAAGTATTTCGGTTTATGCAATAAAAATGGGCACTTCCAAAAATCGGGTATCAAAACAAACTGGCGCTGGTCGGTCGGATCCTGTGACGTCACAATTGCGTGCAAGCCTCGCCGGGCGCGTTTTAAAACAGCCAAAGTGTAAACTTCTCTAACTTTGTAATTTCTTGATGGATTTGAGTAATTCAACAACGAATATGCTTTAAATTGTGTACTCCAACCGCCTTAGTACTTAGAAATCCAATATTTAATGAATTATCCTCATTGAATAATAAAGTTACACTTTCCCTTTTTTAAATATTGTTAGTCTCTGATTATATTAGGCACGCGAGGCAGTGAGTTTGGTACACTAGTCTAATAATCGTTATACAATTTTGTTAAAATTTCAGTCTTATTTATAAAAATGCATTCCTCTAAAACACTCTTGTAACGCAGTCTTAAAAAAATTTACATAAAAAACAAAACCAACTTCAAAACACTACAGCACTAAAAAGCGAGAAATAATTTAAAAGAATACGATTAAGTTGCAAGTACGTATACATGTAGGTACTGTAGAAGTATAATTTGCAGTCGGTACCCAAAATACATGTGCTGGACAGATTTTTTTTATTTTTCAATTTAGTAATGGGGGTGCGGGAGGAAAAAATCAAGTCCCTTACAACTATAATTTACCCTACTTAATTCTTTGCTTTAAAGTTTTAAGTTCTCAATTTCCATCTCCGAAAGTCTTCTCCAGAACATCACCAAATAACCCTGGGACTACTTTTACGCTATATTATGAAACATATTCATATTACGTTAGGCCTTATTTATTGCTGCCTATTGAAGAGTTCCGTTCTCCATCTTTGAAAGTCTTAATCAGATCTTTACCAAATTAAAATGAGACCAATGGAACGTTATATCTACTCGAACAAAAAATAATTGTCGAAATCGGTTAAGAGTTGTCAGAGTTATGGGGCAAATACATAGCAAAAAAAAATTAAAATGAAATATACGCGTTGAATTGAGAACCTCCTCCTTTTTTAAAGTCGGTTATTAATTATTTCAATAAAACATGATTTATACAATTAAATAAGCCTAAATAAACACCTAAAGTTACATCACAAAAAATAACAAAAAATCTTCGAGACTCGATTGCCGTCGATGGATGATCTACTTAATTATGTGCCTTCTTTTGGCTCAATCGCATAATGTACCTTTCGCAAATTGCACCCCATAAGCACAACGTACCATTCTCACAATGCACCTTTTTGATTTTTGACTGATTTTAGACTGTTTTAGCTGTTTTAGCAATATTTTAGTATTAGTTTTATAAATATTTTATGACAGTATGGCTTTTTACCACGCTTGCCACCGAGGATCGGCAATTTCAAGCGCTGAGGTATATGAACACCTGAGACGCTCAGGATTCTTTACTGTGTTTTCCTTCACTATTCGCGAGTTCAACACAGTTTTATATTTTTAAAAGCGAACCAACCACAGAATCATTCCAATCAAAATTTAGCTAGGATTCGCCAAACAGTACAGAGTTAGGAGCAAAGTTTTATTGGACATCGATGGACGCGTCCGAAGAAATCGAGTTTAAAGTGCACTTTAGAGCAAATGTTACGCTCAAAGTTGGTGGCGTCGGCGTGAACACTTTACGGTCAGAAACAGCCGAGATACAGGCCCCCTGGGCTTGAAAGATATATCGTAAGCAGGAGAGAAAATGCTACCCATAAAAGAAGTTCCTTTTTTTCATCATTGATTTTAGAAGTAGAAATTTATAACTGTCTCTTAGCTAATAATTATTTTTTTGTACAACTGTTATGCGGCTATTAATCTTCCTAACATAAATAAATAAATGAACATTCACAAGTAAAATTATGTGGTGATACGTTGTGGCCGCTTTCCATACACGATGCGTTGATAGTGCGTACTGACTGATAAAGTTTAGCAGTTGTTTCAGAAGAAGTTATGCATAAAAAAATCGGCTAAGTGGGAGTCGGACTCGCACACGGTGTGTTCCGTGCCATTATCTATACAATATTTGAGTAATTGATGCATCTACTCTGTTGCGATTATTAATATCGAGCAAAAAACGGCAAAAAAATCACGTTTGTTAAATAAACATAATGTAATTTCAGGATAAAATTAAATATAAAATTAAATTAGTCGTGTTTTTTTAACAGTGATAAGTAAAGACAGTGGAAGTCTTCAATGTACACAAAACATAAGTATTTCTAATACAAATAAAAATTTCGAAACAATATTCACAGATATTAACGGATGTTCATTCACTTTATCACTTTGAAGTCGTCCTGTCACTACACGCAAATGGATCGTAGGTGTAATTACTGTACTTTGATAGAGAAGCTATATTGACTATCAAATGTCAAAAATCTAGTCGAAACTTTGCATCGTTTACTTCTACGTAACTCTTGCCTTATAACGGAACCTTCAAGCTTGGTCGACCTGTAATTTGGTTGGAACAGGCTGTGGCGGCAAAGTAGTTTTTAGTTCTTCCTAGTTTTGCTCTCAAACGATGTTATATATTTCCATACGCCGTGTTGTTGGGTTCCCATTTTATAAACGCGTTTTGCAACTAGACTTTCATTAATTAGAATGTACTTATTTAATAAAATCACATGGAATTGAATTATGTAGTGTCCGAATACCTGAGGAATACTCAGGATTTTACTTTTAAAATACCAGGAAAAAGGGAAATCAAAATACCGTAAGTACTTCATTAAAGAAAGAAAATTATGTTTTTCATTACTCATACTCGGAAAGTAGGTCTGAAGTTGCCTTAAGAGCGGTTTGATAGTAATACTTTTCAGTCCTAGGGAGAATCGTTTTCAACTGTCAGCTGTCAAATTATTAAAAAAAACTAGTTCTATTTTCACATATCTGTTGAACCATGTTCCAACTTTCTATACAGTCGCTCAATTATAGCGCGATGTAAAATTTAAATAACATGAAGTTAAGTATTAATTAAAGAGTATATTCTTTTAAATGACTTTATTATAATTAATTTTCAATAATTTCTTTGAAATAACCTAGATTTGGGCAAAATATTTACCATTTGTAATGATAAAAATGAAAAATAATGGCTAAAAAGCTGGCCAACCACAGAAAAAAAAGATAGACAGGAAACTCTCGAAAGCGGCAATCCGATCTTCATTTGTTTTTCCGGGTTGTAGAGGAAAAGTATTACTTTCAACCCGCTCCTCAGGTATGTGTAATAAAAACATATTTTTTATATTTATTTACCTTAGTTTGTGTTCGTTAAGTGTCCTAACAGTGTAGAATTGCATGTCGCAAAATTCGCACCCAAGCCTGCCACAGACAATCTCAATGGATGTTTACGATTAAATAAATAAGGTTTAAGAGCTGAAGTGGGCTACACAGAATAAATTGGTCTATTATTTTAAAGACTGAAGGTAAGGAACTGCGTCTCTTAAAAATATTCTTGATTATTAAAATAGTCGTAGTAAGTACTCGCGACGGTCTAATGTTTCTTTTATTCCTTGAAATAATTAATTCTTTCTTTTGATATTTCCAGCATTTGCTGCATTTTTTTCGTTACGTTTTAGAAGGTCTTAAATTGTACACCTGTGTAGGAAATTGCTCAGGAGAGTATCCTGAAAATTGATAAGATAATAACAGATCGTTAAACAAAACTTTGAAGTATCTCAGTTGGTACAAGACCTTAGACCTTACTTGTTCTTCGATCAGATTTGCCAATGGACATTAATGGAGGTGAATAAGAGTGAACATTGTTGGAACAGAAACCAGGTGATTGAGTTTGCGTCGATCTTGCGAAAGTTCTCTTCAAATAGGCGTTACCGGGAATTCAACTGGCGTTTACTTAGTAACTTCAACGCTCATCAAATTTACCTCCTGATGAAGCTAACTTAACTGTTTCGGCTTTCTAAATAAACTACGATCTTTCCGTGGATTCACATTACATACACTCACATGGCTCAAGGGCTTAGGTGCTGATCAGAAGAGGCAAGGTCTGTTTTCTTAATCCCCAATGATTAAATTAAAAACGCCTTTCACAGATCTTTTATCAAAATCAATTTTAATTTCACAGTATTGCAAAAACTACGCTCCAACAGCTAATAACAGGTAGAAGAAAAAATAAATATTCCCTCTCGTTTTGCAAATTAATCGAAAAGAGCCTTTCGTCTACAATAACTTCTCTGAAGAACCTTTTTTTTATTCATTCATTTCTATCATCAAATATTACAAAGGTTTGATTACGACGGCAGCACCTAATGAAAATCACAGTTGAATAGTCACTATCAATCAGCGAGCGCTTCTTTGTTGAATTGAAAAGATGAAGCTTTTTTCGATGCTATAAAAATAATTCTGCTCTATTTACGGAGTCCATTAAAAAGCAATAAAATCTACATAAGACTATTTCATCCGGTATCTTATTGGAAATTGGCTTTTGTTCATTGAGCCACTTATGCAAATTAAGACCCTCAGAAGGGATGCTACCAAGTGGGCCTCAGCCCACAAAGTTGACGGGCCCAATTTGCCATTAGGACGGCACGCAAAAAATCGCTGACATTTTATTCGACGTCCAAATTGCTCGGTAAATAACCGCTTTTCCTTTTTGTTACTCATGAATACTTCCGATAGCTTCGCTTAATGTCCCGCTGTAGGTAGGAGGCATTCGTCTGGCTTTCCTATCAACTCTCCCATTTCCGAAGTAAAACGCCGGCTTTATTTTACTATATTTCGTGGAACATAACTTACTACGTGGACAGACGTCAGAATGACATTTCAATTCTTATTTTATGCTGCTACCCTACTACCAATAAAATATAACATTGTCTTGCGTGCGTTTTACTGTAATAAAATACGGAACTTCAACCAGACATTTGCTACAACTATATTTGTATGTCAATGTGTCTTTTCTCACAAAAAAATTATATAGCGTTGTTAGATTTTTGAAGTTCAGATTAATGAAACTAGAGTAATACTAGCAGCGCCTAATATCGCCAATCCGAATAAGTACTAGCAGGTTCTTACCCTAATTGCATTAAACTACATTTCAAGCATTCAGCAACGCCATCTACATTTTGAGTTTAGAAACTATCCATTTCTCCAAAAGAACAAGAGTAAAAGATGAAGCAAACAAAGCGCTACGCTCGACGTTTCATAGCAAGAAATATATTTCGTAGCATCGTAGCGTCTCCTACGTCGTAGCAGTTACGCATGTTTTGAACGTTAGGCAAGTTGGATGAACCCAAGGAAAAAGTTTTATGCACTGTTTTTTGTCCTGGAAAATACATTTGTTGAACTGTTTAGTATGATTATATGTTCCCAGGAGTCACGACATATGAGGGCGCCTCACGAGGCAATTCCGACACAAACGTAGTTTGGTTTAAATATAACAACGATAAGGTGGATCGCAGTGAAACTTTACCAGAGGGCACGAATCGAGGTTTGGTCGGCTTTGAAATGAGCATAATCGAATAAAAAATAAATTAGAGCCTTGTAAGCTTTTTCATAGAAACTTTTCACAGGGCTCAGATTAATTTTTGATCAAATATTTACAATTCTAAGCACGACCAAACTTTGAATTGTGTCGTCTGTCTAATTGTAAATTAAAACCAAACAACGTTTGTACATGAATCGCTTCTTGAAGCACCTTCTTAAGACCATCAGTCCACAATAACATAGACAAGTGATATTTTCTTTTATGATATATTGTTAGAGCAACCGTGTTAGTTTTCGTGAGAAGACACACCTGTTTCCTAGATAGCAGATACAATTCTCTCATGACAAAGCATTAATTATGTTCATAGGCAACTGTAATTTAGTTTTATGTTAATAACGAAATATTATCTACTCTAGGCCCATACCTAAAATGCCTGGAAACAGCCAGCGGTGGTAAGGTCCTTTTTTAGGGCGCCGTACACAAAGGGTAAGGGACCCTATTACTAAGACTCCACTGTCCGTCTATCTGTTTGTCTGTCTGTCACCAGGCTGTATCTCATGAACTGTGATAGCTAGACAGTTGAATTTTTTACAGAATATGTATTTCTGTTGCCGCTATAACAACAAATACTAAAAACAAAATAAAATAAATATTTAAGGGAGGTTGCCATACAACAAACGTGACTTTTTTAACCTTTGAAATATTTAAATGTTGTATAGATGGTACGGAACTCTTCGTGCATTTGGGCGGTTTTGTATTCATCTTTCAACTACCTTCCCATTTCACATATTTTTGTATATTTTAATGTTTAACCACGTATTTTTTTATATTTTATGCATCGCATCACAACCACATTAGTTGTTTTATGGAAACTAAACCCAGTCTAAAGGCCTCAAGCTCAATCTAAGAGATATTCAATCAATTAATGTTAATCCCTGACATATTGTGGTTTATGTACGAGTTATGTACGAGAATTATCAGGATCGAGGTACGTTACAAACCCTGGTCTCTGCCTACTCTTCCGGGATAAAGTATACGTATGTCTCGAATATTGATAAATGCTTCAGATATTATAAGGCGTCACTAGCAACTTGTGACGTCACAGTCAACCAATGGAGAACTTGCACAAAAAAATCTTTTAATATAATCGGAGAGGTCATGTTAAAATATAAATAAACGTGGTAAATTTTAAACCGACTTCAAAAAAGGAGGAGGTTATCAATTCAACGCGTATATATATTTTTATTTGGCTATGTTCCTCCATAACTCCGTCAAATCTTAACCGATTTCGACAATTCTTTTTTTGTTCGAACAGATATAACGTCCCATTGGCCCCATTTTCATTTGGTGAAGATCTGATGAAGACTTTCAGAGATGGAGAACGGAACTCTACAATGGACAGCAGTAAATAAGCCCTAATGGGGCCCATCCTTTAGTAATATCTGTATGTTTCATAAAATAGCGTAAAAGTAGTCCCAAGATAATTTGGTAATGTTCTGGTGAAGACTTTCGGAGATTTAGAACATCAAATTTTAAAGGAACGAATCATATACGGTAAATTATGGTTACAAGGGGCTTGTTTATTTTTCTCCCGCTCCTCCACTAAAAACTGAAAAATAAAAATTTTTAAATAACAAATAAAAACTGATTTCGATACACTACAGCACTAAAAAGATAGAAATTATTTAAATAATTAGATGTATTTATATATGTAGGTATTGTAGTCGGTGCCCAGTTTCATGACCAGCACATATATTTGGGCACCGACTTCAAATTATACTTCTACAATACCTACATGTATAAATACTTCTAATTATTTAAATTATTTTTATCTTTGTATTGCAGTAGTGTTTCGAAGTCGGTTTTTATTTTTTATTTAAAATTTTTCTCTCTACGACTAATACCTGTTATCTCGTAAAATAATGTTTTAATACAACTACACTCTTTTTAGAAAACGTTTAGATTAAAATGAAAAAACTATATTTAGTATTTTTTTTATTATTAGAGTAATTACATTTTTCACATTTTTCGGGACCCCAAAAACCCCGAAAAAAATATATTTATCATTTAATTTTTTTATTTTTGCTAGAGTTTCTCTATATCTTCTATGGTATAAAATCAAGGTATACTTAAATCTGAATTCGACGCAAGTTAAGTTATTAAGGATGAAATACACCAACGCAGTGGCGATGGTGGTCCATACATACGTCATTTATGTAGTACTTAAGTATATGGGCATATTAAGCTAAATATATTTTATAAATTTAAGAGCCTGTTGGATTACTAAATAAGTAAAATAAAATAAGTTTGGACCGCCACCACTGCTACCGCGTTGGTGTGTTTCATTCTTTAATATTATCTTTTCACGTGGGATATTATGTTTTTCCACTTCAAGCCTATTCCGGTCATCGTAGACCACTATAGCGAATTTCCTTATGGGGAAATGTAGCTGTAATAATAAGTCTCGCGTCACATGCGCTGCGGCATGCGCCCTCGGCTCAAGTTGCCTGAAGGATGTCTCAAGTTGCTCCTTCACAGCCCTGTTTGTTTACAGGAAACGTTCCCTTCTCCCTCTATTGGACGAAAAACTCATAAAAATAAAGCTTTGTTATGATTTCCAAACGGGGCGGTTGAGTGGGAGGTTGGAGCTTCGAGTGAAGTTTGTGCAGTCAAAGTACAGTTAGAAAAACTTTTGATTGCGATGACGTCACGCGCTGCTGTAAATAACAGCTGTCAAAAAGTGGTATTTTCTGGAGTCTGTATTGGCTTTTATGAAATTGATGTTCCATGTTTGTTGTGTCCTTGCCTGGTTACCATAGCATAGAGTATCCTAGTTTAGGATTGGGAAAAGTGATTGCGTTGTGTGGAAGTAAGTGGAGGTTAATGCTAGAATTTTACTTTCTCTAACATTTTTTCTTATTTAGAAACCATTCCTAATTTTGTTGCACCTTACTCATACCATGCAATTTTTTTATGTTAAGTCCTAACCGACACTAACCATATTTGTTTAGCTCTACTATGACATGTCTTCATATTTAATTCAAGATATACAAACAAATCTTCGATTTTTTAATCTTAAACACAAATTTTCAGCAAAGCAAGATAATATTTTGCACTCTTATATTATGTCCCCGTATAGGGGTGAAATATTCTAAAACTCATCGTGCAAATTAGACATTTGTTCTCTTAAATTATCCTACACCTAAAAAAACTGAAGTAACTGGGCATAGACGATGTTTTCTTTCATTTACGACACTATACGTCAAACGCTATTTAAGCCCGCTACATACCACATTTGGAGCGCTTTATAATGGTAGAAATCCTGCTTTGAATGAAATATTCAATTCGAATATTTTTACTCATTATAAAAACAAAATGTTTACTTAATGATCGATCACAGTTGAAAGCAACTCCACATTTACCTATTGTTTTCAAAAATTTTTAACTTAATTAACAGAGTTTTCAACTTAAAAAATATTGCTCATAAATCTCAAAAATTTGTGTTGGAACACTAGACACAATCGTCCTCTAAATACCCTTTAATATTAATCTACTGTTCAATACCAAACATCTTTGTCTTCTATATAATCCTTGATTTTACCCTCCGGCCGTTTTCGCAACTGCGTTTCGTGACTGGCTGCGAAACAAGAATATATGGAGCTTTTTTGCACAGAGTGTGCTTAACACATTTTTTAAACCGCGTCGGAGGTAATTCTAATATATCTTGAGGAATCTTGTTGTAGACCCTTATACAGTGCCCCATAACGGATGTTTTGAGTTTTGCAAGTCTACATCGTGGAAATGACAATTAATGTTATTCTACATCCTTACGTACACATACATAAATTCACGCCTGTATCCCGGAGGGGTAGGCAGAGATCAGGGACTGCCACTTGCCACGATCCTGACAGATTACTTTCGCTTCCTCAACATTCATTCGTCGTTGCGTGCACGCACGCCTGTTTCGGGTGCCTTTTATCTTCTTCTTTTTTGTTATTTCTATTTTTAATGTTATTTATAGCGTTATATACATCATGAAAATGTCATTTGTCTAGCTATAGCCTGGTGACAGACAGACAGACGGACAGTGGAGTCTTAGTAATAGGGTCCCTTACCCTTGGGTACGAAACCCTAAAAACTAATTGTACGATGTCAATAAGCGTAGAGCTGATAGAAGTGGCGACACGATTGAAGGCAGCAGATAATTGTCTACGTGCGGCCGGCCGTCAAACGATTTCACTGCAAGTGAGCACGGAGCAAATCGGCCCGCAGTCCTTTGCCAAGTACCGTACACTTCTCTTTAGC
The DNA here is from genome assembly GCA_947310995.1 of Yponomeuta cagnagella. NCBI lineage: Eukaryota > Metazoa > Arthropoda > Insecta > Lepidoptera > Yponomeutidae > Yponomeuta > Yponomeuta cagnagella. The sequence goes on from OX371267.1 coordinate 17,524,304, forward strand.
CTTTAGCCGAACAGCGGCAAATTGCAGCGCCAGCCGAGCGCCTCCACACCACAGTGTTATCTCTAAAATATGCAATTCCTGTAACACGTGAATTTGATAGATAGATTGTTTTATTTGTTTATAACATAACATAATAAAGGCGATACAGTACATTAAAACTCGCCAAACTGTTACGTTTGATGGCGAGGGATCGCTCATTTGTTACATTCGTATCTACCTATTATATTATAAATTTAATGTAAGTACAATCTTTATTGCAAGTACACCAGGAATTACATTTCAGACTTGACCAATAATACAGACTTTTGAGACTTGACTTGACCAGACCAGAGTACAGTACAATTGAGGGCAATAAAATTAGAGTCTGTGGTTTACCAAAACTTTATTCCTCTGCGTTTTTTTTTCGGGTTGCATAGTCTTCCGTGCTTCCACGTAAAATTATAATTAAAGTTAATGGAAACCTTTTATAAACACTTTTTGTTAGCAAATGGCAAACTCAAATTGACGTGTTTCAGGAACTACGCAATAGGTATGAAATAATAGGTATACTTATCCCTGTTTCCCATGTACTAACAATCTGTTGTAAATCTACTTGCGTGTGCGTGCGTGCGTGCGTGCGTGCGTGCGTGCGTGTGTGTGTGTGTGTGTGTGTGTGTGTGTGTGTGTGTGTGTGAGAGAGAGAGAGAGAGAGAGTACGTGCGTGCATGTGTGCATGCGTGCGTGCGTGCGTACGTGCGTGCGTGCGTGCACGTGAGGGGATATTAGGGATATTCTGGCCACAAACAATTCTGAATGAGGACCTCTGGAAGTGCACCAGAGGTCACTTGCTGCCGCGAACCACCGCGGAGTTGCAAATCTGGCCTTGGGAATTTAGTAATACACATAGTTTTTCAATAAAATTATATGTATAAGCACGACAATAGTTGTGATATGCTCTATTATGTATACAAAGCAATAGCAGTAAAATGTCATTCCAATGGCCATAATCGGCGCAAATTAAATAGGCATCTTTCACGAAGGAGATCGAATCGCGCGAGGCTCCGAGTTAAATTGCACGGATTATACCATTGGAATGCGATTGGGTACTAGACTACCAATAGTGTCAATGAAACAACCATTCCCGTACTATTACGACTTTATTGGACAACCGTGCGTTTTAGAGACTCGCCCCCTGTTGTTGAGGGTTAGAGTAAGCAAGAGTTAAAGGACCGAAAAAGAGCAAGAAGAAGATACCACATTGAATTGGAATTGACCATTGACAAATCGTACAGCCCGAAAGAAGTTATGTCTAGCACCTACGAAGTCCATTCAATAAGCAATCTACCTTTAACCGCCTGTAACTAAAATTGCATGCGGGTAAAGGTTAATGTGCCGTCGGCTTTACTGCCATGGGCTAAGATTTTAGTAACTAGCGCGCCGTCTTCTAATTTATTCACAAAATGGGGCCGATTTTAATTAGGTTTCCTTATAAGTAGAGATAGCAGCGAGTGTCCAAGCTCAAAAGACTTACTTTAAAGAGCTACGAAGATTTTTGTATGGGGCCTGGCATTGTTCATAGTGGCGCCCTCTATATTTTTTTCAATATCGTGGAGCATGATGAAACCTAGCTAGATCGATAGAGGACAAAAAAGTAAACAAGAAATTATTAAGGTCACTATGTCCTAAAGTGGCACGTTTAGGAGTTATTGAGCTTTGAAGTTTGTATGAGATTTTTATAAAACTTAACTTTTGAATCATTTTTCACTAAATACTGGACTATATGCTTGGCACCTGTGACTCGTTGCCGATTCTTGACTAAATTGATAAATAAGTCGTAGAAAAAACACCCAGTTTATTATAGATTCCGTATATTAAGGCACCCGAGCGTAGCGAGGATGCTTACAATGCGAGGGTATTACGGGAGCTTTTACCAGAGTTATAAATCTGCTTTTCATCAGTCCTATCAGGTAAATAAATAAAATAGTCTATTTAAAGGAAAATTCACAAGATATTTCTTTATTTCTTTATTTGCTAGACTAATTACAATATACAATTAGGCATTACTTATCATTAAATCATTCTACCGAACAGTGAGCGAGTTATTGATCGGAGAAGTAGGTACCGGAAGAAACATTTGTACTTAAATTAAGTTTTATGGTGGCTGTGTTTAGTTATAAGCATTATCTGATTAAATATTAGCAGTTAAACAATAATTTGGTAGTTAGACCTGAAAATATGATTAATCCCTGTTTCTATGTTTAATATGGTTTCATAGTAAACATATGTCACTTCAATGTAGGTAATTATTGGCTGACAGAAGTCATTTTTATACATATATCCTCATTCCCCAAGTCCAAGTACAGTCTATTACACCAGGTAAGGGAAAGGTTTTGATCTTTTTGGTTCATCCATAGTCCATCACATCCCACAAACAAGATACATAAAGCCGCAGTCTTCACAGCTACGAGTAAGACAGCAGACAACTATGAGAGCCACCAAAACGAACATCTACGCCCTAGGCAAGATTGTGGTCAAGGGTAAGCTCATATCGGAATAAAAAAACTTTGGACTCAGCTGAAAAAAGATAGAATTTGTTTGATAACAATAAGCACCAACAAAATGTGTACGAACTTTGAGCGAACATGAAAAGAGTAAACAAAACAGTCGATTCCACGTTGAAATTCCGTGGTGCTTCGTCGACTAAAGACCCTCGAAAAGAAGATGGACATCTCACCTGAATTAGCACGTCAACCAGACAGTAGCACCAGCAATAGTTAGAAAACCAAGAACTCACACGGTTCGACAGGGATGAAGGTGAGAGCTAAGTCATTTGTGTTCGACGCAGCTGCCTGAACGAATGAAATGAGCCTAAAAAATCTCCTCCCAGGCTCTTGAAATCAATGCCAGGAATATTAATTCGCTTCCGTGACCGGTAGTGGTCGCAGCCGACGTACGTGGGATGATCTTACAAGTCACTACGTAGTAAAAGATCAAGACCGTCCTTTTAGGCTCATTTCATTCGTTTAGGCAGCTGCATCGAACACCAATTCCCTGGAGCGAGGCAGGTACCAGTGGACTACTTAGCTCTCGTCTTCATCCCCGTCAAATTGTGTGAGATCTTGGTTTTCGAACTATTGCTGGTGCTACTAACTGTCTGGTTCTAGCGATATGTACCTATCTACATTATTTATAGGTACCTACCTACCACCTAAACCTATCTATATTAATTAAACTGTAGGTTTTATATTGACATGTTTTGAATTTTAATCGAATTGAACGAATTGGATGCATGAATAATACTATAATTTCATGTATATATGTATATAAGTAGGTAGGTACCTACTAGACATAGCTACCCAGACTTTAAAAAACATCAAAGTAGGTTTGAATCCCCGAGAAAACTCATATCAAGTGACAAATTCAGTGATGAAACTCAGTTAGTGGAAATTCCATACAAACTTCAAAGCTCAATAACTCCTAAACGTGCCATTTTAGGACATGGTGACTTTAATAATTTCTTGTTTACTTTTTTGTCCTCTATCGATCTAGCTAGGTTTCATCGTGTTCCACGACATTGGAAAAAATATAGAGGGCGCCACTGAGACTATGCCACTAATCTTCGTGGCTCTTTATTTAAGTTTTTTAGAACTTATGCAGCCAAATAATTACGCAAGGCAAGCTCTGTCTGCAGGGGTATTTTTAACATGCGCAATTTGTGTAAGGCGTCAAATAGTGTTTGGTTTGGTACTGTAGGTAGACATAGTCCAGGTTTCAGACAGCAGCATTTTGGATGTTGAATTCAGACACAAATGATTACTCGATATTCGAAGAGAAAGCAGCGTCGGCGCCACGTCTTCAGCGCATGGACGTTCCTTCAGTTGCAATTCAGTTTACAGGGTTATTAAAAAATGCCCAGTTCCTGAAACATGTCAAATGGAGTGATTTTTTGAGTGATTGTAATTTTTTAGACTTTTCCTCCAGGAATATTTCTAGGTTCGGCGGACTAAAGCACATATTAAGTCTAATTGTCACTAAAATATTGTTCTATAAAACAAAGGCAATTAAAATAGCAGTACGTATGCCTAATTTTTGTAAAAAGAACATGTATGTTCAATTCATTGTTTCGTAACAGATCTCCGTTAATGTAATAAAGATACAAATAATGGTAGGTACCTATGGAGTAATTTTGTAACAGGTTTTTATGAAGGCCTCAGAAAATTGGGTTCTGATCTTAAATGTGCTTTAGTCCAACGATTTTTTTAGCAATTCACCCTCACTTTTTTTTGTGAGTTTACTGTATTTCTGCTTTGTAAGGGCGCGGACTGATAGACCATGCTTTAAACCATATTGAGTATCTATGTGTAAAATAGAATAAGTAATGTACAACTTTAATTCTTACCCTGACAGGGATAGTAACGATTTTTCATTGCTTTTGGATTTTATATTAAAGTGATAAGGTTTAATTTAAAATGGGCTCTATTACAACATGACCTTGCTCGTGTTAATCATGATAGACGCGAAAGTTGTTTTAAAGCATCCTTCAAACACCCTCATCACTACATACAAATAAATAAATAATAGTAATTTACGAAACGTTGTTGTAAATATAGTCCGTACAAATCTTTTTGGCGTTAACCTGAACATAGGCACAGATCGTTTGCACATCGCTTACTGTCTTTACAGTGTATGTGTGAGTAATTGACTACTTTAGTAATTGACTAATAATTGACGCATGACACTACGTCAATTACTCACACATACACTGTAGTAAAGACAGTAAGCGATGTGCAAACGATCGGCGACTATTTTCACGTTGCCGCCAAAAAGATCCGTGCAGACTGTAAATACCTACAATCTTATCTATATTGGTAGGTATCTTAGATACTATCGGTATTGTTCATAAAAACACATTGGATCATAATAAAACACATGAGGTCTACGAATTACGAAAAAAATTGATTGTCTATAGGTACTAGGCAAATACTGGTGGTAAGTAATTAAAAAATCACAAGATGAACTAAAATGAAAATAAAAATCTTTGCGAGAATAGGTCAACATTGTCAACAAGTTAAAGGGAAATTAAATCCTTTGTTGAACCAAGGCAAGACCACCACAGTACAAATAAAGAGACCACGGTCATGCTATCGCTAACCGAAGGCATTTAATTACTTTAGAAAACTTCCACCCCCGTTAAATGCCCTGTCTAAACTTGAATAAAATATAGGTACTTAGAGAAAATAGGAATAATCTGCTAGAACAAACTAGCAAAGTTACAAACAGGAATACAGTCTTATTCATAAAAACATAATCCCTTGAAACAGTCTTTTAATGTACTTTAAATAGAATTTGGTAAAATCGTTTCACTGCGTAAACGGAGTATACTTATATAATCTATGGTAACGGTAAAGTCGTTCCCTTGCAGTCTCTTCTTTTTTTAACCGACTTAAAAAATGGAGGAGGTTATCAATTCGACGCGTATTTTTTTTATTTTGCTGTGTCCTCGTATGACTCCGTCAAATCTTAACCGATTCCGACAGTTCTTTTTTTGTTCGAATAGATATAACGTCCCATTGGCCCCATTTAAATATGGTATAGATCTGATGAAGACTTTCAGAGATGGAGAACGGAACTCTTCAATGGACAGCAGTAAATAAGGCCTAACGGAGCCCATCCTTTCGTAATATCTATATGTTTCATAAAATAGCGTAAAAGTAGTCCCAAGGTAATTTGATGATGTTCTGGTGAAGACTTTCGGAGATGAAAATTGAGAACTTCAAATTTTAACTCCTGAACTGCCCTCGCGGAATGGAACGTATATAAAACACTACAGCACTTAAAAGTTAGAAATAGTTTTAAAGGGGGTATTCCTTTAAAATTATTTCTAACTTTTAAGTGCTGTAGTGTTTTGAAATCGGTTTTAATTTTTTATTTAATTTTTTTTTATTTTCTTTTATTTTGTGTAGCCTTATACGTCTTTTGGCACAGGCCTTTTTTCGGAGAGCTCAATTAGCACGCGTGCCCACCGCGGATTGGCAATTTCAAACGCCGAGGTATGTAAACACCTCAGACACTCAGGTTTCCTCGCGATGTTTTCCTTCAGTTAACGAGTGGTATTGCTACTACAAGTTCACCAATATGTTTTATGGAGCGTTTATGGAGTGTTTTAAGGAATTGTGTTAAAAGCCGCTTTATCACGTAAATTTAAACAGATTTTGAGGAGTATTTTAAGGGATCGTGTTTTTAAAAAAAAGACTGTACTTTAGATCGATGGAAGGGATATTGTTAGTAGAAACATAAGCCAAATTTTTGCAGTATTTAACCAAACGCACCCAAATGGAACGCTCTATCAAAAAATATCTACATTTAAAAAAGTCAATGATCGCATTCTTAAAACAATCACAAAAAATATTGAGGAGATTTCAATTTATCGGTTTAATTCGCTTTGGTCCGGGGCGATATAAGAGACTAAAGTTAGATCGACACTTAATTTAGTTGCGAACTTCCACCCTCCACGGTCCTGGGTGGTCCTTTTGTAGTCGGCCTTTTTGATACTTGTAATGCTTATCTTTTCTCGTACCAAAGAGTATGTAATCACTACGTTTTTCTCGTACTTTCCTAAAAGCGCTCCGCTCGATCGACCGACAACTTTTTAAACGGTACTTACATACAAGGAGTTTGTTATGACTAAAATGTAGTTCATTTTAGTCTGAATAAACTCCTTGGTTTTTAGGGTTCGTAGTCAACAAGGAACCCTTATAGTTTCGCCGTTACCGTCAGTCTGTCTTTCTGACCGCGGCTTAGCACAGACGACAGGTGCTGGATGTTAGTGTATGGTAGGCTTTAAATCTATTGTGCATGAATATACACCTTTATATCGATTTTGACAGCTATGTTGCTCTGTGAATGTCTCTCTCTCTTGCTCTGTAAACCCTCCGCCAACGTGCACGAATTGTAATCGTTGTAAATTATAATAATTACTAAATAATATCTAATTGTATTTCCATCGCTAATTTCTGAGGAATTATACGTTGGACAATATATTCAACTCGTTTGACTCCTGTGCCACGCTTCACCACTATCAGCGCAATCCTCAACTCTGCTGGGGGTGCACATCTTGCACCAACACTGGAAAGCTTTGGCATAGATATACATAATAATAGGGGTTAAAGTATGAAATTGCCGTTTTATTGCAATAGGTTCTTTGAATTGACATAGAATCTTCATGGTTTGAGGTTTTCGAATGAAACTTTTTTCAAATGGTTTCTATGATGTTCTTTTTTTAAAAAATGTGAAACATTTGAATATCGACTTTCAATTGTTTTTGTTATTCAATTTAGACAAGAAAGATGGATACTGCGAAAATTCGAGTGATTTTTGAATACGAGTTCCGACGCGGAACTAACGCGGCAGAAACAGCCCGCAATATCAATGCTGCGTTTGGAGAGGGGTCTACTAATGAACGCACCGTGCGATTTTGGTTTAAACGCTTTCGTGATGGAAATTTCGACTTAAAGAACGAGCCACGAGGAAGACCGCCCACACAGGTGAATAACGATGAATTAAGAGAGATAGTGGAAGCCGACCCTAGTCAAACTACCCAGGAATTAGCGGCATGGTTTAACGTTACCTTACCCACAATATTGACTCACTTGCGTCAAATCAATAAAATAAAAAAATACGAAAAATGGGTGCCTCATAATCACTCGAATTTTCGCAGTATCCATCTTTCTTGTCTAAATTGAATAACAAAAACAATTAAAAGTCGATATTCAAATGTTTCACATTTTTTAAAAAAAGAACATCACAGAAACCATTTAAAAAGGGTCATTCGAAAACCTCAAACCATGAAGATTCTATGTCAATTCAAAGAACCTATTGCAATAAAACGGCAATTTCATACTTTAACCCCTAATTAATAATCACGCCGACAAAACGGTACCTACCCAGTATAAAAACCTTTTATAGGACATATGGTGCTACATTACCGCACTAGTGCGATAATGAGCACTTTAGGTACGTGCCTATGTCGAAACTTCAAAGGGCCATATGTACTATAAAACGTTGTACGATACACGTGCGAATAGGTGATCCGCAACTCGTGTCGATATAAAACACTCCCTTCGGTCGTGTTTTAATTTATCGCCACTCGTTGCGAATTTCTTACTTTTCGCACTAGTATCGTAATGTACTATTCTCGCCTACACCCTACACCATAGTATGGGGTATTATTATTATGGGGGAATAAAAAAAGATAACAGTCTCGTTTGACCAAAATGGCCAGACGGACGCCCTCCGGCTGAGGAGTCCAAGCGGCCGGAGATCAGGGCGGCAACGAGAGAAAACGCCGGACTATCCGGGCTGTATCAAGCAGCACCGCCTTCTGCATGATAGCCGGAAGCATGCCCACACGAAGTTATTATTATTATTAAAATTCTTTATTGCACTACATATTAAAACAGATTAAAAAGTAGGTACCAAGGCGAACTCAATGCTAACAGCATTATCTTCTAGTTAACCTTGGTATTGCTGAACTAGAAATATATAGGGTAGTGCTTGCAAAAATATAATAAACGGGTGTCGTTGGATTGGTCGTTCAAAAATATTATAAGTGTAGGAAAACCATTCCTCGATTTAGACATCCGTTTGCGAAATATTAAGCACAAAAGCGCTACTTTTTGATAGAGTAGGGCGGTCGTCGGCCAAATTCATCGATTTTATGATCTAATTGAACGAACCTCTAAGAAAAAGTTTTTGTGAACGCGTCCATAGTGTACAGCGCCACCTACGTGTTTAAAGTAGAACTAGGAACCAGTTGGTTTTCATTGATAATGTTGCTCATGATATCTTGTGATTGGCCGCTTTAGGCTGAAATAATCAACAATAGCCAATGAAAAACACGAAATCTGGCAAGTCTATGCCACGTACTCGAAATAGGCAAATAGCAATTGAGAACAAATTCATCCATTGACCATTAAACATCTGTCATAAATTACAGATGACTGTACAATCGTTTTATCCGCCTTGAAATTATTGTTTTATTGTGAGTAAAAGTAAGTGAACCAAATTATTACTATTCCAGTTGTGTTGTATGTATAAGTTTTCAAGTTGAAGAGGATATCGGGGTATTCCAGCTACTCCACTAAACTGACGTCATTGATTTCCATCAAACATTTTTTTAGCATTCTGTGCGTATCAGCCCCATAAAGCTCTGATATAATATGTACCGAGTTAATTTAAATTACTTATTTATCCTTCACAATATCGACTACAATGCTTGCTACTGTAACAATGGGTGTATTCATTTGTCTTACGCTTTGGTATTTTGGTTGATTTCAAAGGGCACGTCCGTGTTTTTAGTTTGTAACGACGATTTACGATGATCAACATACCCAATGACAACTAGATATTTAAGTGGGTAGCAGTGACCGTGCGGTCCCCACTTTTGTCAATTAAAGACCTAATTGGGGTTACATTTATTAGGAAAATGTGTCAGCTCCACAAACTGACGTCAAGCTACGCCCTAATTTAGAAATAGCCGCTAATCTGCGGGATCTGTGAAAACGCAACGACTTGACAACCGTTTTATCTCGCCCTCACAGTGTGTTAATACCTTTCTAGATAACAAACTGATAAGATAGTGCCTGCACCTCATTTTACTGAATCTTACTACACTATTGTGTGTACTATTGTAACTAATGTTTGAACTTGTTGTAGGTAACAGCGCTCCAAGATGACCCAAGTGCAGGCATTGTACGACTTCTCCGGAGAGCCCGGCACCACAGAGATGTCCATCACAGCTGGAGAGATTCTCACGCTGCTGAATACTGAGATTGGTGAAGGTTGGTGGGAAGGCAGGAATGCTAAAGGTGAAACAGGCTTGTTCCCTGCGGCTTATGTAAGAAAACTGAGTGTTGAAGAATCGGCACAGACCAAAGCTCCTGCCCCACCTGCACCTAGATATGACCAAGCAGCTGATGAATGGGGCGACCAGCAGTACAGTGCCGGGGACAGCAACTACCAGAGAACCACCTCTAATGATGATGGCTGGGATGATGACTGGGATGATGATACTTACTCAGAAATTGGCCCAGGTGGTACACAACAGGCCAAGAACCACAACCAACAGACCCCTCTGGCCCCTCTCCCTGGTATGCCCATCAATGACACCACTTCCAACTACAGCTCACAAGTGGGCACAGTCAGAAAAAACAAATTTGCACCATCCTCTAAAATCAGCGGAGAGAGCTACCTCCTTGCCACTCTAAATGTTGAAGTACCTGAGTCTGACAAAGTATATATCATACAGGAGGAGGATGGCTATGTATGGTCTCCTATAGCACAACCATACTCAGTGACAATTGCTTCACCCAAGAAGGAGTCCAAATTCAAAGGCATCAAGAGTTTCATTGCTTATCAGCTAACTCCTTCTTTCAATAATATTCAAGTTTCAAGAAGATACAAGCATTTCGATTGGCTTCATGAACGACTGCAAGAAAAGTTTTCACTCATTCCGATTCCTCCGTTACCAGACAAACAAATTTCAGGAAGATATGATGAACAAGTGATTGAACGCAGAAGAGTGCAACTACAAGAGTTTGTAGACTGGATGTGCAAGCACCCAGTGTTGTCGAAATGTGAAGTCTGGCAACATTTCCTCACCTGTACTGATGAAAAAAGATGGAAAGCAGGGAAAAGACAAGCCGAGAGAGACAATCTTCTAGGTCTCAACTACTGTATATCGCTGGTGGTACCTGAGAAGGCTCTGCTGCAGTCCCAGGTAGACCAGATTACAGAGCAGAGTCACACATTTATCAACAGCATGGATACTTCAGTAAAAAACATCACAAACATGTGCATGAACCAGACCAAGAGATTCCAGGGACCTTACAAAAGTGACTGTCAGAAGGTCGGTGAGGCATTTTATAGCTTAGGTAATGCACTAGGCTTAGATGAGGGCTCTATGGTGTCTCGGTCGAAGCTGACATCGGCAATAAAGATGACTGGCGGAGCTTACATTGAGATTGGCAGGATGTACGATGATCAACCGAAATACGACTGGGAACCACTAGGGGATAAGTTTCATTTGTACAAAGGCATAGTTGGCAGTTTCCCTGAAGTGCTAGCGAATCACAAGGGTGCCGTGCAGAAGAAAAGGGAATGCGAGAGGTTGACTGCAGAGCACAAAATGGAGGTAGCCCAACTTAATGAAGTCATGCGAAGAACTGATGTAATATCTTACGCTTTGCTTGCAGAAGTCAATCATTTCAAGGCACAGAGGACAGAGGATATTAAAGCCACCATGCAAAACTTTCTCAAGCAGCAAATTCACTTCTACAAAAAGGTTGTTGATAAGCTTGAAAGCACACTTCATCTCTATGATTAAGTCTTGATAGTTGCTTGAACAATAGGTTGACTTCATGGAAAATGGTCAGTTTTACAAGCTATCTGGTAAAGTGCTGAACAGTTGTACATAGTAATTTCATATGTCTTTTGTATATCAATTGTATGACTGAGGTTCTATTCGCTAATAGATAGATAGATAACACTTTATTGCACAACCAGATGGAAGAATGCCATAGCCAACAGTGGTGTATGGCAATTTTTAAACAAAAAGTGAGCTTTCTAGCCTAATCATAAGTGCATGGTAAATGTGGATTCTCTTTCTTCTGGTTCTTAGTCGCCCTTGACTACCATAATTAATTATTCATTTATTGTATCTATCAATCAAGTACCTATTCATAATTGTGTAAATCCAAAGGATTGATAGGATTTCTATTGTAATTTTACATTGTGATGAAATACTGACTGAGGGTTTAGATATATGTAATTGCATTAAGTATAATATCATTTTTGTTGTTATTTGTACATACATACATATAAGCATTATGCATACTGTCATGTGAGGAGGAACTATGAATATTTTCTATCTTTATACACATTTTACTTTGAATTCTTGTCTGAATTATGAAATCAATTGTTTTGATACAAATATTGAATATAATTTTATACAAATAAGTTTTGTAACATATTCCATTCCCACTTGTAATATAATTTAGGCCTTATTACGTCTAATAATGAATAAACAATGTAATTCGTTATTTTTGGTCATAGTTATTCCATCATATCCCTTCATAAACAAACTCAATGCGAAAACTAACAACTGCAAGAAGCCACACACACACACCTTAATTTTGAAGCCATACTTTTAACACGAGTCCAAGGTAACTAATTAATGCCTTTTGATTCATATCGAACTTCTCATGTACAGTTTTAAACTTTACTCCCTTCATCTTTTCAGGAAACACTCCGAAGCAGCATGACTAGCCCACGAAGAAAACTTTGAGGACGTAGGACCTGTAGTTGCACCATGGCGGAAGATAAAAAGAAGGAGGTGGGGTCCCTCCTCGCCAAGAAGAATAAGGTGAAGCCTCGGAAGTCCAGAGACGCTGACTGCTGCAGCGTCAACTTCCTCAAGTGTGTGTTGCACATCTTCAACATTGTGTTCATGGTAAGAGACTAATTTTAACTCCTGTACTCAGAGATAAGGAATGTAAAAGACGTTGCTTGTATTGGCCTCCCGCTTACACACTATTTCTGTCTACACTCCCATGCAACTGTATGGTCAATTAAAAAACCGGATAAATGCGACTAGTACTCGTGCCTGAACTAAAGAATTCACATTCTGTTTGTTGAACTGTCATACGTAAATTATTTACGTTGAATACGTTTTTGATTTCTTGAAAGATGCCAGGTGCCAACGGGACGGTTTTTCCTCTGTGCTATAATAAAAGCACATACTAATAAAAGGCTCGAATCGAACCGTATTTGTTGTGTCGAAAGGGTCAAGAAAGGTATTTTCGTGTTTTTTTTTCTTTGTCCTACTTATACTAAAAAACTGTAATAAGTACAGTTCGTTTCAAAAAGGTTGAGAGATCGTCCCGCCGCATTTCCGTCTTGGCCGACCACATCTTTAGAGATACGTTGCGTGGGACCATTTCAGTGGCAATTATCGCCCATCTCTCCGGGCCCTTACGTCTGACGTGGCCTACCCAGTTGCACTTCAGCTTTACGGTCACATCGTTTGAGTCCCCGGGAAGGACATAGGATACTTTCATCCCGGAAACTACTCATTCCATGCGGACGAAGTCGCGGACAAAAGCTAGTTGATAATAAGGGTTATACTTAATGTTTCTTAAATCAATGAGATTTGAGAAATTACCTAGCAGGACGGGCAAACAACTTGATAGACATTATCGCATCCTGGATTGAAACGATTACTATGAACGGTCTGTTTACATGTAGACCAAAGCTGAATGAAATATATTATGGTAGAATAGAGCACGTACATCAAACATATTGTGTGTGGTCCAGTGTTACAAGTTAATTTATTCTTAAGCTCGCCTTTGTGGAAATTGTTTTTAGTGAAATAAAAAAAATTCAAATCAAAATAAATAACAAAAACCGACCAAGTGTGAGTCGGACTCACGCCAAGAGCTTCGAACTAAATGAAATAACACACATTTTCAAATAAAAAATACATTAAAACACCTATTATGTGCTGGTACCTACGGAACCGGTGGTGCGTGAGTGCATCTTGCACTCGGCTGTTTTTTTAGGTACAGTTAATTTGCATACAATAAAAAAAAATCATACTTTCATTTCATTTCCTAATTTAATAAAAACTATATTGTACAATATGGGTAAACCCTAGGATGTACCATTATTTTTCATCCTTCTTCATACTTCTGTTTTTTTGTCCCTAATAAAGAAAATAATATATACCTTATCTCTGTAGATTACCGGTGTGCAATAAATAGTTATCTATCTATTTATCTATCTATACTTATGACCACACGATAGAAGTGAAAACTTCAGCCGAGCGTGATAGATCAGTTTCGTTCACTGTTTAGAAACAAACAGCCAAAAATGAGTCCAAAGAAGTTTTCACATAAAAAATCAACGGCTTTGTTTATAAAAACACGATTCCTCTAAGGCTCCTCAGAGGCAGTTTTTCATTGAAAAACTTCCACCATAGACTATTTTAATCGGCGTTTATGGAGTGTTTTAAGGAATCCTGTTTTTATGATATAAATAAGGGCCGTAATTCTTTATTGCCCAAAAGAAATGTACAAACATTCTCTCATCTCCAGTTTGCAGGCATCGGCGTCCTCGCCGTGGGCGCGTGGACCATAGCGACGCGGCACCGCTTCGTGGTGCTCCTGCCCACGCCCACGTACGCCGCTATCGCGTACCTGTTGGCCGTCGCGGGAGCCCTGGGCGTCCCGCTCTGCGGCCTCGGCTGCTGCGGCCTCAAGACTGAGAACCGGACCAGCTTGCTTTGCGTGAGTAGCGGACACAGGCCGGTTTCACTTGGACTGTAACCGTAACTGTACTATATCGTTGCTCGGCCACCTTGGCTGCTGCGGACTCAAGACAGAACCGGACCAGCTTGTTTTGCGAGTACCAGACATTGGCCGATTTCACCCTGGTTTATAACCGTTACTGTACGAATTGTTGGACTAGTATTTATAGGACGTTCGCACAACGGCCTTAGTAAATGTATGACATTACTCTGCCCTGGGCGTGCCCCTCTGCGGCCTCGGCTGCTGCGGACTCAAGACTGAGAACCGGACCAGCTTGGTTTGCGTGAGTACCAGACATTGGTCGTTTCCCTGGGCCTGCCATACTTAGATGTGTACGTACAAATCTGAGAGATGACCAGACCTCCTATTCCGTAACCGTCCATTCTATTGGGATTGGGTTAACCATTTTGATGATTCCAAAGTGTCAAAATATGGGGGCGCTACTACGCAAGTTCTCCACTGGATGGAGTCGCCTTCTCCGAACTTTCAAATAGCGACAAAGAATACGACTTGCTCGTCACCAAGAATACACAAGGCTGTGACCTGCAAGTTGGTTTTAAACTTGCAGCAAGTTTATAGGCCTAGGAATTTTGGTGTTTTCCATGTTTATGATGTCTTTGTCTGGTTACCGTAGCACAGGGCTACAAGTGATTGATACCCTCTACAATACGGCTGTCCCACAGTCTTCTAATAATTATTATCATTCTGTAGTACCTCGCCACTCCCCGGTCATTTGCATTAACAGCCTATAATATGTGTTGCACAAACCTCCTCCCTTTTTTGAACTCTGTTAAAAAACTTAAACTGTGAGATGTATTTCCGTGTCATCTCCTTGTCTATCGCCTATTTGTATCTCATGTATTTCTTGCAGAGTAGCTTGTTCTCTACCTACCTTCGCTTTTGTATCCTTAAGCGTAGGTTTATGTAAAAGGAAGACCGAGTGTGAAGTTTTACATTTTACTTTCAGGATTCCCCGATAATCTTCCTTACAGATGTTTTGATCATTGGACATATTAGACTTGCGGTTTATTAATAACAAGAGTGGTGAGTGAGTCAACCCCGGTTTTTTGTACAGCAATGTTGCGGGGAAAATAATTTATCTTCCTGGTTCTCTGACTTACCGATTTCTTCTTAAACATTTTTTAAAGCTACATAGAGATAATTTAGAAGGTATTAAAATTCAATAATCCGAACCTAAAAAGTCAGTGTCATTGCGCCAACAAATGGGATGCCACTGGCATCTTCTTGACAGGCCACCCTTACATTACACTTACATGCATTATAGACAGACAGAAAGATAGAATATTCTTCATTGTCTGTACACCAGGAACGTAGTACTTCGGTGCCCACCCATTGATGCGTAGAAGGTTGGACACGCCGTTTGACCGCGAGTGGAGACCGCAAACGTGGCGTGGGACGCCCACCAGCTCGCTGGACCAACGATCTGCAGCAGACTGCTGGCACCGGCTGGATGAGGATGACCGGGGACAGAAAGAGGTGGCGTGCCTTGGAGGCCTATGTCCAGCAGTGGACGTGTACGGACCGATTTATTGATGCAAGTGCCATTGTACTATATCGCATCAACAGATTATAGGTTATATGTAAGTGAATCCGGATTGACATTTACAATTTAATAAACACTCACACTCTCCCCAGTACACGTACTTCCTCCTGATAACGTTTATCCTGGAGGCGGGCGCGGGAGGGCTGGCGTACTACTACGAAGTGGCGGTGGAGGACGAGTTGAGGGCTCAGCTCAACAACACGTTCGTGCAGAACTACGCGCTCGACGCCGCCATCACCGACGCCGTTGACAGAATGCAGACTGAGGTGAGAACTCGCGCGTTTTCTTGGTCTAAAGTGTTGCCTCTAGGGGAACGGTCTACTAAATTACTGGTGTGCTATAAATAATTATCAATATAGAAGTTATTATTAATTCATTCTTTCGATATAAATATCGACACAACGATGCCACTATTTAAAATTTTGATAGGGCTGGTTACACGGAAACTGTCCAAAATGGTACTCTGAAAAAATTAGACTGATCTAAATGCACAGGGATATTTTATTTTTATGTACAGTTGGTTTATCGCGCCTGATGGTTTCAGGCTACAACGGGCGGGTGGCACGATTTCAGTCTAAAATAATTCTTAAAAACTTCCTTACCTACGAAGTTAGAGACCACAGCACAAGTGCGAAAACTTCTCGTTCCCGTGGGTCATCGGCCTCACGTAACCGGGATTTTTATGCGCTAGAATTGTAGTCTAACTTTGAAAGCATTTAAGGTTTATTTTAGCTTGTAACGTTGCGCCCGCACGTGGGATTCATGTTGAAAAATCAATTATAAAAATTGACATCCATAGTTGTTCACTGGAGTGTTAACACGGCTATGGCAGTTTTTTTATTTTATTTTTTGCACTGTGTGTACACACATTGTCTGCTAGCTAAACGCATTTCAGAGGTATTTAATTTGCACGCGTTACGTATATAAATACCATTTGAATGACGTTACGATGCCATTCTTTAATAGACTAAAATTTGTGTGAAATAACAGCCATTGAATAGCATAGGGTTTCAAGCGATTGTATTTTGTGTATTTCAAGTAAACTCTAGTCATAGCCACTCCTTTAGAGTAAAATTGCAAAGCCCCCTGGATTTCCCTAACCATTCTAAGATCAGCAAACCTTACATTTTCATACTGTGCAGCGGTTTATATTCCTTCGTTGTGCAAGAAAAGGTTAAACAGTCCTACGCATATTGACGGAAGCAACCGTAACTGATCATCATCAAATCCTCCAGTTTAAGTGCTGCGGCGCTGTTCGCTTCGAAGACTGGCGACGGAGCGCGTGGCACGAGCATGACCCTCGGCTTGTGGTACCCGACTCGTGCTGCAAGAGTGTCGTGCCGCGGTGCGGGAAGCGTGATCACCCTTCCAACATACACTACACCGTGAGTAGACAACCAATATACCCTAAATCGGCACCGTGAGAAGTAAACACTCAATAAATTAACTCAATAAACGCAATGTTTCCCTTTAAAACAGTCTATTTAAAATGCTCAGCTGCATTGATGGATGAGTGTTTTAAGGAATCGTGTTTTTATAAAAAAGACTGATAAAGTTTGTAAGGAAGAAGTAATCTCCAAAACTACTAATCCGATGGCATGGCTGGATTTTTTTGCCTCTAAAGAGGTTTTTAAAACTGTCCTCAGCACGGGCTAGTGCAACAAAAAGAATATAATACTAATACGATTTCAAAAAATCTTTCACCGATATTTAGAAAAGACCTTCAGGATGGACTTAGGCTCTATAGCCTATGGGTATATTAGGTACCGCTGATAGTAACTACTATCGAGCTAGAATACTCAACGCACCAACAGTGTTTCTTCCCCTATACTGTATAGAATAGAGTCTAAATCTAAACCGGTCCGCACATGCCACGATTTTAAAAACCGCTTTTTCTTTCGCAGGGCTGTATACGTCACTTCACGAACCACATACGAGACCACCTCATCATCCTGGCAGCCGTCGGCGTCGGCATGTCGGTCATACCGATCTTCGGCTTCCTCTTCTCCTGCGTGCTGTACGTCAAGATCAAGCACGTGATCGACTGACCCCGGCCTGCGCCCCCGTCCGCCAAAAACACCAGGAAGGTCTTCGACAAGGCGGCGCCCGCCGAGCCTGCGAAGATGCCTCCGGGACGGGCCTCCCGAAGAAGACCTACTCTCAAACCCCCCGAGAGGAACTCTAGGAACTCCCGATCTCTAGGGAACTGTAGCGTGAAGAGAGCCCCATGCCCCGTCCATCCCGGCTCGGACGCCAAAAATAATGCGCCTATTGCAACGATCAGCGACAATGTTAGTATTTAGGTTGCGCTTTGAACAGTGCAGTACAATGATTGCACGGTGTTTTTGAAGATTATCAAGGGCTTTTCGGAAATTTGTTGTTATGAATAATCGTCGATATATCCTATCGCTGTTCTATAATATCATTGATTGCCACTCCAAAAATTTTTTTATTGAATTTTGTTTCGACGCATTCCATATAAAGTTATTCAAGAGTCAGAAAATGAAAATAATTTACCAGTAGTAAAGCCATTAAAATCAAAGCATGTATAAATATTGTAGACCACTTTTGCAATTAGAATTATTCAATGCTATACAATGTAAAGGATGCTATAACTCAAGAATTTTAAAAATTGTTTTCTCCAGCCGTGGCGTATAGTGAAAAATATTTAAAGACTCAATAATTAAAACTTCACCATTCATCTCTTTCAAACCAGCCAGCCAGTTTATCGTCGGCATTATTTTGTTCCAAATTGTGTTACAATTTTATATGTAGGAAAAATAACGACCTAATAACGTAGAAGTTTCAGATGTTAAATAGCATTAACCTTATTAGCAGTCTTAATTATGAAAACACGATTCCTTAAAACACTTCTTAGATGCAGTTTAAATAGTCTGTGGTAAGGGGCAAAAAGTAACCACATTTAAACTGCCTTTCAGAGGAATCCTTTTTTTTATATATAAGACCGTTAGTTTATGATAGCATCGGAAGGGGCTTCCCGGAGCCAACTAACGCCGCGAATGGAAAAAAAAGTTCTAAGCAAATTACTTTTTGTAAAAAGTAAACATCATACATCACAATAATGGCGATAGCTATTTCTAGAACCTAAGGTCAAGCTTTAGTCGAGTTCTAATAAAAGCGGCCGTTTTTAGCAAAGTACAAATACAAAATGTTTTATTAAAAAGAAAGACATTACAAGCATGATTTGCGTTGATTACCACATATTTGCCCCAGATTCTAGGTTCTAAAAATAGCCACCACCAAGTTCGCATTTTGAAAAAACTTATTATTAAAGAACATAATATGATTTTTTGTTTCATTGGTGGTGGTAGTTACCTCCGGGGTACACCTTTGGGCGTATTTATTGTAATGCATTTATTAAAATTACCGTCGACAGTGCGGGAGCTGAACTTTTCTCATTCTTGGTGTTGAAAAAAAGATAACGGTGTCAGTTAACTCTAATCAGTTAAATGGCTAATTATGTAGTCTGAGGAGTTGTTTAAAATATTTTGTACTTATCAGATAATAATATTTTATAATGTGTTCAATCGATGTTAAAATGTATGGTATCGTAATATTAACCAAGTTTTATTAGTTGAAGCAAAAAACGAATTTTTAGGCGACTTATTCTTGGCAGATCACATTTATTTAATTTTTGTTTTCATTCATTTCTAATAAAATTAATACTAATTTAAGTGAAGTAATCATTAATTAAACCCGGTCGATCAGACCAAGAATAAGTCAAATATTCTAAGTCATAAACTAAATAATGTAGCTTAGAAAATGAGTGGGTAAATTTATAATATTTGAAAATTAAATGGTGCTATATTTTTGGTAAGTAAATTTCTAGGAAAAAATATTTTACATTCATCACAAATACTTTGGGTTGGGCACGTTGTACTTAGATATCTCAGCACCTTTCATTGCATATTTACTTACTAATTCTAACCCAGTAAAACCTAAGATTGTGCCTTAAAATTGAAGTTAATAAAACTAATATAGATTATTATTAACATACTTAAATAAGTCTAGAGGGATTTAATTATGTTATAAAAACTAATTTATTTGTTTTGCCTTGAAGTTACCAAAGCTTTGTTATAAGAACCGACAATATGATATTATTAGACTTAATTAGCTTAATAATAACTTAAAAAAACTAACATTTTAATTTTACTCCTATGAAATATGTTATATTTTGATCACGAACAATCTCAGTTAAATTGTCAGATTTTTTCATTGTGTTAATTAACGTTAATACATCTTTAACCTAAAGAGTTTATTATTTTTTACATATCGTAATATGTCAAATACCTATTTAGTAAGCGTAGGTTTTTAGGCACAAGATTATACCACATATACCCTCGCAATACGAGGTCTGTTATAGGAACAAACTACGCAGTCACGCCAAAATGCTAAAACAACAAGCGTAGCAAGAAAAGATAAATTAAGATGACCCATAGTCGCATAAGTAAGAAGCACGTAATTAACTTTATTTGCCGATAGCGGCACAGGAGGGTAGGGTGTATTTCAGGCAGGCGTAGGAATTTGTACGGTCCAAAGTGCGAAATGACGATTGACCTTTTCAGGTTTTTGTGATTTCATGTTGTTTCTCATGTTTTTTTTTTATTTTGAAATAATCTATAGGTATTTGCTTATACTTATCAAATAATTTTAATACCTACCTACACGACCTTGGCAAATTTTGAATAATGTATAGATTTTTATTAATTCTATGTGTAAACTAAATAACAATTATTTGAATTCTAACCTTAGATGAAAAAAGATTCCTTACACTCTAAACGCGAGTTTAGCACTAAACTGTCAAATTACTATTACTATGATTAACTAAAGACGATCAAGTTTTACGAACGGTAGATAGATCCATCACAAACAAAATTCCAGCCAGCTTAAAAACTATCCGAAATGAATAGATCTAGTCCCACCTAGGTATTTATTTCCCGCAGTTGGTTTTTACATTTATAATTTGCTAATAAGCGGATCCTCCTCTTATCTTTAAATCGTGTAGGGCGATATTCGCTAACGATCGACAAAATAACTTAACTAACTAAAACTGACACTATATTGCTATAAACCAAACTACCTACTTAGATTAGGTATAAATACTTGGGTTTAATATTTTTTTATCGTTTAGTATTAAATGGGAACTCCTCATTTTCGGCACATATTCGACGGTCCCTCAGATCTCTATGCCGAATAGTAGGTAGGTAATGTTTTATCGCATGTTCGACTCGATAATTTGAACCTGAATAGGGGGAATCCATCAAGTCGGAAACTGGTTTTTTCAAACAATCTCGACAAACTCGAATTCATTTAATGCGGTGCTTCACACTCAGTCTCAGTCTATCACGCGCTCATCTGCCGTCCGGTCATTTCTCATACGAGCAAAGCAGTTTTGCGCAAAATGGCAGTTAAAGAAACGTTAGTTTTGTTGCTAACAGTGACTTGTGCCTATAGTCATTTGTCTATACTTGGCAATATCCTGGGCTCAGCCCACGACAGCTTACATAACGTTGCTGGTGCTGTGTTATCAGTGCCGCACCTAAATTTGGGATTCGAGCATCAGAGTGGCTTCGCAGGGCATAGACATCCTGTAAAACCGGCTACGGAGGTCGTGGTCATCGTTGAAGAAGAAGGGCCTGGACAGCAAAAACCTGGCCTGAACGGGTTCAATCAACCTGGAGGAATGTACGGCGACAATAACCATAGACCGTACTATCATCATAACAAATATCCTTATCAAAACGGTGGTCAGGGACCGTGGCAACAAGGACAGAATGGCTATGGATTCGGTCAAATGCAACCCGGTTACGGACAAGGAAGTCAAAACAGACCCGGTTACGGGTTTGGTAACCAAGGACAGCCCAGTTATGGACAAGGTGGACAGAACCAGCCGGGTTATGGACAGGGTAGTCAAGTAAAACCGGGTTTCGGTTTTCCAGGACAAGGACAACCTGATTTTGGACAAGGTGGTAATGGATTCGGGCAAGGACAACCTGGTTTTGGACAAGGTGGTTATAACAAACCCGGATTTGGTGGCCAAGGACAGTCTGGTTTCGGACAAGATGAGCAAGGACAGAACGGCTTTGGCAATCCGGGACAAAGTGGAAATAACGGTTTTGGTAGCCAAGGACAAACTGAAAACAGTTTCGGCAATCAAGGACAAAATAGTAACGGTTTCGACAATCAAGGGCAGATTGGAAATAACGCATTTAGCAATCAGGGACAGAATGGAAATAACGGGTTGGGCAATCAGGGACAGAACGGAAATAACGGGTTTGGCAATCAGGGACAGAGCGGAAATAACGGGTTTGGCAATCAGGGACAGAGCGGAAATAACGGGTTTGGCAATCAGGGACAGAATGGAAATGACGGATTCGGTAACCAAGGACAGAGTGGTAACGGGTTTAATAATAATCCAAAACCAAACCCGAACAGCGACTTTGGCACACAAAATCCGGGACAGGATTTGGGAGAGTTCGGGAGCCTGCAACCCACGAAACCTGGCTCGAACAGCGAATTTAAAACCCCAGATCATCTCGGGAGAACCGACGACAAACCCGTTTTCGGCAGCGATGACAAGTTTACGACTAAGAAGCCCGAAGAGGATAAACCGTTCTTTGTGCCTCTCAACCCCAATGAATACGTTTATGGAGGTGACAAGATTACAGTAAAGGAACCACCGAAACGGCAGACTGACAATAAGAATCCGGCTGAAGGAGAGGATGACGAAGTGTTCCCGATTGACATAAGGTTTAGGAACGATTAAGTGAGTGTCACCTAGTCTAGTTTGTTGGATTTCAGTTATTACCTAAGTATTGGTACCTACATAGTTATCTAAGATTATCTTCAGTCGGTAACATCAGGAAGGGCAGACCCTATATGTTTTGCACCAAGCCAGTATCGTGACCGATCCTCAAAAGACTAGCGCAAACAAAAGCGCCTTAAATGACTCCTAAATGATGACCACTGATTATATCAGAACACAGTAGGTACAATATGTGAACCAATTTTGAATTCTAAGAATATTTGTATAAAAGACTTTATTTACCTACATTAAAATTTATAACTTGGACCACTTTCTAATGTCATTGTCTATTCCTAAATTAATACGACTGCCTCTTTGGACTAGCGGATTAGGCGCTTACAACCAAGACAGAGGTCGTGCGTTCGATTCCCACTGGGTGCCGCCGTACATTTGTAAAAATGGCCTCAGTCTGGGTGTATTTTCATGTTTGCGATGTCCTTCCCTGGTTACCATAGTACAGGTTTCCTCTGTGGTACAGGATATCCTAGCTTGGGGGACCAGGTCAAGTGATTGTGTTGTGTGGAAGTTATTAGTAGTATTAATAACTACCTACCTTAAATAAACAAAGGTACCCACAATATCACATGTATGTGAATTTTTTTCCATTATTATTCACATTATTAATCGAAAATAGAAATTGATTAATATGATATATAATATCACATATTAATCAATTTCTATTTTCGATTAACCCTTACGTATACCTTTGTTTAATGTGATATTATGTGTTTGAACCTTTGTTTATTTTAGATAGAAGGTAATTATTTTTTAAACAAAACACGTACCTAGGTATTTATGTACATTATGTGTAGCTTTATTTATTTTCACAGTAGGTATCCGCTATACCTACATCAAAACAATATGAACACGGATTTACGACCGCCTCGCGGTTATTTGCCAGCTATTAATAAGTAGGTAGGTACAGTCGGCAACTGACCAACTTTACATTTTTGTTCGAAAATCACGCGTATGAGTTTGAGTTTTGTGTATGACTGAGCCGCCTTCAGTGATTTTATTCGTAGGCCGCGTTTCATAAAACTACAATTCATAGTTTATTATGACAATTCGATGTAAGTACCTACATTGGGTAGCTGAGACTTCCTAGTAGTTAATTTGTGGGTCAATCGGCTTTACATCGAATTTTTATAGTAAACCATGAATTGTAGTTCTAAAAAAAACGATTAGAGTGTACGAGTCGAGTGATTCATCATCATCATCAGCCATTTGAAGCCCACTGCAGGACATAGGCCTCCCTCGTGGTTTTCCAAGCTTCCCGGTCTTATGCCGCCCGCATTCAGCGACTCCCCGCCACCGAAACCAGGTCGTCAGGCCATCTGGTGGGGGGCCTGCCCACACTGCGTCGTCGGGTCCGCGGTCGCCAGGTCAGAACTTATTCGCCCCAACGGCCATCGGTTCTCCGAGCTATGCACTATGTTTTTATTGCCCCAAAAAAGTGGCATCCTCAGTTTATTGCTCTAATTGATTCAGCTACGTGTTTAAATGACACGAGTAGAACTCCCAGGAGTCCAATGATCATAGTTTTTTTTTTTTTTAATCAAAAAGTTTTCGTGACCTTCGTAGTAATAAAATAAGAAAAAAATCCTGTAAAAATCTATGAAGGCTTGAATGATCGTTGTATCCTGGGTGCTTAGAACTATTAGAGGCACATATTTAAGAGCGATTAATTTGTTGAAACTTTGCCTAATAACGAAGCAATAATTAATTTTATAGTTTTTGGTTTTTATTTTTTATTTATTTTTAGACTTTGAAGTAGAGCCTCTGAATACAACAAAGTAATTCTTTATTATGAGTAGCACCTACGACAAAATTTGCACGTTCTAACAACGCGGTTATTTGGAGATATTTGTTTTTAAATATTTTGATCAGGGTTGTCACTCAAATCAACCTTCGATTTTATAATTGTTTGTTCTTACGTACCCGAAAAAAATAATGTATCCGACTTTTTTTTTAACACTAAAATGGATTAGCTAGCCATATAAACGTATTTTAAGAGCCAATACATCCTTTATTCAAATACATTGGTTTCCGTAACACATGCCATCTACCAGGTTAATCACACTTTTTGACCTATTCCTAAAATATTTCAGCACATTTTTTACAGACAGATAGAAATAACCTATTTGCTCTTTTTAATACATACCTATCGCTCTAGCTAAGGTATGCTAAGGCATCTGCAGAATATGATCAGTTTAAAAAAAATGCAATTCCAATTAAGGGTACCTTGTGGCGCGGGAAGGGGTCCACCCTCGTTAGGTTTTTACTAAAACCCCGCGTCAAAACAAGTAACGCGGAGGATCGGGGGTGAGGCACCATGGAGCCGTTCCAGACCCATGGGGCCTTTTTGCCTCAGCAGGGGCTTACCCAACCTGGGTTGGATCCGGGCCCCGATCAGATCCTTTAATTTCAATGATGGGCCTTCGCAGACGCAGAAAATTTTCAAAACGTCTGCCTTTGCCAGCAGCTGTGCAAAATCTTCTGCAGCCTCCTAAAGAAAGCGAAATACAAATGGTCGGTGAAGATTCGTTGGATGTAGATGAGATTTTCAACGAGGAAGATGATTTTCCGGTCATACTGACAAATGAAAATGACTCATTTGAGGAGTCCTAAAAAAGCGGGCCATGTTTATGTGTACCAAGGGCTCCGCTCCGATTCATCATCATCATCATCATCATTATTATCATCATCATCATCGTCATCATCAGCCATTTGACGCCCACTGTAGGACATAGGCCTCCTTCGTGGTTTTCATAACCATGAGGGGTTTTGCCATAATCGCCACGCTTGGCAGGCGGGTTGGCGATCGCAGTATGCGGTTGGAATCTCAGGAAGACGCTGCTGCCCGTCTCCTGGTAATTAATTTCCTTAGTCACCTTCTACGACATCCACGGAAGGAAATGGAGTGACGCTATTCTTAATCCGGCGCCACACGGGATCATCATCACCACCACCTAACTTTCTGAGCCATCTATTTGAAAAAAACACTATTTGTACGGACCCCAAAATGCGTGAGTCTCATTCGCACTTAACCATTTTTTATTATATTGTGTACATAAAATATAAGCGCTACAATCACACTAACTTTGACAATTGTATGTATCTACGTTTTTAATATCAAAAGCAAGAGCAAAAACCAAAACCTGCAAATAAACACGATTGTTGTATAGAGACCCCCTTATTTTTATTATTTCATAGGTAATTCGCCATAAGACAAACATGTTGTAAGCCTTTTAAACTGGCTACCTATTAACATTTCAAAGATACAACTTTTAATGGTCGGGTAGACCGACGGACGAACAGACCGATAGACAGACATCGGAGGCAGAGTAATAGGACCCGTCCGGCAGCCTTTATTTACGGAACCCTAAAAAAGTGGTTAAGTAGGTACTTACAAAAACATAAAACCCGACAACTTAAAAGCCATGATAAAAAAAAATTGTAAACAAGTCACAAAGTGTAAATGAAATAGATGTTAACCTTTGTGACAACCCTGACTTGCATATTTGAACTTGGAAACAAATTAAATCATATCTCCAAATAACTGCGTTGTTAGAACCTGCAAATTTTGTCGTAGGTGCTACTCATAATAAAGAATGAGTCTATTGTAGTCAGAGGCTCTACTTCAAAGTCTAAAAATAAATAAAAACCAAAAACTATAAAATTAATTATTGCTTCGTTATTAGGCAAAGTTTCAACAAATTAATAGCTCTTAAATATGTGCCTCTAATAGTTCTAAACACTCAGGATACAAAAATCATTCAAGCCTTGATAGATTTTTTTACAGGATTTTTTTTCTTATTTTATTACTACGAAGGTCACGAAAACTTTTTGATTTAAAAAAAAAATAACTATGATCATTGGGCTCCTGGGAGTTCTACTCGTGTCATTTAAACACATAGCTGAATCAATTAGAGCAATAAAAACATAGTGCTATGTGCCCCGCCCACTGCCACGTCAACTGAGCAATTCTTCGAGCTATATTAGTAACTCGGGTTCTTCTGCGGATCTCCTCATTCCTAATTCGATCACGCAATGAAACTCCTAACATAGCTCTCCCCGTTGCTCGTTGGGCGACCTTGACAGTTCATGGTCTATTGACTGTAATGTCGTGTGGACTGTACCATGGGTAGGTATAACATTGTTGCTGTACCATCATTTGTTATATGCAACGTGATGATTTGTAAAGTAACGCCTGACTAAGGGTACTTTCTACTCATCAACACGAACAACTTTTACTATCGGGTCGACCTCGAAATCGCGAAAAATCTTCGATATCCACTCAAAGAGTATGTAAAATGTACCCACTGATAAAATGTATTTATGGACAGCTCTTTTTTTTAAAAGATTTTAGAGTTGGTCCCATTGTGAAAGTTCTTTGTATTGGTTCGGTATATATTAGCACAGATGTAAATATGTACTGTATACAACTGACAAGTGGCCAATTGCTTCTATAAGTACCTATGAATGTCATCTTAGCCTTACCCATCGAATTTTCGGCGCACAAAGAGAAGCCGACTGTTGCTGATTGTACCATCATCAAACCCACAGAACAAAGAAAATAAGTGTTCTGTGATCGAACCTTACTTCAATGGTAACTATTATCTCGGAAACTGCAAATGCCAGTATCGAACAACAAACCGGCCAAGTGCGAGTCGGACTAGCGCACTATACAACATCAGACAAAGATCGAATTTGAGAACAGCGCCATCTATAGAAACCAACAAGAAGCGTGTGAAGGTTACATAGATGGCGAACGCTTTTTTTAGACAACTTTTGTTGCGAGGTAGGAAGGAGTGAAGGGAGGCTCCCTTAAATATTTATTTTATTCTGTTTTTAGTGACAAAAATGTCACAGCGGCAACAGAAATAGGTACCTACATCGTCTGTGAAAATTTCAACTGCCTAGCTATCACGGTTCATGAGATACAGACTGGTGACAGATAGATGGACAGACAGACAGACACACGGTCAGACACAGACAGACAGTGAAGTCTTAGTAATAGGGTCCCGGTTGGCACCCTTCGGGTACGGAATCCTAAAACGAATAGCCGACGGTGAGGGCCACCGTACCTACAATCAATCAATGTTTACGTTGATGTGCGAGGTAAATAAATCCATTATAAATGATACCAGTTAAAGTACTGCGAATGCATGGTCGATAATATACAAGGTGTTGATTTGTAAAGTAACGCCCGACTCAGGGTACTTTCTACAAGTGTCAAATACAAAAATATTTTTACACTTAGAATTGACATAGAATCGTCAAAATGATCCAATCTATTTTTGGAGCATTCCTCCTATTACGTAACTGTTTACTACATAACTGTTTACTCTAGTAAACAGTTACGTAATAGAAGAAACGCGAAAAAAATTAGGGCCGGCTGGAAACTGAATTGATTTTAACGATGTTTCTATATTTTTGCGATTATCATTTTAGGGCGTAAAGGGGGGGTTCTGCCACAGTTTTGGGTCGATTGACGTAAGAAATCGTAATTTCTTAATCACGATTAAATCAATACGAATTTAGATAGATGGAAAACACTCAGAATTGACGAAAGCAATTTTCACCTTAATTATTCGCAAGTTCTTCAATACAACTTTGCAATTTCTAGCGATATTACACTTACAGGTACGTTAGGAAAAATATCAGTGACTTTAAAACTGTAGGTAACCAACACAATGTAAATACTAGAAATAGACATAAACTTTCGTTCCCAAAATTTAGGCTGGCAAAGGTTAATACATCCTTTATGGGGCATTGTATACGTTTCTACAATAAGATCCCTGAGGATATAATAAGCTTGCCGGAAACGCGGTTCAAAAAATGTGTGAAGCACACTTTGTGCCAAAAAAGCTACTATAACATTAAAGATTATTTAGATGACAATGATGTCTGGAATTAAAGCCAGTTCAATGCATGGGTTTTAAAACATTTATATAAATCCTGTAAATTAAGGACTTGAAAAGACTAAGTTTGGAGTTTTTTTGTCCATTTTTTCTCCAAAATGATCTAGATTTTGAAATGGACACCTAGTTTAACTTGTAACGTTCATTAAGTCGCAGTTTCTGTGCTACTTTGAATAAAAAAAACTACCCACGATATACAGGGTATTACAAAACCCTCATGTAAGATAAGATAAGAATATTTTTTATTGTACATACCAGAAAACAATAATTACACAAAAAATAGTTACAAAAAGTCATGTAAGTACATCCTAAATTGGGGTGTTCTTCTCTTCTAAGAAGAACAAACAACTTTTACTATGGGGAAAACCTTGAGATCGCAACAAATATCAGCTATATTCTCGTACCATAATAATATTATGACGTGGTTGTGTGACTTTAGTATGACACGGCTTCTAACGATTTCGTAGTTTTCCTGATATTAGAAGTCGTTCGTATTAAGGATCCCCTATTTTCGGAAACCTATATGCGGATTTTGTTACACCCTGTATCTAATAGACGGATAAATACCTAATCAAATGTTGGTTGCTGACTAAATTGAAGACTAGACAAGAATTTCAAGTGCCATGAAATCGTAGAGTGGCACATTCCGCCAACATCCTGGTTTCGAAAACACTTATTATTCCGTAAGTACCTATCAATAGTATTCACATACCTACGTTTACGTTTAAACTGTTTAATGTCCAATGCGGTACAAAATACCTGCCATAAATTAATAATATACTTAACAATTTACCCTGACTACCTGCCAGATAAAAGATACATACTACCTACGGTGTTATTTATAAAACCATTAGCTGACCTGGCAAACATTGTTTTGCCATATTAACTACCACCTTTTCTCAGACCTACCAAATATACACAAAAAAATTGAAAATAAGAAGCCGTTTCGGAGGAGTTTGATAACAAACGCTGAGCCACGAGATTTTTATCTAGGTATTAGATGATTCCCTTAAAACACTCCTCGGAGGCAGTTTAACTAATCTGTGGTTGCGAGAATTTTACGATTTCATATTTATAAAACACGATTCACTAAAGGATAAAACAAAACACACCAACGCGGTGGGCGGTGGCGGTGGGGCGGTCATTTACTGCAGTCTCAGAACACAAGTTCTAAGGCTAAGTGCGAGTCGGACTCTATCTATTATCTATACAACATTTGAATATTTTATTATCAATGTCAAGAATATGCCATTATTAATGTCGAGCAAAAACGGCAAAAAATCACGTTTGTTGTATGGGAGACCCCCTTAAATATTTGTTTTATTCTATTTTTAGTATTTTTTGTTATAGCGGCCACAGAAATACATAATCTGTGAAAATGTAAACTGTCTAACTATCACGCACGGCCTGGTGACAGACGGACGGACGGCGGACGGACAGCAAGATGTTTAGTTGAATAGGTACAGACTGACGTTTTTTTTTTTTTTTTGCTGAAATGCACAGGGTTTTTTATTCATATATTTTTTACTGTTTTAATGTAAGTAACCTCTGACCAAATTTATTTCGACAGAAGTATATAAAAATAATCAATATTATGGGGCTCCGCTCGCTAACCTACCAACAGGTTTTGTTTGGGCTGATTTTTTTTTCCTGCGCCCCCTTGTTTATTCCAGAACTAGGTATAACCTTTTTTTGGTTTTTTTTTGGGAAGTTTTTTTTTTGACGTGTTGGAGTCTCCATATTGTATATACGGAATACCCCTCATTTTATTGGTTCGAATTATAAGTGCGACAAAAATATGAAATGCTTAAAAAATTTACAAAATATTTGTATTACCTAGTTATTGTGAAATTTTGCCGCCCCCTAATAGTGCCGCCTGAGGCGGACCGCCCCCCTCGCCCCTACTACGCCACTGATCGTACGTACAGTCGACACCACATTAAGCTGTACAGTTGAAAAATCGCCCGTAACGTAACTGAATAGAGCGCGCGGATATAAAGGTTGTGCGGTCGACTATACGTAGAATGGAAACTTGGAAAGGTCACTGTAATCAAGGTTTATCAAACTCGTACAAGGAAATAAAACAACAAACGTCACAAGAAAAAACCGGCCATGTGCGTGTCGGGGCCACATGCAGTATAGGGTTCCGTAGAAGGAGGGGTTTTTTTTACCTACAGAACTGACAACTTCATCAAAGTAATTTTCAAAGGAATTTGTACGAAGCTTTCCTTTTATAAGTTGGTCGGCTAGTACTTACTCGTAACTTGTAAAGCCTTAGCCGTGACAGTTTTCCTGCCTACTGCCTTAAATTTTTTAACGTTTCTGCAATCAGCCGTTTAGCTGAGAGAAGGCGAGGGGTACGCCCTACTCTAACAAACAAATTGCATTTTAAAGCTTAATATTTCCCAAACGGATTCCTTCAGACACCATTTTTTTTAGGAATCCCCCCCCCCCTTACACCAAAATTATGGATGCAATTTTTTTTTTTCGCCTGCACCACAGTGTGGGTAACCGTTGGATTGGTTGTTTAAAAGTATTTTGGATGTAGCAAAATCTTTTTTTTTATTAAGGGTTCCGTAGAATTCTAAATGACTCGATCCGACCACCATAACAGTGGTTTTTAATTGTTCCTTTCAAGGTCATAATCTAACAGGTTAAAGCGCAAACTTATTAAAGGAAAACTTCGTACAAAATCCATTGAAAATTACTTAGGTGAAGTTGTTAGTTCTGTAAAGCAGATAAAAACACCCCTCTCTACGGAACCCTACACTGCGCGTGGCCCGACACGCACTTGGCCGGTTTTTTAGATGTTATCCTTCCGTTTTGTCGGCGTGATTAAAATGTATATCTATGCCAAACAGCTTTCTAGTACTTGTTATCTCTGTGCTAATTAACCGCGGACAGACAGACATACGTTGAGAACGGAATCCTAAAAAAGGTGAATCATTTCAAGACGATTACCTAACTAATTGGAGAACGCATAATTAATATATATTCGTGAGAAGCAACTTCAGAAAAACAGGGTTCTGCTCAGGGTTTTTTCGCTAATTGAAATGAACAATAAAAAGTGACAAAATTCCTAGAAAATTCACGGTGCTATTTATAATAACACAATTCCTCTAAATCACTCCTCAAAATGCAGTTTACACTAGTCTATCGTATAGGTAAAAGGTGTTATTTATAAAACCTCCCTTACTCGAAAACCTTCCTCCACTATTTAAATTGCATTTGAAGAGTGTTTTAAGAAATCCAGTTTTTTAAATAAGACTTATTTTACAGATAATGGGCTTTGACTCTAGGTGGTGCAATGAATTTCACCTTTTAAAAATATAGGTACTATTGAGGTGGTGCAAGGAATTCAACCTTTTAAAAATATACTATTGTGAAACTTTACCTAATGTAGGTACCGCCGAGTCGACAGCACGTCAATCTTTATATTTTTGTTGCAAAGTCGTTCCAACACTTGGACGCCACAAACCTGAAACTACCACGGAAAGCCATGGTCCGATGCGCCGCCGTTCGCACCGCGCGAATTTTCGCTATGGCGAATGTCCCGTGGCCAGGCCGTTAGTATCCGTTCCTTGTGCACATACCGTTGTCTGGTGGACCATTCAAGCTTTGCGAACAAATAGGATGGGGTTTTTGTCCGTATCACACCAAAGTGTAGTTTGGCAAGGTGTAGATGCCGACGTGCCCCTATATTCAGAAGCTTTGCTGCGTCCAAGTATGGACTGACATGGGATCTAGGACGGATTTTGAAACAGAAACGTGCACAATGGGTTTTGCACACGTTGGATCAACCTTTTTGTCCTACCAAGTATACAGCCACCATTCGACTGTGAAAGAAACAGGAATTCTGAGACTGTCTTGTTACGATGGACACGCTGACTCACCTCCATGGTGTTACCTAGGTATATCGGTAAGTGGGTGGGCAGCATGGTGGTAATTTTTTCGTCGATCGCCGCAAGAGGTAAAGTTTTGAAAATAAGCGGCTTTTTTTCAACCGACATCCAGTGTTGCAGTCAGGGTTGCCAAGTCAACGTCATTTTATGAAGATCTACGTATTTTAGGCCTTTCCTGCAAACCTACGAATTTCAGTTCCAGAATCTACGTATGTCCATGGTATTTTCTATGAAATTGTACAAGGTTGCAAAATAATATAACTCATTCCATTTCATTCACAAAAAAAATTAGTAAACGTTCCGTTTCATACTAGCGCGCACTCGCCTCGCCATACAACACTCGCGTCATGTCGCGTCATTTATTTTTATAAAAAAAAATCCATTACATAGAGCTGTGTGTCACTGTGTAAAACGAAACAACTCGCTGTGAAAAGGGAAACTTAACCTAAAAATATTTCAAAGGAGTTGTTCTGTTTGTTTGGTTTTGATCAAATTTCTATGCTTTTCAGCTTCCTGCTTTATTCTACTCAATAAATTTAAAGTCCGGAGGAAATTACTACACAGATTATATTATGTACCAATAACTATTTATTCCTTCAACTTACTAGGGCAACAAGTTCTGCTGATCCAGCTGAAGCTTTCTTATGTGCACCCTGAAAGTGGCCCTAGACTTATGGGTTTACCTACCCTTCATTTCACTCAGAAAAAAAGAACGTGTTTCCATGCGCAAATTTTACTACATAATTCTACGTAATTTTCTAATGTTACCTACGTCTTTTTCAATATCCGAGTTGGCAACACTGGTTGCAGTCGCGCCGTTCCGATCAAATATGGATCAAATGCTTCGACTCAGTTGAGTGAATGAAAAAAAACATACATTGTAATCTGTGATTTATTTAAATTTACGTTCAAAAAAACAAAACTGTCATTTGGAGAAAGAAGGGAAAGCCGGTTTATCGTATTCTTCTTCGAGTTTTCTCGTAAATTTAATCAAAAAACAACAAACTAATTTACACTCCTCAACCGACTTACTGTCTTCAAGTGCAAACGTAATTCGAAAAGTGCAATAAACAAAACAATCTGAGAACAACGGCTGACCCCATACGAATCTCCAAAAACCACGTGTAAACCAGTGAATTGACACCCAATCGTAAAAGGTCTTCGCTTTGCTTCGCGGCCCTTCGCATTGGCCTAAACACTGCAGACACCGAGGCTCGTGTGCCACGTGTTGAAAAAACATGTCTTTCAAGGCTGAAGACGATCTGCGCGATGGGCTGTCGGCCAAAGAAATGTTCACTTCGAGCGACGGTCTCACGTACAACGACTTCCTGCTGTTGCCCGGCTACATAGACTTTACCGCCGAAGAGGTGGACCTTACCTCGCCCCTCACCAAGAAGATAAACCTCAAAGCTCCACTAGTGTCCACCCCAATGGACACAGTCACCGAGGCGGACATGGCCATCGCCATGGCTCTCTGCGGGGGAATCGGCATCATCCACCACAACTGCACGCCCGACTACCAAGCGAACGAAGTCCACAAAGTGAAGAAATACAAGCACGGCTTCATCAGGGACCCTGTCTGCATGGGCCCTGTCCAAACTGTTGCTGACGTCCTCGAGGCGAAGAAGACCAATGGCTTCACAGGATACCCAATCACTGAGAACGGCAAACTGGGGGGCCGTCTTATTGGCATTGTTACTTCTAGAGACATTGACTTCAGGGAGGGTGACCCACAGTTAAGCCTGAAGGAGGTTATGACCCCCATTTCAGATATGATTACTGCACAGTCCGGTGTCACCCTGCAGGATGCCAACTACATCCTTGAGAAGAGTAAGAAAGGTAAGTTGCCCATTATCAATGAAGCTGGAGAGCTAGTTGCTCTCATTGCCAGAACTGACTTAAAGAAAGCTCGCAGCTACCCCAATGCTTCCAAAGATTCCAACAAACAGCTGCTGGTGGGAGCCGCCATAGGAACACGTGAGGCTGACAAGGAACGCCTGAAGATGCTTGTCAATAATGGAGTAGATGTTATTGTCCTAGACTCGTCTCAAGGCAACTCCATATACCAGATTGAAATGATCAAATTCATCAAAAATACTTACCCTGAAATTCAAGTGATTGGTGGCAATGTTGTAACAAGAATGCAAGCAAAGAACCTCATAGAAGCCGGTGTTGATGCACTAAGAGTGGGTATGGGGAGTGGCTCCATTTGTATCACTCAGGAGGTGATGGCTTGTGGCTGCCCCCAAGCAACAGCTGTATACCAAGTAGCTTCCATCGCACACAAGTATGGTGTACCAGTAATAGCCGATGGTGGCATTCAATCGGTTGGCCATATTGTGAAGTCTCTAGCCCTGGGAGCATCTACAGTGATGATGGGATCTCTGCTCGCTGGTACGTCTGAGGCCCCCGGTGATTACTTCTTCTCTGACGGCGTGAGGCTGAAGAAGTATCGAGGCATGGGCAGTCTGGAGGCCATGGAGAACAAAGACGGGAAGGGTGCTGCCATGAGCCGTTACTTCCACAAGGAGACTGACAAGCACAGAGTGGCGCAGGGCGTCAGTGGCAGCATAGTGGACAAGGGCTCGGTCCTGCGCTTCCTACCATACTTACAGACAGGTGTCCAGCACAGCTGTCAGGACCTCGGCGCGCGCTCCATCGATAAGCTGCGGGAGATGAGCTACTCTGGAGCCCTGAGGTTCATGAAGAGAACATACTCTGCACAGCTGGAGGGAAATGTCCATGGGCTATTCTCTTATGAAAAGAGACTGTTCTAGGTCTTTAGAAGTAATCTTGGAGAAATGAAATCAAAACTGTTAAAATTATTGAAGATTTTATATCTATTTTTTAAGGAAAGCTATGTGTATATTAAGCAAAGCGTGTATCTGTTATATAAGGTCTACTTATGTAACTTAATATAGAAATGTGTTATCAATTTTGCAACCATAACATGTTAACAGAATATTAGGTTTTATTCAGTGAGTGATGTTGAGTATTCCACTTTGGAGAAGTATTTCTGGGAAATTATATATTTTTGTCAGCCATTTAATGTTTTGTATATGTTAAGCCTAGCCTATAACAGCATTTCGACTTTTTATAAATTTTGAATAATTAAAATGTTTGTATCAAAATAGTTGCATTGGTTCCTTAGCAGTACGTTCTAACTGATATGAATATTGTCAAATAAAAGAAGAATATATTTCTAATAATCACATTTTATTGGAATCATAAATGCACAAGCTGCAAAAGCATGATTATGTTTGTTTTATAATAAATATACCATTTAAGTGCTCAATAAATTATATTATCATAAAAAAATTAAGAATAACAAACAAGTGCCACATAGATGCTTCAGAGTTTGCCTAAAATAGGGCATCCCTAAAAATTGCACATGATATCCTTGTTAGCTTCAAGCCTATCAAATAAATTAACTAAAAACAGAAAGAGAAAAGAATTACAGCAATAATTTTGATTGGTGTCATGGAACAAGTAAAATTATAAGTTTACAGAACTACTAGGATCTACACCATTTTGTCTAGTTATTGTGGGATCAGTACCTAGTCCTACCAAACTAGCAAAATAAGTACATATATAAATGTCAATACTGGTAAAACAATTTCATGACATATCATGAGTAAAGTGAGCTGTGAACTTCAATTTCTTACACATTTATTAGTTCGCGAGATCATGGTAGTGAGTGATATTGACACTAGTTTGGCGTTAAATACAAGGAAATAACAGCATAATAACAGTCTTGTTGGATGACATCAATACATTGATGTGTCACTGATGCTGTGTGTTAATCTTGCACATAAACTTCAAGATAACCAAGCTACTGCTCTGACATACAGAACAAAATATCATCCGCATTCTCCAAAACATAATTTGAATACAATCCACCAACTAGCAGCCGCTAAAAATACGCTGATATCCTCCGAAAGGTACTTTCGATTCAGTCCACCAAACAGCTGTAACTGTTAAAAATATGCTGATATTTTTAAGCTGTGGACACACTAAGTGAAAGAACTTGTTTATATGTCAGCGAAAGCAAGTGAGGGTGTTCTGGCAGATATAATTCGTAAGCCTTCTTCCGCTTAGTATGTCGCCAGCTTAGCGCTTCTGTTGAAGCATGCTACATACGCTCAATGACATAAAAATACTAAGGAATTTCTATCTATAACGAACTCAAATACATACAACATATCTTTCTTATAAAACGTGCATCACACACCAGCCGGTCAAAAAGCTATGAAAGCATAAAATCTTAACCGAGATTACACCTTAGCATACTTAGAACACACACGAGCATCGTTCATTGATTCGATACATTTCACTGTAGATAGGTATACTCAAGTTAACTTAAAACTACGACGTCCTCAAAACAGGGTAACAATTCTCTTCATATATCCATTAACACTCCAGTGTACTCTGTTCTCAAACTCATAACACGCCCCGTTTAGAGAACAATCGGTTTACATAATAAGTAATAACTAATATGCTCGAATGTGCCAATTGATTAAAATGCTATCAAGATTCAACTAAAGTATCCAGCGTCCGATACAAACGGGTTTCATGGACTCCTTCCCGTTATCACATTGTTCGAAACTGAAGCTGAGATGTGCCAGTTACGTTTTATAATCATGAGGCAAACATAGTTCTTTGGATATAATAAATGATCTCAGTAGCGTGAACCACGCCACGTTAAGGTGACCCAGTCAGCTGGCCGGCAAACTATCAATCTAGCTTTATCAATGCCGCCCGTCGTACGCACCATCCAGCTTGAACAGGTTCAAGCACCTAAGCCATGCGCTTGGTTACATTCCAGATATTTCTCACTTAATCACTTTTCACCTTAGCCATTGATTAATGAGCTGATTTGAGCAGTGAAAACTAAATAAAAATTGCCGTGAAAAATTCATCAAAAATTACATGCCCTATTGACCTGCATAAGTTCTAGTACGGATTACGTACTTGAACATATATGGTCGCAGTAAATCTGGCATTGGACAAATCTATTGGGATGTTTGGTAAACCAAACAATCTATCGCACTCGTAATACTTTTCACGCTCATCCCATTATCGCTGCGGTGATTTAACCACATTATTTTCAACCTCGCCCACCACACTACCCTCGAAGTTAGACGGCTGAAGAAGAAACTGCAGGCACAGTCCAAAAACCGATAAAATTTACCGTTTTCAAGGTCGAATTGAACACCGTGTCTCGATGAACTTCGCAAGTAGTGTCATCATTATCATCGGCCTATGCTTGTCCACTGCTGGACATAGGCCTCTCCTATAGCACGGTCCTCGGCTACTCTCATCCAGCTCTTGCCAGCCGCCCTACGAAGATCATCGCGTAGTGTACTGACCGCTTTACCTATGACAAGCCTAACCAGCACACCTCCCTCCGCACTTGCGTAAAAAACCTACTCTAGGGGTCCAAAAGCACGTTCCTACCAGACGCAGTCACTCCAGCGTCCCGCCCACTAGCTGGTTACTCTTTAGCGTCGCCATCGGCGTCGTCAGCCTCGAACTGGGGTCCAGGCGTGACGTCATCCTCGAACACGATCTCTTCTGGGTCGGGCGCGCGAGGCAGGAACTCGTCGTCCGGGCAGATTTTCCTGAAGATTTGCTCGGCCTACGGGGAAAAGTTAAGGTTTACAGACAGATGGATTTAAAACTCAGCATCAACACAACAGTCTACAGGGTGATTTTGAAATCGTTAGGAATACTTTGAGGAAATCTTTTCATTGTGAAAAACAAGTATTATTAACGATTTATCAGTAATGGTATAACATATTTGTAAATATTCGTGATTTCCGACCTTTGTCTCCTAACTGTGAATCCTAATTCGAAGTGGTAGGAAGTACCATAACTTTGAAAAACGTTTTCTAATATGTTAAATGCTTAAGAGTCTGTCGTCAGAAATACGTAAACAAATAAAAAAGCAATTGAGTTGGCCGGCGCCGACCATAAGACGCTCGAACAATAATTTTTATTTATTTATAATTCCCTGACCATCGTCCTGATATTGTTTGTTTATGTTTAAGTGAAGTATTATGATCATACTTTATTGCACACAGGAATAAACAATACAGGAAAGGTAACAAAAAATAATACATGTACAAAGGCGAACTTATCTCTGTGAGAGATTTCTTCCTTGGTGGATTTTGAGGATAAAGTCACCCTGTAGTAAGCATTAATACTCTTATTTATAAAAACACTGTTCCTCAAAATGCTCCTCAAATGCAGTGTAAATAGTCTATGGTAAACGGAAACTGTGTTATTTATAACAACACGATACCTCTAAAACACTTCTCAGAGGCAGTTTAAATGATTTAGGCGGACATTGTCCCATTCGCAAAATGTCCCTTCACCATTTCGCAAAAGGTCCCTTTCGCAAAAGGTCCCTTTCGCAAAAGGACCCTATCGTAAAATTACCCTTTGGCAAAAAGACCCTAAGGCAAAACTACCCTTTCGCAAAAGGACCCTAACGCAAAATGACCCTTTTGCAAAATGTCCCTTTCGCAAAAGGTCCCTTTCAGCCAGCCTATTACGGTCACGTTTATCGCTCGACAAATGGCAAATAAAGCATTTGGCAGTCCAGTTGGTCGGAGTGGAAAAAGGGTTTATCTTGACATTTGTCAAGCGATCAACTCAAGATCTTCAGGACTTGATGACGTCTCTGTTTGATAAGCTGCAATGTCTATCCATTAAAAATACAGCCTCAGGTTTTCTTAAACTTTAATAACCATAAAATCTGATATTCACACTCATAAACGTAAATTCTTAAGTAGCACTCAAAATTAAACTTAAAATTGCTGGTATTTCACTTTTTTTTTAAATATACAAACTAAATAATAAACCTAAAGTCTCACACTCTTAGTGTTGTCTGAAATAAAGCTATCGTCATTAAAAACTCTGACAATAATTTTGCCTCTTAACAATTTTTTTACTGTTTTGTTATATTCTTTTATTAAAAAATATGTCTCGATTCCTCTTGTTCTATCCTTAGCACACAATATAGTCCTTTTTTGATATAACGATTAGAGCGTATTGCTTCTTTTCTAAACTTTTCAATGAGCCAAAATAAACCTGGTTTTTTTGGCAGTTTGTTGAATCGGCTGTTCCAACCTTCTACCGGATCCTATGAGTTTGGCTAGCGCAGCTTAAAATTGACGGATGATATCTAGGGAACCATTGTTTATGGAAATAATTTTGAAAGACTGTCATTTCTTGTGTATTTGGCATATTTTGTGATATAAATGACCACGCTTCTGCAATGAATTCGGCTGGTACCAATGGAATAGCTGCACACCACCTTGTAATCTTTCTGCCTTCTCGTGTGTTAGTGATATTTAAGGCGTTTGATTTTTTCCAAACTGCAGTGTTAAAATGTCTGTAGCAACCGCTCACTTGCACGTTAGGAAAAACTTTTACTATAGCGTTCATGGGGGCAATCTCGTAATCACACTTGTAATGATTAATTGTGACATGTAATTTGTCTTCAATCAATTTAAAAAGTCTGACATAGGTCTCTTCTGACTTATCGGGTGGTATTGAAAATATGAGGAGCGACTTGAAGAATTCACATCCATATGTATTGTGTAAACTTGATAGTAATTCCTAGGAGCCGTCTTAAAGGTGCCGTCACCGAAATATTGAGCGTCCTTCAATTTCTTCATCGTCTTTCTAGCTCTCTTGTTACAGAATACAAAAATGTGGACGTCGTCATCGTTATCTTCGGGCACCAGAAAGTTGTCAGATGAGCACTCTGGTATAGTCGTTATTTCATTAAATAATCGTTCTGCCTTTAGAAATTTTTTGCGACACCTGTATAAAGTGTCTTTTTTTGAGGTAAATTTTGGTGCATCTATGTCGTCAATGTTCTCAAAATTCTTATCAAATAAATCCTCGATCGGACCAAGATCACGACACACCTTCTTTGGTCTTATTAATGGCCAAGAAAATATCATTTTGAGTTTCATCCCTCTCACATGTATGATTACCAGCTTCGCGAAGTATGGTTTGATCATTCACAACAGTGATTGAGGCACTGCACGTATCTCTCTGCACACACCTCCACTGTGTGCTGCCACTTTTGTTTCGGCGATTGAAATTATATCGGT
Source organism: Yponomeuta cagnagella (assembly GCA_947310995.1). Classification (NCBI taxonomy): domain Eukaryota; kingdom Metazoa; phylum Arthropoda; class Insecta; order Lepidoptera; family Yponomeutidae; genus Yponomeuta; species Yponomeuta cagnagella. The sequence continues at coordinate 17,564,991 of OX371267.1, forward strand.
AACCACCTAGCAGAATTGTTTTATTGCCTTTTTGATTAAAAGCTAATTTGAACGGTATATCATCACTCATCTTGATAAATTCCACGAAGAGCAATAAGAATGAAAGATAATGTCAATTTATTCATTTTTCATATCACTTATGTATTTTTTATTAAGTGGCCAGACAGGTATCTAAGAATAGGATAGAGAATAAAAACTCACTCATACCTACCTATTACCTTACTACCCAAAACTTGTGTAATAAAGGGTGAGTAGTTAGGGACGTTTTGAGGAAGGGACGTTTTGAGAAAGGGACGCTTTGAGTAAGAGACGGTCTGAGAAAGGGACGATATGACACAGGGACATTTTGAGAAAGGGACAATTTTTGTCGGAGGGACATTTTGCGAACGGGACATTGTCCGCCTAAATCGTTTAAATAGACTGTGGTTACGACTGTGGTTACATCATTTCCTTTTCTACAAACTATTGAAACTGCTTCTGAGGAGTTTTTTAAGGAATCTTAAAACCGAAAGAATTTACCGTAGGATATTTATAGAGCATTTAGGGGAATCGTGTTTTATAAATAACACCGTATTCTTTTATTCACTTTCTAGGCGGCATCATCCGGATTCGCTTGCTTTCGGTCTCAACGGGGACCGGGGAAAAAGAAGAGGTACCCAAGTACTTCTTGAAGTTATATCTTGATCATGGGCAGAATACCATTGCTTAGCAGTCTTATTTTCCAGTCCGTCGAGACATTACCTAGTATGAATAGTCTGTTAGATAACCTATCTGGAACCAAGGACCAAAAGAAACAAACAAAACCAAACAGAAACTTATCAAAAGATAGTGAAATAGCCCTTAAATAAATAGTTTTATCTAGAGTTCGTACAACAATCAGGGCTGACTTCGTAATGAAAGTTGTTTGTACTAGCAGGGTGTCCACTGCGAATTCTAGAAAAAAACGCTTTCTTTGCTTGAATAAGCATGATAAATTTAGCTTGATTAAGTTTTGTTTGATTAAAAAAATACGAAAAATTAATTTTCATGTAAATATCTGTAAGTGCCGTGTTGTCACTTTAATTTCAACAAAACCGGCCAAGTGCGTGGCGGGCCACGCACAGTGTAGGGTTCCGTAGAAAGAAGGGTTTTTTACCTGCTTCACAGAACTAACAAGTTCATCAAAGTAAGTTTCCTTTTCATAAGATTTTTTTGTTTTATTTATTTTATGGTACACATCAGAGAACATACATACACTCAAAATTAATTAAATCATAAATTACTAAACAAAATAATAATAATAAATTCACCATGGGCATCGTCAAGAGATGAAATAGGTCACATTATAAAAATTCAACACATATAACTTACAGCATAAAAAGGAAAACTATAATGCTATAAGTTATTTGTGCCATAGCAAAGCAACCTTTTTAGTCACTCCGGGCCATATCTGATACAAATGTCCCCATAACACTAGCTGCAGTACTACTTTGAACAGCCAGGGAGATCCGTTGCATGAGATACGCGTATGCCGTAGAGCGCTGCCAATCCAATCCAAGCCGCGGTCCCTCAAAGTATAAGTTGGTCGCCTATTACTCGTTAACTTGTAAAGTGATAATTTTATTTACTTTTAACTTAATTTTATGTGCCACTGCCCTGAATTTTTTCACGTTTCTACAATCTTCCGTTTAGCCGGGAGAGTTACGGACGCCCTACTCCGACAAAAAATTGCACTTTCCGCAAACGGAACCCTAAATCGAAAAATGGTCTTACACCCACAATATTTTTAAACGACCAATCCAACGATACCCCACATTATAGCGTAGGCGAGAAAAAAATTGCATCCCTAATTTAGATGTAGGGAGGTACGCTAAAGAAAATTTTTAAGATTTTATCCTGCCTGGTCTTCCGCGTTATTAAATCTAAGGCAAATTTTAGCTTTCTAGTACTTTTCGTCTCTGTGACAGACAGACGGACGGACATGGCGAAACTATAAGGGTTCCTTGTTGACTATGGTACCCTCAAAACGACTTTGAGCAAGATATTAGTTTCTAAAAAAAATATTGCCGTATCATTTGTATTTTCGGATATTTTATTACGCAGAGTATTGTCTATAGTTTGAACACTCCGTTTTTAGTCCTTCTTTGTTTTATTTCATAATTCAACCTTTACAGGGTTACACCTAAAGGTCACGCGAACAGCGGTGTAGCGAAGCGATAGAACGCCGCCTTCTCATTCGGGAGGTGATGGGTTCGAATCCCGGCATGTACCAATGACTCTGTTTTCTAAGTTACGTACATTTGTGAAGTTATAGTAGCAATACCACTCGCTAACCGTGAAGGAAAACATCGCGAGGAAACCCTAGTATCTGAGGTATTTACATACCTCAGCACTTGCTACGTACAATAGCCCAATTATAAGGTTAAGGGCCGGTTTCTGAATTGAGAATTTCACTAAGTAAATACTTAAGTAACATTCTGTCACGCTCTTTTCTGAGAAATTTGAGGAGACAGAACTACAGTTAACTATTTACTTATCGAAATTCTCAATTCAGAAACTGGCCCTAAGTGAGGAAATCTCCAGTCGAACTAGAACGAGAACTATGTACCTAGTTCTCGCAAATAAGCGATAACCCAAAACACGTTGACATTTAGGGCCATCACTTATCAACATTAGAATACGGACAGATTCGCTTATCTGGAATAATAACGACGTAATTACATTTTTGCAAATTTAACAGGAGAAGATTTCGACACTGGTTTTACAGAAACTAGAATGAATCTGTATTATAATGCATAATGCAGTATTTGACTGAAATTAATAGAAGTTCAAGTGTCGCTTTTTCCTCATGCTTAAGTTCCCTTTAGGAGTATTATAAACACAATATACCTACATAGGTAGCCCATTTTTTCAAAAGCGTAATTCCGTGTTTGTTGTTCCGGAAGAGCGAGATGTCACCTGCTGATATTTACGTCAGAAAGTCTGAAGAGAAGATCCCAACTTTATATATACCTGTTAGTAATTTTATTAAGTAGGTACAGTATGTTATCCAGCATAAACTGTAATCACCACCACATTGCCAAATTGCCATTGTATTTTTTATTTCATCATCATCATTCAGCCACAAGAAGTCCACTGCTGGACATAGGCCTCCTCCATGGATTTCCAAAAAGACCGGTTGGAAGCGGCTTGCATCCAGCGTCTTCCTGCCACTTGGATAAGATCATCTGTCCATCTTGTGGCTGGTCGTCCTACGCTGCGCTTGCCGATATGTGGTCTCCATTCGAAAACTTTTCGGCCCCATCGGCCATCAGTTCTGCGTGCTATGTGCTTATGTGCAATAAATGTATTAATAATAATAATCCACTCCTATGCAAGTAAAAGCAATTCCTAATAACGAGGAAACTGGAAATGAACATCCTTATGTTGAGATGCAATATACTAAAAATTTTTAAATAACATAAATAAGATTAGTACATGCCGGGATACCAACTCACGACCTCTTGAATCTGAGGCCAGCGTTCTATCTAACGTTGCCATCGCTTACATATGAAGTTAAATAACAGCGTAAAGTAATGTTATACTTTATTGCACACAAAACATTGAACAGGACATTACATAAGAAATAGCATATATAAAGGCGAGCTTATCTCTGTAAGAGATTTAGGCGAACGAAGCCAGATAAAGATTGTAAACAAGCTAACCGTTACTAAGTTACAATGCGATAGCCAGCTATTATTATATCTGTCCTTATCGTTCGCCGTAACAATCAGTCGGTCGACGACAGCTGTCGTTGCCTAATTCGTGGTACAGAAGAGGTGCCAGATGCTGTGCAGATGATGTGAACATTTGGGCCGCCCAAATGAAGGGAATGTGGAAATCCATAATGAAGGAGTTTCTTTTTCCCGGCACATAATCTTCATAAAATCACGGTCTTACAATACCCGAAAAAAGGTTAATAGTGTGGCGGGAAGTTAAAATGAGAGTTTTTTTTTCTGTAGCTAAACAGCTGTGCTGCCAAAACAAATTTCAAACAATTTCTACTCATCATCATCATCATCATCAGCCATTTGACGCCCACTGCAGGACATAGGCCTCCTTCGTGGTTTTCATAACCATGAGGGGTTTTGCCATAATCGCCACGCTTGGCAGGCGGGAACAATTTCTACTATTGAACATTAATTCAATACAAATAAAAAAGAATAGTTCAGCATGTTTCATGCGTTCTTCAGACTTAGTATTTATGAAAATAGTCGAAGATTCAGTTTTTTTTAAGAAGTTGCTTTAAACGATCAAATTTCCAAGGCATATTTGAGAAAAAATGTACCTATCCCCTAGTTTTTAGGGTTCAAGGGGGCTCCCATACAACAAACGTAGTTTTTCGCCGTTTTTTGCTCGATATTAATAACGGCAACAATATTCGCTTGAAATATTCACACAATATTTAATTCTGTGTTCGCTTCAAAAATAAATAATTAAATTTAAATGAAATACATATTTAAGGGGGGCTCCCATACAACAAACGTGACTTTTTGCCGTTTTTTCGCGAAGTGCATGCCGGCTCGCGTACGGAACCCTCCGTGCGCGGGCCGGCATGCACTTGGCCGGTTTTTTATTTACAGCGGACGTATTTTACAACGGACTCTACTGACGAGTCATTTTCATCTGATACAAACATCGACAAGTTAGAATAGGAAGTTAAAATATTCTACTCGTATAATTTCTTTAAATAAAAATGTTATGAACCCCTGAAAGTTTCTTCACATTCTTTATGTCAGACGGCGAAACGCCTAAACTAATCGGCTCGACAAAAAGTTCGAAGCAAATTTACTGTCGTTTCGCTAGAATGCTCGCTAAGACGCTCCCGTTTATTTTGTGAGCTTTTACATGTAATGAACATTCGCTAGATTGCTCAAGTCTATCATCATCATCATCATCATTAGCCATTTGACGCCCACTGAAGGACATAAGCCTCCCTCATGGTTTTCCAACCTTACCCGCATCCAGCGGCTCCCCGCCCACGCTGCGTCGTCCAGTCCACGGTCGCCAGGTCAGAACTTTTCGCCCCAACGGCCATCAGTTCTCCGAGCTATGTGCCCCACCCACTGCCACTTCAGCTGAGCAATTCTTCGAACTATATCAGTAACTCGGGTTCTTTTGCGGATCTGCTCATTCCTGATTCGACCACGCAGTGAAACTCCTAAAATAGATCTCTCCATTGCTCGTTGGGCGACCTTGAGCCTTCTTATGAGGGGCCAGGTCTCACATCCATAAGTCATCACTGGTAACACACGTTGGTTATACACCTTTGTCTTGAGACACTGAGGTATTTTGGACGCGGAAATGTGTTTTAGTTTCCCGAACACTGCCCATCCGAGTTGGATTCGACGAGTGACCTCTTTCTCGAAGTTGGACTTAACTAACTGGCCGGTTGTCCCAGTTAAACCCAGTTAGTGGTCGACAACTTCGAGGTCAGAGCTGCCAACGTGGATAGGAGTGGGTGCTACGTGGGAGTTCGACATTATCTTAGTCTTGTCCATGTTCATTTTAAGACCCACTCTGTTAGAGGCTCTGTTCTGGTCATTGAGCATTGGACTCAAATCTTCCAGGGTCTCCATAATCACTATGTCATCGGCGAGATAGAGCCCCAGTTTCTCGTACACTACCACGCTGTTAATCTACTGTTAACAGCTGTCAATTGACCAAAGTGCATACAACAAAAAACACTGACAACTGTTAACAGTAGATTAACAGCGTGTTAATGTACGAGAAACCGGGGGCAAGTCTATCAGCAGCTTTAAATAGGTCTAATTGCGATTATTTTTTATGTAGCCAATATAGGTACATGCTACTGCAGGGCACAGGCCTTCTCTCAGAGAGAGAGTATAGGCTTAATTACCACGCGTTCCCACCGCGGATTGGTAATTTCAAGTATGCGAACAGGTTGAGGTATGTAACACTTAGGTTTCCTCACGATGTTTTCTTTCAACGTTAGCGAGTGGTATTGCTACTATAACTTAACAATGTACGTAAATTAGGAAACAAAGTGAGTGGTACATGCCGGGATTCGAACCCACGACCTCCCGAATGTCAGGCCGACGTTCTACCGCTGCGCTATCACCGTGGATATTTGTGTGTATTATCAGGTTCACATGCTGTTAGGATACGACCCTCTGGAATGCAGCGGCATATGACGTCAACTGACGCCTTTCAGTACCGTTAGTAACGCTGTCGGGAAAGCGCGTGACACGAGAGTGACGAATACAACTTCATCGAAGTATTCCTTTTTAAATTATATACTTTTGTGACAAAAATAAGTGCTAAAAGAAGATGTGCTACACAGTCGTGCTCGAGAAATGCTTATGAGTGTGAGCGATTATTTTGAAAGAGAAAAAGAGCAGTGTGAAAACACTTTAAAATCATTGAATTCGCAAAGACTATTTTTTTTCTTGAGGTCTGAATCAAAAACCATTTCGAGATTAACATCTAAGTAACCATATTTTCTATATTTAAGATAAATATTAAGGAAGATAAAAAAAACAATAACCTTCATTTGACCTTCTGATGACGTCACATTTTAAAATAAACATAACATATGGCAACACTACGTTACTTAAAAAAAAGACTTGCTGTCATAACTGTCATATGCATATCATTTCCTTGTCTGTGAAAAAAACGTCTGTGATAGCAAATGAGAGAAACAAAGTGTGACAGTTTGCGCGACGTTTCGGCGTGTGCACTCGAAAAATATGACGTCACGCTTTCAAATATTTTAAATAAATAATTTATAGTAATAAACTTAACAAATCGCTGAAAAAATGAAATTAGTCTCTAGAAATTACTTCTGCTTTAAGAAAAAAATATAAAATAAGCTCAAAATAAAAAATATACTGCCCGAATTCTTTGTTAAAAGATAGTATCGTACTCATTCTGAAATTTCCAACAAAGACAGCTCAGAGAGTGAAGGAGAGGCTATGAGTGGATTAGAAAACTTAGAAGATTAGCTTTATTTATTTATCTATTTGGAGAAAATATAGGCACAGATAATAAATATTTTATGTTTTACAATATTGGGTATGGCCTTATCTGCCCTATGAAACATATCTCACTTATAGTTCAAGCAGGTAGTGTAAAAGCGGCAGGCGCTTACTATTGTCTAACATGCTTTAAAAAATTAATTAACTGATTAATATTATTCATCTGACTTTTTTCTCACCCTACAAGTCATCACTGTCGCGTAACGCAACTACAAAAGGTCGTATCCTAACAGCATTTGAACCGGACAATAAGAATATTCGTATCTTATGTTACCTGCGCGACGGCGCGGTCGAAGTCCAGCTGGGCGTCGGGCCCGGAGCAGACGTGTACGTTGTCCAGGATGCTGGCGACGGGCGCGCTCGTGTCTTTCACGTTGTAGAAGAGGGACCACAGGCACTGCCAACGACAAATAATCTGTTTTTAGGTTCGTCCTGGGCGAAGTTAGAGTCCGTGCATCGCGATCGATCGCAGCCGCGCGCTGTCACGTACGACTGGCGCGCGCGGCTGATGCGAATTCGGAAATAGCGGCGCCATACACTGACTATTGTCGCACGCGATCGATCGCGCGCGGCTGCGATCGGCCGCGATGTAGAGGCCCTGGTTCAAATGTGAAGAGCGTTTACAGATAAATTCTGCGACGACGGAAACGTACTTTTGTTTGAACTTTATTTGCCCTCCCCACTCCCTTTTTAACACAATTTTGGGCTGGCTGGAAGAAATTTCTGTTGAAATAAATCCGCCTTTGCACGTAATTTATATCACATGTTTTTTAAGTTTTTATTTATGTTAATGTTTTTTTATGCAATAATAAAGTGTAACAAACAAGCGTCGTTCAATGGTAACGTCATACAAAACTGTTCCGTTTTAAATTTAAACTGATCAATTAGTATTATCTTCTCTCTCTCTCTCTCTCTCTCTCTCTCTCTCTCTTTCTATCTCTCCTATCTCTATCTTAATTTTTAGTGTTTAATCAGCAGTGGAAAAATCGAATGAAAGGCCGACTCGCACCACTTCTTAAATTTAATGTCACTTAAGTCGCCATTTAAATCGACTTTTGTATAAAGAATTTTAGTTAAATGCTGTTTAAGCCACATTTAAGAAAGTTGCGCAAGTCGGCCTTAGAGTCCATCTCCTAATCGCTCGATAGGATCTGTGAAAGCTCCGTTTATAATAATAGTAACTTCCACACAAAACGATCATTTGTCCTGGTCCCAAACTAGAATACGCTATGCTATGGTAACCGTGCTAGAGGTCGCGTGCTCTCCCAACTGAGCTAGTGGGCAAGTGCAGGCATAGGCGAAATTTCGAACCTCTTTACAAACTTCTCTGTATTACGTACAGGCAGCGACATCTGGCTGAAGTAATTTACATCACTTGCAGCCCCGAGCCTAGATGCATGGGTGGAATTTTCAGCCTCTAAATAGGCTTTTAAAATTGTCCTCAGCACGGATGAGTGCAACAAAAAAGAATTTAAAAATATAACTGTCTATATTATTTTTATCGAATGAATCTTCCTCTTTACTTTCGCTTCAATGTTTCGGAGGTACGTGATGGTTTGAGGAGTGACGGGTCTTGGGGAACGCCTGGTAAATGGTAGGTAGTTTAATTTACATGTGTAATTATCTAAGTACATAGACAGATAGAATATACTTTATTGTGCACAGAAATAAATAAGTAGATACTATAAATAAACTTGTATATTAAAATCCCGGACCATAACGCAATTTTTCTATTAATTTATGTACAGCAGTAGACCCAGCTGCAGGGCCTTCATGATGTTAATGCATTGTAGACTATTACAGTACAATGACAAGGCGTCGATTTCATTACGCTGCCACTTCAAGTCTACGTGTGGTACGTACCAGGGCCTCAAGAATTCATGGTTTACTATGACAATTCGATGTACAATCGATTCTAAGCCGAGCTGTCAGGATGGTAAAGGTGCTGGGCAAGCCTACTCCATCTAAAAAAAACAATGTCCCAGGCACTGCAGCGTCCGAGTGGTCCCCTCACCCATCTGTGCGTGAAGGTGCCAATGGAGTCCATTGAATGGAGGCTGTATAAATCATCTCACGCTGTATAAATCATCTCACGCTGTATAAATCATCTCATTACGTAGATGCAAAGGCAAAAATTTCTTCGATGTACATTGCATAGCCGTTTAACCCACAGAATAACAATTAGTAACAGAGCGTTGGTAGCCTATTGGGTAGAACATTGGACTCGGAAGCGAGAGACCCAGGTTCGATTCCCAGTGCGGGCATGTACCTATGACTTTCTTTTCTAAGTTATGTACATTTGTGAAGTTATAGTAGCCATACCACTCGCTAACAGTGAAGGAAAACACCGTGAGGAAACCTGAGTGTCTGAGCTATTGACATACATCAGCGCTTGAAATCGCCAATCCACGGTGGGCACGCGTGGTGATTAAGCCCATACTCTCTATCTCTCTCTCTGAGAGAAGGTCTGTGCCCTTGAGTGGGATTTACGTAGGCTACTTATAATAAGAATATTGGTACTAATCGGCTACGCAATGGACATCGAATTGTCATAATAAACTATGAATTGTAGTTTTATGAAACGCGGCCTAGACCGTTATTGTATCTGTCATTGAAATCAAGAAATCAAACATTTATTTCAACTAAAGAATTGACAATCAGTTTGCTGAATGTTAATGTACAATGTTATTGTTAGAGTTTTTGTGGAGAAATAAACAGCAAAAAATAACTTCTTAAATCTAATGATTCACCATAAATAAGGACTTGAAAAGACTAAGTTTGGAGTTTTTTTGTCCATTTTTTCTCCAAAATGATCTAGATTTTGAAATGGACACCTAGTTTAACTTGTAACGTTCATTAAGTCGCAGTTTCTGTGCTACTTTGAATAAAAAAAAATGATTTTGATTTTTTTTATTAAACACTCATTTCATTTCATTTCAAAACATAAGTTGGTACGAATACCTACCTAACTGATAAATAAGACAACGTATGCTCCGGAATACATGTATTACAAGACTGACAGGCAGCCGGGCCGCCCGCGGAGTATAGACAAAGTACCCTCTAATATCTAACACCTTGACCCTTAATCACTACCCAAACTTAATTAACTTACCTATACTACTAATCATGAACACTAACTTATCACTATGTACAAATTCAATAATATACATCATCTATGCCGTATCTTCGTGGCGGTCTACGATGCCTAGTTTCCCGGGCAGGTTGCTCGGACGCAACGTCAGGATTAGGCCCATCCGCTGACGGTCCGGCTGCGGGCAATGTCGACACGGCAGCGGCAGGGCTGTTCGGTTCGCCTTCTGACAACGTCACCGGTGACGTCACCACGCTATCTGTCGCCGGCGTCACCGAAGCTCCTTCCGAAATCAAACTTGGTGCATCTAAGTTTGGCCATTGCAGCAGACTTTGGGATTTCCCTTGCGGACTACGAGTGAACGCTGGACGGTCAACTTCCTTCAGAGCGATCGATTCAGATCGTCTAAACTTCAGTTGATCGATGTGTCTCTGTACCACGGTTCCGAGAGCCTTTACTCTGTAATCAGTAGTACCTAGCCTATCCATAAGCCTACCTGGTAGCCATTTGTCGCGAGAGCGATAGTCGCGGTACCAGACCGCGTCGCCGGGCGCGAGCTGCCGCCGCGCGCCGCCCGCGTGCTGCTCGCTGTGCATCTGTCTCTCTTGCACTCGCGCCTCTCGCGATGGTTTCAACTGATCTAGGCGCATTCGCAGATCGCGACCTTGCAAGATTTTTGCTGGGCTATCACCTGTCGTATAATGTTCCGTGTTCCTATATGTTAATAAAAACCTACACAGAGCTATGTCAGGATCGAGCTTCTGCGCGTTAGCTTTTTTTATTACTCGCTTGCAGATCTTCACTGCATTCTCCGCCGCTCCGTTCGAAGCCGGGTGATAGGGGGCGGAAAATACGTGGTTGATTTTGTTTCTTTTTAAAAAAATATCAAATTCATTGCTTGTGAACGGTGGACCATTATCGCTAACAATTTGTTTGGGCAAGCCGAATAAGCTTACCGCTCCTTGCAGAGATAAGCTTGCAGGTTTTGCCGGACTCGCCAAAGTCGATAATAATTCGTACGCTTCTTCTCCCATAACGGAAATTAGCGTAGGTAGTTTGACATTCTCTTCGATGTTATTCGCCAGGAAATACATTTCTAGCCGCTCGAAATATGCTGACCAGTTGCCGGTTTTCACATCAAACTCGCCAATTTGTCCAATCATTTTCAATAATAATTATGAGTCTGCACTTCCGTTTTACCTACGTTCGCCACTGATAAATAAGACAACGTATGCTCCGGAATACATGTATTACAAGACTGACAGGCAGCCGGGCCGCCCGCGGAGTATAGACAAAGTACCCTCTAATATCTAACACTAACAAGATCCCATGAGTGTATTCGACAACTTGCAATTCTAAAACGTTTGTATTGTACTATATGCACTAACAGTATCGAGCTCCATGGCTGTACCTTAGGCTTATCCCCTTCGACAGTCTGGTCGCCGCCGCTCATGTCGAAGATCCGCTCCGCGTAGGGCTTCAGGTCCGTCTCTGCATCCTTCACCTTGTCAGCAATCAGGTACACCACAACTGGGGGCAAAAGATGACAGTTGTAGCACAGTTACTTTAAGAAAGGGACTGAATAACATAATATAACTGCCTCGTTGCACTAGCCGTTAAGGCGCTTAACTACCAAAACAGAGGTCGTGGGTTCGGTGCCCACTAGAGGCCGCAATGGCCTCAGTCCGGGTGTATTTCCATGTTTGAGATCTCCTTGCCTGGTTACCATAGCACAGGGTATCCTAGTTTGGGACCAGGCCAAGTGATTGTGTTGTGTGAAAGTTATTATTATTATTATTATCGGTAATATTTGATGAGCGAGAGGCAAACAGTCGTCCAGTACCTTTTTTTTAATTAACAGTATTATAACAAACCACAGCGGTCGTAGCCTAATGAGTAGAACATCGGACTCGGAAGCGAGAGACCCAGGTTCGATCCCCAGTGCGGACATGTACCTATGACTTGGTTTTCTAAGTTATGTACATTTGTGAAATTATAGTAGCAATACCACTCGCTAACCGTGAAGGAAAACATCGTGAAGAAACCTGAGTTCTGAGCTATTCACATACCTCAGCGCTTGAAATCGCCAATCCGCGGTGGGCACGCGTGATGATTAAGCCCATACTCTCTCCTTGAGAGAAGGCCTGTGCCCTACAGTGGGACGTATATAGGCTGCTTACAAACCCTTGGAAGTCCTACAGCGCGACAGTCGTTCGCGTGAATTCATGGTGACCGTAAAAAAGTGCATATAGAAATCAGGCATTTATACGTAAAGAATTTACATACTGTTTGTTGATTGAATGTCAATGTATAGGTACAATGTTATAACTTCGGGTCGAGTTTGTAGTGAGGAAATAGCAAAAAAAACTCCACCCAGACCATCTTTTCTCAAATCATATTAACAAACTCAAAGTCAAAAAAACTATTCACTAGAAAAACAAAATGTTTACTTAATGAACTTCAAAGCTGTTAGTTTCACGTTTAATAGATTATATAGACAAGAAGCTAACAAAGAAACTCCACATTTTTGTAGTTTCTCCACATTAACATTGTTTGGTACAAAACTAACACAATCCCGTGAGTGCAATGCAATCATTAACTTACAATGGTAAAACAGTAGATAGTGAATAACGCAAGTGCTGGCACATAACTTGACCAAATGATTTTGACTGCGCATCATTGAATGCCGGGGGGACGCGAATTGTCACTTAAAATTCTTCGGACTTTAGTTCAGTCACATTAACAAATAATAAGAAACATGGTTTAGTGGCCATCGCTAATTCATTCCGACTGCGCGGATTTTTGGACAAGTTATGCGCGGGGTATTATACCTGTAATTCAAATGAAACGACATCGACCATCTTAGATTGTGCCGGCTGTAGGTATATTCTTAAAAGATATAGCTAAGGCTACGCCTATGAGACAGACGCATCGGTGAACCTAAGTTTCATACATTTCGCTTGATGCCTTGGAAACCAGACTTGTATGGTGAGAGAACAATAATTGCATTATATCTTAGTTATACTCAGGTACGTTGCAAGTGATGTATGCACAGCTGCTCCAGTATCTTACCCGTTGATATTAGGAATAAAACAACCTTATAAGTTGATATCTATAAAGGATAAGCATACAGGAATCGACTTCGATAGATATTGTAGAAGTTACTACCAATCAATTTTTCTTCGATTATATTTTTTACGTACACATTCGTCGTGGGTCATAGACCCGATACTACAATTTGTAGTGAAGTTACCGAACGTGTTGTTAGGGTACCGTACCTCAAAAGGAAAAAGCAGTACCTTTATATCACTTCGTTGTCAAGACCGCTTTCCTCAGGAACGGATAAAGCAATCCAGTTGAAATTGATATAAAACACGAAGTCCTACGGTCCTTTCGAGTTATAGAACATTCAAGTTTCTAAAAGTTAACGCAATAAATAGATATGACCGTTTATACATACATACATAAACTCACGCCTGATCCCAGAGGGGTAGGCAGGGACTGCCACTTGCTACGATCCTGACAGATCACTTTCGCTTCCTCAACATTCATTAGTCGTTGCATGCACGCACGTCGGTTTCGGGTACTTTTTATCTGATCGTTTTACAGTTTATTTATTAAATTAAAAAGAATCATGTGCCAGTAAAAAATAACATTTTTTTATTCTCGCAAACTCCCTATTGAAGAAGAAAATTTTTTAGTAAGAATGTTTTAGCATGTTCTCACTGCACAAATGATAGGAAAGATTTCAAAAATCGTTAATTTGTAGTAATCTAAGTATGTCACAAAAAAAAAATCAAAAAGTCATCTTTGCAGTTGGTTTTTATAGGAGTACATACTTTTCCACTACAAAGTTAAGTTTGCAATCGTTCGCTGGAACTTTGAGGGTGCGAGGCCTACTCGCACTTGTCCGGTTTTTTACATCGTGAGATGGCCATTTGGTTCATCTATTTTTTCGCCCCAGACTTTTTGTACAGTCTTCGACATGTTGCCTAGAATTTTTTGTTACTTTCCATGAGACTCTAACTATGACTCAGCTTCCTGAGTAAGAAAAGAATTGGTGGAAACATAGTTTTAAATACTGGCGAAATGTCTAAGTCTAAATTTAGGAAAAAATAACGTCGACTGTGTTAATGTTAGTTGCACTACATAATTTTTATGATTTAAATAAAGTAATTTGAAATGAATGAAATGGTGGAAACTGGAAGCAATCCGTGTATACTAAATAGTATGATTTGCATCAACTCAATATATACAGGGTGTAAATAAACCCCATTTTGTGTGATTCCCTCTGTGATTCCGTCGTTTCGTGACGAAACCTGAGTGCCTGAGGTGTTTACATACTTCAGCGCTGGAAATTGCCAATCCACGGTGGGCACACGTGGTAATTAAGCCCGTAATCTCTCTCCGAGAGAAGTCCTGTGCCCTGCAGTAGGATGTATGTAGGCTAAATAAAAATAAATGGGGAAAACTTCGCAGTCGACAAAAAATTACCAGCAATTCCGAACATTTTAATGCCGCAGCTGATAACTTCCCCCGGTTTCATATGCACCACTAACTCGCACCAGCTGATATTTTTTATGGCATTCAGCCCGCCGCATTGTACGGCGTTGTGTAGGCCGACCCCCCCCCCCCCCATCCAGGTGGCGCGACTAAGACCTGGAGGAGAACAGCGCAAAGCAGAAGCGACTGGCGCTTGCACGAAGTGCACTTTAAATGATACATGAGGAATTTAGTGTATAAGTGTGAAAAATCTTTGTTCTTGGCAATAAGTGGTTGTTCATTCATTCATTCATTTTTTCATTCAAGAGGCCCTTATCCAACAGTGGAGATCAACGGCCTGAAGATGATGATGATGATGATGATTGTAGGGTTAGTTTGAGTGCACGAAAAGTATTAATTAATTGTTACCGACTGTACTCCAGCGCCGCATTAATAATAGCATTTTTTTTAATCCCTTGCTGTCGAACTTTAGTAACCTGCGCGTCAGAAATAGGAAGAATATTCCCGTAACTATTTATTAGAACATAAGGCACACAAGGTTCAAAATATTAAAAATAACTCACACAATCCCTTGGGACAGGAGCCGGTGGCCGAACCAACCTCGAGCACGGTCACGAGGTTATCATCATCCCCGAGCGGAGGAAACCGCAGCAGCGTCAAAGGTTCCTTCTCGCTCTTCAATATAGACGCGTTCGTGATGAAGACCGCTTTAGAGATATCGCAGCTCTCGACCGGTTCGGGAGAGATCAGGTCCTTCGGGCACTCGTTGATGCCGATGACGAGGTGGTCGCAGTTCAGGGTCTTGGACTTGCTGGCGATGGTCACCACGGTCTTCCCCTCGTCGACGGTCTTCGCCTCCACTTTGTCGATTGGCCGGTTCAGGCAGTAGACGCCGCCGAACACTGCGCATAGCCTAGAAAAGTGTATTTTACTTATTAATTTACTTGTATTTATTGGGACAAGCGGTGGTAGCCTAGTGGGAGAACATTGGACTCGGAAGCGGGAGACCCAGGTTCGATTACCAGTGCGGGCATGTAACTTTGACTTTTCTTTGTAAGTTATGTACATATGTGAAGTTATAGTAGCAATACCACTCGCTAACGGTGAAGGAAAAAATCGTGAGGAAACCTGGGTGTCTGAGCTACTCACATACCTCAGAGCTTGAAATCGCCAATCCGCGGTGGGCACGCGTGGTGATTAAGCCCATACTCTCTCTCTGAGAGAAGACCTGTGTCCTACAGTGGGACGTATATCGGCTGCTTATATTGGGACATACCTTACCACACCGCACCCTAGGGTCGTAAGACGGAGTCGGACAGGCACTGTCTAAAAATCAGCGGTTTGGGGTTACACCAGCACAATGCTGAGCCAGCTGCCTTTTGCAGCAGCAGGGAGACACACCGCAATTAATGAATTTTAAACACTATGTTTCTTGCATTTTCTCTTTGTACTGTTTGTATGTTTTGAGATTTATTTCATATTTTTAATGTAAAAACGTTGTTATTGTGTGTTGTTATAAATTTGTAATATTTTTTTTTTCTAAAATTGAGTGAGGGTGGTTGGCGCTTTTGGTACTTGTTTTGGTTTCTATTTAACCTCAAACTTTTCATTTTGCCGACGTAAAGTATAATGGAGGATATAACACTGTCACAGTCTCAGAATGGAAAATTATGGAACGAGCCGTGTTATGAAAATGATGTTGTGAACCACATACAGTCAAAAATGCTGAACTGTAGTCCAAAGAGCGAGTATCACTGTGAGGTATTATTAGTTTGCTTCGCAGCTTGATGATTTTTTATTCTACGGGTGACTTTGGACTAGTTTTTTTATGCAATGTATAATGTAGTACCAGCAACTCTTGAGCAATTATGCATGCTCTTGAGCAACTACAATTTAGACGTAGCAGGTTTTTATATTACGAAGGGTATTTATTGACGAGTAGAAACAACTTGACAGACATAATTGCTTCCCATATTTTAACGATTTTTATCGATGTTTTGTTTACATGTAGACCAAAGTTGAATGAAATGTTCGTGTTCGTTCGTGCCTCTGGTTACACCATCGGTGATGATTTTGACAGCGGCCCAGTTACCGTTTTCAGAATTGTACAAGACGAAATTGCGCACCAGTGCAGCATGCAACAGTAGAAAGTACCCGCCTGATTATTTCGCGGCGGCCGGTCAACACTGATGCACATTTAGGTCAGTCAGTAAACAAAGAAAAGTTATGACTCAGTTTGAAACACTAGGCCAGCGGTGGTGAACCCATGGCGCGCGTGCCATTGACGACACGCCACAGAATAATTCGGGCACGCCATTAAGGCTGGATTCACCGAGCGTACAGATTTGTATGGGACTTATTGCGCTGCGCGAGCGAATAGTTAGGGGGAAAGTGCCTATTTTTGAAATAACAATAATACAAATCCTATTAGTAATAGAATTTTGACGACCTAACGACGTCACTAACACATTCTTTGATAGTAATTTTGGTATATTTTTTATTATCCAAAACTCAGTACAACTCAAATAAAACAGTGATAACTTAGACTTACGTTCACGATTTTTTATATGCTATAAAGTTTAAATACGTTAGTATTATAATTAGAGGGTAAAATATATTTTAAAACACCTGATTTAGGGGTAACGTCAGAGAAATCAGGCTTAAGTGTTTAAGATGTTTTTAAGCAGGTTGTTGGACAAGAACGATAAGCGTAGCGATATTTTTTATATTCTATTGTTTCGTTACGCTATTAATTTTATTAGCTGGGGTATAATAATTATCATCTTTCGTAAATGTAATTTGCAACAGCTAAGTCGAGATTCTCTGACGGTACCTACGTCATAAAACATTTTCTTAACAAAAATAATTACCTATTTAGAGGCAAAAAATTCCACCCATGCCGGGACTTGAACCCGCGAACCTAACTGCAAAGTGGGTTACTCGGGGCTGCAAGTGATGTAAATCACTTCGGCCAGATGTCGCTGCCTGTACGTAATACAGAGAAGTTTGAAAGAGGCTCGAAATTTCATCGACGCTTGCACTTGCCCATTAGCTCAGTTGGGAGAGCGCTGGCACGGTGAGCCAGAGGTCGCGGGTTCAAGTCCCGGCATGGGTGGAATTTTTAGCCTCTAAATAGGTTTTTAAAATTGTCCTCAGCACGGGTTAGTGCAACAAAAAGAATATAAAGATAATTACGTTTTCCAGAAAAGGTTCGCTATTAGGCTGGTTAATGGCTATTCGCGTGGTAATTATGGTTTATTTTTCTTTTCGGTGTCACCGGCAGTTACTCCTCATGATTTAGCGATGATCAAATCACTCCGTGGGATTATTTAAATAATAGCAAAGAGGGCATACTCCGGATTGTTTGGATTGGCTGTCCCAAGCATCGCTGGAGTGACGATGTTGCAAAGTATCTGCGTGAAATCCAGCCTAGATCACTCGACTTACAACTTGTTGTGTTGGAGGCCAAAACCCACTTTGTGTCGTTAAGCCACCGAAGTAGTCAGGGTAACAATAACCCAAATACACCGGAAAATCACTGACAAATAGGCTAGACATGTTCTGCAATACCACGTAGCAGGATACAGGCTTGCCTGTTGTGGGGCCGCAGTGAAAATTTGTATCGCTAAATATAGTTTACCTATTATTTTAATATTGTTTACTTTACATACAGATACTTTAACGTCTCGCCTACAGTAAATAGACATTTATTATGATCGGAACTAACAACTTACTACATTGAAAACTTCGAAATCGCAAAAAGAATACCAAGAAAAGTATTATGAAAACCCTTTGTTTCTATTGAAAAGTAGTCGCATTTTTTCTACGAGGATTTACAGGATAAATCTCTTCATTATAAAATTGTAAACATTTTCACTACAGCATAGGTACCATGAAGAAGCGAATCGTGCGCTTAGGCCGCGACTTTCCTGTATATTAATTGTCAAATTCTGACATTTTAGCACCACAAAACGGGCGACTCACGCCGTCACGCTAACTAACGGGCACGGGGTTTCTCTCACAGAAAAAGTTACATGATAATTACAAAAATAACACCAAGTCACTCACCTACAGAAGCACTGCGGTAGCTCCCCACTCCCGTACATGGGCCAGAGGAACGGTGTGTTCCCATAGCGGCCCAGACTCATGAGGAACTTCTTGCACTCCTTCACGCCTTCTAGGCAAGGCATGGAGGCGGAGCCGCCCGCGATGGCGTACAGCACGTAGTGAATCAGGTTCGGCGTCAACCCCTTGTGGGTGAGGTACTCCTTGAAGGTCTTGCTGGTCCAATCTGGGTCAAAGGAGACGGTGGGTCAATGCCGGTTTGGACATGCATTTTTTTAGGTGACGGCCAGTATAGATGATCAGTTCATATCTTCGATGAGGAAGGAAAATTAATTTAAGATGGAAAGAGATATAATATAGATATAGCAGTAAAGAAGTCTCACTCCGCGTATCCAGTATGATAATGTTTTCATGGCAACAGCAATGTTCGCTGAGATGCGTACTTAAGATTTTTATGCCATAGTGTGCAACAGTAGTGCCTCTCTGAGGTGCAGAGTTGACGGCAGCGTCATCAGTATCCTTAACATAATTTGCAAACAGGACTGTCAGTCCTTTGCTGAGGCAATGGATGAAAATAACAATAAAATGTAAAACCCATCTAAGAAATATGATGTATTTATTATACTACGAAATTGTTCCGAAATTAAAATATCGAACTGAATTGAATAGGTAAAAGCCTACTCGAGTTGTATTTCGAGACGTTGTTCTATTTTCGGTGAAGAACTAGTATAAGTACAGAAGCGGTTTGTAAGGTGCCTCAAACATAAACGGAAAATTCCGGTCAGCTATTAGGTATTGGTTGGACGTTGTGTTTGTGCCAAATAATAAATTATGCTACCGTGATCTAGAAACATGGAGTTTGTAGTGTGCGCGGACTTGATAAATGTTCGCTAGATTAAATAATTAAATTAACAGTTCAATGTGTATACTTTTAATAAAGGCAAACGCCATCAGCACGCCTCAAGAATAGGACATTCCCATAGCAATACAGTTGAATGCATTTATTTCGCACATTGAGTTACTCTTTATCTTTATTATATGTTGTTTAATGTGTGACTAATATGTCGTTATTTTAACAACGCAAACTCACAATATTCATCTATCGATAGCCAACCATCTTATGTTTGTTTCCTATATTCAAGATGAGCCAACCAACAGTAGATTTTTGACATAAGCTGTAAGGAAGAAATATCATAACGTCAGTAGCCACGGATCATCTACATGAAACGGCCAGTAGTAACAAGATGAATTAGACATAGACATAGACATTTACATACAGGCACATACATTGCTTCTGGCCCCACACTAGGATACCCTGTGTCGTGGGAACCAGAAACAACGACATCACAAACATGTAAACATCCAAGACCTAGGGTTTTTTTTTTTGTCCCCAGCCGGGATTCGAACCCGGGACCTCTCGCATGGTATGCAGATGCACTACCGCTGCGCCACGAGGTCGTCGATCTTGTGATACGCAGTCAAGTCAAATGCCTGAATGCAAAAAGAGAGTAAAATCCAGACTCACCCTTAAGCTCATTGTCCATCTCGTCCTCACTGTACGCCACGATGGAAGTCAGCATCTTCATCAGCATCCGCTTCTCGAGAATGCTGACGGCCTCGGTGGCAAAGACGTCAGCCCGGGAGCAAGGCACTGGGGCAAGGCGCCCCTCTAGCCAAGTCAGCACTCGGGAGACGCAGCGGAACTCCGCGTAGCGCGCGATGTTCGACGAGATTAGCAGCTCCACCAGTGGTCCCCGCGAGAATAGCAGCTGTTGGGCGTTTATTAGTAAGGTCTAGGAATGTTCGTTGACAAAGTCAAAGTCAAAGACACGCTATTTAAGTTGCTTCTATTGTTTATTGCCTGGCTGAATACCCCTTTAAGGATATTTGGTGAATTTGTGTTCGAATAAACTCGACAAATATACGTATACTGTTAGGGGAATAAGATTTCAAAGTAGAATGAAACTTTTTGCTTAACTTTTTAATTAAAACTGGCCACTAATTATTAAAGTGACTGCCACGAAAATTAAAAATAAAAGAACCATCAGTGTTTTTGTCAGTAGTTCTTAATATAGTGACCAAGATTCTTGACAAGAGTCTATGTACACCTAAAACCAAAGTGACGCCATTGAATTTTCTTAACTTTTTAATTACAGAAAACTCAATTTACGTGGCCTTTCAAGTCTTCTGAGTGTTGTTATTGATTGAGTATTTACTCTCAGGCGAATAAGTACTGAGTAGAAATCCCATCTCTAGTTTCTACATATGGCATAGTTCTACCTTCTTCAAGCAGAGTGACAGCTCTTGGATTTCAGTAAAATCTGGCATACTGACCTTCAAAACCAAATTAACACTCAGTTCAATAAATAACAGCACTCAGAAGACTTGAAAGGCCACATAAAATGAGAGAACGTTTCTGTACCTAATTAAAAAAAACCGGACAAGTGCGAGTCGGACTCGCCCACCAAGGGTTCCGTACAAATTTGTAGGTACTTACATATTATAAATAGTTCAGGAATCGAGACTCGCAGTTTTTTCCGAGCTTTTCCCGAACTTCAAAGACTAATTTCTTTATAATTAATTAAAAATTTATAGTTTTCAGATTTTTCCCTGTAGGTACTTGTAGTATAAGACGATATTATCTGCCAAATTTCACAGTTCTAGGTGAACGGAAAGTACAATATAAATTTTGATTCCCCTGAGAGTGTCGAAATATACGATTTTGCGGCATAAACGTTTGATTTTTTCACAGCTTCAAGGTACCTACTGTAGACCTGAGTACCTACATGGTTTTAACCTTCATGGCTAGACAGACAGACAGACAGACAGACAGACAGACAGACAGACAGACAGACAGACAGAGAGACAGACGGACGGACGGACGGACGGACAACAAAGTGATCCCATAAGGGTTCCGTTTTTCCTTTCGAGGTACGGAACCCTAAAAACAAAAAACTTATTTTTATTCTACTTTGAAATCTTATTCCCCTAATTGGTTGAGCAGTATAGTTTCGACCAGGCGATTCGGCAGACTATTGTAACTGGATCAAATAAACTGAAAAGAGAATGTAAGGACTTACCTTGGGCGTCATATCGATGTTGAACTTCCTATATTCGGAGGCGAAGGTGGCCTGGCTCCACACTTTCCTGGGCTCTGGTTTCCCATCTTCAGCCTCAGCCTTGGCTTCGGGCTCTTCAGGAGATTCTCTGTGTGCAACAAAGCCTTTTGAAATTGCTCTAGTCTCACAGACTCCAAAGAAATTTTAAAGAGAAGACTGTCAGACATTACTGCTTGATATCGCCAATCCGCAGCGGGCATGCACGATGATTAAACCCCTACCCTTTCTCTGAGAGAAGGCCTGTGCCTCGCACTGGGAGGTATATAGGCTGCTCATACTATGTCTCTAGTGTTTACAGAAATTGCCAAGACATAAAAGTTGGGACTAAAGTGCAACTTTTCTATACTTCATTTTCATATATTTATTCAAAACAGTACATAAGCATTGTATTAGAATATAACTCATAAATTGATTAACTCAGATTAGTACTATCAGCATTACAGTCTGATAAGCACTATCAATCAGTCAACTTTGACAATGAAACAGTTTTGTATGGGTTACAAGTATACTACACTATCCTGGCAAAAGAAAAATCCGCCCTTAGCACTTTGTTTATAAGTAATAAATAACCAAATTTTTATAGGTTCAGTTAAAAGGAGTAGTCGTTATTCAATCAGAAATCAGAAATCAATAATTTATTTCAACGTAAAGAATTTACATTCTGTTTGCTGAATGTCAATGTACTATGTTACTATGTTAGCCGCTGCCTTCGGGCCGTATTTGTAGTGGAGAAAAAGGCAGCGGGAAAAAAAACTCCACTCTGACCATCTTTTCTCAAATCATCTTAAACTTATACATCAAAGCCTATATGATATGATTCCGTGATAGCCACTAATAACTTTAAAAGCCAAAATAACACTTCTTACAAAAGTAGGAAAAACAGTAATGCTGCGGCCAGACACACGAACAGCACCCGTTCACGAGCATAACGCAGGCGTCAGCCATCACCAGTCTCAACCATTTTAGAGGGAGATAGGTGATTATTAGTAACAAAATTCCCTACATTGATCCTAACCCTATTACTTCCGTTGAGTCATTAATGACAAAATAGTAGAGAAGAACATTAAAATTGCAATTAAAACGCAATCAAAGTTTTTGGAAAAAAAATTGTCTTACTCACTTTTCAATGTACCACATCTCAGCCAAGTTGTAGACTTGGAGTTGCCGGTTGGGGTCGGCACTGACGTCTTTAATGAACTTCTGAAGGCCGTCAAAGTTGTAGGAGGCCCAGAGGCCTCCATAGTGATCACTCGAGTCCAGATGCAGTACATTCTTGCCTATTCGACTGCACGCCGCTGCCACTATAGATTCTACCATGCCTGGAAGGAGAAGTCATTTTATACTTTGTGGAATGATGAGATCAGGGGCCTACTTACGCGCACCAAATCTTGAGCGATTCCAATCGTCTAACTGTCAAATTCCATACTAATTTAACAGTTACACGATTGGAACGCTCATCCTGAGCGATTGGTGCGCTTAATATAGGGGCTAAGGTGAATACACCCACAGTCTATAACCTAGGACCAAGAACCTTGGGCTTTAAAGCTTTTTGCTAAAGCAACCATTTTTTAGCAAAAAATTAATATAATCCTAGGACATAGGCCCGATGTTATAAGATTTAAAAAAACATTGCTAAAAATTGATTGGGATTTAGATTGGAATAGAAAAGTTTTATTAACAAATATTGATAATTTTTTTGCAAAAACATAATACAAAGATTTTTTTCCACTGGTCACTAGTTAGCTCCAGGCAAACGTCGGAGTGCAGTGGCGTAGCATGGGGGGGGGGGGGGGCGGAGGGTGCGGTCCGCACCGGGCGGCACTTTGCCGGGGTGGCGCTACGGAGGTGGCAGTTAGAAAAAAAAATTAAAATAAAAAAACAAAATTCTTTCAGTGTTTTTTTCGTCTTTTTTTTATTTTACCAAATATGTACCCAGGTACCTATGCAGGTTCTATGCATGGGTGATGCAAGCGCAAGGTTTCTCAATAACTATTATTTAGGAAACTTATTTCGTTTCAATGTTATTTTAAATAAATATGTCTCCTTACGCATTCTTTGTACTTCACCGTAATACGGTAATGACAGACCGTCGTTTCACAAGGCATTGATGACTTTGAGTAAAAAGCAAGATATAAAAACAAGCTTGCGGATTGTTGCCCCAATTTGTCGATTTCGCGGCTTCTCGTATGAAACTACGTACATATTGATATTCTGCGTATCTAGTTTGCAGTATAAATCCTTTGATGAATACTTAGGCAGTATATATTAATATAATAGTTGGTAAACGGCCTTTTGAGCTAAAAGCTACTGGTAAAAAAACAGCGAAGATACGCGTTACGCGTACATTGTTGCAACACGAATTACACCTTGGAGGCAATCGACAGCATTTTTTGCTTACCGAAAATAACGATTCAACGATTACCGATGACCGTTTCATTGGATATATTCACAAAATTAGCGAGTAAAAAGATTTAAAAAAATTTTTTAATACGGTACATAGATTACAAAAATAAGAGGGCGGCAAATTTGGAATCCGCACCGGGTACTAGTGACCTATGCTACGCCACTGCGTCGGAGACTAAGATTATGATCAACAATCACTACAAGCTCAGTTGTGAGTTCAGCAGGAAGGCGACCACTTCCGACAAGTGAAGAACATGTCTATGCATAGTTGGTCCTGCAGTTAACATGGTTTGACGGCATGGTGCCCACTATAGCACTTTTTTTTGTTACTTTTATTTCATTTCAATACAATCAGTAGCACAATGACAACTTTTACAATCTTTCATACATTAGATGGTACTATGCCCACTTTCCGTGTGGCGCCGGATTAAGAGTAGCGTCACTCTATTTCCTTCCGTGGATGTCGTAGAAGGCGACTAAGGAAATACATTACCAGGAGACGGGCAGCAGCGTTTTCCTGAGATTCTAACTGCATACCGCGATCGCCAACCCGCCTGCCAAGCATGGCGATTATGGCAAAACCCCTCATGGTCAGGAAAACCATGCCAAACCACTGGAAGCCTATGTCCTGCAGTGGGTGTCAAATGGCTGATGTTGATGATGATAATGATGATGATGATGATGATGATGATGCCCACATTAATAATTATAAAGTTTTAATTTTTTGTTCTTGACTGTATAAATGGACGGCAATTCACGCATTTAAAGTATTGCAGACAGTAAAAGTTATATATATAGCATAGTGCGACTAAACCAATCTTTTATGCCAACAGGCTTTGTGCTATTTTAGACATACTGCAATCTCACTTATGAAGATTTGTAATAGTTGGCATTGTATTAAGAAATTATAAAAGTGACATTGGACTATCGTGGGCATTGTGCTACAAAATCGTTAACATTGGCTATCAGAACAGATGTACATTTGTGAAGTTGTAGTAGCAATACCACACGCTAACATGAAAGTAAACATTATGAGGACACCCTAATGTCTGAGGTAGTTACATACCTTAGCGCTTACTACGTACAATCGCCCAACTATGAGGCTAAGTGCAGAAATCTCAGGTCTAAATAGCACTATCAAAACAGATATTGTAGGTTCCATTCCCTCTGGAGGACATCTCTATATCTGTGGGAGGACACCGTGCTTGATTTGTACAAATGGCCTCAATCTGGGTGTATTTTCATGTTTGACATCTTTACCTCCAGGTAAGGAACCATGCTTTGGGGCAAGGACAATTGATTGTACTGTATGGAAGTTATTATTATATTAGTTATTCAACTGTAGAATAGTTGGTGGGAGTCATTAGATGTTGATTATTATTTTTTAAGTCACCATCATCAGCCATTTGATACCCACTGCCGGACATAGGCCTCCCTCATGGTTTTCCAAGCTTCCGGTCTTGTCTTATTTTTTATGTGGGAAATGTTTATCCCTATTAATTTTATCAAATTATGTATGTGAAATAGTTGTTTGAAATTATCATTCCAAGCCTCTACCCCCTCTGTGCCATTCTACAACTCATGGCATAACATTGTCTATACTAGTTTTTCCTTTTTAATATGTACTAATATAACTGCATTTCTTATAAGATTAATAATAGTCACATATTGTGCCTGGCAGTTCAATGACTTCTTCATTCAAGGAGGAACTCATTCAACCATGAAGTACAATGCACACTGAGGTTTGTAAGTGAATCACACTTTAGATTAATTTGGGTAATGAGTGACATTTGAAATGTAGAGCATTTATGGATCAGGTAATGTCTGAATTAAAAAGATGAAAAGCCATTTTATAATATTAGTGTGCATTAGCTCGATCACCTTGCAAATTGAACGCCAATTCGACGGCCCGTGATCAGACTCTAAAAAATGTAGATCGATACAAAAGGCTTTCCTAACTATCGCACCGGGTACAGTTTTACCAGAAAAGGACTCACCCGTCCCAACTACGATGACCTGGAAGTCAGTCGGCAGATCGTCGTCCATTTTGTCTTCTTTTTAGGTTCCTTTAGCGTTTATTGTATCACAAAATACACTTGCAAATCGAAAAAATCTCGACAAGTATTTTTTCACCACCGAACAAAAATTATTTGACTTGTCGATGACAGTGGTGTGGTGGAGTGACGTGACGTGACACTTGACTTGACAGCGGCGAGCGGCGTATTGACATGACAACCAAGCAAAGTTGCGTTTCAATATCATATAATTCCATTGAGAAATTATTGACCGTATAACTAATAATTTTGGACGGATAACACGGAAACGGAAGTAAACAAAAGCGGTTAATTTAAAAATCTAGATGGTGATTTACTTTTACTTCTATAGGGAAGAGCGGGTGATCGTGCTCTTCCACTATAAAGGGAAATTTCCCGCCAGGCAGATCGTATGCCTGGGGACGGCCGGTCCCACTGATGTTCGTCGGACGTTATATTTATCGTATGTCATGTGAAACATTTTGCTTGCGCGATGCAGGAATGTTGGAGTTTATAGTGCGCGCGCAGAGTTGATATGTGCTCGCCACATCACTCCCCTTCAAGACCGTAGCTACGCATAGCTAGGTCTGATAGGTATCGAAGTCTGTGCTCTAAAGCCTGCAAGTGCCAGGAGGCGCTGAGTCAGTGAGTCGACTAGCGGTTGAGGGTGTTCGGCGGCTAACAGTCACTTCACCGGCGACAGTACCATGGGGACCGCGCATGTGGTAGGAACCGGTGAAGGCTGCTGTACCACTGGCAACGTGCGCTGTTGCTGTGTGGCTGCCGTGCCGAGGGATCGGGGGAGATCACCATCAGTATCAGTAGTCTGTGCGATGACTGTAGTGGAACCGATGAGGTGAGAGGGAAGAGGATGCTGGCCTTGCTTTGAGACTGATTGTATGTGGGGTGCTGCGAGAGCGAAGGAAGGTTGACAATGTTCTGTCGGGGGCACCACTATAGGGAAGAGCGGGTGATCGTGCTCTTCCACTATAAAGGGAAATTTCCCGCCAGGCAGATCGTATACCTGGGGACGGCCGGTCCCACTGATGTTCGTCGGACGTTATATTTATCGTATGTCATGTGAAACATTTTGCTTGCGCGATGCAGGAATGTTGGAGTTTATAGTGCGCGCGCAGAGTTGACATGTGCTCGCCACACTTCTTTCGTACTTTCTTATAGTAACAAAAAGGTGGGCAGTAGTTTCGTTATTTACACCTAAAAGAAAATACGGTCGTGTTTAATTATGTACGAAAAACGAATACGTAATAATATTTTCATCACGAAAAATAGTTTACGGGATAATCAAGAGGATCATCGTTATTAACCCGGCCATAGATTTCAAATTTCACCAAACATCTGCAATGACGTAGAAAAACACATTTCGTACAATGGTTACAACCGCGGTAAAGTTTATTTAGCAAACAAATCAAAACTTTATAGTAAGTAAATGAAACCACACATTGTGTTGTGTTTGTATTTACAATTTTTTACATACGTTTCAACATTTTACTGGCTACCGCGGGAGCTCTTTTTAATTCGAGCAACGAACAGTTACATAAACTAACACGTTAATCTAAATTGTAATAAAAACGACGTACATGTGGTCAAACTACTGCATTTCACAAAGCGCCTTGTGGCGATATTTTTGAACACAGGAATCAATAAAATTCAGGTGTCCATGACATCATCCAGAACAGTGCTTGGCAGTTGTAAGTGAATTTGTTTTTGATGAGCAACAGTAACATTTAGGCCGCAGAGAGCAATAACTTGCTGTTCAAAGGACGTATTGGTCTTCTGTGCCTTCAATCTAATACAAAACAAACGATACTTTCTTACATCTCAAATTGACGGCTACCCTAAACATTATCTACATTATACAGACATCTCATTTTACTTCAACCAATCTATAGAAATAAGAAGTTAAAATCATGTAAATAGAGTGGCCGTTATTAGAAGTTAAAAATTCATCAAAAACTATTTAACTTGGCTATGTTATTACAAACAAGTGGGTACATTTAGGTGCCAATAAACGACTAATTCGGTAGATTGTTAAATATTCTTTACAGAGAACACTAAATGGTGAACATGCCAGTACCAATTCATAACATTTGCAGAATAACAAATGAGCAAAACATTTTTATACTTTAAATCATTGTATCTGTTTATCCAACTTTATTAACTTATTCTAAAGTGGTCTGAAAACATTAACAACGCGAAACATCGATCACCAACTTAAACAAATTACCTAAATATAATTAAGTACATTTTAACACAACATCTTTGAGACATATTAAAATATCGACACTTTCTTGAGAATAAGTTAATTCAAATATAGTATACTGGTAATGTACTATAGCATTTTTATTACAATTATTTTGCAAGCTGGAAATTGAATATGTGCTACCGATCGATACATTTGTATAGAAAGTAGAAAGCTGCTTAAAGAAAATACTGTGGAAATAAGTTAATTCTATTCGGTAAGTAAATGATATGTTAAGTGTGTTTGCCTTATCTTTCTGATATGTTCATTATACCAATGGCAAAATAGTTTCTTTTTTTATATTAAACGATATTACGGAAATTTTTGTTTATCTTGAAAGCCGATATTTTAATTTGTCACTTAAAAAATGCACTATATCACGTCATTTCACCACATGAAACTTGACTAGAAAAGTGTTTCCCGTGAGTGTGAAGCGTTATTTATCTGCAACGAAGCTGTAGGCCGACTCGCAAGTTCTGTACACTCAGCACCAGCCGCCTCACCACCACCGCTGTCCGTTGAAAATTGTTCCACTTCATCATCAGTAGAGTCTACTTCATCCTCTGCAAACACTGAGTCAGCACCTATTGATGCCAATTCACATTCGACCGCAAAAGATGGCCCAACGCTTCCAACAGAGGCCAGAGGCGCTAAGCGCTCGCTTGGACATGGTGATAATCGTCGCTCTGGAAGGGCGCAAACAACAGATGATGCGCGCCGTTCCAAATATGAGCTACCAGAGCTCGAACACGTGGCCGAACTAAGTCGGCGATCACGTGGTCCACCAGATGCTCTTCTTTCAGCAAATCGCAAAGCAGAAGCTGGTAAAGAATCACCGCGAAGTGTTGATAGTCGTCTTGGTGGTGCAAGTAGACTCCCATAGCCTCCTCCATATGAAGCAAAACGTGATGTCCGCGGCCAAGGCTGCACTTCACCAAGGGATGTTCTAGATCGAACCCTTTCTGCGATAGCATCTTCTATAGCTGCAGTGAGTTGCCTCTCTTCTTCAACTGCTTGCTCTTCCGCCACTACAGCTTCTGCCATCTCTACCAACTTAGGGTCGTTGAGAGCCTTTACAGATTTACTTCTGCTTTTGTAGACGATCAGAAAAACCATCAGAGCAAAGAAGCCGCCTAGCGTTGCGGCTATGCGCACTCCCGTCATGACGTCATAAGTCGCATAAAATTCGATGCGTACACGATCACGATCAGCAGCTGCTCGTTCAGTGGCATTTTCGGATACACCTGACTCGCCAACTCCAGTCCATCCATCTCGTTGCTCCATTGCGCAGTCAAGTATTCATCGCCTGTAGAACAAACAATTCAATACAGTACGATCTTAATAAGTATGATAAATAGAAGAGGTGAAAGCCTTTGGCGTATCTAGGGTAAGTAACCTTGATGGTATATTAAAATCAATGCGCATTATAATTTCTTATTATACTATGATGATAGTGGCTGTGGTTTACGCTTCGTAACATTTACTGTTTGAAGTGGGAGATCGAACAACAATGTTGTCGCTAGTCTACTTCCGTTTCCACGTTGCCGCGCTCGACGTATCTAGGACATGGTGGTGTGATACCTAGAAAGTTTGTGCTTAGGCTGATTTGTTTTCTTTAAATTCAAAGAATAATAACAATATCCTTTGCATGTTGCATAGGTTAATTTAATAGGTTAATGTTAATTCGTTTATGCATCACTGGCAAACGAGACAAATTTAGGCCGTCGGATAAAGACATTAAATTCGCAAAGCGTGATGTAGTTTTGCATTTTAATAGTTCACATCTTCGAAAAACCTGTGGAAACTGAGATAATCTAGAAAGACTTTCGGACTTTTTTCACTATTTGCTCTCCAGGGCCAAAACTATGCATTTTTGCGAACGATATTTTATACACTTATAAATTGTATTAAATTAGCAATTATTAAAGCCCAAAACGAAGCCTGTGAGACTAGCAGTTTACGCACAATCTCAAAAAAAACGAAAAGAATGTAAAATGTGTTATAGAGACAAAAGACTAACGGTCTTATTTATAAAAAACACGATTCCTAAAAAGGCCAATTTAAATAGTCTGTGGTGGAGATTGTACAAGGAAAAGTCGTAACCACAGATTAAATAAACTGCCTCTCAGAAGTGCTTTAGATGAATCATGTTTTTATAAATAAGGCCATAGATTTACCTATATTGGGTTATTGGAAATTAGACAGGAATATTATAAATAATGCTGGTGGGAGGTCATATGCAATAATCTCGCTCGAAGTTTGATTTGGAATCTAAGTTCTAGGCAAAACATTAAATCAATGATGACTATCGAAAAAATGGCGATTGACTAAGAACTGTTTTTAATCAATCATTTTAAGGAAGATGAAAAAGAACGCGCTCGTGTTCTTCTTCCTCTTCGTGTCCTTCTTCATCGTTCTGAGGAAGAAGTCCTTCTCATCTTCCTCTCAATCATCGCTATCTTCGTAAACAGAAATCAACGCGACTTTTTTACACGACTTTCCTCCGCAATTCAAACAAAGAGCCGAGCATTTCAGCCCAGCTTTATACATCTACATGTCCGTTCTTCACTGTAGTGCTGGTACCTTCCTCCAGCACCAGCCTACAAAGAAAACATACTCCTGCAGGAAGCGACATTTTTCTAGTAGGTAATTGTGAATGCTACTTGGCTGCTCCCCTGCGTTACCGGATTGGCTACTTCAAATTTTGCTCCTGTGCGTAGTTAACATACAATAAACATAAGCCCCAATTGAATGATTGGACAGAAAATGGGAGTTTTAAATTGTGTTTTAGCGTTTGTTTGGAGTTTTAAACCTATATAACATACCACAAATGGAGAACAACATCACGCTTTGCGAATTAAATGTATTTTTTGTCTTTATCCGAAGGCCTAATTGAAGTGCAGTTAAAATCAATTAAAACCGGCCAAGTGCAAATCGGACTCGCGCATGAAGGGTTCCGTACCATTATCTATACAACATTAGATACAAAGATCGAGAAAAAACGGCAAAAAATCACGTTTGTTGTATGGCTCCCTGAAATATTTATTTTATGTTAATTTTATTATTTATTTTTGAAGCGTATATAGAACTAAATATTCTGTGAAAATTTCAAGCGTCTACCTGTCGCCGTTATTAATACCGAGCATAAAACGGCAAAAGAATTACGTTTGTCGTATTAGTATTTGTTGTTAATTCAACTGCCTATAGCTATCACGGTTCATGAGATACAGCCTGGTGACAGACAGCCAGACAGACAGAGGGACAGAGAAATCTTAGTAATAGGGTCCCGTGGAGGGTCACGTGGTACAAAAAAGCGCCATACAAATCTAACTCAAACTATGACGTCACAACATGAAACTAATGCCTTATAATGCATGAAACGTTCGTTAATATTTGAGTTATCTCGTAAAATAATGTTTTTTCTGCATCTACACCCTTTTTATAAAACGTTAGAATTCTCATTATTTTTTGCATTTTTGGGACCCCGAAAAACCCGAAAAAATAATATATAGTTTAATTTCTTTTTTATCTTCCGTTTCTCTATGTCTTCTCTGGTATAAAAGCAGTACCACTTCAATCTAAGTTTGATTCAAGTTCCGCAATTGTGGAAAGAAAAAGCAGGAAGAGCCCGTAACATTTAATTGTCTTATTCCTTATTTCCGTAGTTTTATGAACTAAAGTATCAATATTTAGATGATTCTCAATAGTAATTGATACATAATAATATGTTGGCGCCAACCAGTTAAATTGACTAGTACTTGAGAAGTTTATTGGGCGGCGGCATTCAGCTTCATGGCTAGCCTTTTAGTTATTAACGTTTTAGACAATGCTTTATTATAATAAACTTACTTGGCTGGCCGAAAGCCAGCCCCTTTACTAAAAGGCTGAATGAAATCCCGCGATCTTGTTTGAATTTACATATTTTAAGATGGTGTCAATCCTAATTTATTTTACCTACGTCTACTTCGGTAGCTTGACAAAGATATATAGTTGAATATAACTGAACTGATAAAGTGCAAAATTTACCATATTAAAAAGGTAATCTTTAATTTGTTTAGTTCTAAATACCTTCTGAAATAAAAATAAAAACCGGCCAAATACGAATCAGACTCGCGTATCGAAGGTTTTTAAATATTTTGCTCCTACTAATATTTTAAATATGAAAGTTTATGAAGACGTTTGCAGGTTTGGATTTTTGCATATTTGTTACTCAGTCGCGCAATAACGGCGGAACGGATTTACATGAAACTTGGCGTACAGATTGACAAAGACCTAAATTGAGACATAGCATACTTGATATCCCGGTAATGCGTTCCCGTGGGATAATGTTTATTTTAAGTTTAAAAAGGATGGCGTTGTGCGAGCAAACGTTGTGTTTTAAAAATATATATATGGCATTGTGCAAGAATCGTTTAAACGGATTCTGTGGCGGTACGAAGTTTGCCGAGACTACCGGGTATACAATAAGTTCCACAATCACGCCAAGTTTGATGCCTGTATATATTACCGTTTTTACGAAAGAGCATAAACAAACAAAAACCGGCCAAGTGCGTTTCGGGCCACGCGCAGTGTAGAGTTTCGTATAAATAGGAGGTTTTATCTGCTTTAGGGCCAATTTTTCAATTGTCAGATAAGACGTAACTGGAGAATAAATTGCATGCTATCCCTGTCTATTTCATACGACAAGACAGTGACAACACCAGATTTATTCTCCAGTTAAGTTTTATCTGACTATTGAAAAATCTGGTCTTACAGAACTAACAACTTCATTAAAGTCATTTTTAATGGATTTTGTACGAAGTTTTCCTCTTATAAGTTAGTCGCCTATTACTCGTTAACTTGTAAGGCCTACTTAGCCGTGATAGTTTTTCTTTAAAGTTCATTATAATATGTGCTACTACCCCCGAATTTGTTAAGTTTTCTACAATCAACCGTTTAGCCAGGAAACGGGGGAGACGCCCTACTCGGACAATATGAATATTTCGCAAACGGAACCCTAAATATGAAAATATGGTTTTTACACCCACAATATTTTTGAACGACCAATCTAACGATAATCCACACTATGGCTTAGGTGAGAGAAGAAAATTGCATCCCTAATTATTTAGGTGCACGGTAAAAAACATATAAAATTATTTTTTTGACATTTTATTCTACCGTTTTGTCGACGTGATTAATAAGTATGTTTTTACGAGATTTCAGCTTTCTAGTAGGTACTAATCGTCTCTGAGCTAGGCCGCGGGCAGATAGACAGACAGACAGAAAGTTGGACATGGCGAAACTAGAAGGGTTCCTTGTTGACTACGGAACCCTAAAAACGGCGAAAAAACACGTTTGTTGTATAGAGACCCCTTTAGATTTCATTATTTTTTAATTTTATGTTAGTTAATCCGCCGCACTAAAATATATTCTGTGAAAATTTCAACTGGCCACCTATTACGGTTCCAAAGATAGAGCCCTTTAAAGGTCGGACGGACAGATAGACAGACGGAGACGGACGGAAAGAAAGCAGAAGCAGAGTAATAGGGTCCCGTGTGGCACCCTTCGGTTACGGATCCCTAAAAACTCTTTAGCAACAGAAGATATTGTTTAAATTAATAATGATCTATTAATTAAATAAACATTTTGTTTACTTTGCCGCACTTTTGTATTATTATTAATTCCACAAAAAAGTGTAAGTACAAAGGCTGCGCGTCGTGACTATCAAGAACCAGATCACCTATAGGATATGAGTTTTAGTTATTTTAAATAGGTTGAGCAACCGAATGTGCGGCGCATAAGTGTGTTTGTCATACATAGCAAATTTCTGTAAGTGATCTGGTTTTAAAACGAAGAAAGTGCCTTTTCCATCTTTTCACCCGTTTTAAGCAAATACACTGGTCACCCTTCGAAAACAGACGTCCGTCTATAATACACCAATTGTTTAGCCACCTTCGGCCAATTGATCGAACGTTTCGATCAATCACCTGGCTGAACAACCTTTAACCATTAAAGTGGATGCCATCGCCTAGTTTTAGTAATTTTCTGTATTTACTTTTCCTGCATAATTATGTGTGTCTATGTGGCGTTAAATATTTTTTTTTCTTCTTCTTCATCTTCTTCGTCATCCATCATGCACTTCTATTACGTAGGTAACTGTCCACTCTATCGGGTTAAACGTTGACGACGAAGTATGAGTGTATTGAACAGTTCGGAGTAGGTTAAATCAGACAACTCTATACAGTAGAGGACTTAGGTACGTTAACTTACGTAGTAGTGGCTGGGTGGCGACATTATGTATTTAACTATATAAATACAGGTAGGTTATTATCTAATAATCATCTTATAGCGAGAATAACAGAGTGCGCAATGAAATAAAGGAAAAGCCAAGGAACATTATGTTAATTTTTAATATGCATTTTGTAAATGAAAGCTTTTATGATACGAGCTCAGCTGTGTTACAGAGGATCTTTCGACAAAAGCTTTATCATCTCGCATAATTTCAATTGTCTGGAAGCTTTTACATTAGTCTAACAACAGACCAACCAAGTGTGATTAACCCGTAAAATATTTCGAGAATGCAATAAATCATTTCAAGGGTACGCGCGCGCCCTTGTGATGTTTTTATAATGTGCAGGGTGATGTTTATGTAATAAATGGCGGTTATATGGAAATATATGAGCCGCATTTAACTGTGCCTCTAAATCTCGCTTGATCGATAAAATATCGCGCACCACACAATGAAACTAAATATAGCATCTGCCACCGCCGTCGGTATACCCGCAGGTGGAGGAGGTATTCTAAACTTTCGATGCTAATAAAGCAACAATAGTGAGTTTACACTAAGATGTGTGACGCGTATGTCTACATCACTTGCTTCGGCATTAAGTTGGCGTTCGAACTTTTGACAAAGAGAAAACCAGGGCAATGTTCCTGTTCCAAATAGAAGGTAAATAACCTATCTTTCCTGCCAAATAACTGCGCTACTCGTGTGCTTTGTGTTTAGTTTTATTAAGTAGTTTTTTAGCATAAGGGCATTTTTTACAAGCACAGTTGATGTTAAAACTACTTTTGAAATAGACAACCAATTTAAAAGCCTTTTAAAATAAGACCTGCTCAAAGACAAAAATTTAAAGAATGATCAGCTGTCAACTCTAATTAATATAGAAATAGACACACAACGATTTTATAAGGTAATAACTTATAAAATCGTTGTGTGTCTATTTCTATAAACTTTCTTATGTAATTTTTGTACCTCCTTAATTCTATTATGTGTGAGAGTCTGCTTTATAGCCAAGCCACCGAGAATGTTTCGCAAGCACTTTTACGGAAAGCCTCATCTGCAACTGAAGTTCTTGCAGGATAGAATCGTTTGTCTACCCTGAAATTAGTGAAGCTACGAGAGGAGCCTCACAACCGGCCATACATCTCATAATCAGACCGGATGGAGAACGTTGTCGGCGAATTTTCCCCTCCCTTGTTTACGTCCTTTAGTCATGAGACTTCGATCAAGAAGCTCTGTAGTAAAACATAAAGCTGCATAATATGCTTGTTATGTTATCTACTTAGTATCTGTTGATGCAATTTGGTAAATAATGAATGTAATTTTATGAAAATTGCACTCGCACAATTTTATCTTTTAAGTACCGTAAACGTAGGTTACTTTGCCCCAAAATAGGGCATCTTTTTACGTTACTCCTGATTTATTGGCCTCTAATGGACATATAGATATTGCACAGCTTTAGATCGTTTGGCAAGGATATACCTAACTAATTTATTTAAAAAATATATTTCAAATATGCTCAAAAGTATTTTTTTTATTTTTTTTTATTTTGGGCTAAAGTTGTACTTTGGAAGTGGTTTCATTGACCCACATCCTTTTTAATAGCTTTAACATCAATATAATTTCATTTAGGGCTAATGTAGGCAGTAGGGAATAAAAGCAGAGGATTCAAACTTCCAGAATATATGAAATTAAGTTTATTTTTAAAGAAAATTATTCCTAAAATCAAGATTTTTGTAAATCTCAGTATAGAAATATATATTTTTTAGTACAAAATTAAACATAATCAACATTTTGCTTTGCAAACTTCTTATTAGTACGGACCAATATATTATCGTGAGCTTACTCTTAGTATAAAGTTATTACAGAATATTAAAAAAACAACAAAAAAAAAATTTCTTATCAAAATTAACATTAATTCAGTCTGTTTTATAAGAATCATCAGTTACATTTATAGGTAATTTCAATACTGTATTTTTCTTAATCTAATAGGAAATTAGGAACTTTAATCCAGTTCTGTCACGATGAAACACCCTTTCTTTATAAATTTCCTGTAGTCCCGTTGTCCCCGTAACTGTGTCCCCGTTACGGGGACAACGGGACGTCATTATATTTTCGTTCCGTATTTGGGAATCCCAATCTTCTCTATCACAGCTTCCCACCTATAAAGCTCCACATCTTTTATAGCAGGCCATCGCCAAAATTCTTTACCCTTCTTCATACAAGAAACCATCACTCCTTCTTCAGATTCTAATAAAATTTCACCAGGATATTTAACAGAATCCCATAAAACAATAACGTGATCA
Source organism: Yponomeuta cagnagella (assembly GCA_947310995.1). Classification (NCBI taxonomy): domain Eukaryota; kingdom Metazoa; phylum Arthropoda; class Insecta; order Lepidoptera; family Yponomeutidae; genus Yponomeuta; species Yponomeuta cagnagella. Next base: position 17,602,049 of record OX371267.1, read on the forward strand.
CCAACCGAGTAATCATTGGGTGTTGTAAGATTGACCAAAGTCGGGCCAGTCGTAGGTTTCTTTCTGCCATCACATACCTGAGAATCTGACTTGGAAAGCTTTGGTAGTGGTGAGTCAGCAACGGTTTTCTCTGCCTTATGACAGTTATGAGCATTACCTATATCCTCGTCTGCAGCATCGTGACTGATGATCTGGCGTCGGAAGCTTCAGTACAGGTGAGTCACCGTTAGCACCGTCTTCTCTATCACAGCTCTGAGGATCGGGCGTCGGAAACTTCAGTACTGGTGAGTCACAGATAGCACCTTCTTCTCTATCACAGCTCTGAGGATCGGGCGTCGGAAGCTTCAGTACTGGTGAGTCACAGATAACATTGTCTTCTTTAGCACAGCTCTGAGGATCACCTTCTGTAAGCTTTGCCGCCTTTATCGTTTTCAAATGAATTTTGAAATGAATTTTCTTCATCTTCGGAAAACACCGTTGGGTGACCAGGCTTGTTGCCATCTATTTTTTTTATTTTCGAGTTTTATCGTGCTGCGAGGAATGCCATAAAGCTCAGCAGCAGCTCTTTGAGTTAATGGTTTGGATCGTATCCTGGCCAACCACTCTACGAGTTGCTCCTTGGAATAATCCACGTATTTAAGATTTCCTACTTTTCTTTTGTAGTGTCTTGGCATGTCGACTTCTTCACCATACCCAAATTTTAGAATCTAAAAAGGAAAAAACTTACTTTAAAACGATAATCGAGAAATTATGTGAAATTCTTTTACCGTAGGTTACTTTGGCCCGTGGGCTAAATATACCCACATTTGCGGGTCATAGTACCCTGCAGCTTTATTTCTGTAATTTGAATACCTAAAACTTCATAAAACTATACAATACCTAGCATTACGCATGTCCTTTACATGTCTGATACGACCAGCTATAACAAAACATCCAGACTTACCTTAAAATTTAGTTACGATACAAAGTTTGCACACCCAAAATTCTTCCACTTTGCAGGTCACAACTTGTCAACACTTCTAACCGTTCAAAACGAACGAATCTGTCTATCAAAACTGTTTTACCGACACGCCTATATCGCCATCTATGAATTGTAGCACAAACTAGCTCGGTATCTGTCACTTCAAATTATAGGCGGGCAATCAAAATCTTTTCCCGATTTGGGTTATAGTAACCCCTTAGGGCTATAGTAACCTACGTTTACGGTATGTACGAGTAAGACTAAGGTATTTCAGAGGAAATTAACTAAGAGTTATATTCGTATAATTTTATGGCTTGATTTTATTTAATTTTCCTGCAGGTTTGAGGAGCATGAAAAAGAAAAATATAATAATTTTGTTACATTATACAGTTTTTTTTTAATAGTTACCTCTTGCATTGCATGGTCCGTTGTCCGTAGAAAACGAAGGTTGTAAGTGGAGATTTATAATGTACATGTCCTTGGAATTCTATGCGGATTTAAGCACCCAATCATTGACAACATTTAGGAATAAATGTGTGGTAATTTTCAGGATTCTTGTGCTATAAAATTTGCTATAATTTGTACATTGATGACGAATGTCGAACTGTGATGGGACCATCGATTTGTTACTTAGGTGTAAAAACAAATATTAAACAACCACAAAAACAAAATATTTCCGTAACAAGAACGACAAAAAATACTTCTAATGGCCACTGTGCTCGAGAAAATGTTAAACAATTTGTGCGAAGCAGCCTCGCCTGCTGACTGACACTGACATCTTGCTTGAGTTGAAAACCACCATTCAGAAATCTGTTTTCAGGACAGAGTAAACCATGAATAAACACACCCTGTAGACGTTTCGTTCAGAATCGGAAACAATGTCATTTATTTCCTTTACACGGTCAATCAGTCAAAGGAAAGATCGAATAAAATACAAATCTGTGTTGTGCTCTGTCTGTGGCATTGGCTTTTTTTGACATCTGTCACCGCCATCTGTCACTGTCACCCACCCACCCCTCTTCATGAAGCGCACAGTACAAGTGCCATACAAAACAAGAATAGAATTCGCGCTTGCGGTCCCGGCAAAAATAAGTGGATAAGCGAGTAAATTATTATTGTAACCACCGATCCCTATTCTAAATGTCTGAAACGTGGCAGAGTTACGCAAAGGACCAACGGACAGCTTGTCGCTATGGAACGAAGTGCTATTCAAAGGATTTCAACCATCAAAGGAAGTTTAAACATCCTCCCAAAAACTTCAAGCGGAAAAATGGTGATCCACTTAATTACAACAAACGTCCTAAGCCTAACACTGAAGAAGATCAGAGATCCGCAGTTGATGAGCAAGACTTAAATGAGCCTCAAACATCGGCTACAGACGCCGCTGAGATTAAAAAGACTACTCCAGAGAGACCAAAACAAGGGTTAGCAAACGTTAATAATACTGTAGATTTACCAGAAAACCATGACGAACAGGAAGCGTCTGAAGTGTGGCAAAGTTACGCAAGTGACCCTCGAACAGCATGCTGGTATGGACCAAAATGCTATTCGAAAAAAAATGAACATCTTAAAACATTTAAACATCCACCAAACAACCTTAAGCAGAAAAATGGTGCTGGCCATCATCAACACAACAAACATCCCAAGGACAATGCTGAGGATGCAAGACCCAAAGTAGAATCTAAAGTGCATACGTCGGTCAAAGAAAATACAGAAAGTAAACCACTGAACACAAAACCAGAAATACCTAAACAAGTTGTACCACACACAAATAAAACTGTAGATTTGCAGGACAACTTGACTTACCATGACAAACATGCAGACACCAGCTTAGTAAAGGAGCTGTTCCTCTTGGAAATGCCTCAAGACTTCTACAAGTTTTTTGAATGCTTACAAACTGAGGAATGTATGGAGAAAACATTGTCAAATGTGAACCTACAGCTTATAGGCCCCTTTGAATTGTTGCTGGGCAAGCTGCCTGTGGTTGATAAAGAACTGTATTTGGTGCATTGGAGATTCTTCTATGACCCTCCTGAATTTCAAGTAAGTGGGTAACACAATAAAGCGATGACTTTTAATTCAAGAGAAACTTAATTATTTGGGGGAGTGGCGGGTCACACTATTGTTTTCCATAGTTCTAAAAATTTCATTCATCCAGCTTATGGTGATTATAGCCCACAAATGGCAAATCAAAGATGAGTTAGTATGAAAATGGAAGTCATTGATCCAATGACATTATATCACATTTTTGTTTTACCTTCTTGCGCACACTGGAATGAATTTATTTTCAATTTCCTTTAAAAATTATGGCCGACGCATAAGTGGAATAGATCTGTACCTTGAAGGCCAATTCTGTGAAGATTACTTCTGAGAATATACCAATCCAGTCAAATGCAGAGATATGCCTCTAGCTTTATGGAAATTCTAAATATTTTTTCATGCAACCACACATATTACTGAAAGATACTTTTCCTGGGATTCCCTTTTAAGTATTAATTAGTACCTGGGACAGGGAAACCTGGTCTTCCATAACTTACATAAGTTAAAAAATGCTAAACTAACTGGAAAATTATTCTAAAAATGTTTTTGCTACCTTTTAATATTAACATCTGTTAATTTTTAGGATTCCGTAGGTCAAAAGGAGAAACTGGAACCCTCGTAGGATCACTTTGTATCCGTCCGTCTATCTGTCAAGACCCTTTATCTCCAGTACGTGTGGAAGTTATATAAGCAGCCTATATACGTCCCACTGTAGGGCACAGGCCTTCTCTGAGGGAGTGTATGGGCTTAATTACCACGCGTGCCCACCGCGGATTGGCGATTTCAAGCGCTGAGGTATATGAATAGCTCAGACACTCAGGTTTCCTCACGATGGTTTCCTTCACGGTTAGCGAGTGGTATTGCTACTATAACTTCACAAATGTACATAACTTAGAAAACAAAGTCATAGTTACATGCCCGCACTGGGAATCGAACCTGGGTCTCCCGCTTCCGAGTCCAATGTTCTACCGAAACTTCCGCACGTGTGGAAGTATTGAGTTGAAATTAAAACCATATACTCAGGTCTACATAGGTTTAAAAAAAGTTAAAAAACGCGAAAAAAAGGTATGGCCGTTTATACTGCAAAAAAACGTATATTTCGACACCCAAGGGAATCAAAATTTACGGTACTTTCCGTTGAATTAGAACTATGAAATTTGGCACGTAATATCGTCTAATAAAAAAAAAAACTGAAAAATCTTTACATTTAAATCATTAAAAAATTGTCTTCGAAGCTCGGGAAAAGCTCCGAAAAACTGCGAGACTCGATTCCTGAACTATTTATAATATGTAAGTAGGTACCTACAAATTTGTACGGAACCCTCGGTAGGCGAGTCCGACTCGCGATTGTCCAGTTTCTTTATTATAATTGTAAAAGGCACCTAATCACTTCACATCAGATTATTAGAATCAATCATTCAACCATCTCTTTTTTTCAGGCAATAATAAAAACAAAAGGAAAAAGTGAGCTCCACATGGGCTACTACCGGGATTCCCCTGATGAGAAGCCTGTTTTTGTCGCCTCCAATGACAGTGCCAAAGACTGCCACATCACACCCATGGCTGAGAATATCTTTGGAGCAGTTTAGTAAGTATGTTTACCATCAGGCGAGTTGTGAGTTGAATGCTTAGCATGTTAATTTAAAAACCTAGGCTAAGATTACACTTAAACTTTTTCTAAAACTGGCAAGTAGGCAAAGTGAAGTGTAAGTATATATTTTTTTTCCAAATCTTTTCATTTATTATGGTTTACCTATTTCTCATTTTGTGGCTGCTGAGCCAGGAAACCTTGCTAAGGAAATATTATTGTATAGGATTATACTTGTAAAAAACCCCATTCCTGTAAAATATCAATTACAGTTTGACACTTTGACTGCCTCATTGGTCCAACCGTTAAGACGCTTACTACCAAGACAAAGGTCGTGGGTTCGATTCCCTCTGGGGACTGCCGCACAAGGACAAATGGCCTCAGTTTGGGTGTGTTTCAATGTTCCATGTTTACCGTAGCACAGGGTATCCTAGTTGTGTTATTTAGTTTGTGTTTTACAACAACAACTGCCCATACATAGTATTATTTTATTGCTTTCAGCTCCCATCTGCAAAACGAAAAGAAGAAATCGCCCTTTTTAGCAATGACTTGCCAGAAAGTAATGGACAAGGTAAAGAAATGGGCTGAACAGACTGGGTTTTCCCTTGAAGAGTACAGTATGAAGAAGAGACAAAGTCAAGTAGTGACAAAGACACACCACGGTGCCGGCATTGTGGTACCTTACGACAAAAAGACGCAGCTGGGCTACAGAAAGTTGGTGGAAACTGATGGTGAGAATGCATATTATGCTCAGTGCATTTGGGCACAAATGTACTGAATTTTAATTTGTACAAATATCCTAAGCGTGACGGAAAACATCATGAGGAAATCTGAGTGTCCGAGGTGTTCATGTACCTCAGTGCTCGAAATCATTACTCTGCAGTGGGCTTGTATGGCAAGTAAGTGCGTGTACCACGCCGGCATTCTCTCTCATTATATCATCTTTGATGATTGTAAGCGAATGAGAATACTTTTGACAAATATAGGAAAAAACATAGTTTTTATAAAACTTAGTTTTATGAACCATGTTTGCCTACCAAAAACTAGTCACAGAAGATAATAGTCTTAATTATAAAAACACGATTCCTCTAAAACACTCCTCAAACGCAGTTTAAATAGTCTGCGGTAAAAGCTTTCCCTTTACTACAGACTACTTAAACTCGACGTGATTGAAACTGTAGAGGGTGTTTTCCCTCGTGTCCACACCCGTACGTTGGGCCCTACAAAACATGCGTAGTTGAAATACCCTTGCCCTCTACTAAAGGGGAAGTGATTCTCAAAACTGTGAATAAAGCAAAATTTCTAATTTATAACTGGCTATCTAATCTCTCATATCTTGAAACTGAAAACGTCCTCAAAATCACCAAATAAGAATTAAAATGATATATATACTTTATTAACTTCGGAACTAGTCCATAGTCAATTTTGGAACTAGTTCTTAGCAATGCACTTAAGTGCTAAAAATAAATAGAATACTTATGAAACAACATTATTATAATATTAAGTTTGCATGTTTATGTTTTAATTACATTATAATTTAATTGATTTGTTTAAATTTAATGGCATCTCATAAATCGTATCGAATAAATCGTAACTTATTTGGTAATGTCTTTCACACGGTCCTCACAGGACAGGCTTGACCTAGTGTGAGGGTCACAATTAAAATTGTAATACTATCTATACTATCTGTAGATAATAAGGATGTAAAATTGTTTTTTGGTAAAATAAATCTATTTGTATTTGTAATACGATTTCAGAATTTGAAATGTTTTGGCACCCCAGAAACTATTTCAATTATTTCTTCCATTCCAGTTGCAATAAAAAAGATGTTCGGAAAATTTAAATCAGCAACAACACAGTTTGAGAAGGACAAAGTCCTCTCCGAACTGCAGCCTGTGATAACTTACGCCAGCATAGCGGTGGACGAGTGTGACTTTGGCACCGGCCTGGAGGTTGGGATAGCCCTGTTTTGCTCTGGTATCAAGGAGCTGGAACCAAGTGCCATGAGCAGCCTGTGCTCTGCTTACATGCTGCTGAATAGGGGAGTGTTTGCAAAGATCTTTGAAGTGAGTATGCATGCCGTTAGCAATAGGTCAACCATTTTCATGTTTGTTTTAAACTCGCTCGAAAGGTAACAGAGTAGAGTGCATGGTATGAGCTGTCGAAGTCGACTGTTTGATTTGGAGAGACATGGAAAAGAATGGTGTGGGCACACCGTATGGGTAGAATAGGTGAGACCAAGATTTGATTAACACAAAACACAGCTGGATACTGCATTACAATATTACACGAACGCTTCTCATTTGCAGTAAAGTAGACGCGCAACGCGTCCTTGATTACATCTAATGACTGCGGACCCATGTCTTTACCGCGACCACAGAAAAAAAGCAGGGCCGGCGCCCTGTTTTTCAACTCCAATAAAATTATTTGATGCCTTTGAACAAGTTGCATATTGGATTGTTTCAGGCTTATGTTTCATATTGGTTTGTTTCAGGCCCATCTAAAGTATCGGCGCAGAGGACCGGATATGTCATTGCTGAATATAAAGTAATGCCTACAAAATTATTTATTTTTATACAAGATTTATTTTTTTAGACATTTTTGTAATAATAGTAAGTAATATTATGTACGAGTGATAAAATTAAACAATCTAATAAAGAATACACTTTATTCCTACATAAATCAAATCATAACAAAAACCGAAAAATAGACAAATAAGTTTAGATGTCATTATGAAAATCATCAGTCCAAAAATTATATAAAAAACCACACTGGTATTTGTGAAGGAATGTTATTTTTTGAGTTCTATTCAGGTGTTTTTTAATGGCGAAACTCGTATAGTTTGTTTACACAGGCTCGCGGCCTAGGAGAGTTTAAGTAGAGATAATTGTATTCGAGAGGCGAAGCTCGGGGCATTACACTAGGCGACCATATTATTGCCTAGAAGAAATCGCCACTCGCGTACGAGAAACTCTCCTTGTGTAAAAGCCCTTTATGAGACATTTTTTTTGACAGAAAAATGCTTTCATTGTCCTCTCAATGAAAAAAATCGCGTTGGGACAGCAAATACCCCTAATCGATAGAATAGAACGACATACTCGTAAATGCAGCAAACTTTTTGACAAGGTCAGTCAGCTTTCATCAGGTCTACTAGCGCCACCCACGGAATACAATTGCATTGCAAAAGTGGCTTACAAATCTCTGAATCATTTGAATTGTAATTTTTACGACCCACTGCGAGAACCTAGGTTTAAAGGCATGCCCCTATATTACGCGCACCAAATCCTGACCTTTGCTTTTATTACTCGCACGAGCCTAGCGTTCCTACGTAATTTTTTTGCAAGTGATGTATTTTTCTATAAGTGGACAAATTTTGTACTATTGAGAAATAAAATTGTTCAACATTAATCCTTTTAAATCCAGGATTTAAGTGCGCATAATTAGGCCTCTGATATTATTTTATCTAGTGAACCTCATAGATGGAGCCCCGTACTGTACTTATCTTACGAGTTAATTACTTCTTAGGTTACTCAGTACAGCACTAGTTAAGTGTAAGAATAGAGTGATAGGGCAGTGGTCGCTCCCGTAGACTTGATCTCTAATCATGTTGTCGCATATTGTCGGCATCAGCCTCTCTGACACGATGAAGTAGTCCAGACGCCTGTAACAAAACAAAAGACTCGTCAACAATTTTTTTGAAACGAATTCCCGACGACTTGAGAACCTCCTTTTTTGAAGTCGGCTAAAAAGAAACATCCACATAGCAGCAGTAGACGATCAACACGATAAAGCGGTGGAGAGAACGCGACATGCCGATAATTCGACTGCCTGGTTGGTCTAGCGGTTAATACGCTCGACTCCCAAGGTCGTAGGTTCGATTCCTGCTGGAGGCCGCCGTACTTGATTTGTTCAAATAGGCTCAGTCTGGGTGTATTTCCATGTTTGAGATGTCCTTGCCTGGTTATCATAGTACAAAGGCCATCCTAGTTTGGGACCGGACAGTTTGTGAGTATGTAATTGTTATTTTAATTCTGTTAAAAAATATTAATTTCACCAAAATAAATATAAAAAACTGGCTGACTCGTCTCAAAAGGTACATGATCCTACTAATATTACAAATGTGAAAGTTTGTGAAAATGTTTGGATGTTTGTTACTCAATCACGCAATAATGGATGATTGGATTTACATGAAACTTGGCGTACAGATAGAGAAAGATCTGAATTAAGACATAGCATACTTGATATCCCGGTAATGCGTTTACGTGGGATAATATTTATTTTAAGTTAAAAACGGATGGCGTTGTGCGAGCGAACGTTGTGTTTTAAAAATAGATGGCGTTGTACAAGGATACTGTGGCGGTACGCAGTTCGCCGGGACAGCTAGTACCTATTATAACTGAAAGTTTGTGAAGATGTTTGTTACAATCACGCAATAACGGCTGAACGGGTTCAGATGAAATTTGGTATGGAGATCGATTGAGTCCCGGGGAAGGACAGGAGACTTTTCATCCTGGAAATACTCATTCCATGCGGACGAAGTCGTAAAAACTAGTATTTTATATAGAACTTCCCAAGCACCTTACCGTCACGAAATTAGTACCTACTATGAAAAAAATAAATAAAAAGTATTTATTTAGTGAAAATCCAACTTTAGTATAATTAGAGCAGTTCCTAATAAGCTTTCTGCTTTTACGCTTAATACACCGTCTCAATTTACAACACAACCCTGTATAAGCCGGTATAAAATTATATTTATATTTCCTGTACAGGAATATATTTATAATTTTCCCTGTTTCAATCCGAAAAATAACTATGAGAATTAGTTGTTTGAAGTTGCGCGCCGTTAGCTTTATATCGTCATTCAGTCATTGAGTTAAAGCATTCAGTCAATCCAGTTAACAACATGAAATGTAATGGCACTAAATTAAATAAATTACACAACACATCCAGGCAACAACAAACACCAGGCAAGGACATCACAAACTTGGAAATACCAATTAGTACAAATTAAGTACTGCCGTACTTACAAACTGTCCGGTCCCAAACTAGGATACCCATTGTAGTATGATAACCAGACAAGGTCATCACAAACATGGAAATACACCCAGACTGGGGTTATTTGAACAAATCAAGTGGGAATCGAACCCACCTTATGTTTTGGTAGTCAAGCGTGATAACAGCTGGACCATCCAGACAGTCAGGAAATTGAAAGCTGAAGAGAGCCTATAATCTAACTACGTTAGTCATCCCAATACAAGGTACTGTTAACATTACATCATTGCACTTACCATCCAGTATTCTTGGCCCGACTGTTCATCATGTAAGTCCAAAATGTGTAGGCCCCTGTCTTATCCGGGTTCAGGTGGCGATAGGTGTCTATGAACCCGTCGCTTAACAGCTCGGTCATGCCAGAGCGCTCTTCGTCCGTGAAGCCGGCGTTTTTTCTGTTCGTCGTGGGGTTTTTTAGATCTGCAATAAACCAAACATGTTTGTACCAATAGGGTTAGCAGCGGAAACATCATAGGTGTACAATTTTTTAATTAACGTTATCATGTTTAAATTAGGTTTTTTCTCACTGTTTTTTTTCCGATCGGCTAGATAGTCGGTTGGCCGTCCCAGGCAGGTATCGCTGGCGTGACGAGGTGGTCAAGAATCTACGCGATCTCCATGCGCGGCCAGGGAGAAGTAGCGACTTCTTGTTTAGGAAGCTAAGAACCACTGCAGATCGCTGAGCCAGCTAAGTATAGGCGACAGCTGGACCTACTTTGTAGACGAACGAAGCAGAGTCTCCTGTATAACGGATCAGTGGCACTAGACCACTGATTTTCTTCGTTTGATTTTACTGAACTGCGCTACGCAGTTTGGCGAAATTGTGTATTATATTAAGGTTTTTTATTTTTTTGAATAAATAAAAAACATACACAGGTACATAAACTCAAGTCCTAATAGTAGAGGCAAGAGTTTTCTTAGATAGGTCTAAGACTACACAAAGCCTAGCCTCGCTTAGAACAGTAGGTAGGTACTTATGTAACAATATCCATTTATCTTTTCTTACCTATTTCATTGTGCGCGACGTTCATATCGCCACAAATAATCACGGGCTTCTTCTTGTCCAACTCCTTCACATGTTTACGGAACTCCTCGTTCCACTGCAGCCTTTTGTCCAACGTGACTAGCTTCCTTCCAGCGTTGGGCACATACGTACAAATTAGGTAAAACTCTTCATATTCAGCTGTGATGATACGTCCTTCGCTGTCCAACTCTTCGTTTTGAAGGCCGTACTGAACGCTCATAGCCAGCTTCGTCGTGTAAATTCCAACGCCCGCGTATCCATCCTTCTCGCTGCAAAGCCAGTAGGCGTGGTATCCCGGTATATTGGCCGCCTCTTCTGGTAATTTATTCAGCGAACATTTCACCTCTTGCAGGCATAGGATGTCTGGTTTCTCCAACTTTATATAATCCAAGCCACCTTTTTTCATCCACGCTCTGATGCCATCGACGTTCCAGGACGCGATTTTGAAGTTCCACTCCTTGCCTAGTGCGTTTTTGGATGAGTTTGAAAAGTCTATGCTTTCGTAAGCGGTTGAGGCTTTGTTTTTGGCTGGCGCTTTAGCTTTGCTGTCTTTGGTCGGGGCTGGAAAGTGTATACTTTGTATGAGACTTGATTCCGCCCCACAGTTTTAGTTTGTTAGTTCAGCCAATGAAGGAAAAGTTATGTTTGCAAATAAACTGCATACACAAGCAAAACGATCAGTAAAAAAGGTAAGTTCGAAAAGAATAAATAAAGCCATACAACAATGAATAAATACCAATCCTTTTATTAATCAAACGTAATACTAAACAACACTTATTAAAGAACACAACATGATAAGATCACCTTAAAATCAGTTATATTAATTACCCTTCTCTTCTGCCTTGCGCCGACGCTTGTTGGTTGGCTCCCCAGTATCTTCAAGCTCTTCATCGGCTTCCTCAGGGGCATCAGCCACAGCTTTCTTCTGTCCTTTCTTACCCTTGGACTTTGAATCCAACGGTTCCTCCTCTAAGGGCTCTTCATCTTTGGCATCACCTGAAAACATAGGTAATTTCGTTTCAATGTGTAAAAAATACATATTTTTGTGTACTTTTATGTTCTGTGAGATGCCTGGTTTGATTGTCACTTTGAAAGATATTATATTGAAGGAAAGAAAAAAATTTATTGGCCATAAAATTACTTGCCTTATCTTAATGACCTACATCTAAAAAAAAAATTACTAACCATTTCCTTTCTCCTCTTTCTTAGCAACCTTCTTCTTTTTTCCAGCAGACTCACTTTCTGAGGCAATCTCCTCTGCATCCCCCTTCGTCTGCGCTTTCTTGCCCTGAGGCTTCTTGCCCTTGGCTGGCTTTTTCTCATCTTTTTCTAAAACTTCCTTTTGTTCCTCTTCCATTTTATCTTCTTCAGATTCTGGAAGGGGATCTACTTTGTTTGCAGCCTTCTTTTTGCCTTTGGGTGCAGGCTCATCTTCCTTTTGGTCTTCTGCAAGTTTTTCGTCTTGAGGTTCAGAATCAGCTTTAGCTGGAGTCTTCTTCCTACCTTTAGGTGCAGGCACATCCTCCTTTGGGTCCTGGTCGGTTTTATCACTTTGAGGTTCAGGAGAAGATTTCACTGTTGCCTTCTTTCTGCCTTTAGTTGCTGGTTCAGTCTTAACATCCTCCCCATTTTCAGCCTTTTGCTCTGTTTCCTTGTCAGTCTTGACTTTACGCCCTCTACCTTTAGAGGCGGGCTTTGCATTTTCTTCGGCAGCTTCTTCATTTTCATCTGCATTACTTTCTTGTTTCGCCTTCTTACCTCGGGCAGGTTTCTCCAACTTTTCAGTTTCTTTTTTAGCTTGTTTTTTCTTTCCTTTGCCATTAGCTGCAGGTTCTGCAACACCATTAGGTTCGACATTTTCTATCTGCTCAACTTCATCTTTAGATGCTGGAGATTCTTCTTTATCACCATTTCCATTCAGTTCCGGAGCAGCCTTCTTCCTGCCACGTTTAGCTGGTGGTTCTTTCTGTACTTGTGCTTCATTGAGTTCTTCATGGCCATTAGTCTCAGCAGGCTTTCGCCCCCTTTTTTTCTTTTCTGGTGCAGCTTTTTCTACAATTTCAGGATCAGAAAGTTCAGGTTCAGCAACGTCAACTTGTTTAGCTTTACCGCGTCCCTTCTTGAGTGTTTCAGGCTCCGCCACTTTGACATCTGCTGCCTTCTGTAAGCAAATGTCAGTGGAATATAAGCTGTACATTGGGAGTCTGCTCTGCATGTTTGTCAACCCAATTTTTGAGGTTGTCATAGCTTTATTCCTGTATACAGGAAGCATTGAACTGAAGGACACATAGAATGATAAAACCCTTGCTTGTGTCATTATGAAAACTTTACCACTGAAGAAATACTAAGAATCTTGGTGGTATGGTTAGCCATTTCATTTATGAGGTTAACTCTGGTGTAAATGCACTATTAAGTCCTTGGACAATGTGTTAACCTCGCTCTCTAGAAGTGCTAATGTTGGTAACAGTCAGCTATCCCAAATTAAATCTTGCTCATTTAAAATAGAAGCTACAATCGATCAAGTCATATTACCGAGAGCCACCGACTGTACAAAATGATTGTATGGAACAAAAAGATTGTAGTAATCAACACTAGAAATCTGCTTTATACGGCGAATAAACGAAATACTTAAAACATGATATAAACTTAACTATCACTGGTATGCACACATTTGAAGTCTGTGGATAAGCATCATACACTGTCCCGGTATTTGGGCTTGACGAGTCTACAGAAATAGGGAGAATCCATTTGTATTTGACATGCTTTCGCAAAAATATGAAATTTGTCGTTACTTACCTTTGCCTTTGTTGGACGAGGTGCCATTTTCACTTTTTTGCACTAGGTTTTCAGGTAAAAGAATACGATTTGCAAATACAAAGGACAACGGCACGGCGCGGATAAACGCTAAAAGCGAAAAGCAAAAAGTTCCGGCAAAATTGACAGCCGATTCACAGCAAGGGCCACTGCCTGCCGCCAAAATTGAAAAAAAAAAATTCGTGTTCTGTGGAGTTTTTTTATAGAAGTGACTAGACAGGGGATGGTTAGTCCAAAAAAAAATGACGATCACCACTCTTCTCGCGCGCCACTCGTGAGTGGCGTAGCGAGGCGATATTACACGGTTCAATCTGCTGCAATTGCTTCAATCGCATTGAGACGTCAAGCTGTATTACACGGTCAATTTCAGTCCATTATTGCTTTCAATTTCATTGCTTCGATGACATTGAAACGTTTAATACATTGCAATGCCATTGCGCAATTTCATTGAAAGCTAAATCTCAGCGAACGCTTTTAATGCGATTGACACAGACAATCATTCAATGCGATTGAAATCAGAAATCAATAATTTATTTCAACGTAAAGAATTTACATTCTGTTTGCTGAATATTAATGTACTATGTTAGCCGCTGTCTTCGGGCCGTAAAAGTGTAAAAACGGATTGAACGACCAAGCGTATTTTTCAATGTTTAATGCTTTTCAATGGCATTGTGTGATTGAACCGTGTAAACAGCTAAAGTCATTCAATGTCCAATTTTCAATGCCTTTGAATGGCGTTGCTTAAATATGATTGAACCGTGTAAATAGGTAAAGTCGTTCAATGTTCAATGTCCTTCAATGGCATTGCTTCAATATGATTGAACCCTGTAATATCACCTTAGCTTGTGAGTCACATTTGCGAGTATGAGACTGTGTGTGACTCGAAACCCGCGCGCGCCAAACTTTTTGGTCTGTCTGGCGAAAGTTCATGTGACCATTTTTGTTAAATGGCCGCTTGTAGCCATATCTACACTTCCTTTCTTTTAACAAACTGTATGAAGGAACTTACACGTTCAGTCTGGCGTCAGTTCAGTCCGTGACCTTGATCAAGCTCGGATTGCCGACAGACTAATGTAGCTAGGCGAGGTATTACACGGTCACTCAAGACTGATGGATTTTGCATCAGTCCGAACGAAAACACCAATACGACAGCACCAAGCACAGACCTTTATCTGTGATTATGAATTTAAAATAAAAAACCTGCGTTGCAATAATAATAGCTACGGCCATGAAAAAAAACCGGCCAAGTGCGAGTCGGACTCGCGCACGAAGGGTTCCGTACCATTATCTATACAACATTAGACACAAAGATAAAAAACAGCAAAAAAAAATCACGTTTGTTGTATGGGAGCCCCCCTTAAATAATTATTTTATTTTTAGTATTTGTTATAGCGGCAACAGAAATACATAATCTGTGAAAATTTTAACTCTCTAGCTATCACGGTTCTTGAGAAACAGCCTGGTGACAGACAGACGGACGGACGGACAGACAGACAGCGAAGTCTTAGTAATAGAGTCCCGTTTTTACCCTTTGGGTACGGAACCTTAAAAAGGCCAAAAGAGGATGTAGTGTAAACATAACATGTTAAAAAGAGAATCCTCCTCCATGCTGCCTCAAGATTATAGTATGCTGCCTAAAGTGCCTGAGTGTTGACCTAGCGTTGACTGGCGTTGACTGATGCGAGACTGATAACACATTCAGACGATCAGTCTGCCTTCACGTCAGTCTGACCGTGACTGACGAAAATTATGAAAATATTCGAATATCCGTCAGTCTGGTCCATCAGTCCATCAATCCATTAAATAGATAATCAGTCTGCCGTCTGTCTAACCAGACTGATGGAATTGACTGACGCCAGACTGAACGTGTAAACTCCGTCTATCTGATTTGTCAGATTTGACGGTTGCGTTTCGTTCACTTTGTGCGGTTGGTCAGTTGGTGTAAAAGTCGACGTGTTCTTATTAGTCCAAAAAATACGAATTCCGGCCTATGATTGACTAAAATAACAATGGTAATTTAATGTTACAAGTTTTCAACTTTGATTTATGCTCAATATGTTAGTTTTAATATTTAGCTTAGGTTAGGATATTCCATACCGAACTTATTAACTACCATTAGTTCCTTCTTTAGGCTAACGCATCACGCAACCCATTTGAATGCTGGGAAACTCCTTAATATGTGTAATACTGCAGTACTCCCGTTGGGACGCAAGGTTCAATATAGTGTAAAATATTGTACTTTTTGGTTTACATTACAGATTTACACCTGTATACACAGATTCCTACATGTTGACTACAAACCATATGTTATAGTCTTTATACCATGTTCTATCTGTATTGGTAAAATGTTCCGCTATATTATCCTCAGGCCGCCCTAGACCGAAAGGGAACCTTCAAAGTTGAATATCTTCAAGATATTGAGAAGAAAGTCCAGGAGAGATGGGAGTCAGAGAAAATTTTCGAAGTGGAAGCTCCAGAGGACGGGACACCCCGTGAGAAGTTCATGTGTACCTTCCCTTATCCGTACATGAATGGACGTCTGCATCTGGGCCATACATTCTCACTTTCAAAATGCGAGGTAAGTACTGAATTTACCTTTTTGTTCCTATGTTAGTGATGAGTTACAATTTTCAAGAAGGTAATAATAATAATAATAATAATAAAGCCTTTATTTCCGAACTATTTTACATTGCATTTTAATTTTAAACTTATACTAAATTATGTCCCTTAATTCGGTGTGCCTTTTGGCATAGGCCTCCTCCAACTGACGCCAGTAACCTCTGTCAGTTGCGACTCTTGTCCAGTATGGACCCAAAGTCAGGCGTATATCGTCTTCCCATCTTTTTGTAGGTCGTCCCAGTCTTCTTTTGCCGTCTCTTGGGTACCAGAGTGTTACTTGCTTGCTCCATTTGTCCTCTTTACAGCGTAGCATGTGGCCTGTCCAGCTCCACTTCAGGTGATCAATGCGGGTAAGTATGTCTATAACTTTAGTTCTGTGTCTTATATCACAATTCCTTATTTTGTTTCTTAGTTTTACCCCTATCATACTTCTCTCCATTGATCTTTGGCACTTTGCAAGTTTATCTCGTTGTTTTTCTGTGAGGGCCCAAGTCTCGCACCCGTATGTTAGGCAGGGGAGAATACATGTATTGAAGGTCTTCGTTTTGATATTTATGCCTAGATCCTTGCTCTTCATGATTTCCTTGAGAGACCAGTATCTTTTCCATCCAGAAGCTATTCGTTTTTCTATCTCTTTTGACATTGTGTCTACAGGTGAGATAATTTGCCCTAAGTAAGTGTACTCCTTTACATATTCAAACTTATACCCTTCAATTTCTATATCGGTTTCTGCACAGTTGGTCATCAACTTTGATTTGCTTATGTTAATTTCGAGACCCGCTTCTTTGCTTTTATTGGCTAGGGATTTTACCATACTTTCCAGTTTCTTTGGGCATTCTTCTAGTAAGATTAGGTCGTCAGCAAATCTCAAATGGTTTAGGCGGCTGCCATTTATGTTGAGACCATAGTCTTCCCAGTCTAATTTTCTAAAGACGCTTTCTAGAACTGCAGCAAACAATTTGGGGGACAATGGATCACCCTGTCTGACGCCCCTTTTTATGGGGAATGGTTCACCTTTTGATTCTAATTTTATGCAGCTGGAGCTCTGGCAATAGATGTTTTTGATTATATTGGTATAGGTGTCATTTACTCCCTGCTTCTTTAGACTTGTCCAGATTTCCTTGTGGTAGAGACTGTCGAATGCCTTGGAGTAGTCAATAAAGGCTATGTATAGGGATTTTTGGTATTCGTTATATTTTTCTATGATTTGTTTGATGGTGTGAATATGGTCTATTGTACTGTAGTTTTTTCTAAAGCCCGCCTGTTCGATGGGTTGATTCTCGTCTAGTATTTTCGTTAATCTTCCTAGAATCACCTTGGCGAAGATCTTGTAGACATTTGATATGAGGCTTATCGGCCTATAGTTCCCAATGTCGTCTTTTGGCCCTTTCTTATGTATAAGAATTATGTATGATTCTCCCCATTGGTCTGGGATTGTTTCTGTGTGTAGTATTTCGTTGAATATGGCTGTTAAGATTGGGCTAATTTCCTCTATTGTTCCCCTTAGTAGTTCGTTTGGGATTTTGTCCGGCCCAGGTGCCTTCTCTAACTTTTGTGAGACTATTGCTTTTTCTACTTCGGACACCAAAATGCATGGTACTTGGTCTTCTGTGTGATTTGTTACTATTTCATCTTGGTCGGGTGTGTCTGGGTTTTTGTTTGAGTAAAGATCGCTAAAGAATTTGGTTGCTAAGTTCTGGATTTCCTTTCGTTTTGTAACATTATTTCCTAGTTTGGGTATCCATTCTTTTCCCTTCTCTCTTAATTCTTTTAGGGCTTTCTTTATACCACCTGTTTGTATTATATGTTTTTCGAGAGTTTGTAGTCTTCTCTTTTTCCTATCTTTCTTCATTTTTGATCTTATCTTTTTACTAAGTTCTGAGATTTTTGATTGGTTTTCTTTTTTATTTCCTACTATAAGTTTTTTCCTTTCTTCAAGAAGGTTTGCTGTTTCTTCACTAAAAGTTGTTGGTTTGTTATTTTCTTTTTGGTTTGCTATTTCTGTAAGTCTTTTCTGTACATATTCATACTTTTCTAGGACTGGGATTTCGGAATTATTGACCATTTCTACTAAATTAGCTATTTTCTCTTTGGATTCTTTTCCTAAGGAAGTAGTTGCGTTTCTTTCTACCGTTTTTCTAGGTTTCTTTATTTTGCAGAAGGTGAGGCAGCCACGGACCATGCGGTGGTTTGTGTTAAAATTAAGATTTTGGATGATGTTCGTGTCGCTAAACTGTTTGGCTTTATTTGTCAATATGTAATCAATTTCGTTTTTTGTCTTTCCATCAGGAGAAATCCATGTCCACTTAGTTTTCGGTTTTTTCTTAAAGACCGAGTTAAGCAGTGTCAAGTTGTTTTCAAGTAAGAAATTGATTAGTTTACCGCCATTTACACTTCTTTTACCATGTCCAAACTTGCCTAATATCTGTTCTTCACCTGTTTGTCTTCTACCAACTTGGGCATTAAAGTCTCCCATTACAATAACGTGGTTACCGGAGTATGTTTCGACTGTCTGTGAGAGGGTGTCGTAGAAGTTCTCTACTTCCACACTGTTGGTTTGTTCAGTAGGTGCATATATTTGGATGATAGTGATCTGTTTCTTATAGTTTGGGAATTTCAGCTGAAGTATTGCAAGTCTTTCAGACAGACCTATGAATTCCTTGATGTTCTTTTTATATTGCGATTTTATCAGAAATCCCACACCGCGGTGGCCCGCAGTGCCTCCCTTGTGGTACATGACATAATTTTGCCTCTCCTCTATTCCTTCTCCTTCCCTTCTCATTTCACTTATTCCTAAAATGTCCCATTTCAGGTCCTTTAGAGCGAATTCCAGTTCTTGAAGACTCTCTTCAGTCCTTAGTGTTCGAGTGTTTAGTGTACAGATATAAATAGTTTCTTTATCTTTTGTTGGAGGGTGTTGGTCATACTTCTCCGCGGTGACCAGCCGTACTGGAGAAGAGAATTTGTTTGTGTATTTGTTTGTTGCTGCCGTTTTTATGTTGTTCTCCCGGTTGTTGGTTGGTTGCTATTGTGTAGTGTCACCTGACGATGTACCTGCTCTGCCAAGGTTCAGCTTCCCTTGGTTGTTGGTTTTGTTTAGTTTTGTTGGAGCCCTTGCTGGCTCTCCCTCCTTGTGCTTACTTGCTGTCGGTGACCCTGATGGGGATCTTTTCCTTTTCTCCGTTATTCTCCCTTTAACTACTAACTTGTCATAACGAATATAGGCGTGTTTCCCGTTTTCACGTTCTTCTTTTTGTTGTTTGCGTAGCTCTTTCCTAATTTCCAAAACTTCCTTTGGGTAGTCTTCGCTAATATAAATGTTGTTGGGTAGCATTTTTCTATTCCTGAGTAGTTCAATTTTTCGCCATTCTAAGGTAAATGTGAGTAAGACAGGTCTAATTTTACTTTCGCGTGGCTTCCCTAGTCTGCGGATACTGCTGATCTCCCATTTGTCCCAACTCTCAGACCCTGACCTCACACTAACTGCATTTAGGATACCTAGTACATAATCCATGAGCTCAGTAGTATTTTTTTCAGTTTCAAGTACGCCAAAAAGTAGTATATTATTCTTTCTTGCACCTTTCTCCAATGTCTGAATTTTGTATTTTAGTGCTGATATTTCTTTTTTTAATTCTGTATTTTCCTCCAATATTGGTTTTAATTTTTCATCCATTACTAATGACAGGTTTTTGGTAACGTTTTCAGTAATAATAGTTGTTTGTTTCTCAAATTGTTCTTCCATCTTTCTAAGTATTGCTTGAACCTCCATGCTTGGTTTTGAATTCTACTAGTTTGGTAGAAATTTTTTTCAGCTGGTCACCCTTATACTTGTCTATCTCAAAAGACAAGTATCCAGAGCCGTTAAATGTACTTGTCTGTGGTGCAGAACGGAAGTATAGTTGTCAGAAGTGTCAGATGTCAAAACACAATAGTTTTATTTTCTTGTTGAGAAGGTAGTCGCCGAATAGTTTGAACTAGTGATAGATATTTGTATATATACTTCACTTTCTTCACTTGATGTTTTTTTGTGTTAATCGCTATTATTTCGCACTAACCGAACTTGGTAAGCAGAAAATGACTGTTTCTTAGTATTTGTATGCACTTTTTTTTAGCAAAAACAATGAATCTGAATCACTTTTCTTGAAATATTTCGGGAGCTAGTAACTACGCGTCGTTCACTTGACAGGTCGCAACCGGAAAAGGTAATGCTGTAAGTCTTAGTAGAAACATGTATTAAGTACCTAACTAAAAGAATTTAAAAAACTTTGACAAATTATTGATTGAGGCAAAATCAATTTTCCAACCATTCTACATAGTCTTTGAGTAACAAACTGTATTGTATCGTGGCATATTTAGGGTTATTTTCCAGGAGAGGCTTGGCCCCTAAAAAGCTTTCCCAGTATATCTCAGCAATTCTTAAACTTTTATGCTATGGAACACTAACACACCACATTTATTTTATGAAACTCTATTTCAAACTATCAAATACAAGATTGAACTTCTGTGCCATTATATAAATGTAAAAAAGATTTGTATTGAGGAATTATTTAACGGTCAAAATTGTATGATTCAGTAGCAGATATTATGTGCAATTGGCAGTCTGGGGTGGGTATGGCCTACCTGACACCTATCTACAGCAATGGTCTTAGCTACATGAGATAAGTCAAGTGACCACTCAAATAAAACCCAGCACCTGTACCATCCTTAATAAGCCGTAATCCACATGAAAGACAAAGTATTGATTTTGTCTTTTTGAGCTCTGTACGTTATTTTATTTTTATTTTATTAATTAATGAGCACCAACCGGGTGAACATACAATTTTTACATGGAAATTACAATTTATCATTCTTATATGCAGCCGCATGACAGGCACCCACAACATTTCCCTTTATATCAACAATAAGATCTTAGCATAACTTATACCTAATAAAGTCAGTTTTCTGGGACATACAGTAATGGTAAGATTATATAAACTAATTTATTTTGTTTTCAGGGTACATTTAAGAACTTTATCTTTAAAAGTAGGAGAGAGCCTGCTCCCAACGATATGTTACTCTCCCAATTTTGCAGTTCGCAACCAGATACCAGAGGCTAAAGGGCAAGATGGTGCTCTTCCCATTTGGCTTCCATTGCACGGGGATGCCGATCAAGGCATGCGCCGACAAGCTGAAAAGAGAGATGTCTTTGTATGGATGCCCACCTGTTTTTCCGGAAGACGGAGAGGAACTCAGCACTATCAAGGAGGAGGGTGATGTAGTGCCTAAAGATAAGAGCAAAGGTAAATCTCTCAATTCTACTAACCGCTTTCACTGAACATTGTGTGGCTGACATACTCTATAAAATCAATGTCTAAATTACTGGCTCTTATCTCACAGGCCTGGCTCTTATCATACAGGCTTTAGCTTAGTATAAGGGCCAGCAAACACTATTGGTACATTCCTTTCTTTTACTGTTAATTGTTTCATAATCATTAATTATGTATTGTTACAAAATAAGTAAGTTACTTGTATGAACAGTATAAAACGTGCAGATTTCACATTGTAAACTGCCTTGGTTTCTGAACAATGAACCAATTTTTTTATTTAATTCAATTACTCACACAGTAAATAACAGGTTTATACCGGGATGAAGGGCGAGGAATATTCTTTAGAGATACCAAGATATCTGAAGGGTATTAGTTCCTTGAAAGTCTGGAGCTGAATCTTAATGTAATATTTCCCCTACTTAAGGAAAGAAGAGCAAGGCATTAGCGAAAACCGGCGCCGCTAAGTACCAGTGGCAGATAATGCAGAGCATCGGCGTGCCCGATGAAGAGATCAAAGAGTTTGCTGATGCTTACTACTGGCTAGACTACTTCCCGCCTAGAGCAGTCGAGGACTTGAAGAGGATTGGCATTCACGTAAGTTTTGTTTACTTGACTTCAAAGAAACTTACACTCCTGTACGCCTATGGCAGATGTAGTCTCGGCTTTTGGGCCTACTATTGGTGCATACATAGACCTCCTCGAGGGAACACGCGAGCTGTAATGATCTAGTTACTTCAGTACAGAACTAATTTCGCGATATTTTCGTCGTGTAGCTTTATTACGATCGTACATTATAGTAATACAGGGTGTTAATTTGCAAGCGTGCCATATTTAAAGAAAAAATAGTAATTCATGTTACCGGCTAATGCAGTCTACTCGCAGTCTTCCATATTGAAGGAAACCGTCGATAAAAATAAAACTTATTTTTAGGGTTTGAATAGGAATAACCTAAGATTGAAGGTGCTGCGACACGCACGCAATGGGAAAAGACCGAGACACCGTTGCCAAGTTTGCAGTTTTGCACCGAGTGAAAGAAACAGCAATAACAACACAAGAAACAGATGATTTCAGATTTCCCTTCCTACTCTCACGGGCGTAGGACCGACAAAACAACCAATTTCTTTGGTAGGAGGTTAGTAGGTATTATGCGCAAATTAGTTTATTTACAGGTTAGTACAAAAAAGTGGGAAGTAGATAACATACCTACCCAAGTACTAACCTACCTTCAGATAAATCGTTGATCTGGCGTAGTTAAAAGTCTGAAATCACCATTATTTACACTAATTGAAACGTTATTTACAGGGTACTTACAATGATTAAGTTGTATGGAGCAATTGTTCGAAGTGGCCACCATTCTGCGCTATGCATAGTCTCGCACGGCGACACAAATTACTTTTTAAATTTTGCAACACAAACACATTTTCCCTAACAGTTTGGAAGGCAGAAACAATCCTTTCACGCAACACAGCCGCACTGTCAACTTCTTCAGCATACACCAGTCTTTTAACTTCTCCCCACAAATAAGTCTAGGGGAGTAAGATCCGGGGACCGCGCTGGCCAGGCCACTGGGCCTCCGCGTCCTATCCAGCGGTCACCAAAAGTGTCATTGAGGTACTCGCGCACTATGAGTCCGTAGTGCGGAGGAGCACCGTCCTGCTGAAAATGGAGGTTTTGATAATTGCTCAGTGGCACGTCATCCAACATCTCATCAACCATGTGGTGCAGCAACTCCAAGTATGTAGCGCTGTTGAGGCGGCCCTCGATAAAATAAGGCCCCAACAGGTTCACGCCAATTATGCCGGCCCACACGTTAAAACTAAACCTATGTTGGAATGAGTCCCGTTTTGTTTTATTGGGGTTGTGTTCTCGGTGGGTCCACCAATGTTCATTGTGGACATTGAACACACCGATTCGCGTGAACAAACTTTCATCGGACCATAAAATGTTAATGGTTTGGTTTTCAAGCAACCATCGGCAGAACGCAACACGTGGGGCGGCATCCGTGGGCAGAAGCTCTTGCACTCTTCGGAAGTGGAACGGGTGCAATTCCTCTTGCTTTAGCACATTCCACACCGTTACGTGGCTGATGCCGAAGTGCCGCCCTGCCTCCCGGGTGCTGGCACGGGGTTCATTTTCAAAATAAGCAAGAATTTGTTCCTGCAGCTCCACGCTGATTCCTACTCCGCCTCGACCTTGGGCATGGTTGGGCACGTCAAACTGGCGGTAATCTCGTAGCCGTTGAGTAGCAGCCAGCATTACTTGGCGAGATGGTCTCGGCCGATTCGGAAACATTTCGGCGAACATTTCGACAGCTTGCCGCAAACTATCGCCACTCACTGCGTACAGTCGCACCATTTCCACTAACTCAATATTTGTGTAGTTGTCCGTCATTGTCTTTACGAAACGGCGCGCGGCGTAATGAAAGAGCGTGCGATACCGGCACGTGCGCACGTCACAAAGGATGTCCGGTCACTGAGTGGGCTAGGCTAATTGGGGGTGCGCTCGCGCGGCGTGTTTGTTCTATCTATCTGTGATTGACGCATGCGCATGCCGCGCGGGGTGCGAATGTGTGTGTGTGTGTGTGTGTGTGGATGCGCGTGGTTGCCAAGCCGTCGTCCTTTTATACGAAAATTTAGGGATGCGCGAGATAATTCGATATTAGAGCTGGGCGTTCTCTTTATCGATAAAAAGTGTGACGTCAGAGAATAAAAGAAAAAAAATAGAATCTTCTTTTATGATTGATTTCTGTTGATAATCAGCAGTATAATCACGTCCTAAAATATGGCACGCTTGCAAATTAACACTCTGTATAATATAGGCCTTTGTTTCTTGACAGAATTTACAAATTTTTACTTACATTCCTACTATAAACTATTTTTAAAGTGTTCAATTTTTATTGCACATGACACTAGCTCTGAGACTCGTCAAATTGTCTCTCGACCAAGTCTCGACCTAGGCCTCCTCCAAGTTCTTCCACGTCACCCTATCTAATGCTGCTCTTCTAAAGTTTGTGGCAGATCATCCTCCCATTATTTTTGTGGTCTTCCTCTCCTCCTTTTCCCGTCCCTTGGGCTGTATTTTTTTATTTTTTTTTTATTAGAAGGTGAAGAAAATGATAAGTACAATTAAACATTTGAAAACAAACAGATACAAATAACACGAAGAGTAGGTACTGCATCCTTAGACCTTCACACTGAGTAGTATATAATATAAACATTGAAAAGATGATGCTAAAACAATAGGTGCTGTACTTAAATTAATCATAATTAGCAAAAGGTTGCCCTACAACTTAAGAGATAATTGAACTTGAGTGAGCCTACAAGTTCTTTATACATTTTTGATACACAATCAAAGAGAAAAAAAAGAAAATACACAAAAAATTACGTATGCACATACATGTCATGTTGGATGGTAAGATAACACTAAAGTATGGTTTGGACTTATGGTTCACAGTGTTACGTGGCGTTTGTCCTATAAGTCGCCAAGAGCATCCTCCCCACCTGACTTTTGAACACATTACATGTCAGATTGATATATTCTATTATGCTTTTGGTCCAGTTCTCTGTTTTATCTCTCAGTATGTGTCCTGTCGCTCGAATCGCTCGTAGCCCCGGCTGCCTGAGTGATCTTAAACGATCACGAAGGTTAAGCAACACAGGGCGCGTTCAGTGCATGGATGGGTCAGCGTCTATGCCTAACGCTAGTGGCATTTTTCCGAGCGGTTCCGTGCTTCGCAAGGCACGTTAAGCTGTTGGTGCCGGCTGCCTTCGATAGATGGCAGTCGTTAAGCCAAGTCAGAGGCCTTAGGGCGGCTTGACAACTTCTGACAGTAGACGAGCCACTAGTCTACAAGCCTCCACCAATCCGGACTTGGCCCCCGTGGTGGAGTATGGCCTATACCTTCCTCAGGGAAGAGACCCGTGCCCCTCGGTGGGGACATAATGGGTTGATGATGATGATGTGTCCTGTCTACCTCCACTTTATCTCTCTTACTTTGGTCATGGTAATCAGTGACATAGCAGAAATAACCAAGATTGCTGACGATCGTACATTAGAATGAATAAAAACCCGGACAAATTGGGAATGTAAAGTGTCTTAAAGCAAACCAAACACTTTGCAATACGACTGCCTTGTTGGACTAGCCGTTAAGGGGTTTACTACCAAGATAGAGGGGGTTCGATTCCCACTGGGGGCCGCCGTACATTTGTCCAAATGGCCTCAGTCTGGGTGTATTTCCATGTCTGTAATGTCTTAGCCTGGTTACCATAGCGCAGGGTATCCTAGTTTGGGACCAGGTCAAGTGATTGTGTTATGTGGAAGATATTATATTATTATTATAAAGTGCTTAATATTTTGTTTCTTGTCTGTGTGCAAGTGCAAATAAATAATTAATTTATCTATCATCAAACCCTCCCAGGTGGACTGGCGTCGCAAGTTCATCACGACGGACGCGAATGCCTTCTACGACTCGTTCATCCGCTGGCAGTTCAACCACCTAAAAGAGCGCAAGAAGATCATGTACGGGAAGCGGTATACGATATTCTCGCCGCTGGACGGGCAACCTTGTATGGACCACGACCGGAGCACCGGCGAAGGGGCCGGACCGATGGAGTATACCCTTATCAAGATGGAGCTGCAGGAGCCTTACCCTAAGGTCTTGAAGTGAGTGTCTATTTACTTCTTCTACAAACAAGACTAAACTTTCTGCGTCTTCCAAGATGTCGTTCTTCTTATCTAATCCGCCACTATTTCAGGTAAAGTTTAGCCATTTCTGACGTTCATCAGAGCTTTAGAACTATTGTTTAATTTTGTAGCTATTCCCGAAACGAAAGCGGTTGTATTGACGAATAGATGAAAGGAAGAAACACGGGAAATTTATAGTTTTGTCAAATCATACTATGTACAAAAGAAGAACATAGAAATTTACACAAGAAATTTAAATAACTACATCTAGGATAACATTAGAACTCTTAACAAACCTTAGTCTCTGCCTACCTCTCCAGGATACGGTGATGAGTTTATGTATGTATGTAACCGAATGTGGATGGAAGGGCTGGTAAGGGACGACCCAGACGGACATACTTCGACCAAATAGGGGATGTATTAGCAAAGGGCAAGATAAAAAGTACCCGAAACCGGCGTGCGTGCATGCAACTACTAATGAATGTTGAGGAAGCGAAAGTGATCTGTCAGGATCGTAGCAAGTGGCAGTCCCTGGCCTCTGCCTACCCCTCTGGGATACAGGCGTGAGTTTATGTTTATGTTATGTTACGTTTTAGGAAACTGCAAGGCAGGAAAGTCTATTTAGTGGCAGCGACACTGAGACCCGAGACTATGTATGGACAAACCAACTGCTGGGTCCACCCAGATATCAAGTACGTGGCCTTCGAAACCGCCGACGATGGCGTCTTCGTTAGCACTCGCCGAGCGGCTAGGAACATGTCCTACCAAGGCTTCACTAAAAAGGATGGAGAGTTTGAGGTCCTAGCTGAAGTTACTGGGCAAGACCTCTTAGGATCAGCTGTGAAGTCGCCTCTGACCTGCTACGAGACGATTTACGCTCTTCCCATGTTGACTATAAAGGAGGACAAAGGCACAGGAATCGTCACCAGCGTAATATCGGACTCGCCTGACGACTACGCAGCGTTCGTTGACCTCCAAAAGAAGCCCGCGTTCAGAGACAAGTACGGCATAACGGAGAAGATGATCATGCCGTACAAACCTGTCCCTATTCTCGAAATACCCGAGTTCGGTAACTTATCTGCCATCCACGTGTATGAAAAACTGAAAATACAAAGTCAGAATGACAAGGACAAGTTACTGCAAGCGAAAGAGATGGTCTACCTCAAAGGCTTCTACGACGGCGTTCTAATCGTTGGCGAATACAAGGGGAGGAAAATCCAGGACGTGAAAAAGAACCTCCAGACGAAACTGGTCAATGAGAACACAGCGAAAGTGTATTATGAGCCGGAGAAGACAATAATGTCTCGCTCTGGTGACGAATGCGTTGTAGCTCTGTGCAACCAGTGGTATTTGGACTATGGCGATGAGACGTGGAAGGCGCAGGTAGAGAAAGCTTTGGAGAAAATCAACACCTACCATGATGAGGTCAGGAAGAACTTCCTGGCGACATTCAAGTGGCTGCATGAGTATGCTTGTTCCAGGACTTACGGGCTGGGTAAGTTGAACGTCGAAACATAAAAATTTCATGACTTTACTGTTATAATTATGTGAATCGATGGTTATTAGTCCAGCACTTCGCGGATTATTTTACCATGTCAATAGGATGGGGTTATGGAGCGCTAGCGTCTACCTAGCGCTCCATAACCCCTTCCTATATCAGAAGAGAAGTGAAGACATTTGAAATAACAATGCGCCTGTTTGGTGGCGTCAATTTTTTTCGAGCGGCTGTCGACTAAACATTGCAAAAATTCCTAAAATGCCACTTCTTCCAAACCTCTGTCCGGACTGAGATTGTGTGTAGAAAGTAGTCACTTATTAAAATTTTCATCTGTTTTCCAGGTACCAAACTGCCCTGGGACGAGCAGTGGCTCATAGAGTCTCTCTCGGACTCTACGATCTACAACGCCTACTATACCATCTCGCATTTCCTGCAAGGCGGGTCCTTCAGGTCAGTTCTCACCATTGGCATAGATTGACCAAAATGTTGCAAGAAAATTTAGTTTGGTATCTGTTTTATTTTTTATTTTAGTTTTTTTCTCAATAGTTTATTTAGATTTAACTCCAAATATTGCGATAATTCAATAACCACTCGTCTGCCGCGACACAGATCTGTGTCCAACTTAGTATGGGCCACCTATACGTTGCGTTCCGCGAGGGCAGTTCAGGAGTTAATGAATCTCACTTTATCTCATAAGTCAGATAATTTTATTAATAACTTTTATAACTGTCAGTCAAGAGTGTTGCTGCATGCCTGTAATTAGGTGTTCGCCTTGACTGTAAGCTTTATAATGTGTCCATAATATTGTTTAACGTAACATCTGTTGGCTGTATCTTGAAATCGGAGCGAGTCAGTTGGGCTGTAATTAAGTGTCTGCTTTTACACAACAGGGGTGACAAAGAGAACGCACTAAAGATCAAGCCTGAGCAAATGACTGGTGATGTGTGGAACTACATTTTCTTTAAAGACGCGCCATTCCCGAAGAGCACGAAAATTGCGAAGAAATCGCTAGACCTGATGAAGAAGTCTTTCCAGTTCTGGTAAGAATCTACTAATCTTAATGTAAAATGATGGAATTGCCGAGAACGAGGTTTGCCACTTGCCAAGATCTTGACAAACCTCTTTCGCTTATCGCTTCGTCAACAATCATTAGTAGCTGCATGCATGCTCGCCACAAACACTGCGGGATACATGAGTGTGTTTATGTATGTATGTATGTAATAGAATTGAAACGCCAGTACTCCCTACGTTTAACTCGTTCGGTGCCTACAAGTTGTCGGTCCAAAAATCTGTCTTGAAACACAACGCGAATTTAAAATGCACATAAGTTCTAATCCAATTTGATAAGTCCTAACTTGAGTGTTTACTTTCACGTATGTATGTTCCATTATTAACGTACTGAGCTCACGGCTTGATCGATTTTGAAAAATAAAGTGGTAAATGAAAAGTACAGACGCGAGCGCATATGACGTCACGAAAAAGCAAAACGGATGACTTTTTCATCATCGTTAGCCCACAGCTGCCTACTTCTGAGTATAGTCCGTGATCTCTCACGGTCAGATGGCATTCTTACTAACTTCTGACTCTGTAATGTGCCAAGCTAGCTGATTTTTTCTGATTTAGATCTGTTGGCTACAGTTGTAAGCAATTCGTTTCAGGTACCCGGTAGACCTGCGCGTCTCGGGCAAAGACCTCATTCAGAACCACCTGACGTTCTACATCTACAACCACGTCGCGATCTGGCCCAATGAACAGGACATGTGGCCCAAGGGCATCCGCGCCAACGGCCATCTCATGCTCAACTCCGCCAAGGTTTGTCCAAATTCTAATAAACTAGATTTTAGTTTCCTTCGGTGCTGCAACCCATTGTGGGTCTTGGCCTCTTCGACGACTTTGTTCCATTTTCGCGTTCGCTCCACATTTGCAAGAAGGGAAATAGAGGTGAAGCATTGAACAAAATAGTTACAGCCTTATTTTATAAAAACTCGATTCCTTAAAACACAGGGTTGCGGATGCTGATGCAGTTGCAGATGCTCCTCAGATGCAGTGTAAATAGTCTGTGGTAAAGGGAAAGTCGCGACCACAGACTACTTAAACTGCCTCTGTGCGTGTTTTGGAGGAATTGTGTTTTTATTAACGGTCTAATTACGTTTTTATTACCGATAAATGCCAAACAGACACAAGATAAATTTGGCGCAAAGTTCCATTTTTCATCATAAAATCATAATTCATAACATTGGTTTTACATTTTATCTTCTCTTATCCCTAAGATTTTTAAAACATCGGGCTTACATATTATCTTCTTTTGCCACTAAGATGTCGAAGTCGGAGGGCAATTTCCTGACTTTGTCGGAGTCGGTCGACAAGTTCAGCGCGGACGGCATGCGTCTGTCCTTAGCGGACGCCGGCGATTCCGTCGAGGACGCCAACTTCGTCGAGAACACCGCCGACGCCGGTATTCTACGGCTGTACACCTTCATCGAGTGGGTCAAGGAGGTAGTTGCGACCAAGGAGAGCTTGAGAACAGGTACTAAAGTCTGTATTTTGACCATCAACACCCAAGTATTTCAATTGTTATTTTCAAGGTCAGGACTGATGATGTCATTTAGATAATTGACTGGACAACGATTCAATTTGTGTAATTTCCTTTTTTATGTAGATACAATAAGTGTTGTCTATTTATTTGCTTCTAGCTCGTACAATATTGCCGTGTATATTGTGTGAGCTAGACTCAAATAGTTATTCAGTCCTTTTATTTAATTAATTAACCGTGCTACAATAATCGATTACTACTTGATGACACTTGACACCCCTTTCAGTAGCGTCACGTGGTCTGCGGATGTCCCGCGTCATGTAATGCATTTTTTTTTCGGAGACCAGGTCCTTGGTAAGATCTCTATTATGGAGAATCATGTAGGAAAGATAAGAGTCAGAAAAGAGAAGGAAAGAGATCAATGATATTCTCATCATCAACCCATTATGTCCCCACCGAGGGGCACGGGTCTCTTCCCTGAGGAAGGTATAGGCCATACTCCACCACGGGGGCCAAGTCCGGATTGGTGGAGGCTTGTAGACTAGTGGATATTCATTGAGTTGTAATTACATGTGTATGATCCTATCCGCCGGTTTTTTAATTAAAAAATTCAATAAGGGCCGGTTTCTGAATTGAGAATATCACTAAGTAATAACTTAAGTAGCGTTCTGTCATGCTCTTTTCTGAGAAATTCGAAGAGACAGCACTACGGTTAACTATTTACTTAGTGAAATTCTGAACTCAGAAACTGGCCTGAAGTCACTTAAGTATCGTTCTTTTATTAACTTTACTTAATCATTTACAATCAATTTCACAATAAAGAAACCGGATATACCACCATAGAGTAACTTATATATATGAGAATATACCACCTTAAGAGTCACCCCCTAGTTCTTACTTATCAATGTAACAAGCCAACAACCCTAACCTCAGAATCTCCTTTCAGGCCCCTATAACTTCCACGACAAAGTGTTCACGAGCGAGATGAACCTCAAGATCGGCCAGACCGATGACAACTACGGGCGGATGCTGTTCAAGGAGGCTCTCCGCACCGGCTTCTTCGAGCTGCAAGCTGCCAGAGATAAATACCGCGAGCTTTGCTCTGACGGCGGCATGCATGTCGACTTGGTTACACGGTGCGTACCGCGTAGTATCCAATAACTATCGAACCAACCTACCATACAACGGACTAACAAACTAACTGAACCAACTAGCTAATCAAACAGCCAACTGGCGAACCAACCATCCATCCAGCAAACTAACTAAATAATTATCCAAAAAAACCAACAAACTGACTCGCTCACCGTTCAACTAACTAATCAAACAGGGAACTAACTAACCAAACATCCATCCAACAAACTGTCTAAACAATCATCCAACAAACCAACTAGCTCACCATCCATCTAGGTAACTTATAAAATAGCCAGCTGACCAAGCAAATATCCATTCAACGTACTAACTAAACAACCATCCAACAAACTAACTAACTCACCATCCAACTAACTTGTCAAACAGCCAAGTAACAAACCAAACCAACTCGGTAACCAGACAGGCAGCTGACCAACCAACTGAGTAATCTCACCAATCAACGAACATAGTCAAATTTATGCAAGGCAATAAACAAAATTAGCGGTAGATAGAAAGAGAAAAACCTATGTCCAGCAGTGGGCTATTCAAGCATCGGATACTTTAAACTAGTCCTCATGCTCAAAAACCTCAAGATCGGTCGAACCGACGATAACTACAAGCAGATGCTATTCAAGGAGGCTCCTGGAAGCGGCATGCATGTCGACTTGATCATTAGGTAGTAGGTAAATACTCTTAATAGTCACCCAACCAACAAATGAATCAACAAAATAACCCTTCAACCACCAAACTACCAATATTTGTAACTTGCTTCTGTTGTTTTACAGGTATATTGAGACTCAAGCGCTTCTGATGTCGCCGATCTGTCCTCACGTCGCTGAGCACGTTTGGGAGTTGCTTGGCAACGTAAGTATTTCTCGAATTAATTTTCAATGCCATAACTTTTTCCGCGGTGCCCATTCCTCTTTCTGCCATTGGGACATTTATAGGTTGCTTATTTTATTCGTTGTGTTAATGTGGCTTCATATTTTGACATCAAGATCAAGTTTAAACGCTCTCAGAAGTTTTTTCATTGAATTTTGAATTATTTATTTTAACATAATTCACTTACAGCTAACATGTAGAAGTTATGAAGGTTGTACAAGTTATGTAGTAGACACATAAAACATGATTTTGACATAATTAAATTTTGAGACAACTCAACTCACAAAAGAGAACTTAAAAGTTGTCCTCCTTTCAGAAACAAAGCATCATGCACGCCCGTTGGCCGGTGGCCGGTGACATCGACGAAGTGGCAGTCAAAGCCAGTAACTACCTAATGGACGCGGCGCATTCCTTCCGAATATACCTGAAGAACCACGCGGCAGCCAAAAAACCCAAGAAGGGCGAAGTGGTTAAACCAGCCGAGAAACCGAACAAGGCGGTCGTATGGGTCGCGAAGGAGTATCCCAAGTGGCAGCATATTATACTGACGACATTGAAACAGATGAATGGGGTGAGTGGAGTCGGCTCAACTTTATGGTGAAATATAGTGCGAGAAGTATGTTCACGATTTTTTTTTTCAATTTTATGAATAACAATAATTCAATTGATTTGTTGCTATGCGTCAAAGTGTGTTAAGTGTGTATATTAAGTTTTGAAAAGTTACCTTGTGTGAATTTCTTAAAACTGTATTTTATTTATTTATTTAATACTTTTATTCCACTTAGTCTAATGTAAAATACGGCTGACTTAATGCCATAAGCATTTTCTACCAGTCAACCGCAGGATGTGGAAGAAAATCTGTATTTTAGTGACACGTCTCCAAGCCCCATGTATGTTGGAAGGTGTCACCACACTACAACTGTCATCGGCATTATTTCAGTAACCCAGCTTTATCCCTCAGCCCGCAGGCCTGCCTGACAACAAAACTATCTCGAGCAAACTCGGCGAGGTCGCCGACCTCAAGAAGTACATGAAGCGGGTGATGCCTTTCGTGCAAGCTCTGCGGGAGAATGTGGAGCGAATCGGAGTGGAGGCGCTGTCAGTCGGTCTGCCCTTCGACGAGGCCGCGCTTTTGACTGACAACCTGCAGTATCTCCTCAGCACTCTTGACGTGAGTCACTTTTTAGTGTTGATATCTCATCTTGAAGACTCGTCTTAACTTCTTTCGCACTCGGACGCCGCGAAGCGCGGTAGCGAAACTCGAGTATGTGACACGTTATGTCAACACTATATTTACGTCACGGTCTGTAACGCTAACATTACGCTGAAGGTTCGTGGTGTCAGTGTGCTCAAGCCTAAAAGGAGAAAATGGTACAAAGAAGGTCATCGTTATTTTGTAAGTTTGTTTTAAATCTCTACTTAGAAGGTCTGTGTATTTAACGATCACCGATGGGATGAAAATGAAGTCGGCGACCTTGATAGGGCAGCATTTGAGTAGAGAGACCATCTGGGACTAAACAAAGTTGTAATCCATGCTTTAAACGGGACTAAACAAAGTTCTAAACCATGCTGTAAACGTGTTCTTACTCGTTAGACGGAGAAAGTACTAAAGCACCAAAATAAATGAAATGCGAGGGAGATAAAACACAGAAAGACACTCGTACATTTTTACGCCACGAGCCTTCGTGTTTCGAAGGACTAGTTTCCATTTTTTATACATTCGTCTGTCCAGGAATTGCTCTCGTCTTTGTGTGACAGTTAAAGAATTATTTGTCTCCTCCTCAGCTCGACTCCATAGAGGTCCGTCACACGGACCACCCAGAGGCGCCCGAGAAGACGCGCGAAGACTGTGCGCCGGGTCAGCCCCACATTTCCTTCTCTACGGAGCCGGGAGTAGCTGTGACGCTCGCAAACCCCACGCCGCTTAGCGGGCTGTTTAGCGTCACCTTGCGATTAGCCGATGGTGATAGTGTGGACAAGCTGAAGGCTAAGCTCGCGAAGGAGGTCAAGGGAATTAAAGGTAGGTTGGGTGGACACTTTGTACTGTTAGAATAAAAAAGCGCCCTGCGTGGACAACTGACAGTACTTAATTAAAGGCGCGATCCATTATGCAAGTCTTGCATACAAGTATGACGTCAAATTTGCGTAAAAGTTCCTTGCATTGGAAACATGTCGTCGAGAGTGTGCAAATTACATGCATGTTTTACTGGCATACAAGTGGAGATGTTCAACTGTTGAGTAGGACCGCCATGAGTGGGAGACGTGCTGCTGTGGTCGGTGCTGCTTGCCTAGTCATTTCTGAGATGATAATATATTACCGATTGAATAAAAAAAAGATATATCGTCGCCGGCCTGTTCAGTTGGTTCGAAATACCGTCGTTTGCAATTCGAAACGTGCAACTAACGTTTGCGCGTTCAATTTGCACGTCACTTGAATAGAAAAATGTACAAGCTCAAACTACCTCATACAACATGCAGTTACACTCGCTTTATGTAAATACACATAGCGTTCACATTGTGCACAGTACTAGTTCTAGAATTGTAGCGCGATTAAATGGGTATTGTCTCCAAGCGGCATAATAAGTAACAAACCGCGTGAAAATATGTTCAATTGTTGCGAGTGGGGTATCAAATGAAAGAGGAGAAAAAAAAAGAAGAAGAAGAAAGACATTTATTATACCAACAAGATACATACATCACAGAAACAAAATAAGCATATAAGTAACATAATATGCATAACACAGAAGGAAAACTAAATACACAACAGACAAAACGAATAAATAAAACAGGACTATAGATGTAGCCTGTGGTGTATCTCAGTTTATAAGAAACCTCAGTTTATAAAAATACTATAATATGAAAATATTCCAAGCGACAGAAAAACAGAACTATTTTACTTTATTTCAAAACAAAAACAAACAAACATAAACTCACGCCTGTATCCCAGAGGGGTAGTCAGAGACCAGGGACTGCCACGTTATTTCTTAGTTTATAATTTATAGTTTATAAGTAGTTGGGTTATAGTTCTCAAACTTTTGCTTGTTGGTCAAAACACTTCCATCCATGGTACCACCATGGAAGTCAGTGGGTCAAGACATAGAAATAACGAAAATAATAGCTCTAACCTAAGGCTCCTGCGTAACCAGAATTCCCAGTGAGGTATCCCATGTCGCTTAGTGACCTTCCTCGCATATGAAACGCCGTCAAGATAAAGCTCATTCAGACTACAGACGGTTTTACGAACGCAAGTTCATTAATAACTCCAAGAATCCTTTGCAGAAATAACAGTCGACATCACCTCGAACTGCCTCGTTGGTCTAGCGGTTAACACGCTTGACTACCAAAACAGCGCTCGTGAGATCGAATCCCACTTAAAGCTGCCGTACTTGACTTGTATAAAGGGCCTTAGTCTGGGTGTATTTCCAAGTTTGCGATGTCCTTGCCTGGTTAACATAGTACTGCTATCCGTGGTTTGGATGATACAACGTAACCCTTTGCGGGCTAAATTATGTTCGAAAATTTTAACACCATATCCTCTTTGCAGACGTAAACAGCGTGCAGATATGGCGATACACCGATCCAGTCCTCGGGCCGCGCAAAATCCCCAACATCGGAGACTACACTTCTAAATGCACCGTCCTCGACAACGCTGCAGTATTACGGGTGGACGTAGGCGGCAATAAAGTTGAGCTGGTGTCCAACGGAACGAATATCGAGTTGGGCACACAACTGTTGTATACTTACGAGAACACGGTTTAGATAAGCGCAAAGTGGTATTATTTGTGTCTGTCCTAAGTTAATAATAAATTATTTATTATTAATGGATATGTTTTAATTTCCGGTGTCACCTTTTGCCGAAAAGGAATGCCGCTGATCATTCTGAAAATTTACTGAGGTTGGAGTCATACGGTGATATTTATAAAACACGATTTCTCTAAGACCCCCCAGAGTCAGTTTAAATAGTCTGTGATTACGTCTTTCCCTTTACCACAGACTATTTAAACGGCCTCTGTGAAGTTTAAAAAATTTTTTTTTTATAGATACATACATAAACTCACGCCTGTATCCCAGAGGGGTAGGCAGAGACCAGGGACTGCCACTTGCTAAGATCCTGACAGATCACTGTCGCATGCACGCACGCCGGTTTCGGGTACTTTTTATCTTGCCCTTTGCTAATACATCCCCCATTTGGTCGAAGTATGTCCGTCTGGGTCGTCCCTTACCGGCCCATCCACCCACATTCGCTCGATATACCTATTTGTTTCGTCAATCTTTCTTCCTACATCCTCTCTACATGTCCAAACCAACGCAACGTTCCCTTCTCAATTCTAGTCACTTCATCCTCTTTCACACGTCCACAATGCTCTCTAATCAAACTATTGCGTATCCTGTCATGCAAAGTAACACCAGACTTACTTTATAAATTCAATTCAATTCAAATATTTTTATTCATTGTAAAAACAGAATGTTTACTTAATGAACGTCAATAAGACAGTTGGTACACCAAATAATTATAATGAAACTAAGAGAATTGCGGTTTACATACCTCTTTAATATCATTATTTAAATAACATAGAAACGTTACACGCGAATGTTCAACATTACGAGTGCGATATGGCGGGCGGGCACTAAAATGCTTACAAGATTCAATCCACCAGTAATCTTCGCGTCCATCTTAAACAGACGGCATCGTTGAGTACCAATGATTCGTCTTACGATCGCATGTTAGGGCCTAAATACACTTATCAGTACCAATTTACATTTCAAATCAATCACACAATAAAGTTTCACCATCGACTCCATTAAACACTATGCGTAAGTTTCGCAAATTATACACATTCAAATATACACAACTGCAAACAACAAAAAAGACGTCTAAATACATAAATGCGAATTCTTGCTAACAGTGTATTTAGGCACTTAAGCTTTACAACCACGTTCGCGAGAAGCAAGGCCGAATGGTGTCACTGTCTTATTAGGTATTGCTTTACATTATTACATTTGCGTTTTAGGCGATTCGTTAAGGAACAAACAATAAAAAACGTTCACGTCTGAATACGACCACCCAAAGGTTACATGATAACGAGAGACGTCACATAAATGAGTAGAAATATCTAACTGTGTACTCAGAAAAATGTTTCATCTTAGAAGCGTGTCTAACAAAAAGTAGTATTCTCAGAGTCCTAATGGTTCCATATAATGTAATCCAATAGACTGTTTTATCGCGAATTCAGGCTGGGAAATTTTAGGAACTTATATAGTGGACTTCAGTCATAACTTATGTACCCATTTGCCTTAGGGCTACCGGTCGCTCGAGTGAACTCTGTACGCTCACCCATATTTTATGCGTTTTTACACCTTCTGCAGATACATTTTGCAGCATTTTAGCAGCGTTATTTATGCTCGCGACTCCCCGCCCTGGTCATGTTTACATACAGAGCTGCCTAAACAGTTTTGTCTTGTGCGCAAATTGTTAATCACCGCCTCTATCTATTCATACAATCGGAAGTATTCCTCGGCCTCTTTCCCCGCGAGAACAAAGCAAAGCCTACGTGGCTGGCGTGTTTGCGAACAGTCCTTCCAGGTTAGCCCCCTCCGGTGTATCTACCAGTGGGCGCGGCTTCTCCTTGGGAGATGCGTTCATGTGCGGCAGGTCCATAATGAACACCTCCTTCTTGAATAACTGCCCGACGTTGCGGCCGATTAACTGTGGACGAGAATGATCGCGGGGGTAAGACTATTATGAACTCACGACGAAGGCGCTCCGAGGGTGAACATTGACGCTCTAGGAACAAAAATACAGACCACAAGGGTTCGAAATCATGTCATCGGTGACATTCCGCGGAAAATGATGTTACTTTGGTTGTAGTCTTCATGTTCTTCATGATCCGCCTACTAAATAATAGTTCCATGTAGTGATATTAGCATGGCAATGGCTGTTATAGACCTTCTTGTTCAGTGTCAAACTTGCAATCGGTCTCCGAAGCCAAATGCCAATGAATGTCTACACTACAGAGCAAATTACCTGAGCTGTAAATTGTCTAGAGAATAAAACGTCTCCCAACCAAAATGCTTAAAATGCATTGTTTTCTAAGTAGTAAATCGTCTAGAGATAAAAAATTCTACCAAGCAAAATGTTTAAAATGCAATAAATCTAAGCAGCAAAATACGTTAAAAAAATCCTTTTTTATACATAGAGATAGAGAAGTCATTGGGCATAAAAATGGAAATTACATAAATATTTCTTAACCAACAACGCAAAGCCCAACGGAGCCTGATGTTGCACCTGAAAAGAAGCCTCCACGTTACGATTATACCGAAACCCTAAATGCGTGACAGTTAAATACTCCAATATGGTACATATATAATCTTTTAGAACCACCTTGCGCACTGCAGTTTCGACCCGCGCAGTCCCAGCCCGCTTAAAAGAATATACCGATTTTTTCTCGGGAAATGGAGGCTTGATGCTAGAAAGCAGCAAGCCTTAATTTCCCGATTAATATAAGGCCCAGATCGACTACTGGCTACCTATTACGGTTCCAAAAGTAGAGCCCTTTAAAGGTCGGACGGTCGGACAGACAGACAGAACGCGTAGGCAGAGCAATAGGGTCCCGTTTGGCACCCTTCGGGTACGGAACCCTAAAAAGGTTTTACTCTAGCGGTGATCTTCTTGAAGAGTTCTCGCTTGGCCTTGCCGATTTTGGAGAGGTGGTCGGTGTTAGCGCTGAGCTTCTCGTCGAGCCGGTGAAGGCCTTTGACACAAAAGAAGAAAAACCTAAAAGGAGTTCTTACCCTAGCGGTGATCTTCATGAACAAGTGTAGCTTGGCTCACTTCTCGTCCAGCCGGTGCAGGATGGCTTCAACTTGAAATAAGGAAAAACCTAAAAGGTGGTCTTAACCTACCGGTGACCTTCATGAACAAGTCTGGCTTGGCCTGCTTCTCGACCAGCCGGTCTAGGATGCCTTTAACACAGAAGAAGAAAAACCCAAAAAAAAAATTCTTACCCTATCAGTCATCTCCTTGAATAGGTCTCGCTTAGCACCCTTCTCGTTCAACCAGTACAAGACGCGTTTAACACAAAAGAAAAATACAAAAAGGAGGTCTCACTCTAGCGGTGATCTTCTTGAACAGGTCCCGCTTAGCACCCTGCGCATCCTGGGACGCGTTTAGCACAAAAGAAAAAAACAAAAAGGCGGTCTCACTCTAGCAGTGATCTTCTTGAAGAGGTCTCGCTTGGCCTTGTCGATCTTGGCGGGGCGGGTGGTGTTGGCGGCGAGCTTCTCGTCGAGCCGGCGCAGGTCGTGGGCGTCCACGTCGGGGATGGCGCCGAGCACGGCCAGCACCGACGGGAACCGCGGCCGGAGCGCCTCGTACATCTGCGGAAGGCAGCAGAACCTCAGTGACAGTGCCACGGCGAGGGCGCCGCTAACCCCGGCACCAGAAGGCCAATTTGGTAATTAGGCCTGGTGGCCTAATTGGCCTTATGGGAAATCGGAATTCAGGGGGGCGGCTAATCATGGCCAAGATATAAGACCGCTTAAACTGATGTGAATGTGAAACTGCACTGAAGCGCACTGAATCGCAGAATTTACATTAAAACACACTGTATTGTGTCTCCACACCCGAAAAAAATTACAGTTTAAATAGAATTTAAGCCTAGTATTGTTTTTAACCGACTAAAAGAAGGAGGTTCTCAGTTTGACCTGTTTGTTTGTATGCATGTTTGTCTGCGATTATCTCGCGTTTGGCTGAACCGATTTTAAGGCGGTTGTCAGAAAAGTATTTGTTACATTCTGAAGAAGGTTTTGGTATTAACAGATTTAAAAAAGGGAGGTTCTCAGTTTGACCCATATGTTTGTATGTATGTATGTTTATCCGCGATTATCGCGCGTTTGGCTAAACCGATTAGTAAGACAATGAAAACTAAAAATAGTGAAATAAAATAATTTTAACAAAAATTAAGAACCGCCCTCAAAAATACCCGTTAACAATCAGACTTGAAGTCGACGTCCTGCTATACATATCGAAACCACGTGTTTAAAAAGGACGTCGACTTAATTGAAGTCGGATTGTTTACGAGTATTATTATGTGTAATTTTTGCAGGCGGTTCTTAATTTTTGTTAAAATTATTTCTAGGTTTCTTTTTGCATAGCAGGGTCGCCATGTCAGTAGGCTATTTGTTGGTGGTGTTTCATGAGACGCGTACGTACAGTTTGATGTCTTATATTGGACTCTCTACATAAGTACTACACAGTGGTCAACATATATGGGGCTCGGAGGTGTCACCACACTTCAACCCAACTTCTGAACCGCTTTCGATAAAAGTTGGCTAGATAGTAAATTCCTCTTATGTCTCATTGAGCTAAGAAGGGGCGCTTGGTAGTAGAAGACGGCAGAACCGCCTTTGCTCGGCACGGTATACGCTAAAGTAGACTTTAACCCTTTACCGGGCAGTGGTACAATAGTTCCCACCATAAATTGAACCTTATCACTTTGAAATAAATTCCAAAACCTATGAAAAACTTACACTAGCTATGCCCGTTGATGATGAAGATGATTCTTTCCGACTGGGTTCGGTCACTGCGACCGATACGGCTGGGGAGAGCGTCGGTCATGTGCTATATTACTGAGCGGCTATGCGCCTGCCCTGTGGCGCCGCATTAAGAATAGCGTCACTCCATTTCCTCCCGTGGATGTCGTAGAAGGCGACTAAGGAAATCAATTACCAGGAGACGGACAGCAGCGTCTTCCTGAGATTCCAACCGCATACTGCGATCGCCAACCCGCCTGCCGAGCGTGGCGATAAGCGTAAAACCCCTCATGGTTATGAAAACCACGAGGGAGGCCTATGTCCTGCAGTGGGCGTCAAATGGCTGATGTTGTTGATGCGCCTGCAACACTTTACCCAATCTCATCTCCAACCTGTAACTGTCGTGCTGGCCGTGGGCTCTCAACGCCTGCAGTACTTCAGCCAGGGCTCCGCTAGCCTCCGCGGCGTCCACGCGGCCGCAGTCCAGCGCGGCACACCTAACTTCGCGCATTCAGTATCAACTGTCACCTGTACGGCCAGCTGTAGCAGCGCCGCCTGGTTAGCGTCGTGCTGGCCGTGGGCCCGCAACGCCTGCAGTACTGCAGCGAGCGCCCCGCTAGCCTCCGCGGCGTCCACGCGGCCGCAGTCGAGCGCGGCCCGCACGGCGGGCATGGCCAGCCCGCACGCTCGAAGCGACGAGGTCGAGTCGCCCCAGGTTAGCGCGCGGAACACCTGCGCATATTATTTTTAAAAACATATTATCATGTGTACACAAATCATCAACTTCCACAGCCCACCGCTGCCCGCTGCTCCCTTTTGCCCCAAATGCCATCTCTCACGTCCCTCGCCATCCGCATCCACGGACATTTCGGCGACTCGTAGACCACAACTTAGTACTCATGTCATATTATTACTTTTATATCGTGTAATGGTTGTGATCTGTTTTGTACACCAAATAAAATAAAATAAAATTCACTTAACACAAATGTGGAGATTAGCAAATGTGTCGAGTAGAGCACGGCTTTGGGGGGGGGGGGGGGTGGGGGGCGCGCGCGGGTCGGCGCTGCACACTCACCGTGTAGAGCACGGCGGGGGGGGGGCGCGGGTCGGCGCTGCACACTCACCGCGTAGAGCACGGCGGGGGGGGGGGGGGCGCGGGTCGGCGCTGCACACTCACCGTGTAGAGCACGGTGGGGGGGGGGGGGGGGGGCGGGTCGGCGCTGCACACTCACCGCGTAGAGCACGGCGGGGGGGGGGGGCGCGGGTCGGCGCTGCACACTCACCGCGTAGAGCACGGCGGGGGGGGGGGGGGCGCGCGGGTCGGCGCTGCACACTCACCGTGTAGAGCACGGCGGGGGGGGCGCGCGGGTCGGCGAGCACGAGCGCGCCGAGCTCGGACACGTGGTCGGGCGCGCGCAGCGGCGCGGCGGGCGCGTCCTCCTCCATCTCGGCGCCCGCGCTCTCCGCGCTCAGCGGACCGCCCACCAGCGCGATCTGTCGGGTATTTTGTGTTTCAAAGTGCTATACAGTAATACCCCGAAATTACGCGTTAGGTGGGACTGACCGATAACCCTAAGTCGAATTCGCGTAAAACAGGGTAATTTCGCATACAAAAAAGATACATAAATCTTGTTGGAGTCTTCTAGCTATGCTATGCGTTGATTCCGTGTGACTAGTACGAACATAATAATATACATTACCAGAACAATAGCGTGAGCAGTAAGTCTATACTTATGTAATAGATAATCGAGAATTGTGTGACGCTCAAACAAAAGACGAATAGATGAGATTTTAAAATCGCGTAACTCCTCCTAGTTAGCGTAATTCGAGGTAGGTATTTAAAGTACCTGCAAGGCCTAAAAATACAAAAGCCAGACTCGATGCCGCAAAAAGCTTCACCGAAAAAACATAATTTTAAGAATGGCATAAGAACATAAACAATACAAATGAAATACGGGTGCTTAAAAGGCACTGACTCAAACGCTAAACAAGCATACCCCCTGTTACCTACAAGTGCCGTAGCACAGGATATTGAATTTTACCTACTTGGAGCAAATATTGAGCCTCTCGTGACAGTAAAAAGCCTAACACGTCAGCTAAATTCCGACGCCTGGCAGCCCTTGCTATACCGCAAAGGTTAGAAAGAGCTTCAAAAAAAAATCAAAACAGATTTCACGTGACAACTGGGCGACGTGATTTTTTGCTTAGAAATAGCTTGCGGGTCAAAGAAAGAAAGAAAATACATTGTAAGAAGACATCACAAGAACTACAAAGAAATTAGAAAGGAAACATATGTTTCCATCGGAAAACCGTTTACATAGGAAAACATCCACTTAAAACAAACCGGCCAAGTGCCATTCGGACTCGCGTACCGAGGGTTCCGTACTCGCGCTTGGCCGTTTTTTACAGACAGACAGTAATAGGGTACCGTTTGACACCCTTCGGGTACGGAACCCTAAAAATGTAATACCAAAAAGACAAATGAATGCCGATATAGCTTATAAGCGGGTCTCTGTTGCATGCAAAACAAAAAAAAAATGCAACCAGAGCGATAAAGGTCACTTTTTACACTAATCCCACTCATGTTGTCGGGGTCGCCGGCACAGCGTTATTACTTAGTGTATGATGTGTACTGTACAAACCTTGAGCACTTCCAAGTATTCCCTCGTCAAGTTCCTAACTAGAATGTCTTCTAAGACCTCTTGAGCGTCACTGGTGCCCTCCTCTTCTAACTTGCCCGACTCGTACAGCGAGGTTATGTACTCCCAGCGCTGGGACAGGTGTGAGAGCACTGGAAAAGGAGGCCCACTTACTAATCGAATTACATTTAAGTAGAGAATCATCATCTAATTGTACACAAAAATGGAAAAACGATGTAAGTGATCACTTATATTATTTTCTAAATTTCGATTACCACTGGCTGGTTGACAGTCAGCTTTTTACATTGTTTCCTGTTCAACGAATAACACTAACACGATTTTAACACTTTCGATGTGTGACTACCAAAACAGAGGTCTCGATTCCCGCTGGAGGCTACCCCGTCCAAACGGCCTCAGTTTGGGTGGGTTGCCATGTATCTTATGTTCTTGCCTGGTTATCATGGCACAGGTTAACCTAGTTTGTGACCAGGACAAGTGATTGTGTTGTGTGTAGGAAGAAGAAACAACTTTTTACTTCAACAATTGAAAAGGTCCACAACAACAACCCTTATATTACGCATACCAAATCCTGACGTTGGCTAGATCAGCGAGCCCAGCATTGGTAGTACAATGGCACAAGTCACGCGTTTTGTGGGGCTTAAATATCATTTGACAATTCATGTAGTGAAAACTCGCGATTTTTTACATTTAAACGGCGCGACTGCCGGTGTCGTAATACCAATTCTGGACAACATAGATATCAACTAGACAGCTAGTGAGAAGCAAGTGACTCACTGAA
This sequence comes from Yponomeuta cagnagella, assembly GCA_947310995.1. Classification (NCBI taxonomy): domain Eukaryota; kingdom Metazoa; phylum Arthropoda; class Insecta; order Lepidoptera; family Yponomeutidae; genus Yponomeuta; species Yponomeuta cagnagella. The sequence continues at coordinate 17,646,144 of OX371267.1, forward strand.
AGGCGCCACGTGCTCCAGCACAGCACGGCCACATCCCGCAGGCGCGCCCGCCCGGCAGTGATGCAGCAGCGGTTTCAATGCGCTGCGTACGACTGCGCGCACCCAGTGGTTCGGAAGCCACTCTAACCCGTGTCTACTTACGGCAGCTACAGCTAGAGAGAGGCAAGTGACTCACTGAAAGGCGCCACGTGCTCCAGCACGGGCACGGCTACATCCCGCAGGTGCGCGGGCGGGCAGTGATGCAGCAGTGGCTTCAAGGCGCTACGCACTATCGCACGCAGCCAGTGATCCGGCAGCCACTCCAGCCCGTGCAGCAGCGAGCCCGCCAGTGCCTGCGCCAGCCCCGGCACCGAGTACAGCTCGCGGCCTAGGGTCGTGGCCGCTGACCCGACCAGGTGGCACACCTGAGGGCAAGTTGTCGGGTCACAACAGTGCAAACGACTGACTTGGCTGATTCGTTTGACGTTTGGAATAGTGAAAGGGTTGTGGTCGAGGCGTCGTTCTAACGCTCGCGGAGGCCCAGCAGGTTGTATTGCTTCGCTAGAGGCAATTTGAATGGTGGCGTGGTGGACGGGTCACCTATCTCCCTCTAAAATGGTTGAGACTGGTGATGGCTGACCCCTGCGTTATGCTCGTGAACGGGTGCTGTTCGTGCTGGCCGCAGCATTAATGTTTTTCCTACTTTTGTAAGAAGTGTTATTTTGGCTTTTAAAGTTATTGGTGGCAATCACGGAATTATATCATATAGGCTTTGATGTATAAGTTTAAAATGATTTGAGAAAAGATGGTCAGAGTGGAGTTTTTTTTTCCCGCTGCCTTTTTCTCCACTACAAATACGGCGCGAAGGCAGCGGCTAACATAGTAACATAGTACATTGACATTCAGCAAACAGAATTCTTTACATTGAAATAAATTATTGATTTCTTGAGAGGAAGCGCTAAGGCGAGCAGTGTGAGCACCCCCACTGCTCTACACTCACAGTGTATTGTGTACAGCAATCTGATACTGCGTCGGCTGCGCAGACTTGGCAAGTTGTGTTGTTCAGCTGGAGACAGTGCTAAGGCGAGCAGTGTGAACACCCCACTGCGATTCTTACATTTTTCTAAGTTTTGTGACTTAATAACCGACAAAATCTATTACCACGGTGTGCCATTCTCCTTCTTTAATTTTTTGTCGATTTGGTTACTGACTCTGGTGTTTTGTGTGTTATCCTCTTTCATGGTACATGCCCAAAATATTGCTATCAGTGAAAACTTTTTGTTGGCTTTCTGTATGTGTGTAAATTTAATGTGTTAAGTGATAAGTTATTAGTTTACCCAAAAAACATTAAATTAATAAACAAAATATTATCGTCTAGTGCGAGGCTAGTGGGCTTAATCGCGCGCGGCTGCAGATATAGTAGCATGATAATTAGATCTAAGAAATTGTAGTGCCCTTACAGGGCGTAGAGCATGAATTATTTTTTAAATTATTATTACCACCTGTTTTATTACCATGACATGCAATAAATAAATGATGAAATGATACTTGGCAAGTTGTATTGTTCTGGAGGCAGCGCTAAGGCGAGGGGTGTGAACGCCCCACTGCGGTACTCACATTGTCATGCAGCGTGTGCAGGAAGGCCTGCATGCGGTCGGGCGGCTGCGAGGCGTCATGCTCGCGCTCGCGGAGACCCAGCAGGTTGTGTTGCTCCGCTAAAGGCAGGGCGAGGGCGCGCGCGTGCGCCTCGTGCCTATAAGATAAAATAATTATTAAATGTAATGCTCACTCAGGCCTGGTCTTTGAACAGGAAGTCCAAACTCAAGGTTTGCCAAAGGGTAATATAGCGCAGCAAGCTAGGCTTAATAAAATTGGCAAGTTCAAAAGGCACTGCTGGTCCTATATGCCGAAGAACCGATGGTCGCAAAGGTTCTCGTGTGGCGACCATGAAGTGGCAAACGCATTGTAGGACTCTCAACAGTTCGCTGACGATCTGAGGCAGATTGCTGGCAGCAGCTTGATGAGGATGATCAAGGTGAGAAATAAGTTGCTTGCCTTCGGTGAAGCCTATGTTCAGCAGCGGACGAATGCCAGCTGATTGATTGAAGCTAGGCGTAAAAAGGATCGACAACATCTGGAAAGTCACGCTGCGCACCAAAACAAAAATCACTGACGTTGAAGCTGCGATGGCTAAAGTCAAGTGGAGGAATGGGTGCCGTGTGATGTCAGGTCAGGTCGTGCGGCTCACCTGAGGGCGCGCGCGGCGGGCGCGTGCAGGTCGTGCGGCTCACCTGAGGGCGCGCGCGGCGTGCGCGTGCAGGTCGTGCGGCTCACCTGAGGGCGCGCGCGGCGGGCGCGTGCAGGTCGTGCGGCTCACCTGAGGGCGCGCGCGGCGGGCGCGTGCAGGTCGTGCAGCGCGCGGGCCAGCGCCAGCACGTGCGGCAGCAGCGGCAGCACGTGGCCGGCGCACGGGTTGCGCCACAGCGGGTTGCCGCTGGCCGACACGCCGCCGCCGAATCCGCCGCGGGACGCTCTGGAGAGGAATGCGAATGACCGTTGGTGGGGAAGTAAGTAATTTCGTTTATTTCCTTCTCACAGAGGTATCAAAACATTTATAGTAGGTACAATTTGAGTAATCAGGACTAATTCCTATGTGAGAGGCTGGAGTCCATACTAGGAAAGATCCTGTGTGACAGATCTCCAACGCAACGTATAAATCGGATACGAACACCCTCTAAAATTGTTGAGACTGGTGATGGCTGACTCTTGCGTTGTGCTCGTGAACGGGCGCTGTTCGTGTGTCTGGTCGCAGCGTTAATGTTTTTCCTACTTTTGTAAGAAGTATTATTTTGGCTTTTAAAGTTATTGATGGCATTGATCATTGACTTTGCTGTATTAAGCTTAAGATGATTTGAGAAATGATGGTTAGTGTGGAGTTTTTTTCCCGCTGCTTTTTACTACACTACAAATACGGCCCAAACGCAGCGGCTAACATAGAAGATAGTACATTGACATTCAGCAAACAGAATGTAAATTCTTTACGTTGAAATAAATTATTGATTTCCGTCGGCCGGTCGGACGCCCCAAGTATCGCTGGAAAGACGCGGTAGAAAGAGACCTGCGTGAGCTCTAGGTGATCGGAGGGAGCCAGCGCAGGGTAGGGAAAGATGGCGTCTTAAGGTTGCGGAGGCCGAGACCCATTTTGGGTCCCTGAGCCAGAATTAATGATTCTGAAGCTTCCGTTGAAATCAATCGGTATGTCAATCTCGTGAAGTGTAACCTCCGCTTTGCACTCACTTGTCCGGGTCGTCGGGCACCTGCGTCCGCTTGACGACGCCGAGCGCGAGCGTGAGCGCGTGCAGCAGCGTGCGGCGCGCGCGGCCGCGCTCGTCGTGCGCGTCGCTGGGCGGCGCGTCCAGCCCCACCAGCCGCGCCAGCCCGCCCGCCGACGCCAGGTGCGGCCCCAGGGCGGCCCAGCGCGAGCTGCAATCGCCTAGCACCTGGAAACAATAACATTCCTTACACTAAAGTATTGATGCTCGTAGTGCATATTATATATACATTCGGGGCAAAACTATGACAAACACTATATCTCAGATGTCAACACCCACTACAGCTAGATTACAAAATATACACTACTAGCTGTCCCGGCGAACTTCGTACCGCCACAGAATCCTTTTATACGATTCTTGAAAAGCGCCATCTATTTTTAAAACACGTTCGCTCGCACAACGCCATCTATTTGAAACTTAAAATTAATATTATCCCACGGGAACGCATTACCGGGATATCAAGTATGCTATGTCTCAATTCAGGTCTTTGTCTATCCGTACGCCAAGTTTCATGCAAATCCGTTCAGCCGTTATTGCGTGATTGAGTAACAAACATCTAAATAACTTCACAAACTTTCACATTTATAATATTAGCAGGATTATGCAACAAGTAACCTAAGGTGCCGATATACATTATGTAATTCAATATGTAATAAAAAAAACACAAATTACTTATACAATTTGGTATGTGGAGTGTGATGGACAGGTAAGTGTAGGTACGTGTACGAAGGAGCCGGGGTGAAATGGAGATGAAGGTATTACGTGTGTTTGTGTGAGAGTGGATGTGTTATGTGTATCTGTGTAACAAAAAAAAAGAAAAGATGGTAAGAGAAAGATGGGCTAGGATAATTGCATTTGTGAGGCAAGCTTTTACTGTATGGCTTTTAGTAAATCCTCCGTTTTGAGTAGTCATAAGGAGCCATTTCTTTGTTGCAATAAAACCCTTAATTTAAAAAGATGGTATATATTAAGGGTTTTATTTATTTTATTATAAATGTAAGAGCCTAGCAAATAAAAATGACGCCGGGAAAGGTCGGTTCTATGGGGTACTCGGTCGAATCGGCGCCTTTTAAGCACTAAGAAATCGTAGGACATAGATGCGTGCTTTCAGAGAACGATTTGCAACTTATACGCCCTTGTAGGATTCGTATAGCTATCCTGTATCCACCAAAGCAAGTTCGAGATATGGTAAGATCAGGCAACAGAGGGCATCCTACGTATGCGAAGTCTCTTGTAGGATGACGCTGACTACCATACCATAGCCGGGACGTGCTGTGTATTTTCTTATATTTTCTTCTCTCTCGCTATCGATACTCCTAAAATTATTGTTGGTCCTTCGAGCCGGATATGAACCGGCGACTTATGTATAGCACACCATAGTCGGGACGTGGTGTGACGACGGATAAAGTAGATTGATCTACCTCTTAGACTAGCGCTTTCTACCGCTCGTAGCAGCAGAAGTGATCAGCGACCTGCAGTATACGTCCTGTATGGTGACACTATCTACCACCCTAAGGTCGGGACGCGGTGTGCACAGTTTATAATCTGTCAACGGAGGGTGACCCACCTATGCGACCACCGCGCTCTGCAGCTCGTAGCAGCAGAAGTGGTTGGCGAACAGCCAGTATCAACTCCTGTAGGGTAACACTGTCTACCACACCAAAGTCGGAACGTCCTGGATACGGTATACAATGTATTTATCGGATGGTGACCTACTTGTGCGACCAGCGCGCTCTGCCGCTCGTAGCAGCAGAAGTGGTTGGCGAACAACCAGTATCAACTCCTGTAGGGTAATACTGTCTACCACACCAAAGTCGGAACGTCCTGGATACGGTATACAATGTATTTATCGGATGGTGACCTACTTGTGCGACCAGCGCGCTCTGCCGCTCGTAGCAGCAGAAGTGGTTGGCGACCAGCAGCAGCGCTTCCTGTAGGGTGACACTCTCTACAGCGCTGAGGTCGGGACGCGCCAGCGCGGCGCGAGCCATCGCGTGCAGACGCGGAAATACGGGCAGTAGGAGGAGCGGGTACTGCAATCAAGAGATACTGTCTATAAACAAGCTGCCAGTTTAGGTACCCTATGATAACAGGATTAAAAGTAAGGATTGTAACGACACCGCACACTTCTTAATACTTTAAAGGATTTAGAAGTTATGTTGGAACAAAAAAAAAGGACAAAAACATATACTCGTACACGAAAAATTAAAACATTATGATCCCTTTTTAGACGAGCAGGCTTTGCTGGTCTGTGTCAGGAGTATGTGGAAGATGCTGCACTGACAACAGTCTAACTCTGAAATATAACTATGAGTCGTAATAATGAGCAAATGACTATTGTCACAATTTATTCTTATAACAATGAATGAAAATACTTTCTAAGGCTCATTCAAATTACAAACGTGGCGCGCTCGGCCTCAAAGGATTTGTGGAGATGGTTAGGCAACAAACCTAAAGTTAAACGAACTGATACAGTTTGCATCGCGCCTTTATGGTCTGATTGGAATGGCTACCATTGTTGTTGAACACTGCATTTCGTGATCCTGTGCGTGCGAGCAAGATTGTTGTTTTTACCCGACTACTTAGTAGTTATTAGCGAAGACAGAAAGAAGTAGCGTGCCTTGGGGTAGTGGACGTGTACGGGCTGATTGATTGATTAGTAGTTATCGTTCAGCAGTCGGAGTTCGGAGAGTTCAGTTTTTTAACGCCTAATTTTAGCCCCTAGTGATCTCACCTTAGAACCCAACTTGACCAGCAGACTAGCGGCATGGCGGCGGACGTTTTTGACGGCACGATCCCGACGGGCGTCGGGTGAACTACCTTCATACACTAGAGCTGCGAATATTTTGTCTAAAACTCGTGGCAGGAGATCGGCGCTCGCGCTGCCCACTCCAGGGCCTGTAGGTTAAAAAGGGATAATGTAGTCTGGAACATACTAGTACATTGAAGTAGGCTAGAAATTTAAATAAGTATTTGTAAGAGACATACATTATTTTGCGCCCTTCTTTCTATAATTGTATACCACCAATGAGAATGAGTGGATAAAATGTTCATCGTGATTTTAAAGCTCATAGGCTCTATGTTAATTATAAAGCTTTCACTAAAAAATCCGGACTGAATATGGGCACCAGGAGATTAAGAACCTTGTAAATAACATGGTTGTGCCAATGTCGCCACTATATTTAGCCCAAAAGGACTTACCCGCGAGCTGGCTGCAAGCACAGCTGAGGAACACGAAGAGCGCCGACACGAGCGATAGGAGCAGCGACAGCGCGAGTGGAGCGGGCGGTTCACACGCCACGCAGCGCGCCAGCAGCCGCAGCCCCGACACCACGTCGGGCCGCGGCTCCGCTACCAGCAGCCGGGAAAGTACCACGTCTAAGACCTGTGGAGGTGACACCAGGCGTCATGTAAACGATCCATCAAATTGTATTGTTTAGCGTACCATTTCTTCTTGCTACAAACAGAGGCGGACTTGCTTTACCTTTGGGCCATGCTTATATTCTATGTTTTAGCCCCGGTTTGAAGGGCCTATCTGAAAATCTGCGACGTTCCGTCACAAATTATGTAATACAAAAAATATATAAACATTGTAAGTTAAGAGCTTTAAAAACTGTGTCCTATGTGAGACCACCTGAGTGTCTAAAGCCATACCTAAAAGGCCAATTTAGCTTCCAAGACTTGCCATATGCTTAATGAATGTAATTAACCGCTGCAAATTCCGACGAAAAAAAAAATATAACGTCCACACAATACAATAAATTATGCTGGTCCCTAATGTTAACTGCCACGTTGGTGTAAGTCAAAATTTTCCTGATTGATCGATTTCCACATCTTAAACCCGTAAAGGTAAACGGAAACAAGTTCTGTCACTGTTTGCTAACTGTAAAAGTAATTACTTACCTGTGATAATGCCTCCCATTCAACGTGCAGCGGATGGCTGGTGTCAAGTTCTTGTGGGCAAGAGCCCACCTTGTCGAGAGCAGAGTCCGTCCATTGTTCTACGTAGGACCACGTAACTAACGGGGCCGCTGACATACAGTGTCTGGGAAAGAAGTAGTCACACTTGTATTTATTTATTTATTCAGATTCTAGAATCATCAGCTTACAAATCTTATAGTTGTTCTTACAATAGGTAACTAAGAGCTAATAACAGATTCTCGCCTGGAAATATTAGGGGTTAAAGTATGAAATTGCCGTTTTATTGCAATAGGTTCTTTGAATTGACATAGAATCTTCATGGTTTGGGGTTTTCGAATGAAACTTTTTTCAAGTGGTTTCTATGATGTTCTTTTTTTAAAAAATGTGAAACATTTGAATATCGACTTTCAATTGTTTTTGTTATTCAATTTAGACAAGAAAGATGGATACTGCGAAAATTCGAGTGATTTTTGAATACGAGTTCCGACGCGGAACTAACGCGGCAGAAACAGCCCGCAATATCAATGCTGCGTTTGGAGAGGGGTCTACTAATGAACGCACCGTGCGATTTTGGTTTAAACGCTTTCGTGATGGAAATTTCGACTTAAAGAATGAGCCACGAGGAAGACCGCCCACACAGGTGAATAACGATGAATTAAGAGAGATAGTGGAAGCCGACCCTAGTCAAACTACCCAGGAATTAGCGGCATGGTTTAACGTTAACTTACCCACAATATTAACTCACTTGCGTCAAATCAATAAAATAAAAAAATACGAAAAATGGGTGCCTCATGATTTGACTGATCTGCAGAAAGAAACGCGTGTTGAAACTTGTGTTGCCTTGTTGATATTCAATATTCGATATTCAAATGTTTCACATTTTTTAAAAAAAGAACATCATAGAAACCATTTGAAAAAAGTTTCATTCGAAAACCTCAAACCATGAAGATTCTATGTCAATTCAAAGAACCTATTGCAATAAAACGGCAATTTCATACTTTAACCCCTATTACAACATAACAAAAAGTTTCATTCTTCATGAAACACAAAACTTACACTAACAGTAGACAATAAACTGGAAAGAATGATTTTACAATACACCCTATAATTATATTAAGTATCTATGATCCACCGGCAAAGAATGGCGCACTAATTAAACTTCTTAGTGTGTTGGACCCCTGTATCGAACAAATCTATGTCTTGATGTCCAAAAATTAGTTGATAAAATTGTGTCATTTTGGATATGCCAGGATTCTCATCTATGACCTTATTGTGACGAAACCCGAGTGTCCGAGGTGTTCACATGCCTCAGCACTTGAAATTGACAATCAGCGGTGGCCTGGCGTGGTGATCACTCCAATGCTCTCATACTGAGAGAAGACCGGTGCCCTGCAGTAACATAACACAAATATAGACATAGTGACATATAGGCTACTTATACATACCTGAAGCTATCCAACATCTCTGTGCGGCATCTGCTAAAGAATATAGCGAACTCTTGCTCGCTATCATAATCCATACAGGCGTAGGCCACTGCATCGTTCACTCCACTGACTCGCGACGATGGGTATGTCACCTAGAACAAACACTAGTGGGGTCAACATAGTGGGATGGGGGTGAGTAATTTAACTCAGCTGAGCTAGCGCGAAATTATTATTCTTTAGTAGCGGATTACTGCGTCCTATATTCACCTCCCTTAATATTTATGAAGTACTGTTTATAGGTTCGCTCCTGCAAATCCATCTCGAGTGCAGTTGTCATATGGAGGAAAGAGTATTTTATGATGACTGTGTGGCAAAAATTCTTCTACACTTTGGACTTTAATAACGTTGGGAGCATTCCTGGCGAAACTTTCCCGCACCAGGCGTATCATTATACGCCATAACGAAACATAACTTGACCAACTAACTGACTGCGCATGGACTTATATCGAGTCTCATTTGCGAGGAGGACAATGGATGTGAAGATTTTTGAATGTTTCAGAATATAGTCAATTGCCATTTTTTTTAATTTATTAAAAAATGATGGTCATAAGTGTCTGATGCAAATATATCCCAACAACGCGGATTTTTAGCCAACTTAAATGCTGAGCATTTTACCTTACTTTGACCTTTCAATGCTGTAATAATTGATACAATAGCCCTTTGTTTGTTTCTCTAGTGGATCTTCCTCTACAAAAGATCAAATTAGATTAGATTGGAACACTTTATTCTACACACCAGAAAACAAAATACATTAATGGCTTATGGCCAGTTTCCGAATTGAGAATTTCGCTAAGTAAATAGTTAACTGTTGTCCTGTCTCTTCGAATTCCTCAGAAAAGAGCGTGACAGAACGTTACTTAAGGATTTACTTAGTAATATTCTCAATACAGAAACCGTGTTATAATTCTCAATAAGTTACGCCGTATTTAAATTTTTATTTTAGAATTAAATCTTTATTTTAGAAATGGTCATGTAAATGGAACATAATCCGAGTGTTACCTTGAGCACTTTAGGCGCAGCGGACTGCAGCCAGCGCGGTACGACTGCCAGCACGGCCGGCAGTTTACTGATCTGCTCGTGCTTGAAGAAAGCCAGCCACACGGAGTTGGCGCTCTGAGTGATCGTCAGGGACGGGTGTGACGTCATCACGAGCAGGCTCTCGACGAGGACCGGCATCCAGGTGTCGACGTTCGTCACGCAGCTCCATAGCGACGTGAGCTGCTGGCCGAGGCCCGCTAGCACCTGGCGCACGGGGAAGATACGTTTAAGAAGGTCCACACCTGGTTCGCTAACAACCAAGATCATTTTCAACGCGTCCGATCAGCATCCGAGAACTTGGGTTATCAATTTTTTGGACAATTTGAACAGTTTAAAGAGGCTGATGAGGCTCAAACACACACACACACACACGCACGCACGCACGCAATCACGCACGCACGCACGCACGCACGCACGCACACACACACGCACACACACACACACACACACACACACACACACACACACACACACACTGTACCACTCATACATTGTCATCTGTTGTAGCTTGTAGCTAGCATACATCAGTAAATACTCAAGCAGCAATGTAATAAAATAGCTAACTTTCGCAGAAGGAAGGCGCTGCTGTCTGTCATACAGTTTTTATAACTAGTACAGACATCATCGTTCTAATCCTATCATTAGTTAAATAAAATTACATTCTCTCCAACTATGCTAAAATAGGATAAGTAAATTGTTAAACTTTTCTGATTAAAATCAATTTCAATTTCAATTTCGATGATGACCGGCCAGGCGGATGGCAAACGTGCCAGAGGAAGGGCACCGACAAGATGGTCGGATGCCACAAAAGCGGCACCCGGTGGCAGCATGTACCAGGCGGACCACATGGCGGAAAACCGTTCGCGCGTGGAAACGAGCGACCCATGATCGCGACTCTCAGTCATGAGGCGACGACGAAGCAGAAGTTAATGATTGCAGAAATAATAATAACTTCCACACAATACAATCACTTGTCCTGGTTCCAAACTAGGATACCCTGTGTTATGTTAACCCGTCAATGACGTTACAAACATGAAAATACATGCAAACTGAGGTCATTTGTACAAATGTATGGCGGGCCCCAGTGGGAATACTCCCCTTATTCCCCTTTCACGTGACTACATCGAGCTCAAATCAAACCTTGTTGTAAAGTAATCTGTCGATAGCGTAGTGGCAATCTGTCAGTGTCGTTTATCTGGGTGTAAGCAGTTTTCTGAACCACCATCAAAGTAAGTCCAAAAATGATTACCGACCTGCGCGAGTTTTTTCAGAAAGAGATAAGAGGGCTCGTCGACACTGTTGATGCTGGCGACGGCTGCGCGGTGGACGCACGAGATCGCGTCCTCGCTGAACAGTATCATCAGGGGCTTGCGCTCTTTTGTCTGGGGGATAAAAAGTTAAATTTGTCATAAAGATAAACCATTTTTTGCTGTTACAATTAAATTCACCTATGTACTTTTTAGGGTTCCGTACCTAAAGGGTTTCTTTTTTCTCGTACACTAACAATCTGTTAATCTACTATTAACGGCTGTCAGTTGGACAAAGTGCATGGAAAAAAAAAACGGTCCAATTGCGAGTCGGACTCGCGCACGAAGGGTTCCGTACCACTATCTATACAACATTAGACACAAAAATCGAAAAAAAAAACGACGAAAATCGCGTTTCTTGTATGGGAGCCCCCCTTAAATATTTGGTTTATTTTAATTTAATTATTTATTTTTGAAGCTAATACAGAACTAAATATTCTGTGAATATTTCAAGCGTCTACCTGTTGCCGTTATTAATATCGAGCAAAAAAGGGCAAAAAAAATACGTTTGCTGTATGGGATAAACATTTATTTCATTCTCTTTTTAGTATTTTTTGTTATAGTGGCAACCGAAATTAATCATCGGTGAAAATTTCAACTGCCTATCTATCACGGTTCATGAGATACAGCCTGGTGACAGACAGACGGACAGACAGACCGACGGACAGAGAAGTCTTAGTAATAGGGTCCCGTTTGGCACCCTTCGGGTACGGAACACTAAAAATTATCTTTCTACACCCAATATTTTTAAACGACCAATCCAATGACACCCCACACTATGGTGTAGGCGAGAAAAAAAAATGCATTTCTAATTTAGGGGTACCTACCCTAACAAAAAAATATTTTGTGTGATTAGTATGCCAAATTTCAGCTTTCTCGTACTAATCGTCTCCGAGCTAGGCCGCGGACAGACAGACAGACAGTCTCGACGGACATCATCATCATCATCATCAGCCACTTGACGCCCACTGCAGGACATAGGCCTCCCTCATGGTTTTCCTAACCATGAAGGGTTTTGCCATAATCGCCACGCTTGGCAGGCGGGTTGGCGATCGCAGTATGCGGTTGGAATCTCAGGAAGACGCTGCTGCCCGTCTCCTGGTAATGTATTTCCTTAGTCGCTTTCTGCGACATCCACGGAAGGAAATGGAGTGACGCTATTCTTAATCCGGCGCCGACGGACAAGGCGAAACTATAAGGGTTTCTTGTCGACTACGGAACTCTAAAAACAGGGGGTTAGTAATTCACCACCACGTCAGCGACTCACCGAGCCCTTCCTGTTAACGAGCTGCAGCAGGCACTCGGCGGCGGGCAAACGGAACGCGTCGTCCTGCAGAAGTACGCACAGGATCTGCAGCAGCCGCCCGTTGTTCATCACCACGTGGCTCGTCGACACCCACTCCACGAACCCCGTCAGCGTCAGCAGGACCACCTGGGGTTATGCGGGAAGCTGCGGTAGTTCGTTGGAAAGCTTGCCTCACATGGGTCGTGGGTTCGAATCCCAGCGTGTACGTTATTTTTTTATGTTTTATCGTGTCTGTTTATTTTAAAATTATAAGAAAAAACATCACATAATTTTTTGTGTCATAGGATTTAAAGCGTTATTAATTGTCAGCAGGTTACCCTTTCTTCTTAATAAAAAACCGGACAAGTGCGAGTCGGACTCGCCCACCGAGGATTCCGTACAAATTTGTAGATACTACATATTATTATAAATAGTTCAGGAAACGAGACCCGCAGTTTTTTCCGAGCTTTTCCCGAACTTCGAAGACTTAACTTTTTTTTGTTTTAATTACAAATGTATAGTTTCCACATTTTTCCCTGTACTTGTAGTATAAGACGATACTACTTGTGAAATTTCATAGATCTAGGTCAACGGAAAGTACGCTATAAGTTTTGATACCTTTGAGTGTCGAAACGTCAGCATGAAGCATGCGATACCCTCGCTTGAAGCGCGCCGACTGCTAGTTAAGTTGTATGGTAGCGGCAAGCGCGCTGACTGCCCGCAGTTGACTTTTTACAACGATACATACTATTCGATATGTTACAGCCAAAGTAATAAATCTGGATATTATACATAATGACTGGTCATTATATATAAAAGCCAAATTCACTAGACAAAGTAATAAATTAATTATTCAGTTAAAAGTATCGTTTGGCAAAAACGGCGGTATCCCACGTTTTGCCATATCATAATGTAGGGTACCTATGACTTTTCCATGCACCAACCTTGTTTAAGTTTGACACAAAACTAAGTTTTTTAGTGAAATATTTTTTTCGCTTTTATATAAAAAAAAAGAACTAACACCCGAACTTCGAACCTATTTTTGCTTATGTGTACTTACCTAACAAACAAAATGCGAAATATAAATTTAATCAAACAATTATTTGCTATATAACACTTGCCAAAATAAAACGTTAGCATAATAAACGTTAGTCTTAATAATAATTATCACTTTATCTAAACTGAGTAGACATTATATATAATGACCAGTCATTATGTATAATATCCAGATTTATTACTTTGGCTGTAACAGATACACAACTTAATACCCAAAGTTAGTCGCTCGGTTGGAGCCGTGCCATTGCGGGGCCTGTACAATGTGCTCGACCTTTACTGCTCCGCGTTAAAAGCTAGTTCACCTGCACGACGCGCTCGTTGCTGGCGGCAGTGAAATCTCCTGCAGCTGTCTTCTCTCGGAACTCTTGGACGTGAAGCTCGATGAGGCGCATGAAGAAGGCGAATATCTCCGCCATGTTGCTGGTCAGCGCTTGGTATATGTCCTTGCGGCGCTGGTGCTGCTCGAGGGTCTGTCGGCAGTTGGAACGAGTTGAAAGAAGAAAGATCATATCGAACATTGATAAATAGTCACAACTGAAAATTTATTGAAACAAACTCAAATATTGACAATAGTTACAAATGATACTTGATTTTAAAAGTATAAGGTCAGTAAAAATAACGGTACAGTTATAAATTAATAGTATTCACTGATTTCTTGTATTTTCGTGAATAAGTGTGTGACTAATTCGACCTTCTAACGTTCGTTTCACACGTGAATGAAAGTATTTTTAATATTTTTAAATAAGAAACGCCAAGTCATTGACATATTGGTATTCCGTAAAAAAACAAATGTAATAAATGTAATATCTTTTATAAGGTGTCTTTTTAGTTTTGTTTATTTAGAGAGTTCAATGGTATCACTAGAAACTGACACCTCGTAAGATCTCAGTTGATGACGTACTTTCGTGCATGACGCAGACGCACATCCGAATAATATCCAAATCGAAATATTCGACCCAAACCCTCAAAATAATCTAATATCTCGAAAAAAAAAACAGTATTTAATTTTTTAGGGCCATGCCCATTAATTTGCTAAAACTTTTTACTAAAGAAAAAAAAAATGACAATAGTTAGTAAGTTACATATAAGTTTTGTTTGAGTGTCTTAAATGAGCTTGACTTGCTATTAGCATCTTCAATACTTTTGACCTGAATTCTGCTTACAAGCTAAAAAACAAATCCAATTGTAATAAATGGAAACTTGGAAAAGATTTATAACTTTCTTAATTATTGTAAATGATTGTTCGAGTGACGGTTTGTATTCAGGCTTGTCCGGAACCTATTCTATCGTAGTATTCCGCGAGCAGGGTCGGCCACTGCTGGGGCCACCCGATAGTAACCCACCTGTAAGGTAGCGACATCCTCCACAAGACGTAGGAACACGTGCAGCACGATCTGCGTGTGCATATGTCCCCTGGCGCAGGCGTCGCTGAGCTCCGCGAGCAGGGTCGGCCACTGCTGGGGCCACTCCCGCTTGATCATCTCGACGATGACCCGCGCGAGCGCGTCGTTCAGGTGCGGTGTCTCCCAGCCCCCCATGTACAGGAGTTTCATTGCGTTTTCCTGTGAACGATGTCATTATTATTATCATCAATTAATTTATTGCAAAAAAGATACATTACAAATTCTTACACATAAACATACATACATACATAAACTTACGCCTGTATCCCAGAGGGGTAGGCAGAGAATAGGGACTGCCACTTGCCACGATCCTGACAGATCACTTTCGTTTCCTCAACATTAATTAGTCGTTGCATGCGCGCACGCCAGTTTCGGGTACATTTTATCTGGCCCTTGGCTAATACATCCCCTATTTGGTCGAAGTACGTCCGCCTGGGACATAAAAGTTCTGCAAAAAGTTACATTCTGTGCTTGTACATCCCTTTTAAAAAAAATGTTATGGGGTATGTTTATTTCACAGCTGTTACGTACAATATGAAATGCACTTTAAGCGCGGTTTTATATTTTTCTTGTGTTAAAAGGTTGCACACAATGCTTCTATTTCATCAGCAGTCAACTACCAAGTATAATGTGATGCGTCAGTATAATATTATTAGAAAATACGTCAAGCCGTAAAATCTCTGGGGCTGATTTTATAGTCTGTTTTGTAATTACAACTTCAACATAAATACCTATCTACCAAAATAGTAAAACAAACAAAGTAAAACCGATGTAAAACCTAACTGCATAAAAGTGGGTACTCGCGGCTGCAGGTGATATAAATTACTTCAGCCAGATGTCGCTGCCTGTACGTACTACAGAGAAGTTTGTAAAGAGGTTCGAAATTTCGCCGATGCCCACTTGCCCACTAGCTCAGTTGGGAGAGCGCTGGCACGGTTAGCCAGAGGTCGCGGGTTCAAGCCCCGGCATGGGTGGAATTTTTAGCCTCTAAATAGGTTTTTTAAATTGTCCCTAGTGCAACAAAAACAATATAACAAACAAAGTGTTAGTCATCATTAAAACACACACAATGCAGTCTAGGTCTCAGTGATTTTGATACAGACATATCTGGGGACTTTGCAAAAATTAGCACCTACTTTAACTCATCTACTGTCAAAAGTTGTAAGTTTTTTTATGCACTTTGGCCAATGTTGATTTTGGCACCTGTTATACAGTAGTTTAAACGACACTTTGTGTACGACAAACAAGGCGAAAGAAATGACATCACTAATAACATGCAACCCAAATGATTTCCATGATGTTACCCAAGAGCAAAATTATTCAACTACTTGAGATTGTTGTTTATTACTTTGTGTGGTAATATTAACCATAGATTTTGCTTAATCCTATATCGTTTCTGATGTATTTTTCGACTTGTTTTAAGCACCTGATTACTAATAAAAGTAATACTTATTCATATCTATACTCTGTACCAAATCAAGATTATCTTGATTTAAACAAACAATTACCTACTTTGATGTATGATCAAAGGGATAGTTATTATAGCGGTGGTGGCAGAGCGGTAGAATGCGTAATTGCTACATGTTGGGATTTGGAGCGGTCATGGGTCCAAATCCCAACATGTAGCAATTACTTTATTTTTTAAGTTATGTACATTTGTGAAGTTATCGTAGCAATACCACTCGCTAATGTTGAAGAAAAATTTCGTGAGTAAACCTGAGTGTCAGAGGTGTTCACACAACTCAGCACTTGAAATTGCCAATCCGCGGTGGGCACGCGTGGTGATTAAGCCAATACCCTCTCTCCCTCTCTGAGAGAAGGCCTGTGCCCTGCAGTGGGATGTATATAGGCTTTAAAACAAAATAAAATATATATATATATATATATATATAAAGTTATTTTCAGAATCAATGAGATGAATTAATTAACCGAGGGCCAGAATACTGTTTCTTCTGTAGACATTAATCACTTAATGATTATACCACTGGTTTTTTTAAAAGAGAACTTTTATCTGCAAAAGGACACAGACAGAAAATCACAATGTTATATCGCACCTTGATAAAGATCTTCTCGGCCTGCACAATCTGCGTCCAACGGTATTTGACAGTGTGTTCCATCAGCTGCAGTCCAACATGTTTCACCACAGCGGAGTATTGGCCGCCGCTGGCCAGCAGGAGGCCCGCCTGGGCACACCATGGCGAGTTCTCTTTGAAGCTGTGGAATTGAGAGGGGTTGGTCTGGGACTGTCTAGAACGTAATTTGACTACAATTGATTTTTGCCTAGATCTTAGTGACTACTGCATAATGCGTTGAACACTCAAATCTACCAAAACACAAATTGACTAGTAGTAGAATAACACATTTTGCCAACTTTTGTCTGAGGACTGGAATGGACTATCGTACTTATCTGTGAAGTGATATTGTTCATCTTTATTAGCTCATCACATCACCTCCAGCATATTATATATGTTATAAGTAGTACTTAACTTAAATAGACAGGTAAACATTAAAAGATGGGAAATAAATTTTCTACCTGGATGTCAGGACAATTAGGGTTCATGTCACTATGCTATGTAGGAAACATATGCACTAGTCAATTTGTGTTTTAGTAGATTTGAGTGTTCGACCCATTATGCAGTAGTCACTTTAAGTTCGAGGCAAAAATTAAATGTAGACAAATTGTGTTCTAGACAGTCCTAGACCAACCCATTGAGAGATTGAAGAAAAATGCTAGAGAAAAAAGGAAGAAACTAAATAAATTTTGTTTAAGAGCACAATACCAAACAAAAAATAATAGATGGATAGAGCACATTCAAGTATACAACATAGTTATATCTGAGATACAGCGGTGGTAGCCTAGTGGGTAGAACATCGGACTCGGAAGCGAGAAACCTAGGTTCGATCCCCAGTGCGGGCATGTACCTATGACTTGGTTTTCTAAGTTATGTACATTTGTGAAGTTACAGTAGCAATACCACTCGCTAACTGTGAAGGAAAACATCGTGAGGAAACCTGAGTGTCTGAGCTATTCACATACCTCAGCGCTTGAAATCGCCAATCCGCGGTGGGCACGCGTGGTGATTAAGCCCATACTCTCTCCCTGAGAGAAGGCCTGTGCCCTACAGTGGGGCGTATATAGGCTGCGTATATATGTATATATATATATCTGAGATTTCTGCTCTTAGCCTCGTATTTGATTCATTAAGTATATAAATTATTCTAAAGAATTGGAGTTTGTTTCAACTAAAAGTAAAACTAAAACTACCAAGGGCCGGTTTCTGAATTGAGAATTTCACTAAGTAAATACTTAAACGCTGCGGCAAATTATACAGAAGACTGAGGAGTATAATTTGCCATTCTGCTTAGCGTTTGTGAGAAAGCCTTCGATTCGATCGAGACATGGGCAGTGCTCGAGTCTCTCCAGCGTTGCCGTATTGACTATCGGTATATCGAGGTGCTGAAGTGCTTGTACAACAGCGCCACCATGTCGGTCCGAGTACAGGAGCAGAATTCGGAGGCAATTCCATTGAGAAGAGGCGTGAGACAGGGAGACGTTATCTCTCCGAAACTGTTCACGAACGCACTGGAAGATGCCTTCAAGCTTCTGGAATGGCAGGGACGCGGCATCAATATCAATGGCGAGTACATCACGCACCTTCGATTTGCCGACGATATAGTAGTCATGGCAGAAACGACGGAAGACCTCGGCGTAATGCTCGAAGACCTCAGTCGAGTTTCCCAACGTGTGGGCCTTAAAATGAACATGGACAAAACGAAGGTCACGTCGAACGCCCGTGTTGTGCCCACCCCAAAAACATTGGGGAACTCGACTCTCGAAGTTGTAGACGAATACGTCTACTTTAGGACAAACGGTCCAACTTCGTGAAAGAGGTCAATCGTCGAATCCAACTCGGCTGGGCAGCATTCGTGAAACTTAGAAAAGTCTTTTTGTCTAATATACCTCAATCGCTCAAGACAAAATCATATAACCAGTGTGTACAATTTTGCCATAAGTCATCACTGGTAACGACCAATGATGACTTATGATAAAAAGATAAAGATATTTATTTGTGAAACATGGCACTGAAACATGGTCTCTCACTACGGGCCTTATTTAGTAAGTCGAAGTGGCAGTGGGCGGGGCTCATATGCATGCTGATGAGCATGATACTCAACTGATGGCCAATGGGGCCGAAAAGTTCTCGAATGAAGACCACATATCGGCAAGCGCAGCGTGGGACGATCAGCCACAAGATGGACAGATGACCTCATCCAAGTGGCAGGAAGGCACTGGATGCAGGCCGCTTCCAATCAGTCTTTATGGAAACCCATGGAGGAGGCCTATGTCCAGCAGTGGACTTCTTGTGGCTGAATGATGATGATGATGATGATGATAATGAAATACTTAAGTAACATTCTGTCACGCTCTTTTCTGATAAATTTGAAGACACTACATTTAACTACTTACTTTGAAATTCTCAATTCAGAAACTGGCCCTAAGAGGGACAGCTCAATTTGATACTTGGTCAAATTCATCAGACAAAATCATTGTCATCAACATGTTAAATACAACTGCTGGGTTGAAAATCAAAGGTGCCAGTCAATTAACCCAAATATAATCCATAAGCACTGGAAAAATATTATGAAACAAAACCTGAGTGATAATATTATATGAAGCAATGTGTTAATTAACTAATTGAATAGTAATGTTTTAAATTAGGTCATTGAAAAGCGATGAGTTAAATTACCTAATTGAAAAGCAAAGAGTTAATTAACAAATTGCTTCAAGAGTCACCTGTAAATAAACAAGAGTAGTTTTTAATTTTGTGGGCAAAAACATATTTTCAAATAGTGAGATCCTGGATTTGATACCAGCATATATCAATGACTTGATTTTCTCTGGTCTCTGCCTACACCTCTGCAATACAGGTGTGAGTTTATGTTACGTTATGTTCAATTCTAACTTGGGAATTTGGTGTAGCAATACCACTCTTAAGGTTAAAGAAAGCCAAAAATATCTTGAGGAACCGGTGTGTCTAAAATGTTCACATACCCTAGCTCTCGAATTTTCCAATCCGTCATGGTGATTAACCTCTCACTACAGTGCCCACAAAGCAAAACACCATAAGTTGAGACCAGCCACAGCAACAATAACTGACATTGATTATTTGAGCATCTAGTAGTATTTGATGTGACTACATGTTTATTGAGTAGTATTGAGAGGAATATGTGAAACCCAAACTCTTTCTCTTACCTTACCTTCCTCAGGGAAGAGACCCGTGCCCCTCGGTGGGGACATAATGGGTTGATGATGATGATGAAACTCTTTCTCCAAGAGAAGCCTTGTCCCCTGCACAGTTAATCTCAAAGTTACGATTCAATCACCTATTTCCCAACAAAAAAGATTGGCACTCACCTCTCACAGGCATTGTAAGCCTGTGAGCGAGCCTCATGAGACACTGTAGGGTCGAGGGTCAGCTCCACAGCCCGGGCCAACTCGTCGGCGATGAGTGCCACCTCGCTCGCCGCCTCCCCACCGCTAGGTGCCCCGTTCATAGTAGCCAGCAATCACTGTATGGAACAAATAAAAAGACAAACATAAGCTAAACTATAACTATGTTTAAGCAGTCATGTATTAAGTAAACAAACGATTTTACAGTCCTAAAAGCACAGTCTATCAAAATAGCTATGAGAGGCTTTCGTTGCAGGTTTATTAGAAAAAAGTCGCAGGAGCAATGCATAGTACGGAGTTCACTTTTATGATGCAATGAAATTTTTACTCACCTACTACTGACGACAAAGTTATCCCCATAGAACGGACTTTTTCAATTAGTAGCACATTTGTCACGACACTGAAATAAAATTGCACAAGATCCTGAATTTATTGGAGGTACTGCAACTATCGGAATAAAAGAACAAATGACACGACCGGGCGCAGTCACAAAAGCATGATTTTTATTCCACGAAAACAGCCAGTATCGTCTAACTAACCCATTCCAAACTATGTGTACTTTTCGATTATATTTTTCCTGACGTTATTGAACGCTCTAAATCGTTATATTTAGGGTAAAAACTAGGAAATTAAATTCAAAACATTGGAAAAAACCTCGTGCCCAACATCTTCAACATTACAGCCACAGAGTACATTATTTTTCTAGCCATAGACAAAATCTGACAGCTGTATACTCATTGCTACTACATAGGTACTCTTTTTTTTTATGCAATGAATATTTTGCATCGAAACACAGGGTAGAGTAGACTCACCTTGTATGCCACAGAAATAAAAGTAGAGACGAAACAGAGTAGGAACTCCGTCAGTTCAACAGTAAATTAATAACGGCTATGCTTGAATGACCGTTTGTGACTAAACTAACACTTTCTATCCTATAAGCAAAGGACGTTAGAGATACCTACTGACTTCATATCATAAGTCAAGGAAAAGAAAGGAAAGTCAGCTCAAAGCCCATCTCAAATTATGACGATTCTGCATCCAATGCATGCAGCTGATTTTTCTCATCCTTTGAAAAGAGTTAGGTAAACAGGAACTCCCCTACATACACTATACATCCCTCTGTCATTTCTGTCAACAAGGATGCCACACAAAGTTTGTCTTGTCTATAGTCGTCCTTGTTGTTTGATTGAATTTTCATTTCAATGGTGTTATCAAAGAGTATGTAATCACTACGTTTTATGGGTGTTATGAGTTGATTGAAGTTTGAAGTTGGCAGAATACGACGTTAGTTTTGAAAATATTTCATTAATTTCGTCACGAAAACGCTTATAATCAGTAGATATAAAATAAAAGACGTTCTTGAATGTGAAAATGGAGAAGAAGACTTTCCTGGAGCCTTCACTGGAGAAGCAACTAAAGGGACATAAGAATGCAATCACAGCTTTGCACTACAGCCCAAATGAGCAACAAATCGCCACCAGCTCCTTGGATAACAGCGTCTTAGTAATGAATTCACTATCATAATTAATTCAAGAGAGTTATTTCTTGATTATTTATAAACACTTCAATTTCACTTTTAAGTGACTAACAAAAGGCATTTCCAGCTATGGGATCTCCGCGGCAACATGCGAAGCTACAGGTTCCAGGGGCACGACGAGGCCGTAACTGACGTCACGTTCTCGCCCACTGGCAAGTACATGGCGTCAGCGTCCCGCGACAAGACAGTTAGGCTGTGGGTGCCCACTGTGACCGGGAGCACAGGGATGTTTAAAGCTCACTCTCAGACTGTGAGGTCTGTGCAGTTCATTTCAGATGGCAGCAAGGTTTGTGTTTAGAGTAGAAATATATAGTTAACACTTTATTGCAGAACCAGAAAAAAGAATTACAAGATTTACAAGTGATTTCTTGTACTCTTTATTGTTACGGTCTTATAAAAACATGGTTAAAACACTCAACAAAATGCTGATTAAAATAGCCTGTGGTGGAGATTTTACAAGGAAAAGACATAACCACAGATTAAATAAACTGCCTCTGAGGAGTGATTTAGAGGAATTGTGTTTTTATAAATAGGCACGTAAATGTTTAGATTAGATTAGATTAATACTCTTTATTGCACACCATACATTATAAAGATACATGAAAAATCTGAAATATGTATTATATAAAATTAAATATCCTAAGTTACATAGTATACAACTGGTTACGTAGTATACAATGTTCAGCATGTTCACTGCCAAAATTTACTTGTTTAGTGAATTGTGCATCACTGCAGCAAGATGAAAAGCCTTTTCTGTGTTTATTAATACCTTTTCTATGTCCTTTCCAGATACTCACAGCCTCAGATGATAAGATAGTTAAGCTATGGTCAAGCGAGAAGCACAAGTTCCTATCTTCCTTCGTTGGCCACACAAATTGGGTCCGCTCTGCCCGTGTGTCTAATGACTGCTCTGTCATAGCTTCCTGCTCTGATGACAAGACCACTAGACTATGGAATCCTAACAGTGGAGAATGCATTCACATTTATAAGGACCAGAAAGGACATGGCTTGTGTCTGGCTTGGCACCCATCTGGTTGTTATGTTGCTGTGGGAACATCTCAAGGGAATGTTAAGCTGTATGATATTCGGACTCATGATCTTGTGCAGTATTATAGGTAATTAAAAATGTTAAAACTCTTTCAAGGTTCACTAGAGGCCAAATGCTCCTAGTTTTTTTTTTTCACCAAAAAAAATATTTTAATAATATTAATTTTCCTGTTTTCAGCATACATAGTGATGCCATTAACAAAATATCATTCCATCCCAGTGGCAGCTACATTATTACATGCAGTAAAGATGGAAAAATGAAGGTTTGTGATTAAAATAGACCTTCAGTATTCTGCACATTTCGATAAATAGATAATAATTTATTTGTGATCAATTATTGGCAGAACAGTATTTGTCCAGAATCTTCTATTCTTTCAGTCAAGTACCTATGTGGCCAAAGAGCATACGAAAAAATCACTGACAGCTGTTAATAGATATCTAGAATACATGAGCTGTACATGCACGCAGAGCTGATGGCCGATGGGGCCGAAAAGTTCTCGAGAGGAGACCACATATCGGCAAGCGCAGCGACGACCAGCCACAAGATGGACAGATGACCTCATCCAAGTGGCAGGAAGACGCTGGATGCAAGCTGCTTCCAACCAGTCTTTTTGGAAATCCATCGAGGATGCCTATGTTCAGCAGTGGACTTCTTGTGGCTGAATGATGATGATGATGATGATGATGAGCTGTTAATGGATCAACAGATATCTAGAATACATGACCCAAAAATCTTATGGTGTTTGTTAGGTAAGTAACCTCAAAATACAACTTTAGTTCAATTGTATTTAATTTTATTTCAGATCCTGGACTTGCTAGAAGGTCATCCAATATTCACTCTATCTGGTCACAGTGGATCTGTGAATGCTGTGGGTTTCTCCCCGAGTGGCGATACCTTCGCCTCGGCTGGAGATGACAGACTGGTATGTAATACTTGGCTCTTGTAAGTAAATAAAACGGCTTATAAACAAACTTCATAGAAAGAAAAGTTTTTGGCAGAAGCAAGATTCAAACCTGCCCCTCAGCCTATCGCTCAGCGCATCCTCTTCAATGCAGATATCTCACAAGTCCGTAATATTGGTGTGCTCTTTAGCTGCTAATTTACCCTTACACTATATTTGCCTTTCCTATAGATATAGAGGGGTGAGTAGTAGAGTAGCCCCCAGTTCCTTATACACTAATGAGGTGTTAATCTACTGTTAACAGCTTTTCCGTGTGGCGCCGGATTAAAAATAGCGTCACTCCATTTCCCTCTGTGGATGTAGAAGGCGACTAAGGAAATTAATTACCAGGAGACGGGCAGCAGCGTCTCCCTGAGATTCCAACCGCATACTGCGATCGACAACGCGCCTGCCAAGAGTGGCGATTATGGCAAAACCCCTCATGGTTATGTAAACCACGAAGGAGGCCTATGTCCTGCAGTGGTTTTCATAACATGTACAAAAAACAATCGACAGCTGTTAAGGGTAGATTAACAGACTGTAAATGTGCCAAAAACCGAGAGTAATTTAAGCCTGACTACACCACTTCTTAAATGTCACTTAAGTAGTCAATTAAATCGAAACATATTGTTACAGGTATTTGTCTGGAAGACAAACTTCACAGAGCTCCAGAATGATGAGAACGAGAATGTCTCCCAACATCCAGCTGCAACGCCGTGCCCAGCAGGGAGTGCCTCCCAGAAAAACCAAGCAAACAAATTAGGAAGCACTAAGGTTAAAAAAACTCAGTTATCGTCATGTAAATGGAGATAGTGCTTGTAGTAATTGTTTTAACTAAATTATTGTATGAAAGTGAATGTTGGTAAAACAACTTTGTTTCTTTTGTTCAGTTTAGCTGTAACTGTATATGCGTATGGCATTTTAAGTATGTAAATAGAAAGCAGGTAAAATAATACACAATTCACCAATGAAAGACCATAGGAAATCATCTGTATATAACCCAAGCCCCAGAGCCCCCTAAGAATGAATTTTCCAATGGTTTGTAATTAGAGAATCGGTATGTACCTAAAATATTGTTCCTTGAGTAGATTGGAAACCATGTAGATTTTAGTTGCAGTTGTAAAAATATAGTGAAGAGAACAAATAAATTAATTTGTATTAAAAGAAAAACTTAAGTTAACATTTGTTCTCATTCAGGATTGGGTTTTGGAAACAGCTGAGTCTCAGTATGTCATAGCCATTCAAAAAGTCGAATTCAGAGAAAGATGCAACGAAATTAGACATAACAATAAGGCTCAGAGACCAGCTTCTTTATAATGAGCGCAAATACATCAAGGTTCTAATTTAATTCATTCACAATCAGGGTGCGAAAATATGGAGCAAATGCTATCACAGCTCTGTTTACCCTGTGACGACCTTTGTCCATATTGATGGTATCGACACATCTTCAGCAAATACCTCCACAAGACTTCCCAGCTTGAGAGAAGACCAGCCTTTAGCAAACAGCACTATGTTAGACTCAAGCATGCCTCAAAGGTCTAGTAACATCATAGAGTGTCATACCAATTGTACACAAAGAAATCCTAACATTACTTCAGTATCTCACTCGAAGTCTTGTCCAAGAACTCCTAAAGTTTCTGATGCTCATAACAATTCTTTAGCAAATTCTCCAAATGTTTCCAATGGATGCAACACTAATTCTCGATGCAATACCAATTATTGTCCAAAGATTACTGCAATTGTTTCCAATGACATAAATTACTGCCCAAGAAATCCTAATCTTTCCTCAGAGGCTACTTACTGTATTAATGAAGACCCATCTTACGACATTGGGCACATAAGCCATATACCTAGAGCTCCACCAACTCCTACCACTTACACTGTACCTAGCCTTGGCCAAAATATAAGTAGTACTTGTGGAACTACTCAAAACAGGATTCCATCTACCAGAGCTACACAAAATATGACTGAGTCTATTGAAAATACAATTATGAGTACCTCAATGCCAGGTGGAACTACATTTTGTGAAAACGAAAGTCTTTTTGGAATGATAGCTTTGAAGGACAATGATGTCTGCTACACAAGTGGCACTATAGAATGGGTTGGGCGAAAGCGAAGCTACCCTTTGAATACTGGGTTTAAAGTTATCAATGACAACTGTAAACATAATCCTAAGAGAGGCAGTGAGTCAAAGAAGAAGCGAAAGCTTGATCGGACATTTACTGTTGGGCCAAACAGCACAGGAGAGTGTGACTGTACAGATATGCTTCCCACAGTTAATGCGATTGTCGACCACTTGAATGCCCTTCATGAAGCTGTGGATCTAGTGGATTTGAGGTTGAGCAACTTGGAAGAGACTCTTTAATTTATGTGTTTATGTTGTTTATTAAAATGAAGTCAGTTTATGGTGTTGTTAGTTTAGTTTATATTTTATTTCTTGATATAGTTATTTATAAATATATACAGCTTAAAAAAATATAGTAATTATTCATTTATGAAAATGTTGTGAAATCATAACAAAGTTAACAAATGATTTGTTTTTGAGTCAATGACAAAATGTAATAAATAGCAGCATTGACTGTACAAAATAATAGAAATCTAATGCCCATGAACAAAATGTTACATTTAATTTAGACTGACAATTAAACCTAGTTAATATTGGCCTACTGTGTACAAACGAAGGTAGTTTTCTTGCCTGTCTTCTTAATAACTTCTAATAGTTCATCAGCACTTAGTGTGGAGGTAACGGATACTTTTTGATCTGGGAGGCTGATAGTTACATCTTCCACTCCTTGGCCCTTTAGCCTGCTTAGAACCCTTTGGACAGCTCCTGAACAGCCCTCGCAGGTCATCTCAACGTTGAAAATGTGGGTCTGTAACAATGGATTACTTTTCATATGTTAGAGGTACTAGGTACATAGTAGTAATTGAATGAGTAATGGGTACTTTTAGTGACTACATTCCTTTGTAACGATACAGAAGGCGTTGTTTCCGAAGGTATTGTTTATACATCGAAATTCCTATTTCGATCCAGTTGAATACACATTCGATAGCGAAATGTATCGCGCAAAGTGAATGTAAACAGCTGTTAGAACATTCAGAGGGCGTTAAAAATTACATTATTTAGGAATTAAAACACTGGGGATAATTTAGTAAGTTGCCTACTGATAATATTGGAGATTATAAGGACCTCAATCGTACCTAATGAATTAAAGTGGATTTGGTTGTGGGTGAAATTCGGTTTGAAATGGTAATACCTACGTAGGTAGTAGAAAGTAACCTTACCGAAGACATGATTAACAGCAGTTAGAATAGATAGAAGCACAGGTAGAAAATGTTCATGTAAGCGTGGTCTAAGAGTAAACACAGAAATTTAGTAGTAATTTAGCTTTCCGCTTATCAACTTGTTGATAACTTTGTAATTTTCGCTTTACTGAAGCTGAACTGACAAGACAAGGGGCACAGACTATTTGCGTTAGGGATACGCAAAACCTATCGATACCGGAGTATACTAGATTCTTTGGTTACGATACTGAGTAACTTAGTACTCGATACTATTTATTACGATACTGAGTCAGAATCGATATTTTTAACAGTACTCGATACTTTTTTCGTTGTATATATACATCTCTATTACTCGATACTTTTTTCGTTGTATATGTACATCTCTATTATAGTTCTATCTTGACGTTTAGGACCGAGGGAAGTGTCAGAAATTGGTGAAGCTGTCAATTTATAATGCGATGAAAGAATAGGCACTGAAAGAGATTGAACGACGCTTTGTAAACGTCGAAGCCAACCACCTTTTAGCTGTTTCAACAATTTTAAACCCACGATTCAAAAATATTCATTTCAATGACGCAAACGCATGCGCTAAGGCGATAAGTTTTATATAGTTAACTCTAAAAGGGATTCTGCTTCCTCACCAACGGTAAGCCGAAACTCGTCGACTG
Organism: Yponomeuta cagnagella; assembly: GCA_947310995.1. Lineage (NCBI taxonomy): Eukaryota > Metazoa > Arthropoda > Insecta > Lepidoptera > Yponomeutidae > Yponomeuta > Yponomeuta cagnagella. The sequence continues at coordinate 17,673,879 of OX371267.1, forward strand.
TCAGTGAGGTTGAAGAATTTTGGGGACACCACCAAATATTAGCGCAAACAAGTAGGCACCAATGACAGAGACGAGATAAATTTATAATCTCGCTAACCCTGTATTCCCATTAAAATCAAACCCTTTGCAGCAGTGGAAAGATATAAAAACGGTGTTCCCGGGACTATATAAGCTCGCAATCCGTTTTCTTATAATACCGGGGACGTCAGTTTCGGCAGAGCGTCCATTTTCGAAAGCTAGAGCCCTTATCACGGAGACCCGAAACCGCCTGTTGGGTTCAAGGGTCAGCAAATTATTATTTTTATCTGATTGCACGGAAGATGAGTTTAGATTGTAACACAACATAATCTTATTCTAATAAACATCCTTTTAAATTAAATTTCAGTCTTTTTATTTATACGATAATTGAATGCCAAAAGTACTCGATACCTGAGTAACTCCATACATTTAATACAAGTACGATACCAGTACCTATCGATTACTTTTGATGCGATATATACTACTCATGAGTATAGTATCGATACTTTTGTTTCGATACCATATCCCTAATTTGCGTTGTAGATAAGTACCTAACTCTTGCTTAGGTGAATGAACGAAAGTTCGATGACCCTTGTTGCGTTTAGTGTTGCCAGACGCTGGCCGACCAATACCGCTACAATTTGGAAAAACAGTCTACCAAAAAGCCCTTAAGTTCTCGTAGCCCAAATGGCCTCAATTTTTAGATATTTAGCCCAAAATGGCCGAAATAACAAAACTTTTTTTAAATAGTACAGCATCTAGTTTCGTACGCATCTGGATTTTAAATTTCTCTCGATCAATTTTAAAAATATGAAAAATATTCGCTTTTCATGCCCATCGAACCCTGTAAGAGTTAAATTAAAAAACCACGCCACGGCAAATAAAAAAACACATTAATACGATATACAAAAACGCAAAAATGCATACGCAAAAAAAATATTCTCACTACCCAAGTAGCACAAAAGTCAACGAAAAAAAAAAGAGATAGCCCATTTGGCGAACAATCGTGAATTGCAATTTTGGTCGCCATTTGGCCTTCCGAGATAGCCCAAATGGCGATAAATCGACTCACCTGGCATCACTGGTTGCGTTTCAAAATCTAGACAATATGTACTCTGTGTCTTTCAAAGAAAAATAAATTAGGTTGTCTGCGAGCTCAGTTTCGTTTGACACTTGACAGACAGATCTAATCGTGGTGGTTCTGTGTTGGTGGTGGTGGTACTAAGAAGCGTGAAGTTTTTGTAATAATTTTGGGTGAAGTCATGTTATAATTATAATACAAATGAAAACATGTCACTTAATGAGAAACTCAGAGACATTGGCTGGTAATTATAATTACTAGAACTTGGTAAAATGGCTTGTGCCACCGCCTACACTAATGAGTTCGATTCTTACAGGTACCTGACTCCAGAAGGTGTGGAAAATATCAGTGAAAACGGCCAGATTCAGGATGTGAAGGTTCTTGGCAAACGAGCTTTGGACGTAAGCATCTGATATAAATTTCTCAATGCCTAAGATAAGCTTTGTATCATTGTGAAATTGGTACATAACAATTTGTATTTTCAGTGTGATTTGAGGGACATCGGCGACGCCGCGTTCCCCGATGAGTTCACCAAAGACCCCACGAAGCTCGAGAAGCCTATAATAGTCCAAATTCAAAAGATACGTAATGTGTCAGCTCCCAAAGCCAATGAGGAATCAACAACTGCCCCGAGAATGTTGAAGTTAACCCTCAATGATGGGAAGACTATGTGTACAGCTTTAGAAATAAGTCCGATCTCAAGCCTCAGTATTAACACACCTCCTGGGACCAAGGTGCTGCTGAAGAATGAAGACTTGGAGGTGTGTCATGGGGTGATATGGCTCACTCCAAGTGTCATCACTGTGCTTGGAGGAAAGGTCGCCCATATGATTGAGAAATGGGAACTGAACCGAAGTCTTGCTAAGCACACAAGAGGTTTGTGATTTTGTTAGACACTTAATTGACTTCTTATGCATGCTTGCTCTCAATAATACACAATTATACAAGTAGTTATGAACTCTGTGCTAAAACTGTAATGGAACTCACTTGAAACTCTATATTTAACCCTTGCCTATGTGTTCTTGTGAAGAGTCTACATGTCTCCTAAACATGAGTGTTCATCACAATCACTTGTCTTGGTCCTTGGAATATGAAAACAAGGCAAGGATATCACAAATATGGAATAAAATTAGGACAGCCCCCAGCTGGAAATGAACTCACAATCTCTGGCATGGTAGTGAAATGTGTTACCGCTAGATCATTGCGGCACTTTAAAGCCCAATATAAAAATCTTTTTTTTACTAAAGTCTTCACAAGGAGCTCAAATGTTATTTATTCACTACAAAAAGGTAACATAAACATAAAACCATAACTCAAAATCCGATCTAGGTCTTAAAGTATGAATTCTGGACCATTTTTTAGTCTAGTTTATGGTCCAGGGCTTACAAAAACTATAAGGATCTGGACTATCCTGTGCTTATTAAAAAAAAAATCGGCCAAGTGCGAGTTGGACATGCGCACGAACGGTTCCGTACCATTATCTATTTGACACACCACAGGACACACTCTGACGCTCTGACTTTGCCTTGTATTATGTTGTATTTATGTGACTTGTTTTTCCTTTGTACTTGGTTATGCTATGTCTTTTTTTTCTTGTAATTAATTTGCCCCAAAAATTTCTTTCTTTCTTTCAACATTAGACAGAAAGATGAAAAAAAAAAACGGCAAAAAATCACGTTTATTGTATGGGAGCCTCCCTTAAATATTTATTTTATTTTGGAAGCGAATATAGAACTAAATATTCTGTGAATATTACAAGCGTCTACCTGTTGCCGTTATAAAAAAAAAATTGGTTTGTTGTATGGGAGCCCCTCCATTCTGTTTTTAATATTTGTTGTTATAGCGGCAGAAAACAGAAATACATCATCTGTAAAATTTCAACTGCCTACCTATCACGGTTCATGAAATACAGCCTGGTGACAGACAGACGGTCAGTGAAGTCTTAGGGTCCAGTTTGGCACACTTCTGGTACGGAACCCTAAAAACCGGAAAAATGCTTCCACCGAGGGTTCCGAACAAATTTGTAGTCTCGCAGTTTTTCCGAGCTTTACCCGAACTTCAAAGACAATTTTTTTATGATTTAATTACTAATGTATAGTTTTCAGAGTTTTCAGAGTCTGAGGTGTTCACATACCTCGGTGCTTGAAATTGCCAATCCACGGTGAGCACGCGTAATTAAGCCCATACTCTCTCTGAGAGAGAAAGTCTGTGCCCTGCAGCTAAGCCACATAAAAAAATCTATCCATGATTCATTATAATTGTATATAGACAAATGTGGATCGGCAGGTGGAGTCCTAGGGGCAGACGGCGGGCCGCCCCCGTGGATCCCGTTCGGGCAGCGGCTCGAGGCGCAGGCCGTGGACAAGCAGTTCAAGAGCCTGCAGGAGGCGGCCAAGCAGGACAATGCCGAGTTTGAGGCGCAGAGGAAAGGGGCCATCGCTGAGGCACAGCGACTGTCTGGTGTTAAGAAGGTGAGACTTGAGCTGAAAGTGGTGTTCTCTGGCGATCTTTAGTGTTTTATATGTTTGCATCGCGGCATTTTTGATTAATTCACTTTATTCAAGTGTATTGTGAACGCACGTCGTTCATTTACCTTTTTTTTTGTAAAACACCTACGTATTTTGAAAAACTGTACATACTTATAGAAGAATTTAAAAGCCGCTTTTAAAGAATTTACTGTTGGAGAACTTTTGGGCGATGAAAAAAGTAATATAGAAAATTTCTCTGTAATTTTTGGATTAAAATAACAAAATGGAGGAATAAAAGCCGGCCCAGTGCGGGTCGGACTCGCGCACGAAGGGTTCTGTACGTAAGGGTTCCATTATCTATACAACATTTGAATATTTCAAGCGTCTACCTGTTGGTGTTATTAATATCGAGCAAAAAACCGCAAAAAAATCACGTTTGTTGTATGGGAGCCCCCCTTAAATGTTTGTTTTATTCCGATTTTAGTATTTGTTGTTATAGCGGCATGAGAAATACATCATGTGTGAAAAATTTATCTGTCTAACTATCACGGTTCATGATATACAGCCTGGTGACAGATGGACGGACAGCGGAGTCTTTGTGATAGGGTCCTAGTGTACGGAACCCTAAATGCAATGAAGAATAAACATGAAAAAACGAATAAAAATAAAGTTAAATATTAGGATTCGAACTTTAGACTAGATGCATAGACTAGTTTCGAACACTTGCGAATCGCGATGTCCCAGCTGAGCTATTTTAACGTTATCGATGGTGGGGCGTATCGATAAATTTCATCCAAATTGTTCGAGCCGTTTCCGAGATCCTTATTATGTCAGTAGGAAGACGGCACTGATACGGAACGGAAAGTATAGATCGCGAAATGTCCATAGCACTAGATTTTGGGCAGCACGACATAGGTGTTACGCGGAAGCGAATCGACGAAGCACTGCGGCTGCGGCGGCTGCGCAGGAATGGAAGCAGGTTGCCGCTGCGCTCTCTGGCGCCTGGTACCAACTGCAATTTTACAGTTGTGACCACAGCCGCAATTTCGGTGTAAAGTACTTTTTTTTGCCACGACGCTTTTGTGCGGTTCACGCTTTAAGGTATGTAGTTCGTAAATTCACATTTGTATGCAGATACTGTGGTCAACCACTTGTCACGTTCGTGATATTGGTACCAATTTTTCCCATAATTATGAATTATAGACCACTGTATATTGGGCGCTTGAACACATGCCCCATGTAAGCAACATACTTCCTTTGGATTTTTAAATGGAGACAATGTTTTTCAATTAACAATGATTTTTTTTTCAATTTTGTCAGGTATTTGGAGGAGGCACCAAACCCCTGCTCGATGCAAATGTGCAGAAGATTGTAGATGCTGGGTTTTCTGAGGAACAGGCTGAGAATGCTCTCAGATACACCAAGAATAATGTCGACAGAGCCCTGAGAATGCTCCAGAAAAGAGACGTGTCTGAGAATAGATCTAAGGAAAAACCGCAGAAGGAACCCGAGCAGCTCCCTAAACGGAAGGGAAGAAATAAGGAACCAACTGATGAAGACATAGTGCCTGTCAAACCTTCCGGAAAGGTCTCTCTATTTGACTTCCTTGAAGACAAACTCCCTAATGTACCTGAGAAGGACAAAAACAACCGTCAAAATAACTACAACAACTTCGATTATAACGACAGAAATGACAAAGGCTACCGGGACAGGAATAGTGCCAAAAACAGCATGCGTCCTCAAGGACCCAGATATGACAGCTCAAATCGGCATCGCACCGAGAACCGAGGCCACTTCTCTAATGACAACCACAGCAATCGGGACGACAGGAAATACCAGTCTCACACACAGAACGAAAAGGCACCACGGTTCCAGAGGAAACTAGAAGAGAAAAACAAGCAGCAGTACCAACAGCCGAATCAATCTGATCACTACTCTGTCAATATTAATGTCAATTTAAACCCGTACAATAATTACCAAAATCACCCGCAACATAATCAATATAATAGGCCTGATAGAAGTACCGGGGACAAAGCTCAACTTAATTATAGGAACAATACTAACTCCATGGACGGATTGGTGGAAGCCACAGCTAATCTCAACATGCTGTCAAATCACTCACAGCCAACGGAGGAGCAGCGGCAACGCGCCTACCAACTAGAATATCCTAAGCAACAACCGCCACAGTCATACGGTCCTAACCAACAAAACATGCAACAGGATATTCAGCCATTCCGGAGAAGCAATGATGTACAGAAGTATCAACAAGAGACATTTCGGCATCCCCAACATCAGTCTCAATCTAATGGCTACATGGAGCAACAGCAACAACAGCATCAACAGCAACAACAGCAACAACAGCAACAACAGCAGCAACAACAAAACCAGATGTATGCTAACCCTAACGTTGGTTACATGAATGCAGCTCAATCACAAGGTTACCCGAACAGGCAACAGCAATATGGCTACACGGCCCCGCCACAGGAGTTTGGGGGCATGCGGAGTGGTGGCCCGTTCCTGCCGGGCTCCCTGCTGGGCTTCCAGAATGCAGCAGTCAATGAGCAAGCCCGTGCAATGCTCGGCGTTGCGGAGATCAACTGGAAAGTCGGGGACCGGTGTCTGGCGCTCTATTGGGAAGATAATAATGTAAGTTACGTCAGAAAATCTAAAATGAGTGTACAAATAGGCGGTATACATTTAATAGTTACTTATTCACTCTTTGCAAAATTGGGAGAATCAAAATGAGAGCTCCACATCGTTGATATTGCAAAATGTCTACTGGGTTACATTACGGACTGCAACAAAAATGCAAAGGACAACTTGCAGCTTCGCTCATAAAATAATGATTAAGAAAATATTACTTTATTAGGAAAATTCACAATTTATAAAAGAGTAAGGCTAGGTTAAAACCTGTATTAAGGAAAATCCTGCTGATGCTCTATAAAACAATATTTTGTCTTTCCGATTACAAAATTACCTTTGCAGTGGGATGTATGGGGGACCATTATTTTCAACTGTAAAGTTTGTAATCGTCTCTTTGGAAGCCTGCTCGCACTTGTGCTGTATTTTCGTGCAAATACTTTACCCAATACTTCGTTCTTTTAAATAGATCGATAGATAAATAGAGAACACATTATTGCACAATCAGAAAAAAATGTTAATTTCTTTTATTCCTCCACAGTTCTACGAAGCAGAGATCACCGGTCTTTCTGCGAACACGGTGGTAGTGAAATTCCTTGCGTACGGGAACCATGAGGAGGTTCTCAAGTCTAACTGCTTGCCTTTCCCTAATCAGGGTAAGTTATGGATTTTACTTTGGTATATTAATAAATAAATAACATGCACACAATACAATCACTTGTTCTAGTCTCAAGCTAGGATCAGCTGTGACATGGTAACCAGACAAGGACGTCACAAACATGGGAAAAATTAAATACCATGTGACTAGAATTATTTTTCGATAAAAGTATTAGTATAATAGAGAACATTCTTTATCGCGATTATTAATCCTTAAAATTGGCTTCAATTCTTAATAAATGTTTTTATTCAAAGTTGCTCAGAGACTGCGATTAAAGTACATAGATGTCCATTTCTAGGAAGATCAATATCGTTTTGGTAAAAAAAATTATAAAATCTTCTCTATCTGTAATCTTCTCAGTGAGATTAAAATATTTTTCTAGCATATGCTAACATCCACTCAAGTAATTGTCCGGCAAGAGCTGGAGCCGGGTTCCTAAACGGCGGCGCCGGCGGTAGAGCGTTTACTGGGCGCATAGAATTAAAAGTATTAACTGTAGATTATAATGGGAGGTTTTCTTTTTGACTATTAAGAAAAAAAGTGGTTCCCAAGAACTCCGTAGATGGCGCTGAACTGACTACGTTACTAGCCGTGCGTTCCGATTTGCGACTGTGAGCGATCATGGTCAAATCGGAACGCACTACAGATCGCTCACGACGACGTCAATGGATATTGCGATAACGTGAATGGATCATTTCGGAACGATATTTATTTGTGACGTGATAATGACGTAATAAATATGTAAGCTTGTTTATTTTAGTTACTTCCATAGTATTATGTCCTATGGTATACTACTGTGGGGTCGGGCTGCAGACATTGAGACCATCTTCGTCCTGCAGAAGAGAGCGATCAGATTCATATATAAGCTAGGCAATAGAGATTCGTTAAGAGATTTCTTTAAAGAAACCAACATCCTAACAGTTGCTAGTCAGTATATCTATGAAAATATTATGTATGTTAGGAAAAATATCAGTGACTTTAAAACTGTAGGTAGCCAACACAATGTAAATACTAGAAATAGACATAAACTTTCGTTCCCAAAATTTAGGCTGGCAAAGGTTAATACATCCTTTATGGGGCATTGTATACGTTTCTACAATAAGATCCCTGAGGATATAATAAGCTTGCCAGAAACGCGGTTCAAAAAATGTGTGAAGCGCACTTTGTGCCAAAAAAGCTACTATAACATTAAAGATTATTTAGATGACAATGATGTCTGGAATTAAAGCCAGTTCAATGCATGAGTTTTAGAACATTTATATAAATCCTGTAAATTAAGGACTTGAAAAGACTAAGTTTGGAGTTTTTTTGTCCATTTTTTCTCCAAAATGATCTAGATTTTGAAATGGACACATAGTTTAACTTGTAACGTTCATTAAGTCGCAGTTTCTGTGCTACTTTGAATAAAAAAAATTGATTTTGATTTTGATTTTTTAAGATTCGGTTTATGATCTAAAAATTACATCAAAGTGAAATAATCGAAAAATAATGAGACATTCCGTTCCTTGGAGTAGCTTGCCACGTTCAGCGCCGTCTATGCAGCGACTAGGGAATCATTTAAAAAAATAAAAAGAAAATCCCTCATTCTTTTAACGTCAAGTCATATGAAAGAACTAATTATATCTTTGTTTGAGTAATTTTTAGTATAGATTTGGCTGCATACTACTGTGCGCAATAGCTTGAAAATAACTATAATATTAATTAGAAATAAAAAAACACTTAAAAAAATCCTTCAATATCTCCTAGACAACTGTTTAGGCGTAAAAGATGAATGTTTCATTATTTTGTTTCTTTTTTATTCTTTCTTTCTAGATTTTGATATTTTCAACTTCAGAAAACTGAGGTCCTTACACACAGTGATCCCAAAACGCTGTGGCTAAACAATTACTTTACGGTATGAACAGATAAATCGCATTGGTCGAGGACATTGATTTTTTTTCTCTTTCTTTTAAACGGTACTTTTTAAAATATCTTGATCGAGTTAAATCAAACCCAAGAGTTACAGATTTTGCCTGACGTACCAAATCTTGAAAGATTTGTTACATCTATCTCTCTATGTTGTTTCGTTTCGAAACCTAGCGATCTTTTTCATAAGCATTTTTATGTTGTCTGTGCTGAACGTTTACTTGTGACATTTTTATTCAAAATCATTAAATATTAAAAATGACAATGATTGTTTTAAATTTTTCATTTAATTACAATTCAAGTCAGTGAAGCGATTGTGTCGGCAGGGGGCCCCGGAGCCGGTTTCCTGAGCCGCGGCGCCGGCGGGGTGTTCGCGGGGCGCCGGCCGTAGTGCCGGCCGCGAGCGCAGCGCCCGCGCGCCGCCGCGCCGCCCCCATGCCGCTGCTGACCCGAGCCGCTGCGTAGCTACAGTCAGTCACTTCGCTCCTCCGTCGATCAGCTCCTACATTGCGCGCGCCACATCCTGAGCGATTGTAATCGCCTAACTGTCAAATTAGTATGGAATTCGACAGTTGGACGATTGGGATCGTTCAGGATACGGCCCCGGGGGCCTAGTGTCTAATATAGACTTACACCGCCTCCGAGGAGTATCTTAGAGGAATCGTGTTTTTATACATTTTTGTATGTAGCCTATATACGTCCCACTGCCGGGCACAGGCCTTTTCTCAGAAGGAGAGTATGGGCTTAATTAACACGCATGCCCACCGTCGAATGGCAATTTCGCTGAGGTTTTTGTAAATAACACTTATAAAAACAAGATTCCTCTGAAACGTCTTTCTCGTTACCACAGATTATTTAAATTGCCTCTGGAGAGTGTTTTAAGGAATCGTGTTTTTATAGATAATACTGAGTTGTTCAATAAAGTGATATTAGCACGACAATACCCTTATTGATCAGAGTGTCTAACTTTCAAATCGTCTACGAAGCCAAACGCCTATAACGAATGTCTTCAGAGCAAATTACCTAAGCTGTAAATTGCCTAGAGAATAAAACGCCTACCTGGCCTATAATGCAATATTTTCTAAGTAGTAAATTGTCTAAATGCCTAAATAGCAATAGTTCTAAGCAGCAAACTACGTCAAAAAAATCCTTTTTCATGCAACGTAATAAACACCAACGGAGCGTGATGTCGAATCTGAAAGTAGCCTCCGCTCAGTTACGATTATACCCAAATCCTAAGTGCATGACAGTAAGTACATAATATTCTATGTTAAAACTTAAATACTCCAATATGGTACATATTTAGATCTACCTTTCGCACCGCAGTTTTGACTCAGCAGCCCCCGGCCGCTTAAAAGAATCTTCCGATTTTTTCTAGGAAAATGGAGGCTTGATGCTAGAAAGCAGCAAGCCTTAATTTCCTTATTAAAATAAGGTCCAGATCGAATACTTACAATGCTGTTAAGTCATATTACAATGTAGGCATTTTGCTTCATAGTCAAAATAAGGTTTAGTTCAAATGCTGCGTGGTCATATTGCAAAGTGGGCATTTTGCTTCCTACTCGATATAAGGTTTAGTCCAAATGCTGCATAGTCGTATTGCAAGGTAGTCAATTTGCTTCCTAGTCAATATAAGGCTTAGGTAAAATGTGGCATAGACGTTTTGATTTCTAGGCAGCATGATCAGAAAGTTACAATAGCTGTTATTTGCCTCTTTTCTGTAGTCTACTAAGCCGGTGTTTAGTAAAGTGTGAGCCGCGGCATACTGATGTATAGTTGGCATCAGTTGGTGTGATTTGGAAGGACAAGTTTTTGCCAAAAACGGTCGTTTTTAGCGGAAATGCAATCTGGCAAATGAAATTTTCTACTACATAGCCCTAGATTCTAGGCGTAGGTTCTAAAAATAGTTCGAAATATTGAGATTTCTGGGTGACATCATAAGCAGCCTAAGAATCGAACCTGGGTCTCCCGCTTCCGAGTCCAATGTTCTACCCACTAGGCTACCACCGCTTGTGGGTGACACTTTTTATCAAACTAGTTACAAGAAAAATATTTTTGGGGATCCGTGCCTCAAAAGGAAAAACGGAACCCTTATAGGATCATTTTTTTCTGTCCGTCCATCTATCTGTCAAGACCCTTTATTTCGGAAGCGCGTGGAGGTATCGAGTTGAAATTAAAACCATATAATCACGTCTACAGTCCCTTGAAGCTGTAAAAAAAATCAAACTTCTAAGTTAATTTTAAAAAACCGCCGTTTTTGCCGCGGTTAGGCCGATTTCTAAAAACGTATATTCCGAAATTCTCAATGGACTCAAAATTTATAGGGGTTTTTTCCGTTTACCTAGAACTATGAAAAATCTAAAAACTGACCATTTTTAATTAAAGTCTGAAATTCGTAAGCTCGACTCGCACTTGTTCGGTTTTTTTTATTGGATGCGCTAGTTACTGTTATGTCTTTTATACTACGTACTAATTTGATTGATGAGGATTAAGAACTCTAGTTGATTTATTAATTTGAGGTGAAAAAAATATGCGAGCTTTGCTTACTTTTGCTGACGAGGGGAGAGGGGGGTAAATAATTGTAATAAATCTGCTTACCTAATACTTGAACGGCCCCTAAGCAATGGAGTACAATGTAATTCCAATTGACTACCAATTGTGTCAATGAAACGACCATTGCCGTACTAATATTACTCTATTGAACAACCATGCATTTAAGAGACACGCCCCCCAGCTCCTATTTTACGCCCGCCAAATTCTGTATGATTACAATTGCGTAACTGTTAAATTCCTTACTAATTGCTGTGGCAAAAGGCAGGATTCCGACAGGATTTGGTGCGCATGATTAGGCGTCAGGGTATCTTCGGGCACGGACGTTTACCCGTGCCGTGCGTCGACCGATGATTGTCCACTGCTGTCGCCGACAAGAACAGGATTTTTCCTAAAAGGTATCCTGCGTAATTATTAGCTGCCAAATTATTACACGAGTGCAATTATTACATGTGACAATGGGACGCGCGGCGGCGTCGACTAAGCGTTGTGTGTCTGAACGTAAATTGTTATTTTTTTCGAAACGGCCGACCTACCGGCGGCTCGTCGTAACTGTATGTGAAATAAACGTTGCGTAAAGTCACGTCGAGTTTGAGGTAATAATAGCAATTGTTTCTATGTTTTTTCTGTCTCTGTTCTGGAAATATATAATGCCTCTAATATAATCTGAACATTTCTGCAAGGAGGAAAGTTGCCGACTTCGAGGTACCCTAATCCAACTTTTTCCTGTACACCAACTCAAATAAACTTGACATTAAATTAAACCGAGCAGGTTTATTTGAGCGATTATATACTTTCAGAATAACTGAAAGAGATAAATGCTATGTTCACTCATGAAACAATCGCTATAAGACTGACTAGAAGCGCCTGGAATCGTGCATTGCATATCGGCGACACAGTTAAAAACATGATTGTGTAATCTACGAATTGTATCCAGGCTTGTGCAAAAATTTCTCGAATCAGAGAGATTCTACGATTTCGGAATGCTTGTAGTCCTAAGCCGTAGACTGGCCGTTTCATGTGTAAGCAGCGACGGATGGTTTTCCTTCCTTATTTCAACATTAACAGCCCCCTGAAAGATGTTCTGTCTCTTATTAGACGGCAACGATTCGGCTGTCTTGTTTGTGATGTTTTGTAATAATTATACTTTTAACGGGTTTAATCGCGATCTTTCATTAGGTAAAGTTAATCACCTTAATTCTCGATTTGTATAATTGAGTATGAGCATTGCGAGTCATTAAAAATACTATGTTTTTTATTAAATTATATTGTAAAAAAATAGTAACTACTGAAGCTACGCAGTACCACGTCTCTCATGTAGTAAGTATCTAGATATTGTTGATGGCGTTTTCGCAATTTTAGAGAAATCTTAACGATGAAATAATGCTGTAAACTCCGTGTGTATCATTCGATAGTTGTTAATTTATTCGAAAAAGGTTCGCAATCAGTGTGAATGCGTACGTTTGAGCAAACGTCGCGATTTTGACCAATCAGAGATGAGAGGATATGATGCTCGGTTCTTAATTGGTCCGTCGCTTGCGATTATTTATTGTAATAAGTTTGCTCTCGGCGCATCCGCGTTGGATCACACCTCAATATTTGTAACCATGTATAAGTGTATTATGTTGTAATTTTAGCTAAAATGTAACATATTGAAATGTTCTCTAAAGTTCATTTTCTTTCCTTGCTGTATAAAATGAATAAATCTTCAATGAAATATCAGTATGCCCATTTGATTTTTAGAGTTTCTTGGAATTGATTCGAATTATTATGGCAATCTTAGTATTATTATTATTAATTCATTTATTGCACATAAGTAAAAAATATAATGGCAATGTGGCGGACTTAATGCTATAAGCATTTTCTACCAGTCAACCACAGGTGGTGCAAGAAATTAACTGGTAGGCATACGAAATAAATGGATAAAACGAATTACTTTAACTAAAATTACATAAGAACACGAATACTGTTATTAAATATGTTACTAATATTCTAAATTGTCGCATAATTACTTTTAAATTGTTGTAACATTTTATTAGTTAAGAATAAAAAATTGTTAGTAGGTTTGATTTAACAAACTACCGAAAGTATCTATTAAAACAGTCACTAATATCTCATTTACGTTTAAAAAGCTTTAAAGCGTTCTTATGTTGTATAATTATTTATTTGTATTAATTTTTTTGTTAAATAAAGCAATTCGGTTTGTCGGCAGTGGCTTAAGCTCTAAATGCTACCTTCGCTGTCAATTATCTTGCAAAACATAATGTATTGCAGACTATGCATACTAAAGAAGACCAAAAAGATCTACGGTGTTATTTATAAAAACACGTTTCCTCTAAAACACCTCAAATGCAGTTAAAATAGTCTGTGGTAAAGTAAATAGTCTGTGGTAAAGTAAATAGTCTGTGGTAAAGTATTTTCCTTTACCACAGACTAATGCATCTGAGAAGTGCTTTAAGGAATCGTTTTTATTATGAATAAGACTGTTCGATTTTGGATCTTTTATGGATACTGATAGGCGATGAGCTCTCCTTTTTAATTAAGCAGCTGTGCACAGTCTACGGAAAGTGTACTTGGAGCTTACGTCTGCAATGGCGCCGCGTCGGTAACCGAAGCATGAGGTTGACCAATTATAGTGGACCTGATCGTTTCGGCTAGCCCTTCCCGTTCGATACTAGCATTTATGCCGCGTGGATAAGAACTACTTTTGGTTTACCATGGAGGACCACCGTGCATTAGTTTAACCGTCTGTCACAAATTAAACCGCTATATTTTTAGCTTTTGAATATTTCATATTGGATTGGTATAATAAATAAAATGAACAGATAATTGTTAATTGTTTATTAACAAATAAAAGTAATAAAATGAAAATGTAGTACACAACTCTTCTATTTATTCATGGAGTAAAATGTGAATTTAAATAGTTTGTGTGACCTAATAATATTTTTTTGGCTAAGCTCACGCGGTTACTGACCGCAAGGCTGCAAAACAAAATATGACCAACACCCACAAACTGACATAGTTAAAATATAATTCATGTTACATTTGAGTATGAAATGCTATTTATAACATGTACTACCTATGTACCGCCCGCGATTTTGCTCGCCTATTTTAACTAACCAACTCAAAAATAATCTTGTGTGTGAAAAAAATAACGCATGTTTAAATGATTTGAAAGGAAAGGAAATCTTTAGCTCGTGTCAGCTGCCACAGTGCGATCAAGGTGATTAGTTTTGAGAAAGGCTTTATGGAGTGTTTTAAGCAATCATGTTTTTTATAATCACATAAAAAACATGATTGCTTAAAACACTCCATAAACGCAGTAATAATCTGTGGTAAAAGGAAAAACTTTATCACAAACTATTTATGGAGTGTTTCAAGGAATCGTGTTTTTATAAATAACACCGCGTCTGCACGGAAATAAGAAGTAAGTACCTACTTTGAGGTGCTAAGTTTTCAAAATTTCGCATAACGTGTTTTGTCCTGCAAGCTAACTATTCCTGAATGAAGATAGATCTCTACGAGTGTAACAAAATCTCCACATACATCCGGAAGTGGGAGGGGGTTCTAGGTACTCGTCAATACGCAAAACTTCCACTACCGGAAAAACTTCGAAATCGCGAAATATATATCAGTTGTCCTAGACTAAAGCTACCACCTGTGACATAAAATGTATGGAACAGCTAATAATTAATCGCTATTTCACAGTTTTCCCCATAATAAAAGCCATTCGTATTATATTGGAATTAGAGGGGGGTTCTATTTTTCGGATGTATTAATAGGAATTTTGTTACGGCTTGCATACAGCGAGTTACCCTATTCTGTCTTGCTCTGAATTTACAACAATATCACGTGACCGAGCACAGTTCGGTTACAAAGCTTGACAGCAATTCGACCTTTATCCTGCTAGATTTTGACCTTGAAAAGAACAGATAAAAACCATTGTTATGGTGGCTCGATTGGGTCCTGTAGAATTGGGTATTTGACAAAATATCAAATGAGTTACTCTTAAAACGGAATGTATGAAAATACTGGTTTATGGCGTCACATTTCAGAGCACTCTTTTTATCTATTTCAAAATTGTAATAACTAGTAATTAACTAAAAGAGATAGATTTTCCGAGATATTTTGTAATTTTTGTTTTAATCGAGCATAATTTATTGTTGATCGTGTCAAATACCGAATTCTACAGATTAACCTTTACACACGTGCACTCTAATCAGTAACGTTAAGGGCGACTTTGCAATAAAAATTATTAAATATAGACCTGCTGTTGACTGTACAATATGAATATACGAAGTTCATATTGTGTCCACTAGTTATGTCGCGAAGAAGTGTCAGACAAACACGCTTTCGTTATATCTTACCTATATTTATATGTCATATTATGTGATGTGTTGGTTGTAAATGAGCCCTAATGGGACAAGTTCGCTGGAGGTGTAGGGGCGTGTGTAATATTAATTAGGCGGCCAAAGGGAAATTCCCTGCTCGTGTGAACTGACCCTTTTAGCCTCGAAAATTAGGTTGGAACTAGAAGTATCTAAGTATTTTGTTAAAAGGTGTGTGCCAAACTGTAAATATTCACAGTACTCTAGTCTTAACCAATTCTTTTCTAGCGATCTTATTTATAAGATCACGATTCCTTAAAACACTCCTCAGAGGCAGTGTAAATAGTCTGTGGTAAAGGGAACGCAGATTATTTAAACTGTCTCTGAGAGTGCTGTAGAGGAATCGTGTTTTTATAAATTACACCGTAAATCTATACAGCTATAAGAATTCAGTACTTGGGTACTGGGGTAAACAAAAACTTGTTTGAATTATTATCAATAACTAGAAATTGATAATGGACACTAATATTTCTTGAATTAATTAATGAGATGAATTAATGACCTAGAAGGACCGGCAACTTGATGGACATTATTACTTTCCTATTTTAGCGATTTCTGTCAATGGTCTGTTTACTTTAAAACTGAATGAAATGAAATATAGGTAAACTAACTGACCCGGCAAACGTTGTTTTGCCATATTAATTAGCCTACGACCTATTCTCAGACCTACCAAATATACCCACAGAAAAAAAAAACAAAAAAATCGGTGAAGCCGTTTAGCAGGACTTCGATAACAAACGACACGTGATACGAGATTTTTATATATTAAAATATAGAGGTTTCCCAAACTTTAAAAATTGTCACACATACGCTACATTCTGTACAACAGTTCTATCCTAGATCTAATACAGCTTTGAAGACTGAATTGAACACTGCTTAATTTTAACTAAGTATACGCTGAATAGATTAAATGCTAAATGATCCATCATCATCATCATCATCAGCCATTTTCAGCCCCACTGCCTCTACTTCTCCACCACTCCTCATAGGCCTCCCTCATGGTTTTCCCTAACCATGAAGGGTTTTGCCATAATCGCCACGCTTGGCAGGGCGGGTCGTACCTATAGATGATCTATCCTGTATATAATTAACAAAATGTAGAGTCAAGAAGTGAAGAATTTCGTAACATTTGAAAGTAGCGGACGGTTTGTCTTAGTGTCTCTGCTTAAGTTAGGTATATTGGTGTGTATCTAGTTATTAATTCAACCGAAAGAAAGAGGGCTAGAGAACGGCCGCGGAGATGCTGTTGTGACCAGAAACGGAAAGAGAAGGCGGACTTTGAACTGGCCTGTGATAGGATTACGTGGCACATGCTGCCGACAAAAGTTTAACTCTTACATATTGTGATGATGATTAATTCATTTAAATTCCGTTTATTGCTACATAAATACAGGCTTATATTTAAAATTCGGAAGTTAAGTAGTGTTCAGTAAATCATTGTCCTACATAGAAGAGTTTTAAGCATTATCTATGATAGAACGCTACTACTACTACTATTACTAAAGTATTTTCTAAAGATGGAAAATTTAACAAATTCAAACTGGTTCAACAAAAGTTGTTGTAAATGACAAACTCCAACCGACCTGTGTGACCTGTCAGAAATTTCGCGTTTTAGAAATAACCCTGTATAAATCGAGAGCCCTGCATTTTACAATTAACTAGTTTACTCAATTTTTTGTCCACCACCAGTCAGATTAGATTAGAAGACTTTATTGTACACACCAGAAAACAAAATACATTAAGGGCCACTTTCTGAATTGGGAATTTCGCTAAGTAAATAGTTAACTGTAGTGTTCTCTTTGAATTCCACAGAAAAGAACGTGACAGAACGTTGCTTAAGTATTTACTTAGTGAAATTCTCAATTCAGAAACCGGCCCTAAAAGGCTTACATGTCTAAGTTTTGCCGTATACAATTGGCGGTCAGTTTTACAGTATCTAGTTATGTATGTAACTTACCTCAACGAAGTTACCAATAAAGAGGAGAAACCAAACCAGTCCGCTATAAAGAAACAAGCGGTGCTTTACCGCGGTTCTACTGAAGAGCATTTCAAAGGCATTCTATGTCAACACTCGTAACAAAGGAAGGAAGGGCCTCTCATAATTACTGGAACTCTGTGACTTGAGTGCCTGCATGCATCACGCCTCTCCAATGACCTAGTTAGCTATAACGCGGCAGTAAAAAATACATAGAGTAGCGTTTACGAACTGGCCGCCTCCATTATGTTTCTTAAGTATGAAAGTTGAGGCCACCATTGTACGCCGTTATGGCTCTATGGGAGCCTTCGGAAGCTACTTCAGGGCTTGGTGGGGGCTACCTGACCCTAACATCACATCACAACCAGTTGAATTCCGGTGGAGAGAGGCCGCGCACCTGTCGTCTTACAAATAATGTTTTGTTATTTATCGAGTTGAATGAATGTAGAGTTGCGTGTTGTGTATTTTTCCGTAGTTTTAGTGAAATTGTGAAGTGGATTTTGTTTCTGTGAAGTGGAGTCTGATTTCGCGCGTTTTTCGTGTTAGAAAACGACGCTAACCGCCTCGGCGCGGAATCACTAAGTTACAACATAAGTAAGAAACACTTTCATTCTCGTTGCAACTTTCGTTTTCTCGAATTTAGGTTTTCATTCATATTAATTGCTATACTTATTTACTTATTATTCATTAATGTTTATCTACTCGTTTTATTAATTATTCACTGTCGTTTATGTATGTTTAACATTACTTAAAACGGGAAATAGATACTAATAAGGGCGCGTCTTATGATGGTTAGTTAGACTCTACCTTATATTCTAATTTAAAAACCGGCTAAGTGCGAGTCAGACATGCGTATTGAGGGTTCCGTACTACCATACAAATACCTAATATATTCGCGACTCTTAGCGAGAGTCCGAAATACACTTGACCGTTTTTTTATTATTTTTAGACTGCAGTTATACTAAAGGGATTAAACACAACAACTTTGAAACTAGTAAATAATAAATAAATTGTAAATATTTAGACATATAGAAAACACTTTATTGCACAAAAACAAAAATAGATAGAGAAAACTTTATTGCAAAAAAAGAATTACATTTATGATTATTGAACGCTTTCACGAAAAAACAAACAAGATGACTTTTTTTATTTTTTGTTGGGCACGCATAGGCACATACACGTAACACGTATTCTGAAAAGAAAAATACAACTGGCTACCTATGACTTTCAAGGGACAATGCCCTTTATAAGTAAATTTATTATTAGTGGAGTCACATTGGCACCCTTCGTGTGCGGAACTCTAAAAACAAAACAGTCGCGGTTGGATGGTTGTGTTTAAAAATTCAATTATCTTTATTTATAAGAATTCTTACAAGACGCAGTAGTTACGAAAAAAGGATAAATCAGTGCTATGGAATGGGAACTACGGAAAAGTCTATTCAGTAACAACAGGTTTGTCACGGTAACATTGGCCATACTTTCACTGTTAAGTACTCTCAGTATAGAGAACGAATGCTGACGATGGACCTTTCGAAGCAGTCAGATCACCTTGAGACTCGTAATTCTTGAGCTTGCAATTTATCTTCATTCGTCATCGGCATTATGCACTAGACGACACGCAAACCGGTGGTGACACAGAACATAACATAGTAGATACCTAGTAGATACAATCGACAGCAAAAGGGTTTGTGTATAAGTGATAGTTAACCAAATGTAGGGCATCAATAAACCTTCGGTTACAAAAATTGTACATATATGCGCAGTCGACACCACGTCCAAGTTTACATATGTGTACTCTACTCAGTTACGTTACGAGATACTTTGCAACTAAACCCTCCGGGACTATGAGAGATAGTTATCCCTTGTAGACCCACCACAAAATAATCGGACCACGAGAAAACACACATGCTATCGGGGCTGAGATAGACTAGGTACCTAGTGTGTCAAACTTGTGAAAAAAAAATCATCTTGTAGCCTAAACGGATTAACTCCTGAACTGCCCTCGCGGAATGGAACGTATAGGTGGCCCATACTAAGTTGGACACAGATCTGTGTCGCGGCAGACGAGTGACAATTTTGATGAATGACATGTCAAGATATATGCATTTTATGCATGAGTGTAACTATAAAATCCACACAACACAGTCACTTGTCCTAAACTAAGATACCCTGTGCTATGGTAACCAGGCAAGGACATCACAAACATGGTAATACACCCAGACTGAGGTCATGTGTATAATGTACGGCGGCTCTCAGTGGGAATCGAAACTACTTCCGGCAACCGCTACACCAACGATGCAGTACTATTAACAATACTACTTTCTAGCAATGAAGGAAAACATCGTGAGGAAACCCTTGGCTTATTTGGCTCCGCACGTCTTTCGTGTGGATCAAGATAACTAAGCTGAGAGGATGGTACAGTTGCTAGGCAAGGCTACCCGATATAAAAATATGTCCCAGACACCACAGCGTCTGAGCGGTAACATCACGCATCTTATGTACGTAGTAGATATTACTAGACGCGCTGTATAAGTCATACCCACGGCCACGTAAAAAGTCTATTTTTAGTTACGTTGCATTGTATAAACAGTAACGGTCTAATTAATAAAAACTCTATTCCTTAAAACGCTTCAAAAACGCCGATTAAAATATTCTGGTGGAGATTTTACAAGGAAAAGATGTAGCCACAGATTAAATAAACAGAGTTGTAGATTGGTTTTAGAGGAATCGTGTACTTATAAATAAGGCCGATTGTATTTAACCGGATGTTATGACGTTGTACAGTTGACAGCAGGTAAACCTTTGTTTGTTCCAAACGATGGCCTTAACGTAACTGATTAGAGTGCACGGATGTAAAGGTGATGTGCTGTGGACTGCACGTAGGTATAGTCGACTGCTAGTCAACCTTTGAATTTTCATGGCAAAGTCGCTCTTAAAGTAACTGAACAAAGTGCACGCATTTTAAAGGCAACGTGCCGTCGAATGTGCAGACGCCAGCACACATTTACATTTTAGTTGCAAAGTCGCTCTTAATGTTACGGAATAGAGTGCATGAATGTATATGTTAATGTGCTGTCGACTGTACGTAATAGAATCTCGTCAGTCATCAGCGTCACACAAGTGAGTTTCTACTCACAGAATAATGGTCCATAAACTCACGCCTGTATCACAGAGGGGGAGGCATAGACCACTTGCCATGATCCTCATACACTTCTATGGTTTCGTCATTAGTTGCTGCATGCATTCACCCCAGTTTAGGGTACTTTTCATCCCGCCTTCGCTAATAGTCCCCAATTTGGTTGACGTATGTCCGCCTGGGGCGTCCCTTACCGCCCATTCCACACACATTCGCTCGATATATGTATCTTTCGTCAATCTTTCTTCCTTCATCTTCTCCATATAATCAAGCCACGTGGTGTGCAGCATTACCTAATATGCTTGCTCTGGCTGCTTCATCAATCAAGAACGAATAAAAAGGCAATCCCTAGAATTACCCCTATAACTTTGTACAATGCACGCTCAAAAACGGAACAGATCACCCGAAGATGAGTCATGCACTCCGTACCGTAGGCACTGACTGAAACTCAGCGCTGAGGAATCACATCCTCAGCACAACGCTGAGTAGCTGCCTTTTGTGGCAACTTAGATACACATCTATGGTCCTGTTTGATTTATACATCTATGGTCAATAAAACAAATGTTTTATTTATTTGTTTTGTCTGTTATGCATTAAGTTTTCGTTCTGTTGTTGTGCATATTATAAAAACGAATGCAAGATTCACTCTGTTTGGTTCATTTTATGCGTTACTGGTGTGACTTTAACGATTATTGGGCTAAATGAGTGGCGAATGGTGTATGTACTGTCTTCGCTCCAATTGGTTGTCACAATTGGGGTCAGTTTTTGGTTCTTACGTGAAGCATGGTGTCTCGCTCGCACAGTTTAAAATTTTTAATTATTGTAATAATTAGTAAACGTAAATTTTTATTTTTTATTTCGCATCTTTTTGACAATTTACTCACGATGTTAATATAATATTAATGCTATGCTATTACTATCAATAATTATAAAAATTTGTACGCCTGTTATGGCAAAACATGCTGAACTAAATATGTTAATACCACCTTTCTGTACACATGTTTGACAAATAAATCTCTTTATCTTTATCTTTATCTTTATCTTTAAAGTAGTACTAGTAATATTAGTAGTAAATGTGGTTGGAGGGTTTCATGCATAATAAAATTACTTAACTTGATTGCTTACCGTATTTTAACGATTTCTATCAACTGTTTGTTTAGATGTAGACAAAAGCTGAGTAGAATCAAATGTTTGGGTATTGGTTTTTCCGTATTCGGTTTTCCCAGACTTAATCCTATAAGATTCCTCTCCATCGCTCCATGACGTACCTTTTGTTATTGGATTTTATCGTAAAGATCAAGTAGATGATCTTTCACGTAAAGATGGATGGTTTGCCTTGTGTGTGCTACATTGTACCTTCTTGTCACTGACTATACATTACAACGAAGGTAAGCTATACTTTTCACTCTTATTGGTGAACCTACAAAGGTAAACCTTACAATGGAAGCAGAGGGTAGTTGCAAATTAGATTTGCTTCTCTAAAGACACAATAACTTACACGATAGTTTGGCTATCGATATATTTGTAAAGAATTCGTTTACAAAGCAGGTCTTCATTGAACTAAAATTGACGGGATGTGTTTGTATTATAGTGCCTGTAGAGAACAACGGTGATATGGGCCTTTTCTGGGGGTGAGTAGGAACGCTGCCGTCCGAGGCATTCTAGATTTTGATAAAATGTCGATTTGTCAAACACTGTGTAAACTATGGTTTATTTAAATTCAATTAATTGATTACAATGTCTGACTACGATGAGGAAGAAGAAGAAAGGTCGGTTTTGCGTATCTATATTAATCACAAGTTTGGTCACGTTTCAATAAAACAGCTTCATTGCATGCGTCGGTACGCGTAGCGATGACATGTGAATGAACGTAGAAACACAGGTAGAAACGTAAGAGGTCTGGTACACATATCTGATGTTGCAGATATTGATACGTAGCTAAAACTTTGTTAAACTAACAGATTGAAGCCTCGATTATGTTTGTTAGATACCTAATAATGCAACACTAAAATAATTTTTCAGCTAATAGTGATACTAAAGATGATAAAGGATGCCTAATAACACGCCTGCTTATTAAATGCTTATAAAATTGATAAAGTACTGCCACCTATCCAAAAAGATTAATATGAAAATATGGTGCCTGAAGCAGGTGCTCATTATCACAGCAAGTTTGTCGCTCAGGGACCTTTAGGATAATAATTAAATAATAAAAGGTTACCTCTAAAATGCGCAATTCCCGAATTAGTGTTTCTAAAACTTTTTCTCAATTTTTTTTAAATATTAGGGCTTGTATGAATTCGCGATTTTGATAGCATTAAGTCCGCCACATTGCCATTGTATTTTTTACTTATGTGCAATAAACGTATTAATTAATTAATTAATATCTATGTAATATCAAAGTCGCGTGTTACACGCTCTATCAATGTCGCAGCCTACAGTAAATTGTCGTCCTAAGTCCTATAGAATAACGTCGTTCTATGTAACACATTATGTATCGTTTTAAGCATTACCTGTCAAAAAGCAGAAAAACCGAACATGAATGAAAGGTCGCAGAACAAAGTTGTTCTAAATAACAACTCTAGTAACGTTGATGTGTTTCAGGAATTGCACATTTTTAGGTAACCCTGTATAACCCTGTATAAAGTGTTCTCTATCTATTTATACCAAATAAATGGTGTTTGTGTTTGTTTTTCAGCGACATGGGAATGGGCGGAGCCATGGACAGCTGTGGCCGTTGTATGAAGTATTCTCTAATATGCATCAACGTCGTTACATTTGTGAGTACTGTAACGATTCCTCTTTATAGAAGCTGGCTGGCAGAGCCTTCTATTCTTATTTTAAATATTTTGAAGACAATCGTTACGTTTTGTTTGAGATGCCAGTCGATCCCCAGCTAGGCTAGGGAATCGATGAAAAATACTAGAATAAAATAATTATTGCTCCTTAAATCTGTATTTTAATAAGTAGAGCGTTACAGTACCGATAGGGTAACACGACTACAATGTTTTTACTTTCGCTAAAACTGAATAGCGAAAGAGGTCTGGCAGGATCATGGCGAGTGGCAAACCCTAGTCTCTGGATACCCTTCCGGGAAACAGGCGTTTCTGTAATGTAATGAACATCATAAATCTCAATAAAGGTGATAGCTTCTTTTAGTTGCTACAACCTAATATCTAGAGCCAAGGACCTGGTAAGCACTTTAAAGCATTTTTGCTAAAAACGGCCGTTTTCAGCGGAAATCGATTGTAATCTGTAGAATTCTTAATGGCCCGATCGGACCACCATAACAATAGTTTTTAATTGTTTTTTTCAAGGTCATAACCTAACAGGTTAATTCGAGAATGACTATAGTTAATATATATTGACTCCGCCATAGCTTTAATACGAAATTTTAGACAATTTCCCGCACCCCAACCGCTATGGGAAGAGCCAGGTGAAACAAAGAATTGAGGGTGTTTTATTGCGTTGCGTCATGCATGCAAGCGTTGGTAGCCTAGTGGGTAGAACATCGGACTCGGAAGCGAGAGACCCAGGTTCGATCCCCAGTGCGGGCTTGGTTATAGTAGCAATACCACACGCTAACCGTGAAGGAAAACATCGTGAGGAAACCTGAGTGTCTGAGCTATTCACATACCTCAGCGCTTGAAATCGCCAATCCGCAGTGGGCACGCGTGATGATTAAGCCCATACTCTCTCCCTGAGAGAAGGCCTGTGCCCTACAGTGGGACGCATATAGACATTTGTGAAGTTATAGCAGCAATACCACACGCTAACTGTGAAGGAAAACATCGTGAGGAAACCTGAGTGTCTGAGCTATTCACATACCTCAGCGCTTGAAATCGCCAATCCGCAGTGGGCACGCGTGGTGATTAAGCCCATACTCTCTCCCCGAGAGAAGGCTTGTGCCCTACAGTGGGACGCATATAGGCTGATTATGCTTGTGCTATGCATGCAAGCCACCCTGCTTACGTAAAGGGTGGTGGGTTCAATTTCCGCTGGGGCCGTCGTATATTTGTACACATGGCCTCAGTCTGGGTGAATTTCCATGTTGTATGTCCTTGTTTGGTTACCATAGCACAGGGTATCCTAGTTTGGGACCAGGACAAGTAATTGTGTTGTGTGGAATATTATTATTAAAGGGTGGAAAGTAACGCATAGGTCTATTTTTGGTTTTTTGGAGTGCATCTTCAAATTATATAGATGTTTAGTAACACATTTAACGGGTCCAATCACCATTATTTACCACGGCAACTGTAACGTTGCTGAAACGTCAGGAATTAAGTTTACCTAATAACCGCGATTAGACTCGTTGAATGTGGAATTATGTATGAATAGACCTTAAAAATATTATTCATCATTAGTCCGGGAAATAGTGGCAGAACCCTGCATTTTTTTAAATTAAAGGACAACGAGGTAATTTTGTTCAGAAGACCACACACAACACTTTCTTAAATAGGTCTTAAGTAGCATTTAACGAAAGTTATTAAGAATTTCAGAACTCTGCCTAAAGCACCCCCAATAACCAAGAGTTAAGAATTTTCAGTTTACTTTTTTATTTTAGATACAAACTTACTGCGTGAAGTTTCAACTTTGTATGCAAAAAATAAGTTGGGGATTTTTTTTATTACTGGTAGATGTTTATCGATACTGAAGAAACATGTCATTGTAGGTAGTACAATTGAATTTTACGTTTAAATATTTAAACATCAAATTTCAAATGCAAATTGCATTGTTAGATCTCGCACCACAACAGTAATATCGTTCCTTCTTTGTTATTCGTTGGAAGTAGGCCGACTTGACTCCGCGCCACGTCACGCGACGTTACTACTCCAGCGGAAGTTAGGGGTGGAAGGATAATTACCTATAGATATGAGCTACAAACAACTAGCTTTTTACTTGGGGTTCGCTTTATGGAATCAATAAAAAGGGAATTATTGTGTTGTTGAAAAAACCGCATCCCGGCCGAGTTTCAAGATTGTATGAAAAGAATACGTTGAGATACTGAAGATTCTGTTTATGTGCAGGTTTTGCTTTATTAGTGTTGTATAAACTCATGTCTGGTATTCCAAAGACTAGGCGGGCACCACACTAGAGTTCGCTATAAAAAATTAAGGTTTTAAATGAAGGTGAAATTGGATGTATTGTAAGTTTGCAAGATAGGCCCATTTGGAGTGGTAAAACTGGGTAAAATTATATACTTGTATACCAGTATGGCAGCTTTGTTAGTATTGTAAAACTTGTTGAAGAAATAATCATTTTATCCTTTACTTTTTTGGTTTGGCTTAACCACAAAAGTAAAAGATAAAAAAGATAATATTTCATTAGCCAATGAAATAAGCCCACTGTTGTGCTGTTGGGCATAGGCAAGTTACCTGGCACACGTATCCTCATGGTCCCCTGCCAGTTTCGTCTACTGCTCTCTTGCAACTTTGGTAACTGTTTGTAGTATGTATAAAGTTTTATTCTACTCTACTGTAGGCAAGTGTATGTGATATATTTCATTGTAACGACGTGTCATCAAGTAATTATTAAACCAGTGTTAAAAGATATTACCTATCTGCCTACTATTGTATTATCCGAAGACGCTTACTTCGAAACCATTTTTATACCTATCTATAAATGGATGGCGAACAGAGCGTATAATGATAGTCAATTCTTCCGAAAGTTAACAAAGGTCTAAAAACGTTTCCGGTTAGCTGGCAATGGTTCAGGTAGCCTCTTGCAGTCGATATCTATCTCAAATTAACACCCTGTATGATTTTCGGGGGGTCATTATAATAATCACAGAGGCAGAGAGTGAGTAAAAGTAAAGTAGTAAGGTAAACAACGTGAGTTCGTCGACTTATGATGGTTGCAAGTAGTTTGTTTCAAATCACACACACAACCAACTAACATTTCAGTTTCGTTGCGTGCTCTCAATTCTTAACGTTTATGGTTTGCTACAATCGTGAAGTACGAATCAAACTGCTTTCTAAATCCAGCTTGCCAACAGCCATCTAAATTTTGTTTGTTAATCATATTTATGTTATATTTGGTAAAAGCTCCTGTGATGAGAGGTCACACACAATCTGATTGAACTAATACGGGCGGGTCAGTTAAAAAGTTGTTTGTAAGTTCTACATGCATATCTTAGTTGCCGACTGATTGCTCTGATTAGCAAGGTTGGGGAGGTCAATTCTGAGGTCAATACCAATGTCACCTTTATTAAACTCAGTTCTTTGTGACTAATGTGAAGGCTCATGCCGTCTCTCAGTGCGGTGTGCTTACCGCGGATTGGCGCCAAAAGTATTAGGTATAAATTTATAAAAACACGATTCCTATAAAATACTCCTCAGAAGCATTTTAAATAGTCTGTGGTGAAGTCTTTCCCTTTAACATAGACGAGCATTTTAAGAGTGTTTTAAAGAATCGTGGCAAGTGGCAAACCTTGATCTCTGCTTACCCTTCCGGGATACAGGTCAGAGTTTATGTAAGTATGTTATTAAAAAAAAAAGAAGATAATGTGATTTTGTCTTTGGTGGCGCTAGTTAGCTCCTTCGGAGTTAGGCTTCGATTCTCTAGTGCATTAGTACACTGACAGATTCTCAATCGGGTCCCCACTGTGTTTTTCATCCCATTGACGCCTAGACGGTTTGATACGTGTGCGCGGTACACGTAAAGCGGGAATGGAATAAAATCGACGCGTTCCTTTACGGAGATCTAAAATGTTTTCAATCGCTTTTCATCCAATCCCACATTCCAGATCGGCGGTCTGCTAGCCCTGGCCTTGGGCGCGTGGGTATGGGCGACGCGGTCCTTTTCGGCGGCGCTGCTAAGCAACAACATGTTCATCGCGTCCGTGGCGGTGGTGGTGGCGATGGCCGCCGCAGTCATGCTGCTGGCGCTACTCGGATGCTGCGGCGCGGCCAAAGAAGTCAAGTGCATGCTGCTCACGGTACCTACTTAGCCTTTATTTCTACCGAGAAAAGTTCTAGATTGCGTCATGACGCGCGCGTTCCTTCTAGAGGATATGTTGTAAGCAACAGGTTCATCGCGTCCGTGGCGGTGGTGGTGGCGATGGCCGCCGCAGTCATGCTGCTGGCGCTACTCGGATGCTGCGGCGCGGCCAAAGAAGTCAAGTGCATGCTGCTCACGGTACCTACTTAGCCTTTATTTCTACCGAGAAAAGTTCTAGATTGCGTCATGACGCGCGCGTTCCTTCTAGAGGATATGTTGTAAGCAACAGGTTCATCGCGTCCGTGGCGGCGGTGATGGCGATGGCCGCCATGCTGCTGGCGCTGCTTGGAAGCTCACGGTACTTCACCCTTTGTTTTCACTGAGTGAAATTCAGTCGCGTTTTAGTACAGCGCCCTAACCAGTAACAATATACCTAAGTTACATTCTATATTTCTAACCCAACCTTTCCCCCTTCCAGTACTACATCCTGGTGTTCATAATCTTCGTGGTGATGCTGGTGGGCGGGATCCTGCAGTTCGTGTTCCGGGAGAAGGTGGTCAGCACCCTGGACCGGGAGCTGTACGCGGCCATCCCTTACTACGGGGCCAAGCACGAGTACACGCGTGGATGGGACGACACGCAGACCTATCTGCAGTGCTGCGGGGTGCGAGGCTACGCTGATTGGAACGGCAACGTGCCTGAGAGCTGTTGCAAGGAGGTCTATCCCGGGAAGGTGGGTACCCTTCGTGTGGTTTACAAGTTTGCTAGTTTTAATGACGATTTGCAGCAAGGAGTGCCGAGTTAGATTCACTACAGTACAGTTCATTAGTCCAAATTCGTCCCCTTCTGCCCTTATACTCGTACCTCCCCAAACAAGACTACTTTTTTCTAATATATATGGGTGGGTTTATGTAGGTATGACATAAACTCACCCATGCCCCCCAGAGAAGTAGGCAGAGACGAGGGTGTGTGCCAACCCCTTTTGCATTCATTAGTCACTCGTTCATTAGTGCTCGCACCATGCACTTTTATGTCCTTGGCCATTATCTAGTTCCGATCGGATTTTTGGTGATGCAAACCAGACACGCAAACCAGTGCTACGGCGTGCGCGGCTACGCTGTCTGTAACAGAAACGTGCTGGGAAGCTGCTGCTATATCCTGGCAAAGTTGGTACAGACTTCACATCGAGAGCTTTTACGTGTTTGAATGATGTTTTGCAGCAATCCAGTAGTTCCAGCTATAATAATCAGAATTTAGGAATCGATCCAATTTAACGCACTAGCCAACATTCTTCCACTGAGGGACAGGCTTCACCAAAGCATGCTTTCTTTGTTGTCCACAGCCATCCTCAACCAGCCTTCACAGCAATATGTTCAAAATTCAAAATTTTTCAAAATTCAAATATTTTTATTCATTGTAAAAACAGAATGTTTACTTAATGAACGTCAAAGTTGTTAGTTTCACAATTAATGGATTATGTGGAGAAGAAACTAACAAAGAAACTCCACATTTATTCTTTTCAAAACACGTTTTAACTTAATTAACAGAGTTTTCAACGTAAATTTTAGTCATGAATGTGTTGAACACTAGTCACAATCGTCCTTTAAATAGTATTAATCTACTGTTTAATGCCAAACATCTTTGTCTTCTAAGTAATCCTTGATGTTATAGTAAGCCTTTTTGCACAGAATGTGCTTAACACATTTTTTAAATCGCGTTGGAGGTAACTCTAATATATCTTGAGGAATTTTGTTGTAGAACCTTATACAGTGCCCCATAAAGGATGTGTTAACTTTTGCAAGTCTAAATAGTGGAAATGACAATTTATGTTTATTTCTAGTATTAAAATTATGGTGGCCACCAACATTTTCGAAGTCTTTGATATTTTTTCTAACGTACATAATATTTTCATAAATGTATTGACATGCAACTGTTAAGATGTTGATTTCTTTGAAGAAATCTCTTAGCGAATCCCTACTACCTAACTTGTAAATAAATCGGATGGCTCTCTTCTGTAAGATGAAGATCGTCTCAATGTCTGCTGCCCGACCCCACAGTAGTATGCCGTAGGACATAATACTGTGGAAGTAACTAAAATAAACAAGCCTAGCAGTTGCAACGTCAGTGAGCTCTCTAATTCTTTTGACTGCATATGCTGCAGAACTAAGCCTGTGTGCTAGTTTTACAATATGAGGACCCCATTGCAATTTTGAATCGATTGTGATGCCTAGAAAAACGGTATCTTCTACAAATTCTAGTTTTTCTTTTCCGAGTACAATGTTGTTTTCAACTAATCTTACGTTTGGTAAGGTTCTCTTATTGTTCTGTCGGGCATCCGGATCGTGATTAGAAGATAAGACATTTTCCGCCATAAAGTTGAACCAAGCCTGCCTCTATTTCCAGCGGCTGGACTGCAGGTACTCGCCAAATCCGACTAACATGTACATGGACGGGTGTCTCAACAAGACCGTGGAATTTCTCCGGGAGAACGCCATCTACGTCGGCGTTGTGGCTATTATCGTTGCGGTCATAATGGTAAGCACGTCATGTTTTGGGACCGACGACAGTGCATTGGTTTTAATAGCAAGGGCAAGGGCTTGCTAAACGTATTTTTATAAAAGTCGCCCTGGCCATATCCCTGTCAGGCGCAATTTTCTATTTAGTAGACATGGCATTTCAATCGAGCGATCATTGAGTTTGATTCGTTTGAAAGGCTATTAGAACTATTCTCGAGTTAACTGGCCGTAATTTCATTTGACAATGATATGTTAACAGTGCACAACCTTCACGTATAATGCGAGGAGCATATCTTTCATGAAATCCCAAAGTTACCTATAACTTTCAAATAATGAAAAGAAAGTTTTTTTTTCAAAAATCCAACTATAATGTCGTATAGCTATTACTCACAACAAATAACAATGACTGTAAAGTAGAACACAGAGAACGCTGAGACCTACATGTCAACCGTACATATACTTAGGTACTAACGCCCGACACGAAAGCATATTGGACACCAAAGCAAACTTCTTTATCCATAACGTTTTTCTGCCAAATCATTTAAATTTTCTGGGTTCATAAATAATTTTCGCATTTTTACGCCACGGAGCGTAAATACATACCAGCGCTACGTTTGTTGCGATCCCCAAGTCCTTAATACATTGAGTGTTGGAATTTCAAATTAGTTTTCTAAAAGAAATCTTCAAATTTTCTATAACTTTATATATCTGCAAACAAAAAGTGCGAGTTGAAGCTCAATATCTCCTAAGCCGTTTGATTCCCTGCTCATTACGCGCACCATCCTGAACGACTCGAATCATGTGTCAAATTCCATACTAATTGCTACCGCAAACGTTAGGATTCCGACAGGATTTGGTGAGCGTGATTAGACTCCAGGATTTGGTGCACGCAATTTAGGAGATGTTTCACACTGGACGATACCCGTAATGACACGACATCTAGTTTCATACATTTTGTACGGCCTTGGCCGGCCGTTGCATGAAAAAAATGTGCTGTTACCAGTTGGTCCAGTGTGACACCGTCCTATGGTTCCTTTATTAAAAATGTTCATATTTATGAAAATTTCTTAGCAGGGAATACCCGTGAAGGACGTTAGTAAATTAGCACTCGATATACTTATTTTACCTTCTTGTTCCAGTTGCTGGGGCTGATTCTATCATGTGGATTGTTCGTGAAGATTGAGTGATGAGCTTCAGTCGAAGAGTCGTGTGACCTGATCGTAGCTTTAAGGTTTTCTATTGACTGTAGGTATATTTGATCGTTCGTTGTGACCGTGTCTCGTGTAACATTTCCAGTTTGGGAATCTCCCTCCTTTTAAGTATTAATTTTTTCCACAAAAAATAATACTGCACGTTAAAGCATCTGCAATAAAAATTGTGTCGATGTTGCATCTGAGTTTGAATAAATAAATTATAAGTTACTTCCACACTACTTCCCACAACACAATCATTTGTCCTACTTGTATCGCTCGTAGCCCCGGCTGCCTGAGTGATCTTAAAAACGATCACGCAGGTTAAGCAACACAGGGCGCGTTCAGTGCATGGATGGGTCGCCGTCTATGCCTAACGCTAGTGGCATTTTTCCGAGCGGTTCCGTGCTTCGCAAGGCACGTTAAGCTGTTGGTGCCGGCTGCCGTCGATAGATGGCAGTCGTTAAGCCAAGTCAGAGGCCTTAGGGCGGCTTGACAACTTCTGACAGTAGACGAGCCACTAGTCTACAAGCCTCCACCAATCCGGACTTGGCCCCCGTGGTGGAGTATGGCCTATACCTTCCTCAGGGAAGAGACCCGTGCCCCTCGGTGGGGACAAAATGGGTTGATGATGAATCATTTGTCCTGGTCCCAACCCGTGCTATGTTCACCAGGCAAGGACATTATAAACATGTAAATACACCCAGACTTAGGCCATTTGTACAAATCAAATCAAACACAAATCAAGGCCTCCAGTGAGAATTGAACCCACTATGTCTGTTTTAGTAGTCAAGCGTGTTAACCGTTAGACTAATTTTGGGTGCCCGAAGTGCCCTTATGTTTAAATATTTATGTCGTAATTTCCATTGAGCACTCAATTCTGCATATACAAACTTTAAGGTTTCCACTGAGGCGAAAATGAAATGAAAATGCCTGACATCCGAGCAGTCCATTCCATGGTATAATAATGACTTTCACGATGGCAGTTTAAGAAAAACCGAACAAGTAACGCAGCAGCGGTACTTTTTTTGAAGTGTCTAGACGACCACCACTAACACAAAACACTGCAAAGTTGATTGAGCGATGTTCGTCTTGCCATTGCTTAAGGAATCAACGACATTATTAGGTAATCTACGTAAGGATACGTTTCACGACAGGATAACCTATTCTGCTATTCACCACCACTTCATGCTATGGGTAGGTTATTGAAATTTGTGCTTTACAAGATAAGATAAGAACATTCTTTATTGCACACAAGAAACAAAAGACATACCTACCTAAATAAAAGTTACAATGAAAAAGTTCAATGGGCGGCCTTACTGCTAAAAGAAATTTCTTCCAGATGACCTTGTAACGGAAAGGTTGCCGAAGGAGAAAGAGAGACAGGTAGTTGGTGCAAATACGAACAAGTAATACATACATATACTTAATAATAAACTTACATAAATCTTACTTAAATAGTTTTTTTGTAGTAACTTTATCTGCTTACGAGTATACTAAAGCCATAAATTCATCTAACGATCATCATTAAGCTACAAGAAGTCCACTGCTGGACATAGGCTTCCTCCATGGATTTCCAAAAAGACCTTCCTGCCACTTGGATGAGGTCATCTGTCCATCCTGTGGCTGGTCGTCCTACGCTGCGCTTGCCGATATGTGGTCTCCATTCGAGAACTTTTCGGCCCCATCGGCCATCAGTTCTGCGTGCTATGTGCCCCACCCACTGCCACTTCAACTTACTAATCCGCTGGGCTATGTCGACGACTTTCGTTCGTCTTCGGATCTCATCATTTCTGATTCGATCTCGTAGAGATATTCCGAGCATAGCCCTTTCCATAGCTCGTTGCGTGACCTTGAGCTTTCTTATGAGGCTCATAGTGAGAGACCACGTTTGAGTGCCATAGGTCATCACTGGTAACACACACTGGTTGTATAATTTTGTCTTGAGCGATTGAGGTATATTAGACGAAAAGACTTCTAAGTTTCCCGAATGCTGCCCAGCCGAGTTGGATTCGACGATTGACCTCTTTCATGAAGTTGGACCGTTTGTCCTAAGTAGACGTATTTGTCTACAACTTCGAGAGTCGAGTTCCCCAATGTTTTTGGGGTGGGCACAACACGGGCGTTCGACATGACCTTCGTTTTGTCCATGTTCATTTTAAGGCCCACACGTTGGGAAACTCGACTGAGGTCTTCGAGCATTACGCCGAGGTCTTCCGTCGTTTCTGCCATGACTACTATATCGTCGGCAAATCGAAGGTGAGTGATGTACTCGCCATTGATATTGATGCCGCGTCCCTGCCATTCCAGAAGCTTGAAGGCATCTTCCAGTCTGTTCGTGAACAGTTTCGGAGAGATAACGTCTCCTTGTCTCACACCCCTTTTCAATGGAATTGCCTCCGAATTCTGCTCCTGTACTCGGAGCGACATGGTGGCATTGTTGTAGGTAGAAGCACTTCAGCACCTCGATATACCGATAGTCAATACTGCAACGCTGGAGAGACTCGAGCACTGCCCATGTGTCGATCGAATCGAAGGATTTTTCATAGTCCACTAACTGTACAATTCTGACGATACAATTGGAAAACGTTTCTTCTTATTCTGGCGATATCGGTGGCGAAATATCTCTTTAGGTAAGACGACCGCTCGACTAGACACTTTCTACTTTTTTCATAGTGATGGTACTGGGATACTAGGTACTGGTATACTAGGTACTGGTGTTACATTTCAATAAAAAAAAAAAATCTTACCACAATTTACATAAAATGGTTCCATTAGCAATATTCAGTCGAAACATTTTGCGACCCCATCTTCTTCTAACCAATAACTTGATTGCCGTTGAGCGATTGGCGTTTCTCAAATTTTATGCGGCTGCGCATTCCTTCCCTGAAACATTTTTGCTTCATCATTTTAAAACCTGTGTTGTCTCATCTGAAATAGGTACAGGTTATTTCAAAATACAGTTCCGAATAAAGAATTTTACTCGTCAATACCACGAACAACTTTTTCTATAGGGACAACTTCGATATTCCGAAAAAAATATTGACTGAGCTGCTCTTTACTGTTAAAGTTACCACTGACACACCAAAGTGTATGTACGGATCAAATATTAGGTTTTTTGTGTAAAAAAAAACAACAAGGTTTTGCAGTGGCTGCGAGACAGTGCAAAAACTTTATTCAATTTCTGAAGTTGGAAAGTCCAGTGGTCCTCACTTGTAGACCCCGCTGCGGGTGTAATAGCCGGCATACTTGATGATGACCTCGGCGGCTGGGGTCCCCAGCGGGAGGCCTAGCGCGCTGATGCGCTCCAGGGTCTGCGCCGGACCGGCGATGATCTGGGGCCGAGGAGATCGTGCTGGTTTACTTGGGATACCTAGCATAGGCTACCTACACTGAAAAAGACGTTTTGATACGAGGTACTGTATTTTCAGTGATCATTTACATAACAGTTTAGTTGCTGTGGTGACTGCTAAGCTTTTAGCAACTGTTTACTAAAGAGTGATTTGTTTATGGCAGCTTTACGATTCAGATACTCTAGCCGAACTAGTCGGTTGGGAGAGCTCGCAGTGTAGGTTGTTTTAACAAAATAAGTTGTGTATTTTATTCCTAAACATTTTTGCAATGTTTAGTTAGGACATCATACATAACAGATGTAGTAACCTTATTATTTAGTATATAGTACATAAAGGTTCGGTTGGTTAACTAAACTCTTGAGACTCTATAACTAAACATTTAAATGTTTTAATTTTAATTTAACTGTTTGATTAAGAAAACATAACTGTTGGACGTAGCCTAGTACTACGGTTCCGTACTACCATATCGCTTGTCCGAGATAACAACGACGTAATTTCTTTTTTGCTAACTTAACAGGAGAACATTTCGACGATGGTTTTACAGAAACCAGAATGAATCAGAATATTTTTTTTAATGCACGTCATTTGACTAAAATTAATAGAAAATTGATAAATTAATAAATAATTGTGTGTATGTTTCCTCGTCTACCCCATCGGTTATCAGTTCTTCGGATGATATGGCCGGCCCACTGCCACTTCAGCATGCTAATTCGGTGGGCTATGTCGGTGACTTTGGTCCTCTGTCGGATCGGTCTGTTCTTGAGTGGAGACCGCGGATCGGTAAACGTAGTGTGGGACGTCCTCAGATTCGGTAGAGCGATGATCTTCGCAGGGCGGCTGGTAAGAGCTGGATGAGAGTAGCCGAGGACCGTGCTCAGTGGCGTGCAATAGGAGAGGCCTATGTCCAGCAGTGGACAATCATAGGCTGATGATGATGATGATGATGTTTCCTCGTATTTAACTTCTCTTTAGGGTATTATAACACAATATACTTATGTAAGCCATTTTTAAAAAGTGTAATTCCGTCGTTGTTGTTTCGGATGTGCGATATATCTATCCGAATCTTTTTGTGACGTAGGTAGTATGAAGATTTCGGGAGCTTTAGCGGGAGTCTCATCCTTCTGACGGGGTTTTTACTTTTATTATTATACTAGAGGGTCAAAATCATTATTATAATAAATTATGTTTGTAGTTCGTATTACCGGTTCTACTCACTGAATTTTTATTATTTGTTCAACAAACCGCCATAACAAAACATATTTTGTAAAAATTTCTACTAGCTACCTTATCGGTAGGACGGACAGACAGACGTTGTGGGCCTATGCCCACGAATGGAACTCTATTACTATTAATAGAGTTCCGTTGCTCACCGATCGTGTACGGAACCCTAAAAAAAGGAATGGCCTGACTCACTCTGCCAAAGACGACGTTCTTCTCATCGAATTGCGGAAGCGGTTTGAACACGATGTTGAAGTGCCCGTACATCTCATCGTCCGGCGAAACAGGCATCGAGAGAATCCCTGGAACACGTCCGTTTTATAACTCAATCGCTTGCGCTCCCAGTCATAAAATGACTAAAAGGAGCCACCCGGAACGACGACCCTTTAGCCCTGTATATCTGGCGCTCCCTGGACAATAAATCAGCGACCTCCTCTTGCTGATTGACAAATCCTTTTACTATAATGGCGGAATGGAATAGAATGGAATGGAACGTAATGGGACGGAACAGGACGAGAAATTATGGTAAGATAAGATAAGAATATTAAATATGGTTTTCTTTTTTTATTGCTATATAATTTCAACATGTTCCCCTTTACCTGGAACCGTATGCTTTAGAGTGTAATTCTCCGGCTTCAAGGGTTTGGACTCGGAGATATACTGGCCATAGCCGTTATTGTCTGTCACATCGCCGCCCAAACAGAACAGGTTTGGGACAATCCTGTGGAAAAGATAAGCTTTACGTCTTTCTCTTCGTCTAGCCCAGGAGCCAGCCTAATTGTAGTCTTTCAGACGATTGGCACCGTGAGAGCAGCGGTTAAACTTCTTGGGGCTACTAGTCGTACCCAGATTCAGGTAAGCAAGTATCTTAGGGCTCTTCCTGGGCGACTTTATTTTATTTTATTTTATTTGGTGTACAAAACAGATCACAACCATTACACGATATAAAAGTAATAATATGACATGAGTACTAAGTTGTGGTCAAAAGCATGCACACACAATATTGCCACATGTAAATTTGAGTATCTGAATAAAGTAAATTTTAGGGATAAGCATTTTTTTTATAAAAAAAGATATCGACGCGTTGAAGATATCGATTTCCGAGCTAGTGGGCACAACTTCGTTGTAGAGTCTACACATTCTCACTATCCGATTGTAGTATGAGGTGTTATCTTTAAAAACATTTAAAAAGAATAAAAAAAAAAAATTAAAAAGAAAGGCCTGTAAGATCGAGATTTGCACCGAATATTTATACTTTTACAAAGATGTGACCTTTGTATCCAATTTCCACCGATCTATATCTGTCCCAACTTGCATCAGTTAACGAAGTCGTGGGTTGTTTACAGCCGGTAGCCTTATATTAACGTTACTACAAACGTCTTAGTTCGTTACGTGCAAAACAAAACGACTTACTGGAAAGGAAAACATCAAGAAGAAACCTGAGTGTCTGAGGTGTTCTGTTCACATAGCTTAACGCTCGACATTACCAATAAACGCTGGGCACGCGGCGTGATTTCTTGCATACTTACCCACTCTCTGAGAGAAGGCCTGTACCTACAGTGGGACGTATAGGTACACGCTCTGTCTGTCAAAATTTTATGGTAATACTAATAAACACTTAGGTACAACTTTTATTATAGACTAAACTTTGTGATAGAAAAAAAACTATTTTGTTCCATACACTTTAATGCCGTAGATGGTCTCAGGAGGTCAACCTTGGGCAAAAAGTGAATGGCATCTTCAGTATGGAACAGTTTTTAAAGTCACCGCTGTAAAAGTATTTTTTTTAAATAATAAATACATTACTTTTCGCAAAATGCAAAGTCAAATAAAAAAAAGTTACTTTGCTTTTTTTAACGTTTTTTGAATCCAAAAGAAGTCGATGGCCAAGCGGTCACACCACACCGGCCCATCGGACATCCTGCCTATCGGGCATATGCCCGAATGGCCAGTCCCGGTCTGAGGTTTGTTATCTGTTAGTTGTCGCCTGTACCTGTAAAACTTGGTCCCAGCATAGGCGTGCCCGGTTTCGGGCTCGCCTTTGACGAGGGACATGAAGAAGTGGCAAGTCTGAGGCACGATGTCATTGAACAACTCCACCGTTACTTTGCCGATCTTCGAGCCGCCCTTCACCCAAATATCCAGGACCACCCTGGGGAAACTTGCGCTTGTATTCCAGATATTTACGGCCCAACTGGTACCTACCTAATTTTTTTTGAAAATTCTTCATTGCACAAGAAATAAATCTGCACAAAGGCGAGCTTAGTACTAAAAAAACACCGGCCAAAAAGCGGCAAAAAAAATCACGTTTGTTGTATAGGAGCCCCCCTTAAATATTAATTTTATTATGTTTTTAGTACTTGTTGTATTAGTGGCAACAGAAATACATCATCTGGAAAAAATCAACTCTCTAACTATTACGGTTCATGACATACAGCCTGGTGACAGACGGACGGACCGACGGACAGCGGAGTCTTAGTAATAGGGTCGCTTACCCTTGGGGTACGGAACCCTAAAAAGTATTTTCTTCCAGCTAACCATTGGAGATGTGGATAGAGGAAGGGGTAGTGTCAGTAGTAGTAGTGCCAGTAGGGTACATAATAGAAATGGGCTGGTCCGTAAAGGCTCCTTAGAACCTTAGCAGCTACAGAAGAATATTAGAAGAAGAAGATTACCCAAAAATAGCGTAATTCTGAGACAGATCAATTACATTTTGTCACAACAACTTGTCTTTCCTGGTTTTTGATAATTTTTGAATCAACTTTCCATTTTACTGATAAATATTTTTTGACATGATTTTACACGTTTTTGACGTATTTGCAGAATGGGCTGCTATTTATTGGTGCTGTTTAAAAGATAACGCATTTCTATGTAAGTCAAGATTTACTGAGGCTTTGAAATTATTAAAGCTAAAAAGGGTAATAAAAACCCCATATAGATCTGAAAAAGGGGTGTTCTACTCGTCGATACCACCTGCAGCTCTAAAATGTATGGAACAGCTGGTATTTTTCCTATCTACAGGGTGACTTTGAATTCGTTCATTGTATTTTGAGGGAATGTTCTTTTCACTGCGGAAAACCGTATTATTAATTATTTATCAGTAATGGTCCAACCCGTGTGGCGCCGGATTAAGAATAGCATCACTCCATTTCCTTCCGTGGATGTCGTAGAAGGCGACTAAGGAAATCAATTACTAGGAGACGGGCAGCAGCGTCTTCCTGAGATTCCATCCGCATACTGCGACCGCCAGTACCCACCTGCCAAGCGTGGCGATTACGGCAAAACCCCTCATGGCTATGAAAACCAAGAAGGAGGCCTATGTCCTGCAGTGGGCGTCGGGTGGCTGATGCTGATGATGAATGGTCCAACGTATTTGTAAATATTCGTGTTTTCCGACTTTTGCCTCCAAATTCGATGTGGTAGGAAGTACCGTAACGTTTAAGAATGCCTTCTAATATGTTATATGTTAAATAGAGTCTGAGGTCCGATACGCGTAAAAAATAAAAAAAAAACAATTGAGTTGGCCGGCGCCGACCCTAAAACGCTCAAAACATAGTTTTTTGGGTTTTTATAAATTTTTATATTGATACTGTTTGTTTATGCTTAAGTGAAGTAATTTTGGATAAAAAGAGCTTTTTCTATTTTCAAAATTAGCACCATATGTTTCCAAATCAGTCCTCTTAAAATACGGTGAACGAATTCAAAGTCAACCTGTAGAAGTTTTCCTCATAGTAAAAGTTTTCATATTGACGAGTAGAGCCCCCAATTTCGGATGTATACAGGATATGTATACGTATTATACGTACTTTTTCCTTTGGACGTCCTCAGGCTTCGCTAAGTCAGGATCTTTTATTCCACGGTCGATTTGCTCCGTTTTGAAGAGGATGAAGGGCAATCTAGAAGCCAAAGTAAACGAAAATTTAGTCTTCTAAATGAAGTAGCCTAGTACCAAGCATGCATGTGATGATTCTGCGCACGTCTCAATGAGGATTTTTCTGAAGCCTAAGTGTAATTCTGTTCTTTTTTGT
Organism: Yponomeuta cagnagella; assembly: GCA_947310995.1. Classification (NCBI taxonomy): domain Eukaryota; kingdom Metazoa; phylum Arthropoda; class Insecta; order Lepidoptera; family Yponomeutidae; genus Yponomeuta; species Yponomeuta cagnagella. Next base: position 17,713,939 of record OX371267.1, read on the forward strand.
GAAATCTGAAGAGTAAGAATAATATTTATGTGTTTATTTAGTGAAATTCTTAATGCCGATGAAGCGAAAGAGGTTGTTTAGGATCGTGGCAAGTGGCAAACCCTTGTCTCTATGTACCCCTTCGGAATACAGGCGTGATTTTATGTATGTTTGGCCATTGTAAGTTGCTAGCGCTGGGGTATGTATCACCTCAGACCATCGGCTTTCGTCACAACGTGTTGTTTCACAATTACCGAGTGGTATTACTACTAAAATTTTATTGTACGTAACTTAGAAATATGATTTTCTTACGTGGCACCCAATATAAGCTTCACTTTCGTCTTCTTCCATTCTTCGTCCAATTCCTTTGTAAGTAGCTGGTCTGATCTCTGCAGGGAATTGATAGCGAAGAATTTTTATCTAAACCTACTTGGTATTTCAGGAAGGCCCGGTGAAACTTGATCAATCAACTTAATACAAAATTATTCTATAGATCAATACAAACAACTTATAGAAAAATAAGTTATTTGTACGAAAGAGCTGATACATTTTTTGATGTTTTGGAGTTAATAAAAGTTGTTTGCATCGATGAGTACAATAATCTCCTTAAGTTTCACCGGAACTTTCTGAAACTCTATAGGTAATTTGTAAATATCAACCAGCCAATGTGCGGCTGGACTGAACTACATCTGTTAAATTCTTTTTGTTGTACTAACCCGTGCTGAGGACAATTTTTAAAAACCAATTTTAGAGGCTAAACATTCCACCTGTGCCGGGACTTAAACCCGCGACCTCTGGCTAACCGTGTCAGCGCTCTCCCAACTGAGCTAATGGGCAAGTGCAGGCATCTGCAAAATTTCGAGCCTCTTTACAAACTTTCTTCTTCTTCGCGGGTTCAAGTCCCGGCATGGGTGGAATTTTTAGCCTCTAAAATAGCTTTTTAAAATTAACTACATCTGGTTAAAAAAAATATGCCAAAATTTAAAGTGTAATGTTCAGTCCATCGCCTGCCACATCTGTCATAGCCAAGCCAGACCAGCCGTGACGTCAGCAATTATGTGACCGGCCGACCGGTTGCCAGGTCGCGATCGAGGTGGCAACGCCGTCCGCAGCAACGCCTGCCTATTTAAGCCGTGCTTCCGTTTGTTGTCTTTCTGTGCTGGTTATTTTGTAAGGCGAAGCACTGCCGGTATATTTACTGATTTGCTTACTTTGTCGTTCGAGTCTATCTACTGCGCTTCGGGAGCTTAAAGGGAGCATGGAACCATACTCACAGCATGTAGAAGCCGCATGTACAGTTTAAAGTTGGCGCGCCGGATGCTGTTCAGAGCCTTCTGTCGACTCTTGCACTTGAATTCGTTCATTCGTTGAGTCGTTTTGTTATTTTTCCTCCAGCAGTCTACGAAACCCTGAAGAAAGAGAATATATGTATAGTTACCGACCTTCTGCTTATTTGTCTGTTATTTACTTTTCGTTTATAATAATAATGATGTGATGAATCTAACAGTGTTATTGACTGTACATACGCCAGGCTCCGTCAGTCGACGTGTTTAAAAGTAGAATCCATGAGCACTACTTCGAACTTCAGAGTATTTTTTTTTTATTCCGTAACAAGAAGCTCACAGCACAAATAAAATTAGGATGGACAATGAATAATCAGTAATAATCCTATTATATAAGTAAATTTTATGTAGTTGTGTTTATTGTGATAGCGTGTAGTTTATATGTATTTGGTATGTATCTTGTTATAATAACGATGTAATTTTATTGTAATATAGTTTATATAATTATTATTATTTATTATTGTAATATAGTTTATATAATTATTATTCTTTATTAATTTTTTTAGCTTTTTTTATCTTTGTTCTTGCAATAAATCTTTCTTGGCACTACCCCTTGCACTATCCACATAACCCAAGGTTAGCTGGAAAAAAATACTTAGGTACTAGTATTAAGCTCGCCTTTGTACAAACACCCCTTTTGTGCACTAAAGTATTTTTGAATTGAATGAACATACGGCAAAACATTTCACAGGGTACATAAGCTAGTTTAAAATATTCGCTTATGACGTTGGCAATAGTGATCTACGGCTATATTGATTAGACATCGAAGAGCATGGTCCAAATCATTAGCGAAGAAGGGCGCTGGCCATTTATCAAAAATTTTTTTCTACTCGTAATAAATACACTGCTATTTTATGCCTTCCAGCGTAATGTCATCCTGTTTAGATCATGTAAAGGAAATCAAATCATGATGGTGTTAGCACGCTAGTCGAGAAGAGCGCCTATGGGATACATAATAATCGGAAGTGAAAGAGAGAAGAAAACACATTCTCGTGCATACGAGGTCCAACGAAACTCAGTTTTTATTAGGAGATCTATCTACTTATACTTGTCGATTCAATTGCCAGAAAGCTATGGACGTGATTGGCAGGGGATTGAGAATCCCCTAGCTTCAAAGGGAAAAGGACTGCCCAGCAGAAAGCTGTGTTCATGGGCTAGAGTGATAGATTTTTAATAGGCGTAAAGTCATGTTATATTGGCGGGTAAATAGCTAAGGGTCTGTTCAGAGAGACCATGCGACAGTTACACGATAGCGACAAAAATATCGCTCATTTTTATGAAAGCGGCAGTCGCTTGAAGCCGCACGTGTGGTTTGTGGGAATGAATTACAATGTTTTCATACTTCATTCCCGGCGTTGTTTTTGCCGCTGCGCTGTGGTCGTCGCATGTTTTATCTGCATACCCCTTTCTTCTGTATCATGTTGATACGCTTCAGCAGGTCCTTGTTGACGAGCATATTCTCTTCGAGCTGGAAGGCGTACGCGTTGAGCCTTCGCGGCTTCAGGTACAGCTCGGGGAACAGCGGCGGCGGCTTCGAGTCTATCCTAGCCGTCTCAATTTGTAACTGTTGGGAGACGAGAATAGGATGACAGGCGCAAAGTTGGTTGTTTCGTTAATATAATACAATACAATACAAAAAACTTTATTGTCATAAAGGTGTAGATAATGCCTGGACCCCAAACTAAAACAGATACGGATACTGTGAACTATTGATTGTTAAATCGTAATATTCGAACATGAGATTGTTTGAATAACTATCGCCATTACAAGTTTGAATATGTCTTTGTCTCTTTGTCTGGTCCAGCTTTGTCTTTGATCCTTTCATTTAGCTCGATATCGTTTTTATGGTATTGGAGAGTGATGGTGGTGCGATTCTATCTCGCTGTATCGAGATATTCGCGCATGCAAAGAGAGCTTAAAAAAACTTCGTGCTATAAAATCAAACCGAATATTTTGCACTACTTTTATCCTTCTAGTGGTCTCTTATACCTATTGCCTATTGCTGGATCTCACCTGCCTTCGATGAGCACACCACATGTGGTACCACCACACAGGCAGCAGGACGAACCTTGGCGGCTGAAAGAAGAAAGAAAGGTATGACCATCAAGAAAGGCTTATAGGTAGCTTCTAGGAGCTACAATAAGGCCGTTGATTGTACTTTGCACCTCTGTAATTTTTTTTTTTACTGGTATAAAGCCTATTTCTACCTTAGTTCAATCAAGAGCTATTTGATTGAGAGAATTTTAATAGTCATTGTTTCAGCTTCTTTTCCTTTCCCAATTTCGATAAAATTTTCACGTTTCCGAAGTGTCAAAATGTGTATGTGTTTGATAGTTCAGAGTTGGTTAAATCGGAAGAATCCATACAGTGGAGAAGTCACGTAGTAGATGCTACGTCAAATCTGCAAAAATATATGCTAAAAAAGTGTCACTTTGAACTTCACCATCTCCTAAGAAGTCGATTTCCCAGGGAAACTCCGTAAAGACGCAAAGAAAACGTGGGTTTCGGAAAGAGCGATAGTTAATGAAAAAGTACCTGCTCGTTATAGTTCCTTCCGTCTGTCCATAGTTCTTTCTATCTAGTGTAAGGGACGCAGCCGTATTTTCCTATGTTTAACTATGGATTGTAGACATACTCACATTTATGTTCAATCTGGTCACATTGTCAATCAGTTAGCATAATTACAGTAAATAAAAATTTACTCCATAAAAATTACAACCACGTCCTTCCCGCCAAAAACAACAAGCCAAGATGGCGCCCCCGTTCTTTTTTATAGTGGCAACGTCATCAAACATGAAGGTTTCATACCTTCATGTTTACCTTCATGGTCAAGTAAATCTCAAAATTGGTCAAATTGAATAAGTAATTACTGATAAGTTATTTTATGAATACAGTTTTGGGTAACCACTATTAATGGGTAGGTGTTAAAGTTATAAGGTATCGCTGACACTGAAGTACACTTACACATGGCTTGTACTTTGGCTTGGGCAGAAGGACCATGTCGGTGGGAGGGCCTCGCCGGGTGGCCTGGATGCTGTCGAACAGCTTGTCGCACTCCTGCTCCCGTAGCGGATGCATTCTGAGTTTACTGCTGGGCTAACTGCGGATTAAAGGGAATTAGATCAGCAGTAGTAGACGGCTATAAGAAATGAATGTTTTCACTTTACTCTGTATCAGAAGAATGTATGAATGGATATAAATGTATAATTTTTCTTTTTTTATTTTCTTCATATTTAAGTTGCAGTTTATTCATGAGTTAGTGTTTTCAGTAAAGTTCCGTTAAATAAATGTTTTATCTATCTCTCTGCCTAGAAAAGTTTTTTAGAAGTAAACACGTAATTTTAACACTTAAGGAAACCCGCTTTTTTTAAACAAGTATAGTACCATCAGATTGATTTGGGGAATAAATATGGCAACGCTTTAATTTTCTTCAGCTAGTTCCTTTTATATTCGCACGCACCAGTACGGATAGTAAAATGGCGTAAGGGGTAAATTGTCAAACTGATCTATGATTTGTGGAAAGAAAACCAGGGAAAAATGACAGAATTTCTTTAGTTCATTTTCGAAATACTGCATAGCATAGAACAGTTATCCTCATGAAACAAAATGACTTATTCCCATCTTCCAACCTAAACTTCCACCCTGGGTTGGAGGTTGGGAATTGTTTGTCCCATCTTTCAACCTATGGCAGGTTGGAAGATGGGAATATATTATCTGAATTATTTTTGTTCCCATCTTCCGAACTGACCTTTATGTACAGTGGCCCAATCATGAGTTTGGTCTATTATCGAATCGAGAATAGTATCGAGTAAAAATGTATGAAAAAAAAGTAGCGCCGCTATTTACCGCTAGGATCGCTGCTTTTTTTTCATACATTTTTACTCGATACTATTCTCGATTCGATAGTAGACAAAACTCATGATTGGGCCACTGTTGTGTGCATAGGCATTTGGGTTTAGATTGAAGTTTCTTTTATGAATGTGAGAATTATTATAGACCATAATAATTGCATATCTGTTATCAATTCACTAATACGAAATAAATAGGTACGGTAATAAAACAAGATGTATTATGTTTAGTACTTAATCATTTTTTAATTATATTTTTCAATAACATTTACCACCTCAACCCAAAATTGGCCAAAATCTTGTGAAATTATACCAGTCAACATTTTACGTAATGCTGATGGCTGCCTTGAACATGAGCAATCATAATCTTTCGAAGTTTGATTATCTGGAACATGTAGGTACAGTTATTACCCGATTACGGCTAAGCAAAAAGGAGGGTTATGTTTTTGACCGGTATGTATGTATGTATGTATGTAATTTGACAAATTAGGTATCGTTAGAAGCGTTTCTATCGTCCGCTGGTTATAGGCTATGTGACGTCACATAAAAGTGAATGTGGCGCCCTCTAGACGACTTGGAAACATGAACTAAAAAAAATATTTTTTGATGATATCGTGTGGGGTATCAAATGAAAGGTCTTGATTAGCACGTTTCAAAAATATATACATTGTTGGTCTTTTATAACCACAAAATAAATTAAATAAAAAAAGTAAGTTCAAAAACTAAAACCCGACTACTAAAAAGTGTGAAACAAGAACGCCTATTATTTGAAGTAAACACTTTACGATATTTGTTTGATACACATTTCATAGTAAGTTTAAAGGCGAGCCGGGGTCGTATGCCAACTCACCTCCGATGTAGACGCGTTTTGTCTTAAGTGACATACGACCCCGGCTCTCCTCTAAACTTCCTATGAAATGTGTATCAAACAAATATCGTAAAGTGTTTACTTCAAATAATAGGTGTTCTTGTTTCACACTTTTTAGTAGTCGGGTTTTAGTTTTTGAACTTACTTTTTTTATTTTTGTAGAAATTACTAACTAACATTACTATCATCTACTTTTTTACCTTTTAGTCGATATTTGCGAAATTTTTCCATTACTTCCTCCCAACAATCGTCAAAAATTAAAAAAATTATTGATTTTAGGAGGAATCTTAAACATCTCTCTCTAAAATTCATTAGGCAAAGGCAGAAATTAGGAACAGGTTGCTGAATAGCGTTACCCCGCCGAAGCTTAATAATTTCCATCTTCGCATTCAGTTCCAATTGAAACTGTCGATATTCTTCAGCGTCAATCAAAAAGGTCATATTTTATCCAGGTATTTATTATTTTGGTACGTCTCAAAAACAAATTATTTGATACAAGTGACACTTGACAGAAACAACTTAAAAATATTCTAATTACACAAAGAGGTGGCATGATCTAAAAACAGCCAGCAATACCTTAAACATGTTAACGCAATTTTTCTAGGAACAAGCTTACAGTAATTTCTCCTTCAGCTAATTGCCTTTGACTTTGTTGTATGAAATTATCTGTGGAAATTGATATCTTCTGACGTTCCTTTACTGCCTTGTGGTTATTTTTAACTAATAGAAATTCATTTTTGAATAATATGCTGTTTTTATATAGACAGTGTAATAACTTAGCAATGTTAGGTTTTTTCTCTTTGATTTGTCTATTAATCGTGGAATGCCACGCTTCAAGACAATTTGTCGTTCTATGGCGTTCTGAAAATGCATTCCATAAATTAACATATTCTTCATTTTTGAACCAAATTTTATTCATATAGCTTATAAATGCCTTCTCATTCTTGCCTTCCGTATATTGAGATTGCACATACGACCAACCTTCGTATACATTTTCTTTTGGTAACAAAGGCAATACTGATGCAAGTTCAATTAGGCGTCGTGTCAATTTTCATTTCATGAGTCCTAATTTTTTACCCCTTTTCCTAACACATTTCACAAAATGAAAATAACACCCCTTGAGTTCTACATTGGGAAAAACAGCTCTTAAACCTCCCATGGCTGCTTTTTCAAAGTCCATCGTGTATTTCCCAGGTTTAAAATGTGGTATTTGTTTCTTTATGAGATGATACATTAATGAATAAGTATTTTTTGTCTTGTCAGTTAATAGGGCAAATATCAGTGGTATAACGTTCGTTGTCTGATTTGTACTCCCTAAATCACCACTAATTGTATATAATTGACAAAACGGGTATGGGCAAGATGTAAATGTCCCATCACCGAAGAAATGTTTAACTTTCTTGATTTGTTCTTTTGCAAACATTGTACAAAAAATTAAAATTCTAACTGAATCATGGAGGTAATCAGCAACTAGAAATGAGTTGTACTTGGGTGGGATTTTAACCTCGGAAACTGATTTAAAATTTATTTTCTCCACACCCATTGACTCGTTTCTTTTTCTATAAAAGGTACTTTTTACGCTCTTAAATTCTGGTACTTTGGACAGTAAATCTAATCCAGTATATTCAACAGATGTTATTAAATCCTGAAATATTGATGGTACCGGTGCCAGTGTATTTTCTATTTTGGTTTTACATTCATTTAAATGAATATCCATCTCATTTTTAGGAGAATCTGGTATACATGACTGTATGTGTAATTTACTGTTCATGATATTATTATCCTGTGTAACAATAAAGCAAGTATTATTAACCAACGAAAGTAAATAACCCTTTACTTATTTTATATTTAAAAAACAACTTACTTTTGTTGTAATGCTTCCTACACATTTATTTTTTTTATAGTTTGTACATTTCCAGTAAATGGAACTGTTTTTATATTTTTTCTGATGATGGTATTGGTAGCCATTGTGTAAGAGGACTTCGCCTCCACCTCTTTTTAAATACGTTAATTTACCAGTTGTACTGGTACTGGTACTGCAACTGGGGTCAAATGAGGACATTTTTTCCACTTTTTTTAATGCAATATAGAAAAAATATTTGAGCGACGTTTATTTATTGATTACTGAACACTGACATAGACGTCATTGTAGTGAATTATGCAGGAAGTGCCAGTTACTTCATACTATTCTCATTTAAAGAGGTTAGATAATAACACTCTTGAAACAAGAGGTGCTCAACATGATTAATTGATAGAACCCTATAGGTCTGTCTGCGTGATAAAACCATATCGGAAAACGAAATCATTATTTAGGTATGTACTTGGATTTAAAGATTGTATACACATTACTTTGTACAAAATTACATACTAACCCATTAATTTATTGACTGTACCTCATTTATGTCAGTTCGGAAGATGGGAACAAAAATAATTCAGATAATATATTCCCATCTTCCAACCTGCCATAGGTTGGAAGATGGGACAAACAATTCCCAACCTCCAACCCAGGGTGGAAGTTTAGGTTGGAAGATGGGAATAAGTCAACAAAATGCGTAAAATGTTTTCAATCAACCCACCAACTTTATTGCTTTTTTAATACAGTTGCTCAAAAAGTGGCGTATTGCAGGGACGTATAGCGTTCGGGATGTGAGCTATTACATACTCGTGCTTTTTTTTACCTTTCCCGAACTCGTGCGTTCTCTTTCCCAACTGTCAAAATAATGTCTATTAAAAAGAAAAACCAACCATGAAGTTTTTACTAAAAAAATTCATAGAAGTTTTTATGATTCATGCAAATACGTATATTTCTAAAGAGAAGCTACTAATTTGTTTCAATATCAGATTTAATGATTTGATGGAATGAGTTTGGTTAGGTTTCATTTCATTTCATCTCATTAAATTCCATTTTCATTTCATATCAATAAAAAACTTCTACTGAAGACTTGGCTGTATGGGCATAGTTCCCTTTGCCTACCAGAATGGGTGAAGAAAAAAAAACTCTGCTTATATTCTACGGTTGGCGCCATTTTTCAGAAATTTTCTTTGCGAGTTTAGTTGTTTGTTGCACAAAAATCATGGCACATGAGTAATTTCGACCCTAGTTTTTTTAATTAACACCACCGGAACTCAGTATAATTGCACAAAATGCTTCGAAGAACATTTTACCGGAAAAGTCAAAAAGTCGCTACATATCTACATACGACGAATTTATTGCGTGGAGAGAAGAAAAAAAAGCAAATAGTTTTTAATTTTTTCGCAACTGTATTAAAAATAGTCGTTCAGTACACGTGCGGAACCGTCATTGCAACTTGTTCCGACTGTCAACCATTTGCCATAGACATTTGTCGGAACTCTTTGCAATGACAGCCTTTCCACACTTGTAATGAAATATACTATTTCACACCTGCTATTCAGAAAAGATCCCTTGATTCCCTCAAATGAGGGATCAAAGTTGTACTTTTCTTCCCTGTTATTCTAGTTTTTTTTTTATTGCCCTCAGCATGATCCGTGTACAGATTTTCACAAAATGTAATTCCAATTCGATTTTTATTTTGTTGCAATCGATCATAAACTTCTTTCGATATCTTAATTGTGTTTGATTTAAATTTTCCTTATAGCAGGTGTGAAAAGCAGTATGTGTCACTCGGTAGCAAAATTATTTCCGTCTTGGGCGTAAACACTTGAATCCCTCGCTACGCTCAAGATTCTACTTTAGAATCCCTAGCTACGCTCGGGATTCTATTGTAGAATCTTTCGCTTCACTCAGGATTCAATATACCGCCCTCGCCGTAAATATATCATTTTGCTCCCTTGAGACACAATCTACTATTTATCCAATGCAGAAATATATTAACAAAAATAATTGAGGTAATAATTTAAACCACCTTGCACGACGGTTTTTTTCTCAAACAAAAGTGATAAAATTTAAATACCTACGTTGTCTTTTTTTAAATTAAAGTATAATCCTTTTAAAAAATTATTTACTTGTCATTTTTTATTACTATTGTATGGAGTACCTACTCTATAGTTAAAAAAGGAGGATAACTCTTTTTTAATGTTATTAAAAACTGTTGTAATTAATTTTTCAAAAACCTATTTATAGGCTAAAAATTCCACCCATGCCGGGACCTGAACCCGCGACCTCTGGCTAACCGTGCCATTACTCTCCCAACTGAGCTAATGGGCAAGTGCAGACATCAGTGAAATTTCGAGCCTCTTTACAAACTTACTTTTTCACCTAATCAATCAATCGCGATCCAAAGTAGGTATTTGGTATTATCGCGCTGATTGGTTTGTTCACAATTTTATCTAGCACAAGTACTCTATATAAACATTCCTCAAATGCTGTTTAAATAGTCTGTGGTAAAGTCTTTCCCTTTGCCAGTGGAGGATATTTTAGTGTGTTTTTTAAATAACACCGAATATGTGTACTTCCATTAAACTATGATACGATAAATAATCTCAATACAGCGGGGGCTTTATTCCCATAAGTCCATTATAGACTTTGTTGTCTTTAAAAAAAAGGCCAACAGTGATTGTTACTTACTTAGTAAATAAAAACTCCAGCAGCGGTCTTCTGATATTGTAAGAGCTCGGCGCACTGACAGAGATTTGAAAAAGACTGTGATTCTTAAGTAATTTAGAAACTACAATTTTCCCTGTCTTTTGCTAATAGCATGAACCCTGATCCCTAAAAGCTAGCCACAAAAACCTGGCTCTTCCTCAAAACATTAGAATATTGGAAAGACCCGATTGCCCCTACCAATTATAACTAGGGATTTTATGCTATGGAAACTTTTCTCATAATGCAGTGTTTAGAAAGTTGTGGGTATTTCTATATATGTAGATATCCTTTCCAAACAAAAGTAAAAATAAAAATTAAACATAGCAAAAAAATATGGAAAGTTGACAATTGTCAAGAATTGAGAGAAGAATAGAATAAGAATAGAATAACTTCCACACAACACCACAGAGAAAATAATCACTACACAACACAAACACTCTTCAACAGACTCTTTTTTCTTTTCTAGAAAAAGAAAGAATTAAGAGACTGACCTCCATGGTACCGTGGAGGTTAGTCTAAACTTTACTCATTTTGGTGTTTTTTTTAGTTTAGGCACCGTGCAAGATCTACTTGGTTTTAGTGAAAACCTTCATTCTCACTGATTTTTAATTTAACGTGTTTCAAAACTTCTTAGCTGTATTTCTGCCCTGTAGCTAATCTGTCAAATTCAGAATCTGCTTTATACCTAATACTACTAGGTATATGATCTGTGGCCATATACGTACCGAACAAGGGGAAAAAATAGAAAATTTACGAAAAGGAATCGCGAAACAAAGGAATCGCGGCGCAGAGAACGCAGCGCAGTGAGACTGCGTTATGTTGAGAATGATTCAGGACAAATGATATGGGTGTTACGGGTGCGGATACATGGACGTGGCAGATTGGCTGATGCCCATTGTGTAGAATTTACCTACCAGTATTTATACAAAAACAAACAAAGTGAAACAAAATCTTGCATAAAAAATATAAATAGATAAAAAACACAACAAGGAAATAATTAATAAAGTGCAATAAAGTAAATAATAACGATATAAATCACTACTACTATGTGGAATATCTATCACATTATGTTGGTAACCAAGCATCAGCAAGAACTCCTGATTTGCATTGCTTCTGGTAAAGTTTTTGTTACTCTTGCAGGATCACGCTTTGTAATACTTTGTTACTTTGGCAGGACTACGCTCTGTAAGAGTTTACCACTCTGGCAGGATAACGCTTTGTAAGACTTTGTTACTCTTGTAGGATTATGCTCTGTAAGTCTTGTTCACTCTTTCAGGATAACGCATTGTAAGACTTTGTTACTCTTGTAGGATCATGCTCCGTAAGTCTTATTCACTCTTGCAGGATAACGCTTTGTAAGACTTTGTTACTCTTATAGGATCATGCTCCGTAAGTCTTGTTCACTCTTGCAATATGACATTTTTGAAGATTTTGTCACTCTCATGCTTTGTAAGACTGACACTCTTTCAGGTTAACGCTTTGTGAGACTTGGTCACTTGTGCAGGATCACGCTTCGTAGGAGACGGTACCTACTTATATCGACTCAAGAGTCAGCCGCGAGCCGCGTTTTTACTAGAAGCTGTAAAAATAAAACGTATTTAATTAAACACAACGATATTGATGTCGATAGTTACCATAAAATTATTACGGCCAACCAAACTAAAATTGAACTTAAAAGAACGACATCAGGTCAAGGATATTAAACCTACCTAGGATGCAAAGATCAAAACGTTAATGACAGCCAATATGAAGTGAACTTACTTCACATTACTTATACTTCTGCTAAGTGACGATTATTGCATCGCGGAAAGACGTCTGGGAAATTCGACGGTGTTCGCTATCCCCGCCCTGAAAAAGAGTATAAAAAAATCATACGAGTCGAATTTAGAACCTCCTCCTTTTTTAAAGTCGGTTAACTAGTTGATCCCTTTCTTACCCGTAGCACAACCGTGTGACACTACTTTAGTAGTGTCAAAGGGACATTTATAATCCCAGTGAAACAACCAGCGATGCCAGTAGTGCTGCTGCTGCAGTAGGGGAACTGCTATTATCTTTAGCACGTATCACCAATGAGGTTTGTTATCAAGAAGCATTCCCCAAGGCACTACTAGTAGCGTCACGTGGTCGTGCTACGGGTAAGAATGGCGTTGATCGAAGCGAATTCACGTACCTACTATAAAATAGAGTACTTAGTTAACAGAAAGCCTTAGCACAGTGGTTCTATTTTTTTTATGTAACCTCCATAACATGGATGTCCCACTGCAGGGCAAAGGCCTTCCTCCTTTTGGTCATTTGCCACCTCTGACCAATCCAGCAAGAATTTGTCAAGATAATGCCGCCATCGTCTTCTCGTCCGCCCCCGTTTGCCACGGCCACCGCGCGCTACCCACTCGTTGACAACTTGGCAAGTCTCGCCCACCTGTTCGGCTGTATGCTGTATGCGGCTTATAAGGCCGGCCCAGTTCCACTTTTTGGTGGTCTCAATCTCAATACTCACATCTGTTATGCGCATTTTGGAGTGCAATATGGTATAATATAAAACTAGATGACCCCCGTAAGGTTGGTTTTAGTAGCAATACCACACGCTAACGGTGAAGGAAAACATCGTGAAGAAACCTGAGCGTCTGAGCTATTCACATACCACAAATCGCCAATCCGCGTTGGGCACGCGTGGTGATTAAGCCCATACTCTCTCCTTGAGAGAAGGCCTGTGCCCTACAGTGGGACGCATATAGGCTGATTATGCGAGATGACCCCCCCCCATGAACTTCGTATCACCTACATCTATGATTTTTTTTGTTTGTTCTGTTACACTGGCCCGGACTTCTACAAATATAAAATTTAAAAAAAATAAACTGGTTCAGTCGTTCTCGAGTTTTAGCGAGACTACCGAGTAGCAACTCATTTTTATATATAAGAGAAAGAGAAGATTAAAAAGGGACTAAAGCCTTGTGAGAAGTTTCAATGAGAAGATAACTAGAGAACTAGAGAAGGCCTCTTCACGTTCACGCCAACATATAAGGTTTCATTTTCCTACCACAAAGTTCATATTATAAATCAATGTTATTTACTTGATACGGCCGGAACGAGTGATAAGGCCACAGCGCTTGATGATGACGTCGACCATAGGTGTCCCGAGAGGGAGACCAAGCGCGCTGATACGCTCCAGAAACTGGGTCGGTCCACCTGTTATCTGCCGACAGATTATTGTACAGACACATCAACCTTTACATCTGTGCACTCTAGTGAGTTACGTTATGGGCGCCTTTGCAACACATATAAATGCAAGTGATGAGATGCCGACGGTACGCTAGGAAATAACCCCTTTCGCCCGACATGGTCCGGATTTTCTCTGTGGTCCGGTCGGCTTGCCGATCGGACGATGAATTTGTTTATTTACTGTTGGTTTGTTTGATCGAACTCTAAGTTCTCGTAGTCTACTGTGGTCACCCTGTCGGTCACGACGCAAAGTTGACAAAAGCCAGTGCGTGCCGTTTCTTAATTCTTACCGACCTCATTTAAAGGAGAAGATTCTTAATTCGTATGTATATTTTTTATGTTTGTTCAGCGATAATGTTTAACCACGTTCTCTGATTTTTTTTTTGTTAGAAAGGACTCCGGAGGTCCAGGGTGGTCTGATATAAATATGGTCAAGATCTGTTGATAAGATCCAAGAGAATGTCATCGACCTCTACTTATTAGTGTGAGATTTTCTTGAAGTCGGTTATTTATTGTTATAAAAGTAATTATGCCGCCGTCGTACTTGATTTGCCCAAATGGCCTCAGTCTAGGTGTATTTATATGTTTGTGATGTCCTTGCCTGGTTACCATAGCACAGGGTATCCTAGTTTGGAACCAGATCAAGTGATTGTATTGCGTAGAAATTATTGTATTATTAATGTATATTACTAACCCTACCAAAGACCACGCCTTTCCCGTCAAACTGGGGCAACGGCTTGAAGACGATATAGAATTGACCGCAGACGTAGTTCTCTTTCGACACCGCCATTGAAAGAATTCCTGAAACATTTAAATTAAATATAAATTCATACATCGAGCGAATGTGGGTGGAAGGGCCGGTAAGGGACGACCTAGGCGGACATACTTCGACCAAATAGGGGATGTATTAGCAACGAGCGAGATAAAAAGTTCCCGAAACCGGCGTGCGTGCATGCAACGACTAATGAATGTTGAGGAAGCGAAAGTGATCTCTCAGGATCGTGGCAAGTGGCAGTGCCTGGTCTCTGCCTACGCCTCTGGGATACAGACGTGAGTTTATGTATGTATGTATGTAACACTATGTTGTGATATATTTAAGTTCACCCTGAATGGATCACTGTGCCCCAAGATAAAATTTAATTTAGTTTGGGGTTCAGTGTTACTTTATATATTGTTAATTTTTGTTCAGCTCAATAAACATTTTTAATTTTTTTTCATGTCTGTGTATTTAAATGAAGTATTTTTTTTAATTAAAATATATACAACAACTTCACAGGGACGGCTAGAGGACAACTTGTGATTAGAGTAGATTGGGTAAAATCTAAACTTCTGATCGAATTAAAAGTTGAACAAATAGAAAAAAATAAAATTTTAATCTGGATTAGTGATCACGGTGGTGGTTAGTTATCTGGTCTTATTAATAAACTGGTGACAAGCACACTCCGGTGGTTGGCAGAACGGTTGCCTTCCATTCGAGAGGACGTGGCTTCGACTGTGAAGGAAAGCATCGTGACAAATCTGAGTGCCGGAGGTGTTCACATACCTCAGCGCTTGAAATTTCCAATCAGTGGTGAGCCTGCGAGGGTGTGTGAGCCCTCATACTCTCTGAGAAAATGCCTGTGCTCTACAGTAGAACGTGTAAGAACCCTTGTAAGAGCACTTAATTCGTTTTACATTTTCTTTGTAATTGCACCATCTCGTAAAACATTGCAGTAAATTGTCACCTGGTACGGAATGTTTCAAGGTGAAGTTCTCAGCTTTCATAGGTTCACTCTCGGGGTCAGGATCAGGGTTGTAATGGCCGTACCCATTGTTCATAGTAACGTCGCCACCCAGGCAGAACAAATCTGGCACTATCCTGTTGGGACCAAAATATACAGTGAACGAAAACGGTGGCAAACGCATTTGCGCGCACAACACGGATATTGGCTGACTTGCATCCGTGAATATACTCAATGGGATATTATGAAATATAACCTGTCAAAAAGTCAATATAGTCTTTCGGTACAAATACGCGTCACAAAAATCGGGTTCAAACTATGACGTCACAACTCGCACGTAACGCCTAATAATGTAAAGCGTTTATCGATGTTAAAATTATGTTCCTATGCATCTAACATTCACTAAAGAAACTAAATGTACTAAATAAACTAAACTAAATTATCATACAGTCGCACACACATGGGCAGATAAATCACACACTCACATGCACGCATATACACACATACACACACAGCAATACACACACATAAAAACACACACACACACACACACACACACACACACACACACACACACACACACACACACCCACACACGCACACACAAAAACACACACACACACACACACACACACACACACACACACCCGCACACACGCACACACGCACACACACTCACAAATTTAAATTGACCTCAAGACTGATTGTTTTATTAATTGCTGTTTGATCAATCACTGCCTTGTTTCTTTTATCAGAGTTTAATAGAATTTTATTTATTCCACTTCAAAGTATAGACGTGTCCTAACTACAGACGCCACACAACAGCTCTGGGAGTAGGGAATGACTGAAAACCAGCGCTACACACTTTAACAAACGTGATAGCACCAGCTGAGTCATTCCCTTTTGCCTCACTAAACTAGTTATATGTAACAAATAATGTGTTTAAGTTTTACTTTAAGCTAGATTGTGAATGGCAATAAACTTATTTTATTCTTATTCCAAATCTAATAAGTTTTTTTATTATTGGAGTAACTTTATTTTTTACTTTATATGATCCCGAAAACCCCGAAAAAATATTTTTATTTAATTTGGCTAAACTGCTGTTTATTGCGAGAAAATGTTACCTAAAGAACTTGGTCCTGGTATAGGCGTGGCCAGTTTCGGGGTTGCCTTTCACGAGCTCCAGAAACAGTTGACAGGTCTTCGGCACGATGTCTGTGAACAGCTCCACGGTCACTTGGCCTATTTTCGCGCCGGGTCTCACGCGGATGTCCAGGTGGACCCTGGTGGGTTAATGATTTATGGAGGAAGATGTCCTTTGGATTATTAGGAGAACATATTGGATGGTCCCGTTTGGTCCTCGGTGTAAGAATATGACTACCTATCCAACTCATCCCTTGGGTATCGTGAGAAACGACCAAGGGAAACCCGAAAGAGGGCCAGCATCACATTTCCAAGAACAAGTTGCGAAAAGTAGGAAATTCGCAACGAGTGGCGATAAATTAAACCACGACCGAAGGGAGTGTTTTATATCGACACGAGTTGCGGATTACCTATTCGCACGTGTATCGTACAACGTTTTATAGTACATATGGTCCTTTGAAGTTTCGACATAGGCACGTAAAGTGCTCATTATCGCACTAGTGCGGTAATGTAGCACCATATGTCCTATAATAGTACATTACGATACTAGTGCGAAAAGTAGGAAATTCGCAACGAGTGGCGATAAATTAAAACACGACCGAAGGGAGTGTTTTATATCGACACGAGTTGCGGATTACCTATTCGCACGTGTATCGTACAACGTTTTATAGTACATATGGCCCTTTGAAGTTTCGACATAGGCAGGTAAAGTGCTCATTATCGCACTAGTGCGGTAATGTAGCACCATATGTGCTATAAAATAATAAATGGTGTTGGTACTAATGCTGCGGGGTACGACAGTATCTCAATAGAGATGATTCGGATGACACTTTCAGTAACCTTACCTATAATTACGGATGTTGTGAATGAATCCATTGCAAGCAACATATTTCCAGACGCATGGAAATTGGCAAAGGTCAAACCACTGCCCAAGAATAATAACATAGAGGCATACAAAGACCTGAGACCCATCAGTATCCTCTCTGTTTTGTCTAAAACCATGGAAAAAGTTGTGTGTACACAATTAACAAAATATCTAGAAACTGAAAAGGTCATTCCTAAAATGCAGTCAGGATTCCGAAGCGGACACGGCACCGCGCTAACGCAAGTAACTGATGATGTAATAACATCGTCCAAATGCTAGGAAAGGCGTTACTCTCGTACTTTTAGATTTCTCCCGAGCATTTGACTGCCTGAATACGGAACTTTTACTGGAAAAACTGTAATATTATGGTATGTCTCGAGGAGCTTGTGCGTGGATTAAATCCTATTTAACTGATCGAAAACAATTTGTGGTGGTGGAAGATAAACAGGGTAACTTAAAAGAATCAGATGTTCGGGTGATATCTCGCGGCGATCGATACTAAGTCCGTTGCTTTTTGTTCTGTATACATCAAATTTAGTTCACAACCTTCAGCACTGCAAAGCACATCTATACGCTGACGATACACAGGTATACTATTCTTTCAAATCGAACGATACGTGTATTGCAACTGAACGTATAAATAAAGATTTAAACTTATTCCATGACTGGGCCGTAAAGAACTCACTAGTACTGAAACCACTAAAGTCAAAATCCAGCGTCTATCGATTAAAGATGGAACCCTTGTGTAAAAATTGATGACCAGCCTGTTGAAATGGTGGATAGTGAATGAAACCTGCGACTTTTGATGGATAGTGAGTTGCGTTTCGAAGATCATGTGGGCCTAAAGATAAGGGATGCGTTTTACAGATTAAAGACTCTATACAATATTCGAAACATTCTAACGGAAAAGATTCGAATCATTTTAGTGGAGAGTCTAGTGCTCTCCCTTTTCAACTTCGGAGACGTCGTCTATGGAACGCGTATAGGTATTTGCTAAAACTGAACGTGCTATACAGCGTGTCCAAAATGCGTGCATTCGTTTTTGTTTTGATGTGCCAAAGCGGGCGCACACTACGCCGTTTCTGATCCAGAAAGAAATTTTAAACATGAAGGCACGTCGTAACTTACACCTAGCCTGCCTAGTCCATAAGGTAGTACACTACCTATTCGACAAGTTCACGTGGGCCGTACGTAAACGTACTACACTTATAATACACGCAGTCGATTTTGGGATAAGTTAATAGTACCAAGGCACATAACGACATGCTGGGGTGGCTTTAAATATGCGGCCACAAAAATATGGAACGATTTGCCTCCGTCTCTCTGCGCCAATTAATGACTCCAATCTCTTTTAAGCACAAATTTCGCAGCATTCTTATTCATAAACAACAGAATAATATTAAGTGATCCTGTAATTATTTTTATAAGTATTAGATTTTTATTCATGAAGGACATTATTGACTATCTCGCATTATAATTAAAACTTAGTTAAAATTAAAAGTAAATTAAATTCAATTAAAATTGTTTTTTTTTTACCTACTATTGCAATTGATAAGTATCAAAATATTGTAATAAATTGACATAAACGTTATTTATATTCGAATTTCCCGAACTTCAAAGACAATTTTTTTATGATTAAATTACAAATGTATAGTTTTCAGATTTTTCTCTGTATTTGTAATATAAAACAATATTACTTACCAATTTTCACAGTTCTAGGTCAACGGAAAGTACCCTATAAATTTTGATTCCATTGAGTGTCGAAATATACTTTTTTTGCGGCGTAAACAGCCGTATTCTTTTTTTACGTTAACTTAGAAGTTTAATTTTTTTCACATCTTCAAGGAACTGCAGACCTGAGTATTTGGTTTTAATTTCAACTTGATACCTCCACGCGTTTCCGAGTATAAGGACCTTGGCAGACAGACAGACGGACGGACGGACGGACGGATGGATGGACGGACGGACAACAAATTGATCCTATAAGGGTTCCGTTTTTCCTTTTGAGGTACGAAACCCTAAAAATACCCAAAGGTCGTTTGATTCGGTTTGCTGAGGAGAGAAATTATTTGTTCACCAGTGATAGATGAATTCATGCTGGATTTGGTCAAACAAAAATATCCAAACATTTTATAAAAAATGGCGGCTGTGGTCCATAGATAATATTTATCGCCGCTGCTACTGATACTAGGAGATCAGTACGTACAAAGCATCAAGCTGATTGCTGGCAGCGGCTGGATGAGGATGCCGAGCGCAGAATAAAGTGGCGTGCCTATATCCTGAGTTGATAAAAAGTATCATATTTTAGTTCCAATAACACCTTTTATTCAGCATAATAATACTCGCTTCGGGCATAGCATATTATTGCTTACCTGCGTGTATATGATAGCACAAACTAGGAATAAAATTACTTTGCTTACTTTTTTCTGGTAACGTAAGGGGGTTTCACGTGAGCCGGGTCCTTTATCCCGCGATCAATGTGTTCTGTGTCAAACAGAATAAATGGCAATCTAGAATAATATGGTAGATCAGTATCCTTTATTTTCATCAAGTGACTTCGAGTCACTAACTACTTACTGGGCAGTGGCAATAAGCTTCACTTTAGTTTTTACCCATTCTTTGTCGTATTCTTTCGTTTTTGGTTGGTCTGATATCTGCAAGTTGTATAAATGGTTAAGTTTATCTTAAGGAAGATATTAGCAGAGCAAGTATATTATCTAATCGCCCAGTCTCAGAGAATCTCTTCAGAAAAAATTTACTCTAATAAGTATGCGTGTATCTGTTGTCGGATATTGACTGGTTGAAATTAAGCTAAAAGGAGTCGAGCCTTTTCAGGATCTTTTCGAGTCCCATTTAAAGACTTAAAAGTAAGTAATCAATTTAAAAAAAAATATATATTTTTTATTATTTAATAGTAGCTCTAACATCAATAATGCTACTGTTAGCAGTGTTACATTTTTTGTACAGTGCGGATTAGCATAATTTATTATAGAGCCATTAATTTATTATGTTCATAGAGTATAGTAAGTGATTATATTACATGTGTAAATATTGAGATGCATACAAGGACCAGTTTTAAAAACCTAACCCGTCCTCAGCACGGGTAAGTGCAACAAAAAAAAAAGAAGAATATAAGGACCAGTTTTTCAAATGTTCAATTGTTGAGACTGAACCAGTCTGGGCGCCTGTTTCGCAAAACTACAAGACTCTGCTACGCAATGTACCCCGAATTGTCATAATAAATCACGAATCGTAGTCTTATGAAACTACCCTGGCGGACTTTTTATTTATTTAATTAGGTTGATCAACAGTATATACATCCTAAAGTGCTAACAGCATATTATATGAGGTTATGTTGAACTAGATGTATAACTAATTATAGATAAACACAGCACGCATGACATAGTTAAGTACCTACAGTTAGATCTTAATAATAAGTTACTACAGTCTAATAATGTTACTTAAGTGCTTGACATAAAATGATTAAATATATTTTTCCGATAATTTTGTGCAATGTCAAAGTGAAGTGCACATCTAGGATGCTACTAAGTTTATTGTAAAGTTGGCATATATGTGAAATTGGTGAGTTCTGGCCTAACACTGTTTTTCTGCAACGGACTGAGAGAGGATTTGAAATGATTTTACGGGGATATGAACTAGATTTAGTCCAAATGACGGATCAGCTAGCCTGTCTCGTACAGTCTATCTTTGAGTTTGAGAACTTTAGCTTACTGCATTCAAGATCCTCTTATATATCAACTTATTATCGAGGGCAACTTTTTTTTGTGCTGTTATGCGAGCTCTGCATTTCGCCTTGGTAAACGCTTCTGTAAATGACTCTTTCGCCCATCTGGTATCCACCAAACCCTGTGCAATACATAACATGCTTAAATAATTATATTATTCCTGCAATCCATTTCGTACAAAGGTTGTCTGGGAAAGATTGTCAATTGTATACCAATTATGTACTTATATACAAAAAATCACTTGTGACTCAAGTCTCTATCTCTCTATCTATTTATAATTATTGCAAGAAAATCTTTGTCATGTAGGATAATTTAAGTAAAACAATATTTAATAACAAGGTGTCTTTGATAACTTAAAATCGTCCAAGTGTGAGTTGGAATCCCGCTAAAGCTTTTGAACTGAATGAAATAAAACTGTTTTTTCTAAATACCTACGTACTACTTTCGTAGTGGTGCAAACAAAGGTTTCGTACCGCTAACCAATAAGCCGGATTCCCAACTAGTATTGAGCTCGTCTTAGACCGGATTTTTCAATAGTCAGATAAAACTTAACTGGAGAATAAAACTGATGTTGTCGCTGTCTTGTCGTATGATTTAGACAGTGATAGCATGCAATTTATTCTCCAGTTAAGTTTTATCTGACTATTGAAAAATTGGCCCTTAGTATTATATAATTTTTTTAGCGCAAAAAATAATTCATCATTCGCACTTCACCTGCGAGTCCGACTCGCACTTGACCAGTTTTTTTAAGAGTAATTAATTAAAATGTCACCAACCCCGTTCTTCTGAATCAGGTTGATTCGATTAATCAAAGCTTTGTTGTCCAAGTAGTTGTTCTCGAGTCTGTACGCGAAGAGGCCGATGCGTCGCGGCATCAGGTACAGGTCTGGGTCTAGGTGGGGTGGCTTTGTGTCTATCACGGTCTTTGCGGTTTCCACCTGTTGGAGCGAGTAGTTAGGCGCAGGCCACACAGATGAGACGTAGGACGGGGACAGGGCGAAGATGCGTTGCGTTGTATAGAGTTCGCGCCCTCGCCGGGTCTTATCTGTGTTGGCAGTACCTAAAATGACCATTTCTTTAATGCAAAACGGGACATCTTCAAAACTTTTATGAAACTCTTTGAAAATTGGTGAAAAATGGTTAAGTTCTATCAGTATCGTCTTATGAATATTTTGTAGAATATACCGGTTACAATTTATACTTGGGTTTTTTTGTGTGTATTCTCTACAATGTCTGATCACATGAAAGGTATTTTTGGATATGTCGTAACTCGTGTTTACGCGGCAAGCGCTCGTCACGGACTAAATGAATTGCCACAAATTGGCTGCAAGACTTGCTACACAAAATGTTATTTATTTACTAACACTACCATTACAGAATTGGCTAATTCGACAGTGCAGAGATAAGATCATGAGATCACAATAATCTACTTAAATACAAAAATAAATAAAAAGTACATTTTGATTTTGCTGGCTTCAGTACATATTGTGTCAAATTATATTGAGAGGACCCTGTATTTAAACGATTTCTATCAACAGTTTGTTTACATCAACATCGAAAAACACAAAGGAAGTGTTCTGTTTCAGTCTATCTACTAAGAGATGAGTAGGCAAAAGTTTCTCACCAGCCTTCGGTGACTACACCAGGAGCGATACCACTCCTCGTCCAGCATGAAGAATTTCGGAGGCTGAAAAAAGTTGCCATAAGGAAAAACTGTAAACTCAGCGTAGCGTAGAGAATATCCTTGGAATGTAGCATTGCTACATTGCAAGTCACGCGACCGTAGCTAATAATACGCGGTGTAGCATGTGCTACAGAGGCGTAGCGCGTAGGCGTACATTATCGGCTTACGGCTACGATTCGTCGCTTGCGCAATTTTATTAGTCACGCGATGTTTTTTAATTACCCATTTCACAAAATTAGTTAATTCCCCGTTTTACAAAATTGGCTAACACTAAAATGTATTTATGTATTATATTTAGCATATCATTTACCATAGCATTTAACTGTAAAAATTACCGGTGGTAATTACTCTTCGTTTCGCTTCGTTTTTTTGTCTCTTTACATTAGTTTGTTTAGTTTTTTTTAATAGATAGATAATACTTTATTGCACACCAGTATTTAACATGTAATAAAATTACAAGCTGCTAGTTCCTTTATACTTTACATAATAATAAGGTGTTATTGAAATAACGCAAAATTAAACCACTTCCAATGTTAAAAAGTTGACCTCGATTAGTTTCAAGGTGGTATTGAAAATAATAAAAACATTTTTTATTGGAAGTGGTTTTCATCGATATGATTTTCAAGTTTTGCGTTCCTTTTCTTATTCCTCATTGTTCCTCATTTTGCACAGTATTTATGGGAATATTGCCGTCACTAGAAATATTTTCTGTCGCCTCCATGGTAGAAATACACAACAAACTAGCATCAGCGCCTCTAACGGTGGATAATGGAAGTATTTTACGATATGACCGCTAACGTTTGGCCTCATCATGAAATAGTCATGTATTTCGCTATTCAAATCGTCAAACGTCGGTCCCTCATTGATCTGGCTAAGCCATTTCATGATACGGCCAGTTTGACTTGGCCTTTTCATGAAAAGGACACATTTCGTGATACGGCTAACCACATCATGATATGGCCAATTCTATGATATGGCTACGACATCTACATAATGAGATGATTTACGTCATGAGATGATTTACGTCATGAGATGATTTACGTAATGAGATGATTTACGTATTGATATGACTTGCGTAATGAGCATGGTATGGTAACTAGATGTGTGAGATCTCGGATGCCAGGACAATGCCTGAGACATTGTTTTTAGATGGAGTAGGCTTGCCTAGCACCTATATCATCCTGACAGCTTAGTCGGCCTAGCCCACAAAAAAGACAAGTCAATATGTGCGGAGCCAATCAAGCTGCGGGTTTCCCCACGATGTTTTCCTTCATAGTTAGCGTGTGATATTAATAGTACAAATTCGAATTCAAAGTCAGTATATACTTACACATTTCTTATACTTCGGTCTCTTTACTTTGGGTTTCTGTATTACTGGATCACTTGGTACTTTGTGAACCTTGTGTCTGTGATAGGGCGTGGGATGGATTGTGTCCACAAGTTTATCGCAGAATACCTCCCGGGTTGGGTGCATCTTTGGGGCTTTGCTGACTCAGACCTGGAAGAAGAGTTCTCTTTGTGGTTTGTGTAGATTCCTAATAAGTCTATTACATTGAAGTCCTCTTGAAGTGTACATGTCAAAAAATGTTTTACTTACAGAAAAAAACGACTGGGTTTAACTTTTTTCAAATATTCTCATTCAAGCTAAAAAATTCTAATCGCAATTATCTTCTAATTGTAAAATAAAGTCAAGTTTTTATCTTATCCAAAAATATCGCATGATTTCAATCTGCATGAAATCTGAATTTGACAGCTGTTATAAGTCTTGTATTTGTCTTTTATCTGTGGTTATAAGGCTGTGAAGGCTATTAGTTTTGTCTTTTTACTGACCTCCTAAAGGAAACGATTTTAATGGTTGGTTACGGAACTTTTTGTTAACTTTCTGAAGCTTCTCTCATTCTTTTAATCTAGACTAAAAGATTTAGCTCTAGATTGTTTCGACAACAAAAGAGTTTTTCAGTATAATTTGAATATTTAGTGCCGGTAACATCTATATACTAATAATAAATCTGTAAGGGTCGGTCATGGAGTAAGTTAGTTTGTTTTCAGAGATATTGTGTTTATAGGCTCAATATATGATACTGAAACTAATTTCACGATTTTTAGAATTTTTTTCTGTATGTGTGTATGTATGTATGTATGTTCCTCCATAACGCTTAAACCAATTATCCGAATTTGATGAAATTTGGTAGAAAAGCATATAGACATCTGGGACACAGGATAGGCTATTTAAATTCTAGCTCCAGTTATAATAAGACGTGGCCCCCATACAAATGCTGCTTCGTAAAAATCGAAATGTACGCGAACGGAGTCGCGGGCACAGCTAGTAAAGGATAAATTAACGGACTATTTTTTTTTTAAACCTACTTCGAGGCTTAAACGGACGCACTATGTTCTGGAAGGAGTTTGCCGATCTTATTCAGGATATAAACGAGTAGTACCTAATATCAGTTTCAACAGGTGGTGAAATCCCATCCAAATAAGACTGATTTTGGAAATAAAGGTGGCGGCGCTTGTATTTACCTCACGCTCATCCACTAGTTCCTTCTATATTTGCACGTTTCAGTACTGACAGCTAAAAAGTAACGGGTACATCTTCAAACTTCACTATGCCGTTTACATATTTAAATGTGCTTATAAATTGAGGTTGCTAACTATAACAAAGGATTTTTAACTTAAAATATTCTTCTACTAATTTTAATATGTAGAATTGTCAAGGACCCGATCGGGCCACCATAACAATCATAATCTAACAGGTTAAATGGAATAGTGGTTGACCGAATCTGGATCCTCCGTATCAGAATCTTGGCGCAATACCACTGAGCTATCAAGATATGGTAAATTTCTGATTTGAATCGAAAAAGGCGTTGATAATTATTATTGAGTACTGAGTTTGCCCTATACATTTACCATATTGGAATTTGCAAGTAGTTTGTTACCCTTAGAAAAGGTTTCTGTATAATTTTTCAATATTTTTTGTTCACGGGGTGTGCATACGACCAAATAACTCAATAACCAGTTCATTTTCCCCGCGATAAGGTTAATTTGATCTCGCACACGAATCAAATTTCACTACGCACTCGCTTATAAGAGCGACCATGAATTTATTCCTTTCACATGACAATCGTTTGTGGGTTATGAGAAACGATGTAAAGTGAAAGTCGAGCGGCTAAGTTTTTTTATTAGGGATTCACCAATGAAATTTCTTAGTCGAAAACTTAGATTATAATTTGATCAGCTTAATTAGCTAAATGCTTCCGTAATCCTGACTTCATCGAGTTGTATGGTATTATAAAAAATGCTTATTCCTAAAATTTACTTTATTCAGATACTCAAATTTACATGTGGCAATGTTGTGTGTGCATGCTTTAGACCACAACTTAGTACTCATGTCATATTATTAGTTTTATATCGTGTAATAGTTGTGATCTGTTTTGTACACCAAATAAAATAAAATAAAACTTTCTTAAAGATAAGACTTTTTAATTAAAGTTTTAAAGTCTACGCAATTTCGAGTCTAAATCAGATATGTAAGTAAAAGTTACAGGTCCTAACAAAGTGACTTTCCCTAATATAAGCATCGTAAAGCGGTAGATAGATCATTTGAAATCGGAGAACAAAAGGGATTTATAATATTGTATGTTTTATTTATTGAATATTTATGAATATTATATGACCACCTAACATTTAGTTCTTTCATGCCTTTCGGCTTTGCTCGTCACGCAAAACATCTATTGATATTTACATTATTTATTAAGGAGTACAAACAGTGAATCTTACAATTTATTACCTATATAAAAAAGGTAACAACTATATTTAAAAGTATAAAAATAGTTAGTTTGCAGCTGGCTTGCAAGCTTGCATGTATCCTGGTGCTTAGGAAATACAACCAGAAATTGGTACCGACTTGCTGTAGATGTTGTACGAGGAATAGGAGTTTTGCCACATCTTGTAGTTTATGGTAACGGTATACGAGACTTTGTCGAGGCTCACTTCTGGTGTGCTGAGCATGTTGTCAACCTCAACTCTCACGTAGACGATACTCTGGCACGGTGTTGCCTGAAAAACCAGGCAAAACTTATCATTTGTATTGTGCTCTATAGTGGTTGTGTTGTATGGATGTTGTAGTCTTTCTTTTTTATCTTTTTACTAAGACTCCGCTGTCTGTCCGTCCGTCCGTCCGTCTGTCACCAGGCTGTATCTCATGAACCGTGATAGTCAGACAGAAATTTCACAGATGTTGTATTTGTGTTGATAACAATAAATACTAAAAACCGAATAAAATAAATATTTAAGGGGGCTCCCATACAACAAAGGTGATTTTTTTGGGCTCCGTTTTTGCTTGATATTAATAAAG
The DNA here is from genome assembly GCA_947310995.1 of Yponomeuta cagnagella. Lineage (NCBI taxonomy): Eukaryota > Metazoa > Arthropoda > Insecta > Lepidoptera > Yponomeutidae > Yponomeuta > Yponomeuta cagnagella. The sequence goes on from OX371267.1 coordinate 17,741,276, forward strand.
GCATCGGGTAGACGCTTCAAATATTCGAATGCTGTATAGATAATACGGTACGGAACCCATCGTGCGTGAGTCTAACTCGCACTTGGTCGGTTTTTATTTATGAAGGCTTCGGTACATACATATGGTGACCATGTCATCCTCGTTAGGTGCCTTTCTTAGATATAAAAGCAAAATTTGTCTTAATTATACTAAATTGTGCACCTGTCGCTGGATGCGGGCGGCACAACACCGGGAAGCTTGGAAAACCAAGAGGGAGGCCTACATCCTGCAGTGGGCATCAAATGGCTGATGTTGATGCTCATATCTGGACTGCCTCGTTGGTCCAGCCGTTAAGGCGCTTAGCTACCAGAACAGTCGTCGTTGCGATTCCCATTTGTACAAATGGCTTCAGTCTGGGTGTATTTTTATGTTTGTGACGTCCTTGCCCGGTTACCATAGCACAGGGTATCCTAGTTTGGGACCAGGTCAAGTGATTGTATTGTGTGGAAGTTATTATTATTATGTAGAATTTCCTGCCTTCATACCATTTTAAAAAAACGTTTTCAAAACAACTTCAAACTATAATATTTCGAAAACCGTCTTGAAACTTGGCCTGTAGACAAATTATATAGAACTAAATAGTTTATAAATCACCATCACCATAGAATAATCCGTCTGCCAAACACCTGTTAAAGTCTACTCATCTTAGGCCTTATATCTTTCCTAGATGATTAACTTTTAGAGTGCCCTGTAGTGGCCACAAAAAGCGGCGGTGGCGCATCGGCAGAGTGCTTGCCTGCTTGCTTGGATTTAATTTTGGCATTTACCTTGTTTTCAAAGTGACGTAGTGAAATTGCAGTATTAGAACCACTAGCATCGTGAGAAAACTCAAAGTGATTAAATACCTCAGAAATCATCAATTGCGGTGGGCATGCATAGAGATTAAGCCCTAGCTATCTCCTTGAGAGAAGACCTATGCACTGCAGTGAAACATAAGCAGTAGTCGCTCCTAGTCCTATATCTAGGCAACAATTGCTACTAGACCCTTCACCTACTATTTAGTGACCTAGTGCTCGGAATAGATTTAAATAACCCTTTCTTTCCACTGTACCAGATTTCCCAACTTTGCTCTGCCGTACCATCCTCTCAGTTTTGTCAGCCCAGTAGTAGGGAACAATAAGTATTAGGTAACAATATAAAGTTACGAACCGGTATGGTTATGGCCTTATTCTTCTCCCAGAGGGATTGGGATCCATGGTCCCACCAGGTGATGATGCCGGTGCGACTGTCCCCGAACTCCCAAACCGTGCCAGAGACCAATGCGGCACAAAAGAGCAGACCCAATGCGTACCTCATGTTGCTAGCCACTGGAATTACTGCATCAAACTGTGGTTGTACTCGCCACGGCCGCGGTTTTATTGGGAAAAGTCACGTGCAAGGTAGATTTAAGTGTAGAGGGTTTCAGTGTCCGTACTACACTCAGGTTTGAGGATTTTCCTTTTAAGGTGAGTGTTGGAAATGCATGAAACGTCGTCGTATTTAGGGTGAAGTGTTACAGCCAATGTGATTCTGATTTGGATTTGATTATCGTCCCGAGTAGTTTGGTTATAAACTTGCTTAAATCAGATGGTACGAGTTACTTAAATTTGCCTAAAGTAACGGCCAATGAACATACGAAATTGTAATTTTAGGGTTACGTGTGCAAAATAGCTCTTACAGTTTTGTTTTATTACCAGAACGGCACAATCTTAGATAACGAATTGGCCATAGAAAATTGTGAATAAACTACCACAATTTATTTATGTACGGAAATTATTCGGTGTTTAGTAGACATGAACATGATGTGACCAGATTCTAATTGGACATTTGTCCTCGCGTCATTCAAAATCTACCTGAGCTCATGTTAAGGAGGGTCTCCAATCTACCTTCTTAAAAAGAACTTTGTAACGATCTTGGTATTCTAAATCAACTCGGAATCGGAATAATGGATCACTGTATTCTTACTCGTATTTCTAGTCAGTAATAATTTTATTATTTATAGGTATATTCGTAGGTCACACTAAAAGTTTTGCGTAACTTAAAATACAACATGTTATAACCAAAATATTATGTTTATTGCTTTTCAAAATTCTCTCCTTTGCATTTTAAACATTTTTTCATGCGATCGAACCATTTTTTAAAACACAGATCTGAAGGCATGTTTTCTACGTGCTGATTGAACGCTATCACGGCCTCTTCGGAGTTGGTAAAAGTGAAACCACTCATCAAATCTTTGATTTTGTGTAAAATACAGAAATTACAGGGTGCCAGGTCAGAGCTATGTGCAGGATGGGTGACGAGTTGTACTTTTTCGGAAGCTAAAAATTACTTTGTTTTGTTGGCCGTGTGTGAAGAAGCGTTGTCATGATGTAGGAGAACGCGGCTTTTTGGTCGTCTTTCGCGAACTTTTTCTAACACCGTAGGTAAACAAATGGTAGAATACCACTCGGCATTAACACTCTTTTGATCTTCAAGTGGAATTGTGCAGATGGAACCCGTAACTGAGAAAAAAAACGCGATCATTTTTTTACCAACGTTTCTCGCCTGCCTCACTTTTGTTGGCCTGTTCTCATTTTCAAACACCCATTCACAAGATTGCTGTTTTTTTTCGGGTTCAAGACAATAAATCCACGTTTCGTCTCCCGTGACAATGTCATAAACAGCATTAGAATGTCCGTGGTCGTACTTCAGTTGCATCTCTGAGCACCATTCCACGCGAGCCCGCTTCTGCTCCGCTGTCAGTTCATGAGGGATCCAACGACAACAAAGTTTCCAAACTTTTAATTCTTCCTGTAAAATCTTCTGAATTTGGCTCATACCAATCCCCAATAGTCCTCGAATTGTCTCATAGGTAATCCGCGGGTTTTCTTCAATTAGCCGCTTAACAGTAGCCACATTATTTTCGTTGACGGCAGCTGAAGGCCGCCCTTCACGAAATTCGTTATGTAAAGAAACCCGACCTCTCTCAAATTCAGCAAACCATCGCCTCACGGTGCTCAGACAAGGTGCTTCTCTCCCAAAAGCATTTTGAAGACGAGCGGCACAGTCTTGCGGAGAGAGAGAACTTTTAAAATCATAAAAAATCATCGCTCTAAAATCTTTTGGTTGCGTATGTATATGTAGAACTTTGATGTGTGAAAAAACAACAATTGACAAAATGATTTCCCGCCAATTTTTTTTTATTACTAAGAAGGTTGCAAGTTGATTGCAAGTCGTTTCAAAAAACTTTTAGTATGCCCCATGTATTAACAGTAAGTATGACATAGTGGTGGCCAATCCTCATCCATGGTATATATATATATATATATATATATATATATATAGTTAGCATTAGCGGCTAGAACATAATTGAGTATTGCACTCACTTCTTTTTATCCAATATTATCTACTTAGCTGGCTAATAATGTCTTGATTTTCAGCGGATGCCTAACGCTACGAAACTTATTCAATAAACTTAGATGTACGGGCATAATATAATATATTAACAAAGGTTTTTTTTACATTACATTAATTTACGAATTATTATCTAACATAAGTATAATACTAGCTGACTCGATGCCTTGCCACACCAATCAGCTCACGACCCACTGTCAAGAAAACCCACTTTGAGGCCAAGTGACGACATAAAATTTTATACACAACACGGACTGTAAAATAGAAAGCCCTCTATCGCATATCTATGACCCTCGCCTGCGGCTCGAGCCTTAAACTTCTGCGATACATCCTTTCTTTATTTTACGGCCCTAGTTGTGTAAATAACTATATTATGTTTTTAAATAAGTACTCGTACCCACTACACAGCACGAGTAAAAAGTTTGTTCCAGCGTGATGCTGAACGAAAATGTGTGACTCAACATTTTTTATTGAAATATGTGAATATTTTTACAGTTTTTTTCATTGGTTCCAAACGACGAATAAAAACTATCACTGGTTGCAAAAGTAGGTCGCGCCGCCGCCGCCGTACGATACGAGACATTATTGTTCTACATTTCCGATCGCCATGAAAAAAGAAATAACCAATTTAAAAATATCTAAATAACAGCCTTATACAGTCTGTCCCAAAGAGTACAGTCTAACGAAAAGCTAGAGGTAGAGAACTCCTATCAGAACTCCCATGTTTGTTCCCTGATTTTTCTTAGTATAAGTATTATCCCGTTGTTCAAGCTTTTTTTGTAAGAACGTGATCTTATAAAGGTTCCAGATGTTTCCTTTTTAGGTACGGAACTGTAAAAACAACAGTAACGTTGCTCAATCAACTGTACAAATATGTACTACCATCAGTAGGTACATGTTTATACCTTCATGGTTGCGAGGTATCAATGCCTGTTGACGCAGAAGGGAAAATTTCGAAATTATAAGTGACACTGTCAATTTCTTTAACAACATAAAATATTTTTGATAAAATAAAAAAGGCTGGGACCTAAGCAAAGATGAGAAGTGCCGCGATAGTTCTGCTCGCCTGCTCAGGCTTGCTCCTGGTAAGCACTCTCTTGTCTCACGTACCTAGTTCCTTTCACTTAGGTCTTTAGCCCTATTTTTTTATTAAACATTATTGGTATAGACTGCGCTAGACATGCGTTAAAAGATACATAATCAAGACACTGGTATTAGGTATATATCCAAAACCGGAGGGTGGCGCTGATTTTCAACATACCCCATGTGGTAGGTATATAATTTACGAGGAATCGCCGCAGGGTGGCGGCGCAATCCTGGGCGTGTCCACTGCGTGGGGCCTGTGCAAGGTGTCCTACTTGTTCTGGACGACCGACTTGGGCGTGGAGCTAGGCGGGGCCGTCGTGACAGTGGCGGCAGCCGTGCTCTGCCTTCCCGCCAGCTGGCTCGCCACCATCGTGCCGTACAACCCGCGGGCTTACGCGCTGCATGGAACCGTAAGTGCTTTCTCTCGATCAGTGCACCAAATCCTGTCCGAATCCCGACGTTTGCTATAGCAATTAGTATAGGATTTGACAGTTAGACGATTGGAATCGTTCAGGATTTGTTGTCCGTAATATAGCAGCGGGGCGTAATTTGTGTCTTATGTATTATAAGATAAGATAAGAATATTCTTTATTGCACACAAGAAGCGAGACATAAAATATGAAAGTTACAATGAAAACTTACAATGGGCAGGCCGCCCTATTGCTAACAGCAATTTCTTCCAGACAACCTTGTGACGGAAAGGTTGCCGAAGGAGAAATAGAGACGGGCAGTTGTTGCAAATACGAATAGTACATACTTAAACTTAATAATAAACTTACATAAATCTTACTGAAATAATTGTCGTAACTTATAATTTTAGTTCAAAATACTCTCTCTCTCTCTCGGTTCTCTCATAAAACTTTGTGCGCTATCATTGTTAGCTCTGGGTCATAGAGGATTCTAGTGAATAGTAGTTGTAGTAAGTGAATAGCAGGTAATTTTTTGTAAGACCTGTAAATATTGTAAAGAGTTTATAAAATCAAAACTAAAGTATTTTTATTCAAAATAACACAGAAACTGTGACTTAATGAACGTTACAAGTTAAACTAGGAGTCCATTTCAAAATCTAGATCATTTTGGAGACAAAAAATCTCCAAACTTAAGTCTTTTCAAATTTTGGTCCTTAATTAACAGAGATAATATTATGCACATAATAAAGAATGTTGTAAATTAAACAATCCGTTTTTTCCAGCTGATATGCCTAGTGATGGCCACGATGATGATGATGTCTTCTGGCCTGCAGTCGGCCTCGGAGCTTTCCCGGACCGTGCGGGAGCCCACAGCGCTCAACGCGAGCATGCTCAAGGCGCTCGCCCGGGCGCCCGGCGACTCCAACGTGCGCCAAGCTTTCGACGCCATGCAGCTTGAAGTACTTAAGTAGCCTTTCCCATACAAGCGTAGTTTGGTTTTTATTCACAAACGACGTGCCGGATCTTACTGACACTTTACCAATATGTTTAGACGACACAAATAAAGGTTTGCTTGTGCTTAAGACTGAGAATAACAGAGTAAAAAATTAATTGTAGCCTCATAAAACCTCATAGAAACCATTCTCAGGGCTATAATTTCTTTTTGATAAGTTTATTTTTAATTCCAAGCCTCGATTTGTGTTCTCTAAACGTATTGGCAAAGTTTCATTGCGACCCGGCATGTCGTTTGTAAATAATAACTAAACTATGTTTGTATGGAAATTGGTTCTTGAATGGCCGTCTTAACTCAAATTTGGGCTCCGTCATCTCATCAGACCCAAGCGTTTAGTTTTTTTAAAGTATTTTATGCTCAATAAACAAACAAATCGTAATATGATATGTGTAATATTGTAGATTTATAAGGAGAAATCCGAACCAAGGGTTTGAATCAGCTGCTTGAGGTTCAACGTTCTGTTGCTCTACTAACTGATCCCTTTCAAAGTTAAAATTATGTTTTAAGATATGTAGGTTCACTGTAGTTAATATAAGAGTGAGCCTGGAAATGAAGGTCATTACTGAAATTTATGATTGTTTTGTTACTGACAGATGTGATCATAAAACTCTGTTTATAGCTCTAACCCGGCAAGCTCCTGTATTTTCAGACCGTATTTTTGTTGTATTTTCAGTTAAAATGTTGTGGCATTCAATCATTCCGAGATTGGCATAGAATTAACTCAAAACTACCTCCAGCTTGCTGTGGTGAATTTGTTAAGAAGGTTGGTAGTTACTATAAATATTAATGTATGACTTAAGATTTATACGTTGACGACCTCGTGGCGCAGCGGTAGTGCATCCGCATACCATGCAAGAGGTTCCGGGTTCGAATCCCGGCTGGGGACAAAAAACCCCAGGTCTTGGATGTTTACATGTATGTGATGTCGTTGTTTCTGGTTCCCACGACATAGGGTATTCTAGTGTGGGGCCAGAAGCAATCTATGTGCCTGTATGTAAATGTTTATGTTATTTTTGTTTTTTAATATATGTTGTTTGTACCAGCCCACCACATTTCAAATCTCTTTTTCCAGTGCTTTAATGTCGTTGCTGGCCTCATAAAGGGAACCAGAATCGTAGCCTCTGATTGGGTTCGCATTGTCGTGGATAGAGGAAAGCCAGGTGGGCTGTACGCACCCCTGAATGGTTTAGTGCCCACATGTCATGTATTGGGATGGCCCACAAATCCCAATACATGACATGTGTGCAGTAACCCAACACCTACAGGTTGTTTATTTTCCTAGGGCTTATTAGGGTATAATAATGAGCAACGAAAAATCATTACATTAAATCTACTTAACAATGTCTTAGCACTCGTATCAATAGAGCCCATGAAAAGCGCCTAGCGCCTCTTTACGTCACCAACCTGCTCGATCCCCTACCGATCACCACTCTGTGGCACCCTTCATCCACCCGTCAGTAAAACCAGATCTTCACTTTGGTCTTTTGTCGAACTACGACATTGCGGCGCACGCACCTGTATAACACTTTGATTCAACCGTCACAATTTCAGCATGGCGAGGTATGCGGTAGCCCACTGTACTTCGGCGGGTGTCTTCGTCCCGCTCTGCAGGAACTTCGCTCCTTTTCTAACTCGATGTCTGTGCTCAGCTACTGTCTCATTTTGTCCCTGGTAAGAATAACCTAACTACCTATCTTGAATACGTAAGTAGATACGGTGGCGATTTCAAAATGTTTAGCTAAGCAGCCTATATACGTCCAACTGCTGGGCACAGTCCTTCCCTCAGAGGGCTTAGGGCGCTTATACACGGTGGCACGTGTGCCAACTGCAGCCAGTCGCCGACATGTCAGCGTCGAATGTCATCGTCGGTGCGTCGATGGCTGCCGTCGGCGCGTCGATGGCTGCCGTCGGCGCGTCGATGGCTGCCGTCGGCGCGTCGACGGCTGCAGGTGGCACACGTGCCGCCCGTGTATAGGCGCCCTTAGTCACCACGCGAGCCCACCGCGGGTTATTATTTGCGCATATCCAATATGATAATTTATGTAACTCATGAAAACGGCTACTGTGCTGCGTTGAAACAAAAATACAGGGTCATTTGGAAATCGTTAGCAAAATTTTGATGGAATGTTGTTTTCATTGTGAAAAATTGTAATTATTAATTATTTATCAGTAATGCTATAACACATTTGTAAATATTCGTTATTTCCGAGCTTTGGCTTATTATTATTTACGTTTTAAAAACCTATTTCATCATCATCATCATCATCAGCCATTTGACGCCCACTGTAGGACATAGGCCTCCTTTGTGGTTTTCATAACCACGAGGGGCTTTGCCATAATCGCCACGCTTGGCAGGCGGGTTGGCGATCGCAGTATGCGGTTGGAATCTCAGGAAGACGCTGCTGCCCGTCTCCTGGTAATTGAGTTCCTTAGTCGCCTTCTACGACATCCACGAAAGGAAATGGAGTAACGCTATTCTTAATCCGGCGCCACACAACCTATTTATTATTATTATTTACGTTATTTCCAAACCGTGACTCCAAATTCGAAGTGGTAATACCACTCGCTAACTAACGAAGGAAAACATCGTGAGGAAACTTGAGTGCCTGAGGTGTTCACATACCTCAGCGCTTGAGATTGCCAATCTAAGGTGGGCACGCGTGGTGATTAAGCCCATACTCTCTCTTTCAAGCAGGCCTATGCGCTACAGTGGGACGTATACAAGCTGCATTATTATTGTTCCAGGCTGCTACTCTGTTCACTACCGCGTACTTACTGGCAGCCAGCGTAGTTGAGCAAGCCGAGGGTCTCAAGCCGCGGCAGCTGCGCATCGCGTGCCTCAGCGGTGTGACACCTTTCACCTCCGTGACGTCCCCCATCGCGCTGTCCATGCCGCCGGCTGCTTCAACTCCCGCGCGCGCTATGTAGACACCTTTGTTTTGGAGCCTTTAACTACTCTGAGGTAGGAAACAGTATATTATACTAGAGCTTAGAAATAGCGTAGAAATTAAATTAAATTCTATATTTATTTCCTTTATTTAAACACAATATATTATTTTGGGGCTTCAGATTTTTATAACACGTGCAAGTAAAGGAAATTAGCAGAAGAATTTAAGCAAAATAAATACTTTTTTATCTTTATCTTATCTTTATCAAAATGTATCTCTCTTTTATTTCTAACATTTCTTGACAACCTATAGCTGTGTCCGTTTCTTACCCATGGTCCACCTCCTGAGACCACCTGGGTGAACCGTGGGATTTTTTTTACAACGGTTCACCTCTCTGATAAAACATTAAAAGGTTCTATTTTTTATTGGTGACAGTCCACCTCAGACTTTGAAGAGTTTCGATGTCAAGGTGTACGGTGGAAAAAAAATCCCAAGGAACACCCAGGTGAACAAAAGTTGTAAAATAAAAATTAAAAAAAGTCAATACTCTCAGTACCCTTGCCACAGAGTAAAGAAAGACAATACTTTTATTAAGAAAATTCAAAATACACATTGGGTTCCAAAAACCTGGCCGGTTTTGTGCGAGTCGGACTCACGCACGAAGGGTTTCGTACCATTATCTATACAATATTTGAATATTTCATGCGTCTATCTGTTACCGTTATTATTATCGAGCAAAAAACGACAAAATAATCACGTTTGTTGTATGGGAGCCCCCTTAAATATTAATTTTATTCTGTTTTTAGTATTTGTTCTTATAGCGGCAACAGAAATATATCATCTGTGAAAATTTCAACTGTCTAACTATCACGGTTCGTGAGATATAGCCTGGTGACAGATGGACGGGCGGACGGACGGACAGCGGAGTCTTAGTAATAGGGTCCCCTACCCTTTGGATACGGGACCCTAAAAATGGATTAGAAATAGTTCACGCATGATTTTATTTTCCTTTAATGTTACCGACCGATCGAAAGAAATACAGGTGCGTTCGTGGGTCTAGAGATTGTGTCTATTTGCAATAATTGTGCTGAGAGCGCTAATATGGCTAGTTTACTATAGTTCTATACAACATAAGGGCGAGTATGGAACAAAAGTGGTAGATAAGTGTTAGAGTGTTACCGGTTCTGCTGAATATTTATTTGTATATAAATTTCATAATATGGCAGATTTTAAATTGCGGTATGCATTTGGTTATCTACTGTACCTACCACTATTTTTCCTCAACAAATACCAACTACAGACCGTAGCAGGGAAAGGAAACCACAATGTTGGGGATATCTTTTTAATGTAATTTTTTGAACACAATACAACATGCAAGCATCAAAATGCTTTATGAAAATTAAGAAACAATTATATCTTTATCATTTTATATTTGGTACCTATTTTTGGTTATTTCGAAATTATTGAAGAAAACGACTCCTTTTAAAAAGACAAACAAAACTATAATAATAATATATTATGAAAAATTTCTTATAACATGTGGTGCGCGTGGGCTGGCCGTGGGGTAGGCTGGCCTATCGCTAGTCTGCACTAACCGCTAGAGTTAAAATATGACGTAAAGTTATTATAATTGCTTGATGCAGCAGCCCGCCGCGGCCCGCCCTCGCGCGCCGCTCGCTTACTACAAACACCGTATCACAATAAACGTATCTTGCCCGACGTATTTTACATTGCGTTACTGATATTTTTTGCGATGCACATACCTCCACCTACACATATACACACACGGTCACCTCGTATCTTTTGTATTAACGCACGCCGCGCAAGATACGCTTAGCATGTTTTGGCGCTAAATACACCTACGCGACCAACAGACCCGACCTCCCGACCCCGCCGACTTAGCTAAATACAGTATTACAGGGGCTATAAGACTCTAGTATAATAACAATTGAAGCGCAATCGAGATACGGTTAAAATGTAGTATTCGAAGAGTATATTCTTAAGGCGGCGTGTGCGCGCCGGGGGTCGAAGGTGCTGGCGTATGTACAGTCGATCCGCGGCGAAGACTGGGCGTCGTCCTAACAACGCTCATCTTACACGATCAAAGCAAAGATTATTAGAGATGTCACTTGAGGTTTCTAATACATCGCACAAAGAAGTATTCGGTCACTAATTATTCGTCATTAGCAGGTGTGATCAAAGTTGGGATCAAACCTTCGTACGAGCTAAGACAGCGCAATTGTAATCGCGTAATAGCGCTCTAAGGACGACGCCCGAGGCGACGTCGAGCGGCGAGAGACGAGGTCTGAGGCCGCGCGACGCCGGGACTAGGCTTGTTAGGCCGAGGCCGATGCCCGCGGCCCGACGTGGCATTAGAGCCGCGAGCCTGCCAGGCGACGGAACCGCGCGCCTCACACTACTAGGAGCGTCCTCTCCGGACTCTCTCGCCTAGCTACTCGGCCAGCGAGAATGCACGAAAAGAACACACAAAAGAATAATTAATTACAATAGAAAGGCATTTTATCAAGATTTGCGGCACACTGTTCTATAATCCTAGCTACACAATAACACTATTAATATTGCTATTTAACGAAGATAAAATACTTTGATATAATCGACACTATCGGTAATCCCACACCTGAGCGTATAGTACGGTATCACATGGCGGTTCCACGCGCGGCGGCGGGCCTAGGCCTCGCCAGCTCACTACACTATAAGGCCTGAGAGATCGAGCGCCCGCCCGCCTCAATTAGTTAACATTGGGGTGCGTCTCGACGTGCGCGCGGCAATTTCACATTCACACTTCTTCCACTTGTGGCATTCGCTGGACACAATTTAACAGCGTTCGCAATAGGACACTAGTTCTAATAGATACGATTTGAAGTAATCTAGCCTGTCTGATTTAAGAGGATCAGACAGATTCGGATGTTTAAGTCTGTAAACTGTTCTTGGTCGATACATGCTGTTACGTGGCTTGCCCTTTCTTTCCTCTATTGGAAAAGTAAATCTTGTTCGTAACTATAAAATACGGGAAAGGGAAACGTTTAGCAGGCTCAACATATTAGTTGTACAGAGCTTGTTACAAAGATTACTAGGTGTAATGTTTAAGATTAACTTTGTAGTTTTTATATAAAGCAATTCGAGCCCAATCCGCGAGTATCTACTTAAACTAGACAGAATATTAACGTCACAAACTGAAGGTAATCTGTAAAACTATACCCAGCGCCTCCGTTTTGCCACGCCCAGTGAAGAGGCACCTGTAGGTCTATCTAAAATAAATAGATGTTGCGTGCTCGTCTCGAGTTCAGGGGGGCTCTAGAGGGGCCGCGCGCCGCGGTGCTTCCGGTGGGGGGCCGCCGCGCCCGCCGTCCACCACAGCGCCACGAGCGCCAGCGCCGTCGTCAAGTCGCGCCGCCGCCTTTGTCCACACAACGTTGGTCAGATTACAACACAGTTCGCAAAGTCGGAGGTGCATATTCACTGCGAGAGAGTCAAGCGACTGCAGTTTACTTAAGCGTTGGGCGGCGCAATTAGTCCCTGATGATAGCGTAAGCTCGAGTCTTATCGTGAGTACGCACCTCAATAAAATGTCGACTAGGAATTGCTGGGAAAGGGTTTAAAATCAATCCTCTGTTGTAAGAGAGCTGAAAATCTACAGGAGATGTGTTCTATCGCTACTCACTAGGGTTTCTCTTAGGTTATATTGGTCAAATTGTAATGCAGATGAAATATGGATACGAAATATGAAAAAAGTAATTTTAATAACATGCTCCAAAGGCAACTTTGGATGGATTATGGACACGATGCTTAATGATTAAATAAATAAACATGCAACACAAAATGATATCTGAAAGAAAAGAAGCGCTTTGGGTCAAACTTCTCAATTTCCTACGCTGGTCATCAAACTAATGGTAGACCCTCGGTTGGGTGCCCAAATATAATTTGGCCCCACGTCTGGGCACCAAATTCTATTCGGGGCCCATGTTTGAACACCAGTATATTATCAACCTAACAAAACTAATTGATGTTTTAGTCATATTACATTACTAATTGTCGTACTTGGTAAAACAAGATACTTTCAAGTTGCCTCTTAAGTTTAACCCAAAAGCGCCGTTGCAATAAAAACAAGTGTTAATAGAGCTGTATGAATGGATGAATAAGAAGAGTGAGGTGGTTACCGATGCACACAACACGCGATATTGCTCACCAAAGTAGCACACTGCCCGGCCTGCAACAAGCGAGACGGGGCTCAACACACACGGACATCACAAGCCGCATCCTAATATTAGCGAAGCTAGTTAGTAGGTAGTCACAAAAGATTGCCAAGTGCGAATACTCACATGAGATTATTCTGAACTAAGTTATTATGTAAACAATTATCGTGCTTTTTGAACGTTTCCAGCGACCTACTTTGAGCCATTTGTGAGCCACACAGACAAAAATGAACAGAACGGACCGTTAGATGTAGGTCACCTTACTAGGCATGAGTGAAATCCTATAAATGGACTATGAGGGTTAAGATTTTTGAGCAACCTAAGAGGATTAAGGAGAGCTTTCGCCAGGGTACAAAAACTTGGCAATAAGTTTCAGTGAAAACTTTTTACGAAGGATCACGATTTGTTTGGTAGGGCAAACCTGGTACCCACTGGTGCATGCTCTCAATTACTTTGACGATTAAATGGTACATACCTAGCTACTCGAGTGAGTAGTGAAATGATAAAACCAAACAAAATTAAAGCAGTTCGTTTTAGTATAGCTAAATTATTGGAGAAGAAAATATGTATACGTAATATCTACTCATACGAGTATCTTCAGCAGCAAAGATTTCTGAGCAAAGCTGAACTGTAAAGCAAGAAATGTTACATAATGCAACTAATATTTTGCGCCGCTATAAGTTGATTGGCAGTTCAGTAAGCTAATATGAGAAATTAGACTTGGTACAAACTGTTTCAGTCTTGCATTGCGTTTCAGTTTCTACAGTTTCTCATTCGGTTTCTTACCATTCACTTGGAACCACAAAGGGCATTGTGCTGCAACCATGAACCGATTATATTTTTTTGGTACATTCAACATCATGTCAACCTTTTCATATTCTTTCTAATGCATTAGACAGAACACACGTTATGTAACGGGTGTTGTCACGATTACTGTTTAGGTATGTGTCGGACTACTGATGTATTTTCTTCAAAGGATTTAAACCCATTTGCCAGTCGTGAATCCAAGTGAACTGGGTGTTCATTCCCTGGAGTACAGGGGCACAGACCTGGCATCCCGGACAATGTGCGGGTGCACAGTCTGCGGTGATGGCGAGCTGGGTGCCCCCGGCCGGAGCCCCCGGGGCGCCCCACTCGCCGCAGCACGCGCCCGCCTCCTCGCACTGGGGCTCCCAGCAGTCCACCTCGCCGAGCTGATGATGATCAGATGGGGTAGATTAATCAGTCGATATAGTGAATACAAACTCGAATATTTTATTCAACTTAGCAGTATACATTGTGAGTTGGACACTAAAATCTAATAACTTAGTATTGTCAGTTATAGCAAAGTGGACCATGTGACGAAGAAGAAATTGACGAAAAAACTACACATTTACAGATTGACGAAAGTAGTGCTTTCCAGGATACTTGAGATCCCCGATGTGGTCTATCAGAAAAGGGCTCATCTCTTTTATGCATAACAGTACTACTATTATCCCATCGACAAGACACTAATGTCGCGAATCATCGCGAATGCATGTCATGATACCGGATACTCTGTGAGTAGTTTTGATTATTTCTCGGTGGTGGGGGTATGAAGGCGAGATGGCGAAAAAGTGTGGAGAAAAGGGTGGTGCACAAGAGCAATTTGGAGAGATCGTTTATGTTGTACCTGAAATAATGTATCTATAGGTAGAGATTTAGAGAAAGAGAGAGAGAGATGGTAAAAGAGTTGAGAGTGTAAATCTTGAACGAGCAGAGTATCATCTTGTTTTTGTGGTAGAGTTTCCACGCGGAGGTCGAGGTAGGCTATGAGGGGTGGTTTGGAGGCCTGTGGGGGGCCAAGAGTGGCTCCCCCCTCGTTCATTGTGACTACGAGAAAGGAGAGAGTTAAAGAGATGTCGTGTTGGATGATGTGACCCATAAAGAGGATATACATACTGGACTTTAGCTATGTGTAGGTATTTTTAATCTAATCCCGTGTAACCCAAATCCTTTGTCGCCTATGTTTGTTCGTTCATACCTTGGCACATGTTTTCGGTAAGCGTTATAACATTTATCGTGGCGACAACTAATTTGGGCTGACAATCTCTAACCCGGAACCAACCCGGAATGTGTCTCACAAATAAACGTGGAATACAGTTACGTCGAGTGTAAGGTAAAAAAAGTTCTTATTTCAAACTTAAACTCAATTAACTTTATGCCACGTGTAAAAAGGTTAATGGATATTTTAGAAGTGAAAAAACATTTAGTGTTATTTATAAAAATGCAACTCCCTAAAAAACTCCTCAAAGGCAGTTTAAATAGCCTGTGGGGGACAGTCTGTAGATTGAGAAGTGTTTTAGAAGAAATGTGTTTTGTAAATAAGACCGTTAACTCGCTATTCCATTGAATTTTAATTTCTAGAAGATTCTTACATAGTTCTCGGATTCAAAAAGACTTCCTATTTGTTATGGAAACCTTTTGAAATTAAAGGATTTCACGGTCGCGGTCAAACGCTGACGTCTAGCCTCGCGTTCAACCCAATTCAGTTTTTGATAAAGCCCCCCCCCCTGTACTCACGAGGCATTCGCAGATCTGGCACTGGTAGAGCCAGCGCTCGCCGCTGCGGAATGTGACGTGGTGCATCTCCTGGTGGCGGCATTGGTACCGCGGGTCGCAGTGCGGACAGCACGACGCCGGCGCCCGCTCCAGCGAGGTGTCAGTGCTTTCCACCTGGAAAACATTAGCTCGTCAACTCAATGACTGCCTCGTTTCTGTCACGCCTGATTGCAATGGGAGAGGTTGGTTCAATTTCTACTGGGGGCTGTCGTACATTCGTACAAAAATGGCCTCAGTCTGGGTGATTTTCCGTGTTTTGTACTTGGAATTTACTTTTTCATCAACATGCGTTAGTCCCTGCAGGCACGCATGCCGCAGGCTAATTACGTATCTTGAAATTACAAGCAACAGGCAAAAATTGCGCAAAAATTGCGCAATATCTGCTGTCAAAATCATATTTCGTATTACCTATTAGCAACGCGACAGCAACAAGCTTAAATAACCGATCGCAGCGCCATCTGCAAAGCGACAGCGTTCGAGGAACTAAAAATGCATTTTTTGTTACGTTTGGCTGACCGTTCGGTATTACGTACGACTATTTGACAGCCAGCGACAGCAGATAGAAATGTCAAACGGCGATTTATGAACAACAACTAGTGGTGTCTGCAAGGCAGTTGCTATACTTGCTATTCGTCTGCTGACTTTAAAAACTATTTAATATACTTGGTTAGTGATTTAAAAGGTACGATCTGGCAAGCCTGGACTGGACAGAAGATATTATTTGAAGTTTGTTGACGTTTTGTAGTTCCATCGATCGCTACCTGGCTGCTGGTGGCGCTAGCAAAAGTGCATTAGCGGCTAGCAAGCAGCTAGCAGACGATGAACTTAGATAATACTGTTTTTTTTGCAACCTCTCGACCGGTCGCTGTCGCTCTGCTGTTGCTTTGCTTTCGGGTGGCTGTCGCGCTGCTGTTGCTTTGAAATACGTAATCAGCCGGCCGGTCTCTGGTACTTTTAATCGTGCTCTCTATCGTTAGTAATACATTGTACGACCATATTTAGTGCTGTTTACATAAGCTCCGAGCAAGTCGTCGTAACTACCAAAGAGCGACTCACGGGCATGGTAGCGTTATCCAGCGCGTCGCAGGTGCACGGTGTGCGCACGCAGTTCGCCACGCCGGCGACGCACGCGCAGACGCGGCAGCCGCCCGCTTCGGGCCACGTGGAGCCGTCCGTCATCGTCGTGCCCTGCCATGAACAGCCTGGAAAAAAACCGACCAGGGAATGAAGTCATCGTCATCTTCAGCCCATCACACGATGTGTTCTGAGACCCGGTTTTCGGACGTGCCCATTTTTGTTGCATAAACCGAAAGACTTTATCATTTCAAACAATAGACAACACCCGTCTGCCAAATATGTTTAGTTAAAAAGATATAGGTACTTGAAAATCGGCCCTTTGTTCCCGTGAAACAGCAAAATTATTCTAAAAATCGGTTCTAAGAACGACACTGTACGTCAGTATCCACTGCTGGACAATGGCCTCATTCTGCTTGCGCCAGTCGGTTCTGCTCTACGCTGTTCTCCTCCAGGTCTTTCCTCCTGCCTTTATCATGTCTTCAGATCGGTGGTAGCGGAACGGTAGAACGCCGGCTTCTCGTTCGGGAGGTCGTGGGTTCAAATCCCGGCATGTACCAATTTTTGACTTTGTTTTCTAAGTTACGTACATTTGTGAAGTTATAGTAGCAATACCACTCGCTAACGGTAAAGGAAAACATCGTAAGGAAACCCTAGTCTCGGAGGTATTTACATTCCTTAGCGCTTGCTACGTACAATGGCCAAACTATGAGGCTCAGTGCGGAAATCTCAGGTCTAACTAGAACTCGAAACACTACAGCACTAAAAAGTACTACATATAATCACATCAAATTAGATTGTTCACACATACATTTTACAGCCTACCTAAGGTTAAAATAAATAGTAAATTAAACTAATCAAATATACCGCCCCGGGACACGCTCGATCCAAAAGTTCCCATGACGCTAGCAGCGTTCCCCCGCTGCACCGCCAGGGAAATCCTCTGCATCAGGTATGCCCCGGAACTAGAACTATTATGTCGTCGCGCCACCTGGCTCATGTCGGCCCGTACTTTTATGTCCGGTCCACCAATCTCTATTTCACAGCAGCGGACCTTCTTGTGATATCGGTTATTTTCGATTTAGCATAGTGATACTGGTGATGATGATGAATATACATACTCAGTTCGCAGGGTTGCTTGTTGCATTCACAGCGGAAGCCTCCGTCAGTGTTAATGCATGTCGCGGTGGAGTGACACGTGTGGATGCCCTCGGCACACTCGTCAATGTCTGAAATCAAAATCAAGGAAAATCAGAAATAGTATGGTGAGTAAAACCACTGGTATCTATTTGAAGTTGCTCGTAGCCTTCTTCGTCAGTAACCTAATTATACTTTTCTTCTTCTTCGTGTACCGTCTTTTAAAGGTAGTTGGCAGCCAATTCTGTTATAGCCTCTTTCGTGGCTGACAAATAAAACGGAAAAGGAACTCCAGGCGAACCACTGTCGTGCGTTGTGTAAAAAGATCCTTGTTTTTATAATAAATAATATGATCCAAATCTAATCTATAAGAGGCAGAAGAGGCTTGAATCTCTACGATTTCCAGAGGCTAAACCGATAGTCAATCGTCGTAAAACTCAATAGAAAGTGGAATCAGTCCGCTAATAATTTATTAGATAAACTTCCTTATGGTAATTACACCCGATACATATCGACTGCGGAAGTATCAATTGCTGTAAAGGACATTCTGCTC
The DNA here is from genome assembly GCA_947310995.1 of Yponomeuta cagnagella. Classification (NCBI taxonomy): domain Eukaryota; kingdom Metazoa; phylum Arthropoda; class Insecta; order Lepidoptera; family Yponomeutidae; genus Yponomeuta; species Yponomeuta cagnagella. Next base: position 17,759,641 of record OX371267.1, read on the forward strand.
GGAAATTTGTGTTGCATATAATTTTTCTTGGATTTTTTCCGCTATCGGATGGTATTTTCGGATTTTTTTTTATGTGGAAGGGACATTTCTTTACACATATAAAAAATCTGAAAACACCATCCGATAGAGGAAAAAAGACGAAAAAAATTATATATAGGTACCTACTTATAGGGAAGAGCGGGTGATCGTGCTCTTCCACTATAAAGGGAAATTTCCCGCCAGGCAGATCGTATGCCTGGGGACGGCCGGTCCGACTGATGTTCGTGGGACGTTATATTTATGGTATGTCATGTGAAACATTTTGCTTGCGCGATGCAGGAATGTTGGAGTTTATAGTGCGCGCGCAGAGTTGACATGTGCTGGCCACATCACTCCCCTTGAAGACGTTAGCTACGCATAGCTAGGTCTGATAGGAATCGAAGTCTGTGCTCTAAAGCCTGCAAGTGACAGGAGTCGCTGAGTCAGCGAGTCGACTAGCAGTTGAGGGTGTTCGGCGGCTAACAGTCACTTCACCGGCGACAGTACCATGAGGACCGCGCATGTGGTAGGAACCGGTGAAAGCTGCTCTACCACTGGCAACGTGCGCTGTTGTTGTGTGGCTGCCGTGCCGAGGGGTTGGGGGAGATCACCATCAGTACCAGTAGTCGGTGCGTTGACCGTAGTGGAACTGATGAGGTGAGAGGGAAGAGGATGCTGGCCTTGCTTTGAGACTGATTGTATGTGGGGTACTGCGAGAGCGAAGGAAGGTTGACAATGTTCTGTCGAGTGTCACCACTATAGGGAAGAGCGGGTGATCGTACTCTTTCACTATAAAGGGAAATTTCCCTCCAGGCAGATCGTATGCCTGGGGACGGCTGGTCCGACTGATGTTCGTCGGACGTTATATTTATGGTATGTCATGTGAAACATTTTGCTTGCGCGATGCAGGAATGTTGGAGTTTATAGTGCGCCCGCAGAGTTGACATGTGCTCGCCACATACTTAACACTAATTTTCGACCAGAATGTCCCTTACAGCAATTGATACTTCCGCAATAGATATATGATATCACGAAATAGTTACCCTCGCAATGATCGTGCTGTGGATCCCTTCTGTATCCCTCTTTGCAAACGCAATAGTAACTGCCGGGCGTATTCAGGCAGACCGACCGGTGTGGGCAGGGGGCGGCTCCAGGGTGCGCCGGGAGGGCACATTCGTCGACGTCCCTTTCGCAACGCGCGCCACCGAAGCCCGGTGGGCAAGCGCAGTGCTCTGGTGCAGAGCATACGCCGCCGTTAAGGCAGCCGCCCGTGCAGATTGCTGTAAGTAAGCATTGCTTGTGATCATTGTCAGAATTAACAATCGGTCCTCCCGAAACTTAAAGTCGGGGCACCCCTCATTGAATTGAGCTTTTCTATATAGAAAGATAGAAATATTTTCGTAGAATTAGGTTTCGGTTCCAATGTGACTGATTTACTATCAGTCATCGTTATTGAAACGTAATATTTTTTTAGATAAGCAGGATGTTCGTGATATTTCCCTCCATTCAGTCTCCATTCAAGAAGGGTAAACGTGAAAAAAGAAAATAAATTGCTGAAATCCGCAGTCTTCTAAACCCACTGACAGCAAAAAACCCCTTCCAAACAACTTTTAAAGCACAATTTTTCAATTTAAAAAATAGAAACAGTGAAAAACATTGCTCACGAGTGCAACTGTAGCCATCCCCGGCATATCCATCTCTGCAGCGGCAGGAAAAAGAGCCAGGTGTGTTTGTGCACTCAGCGGCCGCGTGGCAACCGTGAGAGTCATCCCTACATTCGTCGACCTGAAATGAATACAACGTATCTTTAAAATCGGTCGGCTAATAGTAGATTGTTCACCGAGGGCGTAAACAAAATTTTTGCGTCGAGGTTGTGAAATTGAATCCAGAGCGAACTGAGTTCGCTCGGGCTTTAACTAAGAATCGCTGAAGGAGCAAAGGATTCAACACTACCCAGACCAAAAATGATTTGCGCCCGTGTAGAACACTCTGCTTTTCACTACCGTCTGAGAGGAATGAAATAAAAGATAACACTTACATACCACTCAAATGTAACTTCTGGCAGGAGGTTTTGAATTGCTTGTGTTGCCTGTTTTTAGGGTTCCTTACCCAAAGGGTAAAAACGGGACCCTATCACTCGCGCACGAAGGGTTCCGTACCATTATCTATACAACATTAGACACAAAGATAAAAAAAACAGCAAAAAAATCACGTTTGTTGTATGGGAGCCCCCCTTAAATAATTATTTTATTTTGTTTTTAGTATTTGTTGTTATAGCGGCAACAGAAATACATTTCAACTCTCTAGCTATCACGGTTCTTGAGATACAGCCTGGTGACAGACAGACAGACGGACGGACGGACGGACGGACGGACGGACGGACAGACAGACAGACAGCGAATTCTTAGTAATAGGATCCCGTTTCTACCCTTTGGGTACGGAACCCTAAAAAGCGCGCCAATGTTATTGATTTTTTGCATAGAAAAAAAAAACTTGCGTTCCAATTTTAAATATTTAACAATTAGGTAGGTACTTAAAAGTTTTGCAGCAAAGAGTTTGGTAGTTCAGTAAGTAGTTCAAACTTATTGCTTGGGTTGGAACGAAATAGATATAGGACGAATCCTCAAGAGTGAAAGAGAAGTCCGACATAACATAACATAAACTCACGCCTGTATTCCAGAGGGGTAGGCAGAGACCAGGGACTGCCACTTGCTACGATCCTGACAGATCACTTTCGCTTCCTCAACATTCATTAGTCGTTGCATGCACGCACGCAGAGAAGTCCGACTTTTTAGTAAATGAGTGCATTAGTATATAAATTCAAAATTGGATTTTGAGTCTATTTACTTTGATGCATCTTAGCTTGAACAACAATAGCGTGTTTTGGGTCCTAAATTTGGGCATCAAAATGCATCATTTCGAGCAGATGGAGTGAAAAAGGATTTTCCCACCGGCCCGTGGTACTCTTTAGATCTACTCAACCGAGCTCAATCAAAAGAAGATATCAAATATTCAACTTATCTGACAAAAAAAATACAGTCTCACCTCAACGCAGTTGAATTTGTCTCGTCTCTCATATCCCTCAAGACACTGGCAAACATAACTACCGACGACGTTGACGCATCTCGTGTTGGAGTGGCAGTAATGTCCCTCGAGACCACCAGCTTGCTGGCATTCGTCTACGTCTGGAAAAAGCGCTAAGATTGGTCATTCGGTATCACCGGTTCATCAGACCACATCAGTTCTTTAGCTAGAAATGTTTTCAAAGCTGCTTTTTCTGCAGGTTAATAAAATCTACGGAAAAGCCGAAGTAGGCCACTGAGGGTCTGTACCCAGCTTTGTATCCATCGTCCACATAGCGGCCATCCATCGTCCACATAGCGGTCACGATTCTCAGGAGTTAGGAAACGACTGATCAATTACATTTCTCAAGGGAAGATTCCTGTGTTTACAATATAGTCTGTGTTTTAATTTCTCATGGAATAAGTAAGTAATGACAGGTTATTGACTACAAAATAACGATTATTTATCAGTTCGAATTATGTTTTATCAACCACCGAAAAGGAACACTTAAAGAAGGTAACTCTTACCTTCGCACGTGAGGCCGTTGCCCTTGAAGCCCTGGTTGCATGTGCACGTGAACTTGGTGTTGAGATTCATACAGGTCGCGTTTTCATCGCAAGAGTGTCCCCTGCTGCAGTAGTCTACACCTGGAAAGATGCAATGCATATTGTCGTCATTACTGTCTAACAATGGGCATTGTCCTCAATATAATATTCAGAATTAATTTTATTCATTTATTACTTATATATTTGAGTTATACTTGGTTATACTAAATAAATGTTCTTCTTCTTCTTCTTATTCTTAATATATCAAATACATAATTGTATTTTCATTCGACCTTCGAACGTTTCGATTCACACGTGAAAAACGTTTAATATTTATGAGTCAAAAAGGAACGGTTTCTTTGGTTATTTTTTACAATGTCTTTCTTACCCAAGTAAAATAAAATTCATACCTACTAGGACTCCATAATCTGAGACTTTCTTATTTACGAAAAGTGAAGTATAAGTAATGCCTCTCTTCGAGGCTCATTAAGTAAAACGCCGTATAATTATTAAGGTTTAAGTTTATGATTTACAAAAAGTTCTCGCTAAAACGCTTATAAATGTATTCACACATTCATTAATTACCTGCCATGTCCAAAAAAAACTCTTTTGTGGCTGCAACGACAATACAATCAATTCTTCATAGTCAAGTATTTATACGCGAATTTAGGGTCTGGAGAGTTATTTATATTGGAATTAAAGTGGAGATGTTACTTTATAAATCATAATTTTATGGAGACCTATCTTAAGACCGCCGTAATTCTATGTTAGGGGTGTTTTTAAGCATAGTATTTTTTTATAAATAGGTCCGTTTGATTTTTTAAATGCTGTAATAATATTCTCGATCGAATCGAGAAAGCCTTCGATTCGATCGAGACATGGGGAGTGCTCGGGTCTCTCCAGCGTTGCCGTATTGACTATCGGTATATCGAGGTGCTGAAGTGCTTGTACAACAGCGCCGCCATATCGGTCCGAGTACAGGAGCAGAATTCGGAGGCAATTCCATTGAGAAGAGGCGTGAGACAGTGAGACATTATCTCTCCGAAACTGTTCACGAACGCACTGGAAGATGCCTTCAAGCTTCTGGAATGGCAGGGACGCGGCATCAATATCAATGGCGAGTACATCACACACTTTCGATTTGCCGAAGATATAGTAGTCATGGCAGAAAAGATGGAAGACCTCAGTCGAGTTTCCCAACGTGTGGGCCTTAAAATGAACATGGACAAAACGAAGGTCATGTCGAACGCCCGTGTTGTGCCCACCCCAATAACATTGGGGAACTCGACTCTCGAAGTTGTAGACGAATACGTATACTTAGGACAAACAGTTGGACCGGCCTCCAGCTCCGTGAAAGAGGTCAATCGTCGAATCCAACTCGGCTGGGCAGCATTCGGGAAACTTAGTCTTTTTGTCTAATATACCTCAATCGCTCAAGACAAAATTATACAACCAGTGTGTGTTACCAGTGATGACTTATGGCACTGAAACGTGGTCTCTCACGCAACAAGCTATGGAAAGGGCTATGCTCGGAATTTCGCTACGAGATCAAATCAGAAATGATGAGATCCGTAGACGAACGAAAGTCGTCGACATAGCCCAGCGGATTAGTAAGTTGAAGTAGCAGTGGGCGGGGCACATAGCACGTAGAACTGATGGCCGATGGGGCCGAAAAGTTCTCGAATGGAGACCACATATCAGCAAGCGCAGCGTAGGACGACCAGTCACAAGATGGACAGATGACCTCATCCAAGGGGCAGGAAGGCGCTGGATGCAGGCCGCTTCCAACCGGTCTTTTTGGAAATCCATGGAGGAGGCCTATGTCCAGCAGTGGACTTCTTGTGGCTGAATGATGATGATGATGAATGATATTTAGAATACAAATTGGATTGTATTGAAACACGCTTGCAATTTCAATAAGCTTGGAAGTTTCTTAGCAACTCAGTCGCTGCCGTACTTCCGATGTAGTGACGTACTTCCGTTTCGTAGATGCAGATTCTTCTTTTATCGCTTTCTCGAATTAGCAATAACAGCCTGAGTCGAAATTTTTAGCTAGGCTTTTAAAATTACTTATTTTGTCGGAAACAAAATACGTTTTTTAAGACAATGCTCATTACTGCCGCTGGGCGATGTCATAAATTTGGTGCTATTATGACTACTACCAACATCAAACATACAAGCTGTAATAACTTGCTAGCAGAGGCAGTCTCATTGTACTGCTGATCCATCTTTTATTGGGTAATTCGATTAAACAAAACGTACTAAGTAGTCTACAGTGAAAGTAAATGTAGTCAAACATAATTTAAAAATGCCTACCTGGACAAAATTTGCAGCACTCTCCTGGTACTTTAAACTGATCACTTGGGTCGCAGGGTAACTGTGGACATTCTTTGTTGGGGTCTATTCGATTGCATTGCATAGAGCCATCGTGGCACACGCAAAATGCGCATTCCTTTGGCACGTAACGGTCTCCGTGCTCGTACAGTATTCCTTTAAGAAGACATCGCTCTGGAAATAGATAGAGAACACTTTATTGCACAACCAGGTGAAAGTTATTACAAATAGAAATATAAGTACCAAAACGTAAGTTAACAAAAGTAATGTGAAAGGCGTATATTTTTTTTTAAGTAGCAGACTTAAGCTGTAGAATTGTAAAGGACCTGGTCAGGCCACCACTGCAATGGTTTGTATGTGTTCTTTTCAACGTCATAATCTAACAGGATGAAGAGATAATGGTATGGGTGGTAATTAATGAAAGCTAATATAATATATACGGAAGCTGACGAGAAATTTTCAAATGAACTACTCAACCATCAATGTTAAGTAAGTTCTACTTACTCAAACATGTGGGACAACATTCCCCTGGATTTAATACTGGATTTTTACACTCAACGTGGTCGCACTCAACTGGCCTGCACGTAATTTCTCCGTGCTGAAAAAAGAGGTCAAGCATTACCGTAAAATGCTACAGAATCCTCAGCTCTAACTTATTAAGGATAAGGATGAAAATCTTACCACGCAGGAGCAGCGATTGCAATCTTTCTGCCACGTGGCACCATCCGCGTGGACCGTTCCATTGGAGTAGCATGACTTCTGACAGTCGCACTGCTCTAACCTCGCTAGTCTTGCCTCTGTTCCTACCAACTGAGGAAAGAGATAGATGACATAAGATCTTTGTTGTCTTTGTAGGTACGACCAGGAATGAAGTATAAAGACAAAGCTAGACGTTCAAGCATAGCTAGGCATTAACTCGTTAATCCGTTAATTAACGAAGTTAACATTTTGACTACCTGATTAACTTTAAAGTTAAATTTAAAAAATGTTAACGGACTTGTTCACCTCCGTTAAATTTCCCCAAGGCTGTTAATCGTTAATCCACTGTTTTTTTGTTAAGTACATATTGGCTAAAGGCTAGAAAACGATCTTCGCTTTCGTACAAGAACTTCAACATATTAACATTCATGAAGGGGAATATCCACATTATTCCAGATGACTAAATTACGCACTCCGAATTATTCACGTATTTTTAAGGTCCCGTGGTCGACAAGGATACACATAAATTAGGGATGCATTTTTTTTCTCGCCTACACCATAGTGTGGCGTATCGTTGGATTGGTCGTTTAAACATATTGTGGGTGTAGGTAGGTAATTTTCTGATTTAGGGTTCTGTTTGCGAAATATTAAGCTTTAAAGCACAATTTTTTGTCGGAGCAGGGCGTAAAATCGTGAAAAAATTCTGGATAGTAGCACATATAATGACAAGGAAAACTATGACGGATAAGTAGGCTTTACAAGTTAACGAGTAATAGGCGACGAACTTATAAAAGGAAAACTTCGTACGAAATTCACTGAATTACGTTGATGAAGTTGTTAGTTCTGTAAAGCAGATAAAACCTCCTCTTTCTACGAAACCCTACACTGCGCGTGGTCCGACACGCACTTGGCCGTTTTTTTTCTAACCTGTTAATGCAGTACGCAAACCAGCAGTTTTTATTAGTAAATCACTAACGCAACGGTATAAACGATTAACGTTAACTTGCTAAAAGATTTAACATCTTCCGAAATGTAGCACTTTAACGTTTCACGAAGTTAACTATTTTACTAACGGATTAGCTATCAACGAAGTTAACTAATTGATTAACGGTGCCCAGCTATGCGTTCAAGTAATAGCTGATCAAAGTACACCGCAGTGGCAGTGCCTCCTGCTAGAGAACGATACTATTTAAAAGAAGTGGAGAACTTTGTTGAGTCTCTTCTCTCAGTAAATGTTTATGAAGTTTATTGAAGCGTTTTGTTTTCTTTTTCTATTGCTTATTATTAAAAGACGAAAGTGCGTCGGTTTCCTCATCACGCCATGGTAATAAATACGTATCTATGGAATGAGGTAGGGGCAGTAATTGTGGCCAAGGATAGGTGTCACTATATTCTGCTGCTCACATTACCTTAAGTGAAAGGTCATGGATGTGTGCCGTGAGCTCCTGGACCGTGGCCTGCAGAAGGGAGAACTGTCCACAGGTAGGACACTCCGAGTCCAGCCCTGGACACTGCGCAAGGTACCCGTGCGGACCGCTGACCAGTTTCACGTCTTGAATTGTCCCCTGTAACCGAAAGTAGTAGTTGTGTAATTCTGTAACATAGATTTAACTTATTGATTTTTTTTGGTGCTCTTTGGACATTTGAGTTTTCGAATCTTTAAAACTCTATACCCGATTATGTTCTTGAAGCAGTACTGGGTCCGTCAATGATAAACATTTCTTCTGTATGATGGTGGGGTTAGGTGGTACATGAAGGTCAGATTCATGTATATATTTCGTAATAATGTAATGGACCTTATCCTTAATGTGACCTTGGTTAGCAGACTGAAAAGTGAGGTAGTTTAGCTAATGTACTTGGGTAACTGATACCGTAGCAGATGGTCCCCGTGATATCAAGACAGCACATAAAAAAGATAGTAGACCGTCGGGTCGAATTAATTAAATAGGCTCTAGCTGGCAAGTGGCCAGATTACACAAAAAGTAGTCACCTTAAACAAGGAATGCTTGCTGTTCCTCTGCCCCAGCCAGAGTGTGAGCTGCGGCTGCGTGAAGTTGCGGTCGGGCGGCGGGATGAGGCGGCGGTACAGCGGGTGGCAGTCCACCAGCAGCGTGGCCTGTGCGCCCGACACCGCCAGCGCCAGTCGGTGCCACGCCCCGTCCGCCAGACGGAACGGGAACGTCTCCACTCGCGCCGTCGCCCCGCCCGCTGCCACGTAGTGCAGCCGCACCTCGTCTCGCCGCCCGCTCGACTGCACCTCCAGGTACCTGCACACCACCACTGTACCGATACTACCCCTCGGAATTCACCGCGTCGCCATTAACGATCTGTTCCGAGGTACACACAAACAAAGCAAACAACACAATTCATAGTTCGGACGGCACGCCGGACCGGCCGCGAGCGGACCTCGGCTCGCTCTACATCTCAATATCGCTCGGCCAAGATAGGGGACCATGTACCTCGGAACGAATTGCGTTCGACAGAATCGCTAGTCGATACACTAGTGTGTCCTTTCGAGTTGACATTTGCTACTAGAAAGATTTGGCGTGTCTCGCACGATGCGTCCGATCGGTAATGATTGCGTTGTGAGAGGTGCGTCGGTTTGCGCAGACGAGAGGTAAGGGCGCGGTTAACACCTCGTCGGACGCAGTACGAGAAGCAAATTTCGGGATCCCATGTGACTTGGAATGCTGGCGAGCCCGGCGTCCTCGCGGCGCGACGCGACACACATCAACATCGAGACAGTGACAACAGAGACGGGGGACAGATACAGAACACAACACGTCAAGACACAGAACGAGCACAAACGAGGGGACGCATGCAAGCGGGTCACCGCCCGCACATACATACGGCCATGCAGTGACAGAGAGCGCAATGGGATCGAGGAGGACATTCCGAGGCACAGGACATTCCAAGATACATGATTCTCCCCTATTCGCGCGCGCGCATGCGCGGTGGCGGCATGCGCGCACGCGGCGATGTTGAGATCTAGAACTCACCGTCAGCTCGCCGCCGGCCACCGCCCCGCGCCGCCCGCCCTCGCCGCTCGCCGCGCACCTTCGCGCGACACGGGAAACATACAGACCATTTAGGTACATTTTAGCTCTAACATCAACATAAGTAGTTAGGAGCTCATTTGAAACAATGTGCTCAGAGTATGCCTACTCCGATAGACAAATATTTCTAAACATCTTCGAACTCTGTGGTTTAAAAGCAGAGATGCTCTCAACACGTATTTAATACAGCAGCTATACTCAGGTCAGCTCGCATGAGTGAGGAACTGAAATACCCTGGCGAACTAACCTGATTCTAACTTCGTCTTAAGAATTCGATTGACTGGCCGTTATTGCAGTAAGAATAGATCTGGTTTCAGTGTTGACTTTAGGACTAAGTGTGATTGTCATCATCACATAATTAATTAAAAACTCAGCTCGTGAGCGACCAAAATCTGATTAGTAGAATGTGCCTACTAGAATCTATATCTGTGGTCCATGGTCAAACGTTCAGTAAACGTCCATCTGGACTGTGGTTAGGGCCATCGAGTTCTCCCGTTCTGTGACGCACCTGTTGAACCCGTGCGAGAAGGACAGGATGGTCCCGGAGTTGGCGGGCTCCTGCCGCAGTGAGGCAAGGATGGTGAACTCGGGTGAGCGTCGCAGGAGCTCCGCGGCACGCTCGAACGCCGCACCCTCTACCTGCAGCGACCGCGAGTCCCCTGGAATGGACACGATTTTGGATTAGCTAAAGTATGAGCGGCGTTAGCATATCGTTAGAATCCTTGCCTCACATGCGAGAGATCGAGAGTTCGAATCTCGGCATGTCCCTATCACTTGGATTTTGTATGTTACGTATTTTGAAGTAAAAATACCGCAAGGTATTCCTCTTCGTGAGGAAATTTGGCTTCGTATGGTATTTTTTGTGGATTAAGCCGACTAAACTAAGAGGATGATGTAGATGCTCGACATGCCTACTCTATCTAAAAATATGTCCCAGGCGCTACATATTATGTGCTATCACATATGATGTATTTATGGGAAAATATCTCGAGAATACCTGAATATCTGAGTTTGAGGCAGATCCTGGTGCGGTTGACTGCAGACATATGTTGGAGATTAGTGCATCAAAAGTCACGCTATCGCTCTAACTCTGAGAGAAGATCACCGTTCACAGCAGGAGATAGACTAAACTGTTTTAGAAGTGATCTCCTCTGACTCATGTTGAATTAATATCCAATTAATTCAACAGTAGTTAAATCAATATTTTTTATTGTACGAGTTTATTCAGCGGTACAAAGGTCAAGGTCACCTGTACTTTTCTCGACCTTTCATACGGTGGTCCGGGGCCGTAAAGTCCGATACAATCAGTTGAGAGCCCGGTGCGATTGCATCACAAAATAGAAGCGAATAAAAGGTCGATGGAAGACTGTTGACCACGAATTTCCAAAGAAACCAGTGGGTTTGCCCCAAAACCCGCCGTAAGTGGAGAATCAATATGATTGGGCCGGGATCTTTTCCTCACTTTAAACAAACTATCCGGCTTTGTTGTCAAGAAAGAAAAATTATGTCTGAAAACGCACGCATTCAAATTCACCAGAGGTCGACGGTTATCTCGTATTAGTAAAACAAGTTTTTAAAACGTTGACATTAAATCATATTTCCTATTCCACTATTTTCTTGAGAACAATCTTGTACCTAACAGTACCTTTAAGCACGTACATGGGATGATTATGCTTAGACTTAGAAGGTAGGCCTTCTAGGACCCAGAAAGTGGCCAAGTGGTCGTGCCACGATCCGGTGAGGTCCTTGGCTGTAACGATCGCGCGGCGTTGGCGCACTGCCAGTGGAAACGTCCGAATTCATTCGCTACACAGCAACTAACACGCTGCTAATGATTCATGCTCTCTTATGGAATAATTCGCTCTTTATTGCGCTTGTCGGGAAATGTTTCTGCGGTAATAGGTTATTCATTGCTTTTGGGAGAAATTACGGGGGCTTGATAAATGAGAGCAGCGCTCGCTGCTGGGGTCTTTAAGACCTCGGGCTTTTGTTTAGAATCGAAATAACATACACTTCATAACTAAAACATTTCAAATCAACTTGAGTAAACGATAAAATTTTAAACAACTTACACAAAAAATTCAATTAGATGTGGATTAGAATCTTATTTCTGGTTGGAAATCGGTACGAGGCAAATGTTTTCAATCTGTCGAAAACGAAGGCCTTGCCAAATGTGAAGTATAGCGAGACACTGCAGTGTTCTTATAATACGACTGCATTGCAGATTATACCTTGTTTTGGCGAATTACTGGCTCGTTACCAGCTTGGTGCAATCCAGTCGTTTAATTAAGTTTTTACTAGATATAATAAATTAGGCATAAATAGTTTCAAGCTCATGAGTTATTATGGAATAATTTAAAATTAGTATGGTTTCTAATCCGGTCTAGTCTAGTCTGAAGCAGATTGCCAGTGAACAAGAGGATAGCTGACGATATATAATTGTGACATACACTAGACGAGGCATAGATGGATAAACGTATTGACACACCTGTTATAACATTTGAGATACCATTTGAGACTGATGTTGTTGTAGTGGTACATTAAAACTATAGTCATTGTGTCATAGTAGAGAGAGGGAACACTTTATTGTACATAAAAATGGAAATTACACAGATATTTATTAACCATAGTATTCCAGCCGTGCGCACTCCACCAGCAAGTGGGCGGCAATTTCTTCCGCGTCCATTCAAGCTCTGCATAATGGACTGTCTGTAACACCCATGATGAAGAGATGTTAATTAAAGTGACCGTGACCTGTGAGAGCGCCTGTTATCAGGCGTAATTGCACCTTAGTAAGACACAGGAGGCACTGGGACAGGCGAGGGTTTTTGCCTGGCATTGCTGCTCTGGCTTGCCTGCAGACCGTGCGAGAGGTCCAGTTAATGTTGTCCAGTCGAATGTTGATGAAGCGAAAGAGGTTTGTCGAGATCGTGGCAACTGGCAAACCCCTCCGGGATACAGGCGTGAGGTTATGTATGTATATATTTACAGGATTACCCAACTCATCTAAACAAACCATGCCATAAATAAAGCATTGTAACAACAAACTGTCGTATCGGCCCCCCCGTGGTGACGACAAACCAAAAGTCCGGTCGGTGACAGGTTTTTCTGCCACGCTAACTCTGTATGAAGGGAGAGACACCCTCCGAACTTTGTCCGCCGTATTCATTCATCCAGGCGTCCGACGTCCCTAGACACACTAGTACTTCTATTTACAAAGTTGAAACTGAAGAGTATTCCCTCTCCGCATTTTAACACCAAAATCGGACCAAAAATACTTTCTCGTACGGTAAATATAACATTAGTCCAAGAGTTAACCGTAGTAAAAAATTTTTTTTTTTTCATAAAATCATTAACACGAAGGACGGTGTTTTATTTATACTAATTGTAAATTCAGCTGTTAACCCCGAATTCGTTCGTGTGAAAATTTTGATGTATATTTTCCGGGATAAAAAGTGACCGATGTGCTATTCCAGACTAAATTCTAAATCTGTACCAAATTTCATCCAAATCCGTTCGGCTGTTCCGGCGTGATTGAGTAACCAACATCCATTCATTCAAAGTTCCGCTTTTAAAACAGTAGTAAGATATACTATCTGTGTACAACAAATTATAATCGACTCTAGTATGCAAGTAAAAACGATACTTTATTTTCCTCCCAGATTGAAAGAAAACTGAAACAAACGAAAATAGCGAGATTCCCTGCCCGTCTGGTTAACAAGCCGGTTACGTAACCTCATCAGCATACGAAAGCATCTAATCCACTTTAAGTGGATTTACTCGATCCGAGCTGAATAAGTTATTACAATCGGGCGATGAAACAGAGCGGTGTGTTTTTACAGATTGGGTTCGATAAACCGTGTTGCTATTCCAATATAGAAAACATGATAGTATCCGCGCTGCATGAGAAAGAATATGTAGAGTTAACGATTACACAAATATTGTTTTATATCTGTTGAGCCAGTCTGTCTAGCATGAAGCGCTTCTCTATTTACGTTATAATTTCACGCACGTTTCTAATAAATTGCAGTCAGACGTTTAGATTCGCGGATTCGCTAACAGGTTTTTTTAAAGAAACTAACATGTTCACAGTTGCAAGTCATACTACACTTATTAAAAATTATGAACGTTACAAATAATATTAAAAACTTCAAAAATGTTGGTAGCCATCATAGCGTTAATACTAAGAATAAACATAGATTGGTATTTCCGTCATTTAACTTGCAAAAGTTAATACATTCTTTATGGGCACTGTATACGGTTCTACGATAAAATTCCTCAAGATATATTAGAGTTACCACCGACGCGGTTTAAAAATGTGTCAAGCATAATCTGTGCAAAAAGCCTATTGTAACATTAAGGATTATTTAGAAGACAAAGATGTTTGTTATTAAAACAATGTTAACGGGGACGATTGCGTCTAGTGTAGTTGAAAACTGTGTTATATAAGTTAAAACGTGTTTTGAAAAGAATAAAAAAGAGTTTCTTTGTCAGCTTCTTCTTCACACAATTTATTAATTCTGAAACTAACAGCTTTGACGTTAGTTTAGTAAACATTTTGTTTTTAAAGTCAATATTTTTTTCGAGTTTGAGGTTTAAAATAAAACTTAATTAAAGTGCCCCTATTAGAGGTAGACAGAGTCTGTCGTGGATTTATAATGTACGTAGAGCTGTCGACTGTAAGGGCAGTTGACAGCTTTACATACATTATAAATGGTCGCAGAGATATGGACATCGACTTTTAACAGAATGTAAATTCTTTACGCTAAAATAGGGTTCCGATTAGTACAGATGCATCAACATCGGTAGAGCACGTAAAGCGTAAATTTACTTAAAGTATATAAACAATTTTTCTTTTTTTTATGTAGCCTATATCGTCCCACTGCAGGGCACAGGCCTTCTCTCAGAGAGAGAGAGTATAGGCTTAATAACCACGCGTGACCACCACGGATTAGCAATTCCAAGCGCTGAGGTGGTGAACACCTCAGACACTCAGGTTTCCTCACGATGTTCTCCTTCATAGTTAGCGAGTGGTATTGCCACTATAACTTCACAAATGTACGCAACTTAGTAAACGAAATCATTGGTACATACCGGGATTTGACCCCACCACTTCCCGAATAAGAAGTCGGCGTTCTACCGCTCCGCTACCACCTGCAGCTCTTACGCTCTAACACTTATATTGCTCACCGAATTCACCGAACAAAGGTTGTTGCCAAACACAAACTCCAATTGGATTGTCTCAGGAGTTGCGCATTTCAGAAATAACCCTGTATTGCCTCAGACGTTTCACATTACATGAACCCCAAAAGTTATATTAAAAAGTGATTGTAAACCTGATGCCGCGGCCGGATAATAAATATTTCCCTCGTCTCTTCCTACGCTTTTGTCATGAACCCCCTTCTGGCCAAATTATTATTTAATATCAATTAGATAACGCCGCGGGATTTGCAAATGGTTACTCAACCAGTGTAAGAAAAACTTCCGCTTATTTTTAAAGTCTAAGATAGTTTTAAAGACGTATAGACCATATTGCACTGGTTCTCTGACCCTTGCTAGTACGCGTGCCGCGAGGGTTGCCTGCCTGCCTCTCATCAAATTGCTTCATATTTCACTTGTCTAAAGCTAGAATAACACTGTAATCTTAGGGGTGAGAGAACCGTGACGGGCGAGATGCATTTTACAAACAATAATAAACGAATAATTTATCGACTTGAATTGCAACCCCTAGTTTCCTATTAAATTCTCTTCCGTGGAATTTATTGCTGTGTTTTTAGGGTTCCGTACCCGAAGGGTGGCACTCTCTGTCTGTCTGTCTGTCTGTCGGTCCGTTCGTCCGTCCGTCCGTCCGTTCGTTCGTCTGCCTGTCTATCTGTCTGTCACCAGGCTGCATCTCATGAACCGTGATAGCTAGGCAGTTGAAATTTTCACAGATTATGTATTTCTGTTGCCACTATGATGACAAAGCCTAAAAACAGAATAAAATAAATATTTAAGGGGGGCTCTCATACAACAAACATATTTTTTTGCCGGTTTTTGCTCGATACTTATAACGGCAACAGATAGACGCTCTTGAAACATTCACAGAATATTTAGTTTTATATTCGCTTTAAAAATAAATAATTAAATTAAAATAAAATAAATACTTAAGGGTACAACAAACAGATTTGCCGGTTTTTTCTCGATCTTTATGTCTAATGTTGTATAGATAATGGTACGGAACCCTTCGTGTGCGAGTTCGGCACATACTTGGCCGTTTTTTTTGGGTTCCACGTGACAAACTTACAGAATTAAATATAGATAGAGATAGATAGAGAACACTTTATTGTACATGAAAATGGAAATTACACAGATATTTCTTAACCTAAGAGTACAGATGGCGGCCTTATCACTTAATGTGATCTCTTCCAGACAACCTTTTGATGGACTGGACTAATACATTGGAGAGGGAAGTAGATGGACAAACAAACAAAATGATAGTTATGAGGTATATTAATTATACATGCCTAAATAACCTTATAACAATAACCTTAATTATATTAAATTATCAACAGATACATACAAATAATTTACACAAATAAAAATAAAAGCCTACCTAAGCCTTAAGCCTACTTAACAGAATATACATATTGACAGGACATATCAAGTAAAACACAAATAACAACAGAACAATATTACAAATAATAGAAATAGTATTCCAGTAAATTAGCAAGATAGTACTCCTTCACCATAGGCTTAAAAATGGGCAGGAACTTGGCTTTTCGCACCTCCACCGGTAAAGTACTCCATATTTGGACTGCCTGCACGGCGAAGGAGCGGCTGCAGAAAGTTAAAATGTATGTTTTTTAGTCATAATAGTTTTAATTAGTGGCAAACCCTGGTGACTGTCAACCGTGTACGTTTGAAGTTTCAATTGAATATTGCCCTTATTGTATCATAATATTTATTTATCAAAGCTCTGTTATAATTATGTAACTATATATTACATAATCTGGGCCTGGGATTAATTATTTATGGGTACCGCAATGCTACATAAAGCCAATCAGGGCACTCGAATAGCCATTATCAACATGTGACTTGTCCAATGGAGAATTCACATAGCGACGTTCCTTAGACACAGAACGGAACCCCACAATGCATGTCCAACACGCTCCTGGCCAGTTCTGTACTAAAATCACCGGCAAGCAATTTATTGCTCTCCGATGTTTTTGTTTAATCAAATACCCTGGTGTGTTAGCAATCTGTCGGTTAATATTTGCACTGGTTTGTGTCAACAGAGAGTATTGAATGAGCGCCCCGCGGCGCTCGTATTTATTGGACATCGTTTATGGGCTTCGGGCCCGCCCTAGAGTGGCGCTTTTGACGGCTTATTCCCGAAATCCCCACGGTTTGAGCTGAGGGGGCCGTGGGCTTTTGACGCAAACGTTGCAGGGCTCTTTGACTCTTGAAGTCGTGACTAGAGATGCGTTGGGGAGAATGTCCTCCAATGGCGGGACCTTACATAAGCAGCCTATATACGTCCCACTGTAGGGTACAGGCCTTCTCTCAGAAAGAGAGTATGAGCTTAATTACCACGCGTGCCCACAGCGGATTGGTGATTTCAAGCACTGAGGTATGTGAATATCTCAGACACTCAGGTTTCCTCATGATGTTTTCCTTCACCGTTAGTGAGTTAGTGAGTGGTATTGCTACTATAACTTCACAATAGTACATAACTTAGACAACAGTCATAGGTACATGCCCGCACTGGGACTTGAACCTGGGTCTCTAGCTTCCGAGTCATTGGAACATTGGTTCTACCGACTAGGCTACCACCGCCTTATATAAATTGAAAAATGATGTCTTCGTTCCATTGTTAAGAACTCTATTAATTCATTCTCTTATTAAAATGAATAACGGTGTTATTTATAAAAAGTCGGTTCCACTAAAACACTCTTAAGTTGGTGTTAAAGCCGGTTTATGAAAGGAATACCCGTTATAAACTGCCTTATGAGCTTTAACTCCGTTTTAAGAGTATTTTAGTGGAATCGATGTGTTATAAATAAAACCGTAGATGTCTATGTAGTTTCATTGTCAGTTTTTTCTTCAAATAATCTACTTTTTTAAAACGGATATTACCGGAATTTTCTGCAACACTCCGTTGACACCCCTCAATTCCCTGATGTCAACATTTTCACGACTGATTTCACATTGCTGATGCAGTGATACCGCCGTCTAGTTGGCTCCATAGCGGTTCATTGGCGCGGGTGAACATCGCGGTTGACGGGGAATCCCTCAATCTGTTACGCCCACCGTGCACAGCCGACAGCCAGGGCCCTATTTCATAGAACTACAATTCGTGGTTTACTCTGACAATTCGATGCACATTGCAAAGTTGATTAACCCACAAATTAACAAGTAGGACGACTCGGCTACGGAATACAACCCATAGTGCTACTAGCGGACTCGACTAATGTTGTTTTGCCTTGGAATAGAATAAGCCTACGTACTATTCTCAGACCTACAAAATATACACAAAAAAATCATGAAAATCGATGAACCTCTTTCGGAGAAGTTTGATAACAAACACTGTGACACGAGATTTTTATATATTAAATAAAAATAACGCAAAACCTGAAAAGCTGTGGTTTCCTGCGGTTGACTGGTGAAAAAGGGCTTGTCCGTTAAGTCCGCCGGATTGCCATTGTAATGTTTACTTTCGCAATAAACGTATTAATAATAATAATAATAATAAATTATCGGTAGATAATGAAGAAACGGATTTAAACCTCTTCCAAGCTTAAAATTGTCAAATTTATTTTTCAGTCAAATTGACCGCATCAAATTTCAAGATTGTACGAAAAACTAAATTGATAAATTTTACGTTTTAGCTCAACGAAAATGTTTTTGTTGTTATTATTATTATTAATACGTTTATTGCACATAAGTAAAAAATACAATGGTAATGTGACGGACTTAATGCTATAAGAATTTTCTACCAGTCAACCACAGGTGGTGCAAGAAATTAACTGGTAGGCATACGAAATAAATGGATAAAATTATTATTGACACTAAAGAAACTGTACATTTGTACACAATTAGCTGCAGTCTGGCAAGCGGTTTTAGCAAAAAGACCACTATTTCCACGTTTGTGGTGGCCTTGCCCGGTTACCATAGCACAGGATATCCTAGTTTATGGCCAGGACAGGTGCTTGTGTTGTATTGTTGAGTTATTATTATTATTTGCTATAGGGTTTTTCTTTATTTCAGTAACTCTTTATACTTTGTAATAAGCGAGCATTAAATAGATATCAGAGACACAAGAAGCCATTTCTAGAGAGGCACTCGACAGAGTCTTGGCAAAGCAACACATTTTGCAACTGCCATCTACAGCCACAACTGACGAAAACACGGCAGACGCTTGTTCAGCTCGATGGCACGCTTGTCATAGAAACTGCATTGGTACCATAGTTGGGCGTTTATTACGAAAAACAGTCGCATTCATTGGCTATTGCGTTTAGTAAAGTACGTCTACCGTCTGCATACGTAAGCTTGACATTAACAAAAGTATTTGATATTAACTTGACAGCTCTGTGAGAGAAAAAGGGTATTGAAAAACAGACGGTGCGATGGGCGAATATTATTAATACAAAAATCGACCAAGTGCGTGACAGGTCACGCGATATGTAGGGTTCCGCAGAAAGAGGGGTTTTTTATCTGCTTTATGGAACTAACTACTTCATCAAAGTAATTTTCAATGGATTTTGTACGTAATTTTCCTTTTATAAGTTGGTGATCTATTACTTGTTAACTTGTAACGCCTATTTAGCCGTGATAGTTTTCCTTTTAAGTATAAACATTCAGCGTAATGTGAAAAATTAGTTGTTTTTTACGTTTCTACGATCAGCCGTTTAGCCAGGAGAGGGAGGGTGGACGCCCTACTCGGACAAAAATGTGCTCTTTAAAGCTTAATATTTCGCAAACGGAACCCTAAATCAAAAATTATCTTCCTACACCCACAATATTTTTAAACGACCACTCCAACGATACCCCACACTATGGTGTAAGCGATAAAAAATGGCGAAACTATAAGGACTCCTTGTCGAATACGGAACCCTAAAAAGAGTCTTGACAAACGGACAGGATAAGGATCCCATATTTTTCCTTTTGAGGCACAGAACTCTAAAACCAACAACACTTACCTAAAGAAGCAACTTTTCTTTTCCACACAGACTCGGCCTTACACATGGCCGTCAGTTTGTTATTGATTGATAGTTACAATTCGGTTGCTAAAACTCACCATATGTTTCCAGTTAGAATCACTGCACACGGCCTTTTACGCCTTATTAAATAGGCATTAGTGAGCTCCACTGTCATAAAATAAAAAGGACTAGATTCATGCACTGTAGTATAGTGGCAATTACTATCACTTCAACTCTACGCACGCGTATCAAAACTTCTAGGCGTCATTAGAATTAAATAACACGTGACCCGACCGCGAAACCGTCATTATGAAAGCCATAGCAAAATGAACGCGCCTTGACAATAGCTATCGAATACAGTAGTTTGTTTAAAAAAAGGCAATTTTCAAAATTATCTCGTCACAAACTCGAATCTATGAGAACCATTAGTAGCCAGCCAGAGCATGCGCGCCGCGGGTCCGCATGTCATTGTTCTGATAGATGGAGAGGCTGTATGAATTGATCGCGAATTATTTTTATACAAGATTTTTCAACTCATTTTTTTACGCCTGAACTTAAAAGTAATAGTCTAGATAGATGGCAACCTTAACTACTGATTACATTACCGCGGCGTTCAAACCACCCAGATTTCAGCAATAATGTACTAACAGAATCGAGGCCCAGTATCTTACCGCAATAGAGTGTTACAACACTATTCTGTTTATAATGTGCTCTGGCGATCCATTAAATCATGCTTTGATAAGGGTGCTTCAGTCTGACATGTTTGTGTAGTGACAAGTGACGTAACATGTTATGCATGCATTACGGCCCTTACGGGTCGTGTTGACGTGACACGTCTGCACAGAGCTTTATAACTATTACAGATTATTTATGTACTTTTCATGGAAATTATGAGTCTGGATATAGGCGATAGTCTTGCCCCTTTGTGGAAAATTGGGACAGCATTGAGAATTTTGAGAAATCGTGTAAAATAACTAGTATCCGCGATTTGGTGCACTGTATATTCAGGATATTACTGAAAGGTCAGGTAGAACTTAAAGGGATTATTCAACTCCTCAATACAAACTATCATAAGACCAACTCTGAAATATCAAAAAAAAAACAGCTCTCCACACCGAGTTTTGGACTTTCTCGAGCATATAATGTGTGAACAACTAATGTATTATTTTTTTGTATTTCAAGATAGATCCCATTATACCGGTTAGATCTATTTATGAGTAAAATTACCCCCTTAAGTGTTACAAGACTTTACTGAAACACCTTGTATAAATATTGGAGGGATGTACCTTCTAACAAGAGTGAGTAATATTTTACGAGCGACTATATTTTCAGTTTGAGATTTTTGTACAGACTCTTATGGCCATGTGATCATTTTATTCATAGACTACTAAGTACGTCGGTTGTCGTAGGAATTGTACGGATTCATACTTTATTTCACGTGGCGTCAACTCCTCTAAAGGCCGTCGAATAATCATCGCTTCGCTGTTTACATGTGTAAAATATGAGAGTATGATTTTCGAAAACTTCTTCAATACTATGCGAGAAATACATGGTTTGCCTCCCAACTTGTTACCGTAAGGTACCCCTACCCTCGCAGCGCGACATCACAATGAAGATCTTCAACTAACGCCATATCACTTTATTTTACTAAAAAAGCAAGATGGAACTACACGTTTGCGCGGAAAAAAAAAATGTTTTTGCGATGCCGTGCAGCGGCGGCTGGGGCTCTACATTTATCTTCATCATAGTTAAATTTACGTATTACACATTCCATACCTAATATTTTCATATACGAAGCCAGCACAGCGTCATATTTGAGAACCTATCATAAAATAACCAGAAATAATTAAAAAGGACATATCATATTATAACGTTCGTTTGGGGCAGTAAGAACGGTTACATTTGGAGTAGTAAGAAATGTTTCTACTACAAAAAAACTGACAACACATGGGGGACCTGTTACCGTCCTCTAACTTTGACACCCAATCCATCCATCTAGGCGAGACAATATGGCGCTTGCCTTGATCCCCACGAATTAGGGCGACCACCCTTCGACAATTACGCCATATCGCGACACCAGACCTGATGTGTACGAGGGATTAAGCTATTGAATTACAAAGATAATGGGACGGTCACTAATCACTTTTAATGCGAAAGAAAGGCCATCCAAATTCAGGTTCGATTATAAACACAGTTTTTGGCGTACTAATGATTCGTCACGTCATTAGATTTGGATCTAATTTTGCTTACAAGCAAGTTGAAGGAGACTGCCGGATTACAGAAAAATATCTACGTCCGGTAGAGATCGCTATTACTATAGGAAGTAGGTACATTTCAGCTCGATCGAGCCACAAAGTTAAGCTAGCATGGTGCAATTGAAACGTGACAAATGCAGTGCCCAAAGCCCCCTCGATTGGGCGCACCCCCGGCCAGTTAATTACCGTATTGCGGATCACATGGTGGATTTCCGTAATTACGCGTGTCGGGCTTTGAATGACGAGCGCTGTGGGAATTTCGGGGATTAGAACCAATTTGCCAGTCTCCAACGAGTAGGTACGTGTTCAATGCAATGATCGCATTTTGTGCAATGAATTACGAATGGCCTGCATGCGACAGTGCGCTGTTACGTAAGCTTATATCGTTGCATATCATCTCATCCTACTATCGCAAGGGGTAAAATCATAAATGCGGAACCATAAAGGCAAGTTAGTTATTTAGACCTGAGATTTCGGCACTTTGCGGAATTGTACATTACATTGTACAAAATTCCAATGAAAAGATAGGTATATCTTAACTCAGGAGATATCCTGACTTATATATCTATCGGGACTACGAGAAATTTTTATCTCTCCATTAACGTAACAAAATAAAGGGACCACAAGACACAAACCACGTTCACTAGGTATGGAAAGCTCATATATCCTTATTATAAAACTCATATACTGAACTATTCACGAACATAAATTCCAATTCAATCCAAGATTACTTTCACCTGTACATTATCAAATTCACCAAATCGCAACGACCATTCAGACAGCGTCCAGGAAAGTAAATGCATTCATAGCACAACGCTTATGGCACTGGGTTACTTAAATTTTTTTCGATATAAATAATAATTTACTTTTTTTCCATACAACCAGTAAAACGAGCATGAAATGGCGAAATAATAAATCGTCCCTAAAAAGCTCTGCGCGTCTGTCAGCGTCACCCTAAACCAGCGATTCCTAAAGTGAGTTCCGGGGAAAAACCACTGGGGTTCCGCAAATCGATCATTACATTATTTTGACTGTTAAATACTCACCTACAAAATATATTTTGGATTATCGTAACGGGAATGAGACAAAGGCGGTACTTTCAGAAGATCGAAGTGAAGTCAAATGTTGCATTTGATATTTTGATATGGGGTTCCGCAAAATAAAAGAAGTTTGTTCATGTTCCGTAGACTTAAAAGTTTAGGAACCGCTGCCCTAAACAATCAATGGAGCACGTCGGCAGTTGCTCTCGACCGCATCGTCTTTTCAGTGCCAAATTGCAAATGTCGAAAAGCGCGGGGGAGCGACAATAGACTGCGACCCTTAGCGGACCCTCCACTCGGGACTTGCTCAGGACTTGCATGGAGAAAAAATTTATTTCGTTTCCTGAGGACATCCTCTGACTATGCACGTCGGAAGTACAATGATTGGTTCCGTTTGTGATTTGTAATGGATTGCAAGAGGCTCGACCGACCAAACGCAACAGGGTATTTGTCAAAAAATATATTTAGCGCTTATTCGTGAGGTCACGTTTTTTATGTAGCCGATATACGTCCCACGGAGGGGCACAGGTCTTCTCTTTAAGAGAGTACGGGCTTAATTACCATGCTTTCCCACCGCGGATTGGCATTTTCAAGCGTTGAGTTATGTGAACACCTTAGGCACTCAGGTTTCATAAATAATAAAACAATAATAATTTATTTATTTGCTTCTTACTAAGTAGGTTACAGAGTAACAAGGTCACATTAAAAGAAAAACAAATCTCGATATAGATTTTTCTATACAACTACTAATCTATACAGAAACTGTTTTCAGCGGCCTAATCATGCGCACAAAATCCTGTCGGAATCCTGACGTTTGCGACAGCAATAGGGATGGCAACACGAAACTAATTACAGATGGCGCCACTGACATTTGCCCCGACAATGTTTGTTTTGTTTTATAGTGTTGCTTATTTTCGGATTGCTTGATGAAATGCTTTTCAGTAAAAAAGGGAAAGCTATAGTTTATACCAAAACTGAAAGAGCAATGTTTTGTATACCGCAAAAGGGATACAGACGGTAATACTAAGGTAACCGTAAAAATCTTTTCTAATCATTTCTTGCAGAAAGACCTTTAATGAAATACCTCTTTACTGGCTGGTTTATTGATCATAAAGTGTAAAATGTTATATTTACTAAAGAAAGTTACTCAGAAACATCGAAAATCGTTGTAAAATTATCCACACTATACATAGTGGGGATAAATTTACATAATTAGAAACTTTCTCATAAAATCATACTATTTCTACATGAACTCTCTTAATTTTATTCCAGTTTGGAGACGAAGCAGCTTGAGCATGAGCATAAAATGATGCTGCGGGACTACTACTTAAAGGTTCTTATCAACAAAAACTAAATTGTTCTATCAGAAGTATTCATATCTATTCAGATCTGCCAAGTTTAATGCTATGGGCTGGCTCTGGGTAATTAAGTGCTGCTGCTTACCTATTTTGAGATAAGTACGGGCCTAGGTCCAAAGAAATGCGTGTTACAATGTATGACAATTTTATTAAATAAAACCAATGTTTACAAGTACCCAGGAAGATTGTTTTACTTCACTTACAAGTGCAGCAATAATAGCTGGCTTTACATTTGCTAAATGGGTTGAATAATTGATATTAAGGTTTGCATTTCTCGTTTTTAGTTAGTTTTAAGTTTAACAGTCTAGGTACCTAAAAACTGCCTCTGTTTGTAACGAGTGTGAAAGATGCAGACCTGAAAACAAACAAGTACGATAAAACAAAACTTTTAACTATGATTCTGAATGTATTTCATTAGTATTATTCGTATTTACCTGCATAGAAATATTTTTTTGGTATTGGTTTACTAGAATCATAACCCATTAGCTTCTTCCTCCAAATGGTTTAGCAGCCACAGTTTTTCTATTGCAAACTGAGCAGTAAATGCGTAGACACAGATTTTTTTGAAAAATGACACCACACATATCGCTGGGGTCTATATAATTACAAATATTGTGCTTTTCCCATACAAATAGTCAAAAAAACGGGACATCCTCCATTTTTTATTTTTTGACAGTTGCCACCCCCATTAGTGTGGAATTTTACAGTTAGGCGATTGGAATCGTTCAGGCTTTGGTGCGATAATGTAGGAGCATTCTTCACGCCACACCCTGTATAGTGCACAGACTAATCTCTGGCGGCAGATCGATGTCTTTCACTTTCACTTTGATTGACTTTCACTGGGTAAAACATATTTGTATCATTAATGATCAGTGGCCTAATTACGCTCACCAAATCCTGAGCGATTCCAATCGTCTAACTGTCAAATTCCATACTAATTTGACAGTTAAACGATTGGAATCGCTCAGGATTTGGTGAGCGTAATATAGGGGCAGAGCAAAACTTTTAGAACACAGTATAGCCTGTTATGATCCAAAGTGTCTGAGTAAACCAGCCTGGATCGTTGCCCTAGTCTAGTCTGGCCTAGCGGTGACACGCTTGACTATCAAAACAGAAGTCGTCGCTTTGATTCCACTGGAGGCCACGCCGTGTTTGGTTTGTACAAATGGCCTCTGTCTGCGTATACTCGTATAAATAAATTTGAATAAATGTCTTCTTTCTTCTTCTTTCTATATTTCCTTTTACGTGCCTAAGCAGTCCTTGATTCCTTAGCGTAAGTTGTAAAATGTATATTATTATTAAGTAGCTGACCCGACAGTCGTTGGACTGTCAATTTATACAAAAAGATTTTCTAAAAAATATTTCACATACAAACCTTGTTCTGCAAATTACGAACACAACAAAAAAAGAGCCAAATCGGTCGAGTCGCTCTCAAGTGATGCTTTGATACAATGTGGCAAGTAATTTTAATTTACCTAGGAGAAATTATAGATATAAATAATTCCATTCCAGGTAACATCCGTATCGCGCCAACCTATTACAATGATAACGATGATTCAAGTGAAGATACCTGCCATAAAGTTGGCAGTAAACAAAGCTATTAGCGCATCGGAGGGCGGGGCACGAGCGGCGATTCAATTGCACACCCACTCTGAAGGGTTAGCGCCGTTTTTATTATTAACTTTTTCATTGTATTCCTGTTTGCTACTTTTTCTGTGCGATTTTACACTGTATTTACTTTAAACGGCTCACATTTTTTTGATATTCATGTAGCCATGAATGTGTCTCACTGGTGGGCAGACTTTAGACTTCTAAATAACACAGAAAATATTTCTGTAATATCATAAAATTTAGTAAACTGGGTACTGACAATAAGTCTATTCACGTTACAACGTGACGGGGACGTGCGATAATATTGCAACGATATAAGCGAAATAATCCTTAAACGTACAATTCTACAATATGTACGGCTGCAAAAAAGCACGCGTCCGTCGGCCGACGCCGAGCTTCACCGGGTAGTCTCTAATGTTATAGTTTTAAGGATTATTTTAGGCTGATATCGTGGCGCCCGTATGCCGCCGGCACGTTGCTATGTGGATACACCTCTCTGTCATGCCATCTCTCTCCGCCTCGAGCCACTTCTCCCTCCATTATGTCAAACACCCCAGATCCACGGTAACAACATTGTCCTCCTTTTGGCATGGACAAACAGGGCAACAAACAAACAGAACCTACCTTCAGCTGCAGCTATGTTACCACACCAATACTGCTGTAATGGGTTTCAGTGGAATTGCATAAAATGGATTGCGCCGCGCCGGCCAGGCCCGTGTTTACGATCCATTAATGCGCGTGTATCACCCCCATGTTTTCAAAGACGTCTTACTTATGGATTGGTAGAAAAATTCAATTACTCTTTTCCTTTCGCCCCAAAACTGCATCATGTTATGTGCTTAAGGGTGCTGTTGTATTAAGAGACTCTTTTTTTTTGTTTTCCTTTTGCCAACCCAACCCAAAAGGCATAAACAAAAGCACCACTCATCCAATAGCGGATTAGCTTCACTTTCAGTCGAATAAGTGATGAGAATATTCGTCTAGCCGGTGTAGAATTGATTTGATCAGTCAGCGAGTCAATCATTGAGTGACGCAACACCATGCAGGGCGCGTTGCGGCTGTATGCCGAACGCGAAGCTCTCGCCCTACCGCGCCGTGTTATGTAGCAACTCCGTGATATGAGTGACTCACCTTGAAGGGTGTAGGCGGCGCGTTGCAGCTGCACGCCCGGGCGCGCGCTCAGTCAATGAGTATCTCACCTTGTATGGTGAGTGAGTCAGTGAATCAGTCAGCGAGTCAGTCTGTGAGTGACTCACCTTGCAGGGTGTAGGACGGCGCTTTGCGGCTGCATGCCGGGCGCGGCGTTTAGTCAGTGAGTAACTCATCTTGCAGGGTGAGTAAGTCAGTAAATCAGTCAGCGAGTCAGTCATTGAGTGACTCACCTTGCAGGGTGTAGGCGGCGCGTTGCGGCTGCATGCCGGGCGCGGCGCTCACGCCCCACCGCGTCGTGTTGTGAAGCGACAACGCGCCCAGCAGATCTAACTCGGTGGCTGAAACAATGAAGACGAAATACCAATTAGTAAAAGATA
The DNA here is from genome assembly GCA_947310995.1 of Yponomeuta cagnagella. Lineage (NCBI taxonomy): Eukaryota > Metazoa > Arthropoda > Insecta > Lepidoptera > Yponomeutidae > Yponomeuta > Yponomeuta cagnagella. The sequence goes on from OX371267.1 coordinate 17,787,330, forward strand.
AAATAAACCTAGGGACCAACTGTTGTTATTTACATTTAACCTACTTTTAAGTACAAAATAAAGTTTCGCTGTACGAGGAATCCCACGCCGTTTTAATTCCAATTTATTTATTTCATTAAATATATTTTTTTGTATAATATACAGTAAATATATTTTGTGCTTTTTTTATTTATAGATTGAAAAAAATATATTCTTAAAGTTTTTAGTAAAAAAATATCGATCAAATATAAATATATGTTTATATGCAATAGCTGTTTATAAATTATATGCCTGTTTTCTGTATATAAATTAATATTTATTATCATCATCATCAGCCATTTAACGCCCACTGCAGGACATAGGCCTCCTCCGTGGTTTTCATAACCATGAGGGGTTTTGTCGTAATCGCCACGCTTGGCAGGCGGATTGGCGATCGCAGTATGCGGTTGGAATCTCAGGGAGACGCTGCTGCCCGTCTCCTGGAAATTCATTTCCTTAGTCGCCTTCTACGACATCCACAGAAAGAAATGGAGTAACGCTATTCTTAATCCGGCGCCACACGGATTATATTATTATTAAATTAATATCATTAAAAAATATCCGGGAGACCAGAGGGCTGGCGCGTACCTCGGCCAGAGGATAAGCCTGGCCATCGAAAGAGGTAACGTCGCCAGCGTCCTGGGCTCATTACCGCGGGACAGTGACCTGGGGCAGGTGTTTTATTTGTAAATATAGAATTTATGTTATTTGTATATTTTTATCATTTATATATTAAGTCCAGTTTCTTTAGTTATTTTAATTATAAACAGTGAATACTATTAATTTATGATTGTAAATAAATAATGTTCTTTAAAAAATTAATCATTAGAGTCGCAGTCACGTGTAGTTACTTTCTCAACGTTCTTTGTCGAAACTATCTACGAATTCCAACGACTTCCCATTTATTTTCAGTACAAACGCCTAAGCGTGGATGTATTTGCTTCATTTAGGGTGAGTTCTACTAGGGTGATTGAAGATGTTTTGATCATTTACATCACAATAGAGACTGCATTATTAAGAATCTTCAAATTTGGATTCACTCCCCGAATCTAGAGGCTCATTCAACGCATTCTGTACCGCGAGATTGTACTCCTAAGAAAAGATCAAATAAAAACAAAAATTCCGGGCCAAAGCGGAATTTGAACCAGTGGTGTCTCTAGCACACCATGCCAGAGCTCTTGCCAACTAAGCCATTCGAACCACGCCTTGACTCTACGAAAGGGTGATGCAAGAAATCGTCCTCACCCACGAACAAATTTGAAATGTATCTCACGGAATACTATGGAATTCTTCTAACAGAATCGATTTGAAGATTGCATACAAAAGTTGCATTACATTCCAACGTTGTCTAGGAAAGTACGATATTTATCAAAATAATCAAAGTTTTGCTGGAAGATATGCATAAAGTTTGCCTTGTGGTGTTTTTTATATGCAATAAATAAAATGAACAGTGATAGTTCTGTTAACGCCGAATAAACTTAACTAGTTTTGGTGTAGTGCTTACGAAAGTTTTAGTTCGAAAAGTGATATTTCTTTGTATTTATTCTTGTTTCTTGATAATAATTTTCTCGTTTTTTTGATAACAAGTATTTCAAAGGATGAAACACACCAACGCGGTAGCGGCTGAGGTGGCGGTCCATACATACGTCATTTACAGCAGTAGTACTTATACGGACGTATCTGTGTACCGCCACCGACACCGCGTTGGTGTGTTTCATCCTTAATTGATCGTGCGAATAATAACAACAGTGCTACGTCAGTTGGTTGGTGGGGACAATGCTCATAGAATTTTTTGCATGATCTTTTTTTAGGGTTCCGTGCCCGAAGGTTGCCAAACGGGACCCTATTACTAATATTTCGCTGTCCGTCTGTCTATCTGTCTGTCTGTCACCAGGCTGCATCTCATTAACCATGATAGATAGGCAGGAAATTTCCACAGATGATGTATTTCTATTGCCGCTATAACAACAAATACTAAAAACAGAATAAAATAAATATTTAACGGGCGCTCCCATACAACAAACGTAATTTTTTGCCGTTTTTTTGCTCGATATTAATAAGGGCAACAGGTAGACGCTTGAAATGTTCACAGAATATTTATTTCTATATTAGTTTTAAAAATAAATAATTAAATTAAAATAAAATCAATATTTAAAGGGGGCTTCCATGCACCAAACGTGATTTTTTGCCGTTTTTTTCTTGATCTTTGTGTCTAATGTTGTGTAGACAATGACAGGGAAACCTTCGTGCGCGAGTCCGACTCGCACTTGGCCGGTTTTTTACAACGCTTTTAATGGCGTTGAGTAGCATCTGGCTGGTTTCATAGAACTATAATTCATGGTTTACTATGATAATTCGATGTACATTGCAAAGTTGATCAACCCACAGATTACCAGCAGGAATACTCGGCTGCGCATTGCAGATCGAATTGTCATAATAAAATATGTAGTTTTATGAAACATGGCAGCAGGCCATAATTTCACATTACGAGCCAACGTGGGACTCACGTTGAAAATCAACTAAATTATTGTGCTGCTATTTCAATCAATCAAATTAATCAGGAAGGCGCTCGATGCAGGCCGCTTCCTACCGGTCTTTTCCATGGAGGAGGCCTATGTCCAGCAGTGGACTTCTTGTGGCTGGATGATGATGATGAAATTAATCAAAATATTTGTATTCAAAATGTTTGTATCTTGTTGGTATAATAAATGTCTTTCTTCTTCTTCTTCTTCAAAGTGCGGCTTATGAAACGTTACAAGTTGAACTGCGCACAAAAACTGCGACTTAATTAACGTTACAAGTTAAATTAGGTTTAAACTGGTTAAACTAGCTATTTTAGTTTGGTTTTAGGTGTTTAGTAAATAAAAGCAAATAAAATCGAGCCCAAGGCTGCGTGAAAAATCGAACTTTCTCGAACAGCCAAAAGTAAACGAAAGGATGATTGCGCACAAATATTTACGGGAATGACATAACATAATATTCTAGTGGCCTATATTTGGACAATCGATAGCTTGAAGAAACAGATGAACGGAAAGAAACGCGCTTGTATCGATCGCGACTCGCGCAAACGTCATGTAATGGCCGAGCTGAACAGATCTATTCAGTGAAATTGTTGTATTACAAAAACTGATAAATGGAGAGTTAGAACTTTACATTATAGAAATTGCTTATAGCAACAAGGCCGCCGATTGTACTCTGTTTCTTTGCATGTTATTTATGTCATGTGCTCTGGTGTACACATCATCAACCCATTATGTCCCCACCGAGGGGCACGGGTCTCTTCCCTGAGGAAGGTATAGGCCATACTCCACCACGGGGGCCAAGTCCGGATTGGTGGAGGCTTGTAGAATAGTGGCTCGTCTACTGTTAGAAGTTGTCAAGCCGCCCTAAGGCCTCTGACTTGGCTTAACGACTGCCATCTATCGACGGCAGCCGGCACCAACAGCTTAACGTGCCTTGCGAAGCACGGAACCGCTCGGAAAAATGCCACTAGCGTTAGGCATAGACGGCGACCCATCCATGCACTGAACGCGCCCAGTGTTGCTTAATCTTCGTGATCGTTTAAGATCACTCAGGCAGCCGGGGCTACGAGCGAAAGAGTATTCTTATCTTATATTATGTTACCCTTAGCCTCCTCTTATACAAAGAAAAAAATTTTCCTTTTCTAATCGTTTCGTCAGCCACAAATACGTAACGTACTTAGGCCTCGTCTTGGCTTGCCACCAGTTTAATCATAGGCCAATTGCACACTTGTTATACTTTAAAATATACATATTTACAGTTGAAACAAAATTAGTGTTAATAACCTATGGAAATAAGATAAAATCGCTTGTCCTCCAAATAGCTCGCGCACACTTTGTTTTACAAAGTGTTAGTGCCCTGTCTATACTAAATACCGTCGTCAAGTCAAAGACATACTAGGCGTCCCACTTCCATTGCAAAAAGTTGTCGTGTCTAAACAAAGTGTCTGTCGCACTCAACACTTCCTTTGCTGCGTCGTCAAAAGCGTTTCTCGCTACGGCGTAGACGGCTACGAATCTAGGCTACGGATGAGCTACGAGCCTACGCTCTCGTAGCGACGGGCCACCGACGCGCGTCGGTTGTCCTTGTTCCACGGACCGTATGAATTTACAATGTACTTTGTAGATAGAGTTGACAACTTAACCTTTACATTTTCATTGCAAAGTCACCCGTAACGTAAATGAGCAGAGTGCAAGCACGCAGAGGTCGCGTTCAATTTTACTTAGATCTTAACATCAAAAATCAATTCACCTGTACGTCTTACGATAAGAATGGTCCAAATGTAAATGGCAACTTTTCTGTACGTGCCCAAGTTTCGTTGAAATGCTACTTTATGATAGTACTTTATTATTTTGTATGTTTACAGTGGGGACTACGCCCACGCTGAGACTACTTAATGTGACTAAAAGTTGCATAACATCTTGTGCTTAACACCCGAAGTTTTTACAGTGAAAAAAAAAGTTTTGGTGACTTGTCTTCAATAGGAGAGACCAGTTTCACAACTACAAAGTAACGTCTATTCGATCTCGTGGCTAAAACGTTGGGTGATGTGATCGTAAATTTAACTATCTACATAAATTAAATACTATTGTTAACTCCTATGCGGTGGCAGCCTAGTGGGTAGAACATACGAGTCGGAAGCGAGAGACCCAGGTTCAATTCCCAGTGCGGTCATGTACCTATGACTTTGTTTTCTAAGTTATGTACATTTGTGAAGTTATAGTAGCAATATCACTCGCCAACTTTGAAGGAAAACATCGTGGGGAAACCTGAGTGTCTGAGCTATTCACATACCTAAGCGCTTGAAATCGCCAATCCGTGGTGGGCACGCGTAGTGATAAAGCCCATCCCTCCTGAGAGAAGGCATGTGACCTACAGTGGGACGTATATAGGCTGTCTAAGTATAAGTTGACTCCTATTAGGGATAATCACCAGTTGATGCAAATTATTTTATCCCAATAATTAATATCTTAGGTAATTTACGCAAATCCTTGTATACATCTACACATACATGACTAAGAAGCCTCTGTACGTCGCACGGCATGGGCACAGGCGTTCTTCGAAAGAAAAGGAGAGAGAGTGTATGGGCTTAATCACCACAAGTGCCCACCGTCGATCGGCGATTTCAAACGCTAATATATGTAATCATGTCGGACGGCCGGGTTTTCTCACGATGTTTTCCTTCACAGTTAGTGAGTGGTATTGCTACTAGAAATCCACAAATGTACGTAACATCGGAAACTAAGTCATTGGTGCCTTAAGTCGGGATTCAAACCCACAAACAAACCTCTCGAATCTGAAGCCAGCGTTCTAACGTTGTGCTATCACCAGATCAGTCTAATCTTAAATTCGTCAAAATAGAAAGCGATGCATGTAATAAATAACAAAGGTGTAAATGTTTCTATTCAGAAAGTTTCGTAACAGGGTCGGGCTATCGAGGTGTCTCATCGAACAGACAGGGGGATAAGACAAGGGACTTTCCTTTAGACGTAATGCTCCTTAAGGGGCAACTGCGCGATTCAAACAAATAATTCGCACATACCTTAGAAGTTGATCAATCACATATCTATCTCATATATTGTATAAAACAAACTTCTACAGCCACTATGTCACCGCCAAAGTAGAATACCATGTTTTTAATACCAGAAAATAGTCGGTAGACAGGCGCCGGGCTGTCGCCGACCCGTCTGTGCCTCCCTAAAATACAAACTTACCCCCCTTACAGACGAAACTACGCCTTAGCTCTCACATAATATGGCGGGGTCTCAGTTGTACCGACGAAAGAGGAAGAAAAGTTTACGCCAACTATCAGCTGGGCTCGAAATCGCTCTTCCCCCTGAGGTAATAAAGTTGGTACTCAAACGCACTTTAGGAGGCGGAAGGAAAACTTTTTGCCAACTACGAGTATAAACCCATTGTAGTATCGTATCGGTAACAGCAAAGAGAATGTTTTGAATTCATGAACTTCTCGTTTCACTAAGCAGATAGATTTATTTCATTGTTTGTTGGTGAATGTATAATTTGCGCACTGATAGATAGTTTGCTAAGATCACTCAGGATGTTAGGACCAACTTATCAAGCAGCGAACGAAAAAATTTGTGGTACCTGTGCTTATAATGGACGACGATGTGCCGCTAAAAGATTATACTAGTAACTTTGAGATGCATTTATATTGCACATATTGAATTTTAGTTTCATATGTTTTCTTGAAAACAGTGTTATGTATGTTATCTCCCCGGCAACATAAGAATCGACCAAATCAACACCCCGGTTGTACGGAATTCGTCATCGTAGCGCTGCCGACTATTCGCAGTCGGTCTCTAGACATAGTATTTTCTATGCAAGATGATCGATCCATCAATTCCAACAAGTACTAAAATAACTTACACCCCAATTAAACTATTATTGATACAATTTTCCGAATGGCTGTCTTCAATCGATACCAATCAGTGGTTCCAATTTCCAACGGAGCGAATAGAATATACCGAAATGCTCAATTAATAACACGCACACACAGCGTCTTCGGGCCGTTTTATTTTCATAAGCACTAAATATCGCCGGGAGCCTTAAAACAGTGGAATTACAGCCTGAGAGCCATAAAGCGTATTCTCCACGCGATCGTAAATCCTACAGTAGTATTTCAGCAACTATCCACACGTAAATTTTGCGGAGAGGTTTGAGAAAGGCAGTGTGCGAGTGGTAATTTTGGTAGGATGAAACCTTGTAAAATTACCGTTTAATGATACTGTCCTAAATTGCTTAAAATAATTAAACATTTTTCAAAAAAGACAATAGTTCAAATAATCTTAGCACTTTTTTCTTAGCGGTGGTAGCCTAGTGGGTAGAACCTCGGACTCGGAAGTGGGAGACCCAGGTTCGATCCCCGGTGCGGGCATGTACCTATGACTTGGTTTTCTAAGTTATGTACATTTGTGAAGTTACAGTAGCAATACCACTCGCCAACTTTGAAGGAAAACATCGTGAGGAAACCTGAGTGTCTGAGCTATTCACATACCTCAGCGCTTGAAATCACCAATCCGCGGTGGGCATGCGTGGTGATTAAGCCCATACTCTCTCCCTGAGAGAAGGCCTGTTCCCTACAGTGGGACGTATATAGGCTGCTTATGTATGTTATCTAGCACTTTTTTCTAAATTTCTTAATTGTTTATCACATATATCTGTCGACATAAAGAAGTGGCGTGATTTGAGAGAGGCTTATTTCCAGCAATGGTTTGGATAAAAGACAACAACAAACCCTTCTCGCCAACGTTGCACAAAAGAAGATAAGAATATTCTTTATATAACACCTGCTCGTCAATGGCATATTATGTGTCATGCAAACTCAACTTAAAGCAAGTCATTTGTGTCCTATGGTCTAGCCGGGTCATTATAAATGTACTGAATTTCATAATCCCCTAGGGAATTATGACATTTGAATTTGGAATGCAATCAACATTGAATATACGAGCTCCTTGCAATCGATGACCAAACGTCAAAATTAGAATATAAACTTTTCACAGAGCCCTACACCAAGAAGAATTTATTCAAAATTAGAATGAAAACTTTTCATAGAGCCCTAAATCAAAGAGAATTCTTTTTAATAGTATTATGTGTTATTGCCTCGCAGTGTTTATATAAAGTAGAGTATGCATTTTGGGGATAAAACAGTGTATTTGTCTCGGGCGTTTTTGAACCCCACGGCCTCGGGATTCTAGCTTTAACTCGCTCGTGAGTTAACCCTAGGATCCCTCGTCCTTGGGGTTCAAAATATCGCCCGAGACATAATACACTGCTTTATCCCCTTAATGCATAATCTACTATTATTTTACACTAGAGTACATGTCATAAAAACATGTAAAGATGGTTGCTAAAAGCAATTTTTATTTATTTTAATTTGTTTATTTTGGTTTACTAACCACTTCTATAAATTGGTATTCGTTTACACAAATAAGTATACAAGCCAATTACAAGTAATCACTGCATGCAAAATTATAAGCTATATGATTCAAAAACGTCTTCTATGTGGAACGCTGAATCAAAATAAAATTGTTTTCATATAGCACTACTTTTACAATAACCTAAATAATATCTAACTTCCCAAGACTCACAGTCACGACAAAATCCTCCATAGCTAATTTTATAAGCATGTATCTTAATTGCCACGCCTTAGAGGGCATCATGTATGATCTAATTAATGTAATATAATACCATCCTATGTGTACAATATGACTGCAATAAATAAATATGAATATGAATAAAATAGATTTATTTTCACAAGTCGAAAGTTGGTATCGCTACTTTGTGTGATGCAGCTTACGAATACTCGTAAATAAAATGTTTCCTTTTGCATCTTAACATAAAGCTTGGCATTTTCTTGGTGAGCTATAAAACTTCAGGCTTTTAAATCTGTCTGTCCAATAGCCTATGCAATGCACCAATAAAGTAGGCAATTTTAACTAGCTTAATGTTTACCCGACTGCGAAAGTAAAGAAGAGTTGTGTTTTTCCGCTTAAGTCTCTAGTAATAGTAATAATAGTTTAGTAATATATTTCTTTATGACCACCCACAGACCAAACGTTTTTGGGTGGAATTTAACGATTTTTATAAATGACGACGTGAGTGTCATTGGCTATTTAAGGTCACGACAAGGTCATTTGTCATAAAATGTTTGAATCTAGGCTTGCTGAATAACCAAAACATTTTTTTTTATTATTATATGTCGGTACAAGCCCCCTCGCACTTGATCAGTTTGTATTCTTTCCCATCTTCTGTAGGTTAACTTATGTTGCTTTACTCTTCATGATTAATGGTCGTAGCAAAAACCCTTGAAACCTATTTAATTACAATATTCTCCATGTCGTTGAAAAACTCGTTATACGTCTTTATTTACGTAACTCCGAGTTACTTACCCTCTTAATAATGACGAATGGTATTTAAGTATTATCGAAACAATCTCTATTCCACTGGCACGCGACTGGAAGGCGAGAACCTAGAGCCTCCGGTAAGACGGCGGCCTGAAACTGCTCTTAATAGCATTCTAAATTTCTCCACGGTTTCTTCAAAACGGTAAAGTAAAGGCTTATTACACCGTCGGGAACGATTAAGGCGAAAATTTGCTCGATAAGCCGTCGGTCGTAACGAAGCATTCTGATATAGAGCTTGGTAGAATTCTGTGGTTTTAAGGTGAACAAAGATACGTGTTGTTTGTACCATTTGTATATCTGCCTGCCAACTGACTAATAGAATTTGGAATATGCAGACAATCTTCTGATTGGCTAACCAGAAACCAATAGAAATAATAGGTGACCCCGATCCTTGCACATATACTTACTGTGCAAAATAAAGTCAGAGCTTTATGAAAAAGAAGATAGAAAAGTTTGTAGGATAGCTTTTTTTTCGATTTCTGACTTAGGTATCACTCGACCTTACCCGACTCCGGCGGAGCCCAAAAAAAGGGCCAATATAAATATTTGGCTCTTAGGTATGTACATATGTACAGTTTGTGTGTATTTCCATGTATGTGATGTATTTTCCTGGTTACCATAGCACAACATACCTAGTTTGGGACCAGAACAAGTGATCGTGTTGCGTGGAAGTTAAGTAAGTCGTGGCACGGCTCTATGTCACTGAATCAAACTCGGTTTATAGAAGTTAAGGGAGCTGTGAGGCATAAGTTTCCTAAACCTGTGTGATCAGCGCATTAGACCAGGGTTAACGAGGCGGGATAGTCCTGGTTTACCGCCTGTCAGTTCTGAGAAGGCGGCAATTAATTAGCACCGCCTCAATACAGCCCCGGCGAGGCGCGACCGCCATTCTGTTCGGTCATTTCCCTTTGTACAGCAAGACAGGCTGAATTGAATTAGGCTGAGGTAATTTGGGAAATTTCTGGGGAAAACTGATGATTATTAGTATTACACTGTCAGTTTAAGAACATCCTTGGGTATTGTTAGAATACGTCTCGTACTCTAGATGACCTGGATTCCATTAACACGATGCAGTGTAGACGTTAAGTATTATTTTCTATCTGGAGATTAAAAATTTGGGGAAAATATTCCTTGAGTATCGAGGGGGTTCTTTTATCTTTAGATATCTAAAGGTAAAAAGAAAAGAAAAGGGTTTATAAAGTTTGTGTTAAGAAAACATTATTTACGTTTACTTACTACGTCGCGGGAAAAGTGATGAAATAGATAAATGGATAAACATACAAACGCACTCTGAAAAAATTACATTGTTTTTTTTTATTTAAGTCATGTTAAAACTGTCACTGAAAGTCTTATTAGAGCTTAAAACGTATTGGCATAATTAACAAAAAAACGACTTCAAGACAAACATGCAGATTTTTATGACTTTCTCTTCCATCTCACGAATAGATTGACTGCCTCGTTGATCTACCGGTATCACGTTTGCTGGAGGTCGTGGCCTCGATTCCCACTGGGAGCCGACGTACATTTGCACAAATGGCCTCAGTCACGATGCTCATACATAGTAAGGAATTAAGGTAATTAAATTTTACCTAATAAACAATTGCGATTACACCCGTTTAATATACGAGTATAACTATGGGTGTATTTCCATATTTGTGATATCCTTGCCTGGTTACTATAGCTCAGGTATTCTAGTTTCGGACCGGAAGTGATTGTGTTGTGTGGAAGTGATTTATTTATTTAGGTGTTGACCAAATTTATCCACCCTGGAATACCTCTTCTTTGACAATAAAAAAGGATAATTGAAGTTAAAAAAAATCCGGCCAAGTGCGAGTTCAAATCGCGCACGAAGGGTTCCATACCATTATCTATACAACATTAGACAAAGATCGAATTTGAGAACAGCGCCATCTATAAAAACCAACAAGAAGCGTTTAACATTGTCATTTAACGACATGACATCGGCGTTGTAAAGGTTACATAAATGGCCGCGAGATGGCGAGCGCTGTCTTTAGACAACGTTTATTGTTTGAGAGGCCCCTTTAAATATTTATTTTATTCTGTTTTTAGCATTTTTTGTTATAGCGGCAACAGAAATACATCATCTGTGAAAATTTCAACTGCCTATCTAGGTTCATGACATACAGCCTGGTGGCAGACAGACTGACTGATAGACAGACAGACAGAAGAACAGTAAAGTCTTAGTAATAGGGTCCCGTTTGGCACCGTGCGAGTACGGAACTCTAAAAAAAATTTTATGAAGTTTTCCTTTTATAAGTTGGTCGCCTATTACTCGTTAAATTGTAATGCCTGCTTAGCCGTGATAGTTTTATTAAGTATATGTGCTACTACCCTGAAATTTTTCACGTTTCTACAATCAACCGTTTAGCCAGGAGAGGGGGGATGTCCTACTCGGACAAAAATTTGCGCTTTAAAGCTTAATATTTCGCAAACGGAACCCTAAATCAAAAAAATGTCTTCCTACACCCACATTAGTTTTAAACAACCAATTCAACGACACCTCACACTATGGTGTAGGCGAGAAAAAAATTGCATCCCTAATTTAGGTGTAATTATTTTCAGATTTTACTCTACCGTTTTGTCGGCGTGATTAATATTGTGTCTATGGCAACTTTCAGGTTGTCGCACTAGCCGCTAGCCGTCTCTGAGCTAGGCCGCAGACAGACAGACAGCCAGACATACAGAGGGACGGACATGGTGAAACTATAAGGGTTTCTTGTCGTCTACGGCACCCTAAAAACGTTGCATACAATTATCGCTGAACATACATAAAAAATACATATACGGACGAATTGGGAACCTCCTTTTCTTTAAGAACCAATTTTTCAATTGTCAGATAAAATTTAACTGGAGATTAAATTGCATGCTATCTATCACTGTCTAAATCATACGTCAAGACAGTGACGACATCAGTTTTATTATCCTTAAGTTTTATCTGACTATTGAGAAATCCGGTCTTAGTCGGTTAAAAACCAAGGCTGATTTGCGATTGGCAAAATTGGCACATTTGTCTCGGAAACAATGGTTGGTTCCGAGAATGACATATCTAACAATACCCAAAGAAGTATGAATAGAGAACTTGCACTAAAAAGTGTTTTAGTATATTCGGAGAGATCATGTTAAAAGATAAATAAAAGTGGATTTTTTTATCTGCACGACTAATGCTTTTCATAATATAATCTGTTGAAAAGTCAATATAATCACGTGGTACAAAAACGCGCCACACAAATCGGGCTCAAACTATGACGTCACAAATTGCACGTAACGCCTTATAATGTATGAAGCGTTTATCAATATTTGAGTTATCTCGTAAAATAATGTTTTTATGCATGGACACCCTTATAATAAAATGTTCAGAATTCAATGTAAAAACTAAATCTGACAAAGTTTTAGAGTGACTTTATTTTTCGCATTTTTTTGAAAAATATATTTTCATTGTTTCATTTTTTTATTTTTTCTTACTTTTTATATGATTTCTATGGTATAAAACCAATGTCACTCCAATGTAAGTTAGACGCAAGTTCCCCATTGGTTAAATTACTGTACAAGTGTGACGTCTAATCGGCAAGTGTAATCCGACGCCCTGTGAAATGGCGTGATCGCATAACACGACCAAATTATATTGGAGCCCAATGTCGAAACGATGGGGTTATATCAATTAATTGAAGTCCCGTTCGTAACTTGAGACACTTACCTTTGCCGGCACGTGGGCGAAACCTATCGTATGATCCCTTACATACCGTGTCACACGATAACAGTTCATGTGACTATACGCAGAAGGTACGACCACTGTAGCGAATAATGCAGTGACCATATGGCGTTGATCTGTTGGTAATTTAAGGCTCGATTAGTTAATATTTATTCTGTAATTAGTTAGTTTAGGTTTTTTGTTCAAAACAATAGGGTAGAGCGGTGGAGCGGTGATAGCGCATCGGTAAAAGGCTGGCCTCGTGGCATTCGTGAGGTCACGAGTTCGATACCACATAGGAAGTAGCAATACCACCCGTGAAGGAAAACATCATGAGGAAATCTGAGTGTTTAGTCGCCAAGATCTGTTAAGTCCCCAATCTATAGTGATTAAGCCCATACTCTCTCTCTCTCTCTCTCTCTCTCTCTCTCTCTCTCTCTCTCTCTCTCTCTCTCTCTCTCTCTCTCTTTGAGAAAAGGCATGTACCCTGCAGTGGGACATTTGTAAGGACAATGGGATAAGATTCAGCCAACCCATAAACTGTTAAGCAAGAAAAAATGTCAGATAAGAGGATACCAATAGTTCAACCAACGAACTAGTAACATTTGTTTCATTAGTTCTTCTTACACTACCTGCTTCTCTGGATATTACAACAAAAAACTAAATTAGAGAAATATAGTCAAGATTTAAAAATATTTATGCCACACCTGGCCAAAAAGCCAAAAACCTTTTTTCCCTACTTCTATTCTGCGGAATTACCCACAAATAATAGCAAGACACCCTTGCAGAAGAAGGTTAATAAACTCAAAGCAATGAACTCAAATGATGGGGTAACGGTAGGTAAATAAAATAAACCACTGGAGAAGGGTCGTAGCACGAAATACTTCAAACAAAAACAACAGAATGGCTACTTTGGATTAGAGCGCTGACTCACTCACTATATCAGGCCCGGCCGCGGACCGCATTTAAAAGGTTTATGGAACATTTAAAAAAATGTTTAAGTACTTCTTACAATTTTGTGGTTATACATAGACTATGTGTAAATGTAAGAAAAAATGGGATTCTTACTCCGATTACGTATCCCGTTTAGATTTATTAATCTTGTTAAAAAATTCCTTCTTAAAATTATGTCTATAACAACAACTAGTGCACTATGAAAGTTAAAAATGTACCTATGTATCCTATCCGATCATCTAACATAACCACTTCAAAAACATCCCCTGATCACTTTATAAACCAAAGAAAATATTTTCATAATAAACATGACATAACCACGGTAAGGCAGAAAATGGTGAGACATCAATTTAATTCCCTTTCTGACGAATGAAAGGAGTTTTCTTCTTGAAGATACCTATTCAATTTGATAGAATTCAACAGAGATACTAGTTAATACTATTTCCAGTATTTTTCTTACGCTTTCACGCTACAGGCTACTGCACTACGCTACCTACGACCCAACAGCGTTCTTGGTGCTGAAGCATATTTTAAACTCATTTGATACATCTACTTGCATAACGTTCATACACTACAGTGTCACTATGAACAGTATCTATCTAACCCCTTTTTATATAAACTGCAAGTTTCCTTAAAAAAAAATACAGAAAACGCAAACAAGAGCCGTACTTCTGTACTTACATTTTTTACTCAAGGAAGCTTAATCGAGCGATAATGGGTCACAAGAGGGCCAGTGCCCGTAACATATGTCAACCACGGGCCACGCGGCTTGCGTTTATTTGCTTTAAAATAACTAGCGTTTTTTGCTTCTTGATCGTTATACGCCGAGGTGGCTAGTAAACACATTTATTTGCAAGTAAATATTAAAAAAAAAATTGTAAACAAACATGGTACAATGAGTTCTTAAAAGTAGTTGATACATGTCTACGCCAGACGTTGGCACGCAAATGTTGGCTGATGGCCTACTTAAATTAGTGGTTACATTGTATAAATGTAACAATTTTTTTACGGAGCCTCTTCTGTGTCACTCCTAGGTAAAGGCCTCCCTATCTCAGACCCAGGCGAAAAGGTTTATCTTACTTTTATAAGTAAGATAAACCTCGTAAATTGGCCAGTGCCGCCATACCACACCCCCATCACCCTGATCTTACCCAACATTCTTTAGACTTTTTTTTAACCTATTTTAACTCTAAAAGGAAGTTAAACACGCCGAAAAATCGACACAATTGAATTTCTATTAATAATAACTTCAACACAATACAATCACTCAACCTGTTCCCAAACTAGGATACCCTGTGCTATGGTAACCAGGCAAGGACGTTACAAACGTGAAAGTACACCCAGACTGAGGCCATTTGTACAAATGTACGGCGGCCTCTAGTGGGAATCGAACCCACGAGTTCTGTTTTGGTAGCTAAGCGCTTTAACGGCTAGACCGACGAGGCAGTCAGTCATTAAATTCAGTCAAACGACGCATTATACTGATTCTTTCTAGTTTCTGTAAAACCATTGTTGAAATGTTCTCCTGTTAAATGTGCAAAAATGTAATTACAGCGTTGTTATTCCGGATACACGAATTATATTCTTCTACATCGTAAGGGTTCATAAACAAAGTTTAATTATAGTTCGTTCCATTAACGAATTGAATTGAGCTAAGTTACATAAACAAACTTTCTCACAGAATCACCCAAATCGAATTACTTATGTATGGCTGACAAACTTAATCACCAAACGTAATGCACTCAACACATTTCGCAATGGCCGGAAAAATACACAAGCACTCCTGAGATCAGCACAAAAAGCCCTCCTCAGCATCGTATGAGAGTGGCGTGATGGCCGACATACTTCCAGCTGGTCTCCATGCCGACGCGCTGATAACTTGACACTTGACGACTCGAGACAATGGAACCTTGAACTGTTTTATTCGATCGATGATTCGAGGAACGATGCCTCTGTTGTGCCGAATTTTTTTTTCGCTACCTTTGTGAAAGTTTGCTGGTTGGATTACATAAGGCTGGCAAATAATATCAGTATTGCGCGACCTAACTTCTTTTTTAGGGTTCCGTAACCAAAGGTTGACCTATGGTCATGGGGATCTATTTTCCGAATAGTTAATAGATATTTAACTGAACATATTATTATTATATTCTGTTACCATTTTAATTAGCTATCTAACGTCTATTATTTTATTACACCTGTTATTTGTTGGGAAATCAGCTGTAATAACATAACATGTCATTTTGTCTAATGTCCTCGTAAAACTAATATGTTTTGTTATTGCTCTATCATAAAAATGGTAAGACATAGAAGTTTCAAACTTGGTGTGATTATAGTGCAGGGCCTATTACCTAACTACTAACAATGAAACCCAGTCTCGAACTGAATGAAAAAATAACATTTAACAGGTCAAATCGCGGGTCTAATCGGTGGGTCCAATATTTAAAATACTAGGTACTGAAAGAAAATACATTTTTACGGTGTTATGGAACCCTCGAGCGCGAGATCAACTCTTACTTGGCCGGTTTTATTGAATCACATAGCGCACGTGCAAATAGTCTCTGATTACGTCGTACCAACATAAATGATAGGATTCCCAACTACCCCAACGAAATTCCAGTTCCAAAAACGAATTTTGATTTGTATTCAAGAATATGAATCCCTCTTTAAATTTTGTGCAGAAACAAAGATTGCCGGCATACCGAGCTAACCTCGTTATACAATAAATATTTCCACTTATCACAACTTCATTCATATTCATACTTCATCCCCTCAGCTAATGGAAACCACGGGGTTTTCCAACGTCAAACTTAATCCATTAGGGGAAGGATCTAGAAAGTTCTAAAAAGAAATAGAAGAATATCACTGGAGCAATACGAAATTCGAATTCGAAAATCTGGCGTGAAAAACCGGAATTTCCATTCTATATGGAGTGAATTTGTCGATGCGTAAGAACGAATAAAGATTAGAAATATTTCAAATGCGTACCTTTACTTTACCAGCTTTTTGCCTGAATTGCCATAGTTTGGAAAAGGAATGATATACCATGGTTTGTTAGAGCTCAAAAAGAACCTTCTGTTACGAGAATTTAAAAAATAATTGAACAAATCAAGTTTCTGAATGAATAATTTCCCTAATAACTTAAGTAAACTTTAGTCTTATTACGAGTATATGTATTTTGAGAAATCTGAAGAGACACTGACACTTAAGTAATTACTTAGTGCAATTCGTTGATCTAGCGGTATGTCGGAACGTCTGATTACCATGACGAAGGTCGTGGGTTCAATTCCCAGTAGCCCCCCAGTAGCACATTTATACAAATGGCCTCCATCTGGACGTATTTCCATGTTTGTGATGTCCTTGCACAGGGTACCAAAGCACAAGGTATCCTAGTTTGGGACCAGGACAAGTGATTGTGTTGTGTCGATGTTAGTTATTTATTATTTATGTATAATTCTCAATTCAGAAACTGGCGCTCCAGCGTGAATTTCTCTATGTAGGCTTTGTTTTTGCTGCCAAATGACAGCTGTTAATAGGAAATTAACACATTGTTACTGTACGAGAAACCGGGTTAACATCACATTCCCAAGTCAGAAACCGGTAGCTACCGCCTTAAAGCCTGAACCCTCAACGTGGCGCTGACCACCTAAGGCTTTCCTTGAATCTCTATGTAAATCCAGCTTTAATTTCGTGGATATTATACATTCGGGATTGTGGAATATAAAGTCCGTTAATAAGGCACCGCGAGGGTGGCGAGAAGCGAACCGGTGGCCGGCAGGTGGCCGTCACGCGCCGGTGCCCGCCGCCCCGCCATGCCATACCGTACCTAGGTACCTTAGAGGCCAATTACACCCTCTGCGTTATGATGAGAAGCCAAACTTGAAGTAAAAACTCAAGATGTCGTCATCGTTGGTCGGTTAGAAAGCTTGACTACTATCACAGACGACTACAACAGATGTTATGGGTTCGATTCCCACTGGGGGCCGCCGTGCTTGATTTGTGTAAATGGCATCGGCCTGGGTGATGTCCTTGCGTGGTAACCACAGCACAGGGTATCCTAGTGATTGTGTTGTGTGGAAGTTATTATTATTATTTAAAGATAGTGTTAGAAGTATATAATACATTCAATGACCAAACAAACACATAGAAAGAAAAATTCCGCCTGTGGTAAACCGTGCCAGCGCATTTTTCTTTCTATGTGAAGTTTGTTTATCAACCCTTACATCTCACTCGGTGCCAGATTTAGCTTTCTTGATGCCCCAAGCAATCTAGACCTACTATGGTGCCCCAAGCAATGCTTATTAGGCTAAACCAGAACTGATGGGACACAGGATGAAAAGTCCATAAAAACATGATGACTAATTTTTAACGTCAATCAAGGACATAAAAAAGCTACGTCTCGCGTAAAGCATACCTCGGTTCAAAACACATTGTTGGAATTGTGTTGTGCTGGAATTAAACTATTTGGTTGAAACAAACTATGGTTGCTACAAGGCAATTGGATAGCATTGGCGTCTTGAGTTGGATGGTTTTACTGTAGGTAACTAATTCATTACGGTCCTGACGACCTGGTTACGATGGCGGGGAGTCGCTGGATGCGGGCGCGAGGGAGGCCTATGTCCTGCAGTGGGCGTCAAATGGCTGATGATGACGATGAAGTAATTACTTACTTATACTACTTGACCACATTTCTTAAGGATGATTATACATACGTCCAAATGAATAGTACACTGCAGTACTGTATGGACCGCCACCATCACCGCGTTGGTGTGTATCTTCCTTTAGCTTTTTTCAATGCATCTATTCCTTTCGGCGGACCAGGCTATCCACCCGTTCTTAAATTGAAGAAGCAAATATTTAAGTACGTGTATTATCCTGTCTTATTAGATTCCGCAAAAAGGACAAATACTTGAGAAACCGCCATTTTCTGAAATAAGAGTTTCAGAAAGTGTCTGTAAGTCATTGGACTATCTGAGTTATGTATGACCGAACCAGAATAACTCCTCCGTCCTTTATTTACCCTTACTTCAGGATCAAGCATTCAGGTTAACCTATTCCAATTCAAATTACCCTGTATATTATGTATACCGCATCGGTCTGCATTTGCTGGCAATATGTCTACCGGATAATGTATTAGTGTGAATCTATTAGGGCGCAAAAGTGTTAAAAATAAAGTAAGATATTGTGGGGATATCCAAGGATCTGTATAGGTAAAGTTACCAGCACTAGTCTTGGGATCCACCAATCCGAGTAACCACGAGGCGCAGGCGCATAGTTATTAGTCTGCGTCGGGGCTACGTAAAAAATGATCCATTTCTGAACCAGGTAATTTACATTTCATCATTTAAAACAACGTTTGTTTTACCACTTACAATTTCTTTTTCATATTTTTTTACTACTTTTTAGTGGTGTGGTTTTAAAAATAACGCTTAAAACTTAATAAGTACTTAAACTTCTTATTAAGCAGAATGTATATAAAAAATAGAACATTGATTAATCGGAAGCTGTGACATTGGTAGCACGCGTGAAAATATTTTTTGTATATAAAAAATATAAATCTGAGAAAAAACTAAAAGATAATTAATTGACATGTTCTTGTTTCCTTCCACTGGGCTTTTTAGGCTATAATGTTAGTGAATTTTAGTAGCAATATTACCAGATGCCGTGAAGGAAAACATTGTGGGGAAACCAAGGTCTCAGGTGTTACAGAGTAACGTATTGCGGTGGGACAAATTTAACATAACATAACATAAACTCACGCCTGTATCCCAGAGGGGTAGGCAGAGACCAGGGACTGCCACTTGCTACGTTCCTGACAGATCACTTTCGCTTCCTCAACATTCATTAGTCGTTGCATGCACGCACGCCGGTTTCGGGTACTTTTTATCTTGCCCTTTGTTAATACATCCTCTATTTGGTCGAAGTATGTCCGTCTGGGTCGTCCCTTACCGGCCCTTCCATCCACATTCGCTCGATATATTTGATTTGTCAATCTTTCTTCCTTCATCCTCATGTCCAAACCAACGCAACATTCCTTTCTCAATTCTTATCACTACATCCTCTTTCAGTCCACAACGTTCTCTAATCACATTATTGCGTATCCTGTCATTCAAAGTAACGCCAGACATACTTCTCAAGGACCTCATTTCTACTGCATAAATCCTTCTTTCTTGCTTCTTTTGCCATACCCAAGTCTCGCTAGCATACATAAGTGTTGGGACCAGCACTCCATTATGGATAGTCAATCTAGCTCTTTTGGAGATGTTTTGGCCACTCACAAAGGATTGCAATGCACCGTTTACACAATTTCCTGCTTTTACTCTTCTTTCTATATCACCTTCATACTTGCCATCCCTGGTAAAGAGGCTCCCCAAATAGACAAATTCTTTCACTTGTTCCACCCTTTCACCTCTAATCCTTATCTTGCACTCAGTCATTTCATCATCTTTTTCGAACACCATTACTTTTGTCTTACTCACATTAATGTTCATTCCTTTCCTTTTAAACGCCTCATCCATTATTGCTACTTGAGTCTGCAGGTCTTCAACCGACGATGCGAACAAAACCTGATCTAATTTAACCTAATTAAAAAAAAAATTAAGTTGGTCACCCTGCCACTGCAAGCTCACTAGAATTATGTAACGTCTAAATACTAGCTACTCAGTATCTAGTCGTTACACAATTCCAAAGGTTTATCCTTTACCAAGGTAGCAAGTTGGTTTCTTTATAACAAAAGTCGATAACGAGTTAATAACATTGATTTAGTTTAGAACCGATAGTTGGTAATAGTTTTAAATTACTTTAAACTGATTGGATTTCGATATAGTTCAAGTGAATAATAGTAGGTACAGCGTATTAGTTACACAATAATATTCATGTTATTCAGCATCTTAACAAGATAATTTTTAAAACTTATTGCTAACTTAATTTATTGTCAGTTCAGTATTGTCCATTCCGCAGAGTTGACTGGATCTTTGATAAAAATGCATCAAAGAGAAATGCTCAAGCATGTGATTATTATATTCCAGGTAACCTCGGGTTATGGCATATAGATAGTGAAAGACGAAGACAAATAAAGGTAGTGCTGCTGTTGGACATACTAAAGTTGTAATATGTCCAACAGCAAATCACATGAAAGCTAAGACGTTATTATGTACTAAGTTAACGAAGTTGGAGAAACAAGCCTTTGGAATAGAGACGTACTTAGCATAATAGCATAGCATAATCGGCCTATATGCGTCCCACTGTAGGGCACAGGCCTTCTCCACCACGCGTACCCACCGCGAATTGGCGATTTCAAGCGATGAGGTATGTGAATAGCTCAGACACTCAGGTTTATTCACGATGTTTTCCTTGACGGTTAGCGTGTGGTATTGCTACTATAACTTCACAATGTACATAACTTAGCAAAACCAAGTCATAGGTACATGCCCGCACTTGGGATCGAACCTGGGTCTCTCGCTTCCGAGTGTCGATGTTCTACCCACTAGGCTACCAACGCTCTACCTACCAGTGTGCAGGTTATCCTAATAGTTGTCATTATTCATACTAATAACGCCTTTCGCATTATAAACTGTATTACAGTTAACAACCAAAAAGAGAGATGCACTTACTGGAATGAAATACCAGAAGGAGATGTGTGTGCGATCCGGAATTAATTCATGAGTTCGCAGGAATAATATAGTGTTACGTTACACTATTTTCCATATTTAAGGACCATCCATACGTCATACGTCACACACTAAGTGTGACATTGTGTGACAAAGGGTGGGAGGAGTCCTAAGTCTCATTTCAAAAATATGACGTCTCATTTAAAAAATATTAATTCATATTTTTTTATTTTTTGCAAATATTTCATATGATTTTTTTTTTTTTTTATTTTATTTTATTTATTTGGGACAACAAACAACCACATATTAAAATATTACTAAAAACAAACAGGTTGAAAGATTTATAAACATGTAGTCCACTACGTTATCCACAGTTTACTAAGCAAGTTGTGAACTAAATGTGACTCACTAAAAGAGCATCTTTAAGTATGTAATCAACGCTTAAATCATTTATAAAATAGCATTAAAAATTAAAAATTACATAATTACACTGTATTAGCCGATGTGGGTCGACGCCCAGTAGACGCACCTACTGACTTTATTTTAGCTGTAAGTGTCTTATTTTATTATATATGTATTATGTTTGTTACTTGACTTGTATGTATGTATTTACTGGATAGAAAGGTCGTGTAAAATCAACAAGTGCAGTTGAAAGCGCGTCGACCCCCATACGCTGCAAGATACAAAGAAACATATGCAGGAATAAAAGGAAAAGAAAAAAAGGAAAACGTTTACACCTACTTCACTGATGATCAAGTATGCTGATAACCTGCTGCTTGAATTTACTCATAGAAAGTGAAAATATGTCTATGGATTCAAAGCGCCCATTATACGTTTCAACGAGTCGACGCAATGGCAATCGCTTGCCTGCGTTGGTCCTACATTTGCCTACAGCGAACAGTCGTCGCGCGCACACCTGACGCCTGTGTACGCTCCTGGGCACTACATAATACAGGTTGTTCGTGAGTATGTTACAGTCGTATCTATTGTGACATATATTGTACAGAGTCATTGCTTCAAGAAGTGTACGTCTAGAATATAGTGTAGGTATTTTATATAAAGTAAGCAATTGGTTGTAAGGGAGACGGGCATGATGACATCGGTAGTGCATGGTGCGAAGAAATTTGCGTTGAACTTTTTCGATAGCATCATTGTACTTATTGTAGTAAGGGTTCCAGACAGGTACAGCGTATTCTAATTGGGACCTAATCAAAGCCTTGTAGAGAAAAATGTAAGTCGCCGGTCTTACGAAATCTTTCGTTGCTCTCATTACAAAACCAAACATTTGGTATGCTTTGTTGATAATTTTGTCGATATGAAGATCCAAATGTAATTTTGAATCTAGGAGCATCCCTAGATCACGCAACCGTTCGACCCTTTCTAAAGGCTGTTTACACAAATTGTAACAAAAGTTTATTTTATTTTTATTTTTCGTAAAACAAATTACATTACATTTATCTATATTTAGTTGTAGTTTATTTTGGATGCAGTATTGCGTAAATCGATCCAGATCGCGCTGCAGCAGATGGCAATCATTAATGTTCTGTATACTACGAAAAGCTTTCAGGTCATCCGCGTACAACAAAAATCTGGAGTGATGAAAGCATTTGTTTAAATCATTTATAAACAGTATAAAAAGTAACGGCCCGAGTCTGGACCCTTGTGGGACCCCCGATAAAACCTGTACCGTATCTGAGTGGTATCCATTTAAAACAACCTTTTGACTTCGGTTGGTAATGTAAGACGCAAACCATCTTAATAGATTGCCTCTGATCCCATTGAATGCAATTTTGTTAAGGAGTAATTCATGATCGACCTTGTCAAAATTTGATTTGATAATATAAAGAAAAATTAAACGGAAATAAAACTAATTTCGGAAATTCTGTTTTAAGTTAATAATTTATAGACGTAAAATTGCAAAATATGTGACGTCACACTAGGAAGGAGGGAGGTCTCTTAAATGTGACCAACTGAGACAAGAACGGGAGAGGGGGTAAAAAAATCACGAAATTAGTTTGACGTACGTACTTTCTATGTTATTGTTATTTTAACAACCTGTTATTTTTAACACTTACAGGGTCTGATAGCGAGAACGGTTCTACCTAGTATCACGGTTTGCCTCTGGTTGGATTAGACTCGTCCTTGACATTATGAACTTGGAGCGAGCCCGCGGTAATCCTTGAGTAAACAGCCTAGCGATAAGGCTCGCTTGATAAATTAATAAGCCATGTATTTAGCTGCTTTTGTAGTTGTTACGATCACTGTGGAATAGAGGAACTGTAAGTTAACAAAAATCGCACTTGGTCTGAAAAACTACTTGATCTTGAAATAGGATACAGTTAAAAAGTGTATTAATTTGTATACGTAGGTTGTTCCACTCATCTAAAACTGTTGAGTGAAATACTCTACGTGTATAAAGGTCAAGTATACAAAGGCATTGTGGGACCATAAAACCAAACAAACAACTCTGAAATCGTGAAAAAAAATCTAAGAAAAGCTGATCTATACAAAGTTGTAATAGTCACACACAACGAATGTATGTGACAGTTCATATTTTCTTGGAGGTCGCTATAATACAATAAAAGTTTGTATTGATATGTAGAGTTCTACCTGTATAGGTAGGCAAGGAAAATTAGAATAGATTATTCTATTATACTACTGGAGGTTGGCCGTCAGCTCCGCATATTCCTCTCTTCTTTTTGCCAAGCGAAATAGATCTTCGACGCTGGCAACTCCAGTCCATTCTTTGATTTTACGTAGCCCTGATTCTCTTTTTCTCCGCGCCGCTTCCCCTCAATTTAGAGGAAGATTATTGAACACACCAGAAATAAAAATAACCAACAACCCGACTACTGACCATTAACAACTAAGCAGGTGGGACCGTGTTGGACACTGGCGCAAATACGACAAATCGATTGAGATCTCGTTTGTCAAAATCTGACCATTGGTTAAAATCGGACATATTTACATACATATATACGAGTCAAACACATTACCCACCTTTTGGGCTCCGCCTAAGTCGGGTAAAAGGTACTTAAAAATTATTTTTTACACCCGAGACTTTTATAACTTTAGTATGAAACAGCTGATATTTTTTCGGAATTTTGAAGTTGCCTCCACAGTAAAAGTTGCTCGCATTGGTGAATAGAAATCCCCCAATTCTGGAAGATAGTGCAATTTTGTTACACCTTGTTTAGAGAAACTTTCTGACAATAACATTACGTACCTAAGCACTAGTAAGCAATTACAAACATTGAAAAATTGATTAAGGTCCCGCTAACTACCGTTAACACTAAACTGTTCAAAGCAATACCTCCCCTTACCCGTATTCCCTAGGATATGAGAGTTATATGGTGACCCTGTGAACCCTCGAGTCGACGGGGTGTCGGCCTTGAACCCCTGAGTCTCGAATTCGTATCATAGCGACGGGGATATTGATTGCATTAATTTTGGGGTTTAAGCTACGTAGGTTTACCTTCGTTACCCTTTACGTGAAAGTAGCATTACTGGTTAGCATTAGCCTACGCCATGACTAGTAACCACCCACAAAGACTTCCCCAAGCGATTCATCGCCTTCTGGCGTGATTTCTGGTGATGCCATGTCTAACAGGGAAGCACGTAACATCTTATGTCTCATCTGCACTTACCATCAGGGGAAATGGAGGCGAAGCGTGAGCTTGTCTTTCTAAAAAGAGGGTGAGTCGTCATGATTGGCGACTTGGACAAGATTATAAGTAGGTAGGTACTCACAGATTATCAAACCCGTATTAAGATAACATAAGAATATTCTTTATTCTAGCAATTTCTTCCAGACAAGCCCATGATGTAAAGTTGCTTAAGGAAAAGATAGACTGATTAAATACCGATGTTCCTGCGGATAGTATTTTTATGCCAACTCGAGGTTAACCTACTTATAACGACATCAGTAGCCTTGAAATCAGTCACGTGTGGACCATTGTAAGTTTTAAAGCTAATAATGCCTATAATCTACCAAATGAGTTTCGCTTTCAAGAACTGTCGTCTATTCCACGAAAGCACATGTCATAATGTCATGTTTGACTCAAGAGTACAATTCCCAGTGTTACGTGCCACTTATCGATGACGTCACATATTGATCTAATCAAAGATTCAGTGGTAATGGGCTGGTTGCCGTGAACCTGTATAACAGATAGATATATTTGTCAAAGTTTGTTACGCTTTCATATCACCTTTCATATTTAAACCATTGACTGTAGTTTATTAAATGCATAATGCAATGCACGTGCATTATAGAGTTTGAATTCCTACATCGCTTCTGTAAAGTTTCTTTCAGCGAGCATGAATAAGATTATTACTGATTATAAATTGCTGCTCTGGCTGTTTCTAGGCACGCCATCAGTCTGATGGAATCAAAAACTATGATTTTAAAAACCTATTTTGAGGCTAAAAATTCCAGCTCTAAATAAGTTTTTAAAATTGTCCTCAGCACGGGTTAGTGCAACAAAAAGAATATAACTATGATTTTGTTTTAAGTTATATGTAACGGAAGATCGTCATGATGCTATGAGTTTATTTGGCTTTTAATGTGTCAGTAAATTTGCCTAAAACAATTAAATCAAAAGAATTTAATAATATTTAATGAACTTACTAGACCGATCTGTATCATCTCGATCTATTCAGGGTGTTTCACAACGGTCCAGTAAAACTTAAGGAGGTTATTCTACTAATCACTTAAGCGCATTCGCTAGAGCACATATAAAAAAGTTACAAGGAACATGTGATATTCTTTCGATATTTCGGAGTTGGTCTCTTAATAAAAGTTGTATTAATCTATCTTCGAGTAGACCTCCAGAGACCTTCGTGAAACACACACCTAGTTACACCTAGTAAATCGACATGAAGTCAAGAACCTACTGAAAGTTGGGCTTCTGTTGTGTCTATTCCTCGGCTTCAAATGCCACCTGCGCCGTTAATCATAACTTTCCCCCTTTTAACGGGGCGTACCACCGCTTACAGTGTGAGTGACGGCTAAATGCGGCTAGGCTGGCTGCTTAAACGCCATTTCGGGCCTGAATCTTTCATGAAGACATATACTGTAACTGTAACTACCTACCTACATGTTTTGATGTAACCAAGGCAGTCAAAATAATTAGGACATGTGTACTAGCCGTGTGTAGATCGCGAACGAATTCTTCGATTGAAGGACTTCACTTCGCAAAATTACACATTCAAAATTATTTTACTCATGGAACTTCTTCATTGACAACGTTCAGCGTTCTCTCTCTCGCAATAAGCGTAACAGTTCAATTCAAGTAATGAAATAGATAAATGTTCCATCCTATTTACTAAACATTATATTAATAATTCGCACGTGCAAATTCAGTTTTATTAAATGTTCATTCCGTTCATCATCTTAGAACTATAGTTGTTAGTCATTCATTTAACAAATCACTCACACAAACCTGAGCCGATGAGCTGAACGATAGTGAACGATGAAGCGAATGATGATTGAACTACTAGGAAGAAATCATCATCATCATTAGCCACTTGACGCCCACTGCAGGACATAGGCCTCCCTCATGGTTATCATAAGCATGAGGGGTTTTGCCATAATCGCCACGCTTGGCAGGCGGGTTGGCGATCGCAGTATGCTATTGAAATCTCAGGAAGACTGCTGCCCGTCTCCTGGTAATTTATTTCCTTAGTGGCCTTCTACGACATCCACGGAAGGAAATGGGGTCACGCTATTCTTAATCCTGCGCCACGCGGATAATTCTTAGGAAGAAATATTCACTAGGAAGAAATACTTTGAAGAAAAAGAACTAAATCTTTTTTTTTATTACGCGTTAACCCTTAGACGCACCTCTAGCCTATACCCGTACACAGCTTTGTATAACGTCGTTTCTGTTCCCGGAATGTCCCTATCCTTTTTCAGAAAATATTGTATTCTTACGTTAAGACATGGTTAAGACATATTTGTGTTAATTTCCTTTTTTGTGTACAATGCAGTGTGCTCTATCTATCTTCCTATCTCTCTCATTCTCTCCCCTCCCCTCTCCCTCTCCTACTCTCCAACCGTGGTAATTTAACTCACAGCGTCTGGGACGGTTCCAGTTCACTCCGGTGTACGCACACCTCAACGTCGGTAGAGTTACGTACACCGTATGTACACACGTAGCGAATCAATGTATTGATGTATTGATTCGCTTTGTGTTTACATACGCACGTAGCGAATCAATGTATTGGGCGAGGTGTGCTGTGTACACGTGGCACGGCCGTCCCCGGGCAACAACCGTGACACATTAGACCCCGTGGGGTTGCTCTATAGTCTTTCTAGAGCGTCTGAAAACTCATTTGTTTTCTGTATATTATTGACGTTTTAGTTATAAAGAAGTTAAGTACCAACCAAATGACTAGTCGCACCCCCGGTTTCTCTTACACTGACAAGCTATTAATATACTCAGTCAGTTGTTTTTTTTATGTTCTTTGGGCCACTGACATTTGTTAACAGTTGACTAATAGATTGTGTTGTACAATAAATCGGGTGCGAGTTCAGAAACTAACATATCCTACGTGATTGCTGGACTTGTCATCATTATAAGCTGCTCGGTACCTAAGGGTTAGGCAGAGACCAGGGACTGCCACTTGCCACGATCCGGACAGATCACTTGTTGAATGTTGAGAATGCATATTATAGGTGCACGTACTAGAATAATACCTAGGTACATGTAATAGATTAAGAAATAATTGTACGATGCACTGCAATAAGGCCGCCAATTGTACTGCATTTTTGTAAACATTTCATGTTTGCGCTTTTCCTGGTACAATAAAGGATATTCTTATCTTATCTTACCTTATGTACGTGTATTCCTTAATAAATAAATAAATAAAAATAAAAAGCTCGCGATCAAAATCTTCCCCCCGCTTCTAGATCGCTTCACTTTGGTAGGCGTTAATTCGTTTTGAAACATACAAACCGTCGACTGGCACTTCGTTTCGGGATCGCATTGATAAATTCAGGACACATCACCTGTCATCACGTCGTAAACACGCCAAGACGAGCCTCCTTCTAATTTGTTTATCATATCAAGGCACCATGCCACCCGAGCCTACTTCTGAGCGTCGTTGAGGAATCACGCGAAGATGCACGTGTAGAATCTCGTGAAGGCTTCCAATCCTGACTCCAAATTCCGACCCAATCTGCAGTATGTGCTGAATCTCTTGATACGTAACGCGCCTATTGCCTTGGATTAAGTTTTTCACTGCTAGCACGTTTTCTTCCGTAACAGCCGTCAAAGGGCGACCACTTCTTTCTTCATCCCTCAAAGTTAGTTGGACGCGCTTGAATTCGTTAGTAGCCTTGGAAAGGCCTTCATCCATGAATGCCGTTTGAAGTCTATCGTACGATTCGTCCAGTTTCAGGCGGTGGCGATAAGTAACTTCATTTCGGGCTGTTTGCAGATACCCAGTGGTTCTCTGCTTGGACCCCTTCTCTTCACAGTATTAATTGGCAATATCGACGTTTGTTTCCAGCATCCAGTATTTAAAACAATTAAATCTCATACTGATGCAAAGCTGCTGATGCAGGTGGATTTACACCGTCTAGATAGGTAACTATTGTACACGCAACATGCTTGATCTTAATGCTACTAACTACTTCTTCATTTATTTTCCCCGTAAGATCACAAATGTGGAATTTCAATATCAATTAAAATAACACAACCTTAAAATATTCATTCACTTAAGTATCTCGGCGTTATTCATGATAAAAAATTGCTATTTGATCAGCATATTGAGTCCATTGTCAATAAAGACTCACGTAGTCTTGGCTTCGTGATGCGCAGTGTAAGAGAATTTCAAAAACCTAAAACGATCAAAATTTTATATTGTACATACGTCCGCAGTAATTTTGAATATGCCTCTGCAATTTGGATCCGCAATATGCTGTTCACACTAGTCGTATTGAGGGAATACAGAAGAAATTTTTGAAGTACTTAAATTACCGAATTAAATCACCTAGCAAACATGTGGCAAAATGCACTTACACCCACTTAATAAGCGTCGGCAGATAGCTGATATTATGTTTCTATTAAAAATAACACGTGACTGTCCAGATTTACTTTTTCCATTAAAGTTTTTAACACTAACTCTTCCGTTAATTTTCAACCCAATTTTTAATTTACCAGTGGTCCGAACTAAATACATTCAGAATTCCTTTCTATGGCGGACTTGCAATCTATTTCACTCTTTGGCGAGGGAAGTCGATAATGACTTCTTCCATGATGGAGTAAATGCGTTGATGTCTCCTATCAAAATTGTTTTTCAATCCTTAAAATTAATTGTTTGTAAAATAATCGAATTGGTTATACCTATTATGTAACATTGTTCTTGGTAGTTATGTGTGGAATCTTTTAAGGACTGTCTGTATTTATCTCGGCTTTGTAATATTATATTGTTGTTGTCACTAGTTTTCTTAAATATTTAATAATTATTAGTTTATTTATATAAACAAACATGCAACATGCGTGGACACTTTAGCGCCGTCCCACATCCATCCAGGCCACCTCCACAAGAGCCGGCGCTGCGGCATCAAGTGCAGAAGGCATCAAGCGGCGCAAGTACGGGACTCTAGCACAGAGTCACGTATTTGTGCCGTTTGGTGTCGAGACACTCGGACCATGGGGGCCCGAGGCGCGACTGCTCTTCAAAGAACTATCGTCGCGCCTCATCGACACGACTAGGGACTCCAGGGCTGACTATTACCTCAGGCAGAGGATAACTCTCGCTATCCAACGAGGTAACGTAGCCAGCATACTGGGTACTCTCCCCGGAGGCGGCGATCTGGGCACGTTTCCTATATTTAGTTATTTTTAATAATAAATAGTGAATACTACTAATTTATGACTGTAAATAAATAAAGTATATAAATAAATATTTTCTAAGTCGCCTGGTATATCTATTGATGGTAAGTAATTAACAATTTAGTATGATCTCAACGGAACCTTGAGACAAGTACCTGCTAAAACCGATTATGAAACCAATATAAAATCCTTTACTAAGCTTTGTCTTCTGAAAAACGTTGTGCAATTGCGGCTTACTGGAGTTTTTTCGAAGTTAAAAGAGCTTCAACCAGCCAATGAAATGAAGTCAACAGTCCGTTCGCTTGCTAAAACTAGCTAAGTAAACTTAGCTGAAACTCATTAGTACGTCCGTAGATAAAGACAAACTACGTTTTATTGAGGGAGTTTTATTTCCCCTCTTCAGTGAACTTTATTGACCTTTTTGAGCAGCAGGTAACCTACTACAATCTCAAACCAACTGTCGAACAATATGTTTCGAGATTCATCATTCGTATAATTTAAAAAACCGGCCAAGAGCGAATCAGACTCGCGCACGAAGGGTTCCGTACCATTATCTATACAACATTTGAATATTTCAAGCGTCTACCTGTTGCCGTTATTAATATCGAGCAAAAAACATTATATATTGCCGCCCCTTAAATATTTATTTTATTCCATTTGTATTTGTTGTTATAGCGGCAACAGAAATACAACATCTGTGAAGATTTCAACTGTCTAACTATCACGGTTCATGAGATACAGCCTGGTGACAGACGGACGGACGGACAGCGGAGTCTTAGTAATAGGGTCCCTTACCCTTTAGGTACGGAACCCTAAAAACGTATGTCATCAATTTGGTGGGACGTACTTTTAAGTACTTATGAGTACTTTTGGTAGCCCAGGATGAAAAATCATATGTAAATCCATAATGTACGGCACACGGAGAAACTACTATGAAAGCAAAAAAACATGACCGTCTTTGACATGGTGACTTGACCAGTCTTGACATGACTTAACGTTCCCTGTTATACACCCGGGATGACATATAGGGATCCTAAAAATACCACATCCTTCTAAATCGGTTTAAGAATTTAGAAGTTACAGTGGACTAATAAAACGTGCAAGCAAACATACATCCACCCTGAAAACATTACACTTTTTTTTATTTAAACGGTCGTGTAAAAACTCAGAATAATTTTGCCGTTTACAGAGTGATGGGAAATTCGACCTATTCCTTGAAAGGAGTGAGAGTACCTTAAAATCCATCAAACGATGCCCCGAGAACCAGAGGTCCAAAATCGGTTGTGGAGTTATTCTCGTTTAAAGATTTTTTATCCCTGGCGCCAAAAAATACTATCCTTACAAAAATGCACTTCTCTCATCATCTTAATAGCACTTTTCTTAAACTAGGAAAAAAAGGGTTTATATAGTCTGTAAGAATATTTTCATTGCTCATACTCGGAAAGCAGGTCTAAAGTTGCCAGAGGAGCCGGTTGATAGTAATACTTTTCAGCCTTAGGAAGAATCGTTTCCAACTGACAGCTGTCAAAATTGTAAAAAATCTAGTTCTATTTTCACATTTCTGTTAAACCACGTTCCAACTTTCCATACAGTCATTCAATTACAGCGCGATGTAAAATTGAAAAGTTAAATATTAATTAAATTATTTTAAATTACTTCAATACAATTTACTTTCAACTTTTTCTTAAAAATAACATAGATTTGGGCAAAATATTTACCATTTTTTCAATGACGAAAAGAAAAATAATGGCCAAATAGCTGGCCGGCCACAGAAAAAAAATTGGCGGGAAAGCGGCAATCCGATATTTATTTGGTTCTCACCAAAGTTGTTGATTTATATAAAATAAAATTCACTCATTATTTTGTTTAGCTAAGTCACGTTTTTTTTTTTGCTTTTCTTATATTCGTAATGAAAAGCACAGTGTTTACCTCGGGTTAGAGTTACATTGTTAAAGTACATTGTTACCCTATTTAACTATTGAAAACCATATTAAAATTAATTGAAATAGTTGGTGGTACTCAAATCGTTCGAATTTCCGATCACCCGTATAATACACGATAATATGGAAATTTCATACAACAATCATTCAGATATGTCCGCTAAACGCGAGTCTTATAATTCAGCCCCTTGACAAAGACACTGATAAATTTCGCAGACCTGCCACTGCGCATAAATAAAACATTGTCTCTCTTACAAAATTACCATACCGAAGGTGTTTAAGGACGTATCTCGAGTAAGAAACAGCTCCCGCCTGCTGGAAAAGTGGCGCGATAGAAAAAATATTCAGTTTTTATTATCGGGCGACATTGAATATGGTAAATGAGGCCTTGATTTATGAAACAGGCACGTAGACCGATGAATTATGTCAATAAGGGCAGACGCTACGTGAATGGAAATCATTCTTCAGGTTGAGGAGATAGTGACATGATGAGGTACCGAAAAAGAGTATACAAAACATTTTTCAGTGATTAAACATTTCTTGCCCGTCTTTTCCCGGTATATGTCCTACCTCCTACTGCTGCTATATTTCTTTTCAGCAGTAGTCACTCACTAATGCTCAAAACATCAAATATTGTACAACTGAGCAAGTCAACCTTTTTTTGGAATAAACTATTATTATTAATCCTACGCGTATTTAGATAATCTAAACTATTCAACAGTAACAATTTTTAAGCACAAAAGATGGAACTGAAAATCTGATATTCAAATACTGAAAGCAACCAACACAGATCGCGTCTATGGACACATCTCTACTAATATTATATTTTTTTGTTAGTACGTCCTTGCAACGAAGCAACTATTTGGCGTGATATATTGCATGAAGATAGTTTCTGGCTTGTACATATTACATGTTAATGTAGAAGATCCAAGTTTCGCAGAGAGCTATGGAGAGGGTAATGGACATTGCGCTAATCAATCGTGTGCGATCATATCCGAAACATTACAACGGGCTAGCGACGTGCGGGCGCAACGATACAAACTAAAATAAACCTTAAATACTTTATGGTTAGAGACTAAACCCGGCGCCTTTGTTTTGCACTTGACTTACAGTCTCTAACTTCATAAGTATTTAAGAACTATTTTAGCTTGAAACCGTGCCTTCGAAAATCGCCGATGGCTCGTTGTAACGTGGATCGACAGTAAGGCGAAGACGTTGGCACGCTAATAAC
This sequence comes from Yponomeuta cagnagella, assembly GCA_947310995.1. Lineage (NCBI taxonomy): Eukaryota > Metazoa > Arthropoda > Insecta > Lepidoptera > Yponomeutidae > Yponomeuta > Yponomeuta cagnagella. The sequence goes on from OX371267.1 coordinate 17,820,574, forward strand.
CAAGTCTAAGTGGAAATGGACAGGGCATTTGGTCAGGCGGCAGGACGGACGGTGAACTAACGACGGTTATAGAGTGGAAGCAGAGGTTAGGCCGTAAAAATAAATAAACATAAAAGAGGTGAATAAAAGCTGCAGGTGTGTCGCAATGCGGCGTCTACCGAATATCTGTATCCACTGACCTCTTCCAACCTTCACCCTCTCATCTCGCATCACATACATACCGTAAACGGCACGCTTCTAGAACTGAATCAAGTTTTAGTTCTTATTCCTAGCACAGGAAGAGCTGTCGTGATAAATGTATTACGTTAAGTGTATGCTTTGGAAATTGACCATTGAATTTTAATAACATAGATTTCGTGGAAGAGCGTTCTTGTTGCTCTATTCAAACTGGTGTTATTTATAAGAAGACAATTCCTTTAAAACACTCCTCAAATCCAGTTTAAACAGTCTGTGGTTACGTCCTTCCACATACTAAGATAAGATAAGAATAAACACACATGAGTACATAATATTTACTTCGATTGAGGAGTGTTTTAAGAAAACGTGTTTTTATAAATAAGACTAATTTATATTAAATTATACTTTATAATCCTTGGGGACAACTACGGATTATTTAAAGCTCAGGTTTTAAGCGTTATCAGACGTCGAACGCTCGCATGCAAGCCGAACTGTAATATTTCAGTTGAAGCCATAAATAAACAAACATTGTATCGCGAGTAATGTCAGAAAAGGGCGAATAGCTATTTTTTATAGCAGCAAATACCAATTTAAAAGGTTTACAAATAGCGAGGGGAGGAAAATCTTAGGGGGTTGACTGACAATAGTTTCATATCAACGAGACATATTAGATAGATAGATAGACAGATAGATAGATAGAGAACACTTTATTGTACATAAAAAACCGGCCAAGTGCGAGTCGGCCTCGCGCACGAAGGGTACCGTACCACTATCTATACAAAATTAGACAAAGATGGAATTTGAGAACAGCGCCATCTATAGAAACCAACAAGAAGCATTGACATTTAACGCCATGACATCGGCGCTGTGAAGGTAACATAGATGGCCGCTAAATGGCGAGCGCTGTCTTTACACAACGTTTGTTGTATGGGAGCCCCCCTTAAATATTTATTTTATGCTGTTTTTAGTATTTTATGTCATAGCGGCAACAGAAATACATCATCTATGAAAATTTCAACTGCCTAGCTATCACGGTTCATGAGATATAGCCTGGTGACAGACAGACGGACAGTAAATCTTAGTAATAGGGTCTCGTTTGGAGCCCTTCGGGTACGGAACCCTAAAAAGAAAATTGAACAGATATTAGCATATATTGCATATTTTAGCTTTTTACTTTCTAACTTTTCTGTAGGCACCAAAAATGCTACCATAAAACCTATTATAGATCATAAATTAGGCTAACTTCACATACTAATTGATAGTACTAAAACGTCCGTAATTTTTCAGGAAAACAGTACTAAAACAGCAATTCCTAGTAAGGTTATTAACTCGATTATGTACCTTCTTTGGTACACTACTACTGGTACACAGTAGGTACACTCTACTGTATGTAATTTCTTTATCTTCTTTGTAATGTCGTCAAATAAAGTTTATTCCGAGTCTTTTTCTCATTCAATTACTAAATAACGGAAAAGTAATAACAGATCCGAATAGGGATTATTATAGATACACAGAGCGCAAAAGGTACGTACCATTATTTCAGGTTCAATTCCAGTATGTACCAGTCGATAAGACATCAACTTTTACTTAGTTACGTTACGACTTCGCAAGAAAAATGTGAATATTGATGTTCTATCGATTGTATAAGCAATTTCATATTTTAATAACATCAACTACGATTTCATTCTCATAATTAGTTCGTTCAGGTAATGATTATCCTAAATTTCTTATGCAGCTGATATTTTTGACGTGCACGATAGAATTATAAATTTTTGTTTTTTTTTTTCATTATTTTCAAAATAAGTAATTTACTTTTCTCTTATAACTATTTAGCCGCTCTCGGAAACCTATTTGGTTTATCTTACCTCTTAGCGTCGATCGTTCTATTTTAGTTTTGTTTTTCGCTATGTTATATAACCTTAGATGACTGATCCCAAGGTATCTTCTGAATCACAGTTACTTACTCAGTAACATAATAGTAATGGAACTTACTAACTTAACAGTTCGTTATATAAACTAATTGACCTCAGTTGACAAAGCCGAATCTTCTGAATATCAGTTATTATTCAGTAACAGAACAGAGCAAGAAGCCGATGACGACGAAGCGAGGGTGGCGCGGCACGCGACCTAAGCTCATGACAGTCAGTTGCGCTTTTTAAAAACATTAGGGCGGGGCAACAAACCTTATGTTTCATCCCTTTAGGTATTTCCCGTGAAAAGGCGGGTTGGAGTTCGCAGGTTGAAAACCCGTAAGCAACTAATACAGAGCCATCCGTTGGAATAGGTAGCGATATATAAATCACACATTAGCTAAGGTATTTCATTCTCTAGACAATTTTTATGTCGCATTTACTATGTCAATAGGTAGGTAGATACATGTATTACTACAGCATTAATTTTTCGATATTTGAAAAGGTTGTACAACATGAGAAAACCTGCCTGAATTGTAGACATACCTCAGCGCTTGAAATCACCCATCCCTGGTGGGTATGGCATGGTGTTTATCAAGTCCATCATCGTTAATATCTGAATAACCATACCGTCTATTTGCTTAATTGTGTTAATTGTGCTATTATGTCATATTTGTAATGCAGTTTACTCTAATGCTGATCTCTAGGTACAACTTTGTAATGGTTTAATTTATCTGTAAAAGTTTTTTTTTTTTTTTCACTATTAGCTGGTAGCATTTCTAGATACCAATGTATCAACCGCTAGTGAATAGGATATGCTGAAAACCAGCGCTGCTGCGCAGTTGTTCGCACACGCAGCATAAGGCTAAGCATAATTATAATGTTTATTGCACTATCATCATCAGCGAACTGCCCACTGCTGGATACAGGTCTGTTCCCTATCATGCCATCTTTCTCATAGTATTGCATAGTGTAAATTCATTTAATTTATTTCGTGATATTTTTTTTTGCGTTAATATTCTCATCATTATTGCATTCTTTTTGTTGCACGAACCCGTGCTGAGGATAGGTTTTTAATATTCTCATCATTTCCCAATTTCAATCATACTCTCTCTGTGAGATCGGTATTTAATTTGTCATTTTGATAAAAATAATTCTGCATAAAATGCATACTAGTTCGCCTACTCTCTCAGTTTGTCTTTTTGATGTTTGTGATGTCCTTGCCTGGTTACTACACAGGGTATCCCAGTTTGGGACCAGGATAGGTAATTGTGTTGTGTGGAAGTTGTTATTATTATTATTTTTTCAGTGCATTTTCACAAGGCTAAATAAATCGAGATTAATCACGTTCTATGACTGTTTATTCCGAAGACTATTTTGACCCTTCTGCAATAAAAGCATATTTAAATCTATTTTAATATAATGCTCAAATTTAAGACGGGCCCAAAAACAGGAGATCTTACTAAGCTAAGGACTATCACTAAACTTACTGCAATTGAATCGGACTGCAAACAATTTATGATGCAGTGTACAGGGGGAAAATGCTAAGGATGGAAGCACTTGACCATTTGATAGCCTGTATCGATCTCTAGACCTCGCTAAATACATTCATGTTTACGACAAAATAAATTCGTGAATGTTTATTAGGTGAGTAATAAAATCGATATTCCCGTATTTCTTTCTACGACAGAAAAATGCTTCGTTACTTTATGGAAGTATAATTGGTTCTCTTGCATGCAATATCAACTTAGGGAAGGACCACCGAAAATCTAAGAAAAAACTTACTTAAATGTTAATTTACTGTTAACTAAGTAAGAACCTCATTTTGTATTACCTTATTATCAGTTTAATTAATTAAATAACTTAATTAAAATTACTTCATTATGTGTTAGGACAGGACAGGTGAGGTGAGCAAAAATTGCCACTTACTATTTTCCATGCAACGGGTAATGCAAACGCGGACGAACCAAGGCATTGGCAAAGGTGGTTACGAACAGGGAGGAAGATACTTCTCAAGGACCTCATTTCTACTGCATTAATCCTACTTTCTTGCTTGTTTTGTCATACCCAAGTCTCACTTTTTACTTTTCAAAATCAATGACGAACGACGAACACCAATATGTTTTCCCGCGTTAATGCGTTCATTTGTTTCTTTTCTTCAACAGCTTTCTATTTGCAAGCCATTTCAAAATTTCAATAACACCTTTGATAAGTTACCTCCTTGGTTGCCATGTTTCTATGTTAAAGATCGTTCCATTTTTAAATTACACGACAGATATGAGTGTACTATGTAATTCATTTGGCCGCTAAAACACGACAAATATGGATTTTCATACAACTCGCATGTATTTGGCCAGTACAGCAATTTCGATTTATCTCGAAGAAGGTAGAATAGAATAGAATATTTATTGGGCAAAAACATTAGTACAGAGCTTTTACAACAGAATGTTACAAATGGTTTACACAAGATTAACGATTAGCTTCTGACGCTGTGCTAGGTTAAAAACCTGTGTTACAGCAATCAGTGCCAATTCCCCACCGAAGTGACAATTTATTTAAATTGACCTTGAATTGTACATAATATTCAGTTCTATTTGACAATAATAGTTTTAATGAATTTACTAAACTTTTAAATATATATATATATCCTAGGATTAAGTTATTTCAATTAAACAAAACAAAATAAAGTAGTATGAAACTAGTTATGTATGTGTAGTGTGTTTGGTGAGTGAGTTCCTCTTTTTGTGTAGTGTATGTGAGTGTATGTAAGTGTTGTGAATGAGTGTGTGTGAGAGGATGTGTTTAATACATATAATTTTTTAGTAATAGAATAGTTATGTTATTTTAATTTAAGAGTTACTTTAGTATAGCGAGTAGGCTTTCAGTTTCATCATATGTGAGATGCTGTAGCCACTTAAGAACTTCATGTTTGCAATCTGTGCAGTTTCTATGGTAGATGTTAATTTGTTTGTTTACTTTGTTGTAAATATGAGGTCCTAAAAATTCGGCAAATCTTTGACTAAAAGAAGTATAAAAGCGGCGCTCATATTCACAAACCCTGTAATTTCTTCGTTTGGACATAATGCATGGGTCGAAGGTAATTTTTTTATGTTGTTTTAGTATAATATCCAGCAGAAATAGTTGTCGAACTGACAGAACCTCGCAAAACTCGTATAATTTAGTAGTAGGATAGCGAAACGGTTTAAACGTACAGACCTTTAGGACTGCTCTTTGAGCTATTTCAAGTTTCTTGAGACTGGTTTTGGATGCGCCACCCCAAGACGTTATACCATATGTAACAAGAGATTGACAGAGTGCCAGATAAATTTGCTTAAGGCGTGTTGGATCCAAAACATGTCGCAAGGTTTTGAATACATATATTAATTTTCTTAGTCGTGTGCTAACTAGTTCAATGTGATTGTTAAAGTTCAGATTTTGGTCAATAATTATACCCAAATACTTAATGACGTCCACCTTTTCTAATTGCGTACAGTGGCATTCTGATGAGCGTAGTTCTGCACAGGAATGTCCTAAAATTTTGAAGTTTTTACTAGGTTGTGATTGGTTACGAATTGAGAAAGCTATATATTTGGACTTATCTATATTTAGGGTAAGGATATTATTTTGTAGCCAGTTTGTAACACGGTCAAATCCAAGCTGAGCAGTGTAATAAGCCTCGTCCCAATTTTTTCCTGCAAATGTGAGTGCAGTATCGTCTGCGTATGATGGTAGTCAAAATAATGCTCAAATTTCCAAGGATTTTTGATAAATGAGACTGCTCATTTATAAAAACACGATTCTTTCAATTTAAAACACTCCTCAAATGCAGTTTAAATAGTTTGTTGTAAACGGAAAAACTTTACCACCTACTGTTTAAACTACACTAAGGAGTGTTTAAGAGCAATCGTGTTTTTTATAAATAACACCGTAAGTATATGAAAGATAAAACAAACTCCAAAATTATTGCAATTTCATTTAAGCGATGCATCCTCTTTGCCCTTTTCTTTGCCGTATGCCACCGCTTGTATATAACTCGCAATTTTTGCAACAGATCATAGGCAGCCTATAAGCAGCCTATATACGTCCCACTGTAGGGCACAGGCCTTCTTTCAGAGAGAGAGTTGGGCTAAATCACCACGCGTGCCCACCGCGGATTGGCGATTTCAAGCGCTGAGGTGCGAATAGCTCAGACACTCAGGTTTCCTCACGATGTTTTTCTTCACCGTTAGCAAGTAGTATTGCTACTATAACTTCACGAATGTACATAACTTTGGAAACAAAACAAACTAATGTATGTTAGCGGGGTCAACAACGGTCTATGTTTATTGGAGAGAAGATAAGGCCGACTCGCAAACAACTCGGCTTGACAAACGTGCCCAGGGGGGAAATACCTTTACGCCCTTCCCTGGGGGCAGACAACAGAGGCAGTAATATGTCAAGTAACAAGATATGAGTTTGACTGCATATTCGTGATGATATGTGCAATATTGTGCATATCATTAGAAAAAGTCACGTACAGATCACAGATTTGAAAAAAAAAAAACTGTGGTACATAATATCTAACCCGATATCGATTCTGACAGTGACAAACGGTGACAGGAAGAAGTGACAGCAGACGTCAAAGTGGCAACCGTCTCGGAGGCCAGAATAAAGTTAATGAACCAAAGATGAACCTGATTCTTTCTTTTGAACTGTTTTGTTTGTGCTGAAAATACTTGTATTTAAAGTATTATTTAATCTTATTAAGGAAGAACTACAAGACGGTTACCAAACAGCGCAGCAGTTTGTCGGCAATATTACCAATTGTGTGCATCGAAAATGTCTGTACTCGACAGTGTCTAAAATACAGGACTTTAATTTTTATCAGTGTTCATTCCAGAATCTCATTTCTTTAACACACTAATCTTATAAAATATAATTCGATCCTTATAAACGTACTCCTTAGTCTACGTTTGTACAAAAATAGGCAACATTTTATTTGTGGAGGATACAATCAATTTTAGTGAGGATTACCGGATGAGTTGGTGTGAAAGCTAAGAGGCCTATGCCCAACATGGGTTCTGTTTATGGGTTAATTAGATAGACATATAGATGATCAATGTTTTCTTTCTCTAAAATTATTCCCTAAGATATATATTTTTGTGTTCTATTGATAGCCGTCCCTGTCAGCATCGAGATCATGATTGGTTCGTACATTATTTGTGAGTTTGTTTGTTTGTTTGAGACAAGTTAAGATCATAGGAAAATTTACTATAAAATGGATAAAGCGGATTCTCTCGAAAAAAAGTAGTTACTTTATTAATAATATGATAAGAGCGAAGATTGCACGTGTTCACACCTTGAAGAGTTTCGTGTCGCGTCGACCGTTCTAAAGCTGTCAATAGTTCGATAGTTTTATTGTGTTTATTCTGTCTCAAAGGTAAACTTTCCCACGGTGAGATGGTTCCAAGAATAACACACGAAATATTTTAGGACAATATCCGCAGAAACTATTTTTCTTTGTAAGTAACTCATTTCAGTTCAAAGAGACTAATAATAACTTTCACACAACACAATCACTTATCCAAGTCCTAAACTAGGATACCCTGTGCGTTGGTACTAAGGCAAATACATGACTGAGGCCATTTGTACAAATCAAACACGGAGGCCTCCAGCGGGAGTGGAACCCGTGACCTCTGATTTCGTAGTCAAGCGTGTTACAGCTAGCTTTACGAGGCAGTCACTCACCATAGCAGATAAGCAGCTAAACAAACTTCAATTGGGAAGAAAGCTTTAGAACCTGTATATTATCACCATATCAATGCAAATTATCACCATGATATAATGCCCAAATTCGCAGATGTACGTAACTTTGAAAATAAACAATGTCATAGGTACATGTCCGCACTGAAAATCGAACCTGGGTCTCTCGCATCCGAGTCCATTGTTCTACCCACTGGGCTTTGTTTATTTTCAAAGTTACGTACATCTGCGAATTTGTAGTAGCAATACCACACGCTAACTGTAAAGGAATTGTAAGGAAACCCCAGCTTGGTTGGCTCCGCACGCATTGACTTGTCTTTCCTGTGGGCTCGGCCGACTCAGCTGTCAGGATGGTAAAGGTGCTGGGCAAGCCTACTCTATCTAAAACCAGTGTCCCAGGCACTGCAGCGTCCGATTGTTCCCATTACCCATCCAGTGTGAGTGAAGGTGCCAGTGGAGGCTGTATAAATCATCTTATTACGTAGATGCAAAGGTCTAAGTTTTTTATAATGTCCAAAAAATAACTTTACTGCATGGACGTATTTCGGGTCTCAGTGACAGAGGACGTAGGATGTGACTTAAAATTCTTCACATTTATTTTAGTCAATTGACGAATCATTAAAAAAATCGCTCTTACTGGTCCATCGCAAACCCAGCCCGTCTGCGCGGATTTTGTTCAAGTTCTACTTCTACCGGGCCTTGTACCACGTATTGTCACAATGTTAGTCGGAATTCGCCACAGTATTTGCACTTGTAGCACCTGCTATGTTGACACTACACTATCTCCAATAGATTATTATACTTTACGAACAGATTTACTCGATAAGATATGCGCTTTGGTATTTTGCTAGCGGCCACAAGCTGCTTTATAATGCTTGTTGTAATGAGTAATGTTTAGGATTACTAGCGAGAGAGTACGTGATTGCCCGAGAGAATTGAAAACAAAAAGTGACTGATCTCATAACAGGAACGTACCTAGTAGGAAAGTCCATAATATTGCAGCAGTATTTTACTGCCACATGAACATTACTAATGTTTTAGAAGCAGAACTCCCAAAGAGTTAAGGGTCCCATATAAATGCACTTTATGTGACCATCTATATTACAACGGGCGGGCGACGTGCAGGCGCAACGTTACAATCTAAAGTAATCCTTAAATACTCATCGGTTAAAGACTACAATATTAACGCAAAATAAAAACCGACTTCATCGACCAACACGGTACGTACATGTAGGTATTGTAGAAGTATAATTTGGAGAAGCATAACATGTAAGTTCTGTCTTCGAATTTGAGAGGTCATATTCGTTTTAATTATTGCTGTTTTTTTTAGTGCTGTAGTGTTTTGAAGTCGGTTTTTATTTAAAAAATATGTATTTTATGATATTTTGTGAATATCACTACGACTTCACCAATTTGTGTTTTCCGAAAACAAATGCACTACATAATAAAACACCCAAATCATTATGTAAAATTTAAAGAGTTCCGTCGACTATGGGACCACTTTTGAAGTCTATCGTAACAAACAAAAAAATAATTTCCAAATCTCCGAGTAATCGGGGAACATAAAATAGACTAAAAAAATCACATATTTCGTGCCTCACACGACGATCGAGCATATTGGAAATGCATCGACGTCATGTGAAAAATGTCGTTCCGACTGTTTTGAAAAAAGTACAGGGCAAAGCCTTAACCCGATCGTCTTTGTTTTAGGCTCAAATTTTCGTTTCCAAAATATCGAGCGCCAAGATCAACAATTCTAAATATTTTTATATGTGCAATGAAATAATCTCTCTATAGTAAATATAGTTAGATGCACAAATAATAGACTATAAATAATTTTCGTCGCAGTAAATTCATAGACTAAACTGGCCACTGCAACTACGTAATGAGCTGATTTATACAGCGTCCAGTGGCACCTTCACTCACACTGGATGCCTGGGACATTGTTTTTATATGGAGTAGGCTTGCCCAGCACCTATACCATCCTGACAGCTTAGTCGGCCTAGACCACAGGAATGACAAGTCAATACGTGTGGAGCCAACCAAGCTATGGGTTTCCTCACGATGTTTTCCTTCACAGTTAGCGTGTGTTATTGCTACTACAATTTCGCAGATATAGCTTTGAAATAGACGGCTTCCCTACAAAATGAATTTTGAATGTTTAAACGCGCTTTTCAAAGAGAGAATGACCTTAAAATGTGTAGGTTAATTTACGGAAGTTTAATGTGTCTTAATAGCTCAGTGGTATTGTATAAAGATTCTAATACGGAGTCCCCACACCCCCGACTATTATTTTTATAGTTATTAGAAGATTTTTTTCAAAAAGTAGCATTTTAAAAAATAACTCCTTTGTTGCTAAGTACTTACTCTTCGTAAAAGTATAGTGCAAACCACTTATTTTAAAAATCTCAAGATATTGTTGGAAACCGCAATTTTAAAGTACGTTTAAATATAACTGAAGAGCAATGGGACCGCCGTACTTGATTTGTACAAATGCCCTCAGTCTAGGTGTACTTCCACGTTACCTTGCCTGGTTGCCATAACACAGCAAATCCTAGTTTAGGACCAGGATAAGCGACTGGGTTGTCTAGAAGTTATTGAATTATTTATTTAAATAAAGGCATCGTTGTTGCCATCACGTAGGTACAGTCAGCGATACTCAACGGTACGTATTGTCCGTTGTTATGTTCACTGTACAGTACAACTAACATAGCACATTTTTAACTAAAAGATAAATCCACTTGCTTCATAACATACTTGAGCTGAATAAGAACTTTATCAAAATGTATCCGAATACTTTCCGCGTGGCGCCGGATTAAGAATAGCGTCACTCCATTTCCTTCCGTGGATGTCTTAGAAGGCGACTAAGGAAATAAATTACTAGAAGACGGGCAGCAGCGTCTTCCTGAGATTCCAACCGCATACTGCGATCGCCAACCCGCCTGCCAAGCGTGGCGATTATGACCCCTCGTGGTTATGAAAACCACGAAGGAGGCCTATGTCCTGCAGTGGGCGTCAAATGGCTGATGATGATGATCCGAATACAACATAAAACCAAATACAAAGTACGCTTTACTTCAAAGAGAAACCGAGAATGCGTACGCGTCGATAAAAATTCAATTCAAACTATGTTAGCTTTTATCCTATTGAGTCTCGTATTGGGGCTCCGGATGAACTTAGCAGTAAGGTAACAACATACACAGATACATACACAAACACAGCCTACATCCAAGAGGGGTAGGCAGAGACCAGAGGTTTCCACTTGCCACGATACTAATTAGATTAGAATTAGACCAAAAAACCTTTTCATAATAACATAAAAAACCCATTCATTACGAGTTGGACTTTGGGAAAAACATAAACCTTATCGAACTCCTCTGAAACGCCTTCACCGATTTTTATGAATTTTTTTGTGTTATTTGGTAGGTTTGAGAATAGTATTTAGGCTGATTAATATGGTAAAACAACGTTTGCCGAGTCAGCTAGCCTTCTAATATATAAAAATCTCGTGTCACAGTGTTTGTTATCGAACTCCTCCGAAACGACTTCACCGATTTTTATGAATTTTTTTGTGTATATTTGGTAGGTCTGAGAATAGTTCATAGGCTAATTAATATGGCAAAACAACGTTTGCGGGGTCAGCTGGTATATCATATAAGATGTTCTGTTTTTCCCTCGTATGTGCGGAACTCTAAAAATGTATTGATAAATACGAGGAAATCAAAGACATTTCCATTTGCCGTGTGAAGAGATGGTCTAGTTCGATAAAACAAGCAATTTCGCTTTTTGCAACGAAACTTTCCACGATTTCTGATAAGCTGACCCATTTCGGCTCGTAAATTTCACAAGAGGGTGCAAGCTTTTTTAATTTCATATATTGTTCATGCTTCAACCGTACCTTTTTGTTGACTAACCTCCACACAACACAATCAGTTGTCCTGATCTCAAATTAGGACATCTATGCAATGGTAACCAGTCAAGGACATGACAAGTATACCCAGACTAAGACCATTTGTGCAAATCAAGTGCGGCGGCTTTCAGTGGGAGTCAAACCCACGGCCCGAGGTAACTTTATTAGTGCAGAAAACCCATTTTTTGATTTAGGGATCCGTTTGCGAAATATCAAGCTTTAAAGAGCAATTTTTTGTTAGAGTAGGGCGTCCACCCCCTCTCCCGGCTAAACGGGTGATTGTAGAAACCTGAAAAATTTCAGGGCAGTAGCACATATAATGAAATTAAAAGGAAAACTATCACGGCTAATTAGGCTTTACCAGTTTGTTCTTTTATTTGTCACACATACATTTTACAGCTAAGTAGGTAGGTTAAACTAAATATTAAATTAGACTAATCAAATATACCGCCCCGGGACACGCCCGATCCAAAAATTCCCATGACGCTAGCAGCGTTCCCCCGCTGCACAAAATACAAAATTGAACATTTAAAAAAACATGATTGTCTAAGACTAAGAGCAAGGGCGGACTTATTTAAAGAGAAATTTCATCCGGCCAGCTTTCTTGTTAAAGAGTAATAAACAAACAACTTATAACAGGGAAATTTCGTACACATTCCATTGAAAATTACTTTAGATAGATAGATAGAGAAGACTTTATTGCACAACCAGGTGAAAAAAAAAAACCTCCTTCTACGGAACCCTACAGTGCGCGTGGCCCGACACGCACATGGCCAGTTTTTTTATTTGGTGTCACGAAACACCAAATACGCTATTAAAAAAATCTCTCATTGGAGAGACCGTGTACATGTTGAAAGATAAAAACTTGATGAAATTTTCCTCTACAAATTTGTATAGGTACCTACATACAAACTTCAAAGCCATCCTTACGTTGATAAGAAGACCCATGTACTACATTAATATTTTGGAAAGAAATAAATAAATTAAATACACCCTGTATAAAATACACTCTGTATTTATACGCACAAGATTCCTCTCAAAAAGAGAAAGAGACAAAAGAGACAGCGTATCCCGGCCCGGTTTTGCTCTGAGTATGTTCCTCAGATACTTGGATTTTCTCACTATGATTTCCTTGACGTTAATGAGTTTTACTGCTACCTACAACCTTAAAAACTCGCATAATTTACGAATATCGTCATAATTCTGCGTACAATAATACCTTTAAACTATTTTCAAAATCAATTTGGACCTCAACCTTTCATCAGGCGACGCGTTGATGTCTTTTAAAGGGTTTTAAAATTAAAATTTCACGACTCCGCTCGGGGCTTCATAAAAGGATGCTGATCTGTGTTCAACAAACAAAATATAATTTTGTTATTTCTGTATTTAAATCCTAAAGAGGTATTTTATCAGGCCACGATGTGGCGTGATCAGGACCATTTTTTTCCCTTTCTGCATTATCGTTCTAATCTTGTTGATATTTTTCAAAGTTGCGACTGTAAATACTCGTAGCTTAGTAGCCTCTTGAGTACACAGATTATGCTTGTACATGATAATCAATGGCGCGATGTGTGGTTTGATGCGATAAATGGAGGGGAGGCGCCAGTACTCAGGAGGATGCAATGTCGACCGAGAGACCCTTATTGGGAATTCCCATTAAAAAATATGTTATCGGTCTATCGATAACTTTATCTATAGGTACGTTTGACCAAGGTTAGGCATCTTGTTATTAGCAGTCAGACTGGATAAATTGCTGAATGCCGAAATACTTACACAAAACACCAAAACTAAATATTAAATGAGATAAATGTCTCAATGTGTTACGGTCGCGATGCCAACTTTTATAGACCTTATAACTTTTTCATACTTCTGGATACTTTAAAGATTTTTTGGTAAAGATGCCTCGCAGTTAAAAGATAAGAATACGGAAGGGCGTCTACTAGTCCCCAATTGAGTTCAAACATACTGGTACAACAGCTTATGTTGTCCAGTATATTTAGACCCCCGGCAGGTGCCAGGATGCGCTTGCATTCGCACTGAGACGTGATTGTTCCCTATTTGTACAGATGTGTCACTGCTATAGTGGTCTTATTAAAACACAGTATACAACCTTTTGGCGACCTCTAGTTTTACTTTTTAAGGTACATATTGTAATATTACCTATACAACTTGCCATAGAAATAAAACCTGCAAACCGTTTCTTCTGTATCAATAACTAAATCATTTCCAACAAACAAAAGATAAAAATTATTGATTACATTTATTTATACTATTTTGAAACTTGACGCGGTCAATTTGTATGAAAACTAAAAATTGGGAACTTTAAACTTTTACTTATTTGAAAAGGATTAACTAGCGATACTAAAGAAACTGTATCGAGGTCTTGAGCTATTTCAATAACACCTTCATCTGAAATTGCAAAGCCTCCATTTCTAAGGTTCATTGCGTAATAGTGTAATTATTTGTGATTAGCATCTTGCGTATTCGCTTGACACTTTACCAGGACAAGGATTACTTTAAGAAAAAACAATAACCCAAATACCCACAAATCAATATCTGGCAATATACATTGCCTAGTACGAACGCAATAGGCCCATACAGAGAACTAAGTATACATTATGACATAACAGTAGTCGTTCGATCGGTAGTATCCGTAAGAATATCATTAAATCGTGCAATCTTCTGAGAGCTTTAAAGTCTGCTTCAAAAAAAAGTCTGCTTAAAAAGAGATGAGAACATTCTGACAAAAAAATTGTTCGATGAAAATAAGTAGATGAGCAATGTTATAAGACTGCTTTTATAAATCCGAAGTACAGAGAGATGATCGATAGAAGTTCATTAATTCTGGTAAGGCATCGATTGATTTATCGATATTAAAACGTCTGATATTACGCAAGAAGCTATTCTCATGGCGTAAAAAATCGAAACGTCGCTCGTACTCGTAAAGGATAAATAGTTTGGCACAACCTCGGCTCGAGTTATCGTTAAAACGAGAAATACGTTCGTCCAATCAACCTGCGGTTGTTAATTTACGAGTACGTCAAACGGAAATATCGTGTAATGCCACGCACGGGTCGATTTCAATACAAATTGGAAATTTTGGAAAAACGTAAGCGCCCCTTTCTTGTCCAAGTGACAAGTTAATGACTGGCGCCGATTTTGGATAAGGTACACGCAACACTGGAGGTTGTCCACATCAGAAAAATTGAGAAAACTGCCGGTTAGGTAACAGCTGATTTCAGTTGGTAGCTAGGTAATGAACTCTACTCCAAAGAAGGAATAGCACCGTTTTTGCGTAGAGCTAATAGACACGTAATACCCCAATGGTAGCAATTAAAGTACACCCCTCTGAAAATTCTACAACTCCAACAAGAAAAATTATGTTCCAAAATTTCACAGAACACCGGTCATCAAAAATTTTCTTGAACCGGTCACATCCCATGCAGCTGACTGCTAGATTTAAGGGTTAAAGAACGGTTTCACGACATAAAATATAATAAGTAAGCCCATTCCATCGTCACCGGAAAGTTAATCCAGCAACACAAAAATCATGCTAAAATCGCCCCATTTTCAATTGCAGTCGGAGGCTAATCCCAGTGTCCATAAAAGGCAAAATTAACCCTAAGCAGTAAGTGAATAGGGTTCGTTTCGTACTCACCGGCCGAGGTCGTCAGCCACCACCAGCAGCAATAGATCGCGAGCGCCGCGGCGGGCATGTTTAGCGACGCATCACACGCGCGCTGCTGCCGGCCGCCCCGGCCCACTGATCGCTCGCCGCTGTGTTGCCAGCCGGGGGTGCCGTGGTTTGCTCGCCTACTGGCTGGGGTGGGTGCGGGGCGATTGTTCGATACGGGCGCGAGGGTGCGTAGATTCACGGTTTTGACGAGAATGTTTTTTGGCATGTGTTCGTTTTCTAGTGGGTTTCCGAAAATATATATAAAAAGAGTAGAGTAGACAACACTGCAATTTTCTAAGTACCTACACCATTAATTGACAACCTTTGAATGGAGAGGATTGCAGGAAGAATATAGTCGTACGTTACATAGATTAAAACTAGGTACAATTATTAAGTTTAGGTTAAATAAATGTACTTTATTTAATTAGGTAGGCTAGTATGCTAAACAGCACATCGACCGTTTAATTTTTGTTGCAAAGTAGCCGGTAACGTAGGTAAACAGTGTACACGCGTTTAAAGGTTGATCTTCTGTCAAATGTACCTTATTATGATTTTGTTTCATTTAAGTACTTTTTAATAACTAGCTAAACGATATGTTGTGAACGAGTAAGGTGTTAATTAAAATACTATTAATATGCAATTTCGTACAAAAACGAGAATTAAGTACGAATCTATGACAGCAAAAATACTAAACTGCCTCCAGCATCTAATAATCATCGAATCGAAGCAAGACGTACCTACGCTAGCAACACTGCACATCCGCCGCCGCGCCACCCGCCCCGCGATCGATGCTCGCGCCGCGCCGCACGCACCCCGCCGCGCCCCGCGCGCCCCGCCCCGCGTTTCCCAAGTTTCCACTACTGGCCAGCGCGAAACGAGCGGAAACAACGCTGAAAGAAAAACCGCTGCTCTATGAAAAAAGCGCGTAGCGCTCACTCGCTCTGCAGCTTTGCTCGTCTATCAGCAAAACACAATATTATGTCGGCGCCTGCCTCACTTGGTTATTCGTATTTGCACTTGATTTTTGCGTGGTGATAGCTCAGTGGTATTGAGTCAAGGAGGATCCGCTCTGTTCTGTGAGAATCCGGGTTTGGTTATAGTACATTTAAATATAATTTTAGAGCTAGAATAACATTTTAGGTTAAAAGTATGTACCTAGCAATTTAAAGACGACTTGTTTATACGACTATTAGTAAAATTATAGCATTTATTTTAAAGATCCTAAGTTGTAGTAGGAAAGCTCTATTTTATTTAAAGTGACAAGTTTAAATCAGTCCTTTACAGACATTGCCTAGAGCCTTCGTTGGTTTTCTTGCATTTTATCTCCATTTATTTCGAAGAGACATGGGAAACGTTATAAAAAAAACTCATGGGTCGCCCTCGCTGGAAAAACGGTCTGGTGGCCGGAAAACTTAGCTACATTAGCACGAAAAGCGCTTCATTATCCGCTGTCGAGTTCCCGTGTGCGCGCGCGCTTCGCGCCCCCCGTTTGCCCTGTTCGCCCCGGTTGCTCCGTTTTCCGGCGGTTAGCTGACCGGCCCTAATTGATTGGGGCTCATTTGGCGACGTTTGAGGTCACAGCCTTTGCGTAGTGTTTCTTACACTTCTGTTTTAATTATTACCACTGAGGCTGCACTGAACTAACATGATAGTGGTCGGCAAATTGTCCATCGTTCATGTTCAGTAAAATAAATGTAGATGTTTGTTGACACCTTTTATACTTGATGGGTTTACACTTTTCTCACAAACGAAATGTGGCTTCTTCGAATCAATAATCGGTGAAGTGCATTGCCTGCCTATTTAGACCATGCTCGCTAGATAGACCCAAATAGCCGACTACGCCTGTACTAACGTTACGAATTTTTTTTGTATTGCCGTATGCATGGAATCGACTTGTTGCTGTCAATTTATGTGAAGGCGCACTATTTTATTTTATCTGTGTGTGTGTATGTGTGTGGCGCCGGATTAAGAATAGCGTCACTCCATTTCCTCCCGTGGATGTCGTAGAAGACGACTAAGGAAATAAATTACTAGGAGACGGGCAGCAGCGTCTACCTGACATTCCAACCGCATACTGCGATCGCCAACCCGCCTGTCAAGCGTGGCGATTATGGCAAAACCCCTCATTGTTATGAAAACCATGAGGGAGGCCTATGTCCTACAGTGGGCGTCAAGGGGCTGATGATGATGATGTTTAAAAAAGTCCGGTTTTGGAAATGGAGGGGAGCATAACGCATTATTTTGTATAATTTGTATTGCAAAATAAAAAAAACTGAGACACTGACAGCCGCACATTAATCTGGAGGTGACAGCTAGCGTGACCAGATTTAATAGAATTCTACCTTTTCAGTACATTTTTAAGAACTTTTGGACGTCACGGAAATCTAAATATGTGCAACTTGAAATGAAATTATATTAGTGGTATTTATTTGTTTCCTTTACATAACATAATATGAACCACCACCTAAATAATCAATTTAACTTAATCTTTTTACCCAGTTGCGGCGGAGCCCAAAAAGGAAGGTTTGGCTCATCGTGTGTATTATATAAGTATGACCGATTCTATGTTCCCTCAAAACTCCTTAACCAATGGTTTGATTTTGCAAACAAGATCTCAATCGGTTCGTTATGTTTGTAGGCGTCGTAGGCTACCTATATGAAAATATCATAAATCAAACAAAAAACCAACACTAAAAAGAAAAAAACTAAAAAAATCTAATAAAAAAGTAACCAACAACCCGATTGCTGAACATTAACTACCTAATAAGCAGGCGAGACCCAAATTCAACATTGTGTTTGACTCATTGCGTTGGTTCCGCCTGCTTAATAGTTAATGTTCAGCAGTCGGGTTGTTGGTTATTTTTATTACAGTTTTTAGTTTGGTATAATGCTTTATTAATCCGCCCCGGGCAAAGGAAAACAAAAAAGACGGATCTCAGGCTGCACCTACTCAGAGAGCATGTAGCTGCTGCAGGCCCGGATTTAGGGGAGGGCAGGCGGGGCTGCTGCCCTGGGGCCTCCACAAGGGAAGGGCCCCCACAATAGACTAATACGTACTATTATTAAACGCTAGTCTTTTATAAGTATAACGTCTGTTTTTTTTTTCAAATTTGCAAAAAAATTTCGGTGACAATTCATTTCAGTTTTTATTTTGTATTTCTTATTTGGAAATAATTAGGGCCCCCCGCTCCTTCGTATCCCTAGGGCCTCCAGACCTCAAAATCCGGCCCTGAGCTGCTGGTATTCTGAACCACCCTGAGCAACGCCCGACATGCAATTTTGCAGTTCACATTTAAATAGTTTTTCTGTTACAGCCCACAACATCGACACCCTGTCCAATGAGTACTATCGGACAAAGTGTCGACATTATGGGCCGACAATTTAGTAAAAAAACAATAAAAAAAAAACAATTATAACCTGTAAAAAGATCTACGTCGATTAATAGATTAACCAAGATATGCATTAGATAAAAGGTTAATAATATTAACTAGGTTAGTATTACTTATAATTTACTTAATTATTACATATTACTTTAACTTCGCAGTGAAAAAATTGTTACACTCACATAAAAAACCTTATATAAACAAAAATACATACGACTAAAAACTAATTTCATCATCATCAGCCTATGATTGTCCACTGCTAGACATAGGCTTTTTAATATCGAGCAAAATACGGCAAAAAATCACGTTTGTTGTATGGGAAAAAAATGAAATATAAACATATTTATAAATTTTAAATATTTATTTATTCCGCTTTTAGTATCTTTTGTTATAGCGGCAACAGAAATACATCATCCGTGAAAATTTCAACTGTCTAACCATCACGGTTCATGAGATACAGTCTGGTGATAGATGAACGGACGGACGGACGGCAGAATGTTAGTAACAGGGTCTTAGTAACAGGGACCCGATTTTTGGTAAAAAGGATTTCGTTGTAGCTTACTTCTTTGAAATTACTGATATTTTTAAATGTCTTTTTGGGGGCCGAGATCGCCGAAATGTTTACTTCTGAAGGGAGCCGCGTCTTCAAAAAAGATTGCAAAACACTGATCTAAAGTAACTAGGTAACAAGGATGCAAATTGTTCAGTACCTAACCTATTACTTTTATCCTCTAATACTGATTAATTTTTATTATAGGTATGTACCAAAGTTACCTCTTAATATAACCATTTTGCAATAATATATAACAGTTTTTGGTTTTGTTTTTCTTGATAAGATTAAGATAAACCTTACAATGCAGTATACCTTAAGATATTGTCGATTTATATTTTCATACTTTTTATTTAGCCTCACTGCAGGTAACGGGCCTTCTCTCAGAGAGAAGTATGGGCTTGTTAACTACGCGCAATTTCGAGCGCTGAAGTATGTAAACACCTCAGACACTCAGATTTCCTCTCGCTGTTTTCCTTCCCCTTAAGCAAGTGATATTCCTACTACAACTTCACAGATGCACGTAACTTAGAAAACAAAGTCATTGCTCATTTTTCGTCTTTTAAAAAAATAAAAAATCTGTGCTTATGAGTCCAGATTTTTTATTTTTATATTTTTTCGGATTATAATCCGCACAAATCTTTTTGGCGGTAACGTGAACATAGTCACAGATCATTTGCGATGTGCTTACTGTCTTTACAGTGAATGTGTGAGTAATGGACCACTTTAGTAATTGACTAATAGTAATTTACTACGCATCACACTACGTCATTTACTCACACATACTCACATACACTTTACAGTAAGCGATGTGTAAACGATCTGTGACTATGTTCACGTTACCCCCAAAAAGATCGGTGCGTACTATACTTTCAAGCACCCTGACTATTAGAATTTTATGGAAACTATTACGTTATCTCCTACCTATATATAGTCTATTTAAAGCAAAATAAAGAAATGTTAACTCCAAAAAATCGTTCATATTTTGTGCTTTATCTTTAACTATACCTAAAATAACATGAACTTAGTAGATTTTAGATGCTTTTAGTAGATTTTCAAATAAAAAGTGGTCACCCTGATAGTGACATAATGTCTGTGCATAATGTATTGTAAACAAAATATTGGATTGTTGATGTGTCTTTTTGGAAAATTAAAAAGAAATAAAAAAATCATCTCATCTTTAAGTCCAATAGTAAACCACCAAAATGTTTCGTTGCTTGTGTGTGTTGCTTTTGATGACAGTTTGATTTATTTTTGTAGCCTTTATTTATTTAATTTTGTGTTTTTGTGCTGGCAAAAGTTTTCGTCGATCGTAAACATTTTCTACCGACTCCCGACAAGCAGAGATGCGTGTTAAGCGAGGCTACTATGACCTATTCCTCAGTACCTGTGCCAAGAGCCCGTCCAACATCGCTGTAGTACAATACAATGAAGGGAGTTACGTTGGGTATACTTACTCCGAACTTTATGGCGTCTGCGAGTATATATCCCAGAACCTGCAACAGCTTGATTGTGACAAAGGCATCGTGGGTATCCTATCCTTGAGGAACTGTATCATTCCCTGTGCGATTGCTGCGTAAGTACCTTTAATGCCTGGCACATAATTTGACCAAAAATATGAGTAGATGCTTAAGAGCCAACAGTTTTTAATTATTTCTAAATTTGAACAGAACTAAAGTACAAAGAATTCTAAGTCACATCCTGCATCCCCGCCAATGAAACCTGAAATACAACCATAGCTGTCAAAGTTATTTGGTCAAGTTATGTGATGGGCACTGTACTTCCTTCTTGAATTGCATCACCTCAATAAATTTTATAGTAAATGTAAAGCTAAGTTTAAATCTTAGGCATTAAGCCTAACATTTAAACTGGCAAAGGTTAATAGACACTTTATGTGTACGGTATTGTATATGGTTCATTAACACCCCTAAAGATACTTTGAGCTTATCAGAGATGTAGTTCAAATAATGTTTAAAGCACATGTTGTGCAAAAAAGGCTACTATAACATTAAATATTATTTAGATGACACGAGTGTCTAGAATTAAACCAATTCAATTGTCCAAATTTAAAAAGACTGACTATTGAGATTTTTTGGTCCATTTTTCCATGACAGTCTTTACGGTGTTTAAGATGAACACTTATTTTTAATTTAGCATTCATTAAATCACCGTTTCTAGACTACAATGAATAAAAAGTTTTTGATTTTGAATGTTATTCTAGTTTCACTTACTTCTAATTTTATCAAATATTTAGGTCTTATCAAGTGTTGCTCCAATCTACAAAAATGTGTTAAGGATGATAGTGATGAAGCCTGTGTCATCAATCACTACCAACCTTAAAAAATTGGTAGAGCTTGCTTCAGGACAAAACCTAAAAAGTTTGCCTCAAAAACTTTAGGCAAATTTGTTTAATTTGACTAAATTTCATGTATGTTGCATCTTTTTCCAGAGCTCACAAATGCAGCACAACATTCATGTTCTTAGACCCAATGCGGAATGCAGAGGCTGCAATAAACAACATAAGGATGAAAATTGTCATTGCAATTGGTGACGAAAGCACTGCACACTGTAAGGAGCTTTGCCACAAAAACCCAGAGAAAACCATCTGCCTTTTCAATTTGACAATCAGCTTCTATCACTTCACTTATCCCAGTAGCACCAAGCCTTACTACTTTGGTGAACATTCATTTATTACATCCACATCAGGCAGCACAGGGGAACCAAAACATATACATGTCCCAATACACTGCATTCAGCCCAACGTTGATGACCTAACAAAGATGTTTGAAATTAAATCCACTGATGTGATCTATTTTTCTACACCGTTGACATTTGACCCTTCTATGATAGAGATTTTACTAGCATGCATGAATGGTGCGACCCTGCTCATTGCACCAGAGAGGCTCGACATTCTTTTCCCTGCCAACCCAAGATACTCTGTGACATTCTGGCAAACAACACCTTCTAAGTTTTTTCAACTGAACCAAGATATTCATAGAGCCCTTGGCCCTCACAGCACACTGAAAATTTTGGCTCTTGGAGGAGAGCCTTTATGTGGAGTAAGAAGACTAAAACACTTAAAAGACAAGACTAATACAACGAAAATTTTCGTCCTGTACGGCGTCACAGAGATGTCGTGCTGGGCGTGTGCCACGGAGCTAGATTTGGACAAGTTGGAAGGAGATAGAGAAATCCCACTTGGGCCGTGTTTGTCTGAGACGGAGCTTATTGTCCAACCGCATAATGGGGAAGGGAATATTGGCAGTATATTTTTGAGTAAGTGAAATCTCAGTTACTCACATAGGAGTTCCTAAAGACAATTCAGAAAAAAATATTTATTTTCTCCTCTCCATTTCAGAGAGTAAAACCCGAAAGTGCGTCGTTCTCAACCAGACCAAAGTCCCAGACAAGAAGGATAATTCCTTCAAGATGATCGACACAGGCGACTTGGCGGAAGTGAAAAATGGCACAGTCTACTACCGAGGCCGACGAGACGATGTGATCAAGAGATTCGGGCACAAAGTCAGTATGCCAATTATAGAATCCACAGTCATGATGTGCCCAAGAATCCAGGCATGTGCTTGCATTTGGCTACCAAAGCCCATGCTCCTGGTTGTTTACTATTCCTCCGAAACATTCAAGTGCCATGATCTGACGAACTTTCTCAAATGTAAGCTGGACAATAAGCACTGGCCTGACAAGATCGTCAGGGTCGCAAATCTACCAATGAACGCGCACGGAAAAGTATCGAAGAAAATGCTGGCAGACCTTTACGACAGTGAATTAAATCAAACATTCTCGGAAAATAGTTTCAAAGAGATATTCATGGCGGAACTGAAGGCTACACTCGACAGCGACATTTCCTATGAAGATATTAAAGACAAAGATTTCTTATCTATCGGCGGCACCTCTTTCACAGCCATCACCATGTCTAATAGGATATCTCAGAACTGCCCTGCGTTCGGCAAACTTCTGCTTCCAAACTTGGTATCGCGACGGCAGACGATTGAGACGATCGTGGAGCACGCTCACAAGAGACTATGTAACAAAGAACATAAAATAAGCAAAAAGAAGAAGGCTAGACGAGGATCTACAAGCGAGAGCGCGGTACCGCTAGCAGAAGAGTCCGTGTTCAAAAGGAACACAAATACTCCAAGTGATCCAGCAGAGTTTGTAGTTCTCTGGACTTATGACACAGGAAAGTGTATCGACGCTTCGCCAACATTATTTGAGACTGAATTGTAAGTTCTACGGGATATTGCTGAAAAGTCCGGTAGAACTTAATGGGGTTAATCTACTCCGCAGTATGAACAACTTTAATTATGGAATAAACTCTGAAATCGCGAAAAAAATATATTATCAGCCGTGCACACATTCGCTAGAACAAATATCAAAATTTGGTATTAAACAGCTGATTTTATTTATGTTGAAGAGTAAAATCAATCCTGCGGAGTTGTTCTGCTACACCCTATATTAACTCCTGAACTGCCCTCGCGGAACGCAACGTATAGGTGGTCCATACTAAGTTGGACACAGATCTGTGTCGCGGCAGACGAGTGGTTAATAGAGAAATTATCTATGTTTCATGTTTATCAGTCTATTGTTGCGTCAGCCGCTGCAATTTTAGATTCCACTACGAAGGACGGACGGTACCACGATGTACCTACGTTACCGTTAAAGTTCATAGTTGTGAAGTACGTTTACTGCAGCGACTTACGTTATAGCGAATGTACGATGCAGCGAAAGCCTTTACGAGAAACTGAAAGTAGACCTTTAGTTAATGAATTTGCTTAGGGTAGTCTTACAAAAATTATTAAATTGCGACGGTAAAATGATGTTTTTTTGTGCGTAGGCGTGTATGTATGTACGTATTATATGAGTGTATGTATTATATATACATTATATAAATATACTCATACATACATACATACGTACGCTAATACATCACCATCGCGGCAACGTAGTGAAGTCGTAATTTTATTAATCAATGTTACTGATTCAGCTCATCGCCCGTTTCACAAACTCTTATGTTTTCCAGGAAAACCTACGTCACTGTGGGCAGCCACTCTGGGAAAATAGTATCATTCGACGCACTGACTGGAGCCTCTCATGGCGTGTTAACCATCCCCTCCCGGGTTGAAGCCTCGATTTATTGCTTTAGTCACAATGTCTCGTGGCCACGCGGGGTAGTCGGTGCCTACGACGGAACAATAGTCTGTTTCAACCTCGAACATTGCAGGGAAGTGTGGAGGATCAACATCAACTCCATGATAAAGAGCAAAGCGACCAGTTGTGGTGAATACCTGTATGTGGCGTCTTATGATGGGATGGTGCGGTGTATTAATATTTCTGTAAGTCTATTATGTAACAATAACAATAACTACCACACAACACAATCAGTTGTCCTGGTCCCAAACTAGAATATACCCTTTACAAACATGGGAATATTATGCCTAGATCGAGACTATTTGTACAAAATCAAAGTACGGCGGCCTCTAGTGGGAATCGAACATACTACCAAACGTTCTACCGCTAGACCAAGGAGGCAATCGAAGTTATTATTTAGCCCTTGATAACTTAGATACAGTACATTGCATGCTAACATTGTTTATTTTTCAAGAACCCAAAAAAATGGAGGGGGTCAGTAATTTAACAACCTGTTATAATGTTAGTTTCACGTGAAATTCATCTCTTTCCAGACCGGCAAGATCAAGGAAACAATAAAACTGGCAGAGCAAGCGATATCAGCAGATCTTGTGTTGGCCAAGAACCGATACGTACTACTCGGAACACTGTCGGGCGTGTGTGCGAGCATACAGACGGACACTAACACTGTGGTGTGGCGCGGGACGCTTGGCAGCCCGGTATTCGCCAGTCCTGCGCTCTATGACGAAGACAAATATGTGGTTTTCGCTGAAGTCAGTGGCGAGATCCATTGCAGAACTGTGGAAAAGGGAATTAAGGTATACGTGCCTGTCGGAATTCATTAGCAATGTTTTTTTTTCATTCGTTATTTTTGTAATTGTTAACTCGATTTGAGGCGAAAAGACCGCCACTCAAATGGGTCTTTAGATATCAATGTACCTACTTACCGTAACGTGTTGAAACTTTTAAGACTAATAAATTTTAACTTCATTTTTTTTCCAGATTTGGAGATACCAAGGAGCCAAAGGCAACATATTCTCCTCTATACTCGTGAAAGAACTAAAAAAGAGAGTCTGGCAGATGGTGTTTGGATGCCACAACAACTACGTTTACAGCATTCAGATAAAGCACTTCCAACCTTACTTGCATTGGACCGTAGGTCTACCGTCCCCAGTTTACTCCACTCCCTGTGCTTTCAAAGATGGCCTGATTTTAGCTGCTGCTAATAATGGATGCTTATGTGTAATCGACTCTACAAATGGAGCTGTATTAGCCGAATACAACCTTCCTAATGAGACATTTTCAACACCTGCTGTGAAAGGAGATCACATCTTCATTGGATGTAGGAATGACAATTTCTATGCCTTAAAATTCACGCCTTAAACACTAGATCAGTTTTGCTCAATGTTAAATTATTTTATGTAGTAGTAAGTTATTAAATGGTTTATACTGAAGAGTTTATAGGAGTAAAACTTCACAAGTCTCCATATTATAATGTAGTTTTATTCATGATCTTACACAGTAAATACATACATATAACGAGCATTCAGAGCCAATTGTAGTACAAAATATGATATGGTTTAGCTGTTACCAAACAATACCAAAAATGGAATGCAGGCTTCAATGCAGACTTACACAGGACACAGCTACCACAGGCCAAACTTGTGCACATCACTCAGTTTGTATGCTTACATAATATTATTAAAAGCAATCTAAATTACATAAAATTCCTTTAAATAAATTCTCAACTTTTGTTACTGTAAAAACGAAAAGATCACATCTTATTAGCTCTTACTGCATAAAAAACGGCTTTTAAAAATTGTCTAAGACAAACAATAAAATTGCAGTTTAGATAATCAAATTGAGATATTATAAGCAGATACAGCACTGGCACTTTTACATCTTAGACAATTTCTAAAAAGTATTACTTACTTGGAATCTTGCACAAATACAATATATTCTAATGCCAATAGTAAATCTATGCTCATAAAATTTTTTACCCAAATAAATGCTAGTGAACATTTTCCTTTCATCATACATAATGCTAGAACAGTATGAACAAATATAGAAATAACAAGCAATTTACATAAAGTAGGTTATGTTTATTGTTCTTCTTCACCAAGCTCAACTTTTACTTTGGAAAAGTCAAAGTCTTCATCTGTGCCCCTCTTGTAGATTTTCAGCACATCTAAGCAAGTGGTCTCGAAATGCGTAGTGGCATCATAGGACTCTGAAATAAAAATCTGGCTCTGGCTGCCGTCATCAATAGGCTCATAGTAATCCGAAACACTCACAAACTTCTGACGAATAATGCCCAGTAGGTCAAGACCCGGCTTAATCTCTGACTCAGGGTCATTGGTCTCTACAGTGGTGGACACCATGGCAATGAACCAGCCCTTCGCCGCCACCTGGTGAGTGTATGACACCACGGACACATAAATGTCAGAGTGCCTACCAACTTGCTTCTGAGGAATGATAATCTGGGTAGACAAAGCATCTTTAGTGTTTGCAATTGGGTGATCTAGGAGGCAAATGCAGCGGATGACCTGGCCCTTCTTGCGGACCCTGTCGGGGACATAGCTGGGGTCACAGTACACCTGCTTACATTTGGCAATCTCGTTGCCGGAGCGCACTCCAACAACCTTTCCACCTTCCCCCAGGACAATTTCGTCAATAGGTTTATCTAGCATGTAAGTTCCACCATAAATAGCGGAGAGACGAGCAAAGCCCTGAGGCAGCTCTCCCAGGCCATACATGGGGTAGAGGTATGGAGACTTGCCATACCGTGCCAAAGAGTCAGAGTAGAGCTTGATGCGCTGAATTGTCTGGATAGCAGGCTGCTGCAAATAGTTGTCATTGAGGTAAAGGGCTAGAGCATGCCCAGTGAAGTCCTGGGTGTTTTTATCAAGACCAAACTTGTCGTACAGCGACTGCATGTTGGCGGTGCTAGGGTCGAAGTCCTTCCACGTCTTAGAATCCTCCTCCTGGAAGTCCTGAACGTAGATCAGAAAGTTGCGGAAACGCCTCTTTTCGAACATCCCCATTAGGTCCGAGGCTAAGGCCTCCTTTTGATCGACGGGGACCTTGGAGATCTTGCCGCCCTTGTAGACGTAACTACCTTCGCATGACTTGAACTCCAAGTATCGGGTGACGCCCGTATGGATAAGCAGTTTGACGAGCAGCCCGTTGGCCATCAGGAACTTAGGGATCAAGTCAACATTCCAGTCGCGGCCGCGGCCGTATGTCTCGTCCGGCGCCGGTGCGTTGAACTTGGCGAACAACTCTTCTAACGGGGTAATTGACGCAGACTCGCCGCCGTAATATTTGTTCCGATCAATGTGCAATACCTTCTTTCCGGAGACGGACAGCATCCCGCTCAAGATGCATTCCTTCAGGCCGGTGCCCAGGACGATTGCGTCGTATTCTTCATCCATTATGAATCACAGGTATGGAAAACTACACCCTTTCGCGACAAAACTCACCAACACCAACCGGGATGATAAAATGTCAAAATGTCGGAACAAATATGTCTGCCGCCGCCGCGATGACGTGACAGACGGAACCATTACGTCTAAGAAACAAAATATTCTATGAACTTTCAGTCAGTTATGATTTTCTGTAAAATACTGAAAATTTACATAGTGACATATTCCAGATTTTCACAATAAAACATTTTTGGAAAATTCTACGTGTATTTCGATACATACAAAAAAAGAGTAGTTTCTGAACGTAACTTTTTTTCTAATGTCGGCCAGCCTGTCAACTGACAAATGTAGTGTTGTGCTACAGGTGATAAATAAATCATCGCTTTCATTGAATAGAGTTCATATAGTAGAATCGAGTTATAATGCAAGCCATAGCAGAAATTAAAGAGTACAATCGACAGCAGATCAATCTTGACAATTTCGATGCGAAGTTATCTATAACGAAACTAAGCAGAGTGCATGCGTGTAAAAGTTAATGTGTAAAAATATTTGGCTAAGAACTTTTGACTTTGTTAATTTCATGAATTACTTTGTTTATTTCGACCAAATAGGGGATAAAAGGCAAAGGGCAAGATAAAAAGTACCCGAAACCGGCGTGCGTGCATGCAACGACTAATGAATGTTGAAGAAGCGAAAGCGATCTGTCAAGATCGAAGCAAGTGGCAGTCCCTGTTCTCTGCCTACCCCTCTGGGATACAGGCGTGAGTTTATGTTATGGTATGAATTACAAAAATCTAATGCTTTTTCTCAAAAAAACATGAATTGTGTTTCAATAACTAAAATAATCTAAAAACCTATTTGTAAAATTTCACATTCAGTTTTTATATTATTTTTTTGCCAATCTCTACGTCACACCTTCTGTGAGAGAGAGATAGAGTAGATATGGGCTTCATAACTACACGACCCCATCTCGGATTGGCGAAATCAAGCGCTAACGCATGTAAATACTTCGGTCACCGCAGTTTTGAAGGGTTCACATTCAAAATCTGGAGTGTACCAATGGCTTTCTTTTCTAAGTTGCATGCATAAATATTCGAAACTTACCTTGTCAAAAAGTTTTTGACCGATATTTAAAATTCATGCAGAATATACTTCTCAATAATATTCTCTAATTAATATTGATATCTGTATTGTAAAACATTTTGTAAAATCCAGTTTAAATTAAGACTATTAGAGTTAAAGTACAATTTATATCAGATTTTTATCAAACTTTGGGCACTAAAAAGGCAGTGAAACATTGTAGCCTCCATTCCAATAGAGATATAATTATATATTTTTGTAACAAAAAATATCTGTTTAATAAAACATAATGTTTTATTAAACAGGGTATTTACCCTATCTGCTTTAGCTATACCTACATAAGTGAAAAATGTTCCATAGGACAGATAAGTCCATACCCAATATTGTAAAACGAAAGATATTTATTACCTGTGCCTGTATTTTGTCCAAATAAATAAGAACTAAAAAGGGTACTTATTCAAATAACCAAAAATTGAGTGACACGGGTGAGAAAGAAACATTAGAGACATAACATGTAAAAGCACAACCCCGCACCACATGTGACAATTAGGTACATAGCTAACTTTAAAAAAATCAAACACTGTAAAATAATCGATGTAGGTATGTACAAAATTTTGTAATTGAAACGTTTGTCCATCTCTACTTGCCCTGTCAGCGGACTCTGCATGCATGAGCGACAGACAGGGCCGAGTGTTCAGGCCAGCCACCTTCCGTGAGGCAGTCAAAACAGTCTTGTTTGATGTTTTATTTCACGATGTTTTTGAGGAGCAATCTCGCGTATGTTCCGTGCGTATTGTTTGTATTCGCTCGGTGAAATGTTACAAATGCGGTTTAAATCTAACGAATCACCCATGGAGCAATTTATAGTTCAGTGTAGTGCTTTCCCTGGATAAAAAGAAAAAGTATGTGATGTGTAAAACGGTAGATTTATTGAAAGTCTTCAAACCATATGTTTGGTTTATTCTCGGCACACTTTTCGCCTTTTTCCATAATCATATTGTGAAACGGCACACAGTGAAACGACTGTTAATCTGCAGTTTTTAAATGAAAGGAAAACGAAGACGTACTGTTTCTCAGATGATCAAAAATGTCAGCAGAAGGAAGCGAGACTCCTTCGATTGTACCAAGTTTGCCGGGGGCACCGGAGCAGACGTACCTTTTCCCGAAAGCGAAAGGGCACTCGAGGTCCATAAGTCATGGCGGGACGCCGATGCTGGCCGGAAACCTGGCGCCGGCGTCGGCGCGGCCTGCGCCGCTCAAGAGCGCACTGCGGGGCCACCAGCGAGCCTTCTCGCATGGGCAGATCGGCGAGGGCCCGCGTGTGGGCTCTGGGCCCGGCCACAGTCGCACTGGCAGCCGCACCGACTTCATCCTGCCTCCTGGCCATCGCGACCAGCCCGCTGCGTCTACGCAGCCACGCCTGAGCTCAGTACGCGCGCACCACTCGCGCCAGGAGTCCCGCTCCGACTCCATCTACACCCTGCGCCGTGACTCCGTCGTCGGGCCCTGGCGCAAGGCCTTCCTCTGGATGATGTGTCGCCCCACGCCCGCCGCCATTGACAACCGCAGCCTTATTGTGATCCCCAACCACTTGGTCCCTGACAAAACGCCTACCAAAGAACACCCCAATGGACTGAGATGCAACAACACAATCAGGACTACCAAATATACACTTTTATCATTTATCCCTAAGAACTTGTTTGAGCAGTTTCATAGAATTGCAAATATATACTTTATATTTATAGTGCTGTTAAACTGGGTACCGGCAATCAATGCATTTGGCAAGGAGGTGGCCATGCTTCCAGTGTTGTTTGTGCTTTGTGTGACAGCAGTGAAAGACTTGTTCGAGGACCGCAGAAGGCATCTCTCAGACAAAAGGATCAACAACTCTTTCTGCAGAGTCTACAAAAAGTGAGTTATATTTTCTGCTTATTATAATTTAGTGTATTGGTAAACTTTAAAAACCTATCCTATTACTCAACAAGATCCTAGGTAAGTAATTGCACTATGAATCATCATCATCAGCCATTTGATGCCCACTGCAGGGCTTCCCGGTCTTGTGCCACCCACATCCAGCGACTCCCCGCCACCGTAACCAATGATTGACGCACTGACATCTCAGCTGCAGCTGTTATATATTAAAACATATGACAAATTAAGACAATATGTGCTGTCATGCCACAAGTAATAGACTAAGGTGTAATTTAGTGGCTTTATTCTGTCATCTACACACTTATCTTGTAGGCGTAGGAATGGACAAAGTCAGTTAACTATGAAGACTAAGAGATTCACATGTGGTTAGTGTTTGCATAACCAAAGTAAACATTTTTTTGTCAATCCACACGGCTATGAGTACAAAATAAGTACTGTTCACACCCCAGAGGTCATCAAACCTATTACGAATCTTGTTTCGAAAAGGGGGACCATAATCTGCTGTATTAGTACTAATATGCAGTGCAATATCGAGCCATTACCGCCGACTTAGTGTAAGCGCCAAAAACTAAATTTTACAGGAGGTTTTTTTTAAATATTTTGGTACAGAGATGACGTGTCGAGCTTAGATTTTTCATTTAGTAATAAAATAAAACTATTGACTTGTGATTGTTAAGAAAAATTAAAAAACATGTAATTTTAAGACTTTTTTGGCACTTTGCGATAGCACTTGCGATAAAAATTATCCGCTTAAAGTTTCGTCGCAAGTACCATTCAGTGGCTTTAAAATAGCTTTCTAAAGACTAAAATAGTATAAGATAAAAAAATAAGATAAGGATAATTAATCTTTATTGTATTTCGGAAAGGAAAAAACATAAAATGTTATAGTTATTCCAAAATATTATGTGCCTAAATGGTTATACTGCCTCGAAATAAAAACAAACATTAGGAATTATTTATTTGAAATTCTTGTAATAAAACTGATATCAGCAATTAAACAAACTTAAACTAAGAATAATCTTTTAGAATTTCGCTAAGGAAAGCGCGACCTGAGAAAACGCGGAAAAAGTTCTAAGAAAATGTCAGGTCACGCTTTCATTATCTTTATCCGAATCGTCTTCATCCGTTTCAGCCAATACATCTGGAACTTCTCCGTCATGTTTCATCTTTAAATATTCGTCATGGTACCTTGAAGGAATTATATTTCTATTGCACAGGTCTACCAAATCTTTGTATTTAGCAGCAGAGATTTTGAGCTCCTTTTCGTATAATTGCAGTGGCCCTCTCATCACAATTGCAGAGTTTGCTCTCGATCTGATTATCATATTCATATCTAACTTGTATGTCTCGCTATCATCCGAAAATCCGTATTGAAAACTGATTACCGGATTTATAACTCGTAATAAGTTAAAACTTATTTTGATCTTCGCTGGTATAAGAGCTTGGGAGAAAGATTTCCAATTGAGAAACTCTTCATGACTCAAAACATTGCAGGTATAGCCTGTTGGATTAGTTCTAGCATTTGTAATCATTGTTGGCCACTCACTGGGAGGGAGCCCAAACTGTTTTATTAAGGACAAAGCTTTCGATCGTACTATGAATTGAATCAACGGGCATCATAGTGTGGCCATGCAAAAGGTATGTCACTTTTATTTTCTTTATGTCTGTAGCTGCCTTCAAGAAGTGAAATATCATGGATATCATAGCACGATTTCTAATTTGGCCAGCACAACTATCTGCAAACAGATGTACGACACTATGGGTGCCTCTGACGTCCAACATGTTCAAATACTTATAAATCACAGTAACGATTTCGTCACAACCTCGTTTACCCTGCGTTTCACCCCACAGTAACAGTATCCGCATCTAGTACCAGTAGTACCACACATAAATGCTTTTGTTTGTTGTTTTTGTTTATAGCAAACGACTCAGTAGTGATTTACTTTGTCGCTTGCGATAACAAGTGTGGTCGCTAACGTTGTCAAATAATGTTGTTTTGGTAACTTGCGATGAAATTATCTTTGTCGCTTACGTTGTTTTACAGGGAATAGTGTTATTTACGATAAAAGTCACACTTTCTAGAACATTAAATTGGTGTATTTTTGGGGGGAAATCTCAGTGTAGCTACGTCCGCCAGTGTTCAAAATGTCGTTTGCGATAAAAACCGCAAATTATGTAAAAATGTCGCTTACGATAAGTCGGCGGTCAGGGCTCGAACATCCTGATATAAATGTTTTTTTTTTTTTCCTTCCGGAGTAGATATTGGTATTTCCCTAGGTTTACGTAAGTTTATTATTGTAAGATAAGATAAGATAAGAATATTCTTTATTGTACCAGGAAAAACACAAACATGAAATGTTTACAAAAATGCAGTACAATTGTATTTAATCTTCTTCTTGCAATACCCGTCGCCAGTCTCTTCAGTACCAAAGGTTTGCTGGAAGAGAATGCTTCTTGCATTAAGCACGCCCTTATACACTTACAATGTAATTAGTGCAATAAAGAATAATAATAAATAAATAATAAAATAGATATTGCAACATTTGATATGGCCATTTAACATTTGATTTCCTTTGTATCACTATTAACTGGCAGTCCTTGAATTGCAATTATCATCTTAGATCTTAGAACTATTCATGATTGAGGTCAATCAACAGGAAGCATAATTGTTTAGAACATCTGGAGCATGTCTTTCTTCATTTTTTTTTATTCCCAGTCAAAATGACACATCTATTGTCTTGCATTAATTTGCTTATGCACCTGCTTCCTGTTATAAAATAACATTTCCACATAATTAATTATTAAAACCCCTTTCCTTTTATTCATTTAATAACAAACTGTGGTCAAAATAACACTATTTATTTTGTAAAACAACTTCAAGGCCTCCTGCTCAGCAAATTAAATAAATTATTTAACAGCTTATAGCCGAGCAAATCATCTAAAATTCCATTATGGCACGAAAAGAAGTTCTTTCATTGTAATATGAGTAGTACAAATACAGTGATAAAAGAAAAAGCAGAAAGTCATTTTAGGGAGCTATGATCATTTGGTAAGGCCGATTTGCTTTCTTAAACGAGGCTTTAGTATTTAACAAACATTTCTCATAAAAAGCAATTTAAATGGCGAATTAAGAGACATTTAAGAAGTGATACAAGTCAATCCAAAGTACCATCATGTAATATCCAGATCTACAGTAGATCATTTACTTCATCCAAGCCCTAACTTAGTCATAACTAATGTAGTAATAGTCAAAGATGCCAGACTGCAATCAGTGCGGTCCAGTTGTATCACTTCAGCAAGGCCAACTTGTATCACTTCCTAACTGGGCCTTAAGTAGTGTTTTAAAACTGACTTCTTCATTCTTCATTTCATAGACAGTTATATTCAAATGGCTTCTTTTTAGTGATATTTTAGAGGTGATACAAGTTATCCTTAAGTAGTCACTGGCGTATCTGGGGTTATTCTCCAAAGGGGACCTAACCCCTGAAAAGCGATGCCTAATCGACACAACCTTAGAAAATGGGGGGCTGACGATGACAATTCTGGGGTGGGCAATGCCCAACCAGCTCCCCGACTATCTACTCCAATGACTAGATACTTTATATGGAATGAAATCTTAAATAAATAATGGAGAATAGCCTAAATTCGACTCTAACGCCCTTCACTTGGTGATTCACATTCGCGTATTTGCCGTCGATTTATAATGCCGATGCCTCACTTGGCCCCTCGTATTTGTGTATTTGGAAAATATGAACCATCCATTGCCGGGTATCTGACGAATCTTTAGAACTGATTGTGTAAAGTATGCCTCCGAATAGTCAAGTGAAGCATTGTACATTGCAGGTTTTACAAAATCAGTGCTAAAAATCCGTCAGAAAACCCATCCATGGATGGGTCATATTTGCCAAATAAGAGAAGGTAAGCGAGGGACCGGCTTAAAAGCTTGCGACACGGAATACCTATGAAACGTTACCGAAACAAGGGGTGGTCTTAGACAATTTTGAGCTGTGTGGGCCGTCTCCCCCTATCTACTCCCGATGGAATCCCAAAAAAATACCAAAGAATAAGCTCAATTACATTCTGAGAGCCTATGATACGAAAAATAACACGTTAACCACACGAGCACGCCGTTATCGGCACGCACACCTCGTTACGCTCTTTGATATCTACTATAGATATCTACTACTACTTTCCCTAAAATGTATTTTACGCTGTACATTCGGTATGCCTGTATTGGATCAATGAATAGTTTCAGTCATTGACAGTCCACTGTACCCAGCACTGGATTAAATATGTATATGTATTTTCTGTCTTTTCTCTGTCAGCTGCTCTTTTATCTGCCAGCGACACTGAATTCGGACACTATTTGTGAATTCTAACTCTGTTCTTACAATAGATATCTCAAAAATACTATTCAATGATCTGAGGTTTTTGAGGATTGCACATCATACATGTTACTTCGATGATACAGAGTAGCTTGAACCATTACTACTATGGAGCATAAAAAAAAAAAAAAAATTTACGCGCACGCGCGGCACTCTTTCAAACTAAAATAATCCTTTACTTCCGAAGTTAGAAGTTGCAAAAAAACCCCCATTCCCTTGACGTGCCCGTCGACCGCCCATCAGCCGCCCGTCGGCCGCACGTCGCCTAACGCTAGCATTTTAGTCTCCAAGTTTAAGAATATTTGAGGTTTATTTTAGTTTGTATCGTTACGCCCGCACATCACTGGCCCGTTGTAACGTGGATAGTCCTATTTTCGCGCTCTGCTATTGAAGTGCGGAACGGAACTTCTATTATACGTTTAATTCCATTTTCACTGTGAATACAACTCAAATGCCATATGTCTTAGTGTATTATTCAGGTGACAGTGGCGCGACGGGAGCTCATCCATGTTTCATTATTGTATGCTCTGCTCACATGTGTTTGTATCACGCGCAGTGTACGTGACCCCGCGTGGCCAAAAGCATTTCTTTTACCGATAACCGCTTTTACTGCTACAGACCTACTCGCGAGAAAGATCTGTTTGATAATATCACCGATATCGTGGTCACATTTCGGATCGTCGCAAATGAGGACTCTTGTGAAATTTGCAATTCATCACCTTACTTATTCTTCTTATGGTGCCTCTCCGACAAGCGAAGGTTGGCAATCACCTTACTAAAGAACCTTAAAGCCCCAATGTCACTCCTGGTTTTGATGAATGTTTTTTTTTATATAGCCTATTCTACGGCTTCTCTCAGAGGGAGAGTACGGGCTTAATCACCACCCGTTCCCACCGTGGATTGGCAATTCCAAGCGCAGAGGTGTGTGAACACCTCAGACACTCAGGTTTCCTCACGATGTTTTCCGTCACGGTTAGCGAGTAGTATTGCTACTATAACTTCACAAAATTAAAAGTACGTAACTCATTAGTACATGCCGGGATTCGAACCCACGGCCTCCCGAATGAGAAGCCGGCGTTCTACCCATACTCTCCCGTAGGCTAAAAAGAGACAAGATTGTAAGCGGACACAAAATCCGAGTCTACGCCTGTCATCTTAGCCTGGCTGGTTTCCACTATACAGGAAATCTAGATTCGACAAGCTCACAAGTGATTATAAAAACCTGCATCGGAATTTAGCACGCTGAGATAGCGGGAAAATGTTTAATTAGTTGGACTTCCCCCACGTATCTTTAACCTTAAAGCCTTTTATTTTGTCGACATTTCCTGGTGGAGACCTTGGGCTAAACACGCCACATGTGGGTCTGATGGCCCATGTTCATGTCCTAATTGCTTGTTTGACCTACATTTCGCTCGTCCTAAACGGACACATGGCCTAGGCCTGGATTCTCTTACCCCCAGTTTCTCGTACACTGACAGTCTGTTAATCTACTAGGGCCTAATTATGCGTAGCAAATCCTGGGCGATTCCAATCATCTAACTATCAAATTCCATACTAACTTGACAGTTAGACGATTGGAATCATAATATCGTCGTTCATATCGCAAAATGGCACATGTCAAAAAAATACCATTTTTGTTTTTTCATCGAAATAGTATGAAAATTAGTAAATTAGAAGAAAATTATGTTGTAATAGTATACACAGCTAAACAGACCGAGGATTACGATGTCTTGCACGTGTGACAGAATCAATTTTTTATACAATTCCGATGAATAAACAAAAATCGTATTTTTGACATGTGACATTTTGCAATATGCATGACGATATATATTACAGGTTTCAGTTGTTTTCTAACCGACTTTAAAAAAGAAGGAACTTCTCAACTTGTAGAATTTTTTCTTTCTTTTATTTAGGTTCCCCGATTACTCGAAGATCCGTGGACCGAGTTGGAAAATTCTTTTTTTCTTTGAAAGGGTAGACAAGTGGTCCCAAAGTCATCAAGTCAGGATCTGATGATGGGATCCTGGAGAAATCGAAAGAACGCTTGACATCCGGGATGTCTTTGCATGGTCAGACCTGACAGCCAAGTTGCGCTGACATGGTTGGCCGCAGCGCCACACAATTTAGAAATCTTCCGTGGGAAACCGGGTTTCCCAGATACAGAATATTCAGTCTCCAGAACTCCAGGGATTCATTGAAGTCGGTTTCTTTTATTTTTTTATTTTGTATGCCTGTTGGCCAACCGGCCAACAGTAGGTTAAGGCTGGGTTCTCCGACATTACCCCTAAATTAGGTGTTTTAAAATACAGTTTACTCTCTAATGGTTAGTATTTAAAATCTGAAAAAAAAAAAACTTTTTAATGTTCTATCTATGGCCGACGGTTATTATTTTTATGATTTTTTAAACCTTAATAGCATAAAAAAATCCCAAACATGTGTCTAAATGGTCACTAGATATGGTTTTTGATTGGCTCAACTAGATTGAGCTGTGGTGAGTTTTCGATAATAAAAATAGCCTATTGACGCCTAGACGGTTTGACGCGTGCGTGCGCGTAGACTTGAAGTGGTAATGAAAAGAAATCGACTCGTTTGTGCAGTTATCATTCTACTACAATGCATTGACTAAGTCTAGGTTCTGATTGGTTAAGAATACTAGAAAAGGTGCCACTGTCTCTCTCAGAATTTTACAAAAAGTATTCCTCGACTTATTGTTAACTCGTTTATTTTCAAGCATATATCCTGTGTAAATATTTATTTCTACGTGTACAAGAAAGTATGAAGTAAAGTAGGAGGATATATTATAAAACGTGTAAAAAATTTAATAAATCCGCTACAATTCGAGGAGATTCGCCCAAGTGTCTCTAAGTTTTAGAAACTTCATTAAAGTTGGTATTCCTTGGACATGTTTGACCTCGAACTTTGCTGGCATTTCCATCGCTACAAAATAAGAAAAGGCTGAAGGCAATAAAGACAAGAAATGTGTTCTCTAATTTCTTAGGCGGCCTTTAGGGCGACCCTGTGTTAACGATGTCCTCACCCTGCCACTGCCAGTAATCCGCGTCAGATCGTCGGTCCGATGAGCTGGTGGACCTATTTCGCTGCGTTTAGCAGTTCGTGATCTCCACTCGAGAATCTTTATACCACAACAGCTAATGCTTTTTTGACAGATAAGACTTCCGCTGCCAACTTGATAATCTTGTAGGCTATGTCGATCACCTTAGTTCTTTAACGAACATCTATGTAAGTACGAAAGAAGAATATTGACTTGGCTCTGCCGTATAATATTTCCGTGTAATATGTAGCCATCGCGTTTGAATGATATCTAAGGCGTGGAGCTAATATTGGGCCTCGTTTCAAATATGTATTTTATTTCCGCACACAGATTTATGAGTTAAAAGATACATAATCAAGGTGCTTATTCTGGAGGTGCCGATGCACATTTTCTGGTGGCTGTTGTTTATAAACGTGAAAATTGGTTTCTAGCGCTGGGTTCCTTACCTGCCGGCAATCGCAACTCACCAAGTAATCTATGTCCTAGTGTGCGGTGCCTAGGCAATGAAATTCAAGGCCACTAATGCGGTATACTTTACAATGTCGGCTACGAAACCTAAAACACAACAATTGTATTGATTGGAGCCAATGATTTGAATTGATCGATTTCAATGACGAACGGTTGATTTGACCTTCGAGGTTGACGCTTCAAGACGCTCCCCTTTCAAATTAAATTATTATCAATCGCCTTCCTGGCTTCTGGGAATCTAGTACGTAAGTAAATACATATTTGTGTAACACTCAACTTTTCGCTTTCGAAGAAATTCGGCGTATGTAGTCACCTTCTGACGTAGGCACACTACCAACCCAACCCTATTGAGTAAATAATATTAGGAATATTTGTGTGTGCATGTGAACAACTGTGCATAAGGTTGGCTCGACTACGCGTAGCCTTGGAAATTTTGCAGTAAACTAGGTAGCATCACGATAGATAAGTACCATATATAATGTTGTTTGTAGTGGGATGTCTTTCTGCCAGCCATAAATATTGCTCACTATATCTAGTTTCATAAAATTTGGTACAAAAATTTATGATTTTGATATCTTTTTTTTTTAAAAGCTAAGTTTTCTTAAACAAAAATGTATTTAAAATAACCGTAATTTAAGTCTCAGACCACATTTATCAAAAGTAGGTATACAATTTATTCTACCAATCACAAAAAAAAATGTATTGTGCGACCGAGATAGCATTCCAGACGTAACAGCAGCCTTAAATCAGCCAAATAATCTTAAAGGCGTTAACTATCACTGAATCTTTCAAGAACAAACGCCGCTAGACAGCCTTCCTACAGAGTTTTAAGGGCGTTACATACGACGAATATATTTTCATATTTTGGTATCTGTCCATTGAATTGTATGGCGAGCTATATTGTATCTTAACATAAAATATTATCGTATATCGTTGCCTTGTGTGACGCCCTTAAAAGAGAACCACTTTACGTATCTATCTACAACTAGTGTGCCATGCGTGAATACAGTACATAATCAGCGAAAGCTTTTCAATAACTACGGTAGGTACTTTACGAGTTAACCTTCTAATATAATAAAGTCCCGTAACACTCTGACGTTTGTTATCGAACTCCTAAACGGCTTCACGGATTTTTATGATTTTATTGTATATGTTATTTATGAGAATAGGTCATAGGCTAATTAATTTAGCACAACAACGTTTGCCAAGTCAGCTAGTTAATTCATAAATTCTTCATTTCAGCAACGATATAATTTTGGTATGCAATGAAGCGTTCTCTATCATAATTAGAAAATAAACCTTCCGAAAAAAAGAACGTAGCTGACATACAATTAAGTGAAATGAAATTATTTATTTCAGACCGAGATCCATATCGAGGTTCAGCAAAATAATAAATTTTCCACAGATTTTTTTTTTACTCCACAGGGCGTCCCACGGCTATGCCACCTGGAGGGAAAGTGCCTTGAATATTGTAGATGGACCATTTTACTGAAAGAAGACATTATTTTAATTTAAACTGAATTCATAGATCTTTAAATAATTACATATTTGAACCGGGAATCGAACCCGCTACACGAGAAAAAATTACCCTGTAGCTTTATCATACCGATCGAAAGGATTCATCACAAAGATGATTTTTTGCTAAATAACATAGTGTCAGAAATAAAAGGAAGACGATGAAATGAAATTTTTACATTCAGAAAAATTAAAAGCTGACATTGCCGTAAGGACTTACAACTGACATTATAATTTTAAAGTACCTATTACTAATGAATCAGTACCCACTTGAGGAGTACGCATCATTTCTCTATTATAATTTAAGTGCATGATAAAATGATAAAGAGATACGTAATTAGTAAGTAGGTATGCAATAAACCGGGTTTTTGTCCAATCAAGTTTCTGCCGTATCCTGAATCTGCCGAAAGACGCTTAAATGATTTTGTGATTATAAAGAAATAATTCGAAAATGTGTTCCATTTTCAAACTTTTATTGTTTGTTTCTGTGATTTTAATTTTAGGATTTTTGCATTGTATTGTGCATTTGTTACATAACCATGGCGTATCAAAATATTTTCGATTTAATGAAAGCATACTTTTTGAACCACAAAAACATAACATTAGCCTTACAATGGCACCGCGAAAGATATGCTGATAGAAATACACCATCTCGATTTATTATGAAACGGTCGGTGGATAATCTGATAAATTTGGGACGTTTCGATCATCGCTTACCACAACCGCGGCACCAAATGACAAACACTGAGTATGAACTCGACATTTTGATATACTTTGAGGCAAATCCTGAAAGTTCAGTGAGGGAAGGTGAAGAAGAAATCAGAATTTCGAAAAGCAAAATACACCGTGTACTGAAAAAATACAATTTCAAAAGTTACAGTTAAAAGTTAGTATACAACGGCCGGGTGATGCTGAAAGACGACTTATTTTCTGCCATGAACTCGAGAGGCTCATCCTAGAGGATCAGTATTTTCTGAATAATATTATCTGGTCAGACGAGACAAACTTCTGCAATATTGGTGTATATGTTACAGCCAAAGTAATAAATCTGGATATTATACATAATGACTGGTCATTATATATAATGTCTACTCAGTTTAGATAAAGTGATAATTAACACAAAATTAATCACATTTACTAGCAATTTTATTTAATATCATATTAATATCATAATGTAGGGTACCTATGACTTTTCCATGCACCAACCTTGTTTAAGTTTGACACAAAACTAAGTTTTTTAGTGAATTTTTTTTTTTTCGCTTTTATATAAAAAAAAAGAACTAACACCCGAACTTCGAACCTATTTTTGCTTATGTGTACTGACCTAACAAACAAAATGCGAAATATAAATTTAATCAAACAATTATTTGCTATATAACACTTGCCAAAATAAAACGTTAGCATAATAATTTATTACTTTGTCTAGTGAATTTGGCTTTTATATATAATGACCAGTCATTATGTATAATAGCTATTTAATCACTTTGGCTGTAACATATACAACCGACACAATAATCACATTTGGTCCAGGGAGAATCCCTTACATATCCGCGAGACTAATAATCAAGTGCGTTTTTCGTTCAACTGTTGGTGTGGGATTGTAAAAAAATTGAGATTTTAAGAAATGAGATAAATTATCTTCCGGTTGCTGAACGACGAAACCT
The DNA here is from genome assembly GCA_947310995.1 of Yponomeuta cagnagella. Taxonomy (NCBI): domain Eukaryota; kingdom Metazoa; phylum Arthropoda; class Insecta; order Lepidoptera; family Yponomeutidae; genus Yponomeuta; species Yponomeuta cagnagella. The sequence goes on from OX371267.1 coordinate 17,862,588, forward strand.
TAATTTTCAACAAGATGGGGCTCCGGCTCATAACAATTGCAGAACTAGGGACTGTCTCAATGAACATTTTCTTTCCTGGATCGGGACAATAGACCAATAAGATGGCAGCGGAGATCCCCAGATCTAACCCCGTTAGATTTTTTTATGGAGTTATGTAAAAAAATTAGTTTACAATATCCATTATGAAAGTGTCCACGAGCTACAAGCAGAACTTAGACGTATTATTCTAAATATCCACCACAACATAATCAAAAGCGGAGCGAAATAATCAAAAGAGTGCGACTTTGTATTCAACAGAATGGGACTCATTTTGAGCATTTGATAAATTAAATTGGTTAATTTTGAATAAAAAATGTTAAAATTCATGGTCTTCCTTTAATTTCTGACACTATGGTATTTAGCAAAAAATAATCCTTGTGATCAATCCTTTCGATCGGCATGATAAAGCTACAGGCTATCTTTTTTCTCGTGTAGTGGGTTCGATACCCGGTTCAAACATGTAAGTAATTATTTAAAAATCTATGAATTCAGTTTAAATTGTTTTTAAATTAAAATAATGTCTTCTTTCAGTAAAATGTTCCATCTACAATACTCAAGGTACTTTCCCTCCACGCGGCATAGCCGTGGGATGCCGTGAAGAATCCTTGGATGCCGTGTGTACCTAATTGTTGTAATCTATTTTGATCATAAATCCTGTATTAGTCTTTTCTTTCTCCAATTATATTGTTATAATAACTTAATTAAAATGTCAACTAACAAGAAATAGTGAAATATTAAAATATATTTAATGACAAATAATAAAAACATGACAATTTATGAATAATTTTAACACAATCCGCTTATAACACAAATTCCTCCGCGTTTATAGACATGTCTGCAGTAAGTAAAATATAAGAAAACCGCCATCCCGAGGTTCTAGGTCACTGGATGAAATTTTACCCAGTGCGCCAGGATAGCGCTATCTATCTTGTCAGCAATGACCGGCAAGGATTAGTAATAATGATAATAATTTCCACACACAGAGAGATAAGGAAAGCTAACCCCAGCCACCCCCAGCTTCGGTCACACATAGCGACTAAAGCTGGAAAAAGAGCGAGAGAGAGAATAACTTCCACATAAACACAGTCACTGCTCCAGCCTTTCTATTCATTCTGTAACTGTCCACTGTATTGCGTTAAATAGGGTAATCATTTTGACGTTTCCGAAGTGTAAAAATATGAGCTGTACTATGTATTTGACCAATCCGGACTTGGCCCCCGTGGTGGAGTATGGCCTATACCTTCCTCAGGGAAGAGACCCGTGCCCCTCGGTGGGGACATAATGGGTTGATGATGATGATGTATTTGACAGTTCGGAGTATTAACTTACTCAGACGAGTCCATACAGTGGAGAAGTTACGATACGGTGGTCCCAAACTAGGTTAGGTCCCACCCAGGCCAGAGGCCTAATTATGCGAACCAAATCATGTCGGAACACTGACGTTTGCGATAGCAATTAGTATGGAATTTGACAGACGATTGGAATCGTTCAGAATTTGGTGAGCGTAATATTAGGAGCAGGCATCACAGACATGGAAATACACTCAGACTGAGGCCAATTATTTTAATGCCTACTTGGTTTTTCCTGGATTTGTGGCTGTAACTGCTTTAATAAAATGTAGAGACTATCTGTATTCAATTCAATTTTGTAGTGATGGCTTCCCTGAGGATTCTGCCAACGGGTGAGTTACGAAAACGTAGCACCACTGGGAATGACGATACAAGTTTTTTTTTTTTTAATATATGAACTCTGTCGAGCTGTTTACCTGTAACAAAAGACATACACAATATACATTTTGATAGGTGTTAGTCGGTACAATAACAAAAACTACAATCGAATTTTGATAATTCTACATTATGAACATAAAACTTAAGCAAATGAAGAGAAAACCAACGGAAGTACGCAGCGGAGATTGGCGGGAAGGGGAAGATCCACTGGAAGATAACTGTACAATTAGGAACTGTATTTTTTACAATCGAAAAACATGTGATCTGTGGTTCCTTCGCCCAGACCGCATTCGCACAAGGAATGGTCCCTGACCCGAATTTTGGCCAAAAAGACGGGGGTTGAAGCATGCCCCAAGCGGAGGCGACATATTGTCGAGGTGACTCTCCTGCTAGCATCTCGAAATTTGAAAAACCATGGGCGTGTCGGTATGAAGTCCTGGATATTCCCATATTGGGTGACTATCTCTTTTATCCTTCTCGTGTGTTTGACACGACTCACGATAAAGCTGCTACTTGATTTCTACTTACCTAGTGTGGTTTTACAGTGACGCTTACCGTCCGCGCGGGTGGCAAGTGCGGCCTGCCTGTAAGCCATATTGGCATAACGCGGGCCCAGCGTTTTACTATGTAACGATCCAAGACACACGAAGCTCGTGGCCCGCGACGCTTACCAACTGCGCTGGCGAAAGCGGCATTGTAAAACCACACTTATTTTCCTGGAACAACAACAACTCTACAAAATGTTAAACGCAATGTTTTCCTTTAATCAGAATTTTTAGTTAGTATCTTTCCCTAAACGGCCACTTCCCTGTTTGTCCATTTTCCTAGAACAGCGATTCCTAAAGTGGGTTCCATAGAACCCTTCGGTTCCACTTGGATTCTGCGAAGCATTTGTCACTGAATTATTCACTTTGAAATTATTTCTCAGATACACTATTAATTTGGTTTATTAATGTAATAGGACAGTGGCAGTACCTTCTTGAAAGTTGAAGTGATCTTGAATTTGATGTGTTCAAATGGATTCTGTAAAATAAACTAAGTTTATTAGTGTGCTATAACATTAATAAACCTATATTGAACAAGGATACAGGAAATACATACCATACTATAAAAGAGGTACCTATTGTACCTACCAAATACCTATTAAAACTTTAAATCACCACATAGTGCCGTCCATCCATCACATCAATCGCGTGAACTCTTGCGTATTTTACGCAACCTTGTTCTGGTGGAAATCGATAAATTGCCAAGGTGTGTGCCCACTGATACAAATCCATTACGGAGTGGTGATTACCGGAGGCATTAATATTCGATGAGGGGTGTCTCAGTCTGCTTCTGCCCCTGTCATTTAGTAAAAGTACAAAAGCTTGCTTTGGCTAACAACCTTTTCGTCCATGGACAACATTGTGGGAAAAATTAGTAAATGTCATTTAGGCTTAAATCTGTGGGTGCCGCTGTAAAATTAGGTAGTTATCTAAGTTACTGCTAATAAACACTTTTGTCTTTATTACTTACAGATAACATACGTCTGTATATATGCTAAGTTACAATCTTTACAGATTTTTACAATTTATAAACCTAGGTACTTAAACTTACACTACACACTCACCCGACCCTATCAAAAACAGATTTTAATCGTGCGCAGAAATATCCCCTAAGGCACCCGTGGATTACGCTTTCTGTAACAAAATGTCCTGCAAAATAAGCCCGCGATGGGTAACCGTTCCATATTTTCATAGTCAATGCTATGTGCGCTTGCAAAGTGGGTCACCCTGGTCAAGGTTTACGGAGCAGCCTAATGCTCAGGACTGGACGTTATCATTTGCTCCACTTTTGTACAGGACTACATTACATTGACTAAAATCTCAGTGTTAACGTCTTCTCTTTTGTTGAAAGGATGTTTTGTGCACAATCTTATTCCAAGACAAAAGCACAAACATTTTCGTAAAGACACGCGACGACGCGGCATCATAATAATGTTTGAATTTCTTCGTAAATGATAAACAAACCACTTAACTGTGAACAGTTTCTTTGTAAAGAAAATAATTTACGGAAAACTAGTGTCACCTAAGTAGGTAATTTACAAGCCAGAAACCAGGAAACGATTTGCTTCAATGGTTTCACTTGCACCTAAATTGCACCAAAATAAAATATTACTACCCAAATAAAATATTCGGCGCTTTGGTGAGAACTAATTTATTTTGGCATGAATTTGATATTTTTTTTGTAAACGCAAATTTGGTGAGTATTTATTTGTTTCGGTACGAATTTATAAGTTTTGGTCCACGCAATTTCGTGAGTATTTATGTATTTTGTTACGGATTACATTTTCTTAAACCAATTTGGTAAGAATCTGTTTAATTTTGTGAGGAATTGGAAATTTTTGGTCGTCAATAGTTTATATTTTTTTTGTTGCACCCGTGCTGAGGACAATTTTAAAAACATAATTAACATAACATAACATAAATTCACGCCTGTATCCCAGAGGGGTAGGCAGAGACCAGGGACTGCCACTTGCTACGATCCTGACAGATCACTTTCGCTTCCTCAACATTCATTAGTCGTTGCATGCACGCACGCCGGTTTCGGGTACTTTAAAAACATAATTAGAGGCTAAAATTCCACCCATGCCGGGACTTGAACCCGTGACCTCTGGCTAACCGTGCTAGCGCGTCAATAGTTTGGTGAGCCTTTTTTAGACTTCGTTTGCCTGTCTCTTGTAAAAATGAAAGCTATTTTGTTTTAAAGACAACAAAATAATGCTGTTGAGGGTTTATGTTGACTAAATCCTACATTTCATTTCTAAACAAGGCGTGCTCGTCACCAAATTGCGACTTGTTAACAGCATTGGATGGCTCCACTGTCAGCTTATCAGAGATTTGTGCATAATATAATATTATTCATTGTTCATTCTTATCCCGTTAACAGACTTCACTAATAAGCTCGATTAATCGACACATTAGAAATCTTGCTTGACAGATAAGGCATGGCCGAGAACTTGAGTATTAAAAGTACTAAATGTACTAAAAGTCATCGGCTCTATTGTAGTTTAAAGTACGGGTTAAGATCTTTACATAAGTTTATATAAGGTGGTGCAGCGGGGAAGCGCTGCTAGGCGTCGTGGGATCTCTTGGGTCGGGTGTGTCCGGGCGGTATTTTTATTAATTTAGTAATGTTAGTTTTATGTTCTGTGTTTGTTGTGCCACTTCTTTGACGAAGGTTTCTGTGTAAGTTCCGATTTAGTGTTGTTTTTTTTTTCTAAATAAATGACATCATCTTTTTTCAAGATCACATTATCTAAAGACGGTATTTTCTTCTGGTGATTGCTGTTTAGAATATTGTGCGCAGTCTGTAAATTGGAGCGTAACTCTTTGCAAATAGGAGCTTCCCATATTAATGCTATACCTTCCTCTTGTGCCATCACTAATCAGTACCGCTTGGACGTTGGGAGAATCCAACGCTATTAACAACAATAAATCAACGGTTGTCAACAAATGAAAGTTCAAACTCATTAGTCGGTCGCTAGTCAAATTTGACGTAAAAGTAGCTGTGTGTTTTTTGTCAGCATGTGTTAGAATAAAACTATTTGCGATCTAACTACCGCCTAGCGCTTAATGACAGCCTGTTGCTCGGTTATGTTTCATAAAACTTTTGTAAACCTCTCTTGGGTATTAAGAGCGAAATTGGGTTGCAGTTTAAATTCACGCTAAATTACCTACATTTAAGTTCAATGCTAGTTGGAACAATTTATTTTGTCAGTAAAATAGTTTTATTAAATATTTTATTAATACAAGATTCTACGTGAAAAGTTACTTTTCAAATTATAATAAAAAATAAAGACGATTACAATAATGAACTTCAAACTCACACAATGCAGACGGCAATATTATATGAGCGAGAGTATGACTTTGTTTTCTAAGTTATGTACATTTGTAAAATTATAGTAGCAATACTACTCGTTAACGGTGAAGAAAAACATCGTTTTCTCATAAGGAAAGAAAACATAGTTTTCCATAAACACGGAAACCTGAGTGTCTGAGCTGTTCACATACCTCAGCGCTTGAAATCGCCAATCCGCGGTGGTGATTAAACCCACACTCTCTCTCTGAGAGAAGGGCGATGCCCTACAGTGGGACGTATATAGGCTGCTTATGATATATTGCGCTCATTTCATTGCTATACAGACTACGGGGCCGTTTTTGCGAGTGTGTTTTTTTATGCGTAGGGACAGGCTGCTTTCGCGCTAAACGGTAGAGCCCCTGGCCAGTAATTGAATTAAAATTATTTCTACACCTCAAGGAGTCATAGTTCAATCACATAGTCATATCACATGTCATGTCATGTTTAGGATTCCATACCCGAAGGTGCCAACGGGATTAATATGCCTACGTGTCTTTCTGCCTGTCTTCCTTTCTCTATATCAAGTTCATTTTTGCGAGAATCCAGCGAACATGTGACCTTACCTACTTAGGTATGTTATATACCCTGCTTACGAATATGCTTTTCTCATGTTCTAGTTAACCAAGTTACTCCCCACGATTCTAGTGACCGGTTGTAAGTGGGTCATGTGGCTGCGACATTGAGAGCCGAGCAAATTCAAGGAAACTTATTTACTTTACTGAGATTTGAACATAAATACTGTCGGCCATAGTCGTCTTTGTAATATTCTGCCACTGGTGGTGACATCGTATTCGTTAGCAAAATTTGAAGGCGGCGTTTCGGCCATGATAATCCTATACAAAAAGGACACTAGATTAAAAAAATGGGAAGTTTAAGAATATATTTTATACCAAACATACATGGTTTGAGCGTGTTATGGCTTGACTGATGAAAACCGTGATTATCTACAAAAAGATGTCATCATCATCAGCCATTTGACGCTCACTGCAAGACATAGGCCTCCCTCATGGATTTCTAACCATGAAGGGTTTTGCCATGGTCGCCACGCTTGGCAGGCGGGTTGGCGATAGCAGCATGCGGTTGGAATCTCAGGAAGACGCTGCTGCCCGTCTCCTGGTAATTGATTTCCTTAGTCGCCTTCTACGACATCCACGGAAGGAAATGGAGTGACGCTATTCTTAATCCGACGCCACACGGAATGTGCAAAACAATCCAAAAAAATGTACTATTACCTATAAATAAAACAATAGTATCATAAGTTTATCAAGACGAAAAGAACATTGGCTATTACAAATTCACCCTGTAGATTGGTACGCTCTCGGTCAATAACGAAGTCAACGATAACGATATCTTTGAGGTGTGTCTCTCTGGCTTGTTTGTCATCGGTTGTACTAGTTGTGGATTAGGTCATGATTGAGATCTTTTAACCCGGCTGCGAAGCAATGCGGAGCAATTTTTTTTAAAGCGCTTTGTATGTATGTTCCGTTATGTATGACCACCCAAATTTAAGTCAAATTAAAGGTATAGCGACGCCACCAGTAGCAATGAGGCACGTATAACGAAAAAGGAAAATGGCGCACGTCAACTGTCAAATTCATTCTTTAAGTACCTATCCATCCTTTAATTTTGGTGGTTTTTCGTAATTAATAAATCATAGCCGAAATCAATTAAGCCAATAACAGCATACCAAAAAGTTCATCATCATTCAGCCACAAGAAGTCCACTGCTGGACATAGGCCTCCTCCATGGATTTCCAAAAAGGCCACTTGGATGAGGTCATCTGTCCATCTTGTGGCTTGTCGTCCTACGCTGCGCTTGCCGATATGTGGTCTCCATTCGAGAACTTTTCAGCCCCATCGGCCATCAGTTCTGCGTGCTATGTGCCCCGCCCACTGCCACTTCAACCTACTAATCCGCTGGGCTATGTCGACGACTTTCGTTCGTCTACGGATCTCATCATTTCTGTTTCGATCTCGTAGAGAAATTCCGAGCATAGCCCTTTCCATAGCTCGTTGCGTGACCTTGAGGCCCATAGTGATACCAAAAAGTTGTAGAAATCAAAAAATAATCTGAACTAATTTTATTTTACATAATTTGTGTGTGAAACAGGTTTTATTTTGGTTTTACTACCTAAAATTGAGGCCATTTACCACCTTTAAAACTAATGAATTGCTTAGACGGCACTAACAATTTCCAAATTATGGAACAAAATTTGTGTCAAACATAAATATCAAATTTTATAGGAAAAAACTGCATTTTCCTGTGATTTTCAATAAGGAAAAAAATGCGGTGGACAGTGGCGGATATTTTAAAACCACTCAATAGCCTGTAGAACTAACAATTTCCAAGTTATGGAACAAAATGTATGTGAAACTCAAATATCCAATTTTATCAGAAAATACTGTATTTTCCCGTGATGTTCCATAATGGAAAGATGCCGGGCGCAATGGCAAACAGTCTAAAAATACTCAATAGCCTGTAGAACTAACAATTTCCAAGTTATGAAACAAAGGCTCACAGTGGTCCCGCCATAGATCATAGAGCTGAAATCTCGATGGTCAAATTATGATGTAATTTTGCCGTTACAGGATACGCAAACAACCCTTCTACCCCCAGGTATAAAAGAAATTGCAATAACATACACAGCACACTTAATTTTGTGCATCCGAAGTGGTAACGTTTCATTAGCGCTAATTAACGTTATCTTTACGTCGAAATTCCGATTGTTTTCAAAGTAGTTTTTTTCCGGTAGGTTCATTGTGTGTGACATTGTGTGCCATGGATATCCAAATTGAAGGTATGTACGACATTTTTGATGTTATTTTGTTGACTTGCACAATGTCATTATCGATAACCAGCACAATCAAAGATTTTTGCCTCCTTTCTATATTCAATAAAACTTTTACTTAGGAAGGAACTAATCCCCAAAGATGAATAATCTCTTGTTTGTCTACTTTTCAAAAGACCAACATCTAGGTACGCCAAAGTACGCCGAGGATTGCTGTTGGATCATCGAAGGGTCTAGGTCGTGTGTAGGTAAATTTGATGCTGCAGGTATCTTTTATATTTTTTGTTTTTTTTTTTTGAGGGTATCACCCTTCGGTGTTATTTTCCCCTGATGCTTGTTCTGAACACCTGGTTTTCTGTGACGAATAAAGGAAATGAAGCAGATAGATCTCGTGAAGTGTTTGGAACGCTAGCAAACTCTTTACCGGACACTGAAAATATATAAAACGTTTACTTGAGAGATTTAATTTATAATCTGTAAACAGTTTGCCGCATATTTGAAGAACCTGGAGAGATCAAAAGCTAAGCCGATTGCCAATACGGTGACTGGTTAAGTGAGATCGAAGTCTGCATACTTGGACGATCTGACGAAGCTTTATGCAAATATGTATATGTAATTTGAAAAGTAATTTACACACATACAAATATCATGTATAGACTTTGTTAAGAAGTTGCAACTTAAAAAGTATATAAATACTTTTAACATAATATGTAAATAGCACTTGTTTTACATACAATACTATGTTCTGTTACACATTATTTTGTAAATTGTATTAATAATATACCAATATTTTCTGAAGTATTTATTTGTAATTGATACTTTTAGATATAATTAATAAACAATTAAAACCAATTTTTGTTGTTACAAACATACTTTCTTATTTTTTAGGATGTTTTTTTAATACACATTTTTATTTTGCTTTCACAACTATTTTTATTTCTGTTTATAATCCTTGACATTCAAAACAATCATTTTCTAGGCAAAATTTTATTTCATTGTTAATCGAACCCGGAACCCCCTATGACCGCCCTTCTTAGGAACCGGACCACCTGCGCAAAAGTAAATGGCGTGCCGGCCAAAGACAAAACGCTGGCTCACAACTCGCGTTACCTTTTTTATTGGCCAGTGGGAGCCTTAGGCTGCGTAGAATACAGCCTAGAGGTCCGTCCACACAGCGATCAACGACACAGGTTGACAACAAAAAAAAAAATGGTTTAAAAAAGTTTACTAATGTATTGCCAAAAATCGTTTCCCAAAGTATTACTTCCCAAACTATTTTCCGCAAATTATCACTTGGCAAAAAAATATTTCTCAAAACAACTTAAAGCAAATAAACAGTTAGCAAAAGTTATTATGGCAAGTTATTGTTTACCAAATAAATACTTGGTCAAAATTCATTTTACCAAGCATTATTCAGTCAAAAGTATCGTTTGGCAAAAACGGCAGTATCCCACGTTATGCCATATCATAATGTAGGGTACCTATGACTTTTCCATGCACCAACCTTGTTTAAGTTTGACACAAAACTAAGTTTTTTAGTGAAATATTTTTTTTCGCTTTTATATAAAAAAAAAGAACTAACACCCGAAGTTTCAGGACCTATTTTTGCTTATGTGTACTGACCTAACAAACAAGATGCGAAATATAAATTTAATCAAACAATTATTTGCTATATAACACTTGCCAAAATAAAACGTTAGCATAATAAACGTTTGTCTTAATAAAACTTGACGCAGTAAAATTATGCGAAATGATAATTTGACCAAATGAATAAAATGCGAAATGAAAACTTGCTAAAGTTTCATTTGGGAAATGAAACTGATGCCATAAGTTTATTGGGAAGTAAAATTTGGCGAAAAATACTTGGCTAAACGGCGGTATCCCAAGAAAAAAATATATATATAACATAAAACAATCGTTTTTTCATTGAATTCTGAACGTTTTCTTATAAGGGCGTACATGCATAAAACATTATTTTACCAGATAACTCAAATATTGATAAACGCTTCATACATTATAAGCGTTACGTTAGGGAGTGACGTCATAGTCTAAGGTCGATTTGTATGGCGTGTTTTAGTACCACGTTGACTATATTGACTTTTCGACTTATATTATAAAAAGTATTAGTCACAGAGGATAAAAATACCACGTTTATTTATCTTTTAACGTGTCCTCTCCTATTCTATTATAGTAGTTTATGCAACTGTCATATAATGAAGGGTATTAAAACACGAGTGTGAGTTTATGAAACGAGCGCAGCGAGTTTCATAATAGTAACGAGTGTTTTAATACCCGTGTTATATGCAGTTGCATACACTACTTTATCTTCACTTATGAATTTGTCGGAGAGGTTTTTGAGATACGCAAGAATGACATTTTCAGAAAATGATGTAGTTTTCTTTTCGATCTTCCATGCCAAAAAGTTATTATATTCTTTTTCATATAATTTTCTAGATTTTTCTCGCAAAAGATTGTGAGTTAATTTTGTTGCCACTTCTAGAATATCCGGAGGCGTACAAATATCATCGTCGCTATCCATTTTTAACTTTTAATTTATTAAATTAAATTCACGCGTACGTGTATAATCACAGTGATTTTGCCGCCATTAAAATTTAACCAATGAGAGCGCAGCTGCGCGCTTCAATAAAACGCGACCAACCTGATTGGCCCTGCAATCAAGTTGGTCGCGTTTTATTGATGTTATAATGAGATTTTACGATATCGATGTGAATATTATACCATCATGTGAAATTGCTTAAATTGAGTGTTTTGTTGTCTGCGCTATAACAGTAGTAATTATAAGTCAAGTATTGAAAACATAAGTAGAATGTTACAACATTAGTGTAGATAAAAACATTTTTTGTGCAAGTTCTCCTTTGTGCGATTGCAAAGTAATCGCCAATTTTGCTGTCAGCTCCATACAAATTTTCAGAAAATAAATTCTGTGTGAGCATTACAATACTTAATCTTCCAAACCATATCTAGGCAAAAAAACGACACCTAAAAAATCAAATTAAAATGTATATGAAAGATCAAATTCAGCCCTGCGAACCACCCCACATTATATTGTACTTAGTAATAATTGAATAGCCTCTTAGCTCTACTCTAGAATTTATAACTCTATTTGTAACGCATTCAGACATTCCGTATATTAGTAAATAACATATACAGGGAATGGTTTACAAACATCGAATCGAAACAGCGAATTGCCGTATTTTATTATTTTCCTGCGTCGTACCTTAGCAATGCTTCCTTGAGATACCTCTTTCTACGAGTGTTTAATTGCTTGTCAAATTACTATAAAAATGACACACGTAATAAGACTGAGAAGTGACGCAATTTGATAACAGAATCAGTTACAAAAACCTATAATTAGTTTGCTTACGCTGGCAAGTAGGTATCCTTGAGCTAAGGCAGCAAACATGCGTTTGACACTCGTTTGCGTTTCATCCGACTGCTGAAAGAAAATGCGGGTTATGTTTTGCGGGCGTATGTATGTATGTTGTTTACTTAAGGCCACGTTGAGGCCAAACGGCTGGACCGATTTCGACAACTAAGATATCTAATTAAAGTCTACTAACGACGCGAGTGTCTCTCGCTATGTGACACACGAAGAAAGAGAAATGACGGACGTCAGGCTGTTGTTTAAACATATTGTTAGTAAAGAGAGTGACTAAAAAGCTTCAAATAAAAAATAAACCCGACTGTTGAAAAGTCTAGTTACGGTTTCATACCTTAAAAGAGAAAACGGAAACCTTAAACCCCGACATTTCGAAAAATAAAAATCTGAGATAAAAGTCATTGAACAAAAGTTGTTGCCATACACAAAATCTTACTAGGGTGTTTAAAAAGGCCGGGGGCGTAATTTTAGAAAACTGGAAACATTGGCGACTGAATCACCGTCACTCGGATAACAAGAACAAACCCTCACACCACAGAAACCAAACTTCAATAGATATCATATATTTCGAGATGGTGATGTAATTGCAACGCATCACCACGCATGGCCCTCGAACAAAACCACGTAAACTTTTAATATGTTGGCATGACAGTCAAGGAGCTGGGCGTACGATTTAATGGCTATTACATCATGATAAATTGTTAACTTTACCTATGGCCTCTTGTAACACACCTTGCGTTTGTACAGATTTTGTAAAGATCAATCGATAGATGTATAGAGCCTTGATTGATCGAACCTGAAGAGCTCTGAAAATTGCCAAGAATAATATCCTGTAAAACCATCAATCAAAGAGCCACGAAGATTAGTGGCATAGTCTCAGTGGCGCCCTCTATATTTTTTTCAATGTCGTGGAGCACGATGAAACCTAGCTAGATCGATAGAGGACAAAAAAGTAAACAAGAAATTATTAAGGTCACCATGTCCTAAAGTGGCACGTTTAGGAGTTATTGAGCTTTGAAGTTTGTATGGAATTTCCACTAACTGAGTTTCATCACTGAATTTGTCACTTGATATGAGTTTTCTCGGGGATTCAAACCTACTTTGATGTTTTTTAAAGTCTGGGTAGCTATGTCTAGTAGGTACCTACCTACTTATATACATATATACATGAAATTATAGTATTATTCATGCATCCAATTCGTTCAATTCGATTAAAATTCAAAACATGTCAATATAAAACATACAGTTTAATTAATATAGATAGGTTTAGGTGGTAGGTAGGTACCTATAAATAATGTAGATAGGTACATATCGCTAGAAACTTAAACCGCTGCTGTGTGTAAAACCATGTTCAACCATGTTTTTAACATAAATACCATTTCCTGACGTAGCGTAGTAGGTAGGCAATATCCAATAATTAGGTAGGTACCTTCATCTTCAGTTGGGCAAAGAAAGAACCTATAGACCTACCCACTGAGGTGTAATTTGTAATTAAAATAAAGAAATATCTTGTGAATTTTCCTTTAAATACACTATTTTATTTATTTACCTGATAGGATTGATGAAAAGCAGATTTATAACTCTGGTAAAAGCTCCCGTAATACCCTCGCATTGTAAGCATCCTCGCTACGCTCGGGTGCCTTAATATACGGTATCTATAATAAACTGGGTGTTTTTTCTACGACTTATTTAGCAATTTAGTCAAGAATCGGCAACGAGTCACAGGTGCCAAGCATATAGTCCAGTATTTAGTGAAAAATGATTCAAAAGTTAAGTTTTATAAAAATCTCATACAAACTTCAAAGCTCAATAACTCCTAAACGTGCCACTTTAGGACATGGTGACTTTAATAATTTCTTGTTTACTTTTTTGTCCTCTATCGATCTAGCTAGGTTTCATCATGCTCCACGATATTGAAAAAAATATAGAGGGCGCCACTATGAACTATGCCAGGCCCCATACAAAAATCTTCGTAGCTCTATGTTATTGGTTAAAATCACCAACAGAGGACGCGATAATAAGAGGAAACCTTTGGCTTTTGCATTTACGTAATGAGATGATTTATACAACGTCCAATGACACCTTCACTCACACTAAATGGGCGAAGGGACCACTCGGACGCTGCAGTGCCTGGGACATTGTTTTAGATAGCTTGCCTAGCACCTATACCATCCTGACAGCTTCGTCGCCCTAGCCCACAGGCAAGACAAGTCAATGCGTGCGGAGCCAATCAACCGCGGGTTTTCTCACGATGTGTTCCTTCGTGGTATTGATACTACAATTTCGCAGATTTACGTAACTTTGAAAATAAACAAAGTCATAGGTACATGCCAGCACTGGGAATCGAACCTGGCTTTTTCGCTTGCGAGTCCATTGTTCTACCCACTGGGATACCACCGCAGGCGAAGAAAAAACAATATTATAATAATAAAACAGCCTATAGTTTTCCTCGCAGTAAAAGTGGTACGTTTCACGAGTACGGAACCTCCCATTTTCGAATGTAGTACATAGGGATTTCGTTACATCCTATACCAGGAATTTGTTATGGTCAGCACATACATACTTTATTACCTATAAAGGTATGACTTTTTTGCCACTTCTCTTGATACTGAGTCACTGATATAAATACTTACTACTGCTAAAAGTATTGCTTTTTAGGCACTTCACTCGATATGGGTTTTTGTTAAACAAATACAAAAAGATGATGTGCTTGATCAATTAATTTCACACTTTGACAAAATGTTTGAACAAGCTACAAAAAAGTTTGGTAGGTTTGGTAAGTTCACAGGAACACGCGAACACTCCCTAACGTATATGTATAATATGTATATGTATATATTATGTGTATATATAATGCATGTATGTATATGTATGCGTAAGAGTATTGTATGTATTCTTATTATAAACATTATATTCATTCATATTATATAAGTAGTAGTATGTAGTATATGTATATTTTAAATTTTTGGGTAGTGGCTAAAAATCAGCGCTGCCAAGATCACTGCGTTGACTTGGTTGCATAATGCTGAGCCTCGACCCTTTGTCTTAATATGTCAATAAATGCTTTCTATTTCTATTTTCTCTTTCTACAATTTTTTATCAATTTATAAGTTGAATTTTTTGCTAACTGATAAGGTTTGTTAGGGTTCCGTAGTCGAAAAAGTCCGTCCGTCCGTTCGTCTGTCTGTTTGTTCATGGCCTAGCTTAAAGACGATTAGTACGAGAAAGCTGAAATTATTAACAGTCATACATTATTGATCACGCCGACAAAAAGTAGAATAATTTTTTTTAGGGTCCCCCCTACACCTAAGTTAGGGATGCATTTCTTTTTCTCGCCTACACCATAGAGTGGGGTATTTTTGGATTGGTCGTTTAGAAATATTGTGGGTGTAGGAAGATTTTATTTAGGGTTCCGTTTTTGAAATATTAAGCTTTAAAGCGCAAATTTTTGCCCGAGTAGGGCGTCCCCCCTATATAACGACGTTGATGAAGTTGTTAGTTCTGTAAAGCAGATAAAGCCCCCTCTTTCTACGGAACCCTATACTACGCGTGTCCCGACACGCACTTGGTCGGTGATTTAATTGTGTGCATGGAAGTTATTATTATTATTATAAAGGTATTGCTTTTAGGCACTTCACTCGATATGGGTTTTTGTCACTTTGACATCTTACCAAACCCTAATAAATGTATTAAACAAGTTGCAAAAAAGTTTGCTGATCAATCTAAAATATAGCCAGCTGATGAGCAGCTATCTGTTCGTGCCACTCGCCGTAGAAACTACTGGAGTTTGGGGTACCCAGGGGAAAGTTTTAGTTAAGGAGATAGGGCGTCGTCTCAGGAACCGTGGCTTTGACTACCGCTCAGGGGCATTTTTGATGCAAAGGATATCCCTCGCTATGCAACGCGGTAACGCTGCCAGTGGCATGGGTACCTATGGGTCGGATATGTCCCGGGGCGGTTTATTTAACTGACTGTACTGTACGGTGTACTGTACGGTGTGTGTGTGTGTGTGTGTGTGTGTGTGTGTGTGTGTGTGTGTGTGTGTGTGTGTGTGTGTGTGTGTGTGTGTGTGTGTGTGTGTGTGTGTGTGTGTGTGTGTGTGTGTGTGTGTGTGTGTGTGTGTGTGTGTGTGTGTGTGTGTGTGTGTGTGTGTGTGTGTGTGTGTGTGTGTGTGTGTGTGTGTGTGTGTGTGTGTGTGTGTGTGTGTGTGTGTGTGTGTGTGTGTGTGTGTGTGTGTGTGTGTGTGTGTGTGTGTGTGTGTGTGTGTGTGTGTGTGTGTGTGTGTGTGTGTGTGTGTGTGTGTGTGTGTGTGTGTGTGTGTGTGTGTGTGTGTGTGTGTGTGTGTGTGTGTGTGTGTGTGTGTGTGTGTGTGTGTGTGTGTGTGTGTGTGTGTGTGTGTGTGTGTGTGTGTGTTTTTTTTTGTTTCCTTTATACTATTTTATTTTTTATATTTTTTACATTGTGGACGAAACTCTTCGTGAATGCTTACGTTATATTTTGTCGTTTGTTAGGGTTGCTATGTTGGTTATATAGAATTTAAAAAAAAATGTTTGTTTATTAAGTATTTTATGTATTTTCGCTATGCAACAATTAAGTTTTGTGATCTTTTTTACAATATTTAATCAATTTATAGGACATCACAAACAAGGAAATTCTCCCAGACTTTGCCCTTTGTCCAAATTAAATACGGCGGCCTTAAGTGGAAATCGAATCCACGCCCTCTGTTTTGGTAGACAAGCGTGTCAACCGCTACACCAACGAGGCAGTTATAACAAAGTTAGTGTCAACTGTGAGACGTGGAGTTCTCACGGCCCTCGCAAACAAAGCAAGCTAAACGTTAATGTTTGAATCTACCAAAACGTTTGCTGAGTAAGGTGAAACTTAAGCGCTTGCAGTCACTTATCACACATAGCCAATAGATTTGGTAAGGCAGAACATACAATGTACAGGTTTGTCAATAGCTTTGCTTGTAAAAGGAACTCTTGGTATTCAGAGTGTTATCTTATCGAACCTTGTCACATTATCGTGCATGCAAAATTACCTTCACAGTAACAATTATTCTGAATTCAAATGAAAATGGTATACGCTAGGCAAACTTGCAAACGTGGTTAAAAGAATCATGAAACTCGTGTGTTAGCCTTAACCTGTTAGATTGTGACCTTGAAAAGAACCATTGTCATGGTGGCTCGATCGGGTCCTTTAGAATTCTAGAGATTAATCCATCTACGCCTTGATTTCATACTAAGTGTGTTGGTATTGGTAATATTATAGTTCCCATAATACGCGGCAGTAAACACCAGAGTTGGCGTGGAAAATCCCCTTGTAAGCCATGACCTGACCATATCCACTTACAATTTTATTAGGTCTCGCGAACTAAAGTACCAATAAACTGGTTAACCGTATTCCGACGAGCGATGAACGCGGGCGTGGATAAGGCGCTAAATCTAGAAAAGCAATAAAGCAAGGTAGCATTCTCAAGGTTGGCATACTGCCCAGCAGCTTTCAGACTTACGACCTAATATGCGAAATTGGGTAAACTCGTTTGATTTAGAACTGTGTAATTGAACTGATGTTAAATTTTGTATTGAGTTGAGAAGCTATTTCAACCTCGTAAAGTAACCAGCCAGCTCTTATCGCGTGCGACATAAATACTGGGATTGTGTAAAAAGTGTTTGACCTTACAGGCAGTACTGATTTTTTACTATTCCGTTTGAAAAGGCCCTGTGTTTCATCATCATCATCAGCCATTCGACGCCCACTGCAGAACAGGCCTCCTTCGTAGTTTTCATAACCATGAGGGGTTTTGCCATAATCGCCACGCTTGGCAGGCGGGTTGGCGATCGCAGTATGCGGTTGGAATCACAGGAAAACGCTGCTGCCCGTCTCCTGGTAATTGATTTCCTTAGTCGCCTTCTACGACATCCACGGAAGGAAATGGAGTGACGCTATTCTTAATCCGGCGCCACACGGAATCGCCCTGTGTTTATTCGTACTTAATTTTCCAATTTTGCCACACAAAAGCGAACACTTTGCCAAGAAGCTTACCAATAAAAACGAAATCGCCGTTATTTCTGCATTCTTCGCTGCTACTGTTACAATGTTCAAAGAAATTACGTCATTTCATGGTCCATAAAGTCCTTTGTATTTTCAATGTATCGCCCTCGGCCTAAGCTAAAGCAACATTTGCAGGGAACAGTAACAAACTATCTAACTTGTTTATTAATTAAAGACATGAGCAGAGCAACCACTCCCATGTAACGTACGTAGGTAGATCACAAATAGCAGTTTGCACCTTGCCATTCTTTTTATTCCTTTCTGGGTTATTTACCTATTTGGGTATGTGGTGTAGAGGTAAAGCATAAAATATTCACAAGTCTAAGTGCTACTGTGTAACCTTTCCCATTTATGGTAATCCCAGCAAAGCAGGATCAGATAGGACCACATTAAAACTGTTTGAAGATAATTTTGAAGCGTAAAGTCGGCACTGGAGGTGAGGCGCAATCACAGAATCTAAATTGGAACTAAATATTTTTTTCGAATTTATGGAAATCTCATACCTGTTATTATTTTATAATTTTTTATATGTAATTTTTATGAACAAACTGTTATCAAAATACTCACAATTGTCTTATTCTATTAATAGTTTCTGATTCTTACCAATAGTAGAGTAAAATGGCAAAAAATAGATTGATTTAAGCATATCTGTAGTTAGGTACTTGCTCTAACCTCTGTCAGTTCCAAATGTCCGAAAGAGACTAGCGTTATGAAACTAGCAGTCGGGTTTTTTAACAATATTAAAAACAATTATTTTCTCATAACGAGTATGTTCTACGTAGTATCACCTTTTGCTTAGTTTAACCCATCTCTAAGCGCCACATGCGGCAGTCAGCCACATTTTCTGAAGGCCGTTGTACCCGTCCGGTTCAGACGGAACGGAACGTGTCGTCGTGCGTGTTTGAGGGAAGCCGCACATGTTGCTGAAGTGGGACAACTAATTGCGATGTTGTCATTGACCGTGAGTGAAGCAACCTTATCCTTCGCAAAAAGTCGCTGCCTCGGCAGAATTCTGACATCTGCCTCGAAAACGTGCTATGCCGCGTTTACTTCGCTCCGCACGAAAGTGGTAGCCCACTCGGATCCTCGTAGATTCTTCGCTCTCTGCCTCGCGAGCTCACCCGAGTGTTTCGGTTACGTATGACCATTGTTGCTCTGGTTTTCGACAATAGAAATGTTGTTATAGTTTGACGTGTAAACGTGGACGAAGAATGCGTTTGTTCTTTTGCGGGTCCGCGGAGTGACGTGATGGAGATAAGCGGCCTTATCGAGCTGTGTACAAGACGGGCGTGGTTCATTATTGGTACAGTGCGTAGGTATTTGTGCTCTGCAAGAGGTGGAAACTAAACGGTTTTGATTTGTGTCGGTTAGGTATGGGGTTCCAATAAAAAATACAAACTTTTGACCTCGGGCGACGCCATCTTGAACTGAATGTGCCATTTTTTTTAAATAATTCTTCAATCGTTGACGAAAAAAGTGCTTAAGAATAAATAACTTGGTCTGTCTGGAAGAGATCGCTTTTAGCGATAAGACCGCCAATTGTATACGGCAAAACTTAGGCATTTAAGCCTTTTAATGTATTTTGTTTTCTGGTGTGTACAATAAAGCGTTCTAATCTAATCCAATCTTCGTAGACTTGTTTGTTTTGTAGGTCTTTTCCACGTATACAATTACAAGCCGCGGAATGTAAATATACAAATTATGAGTTTTAAAAGGATTCAATAACAATTCAAAAAAAGTCTTTTGAAAGACAAAAAGTAGACACTAAAAATACATCTTCCTTCGTTATACCATAATTAGATTCAATTACAACGAAAAATTTTTGCAAAGCGAAGGCCTTTAAATTTATGTACTGGTTGGACTATATTCTGAAGTACTACAGAGCATTCAGGGCCTAGCGTGACGTTGATAAGTGTTGTGTGTAACCGATAACACCTCACCTTTCGTGTTCATACCTACGGTCGCTAGCATGCTGACATTGTACACAGCTTGCAAAAGCTTTAAACTTCACCAGCCAATTAGCAAATAATAATAATAACAACTTCCACACAACACAATCACTTGACCTGGTCCCAAATTAGGATACCCTGTGCTATGGTAACTAGGCAAGGACACCACGAACATGGAAATACACCCCGACTGAGGCCATTTGTACAAACCATGTACGGCGGGCTCCAGTGGGAATCGACCCCACGACCTCTGGTTTAGTATTCAAGCGTGTTAACCGCTAGAAAAACGAGGCAATCCGATAAATAGCTTCCGCCTTGCTCACGTACCTTAACAAAGTTAACAAGCCATCTTTAAAAGTAGCCGGTAAGTGTTGCGTTTCTATTAGTGAATTGCCGATATTTCCTCGTGTTCGGTAACTATAAGCATGGAAGTGAACGCTAATTGTGTGCCGACTCTGTTAATTGCCACTAATTCATCTGCAGGCTGCTAATGATTTGACATTCACTGTTAAACGCCGTCCTTACATGCAGGCTCTGACTGGTTCTTATAGTCTTGCAAATATACTGTCGGCAATAGTTGTCACTACAACCTACAACGGTACTAATGTTGTAACACAAAATTTTGGCGATACGGTCTAATTGTGTATTCGTTTTTACAATCAGCTGACGATTGCATGTCACAGAATGCAAGAAGCCTTTAGAAGGTGCTAAATTATACGTAAATAATATGATCGTTCGACGTTTGTCACGCTCTACATGCTGATGAAACGGGTGGTCAATAAAACAATGCAGGTAGCTTTTACGCAGGGTTTTACTTCACAAGTTACAGATATTAATTGTGGGCGTGTGGTTATAAGCGCGAGCCAAAACAGTATGAGGGCTGCAAGCCCGAGTAAATCTCTTAGATAAAAACGTCGCTAACATAAAAACAGTTCCACACAGATGCTCGCCTAGCGCCCTTAGAGTGAGAGAGATAGATGCTAATGACATCGGCAATAGGTAGGTACCTGCTCATTCAATGTGATGAAGTTATAATACAATCTGTATACTATCGTTACTGTTTACCATAATTACCAGTATGTGATGATTTAAAGTAGGTGTTTGTAAGAGAAATCTGTAACACTACCATATTATATTTCTACTAATTGGCGTTTATATTTATGGCGTTTGTAGCCAAAGTAGAATAGATCACAATAATCGTGCTACCGAACGTAGAGTATTCCGCTTTTGCTTTTGAGGGTTCCGTAGTCCACGCGAAACTGTCGTTTGTAGATGCGTGAAAAAAATTCAGGCCGGGAATACATTCACAGGTATGTAAGCAAATTAACGAGTGATAGTCGACCGAATTATAAAAGGAAAACTTTGTACAATTTATATTAAAAATAACTTTGATGACGTAGTTAAACCGTGAACATATTAATATGTTCATAATATAAATTAAAAAACCCCTCCTTCTATTTCAGCATATTTTGACAGTATTTTGGCATATTTTTACAACCCTACACTACGCGTGGCTGGCTCGACACGCATTTGGCCAGTTTTTTTTATTTATTAGCTTGGCTGCCTTTTATTTATATCCAGAGAATCAAATCAATGGTCTAATTTTAATTGTTGACCCAGATAGGCCAGGTCTGCATCTTTTCTGCAGTGGAGAGGGAAGCAGACGGAAATAACCATCGATTTGTTTGTTTAACCGCGCCATGGTTTTCAAGTACTGTTTTGACTGGCACAAAACAAAAACTACGTTGATTTAATCAAATTTATGATGATACCTACTGTGTTGAGAAGGATTTGATATGGTATTGTTCACTCTCACAGCGAAGTCGTTCTTAGAACCTAATTGTTATAGGTTTAGTCACGATTTCTTAATACTGGCCCATATAGATGTTATTATAAACCGTGTTCTGTTTATTTAAAACAAGAATGAAACCACTGGCTTATTATTTTACATCTATACGTCTATTAGGGACCATTATGCCTTACTTAGCAAAGAAAGAAGTCATTGAGTGGTTGTTTGCATAGGATAATGATATCATGTGGTTTGAGTAACATACTTGCTGTATACCTACATTGTGAACTAGCAGAGCTGTCCCGGCGAACTCGTACCGCCACAGAATCCGTTTATAATTTAATCTAATCTAATTTTAATTTAATTTAATTTTTCATATATTATGTTCATTATATTCTTTTTGTTGCACTAACCCGTGCTGAGGACAATTTAAAAACCTAGTTGACACGGTTAGCGAGAGGTCGCGGGTCCAAGTCCCGGCATGGGTGGAATTTTTAGCCTCTAAATAGGTTTTTATATTATGTTCATCAAAACTTTTCACGGTTTACATTAATGTTTTTACAAACTCATTCAGTTTTATGGCGTAAACATAAACATGCAAAAAGAAACATGATGGCAATATGCGTGCTGAAAGCCTGAGGCCTGTTTCATAAAGCAACAAACTAAAAAAATAAACGTTAGAAATACATCGAGCTAATATGTGTGGAAGGTGCAGTAAGGTTCGTCCCAGACGGACACATTTCGACCAAATAGGGTATAGGTATTAGCGAAGGGCATGATAAAAAGTACCCGAAACCGGCGTATGCATGCAAATGTTGATGAAGCGAAAGAGGTTTGTCAGAATCACGTGGGGCAAACCCAGGTTTCTGCCTTCCCCACCGGGATACAGGCGTGAGTTTATGTATGTGTGTTGTAGCGAAACTTCTGCCGACTTGCCGACATTTTTTTACCTGGATGCTCGAAGTTATAAGTATATAGGTACTCAAAGTTATGTTTAAATACTTACAATAAAAAAAAATTGTTCCCTGGTGTAGAGTCGTTAAATCCACCTTTATGTAAATGCCAACAATGGTAACTGTAGCAAATTCAAACGATAATATTTTATGGTGTTTGCCTGTTGATATGGCATATTACACAAGCTCCATATTATTACAACGTTATTTTATTTGGGCAAATGTGCTTTAGAAAAATATTGTATTTATCAGAGCTATTGAAATTGAAACTTTGCCAACTGGCCAAGCGGAATGGGCTGGCTTACATCGTATTTTATTTTATTGAATTTCATTTCTTAGTCCCTTCCTCTATCTATAGTTGGTATTGAAGTTCTACTTAGTAAATCATAATAATTATCCTACCGACTTTACGATTTTGGTTTTTTTTCTGAGAGTTTATAAGTTTACTGAAAAAGACTATGAAGACAGAGGGACGAACGGATGGATAGACAGGAGGCTTCCATCGTCCCGTTGGCACCCTTCGGGTACGGACAATAAAAAAAATTTTGGTGGATCTACTCAAGTTAAAGATAGAGACCACTTTATTGCACAACCAGGAGAAAGAACCGCCACCTGAGACAATTTTTGCTAGTTTTTGACCCCCTCCCCCATGTTGAATATTTATTACGTAAGAATGTAAAGGAAAAAATTAACGCGTGTCGGTCGCCATCTCAGAACACATGTGTTCTGAGGTCGCCATAGAAATAGTTTGCGCATCCGAAGTCGGCGCAGTCGTGGTTGCCCGCCCTTTTCTAAAGAATAATTTTCGTGTATTTTCATGTTTGTGACGTCCTTGCCTGGTTACCATAGCACAGGGCATCCTAGTGATCAGATCAAGTGATTGTGTTGTGTAGAAGTTATTATTATTATTTTAACGTTGTTAATTTTTGTGAGCTTACGTAAGAACTGCCAAGACTCCCTCCCATCCCCTTGTAAGAAGCAATAAGACGAGGTCGACCCCCCGCCCTCCTTAATCGTCTTACGTAATAAATGAATGGTCCCTTATTTGTACAGTTGTGTCATGTGAAATGGTTGAGTCCATTTAATATAAAATTTATGTAATCCATCACTATCTTATCAGTCAACAAATCGATGTTAAAACCCCAGTTTCAAGAATCAGATACGAACTGGACGGTGTTTAAAAGTCGCTTTGTGGTGTCTGTTCAAACGTGCTGTACGAGGTCAATGTCGTTGATAAATCGATGCAGTGGGCAGTATGCTATGATTTGTCACTGTACCTTGAAGTGGGAGTATAGAAGGTTTGAAGTTTTACGGTCAAGTGCGAGTCGGACTCGCCCACCGAGGGTTCTGTACATATAAATAGTTTAGGAATCAAGTCTCGCAGTTTTTCAAGGCTTTTCCCGAACTTCAAAGACTATTTTTATATGATTTAATTACAAATGTACGGTCACAAGGGAATAAAAATTTATATGGTACTTTCGGTTGACCTAAAACTATGAAATTTGGCAATTAATATCGTCGTATACTACAAGTACGGGGAAAATCTCAAAACTGTATATTTTTATTTAAATCATAGAAAAACAGTCTTTGAAGTTCGGGAAAAGCTCGGAAAAACTGCGAGACTCGATTCCTGAACTATTTATAATATGTATGTGGCTACAAATTTGTACGGATCCCTCGGTAGGCGAGTCCGACTCGCACTGTCCGGTTTTTTGTATAAATAAGACCGTTAAACTGTAAATTTACTGTTTCGTCTAACTCCAACTCGCGACAAATTAAATTTCAAATTCCTTTAACACGCATACAAAATTTTAGAAAAAGATATGCTCCTTAAAATTTACAATACTTTGGCATCGGCATACGATGACGCCTATGGCACTTTCGCAGTGGCACTTTCGTAAGCGCTTCTCTCTTACAAAACTGGCAAAAAAATCGCTGCGTCCAACGCATTCATCTTGCATGCGACTAGTTACCATGGTCCACAGTTAATGTGAATCATTTTTCTATAATCAAGTGGGACTTCTAATAACTCCTAAACTACGTATTTTGTAATCATAAACGGCACGACTTCACGCCCAGATCACCAAACAGTATAAATCGCACTGAGCCCCGACCGCTGGTCGTGTACGTTCGTGACCACGACCTACTCTTGGGATTCACTAGCGAAGTGGGGACTCCAAAGTAATTGTTATTGCTTTTTGTTTGTGCTCGATTGTGTCAATAAAAGTGTGACTAGGAGATGCTAGGAGGAGCTAATGCGTTGCTTTCGTATGTCAATATTGTCTGCCCTATTGTTTGCATGACACCTTCCGCGTTTAAAGCTTGTCACAGACGGGCTCTACTATAGTATAGGGCGACTTCAATACGATATCCAAACGCCCACACAGGCGGAGTGGACAGCACATCGTTCTATGCACTCTACTATGTTACGTTCGGGTGTCTATGCAATAAAAATGTAATGTTGGCCTGCTATCGACTGTACGCCTATAAATCGTTCCCTGCATTATATTTGTACATAAGTATAGTTGCCTCTAAAAGTTGCGAGAGAATTAGATAAGTATAAGTTGCTATAGTCGTTGCTACGGATATTGGTAGTTGCGTGTGTTTATTTTAGTTATTCTCCATTGGATGTTGCGTCTAATACAATTTAGGGATCTTAACTTCTAAGATAGTTAAATCTATCTTTTCGCCTTTTAAAGCTACGTCCATTCGGTGCGAAAGGCAGTAACAAAATGTTATACAATATTGTCAATATTTACATGTTTATATTATTAGGTAATCAATTGGATAGCAAAATTAAATCTCTTCAGTAAATCCCTTTATGTGTTTTGACAAAATATTTACTTTTACTTTTACCTGAGTGTGATAAAGCTTATTTTCCTAATTAACTCTTGAAAATCGCGGTGTTTTTGAGTTTTACGCCTCTCTCTCACTCTGTCTCCTAAAATCTTTAATGATATTACTTTCGTTGTTATTTTATATGAAATGAGGGCCTGATGATGACCAGCACAAGATCTTCAGTGTCTCAAACACAGTTGCAACTGGAAACCTAAAATTTGAGATAATATACCCGGGGATGATAAGGGTTGTGTCGGGTTTTGAAAATTCTCCATTTGAATCGTGTGATTTTAAAACAACACATGTCCTTTCAGGAACTTGTCAGGAAATAGAAAAAAACTGTTTTATTTAAATACTACTATCTAAAACAGCAATATTTTAGCATATTATGTTAATTTCTATATGAATAAACTACATTTTTTTCTAATGTAAATAAATGGTTTGGTGTAAATAATTTACAAAAAAAAATATGGACAAGTGTTATTTTAAAAACACATGTGACTTGTGTTGTTTTAAAATCACACGATTCATTTAGGTTCTTTTGGGATATAGGATAATATTTATGCTCGAGCCATTATTTTATAGTGATTTCCATTACTTTTAAGAGCATTTGAATGGCTCTCTTTACTGTTGTTACGTGGATCTAATGTTGTTTTGTCTATGTAATAGCCCGTGTTAGAACGCCTCTATAGTCTACCCATAATAACGTAAGCAATAAATTGTCTCATTGAAAACCGTCGCGTCGTGGGTTAACAAACCATTTGACCTGAAACTCAATCACACCCGATTCTCCGCACCAAAATAATAAGTAGTATGTTTTGGTTTTATGTGGTCTTTCAAAGTTACTTGTTTCCTTCAATTTGTATAAAATCCAACACTTGAAACTTCTCAAGATCTTCTATTCCCAATTTTTTTTCCTGACTGAAATATAAATAAATATTCCGTTAAAACTCCTTCTGTGTAAAAAATGACGTATTCTGGTTTCGGCTTCAGTTTCATCCTACTCGTTCTATCAACATATCAAGGTTGTCCACATCCTCGTTCAGTTATATATTCTGCTTTAAGTCTGCTCGTACTGCACCTGTATAGTTTTCAAGCATTGGATTTTCAATCTATGCTCATGGTGCTTAGTGAGCACTTGGCGAAGTGTTCAATACTGGTATGAAATGCACCAGGTAACCTAAACCCTGACTTCGCGGCTATTCGAATCAACACTATACGGGATCAATTCAGCAAATCACTTCATAAGAGTCTCTCAATTATAATTCATTGCGTATGCGCTCAACAAGTTCAACCTTCCAAAGTCTTCCGGGATCCCCGAAGAACCGATGAAATTGGACAACTAATCAAATATTGAACACTTTACGAGCGAAGAAACTGCTCGGTAAATTGACTCCAAACCATCTGTCCCGTGTTTAAATGCAATCTAATAAAACCGAAATGAACCTACGATCAAGGTTACAGGGGCAGTTACGATTTACAACGTGGCTTAGTAAGAGAATCAAAGGTTTAAATCAGGTATAAACCCCCCAGTAAGAAAATTGAAAATTGAGACCTCTATTTGCTTGGTCTTATTACAAGCGTTCTTGTCAAACTCATTACTTAAATCATCACTAAAACTACATTGTGCTCGTAGATTTCACAGTTTGACAGGTCACTTCGCTTAGCTCAAACAATCCAGCGGCCTTGTAACGTGTCGCTTACCTGTCTAAAAGCAAAACAAAATGGACACGCATGGTGTGACAGAGCTGAAACATAATCATTCTTGGCTTTTATCCAAGTTTGCATGGATTGGAATTCCAAAAGGAAGGATACACGCCGTAGATTCACACTTGCCGATCTCATAGTCCAATAAAGATTTCCCGTTTCTTAGACTGTATTAACTATACCAGGAGCTGAACATACTTTTTAGGGTTCCGTATCTGAAGGGTGCTAACGGGACCCTAATACTAAATATCTTATGCCAATGAGGTGATAACGATCTTGACACTATATTTAAGAACTTATGTACCCGATTTTACATTACTTTACTAATGTAAAGCTCCACAAAGCATCTGCCCTGAAGGTCCATTATACAGCTATCAGGACCTCTAGGACGTCTCCCAGTTACGCCTATTTCCCAATTAGCCGTTTGAAATCCAAAAAAGAAATGCAATAGTTTCTTTAAGGCTGATAAAAGTGTTCCGAGGTTTTGCTAGATAATAAAATTACGATAATTTTAGATATAATATACTTTTGTTTTGCTGAACTGAGTAAAAACGTATAAACTAAGTGTAGGTAATTACCAAAAATATGTCTTGAATGTCCGTAAAATGTAAATAATTAATTAATCATTTTATTATGGTAATTAACTTTTATTAGCAAAAATCTCAGACCAAATTTATCAAAAGTATGCAATTTTTTTTTACAATACTTATAGCACGTACGAGCGAGATGGGTGACAGAATTAAGATAGCCTTAATAGTCGGGTATTGTTCTCATTTGGATGAGACTGCTCGGTCAGTCTAAACCAGTATGGTCTCATACGTATCACACAGTAGCTGCAATTTTGTGTAATAAACTTACCGGTAAATATAGTGTTCTAATTTTACTCAATGTACAAATTCACTTTGTTCTCTTAGCTTCTACGATTAGACGCCGATTCATCATAAAGGCGAGAGAGAACAGGTATATCTTTATTCGTTCTGATTTCAGTATGCACCAGATATATTTGACATTGGCAGAGGATTGTGAAAACATTCTTGATACGTGATACCGTTTCGAAAATATTTCTAATCGTACCTACTAAACTTTCGTGTGTGTACGTGGCGATAGCAACTTACATTATTTACCTATTTAAAAAAAAACAGTAATTAAAATCGTTGGTGCAAATTAGTTTTGAGTATTTTAGTAAATGACTGACAGTTTAAATAATTATCCACTGATTGTCGAACGACGACGCAAGTTCTTTTGGAATGATCCTCTATCTGGCACGCAAAAAAATTCAAACAATTGTCCACCCCGCGCGTAGCGGATGAGAGCTTTATGGCATGTCTCTTTGTCTATTTCTCATGGGCGAGATTGGCTTTATACTTTACACCGGGGCAGATCTTTTTCTTCTTCTTCTTTCAGTTTCCCGTACTGGAGGTGGGCCATTAGCTCTGCATATTCCTCTCTTCTCTTTGTCCATTCTCTCATGTTAGATCAATAGCTCAAATGTTAAAATAACAGGAGAAGCTTCAACCATATTTCACAGGCAGGCAATTTAACGTTTTGGAAAATGTGGATTATTTACCGTAGTCGGCATAATTGCTCCATTGCCATTTAAGGTCACGATCACAAAGTAATGTCAAGATCTTGTACCTGCGCATTTTATTTATGCAATCGTATCCATGGTAAATGGATCGTGGCATACCGCGGAATTCGCTGCAGGATCTCAAACACCTGAAGGTCACACCGCGTCCGGTTTGCGACACGATTCAAGTCATGACACAATGGAAACCCGGGGGAATAGACCCGTTAACAGGTTTTGCATTAGAATAAAAAAGTTATTTAGTAACAGAAGACTTCCGTAAAAGTGTACGAAAGTAGAGTAAAACTACTATAATATGATCAAGCAGGCTGTCCCACCGAGTTCCACGGGTTTCAATCATTATTATCATTGCGTTACGTAGTTTAAAAGCTAAAGCAGTTGGGAACGTTCAATAAGCATGCGTTGCTTTGGCTTAGAAAATTCACGAAAATATATTCGGCCTGTACGTAGCTTTGTGATATATGAGGTTTAATGTTCCTCTGTGCGTTTCTCTCTCGTGTTTCTTGCTCCATCGGTCTCTGTAACCTCGTTTGCAACGCTCGATACTTCCTGGTTATTTCTGGTTACCTAGTACTTTTGTCCTCTTTTTTATGTGTCCTAAAAAACGTGTTGCTAAAAAAAGTATATTGGTATTATTTACTAATAGACACTATATACAAACTCATATTGAGGAGTCCGGACATGATAAAATTGGCTCTATTCTTTGTTGAAAGTCACGGAAATTATTGAAAGAAAGCCTTCGTTCACGCTAAAAACTGGAGTCCAAAGAGAAGATAAATTCTCTTTCGGATTATGCAAATCTTTAACGATATACGAGTACGTGCGGGGCAAGCTAACTCCATCTAATAATGTTTAAGCCATTACATTTTAAATTAAATTTTAATCAAACATTAAGCGTTATTGGCCATAAAAGTAACACAAAATAATAACCGTAATGACCTTGCAAAGCCTGCAGACCTACAGTTTGTTTGACAAGGCTCTATTACACTGATGAATGATACGGAACCTGATTTGACCTATACAAATATTGCCTTCCTATATCAGCTAGAGGTATAAGCTATCTATGCTGCCATCTGATGAAAGATGCTGTAAGCAATTTCTATTGAATACCCCGATGTGGGTCAATTCTTTTCAAAAGAAATCTCTATGATGGATCGGGCCTAATTGTTCATCTCTCTATGTCATCATGTCACGAGCGTTCCTTCTTTCAACTACTCGCGTAGAATACAAACTCATTATTTATACTGTAAGAGTTTGCGCAGATACGTTGTCCACAAACAACCAGAAGTCTAAGTATGCTATCAAAAATACTTAGATCTTAAGGCTGGGTCCTCCGACGTTTTACTCTCTAATAGTTAGTATTTAAAATCTGAAATATATATACATATATATATAACATTATTATATTACTTTTCAATGTCCGTCTAGGGCCTTCGGTCATTATTTTTATGATTGTTAGGGTTCCGTAGTCGACAAGGAACCGTTATAGTATCGCCATTTCCTTCTGTCTGTCTGTCTATTTGTCTGTCCGTATGTCCGTCCGTCCGTCCGTCCGTCCGTCCGTCCGTCCGTCCGTCCGTCCGTCCGTCCGTCCGTCCATCCGTGTTGGGTATCGTTGGATTGGTCGTTTAAAAATGTTGTGGACGTAGAAAGAAAATTTGTTGATTTAGGGTTTGGAAATTATTAAGCTTTAAAACGCAAATTGTTGTCCGAATAGGGCGCCCCCCCTATAAAATTACGTTGATGAAGTTGTAAGTTCTCTAAAGCTGACAAAACGTGGCCCGACACGCACTTGGTCGGTTTTTAAATTTTATTGCATCAAAAAAAAAATCGCGAACATGAGTCTAATTTATAACTCGAATTCGTTTGTTTCTCGCTCCCAGTCGCTGGTTCTGATAGTCAGAAGAGGATTTCTGACTTTCTGGTAACGGGCCAAGTAGTATCCATTTTATTGCCTCGTTCTTTCGGTGGTTAATGCTGTTATTTTAAAATTTCTATTACTTAAATTGGAGGATATGGTTGTCCAGTGGATAACAGTTGACCAGAAATTTATCCTTGACTGAAATCAATGACTACTGTTTGAGTTTATTACCAAATATCATGCAGAAGTGCTTCTGGGTTTATTTACGCTGCCTCTGCGCGTTCAACGGGCGGACTCGGTAAAAGAAAGTGTTCCGTTTGCAACAAACATGACTTCATTTGGCTTACTGTGGCAATGGCGCTCTACCACATCCGCGACGAAATTGAGATGTTTAGCTTGATAGTAAATAAATTGCTATGTTGAAGCTACATCCTGCAACTCTCTGTCCTTTGTATTAATAATTAATGCCAAAAGAATAATAACAGAGTGGCAGAGATAGCTAAGCTAAAGTAAAAAACCGGACAAGTGCGAATCGAAATCGCGCACGAAGGGTTCCATACTATTATCTATACAACATTAGACAAATATCGAATTTGAGAACAGCGCCTTCGTAATTATTACCTTCTTAACTTCACCGGTTGACCAAGAGGTTCTTGGAAACACTTTACGATGATTTCGGGTAAGGCTAAGGCCTATCTGTTCCTATATTACGCGCACCAAATCCTGCACGATTCCAACCGTCGAACTGTGAAATTGTATACGAATTGCTATCGCAAACGTCAGGATCCCGACAGGGTTTGTTGCGCGTAATTTAGGTGTTAAATCTACAAGTTAAGCAAAAATAGGACAGGGTTTTTGCCTTTTCCATGCGATTTTTGCTTTTCTGCCTAAGGACTATCAATCAGTTGAAATTAGCAGTCGAATAATATATCTGGTTACTCTCTGGTGATAGAAAAGATAAACCTTTAAACAAACAGATTGTATTAAATTAAATCTGGTGATAGAAAAGAAAAATCACAATAGTTAAACAAAATATCCTCAACCCGTAATCTTATCACATTCGATCCGCTAACAAATTCTGTGAATCCAATTTACGAATCGCCTATCGCCGTCATGATATAATGGGCAAACGTTTGCTTTGTATTTGCATTGGCTATATCAACACCTTAACAGCTTAAAGCACCTAATAAAGACTAACCTCAGAAGAAGAACTTCGGTGTCTAAGTATCCAAAGAACCCAGTGCATGGAAAATATGGAAATGGGCCTTTTAATTATAACGTAAGTATTTATAGTGACTTGAACTCTACTCATCTGTTGGTCTCGAGTCTTCCTCACCTCCGGAATCCTCCACAAATTCACCTCATTATTTCATTAGCATTTGATATAAATTTTGATAAACTATGAGATTAAATTGACATATAAGCTGTTCAGACAGGTCAGGTCAGGCCATTCCATCAGGCTAATGGAATCTCAGTGCTCGCCAGCGTCTAAGGTCTGACCCATGGTTGAGACATTAGGAGCCATGGGATGGACTGAAGTTGTATTCATGGTTACATGGCGCCACGTGGAAGAAGTCTATGGCCAGCGGTGGACTTGGTTCGGGCTTGGTTGGTTTGGGCTGGATAACAAGATAAATAGAGCTGTTGGTTCTTCTGTTAAGTTATTATGTAGCTCGGGCACTCATCAATATTTCCCACTAAACTGACTGAGCGCGCGAAGGAACTTGTCGTTAGAAAGCCATTAAATCTACGATTGGCGTCGATGACGAATGATTGACGCACCCTCCGCAAAACGTGCGCTTTCAAAAATTGTAGGCGTTACTCGTGATTTTGAACCATAAGTTTTGTCGGAAACTGAGGGATTTATGACGAAAGCCTTCCGTAAAAATCTGTTTCTTCAAGATGAAAGCAGAGATCGCGAAAAATCACACAAAGCAAATTGTGCTGACTGAATCTATTTACCGGATCATATCGGAAATCGGATCAGATCGGATCGACAATACAGTATCGACGCATGTCTAGACGAATATATGTTTGATATTTTCGACATGAAGAAAGAAAGAAAATATATTTATTTACGAACACAATACTAAAAACATGCATACAAAAAGAAAGAGAAAGGATTAACAACAATGAAACAAAATTCGAACAATAAGAAAAAAACAAAAACAACATGCGTAAAAATAAGAAATAAACCAATAGTAATAACCATTTCCATAGGAACAGCTATTGGTTCTCAGTATTGAGTCCCTAAGTGGACTCGACTCAGCATGTGATGCGGGTATGTTATCTACCCACAACTCTAACACGAAATGCGTGTAAGTTACTTTTACAGTTAATATCACATCAGCCTTTACACAAGTGGACTGTGCTATTTTTGCAACTAAAATGCATTAATTTAATTTAGTTTGCGAAGCAGCAATTTCGTTGAGTCTGATTTGTATGCCTGAAAATTGCCCCAATAACAATTATTCACGAGTCCCACTCAAGCACACAATCCTTTTGGTTATGTGACAAATACTCTAATGATATGACAACAGGACATGCGATGTAAGAATTTGGTGGACTTAATTGCTCATCAAATATGATTCACACTGTGTTCTAAGCCAACTATCCAACTTTGCTATGAAACGGTTGGTAATTTATACATATAAATCAGGATGATATTGTAAAAAAGTGGAAGCGTGGAAAAGGGTCAAATAATTTCTTAACTCATTTTCCAATGTCACCAATGGTGTGTTCTGCGTAAACAGAGTTCGGATGCCGCTGATAAATAAATATTTGTTTAAAAAAATTAAAACTCGCTTTCGTCGGTAATGCACTACATACGATAGAAAGTCACGTTTGCTTTCCAAAATTTCATGTGAGCTTGTGTGTTTCATGTATTTTCTCTGCATTGAGGTTCTCCAATGCAGAGAAATTCCTGGTTGCAGCATCAGTTCGTGGTAAGGATAATGATTAGCTATCAAAATCAAACGTATATGCGAAGTTTCGTAACCGTTGCTACTATCGTTAAGGAATTCACTCGTGAGGAGAAAGCCCTGGCTGCAGTATTAGGTATTCCTAAAATTTAACTGAACATTTTGAACAATTATGCAAAATTTTTGAGTCGGTAAGTTTACAGGAAGTGTTACTAAGGTATGCAAAATTTGAACTAACCCCATACACCGTGAAGTTAGAAGCGTGTAAAAAACAGTGTTATGAATCACATAGTATTGATTTGAAAGAAATGTGACTGTGAAAGCTATCATGCACTTGCAAACACTTACACAAACAATTTGTTTTGGTATCAACGTGTAAAACCGTGTTATGAAATGGCTTACTTATGGTACCTTACTTATGTATGTTTAGCCTAAAGTATGTATTTTCGTCTACTATAATATTGAAATCGCTCTCAAACGTATTGAAGGTACAGTTAGAATCATTAAACATGCCTCGAACGTATATTAGGCTTTTTTTTGTGGATTGTTTTTCAGACGAATAAAAAAACGAAACATGTGATCTAGCGGTATTAGCCAAGCCCACTTTTTTATTTAACGCTTATCAGCACGCCGATACACACCGATACATTAATCATTTATGTCCCTAATCACGAAGCTTTCGGATTTTGTCCAAAACAAATACACTCGTCGGCTAGATGAATTCAGCAACATTGATGGTCCACATTAAATTTTAGTTGCGAAGTTGCATGTAGGCTGTAACACATCTGAATCGAGCTCATGCACATAAAAGCCGATAAGCTGTCGACTGCACGTATAACGAATTAACAACTCACGGCCATCTCTAAGTCCGCTTCAATCTACCTCAGAAGGTCTCAATCACTAATCGTAATGATGAATGCTTTGTCGCTATATAGAGGACAGCTTTGGCG
Organism: Yponomeuta cagnagella; assembly: GCA_947310995.1. Classification (NCBI taxonomy): domain Eukaryota; kingdom Metazoa; phylum Arthropoda; class Insecta; order Lepidoptera; family Yponomeutidae; genus Yponomeuta; species Yponomeuta cagnagella. The sequence continues at coordinate 17,897,049 of OX371267.1, forward strand.
TCGCGCCGTTTGAAATTTATTGACGATCACATCACTTACTTATAGGTTTGCACAAAAGGTTTTCTGGAGTAATACTGCAGGCCGACTTGCACCATTTCTTAAATGTCACTTGGGTGGCCATTTCAATTCAGTTTTGTATGAAGAATATTATTTAAATGCTACGTAGTCAGACTAATTGTTAAGCCACATTTAAGAAAGTGGTGCGAGTCGGCCAAAGTCTTGTTGCCAAAGCCGTCTACTGCCGTAAGCAGGTTGCACAAATTAGTATCTTTAACCGTGGTATCAGAGCCACTGAGGAACTAGTATGGTGCCCTCTTCAGAGTCCTCTCTAGAGAGTTGAAATCAGGCAGTGTAGGACTGCGCACATGTTGTGCTACGTCCCTCTTCAATAAGTGTTTTGTAAGTTATGTCCGGTAGATTGACTGGGCCATGGGTCTAAATCGTACAGTTTCTCCGTCTTCGTCGACTGCGCAACTAGACATCGAAACTTCTTTATGGTCTGTCCTCCCGCCTAACCAGATGTGCTGCCTATCAATCTCCACTTTACCTTCGTAATTTGTAAATGGAAGCCTACCTTGGCTCTTTTTAGAATTATGACGGACTTAAAAAAAGGCGGTCACAGAGTGTCGGTGGCCGAGATCTAGCCATCGTTAGGTGGAACACGCCACCTGCTCGACGCGTCGATGTTGGCTGGAATCCAGTGGACCAGATTGACAGGGGACGGTAGTTGGTGTGACGGGAACAGAGTCATGCTCAGCAGTGGGCTTCGTTCATGGCCAGGTCCCCAATTCATAGAACTACAATTCATGGATAATGAATAGCCGATAAAACCACAGATTACCAAGTAGTATGACTAATTGTAGTATTCGGCTACGCTATGTACATCAAATTGTCATAATAAATTATGAATTCGGTATTTGACACTATCAACAATAAATTATTTCATATGCTCGATTAAAACAAAAAATGTTTATATAAAAAATAAAAACTGACTTCGCAACACTACAGCACTCATCATCTACCCATTATGTCCCCACCGAGGGGCACGGGTCTCTTCCCTGAGGAAGGTATAGGCCATACTCCACCACGGGGGCCAAGTCCGGATTGGTGGAGGCTTGTAGACTAGTGGCTCGTCTGCTGTCAGAAGTTGTCAAGCCGCCCTAAGGCCTCTGACTTGGCTTAACGACTGCCATCTATCAACGGCAGTCGGCACCAACAGCTTAACGTGCCTTGCGAAGCACGGAACCGCTCGGAAAAATGCCACTAGCGTTAGGCATAGACGGTGACCCATCCATGCACTGAACGCGCCCTGTGTTGCTTAACCTTCGTGATCGTTTAAGATCACTCAGGCAGCCGGGGCTACGAGCGATTCAAGCCGGTGCCCAAAATATATGTGCTGGTCTTGAAACTGGGCACCGACTACAAATTATACTTCTACAATACCTACATGTATAAATACTTCTACTTCTAATTATTTAAATTATTTCTAACTTTTTAGTGCTGTAGTGTTTCGAAGTGGGTTTTTACTTTTTATTTAAAATATTTTATTTTTAAATTTTTTGTGGGGGAGCGGGAGAAAAACAAATAAGTCCCTTATAACCATAATTTACCCTACTTAATTCGTTGCTTTAAAATTTGATATTACTAAAGGATGGGCCCCAATAGGGCTTATTTACTGCTGTCCATTGACGAGTTCGTTCTCCATCTCTGAAAGTCTCCATCAGATCTTCACCAAATTAAAATGGGACCAATGGGACGTTATACCCTGTTCGAACAAAAAAAGAATTGTCGAAATCGGTTAAGATTGGCCAAATATATATATCTCTATATTTGGCAGATATTTTGTCATCTCGGAAAATGTATCTCTTTTAGTCAATTACTAGTTATTACAATTTTTAAATAGATTAAACATAAAAAGAGTGCTCTGAAATGTGACTTCATAAGCCAGTCTATTCATACAAAATTCCGTTTTAAAAGAAACTCGTTTGATATTTTGTCTTTAAAAGAAACTCGTTATACGAAACGGGGGTCTGGATGGATTCTTCTTATTCGTCATAAAACTTACAATTCTCCAAAAGTTCATTAAATCCAATTCTCCAAAGGTTCGTTAAATCCTAGAACTGTCTGAGTGTGCCGTCACTTTTTAGGGTACCCGAAGGGTGCTAAACGGGACCCTATTACTAAGACTTCACTGTCCGTCTGTCTGTCACCAGGCTCTATCTCATGAATCGTGATAGCTAGGCAGTTGCAATTTGCACAGATGATTTATTTCCGCTGTAACAACAAATACTAAAAACAGAATAAATACATATTTAAGGGGTCCCATACAATTAATTAATAACGTAATTTTTTTGCCGTTTTTTGCTCGATATTAATAACGGCAACAGGTAGACGCTTGAAATATTCACAGAATATTTAGTTCTATATTCGCTTCAAAAATAAATAATTATATTATTTTATTTTATAATGGTACGGAAGCCTTCGTGCGCGAGCCGACTCGCAGTTGGCCGGTTTTTATTTTAATACGTAAATTAAACCATTTATCTTTCTGTCTGTAAAACATTTTCTGTTTTTTGTTTGGTTCTTTCGTCCGCCGTAACTTGATGGCGCTGTGCAAGTCAGTGTCAGTCGGTCGATTGGGCATAAATCCGCACTTTTCCGCTACATTGCGGTCCGACGGCGAAAGATAGCGTCATCGTGAGATGTAGCCCCCTGCGTACAAATGACTAGCACTCGATAATATGTACTGGTGTAGTGAAGATTGAGGTCGTTTTCACTTGCTATGCGTATAAAACATGTTAGCTCTCTTTTCTTATCTTTCTAACATTTTTGGCATGATATGTATTGACTTTGGTGTAAATAGCTTCTTAGCGTGGACGAGAACTAGCTTAACAACATAGAGTTCTTTTGAATACATTTTAGGTAATAATAATAATAATAATAATAGTCGAAGAAAGCAGTTAAATTGTGTTTTATAACCGCCTCGGCGCAAGTAGAAAAATTAAGTGAAGCAACATTTTTAAATAAGCATCATGACAAGGTGACGCCGGGCATTTATCGTGGAAAAACCCCTGTTGCACCGTTTACTGTCACCACTATCGATGAATTCTTACCGTGGCATTGATTCTAAAAGCACACGGTATATTCTTACCTTCTCTAGCTTGGGGGTCTCATACAAAAATAGAAAAACAGCAAACCGAAGAGTTTTTTAAATCGGGTGCTCTAATATAATTATCCAAAGCGGTTCACGAATAGCACTGAAGCAGGTGAGCGGTTGGACCTTCACATTGCCTGGTCTAAGTGGTCAACCTCACCGCTGACGTAACAATGACACACATTAATCGCTACACAATAAGCGTCTCTATTCCGTCGCGATAAGGCGGCAGAGTAAGGTAATTTTTTTATCGGCTCCACCTAAATTCCGCGCGGCTGATCTTGAGTGAAAGTGTTGTTGAAATTATGCACACTGAAAGTGATTCCATGTGTGAGACATGCCGCAGTTATTTCTAGTCCCCTGTAGGGTTGACATGACAGGCTTTTGTGTCCCCTTTCAGTCTTGTGTCTCTTTCTAGCCTTTTAAAAGGCTCATTTGTGACAAATGTCGCTGAGCAAACAAGGGTTCAGCGAATACCAGTGCAAAAGGGAAGAGGCCGGCAATCTTTCTGTGCCTAACAGTGAGTTCAATACATGGGATAAAATACATATTGAACATATATATGAATACAAAACATAAATATAAAAATAATTTAAGTTAAAAAAGGCATGATACTAGATCGGGAGCTTTTGTTCATTTCTATTTGACGTACTCGTTGCACTTTGGCGATGACAGTTAACAGCTTGTATATGAAGGCAGAGTTTGTGGTAATTTTATAATTCATACATTATATTTCCATGCTCATCAGAACACTGCTGCATAGTTTAATTTTTTTTAAAGTCGAGAAGTAGGCCAGTTTTTTACATGTATATATTGGTAGACTAATATAGTACAGAGTTTCTGAGCATGTCGTCAGGGCGAATGATTTATGTTATGTATGGTCTAGATAAGGTTATGGATCTCGCTAAAACCAAAGGCAGGTAATTGTGTTAGAAACTTTGTTTCTCTTTGTGTAATAAAAGTTAATCTCCCTGCATCATCACCTTCTAATACCATCACAATTTTATCTAACGGAGATATTTTTGATTGCGAATCATATGAAGTATATCTTTCACACCTTCTTATTTATTCAATAATTCACGTCGGTTCTGTGAAATTAGAATTGTTTTACGATTCTGTTGATGAAAAAATAATAGCAATGTGTAATTAACGTTGGTCTAATAACAGCTAAAGAGCGATGAAAGTGAAATTAAAAGTTCTCATGATCGCACAAAAATTACATATTATATTTTATTTACTTCGTGAAAGAGGTCAATCGTCGAATCCAACTCTGCTGGGCAGCATTCGGGAAACTTAGAAAAGTCTTCGTCTCTTATACCTCAATCGCTCAAGACAAAATTATACAACCAGTGTGTGTTACCAGTGATGACTTATGGCACTGAAACGTGGTCTCTCACTATGGGCCTCATAAGAAGGCTCAAGGTCACGCAACGGGCTATGGAAAGGGCTATGCTCGGAATTTCTCTACGAGATCGAATCAGAAATGATGAGATCCGTAGACGAACGAAAGTCGTCGACATAGCCCAGCGGATTAGTAAGTTGAAGTGGCAGTGGGCGGGGCACATAGCACGCAGAACTGATGGCCGATGGGGCCGAAAAGTTCTCGAATGGAGACCACATATCGGCAAGCGCAGCGTAGGACGACCAGCCACAAGATGGACAGATGACCTCATCCAAGTGGCAGGAAGACGCTGGATGCAGGCCGTTTCCAACCGGTCTTTTTGGAAATCCATGGAGGAGGCCTATGTCCAGCAGTGGACTTCTTGTGGCTGGATGATGATGATGATATTTTTTATGGTTAGATTTAAAGCAGTAGGCTGCTTTTTTTCAAATAGGTAAATCCTAATATATGTCGTTAAATCAATAACAGAATGAACCGTGCATATTACCTACATACGCTATCTGATTGTCATGAAAGGCATTCACAGCAAACCCACTGTATAGCTTAATCAAGCGATATTGTCTTACTCCGATCTAGGGCCTAATTATGCGCACCAAATCCTGAGCGATTCCAATCTTCTAACTGTCAAATTAGTATGGAATTTAACAGTTAGACGATTAGAGTCGCTCAGGATTTGGTGCGTGTGATGTAGGTGTCATGCCGAGGCAATTATTTATTTTAGTATATTTTCCACCTCTCCTTTAGCCACCTTGCATCATTCCATCCGCCATCTTCAACTTGGTCTGTCGCATCGTCGGTGTCCATTTTGTGTGGGGCCCAGGCTCCTATATTACGCGCACCAAAACCTGAACGGTTCCAATCGTCTAACTGTCAAATTAGTATGGAATTTGACAGTTAGACGATTGGAATCGCTCAGGATTTGGTGTGCATAATTAGGCATCTGAGCTATATGGCAGACAGTCATGGCCAATGGCCAGTCCAGTTCTACTTGTATTTGGGCCCTATTTGTAATAGAGCTACAATTCATCGTTTGCTATGACAGTTCGATGAACATTGCGAGGTCGATTAACCCCACAGAATAACAAGTAATACATCGAATTGTAATACATTTTAGTTCTATGAAACGCGGCCTTGGCCTGGTAACCTTCCCAACATCTGCAATTTTCGTTTTGGAACACAGCTTGTTCTGATCACTGTGTCTTCACGCCTAGAATGCAACGTCGAGTCAAATGTTTGGTGGAAAGCTATTGCGTTACATCAGAAGATGTAATTTTCCATGAACATTTTAGCGCTGAAACGCACTAACATCGCCATATTCAGATCACGTAAGATGATTCACATACCGTCCTATTGTTTGATGGCTTTATATGGGGAATTACTTGAGTTTCGCAGTCTTTACGTCAGTAGAGCTTCAATAGTCTTTTGATGAGCTCTCTCTACAAATAATAGAGACTCTTAACGCGCGTTGTTTAGGTGCGATTCTTGTATGAAATAGTACTGACGCTGATAGTCGTAAATACACAAGAAAATGTAATAATATTATAATCACGAGAAGGTACGTTTTACGGCTCTCGGTAGGTAACAAGCTCTATAAATCATGTTAACGACACATGCTTTGCTTGATATTATCAATCATCGGGACCTTGAAATTATTCATCAGTTCACGGGCAAACGGGACAATTGCACTATTGTATGAACAAACAGTCGCGATCTGATAAATTGATGTCAATTGTGCACTGTGGCTAGTCTACACATCTGTCTGAAGTTAAAGAAATGGGTAGCTATCATACGTACCCAGGGAAATGTGTTACTACTCGAAAATACATGAAATATGTAATGTACGTCCACTTCTGAGATAGCAATAAGTAGCCTATGCCACTGCAGGACACAAGTCTTGCCTTATAGAGAATGAGAAAGGCTCCCGCGTGCTATCGCGTATTGACGATTTCAAGATTTTTTGAACAAAATGACCAATTAATAATTTCAGCTCCACATAGTTAGCAAATACTTAAACGGTTGTATCCAGATAGACAGGTAATCTTCTAGCTAGACTAGGCCAGACTACAGGATATTCTCGACCGTGTTTCGAGCCGAGACGTGTCGCAATGTTGTTTGTTTCAGCGTCTTTACTGACCACCCTATTGTAGTTGTTGGCTAACACTAGTGAGGTTGGGATCGGTCTGGGCACAGAACAGGGCAGAAGTACCAGGCTTCTTTGGCACAATCAGTACGATGGTATCAGTCCTAATAATATTATAAATTTGAAAGTTTGTGAAGATGTTTGGATGTTTGTTACTCAATCACGCAATAATGGCTGAATGGATTTAGATTAAATTCGGTATGGAGATAATTTGAATCCCGTGGAAGGACATATCAAAAATTACTCATTCCATGCGGACGAAGTCGCGGGCAGTGTATAATAAATAATGGTTGAACACTGTCTCCTGGAATACAGGTGTACACCTAGTGTAGGAGATAAAGTAATTTTTTTGTATTACATCACAACCACCACAATAATTGTAAACTCTGGATGTACTTAATTGTTTTTCTGTATTATTAACTTTGATGTGTTGAGAAATAAACATTTCATTTCCTTGAACACCGACGACCTACGACGAAGACAAAGAACCCTATACGAAAATATGTCAATATGGAGCACCCTTACCCCCGACACTAAATAGAAAACAAATATAGGGCCCCACTCACAGCTTACAGGAAAATCTCAACGAAAATCTTATGTCTTCGAATTTCACGGGAAACGGAATACTACTGAAATCTTTCCACTTGCCGACTCGCACTTGGCCGGTTTTCGATAAAAGCATCTTAACACGTGGTCGGTTTCTAAGCTGAATTACGGCACTTTTGGACGCATTTGTCGAGTGTTGCACGAAAGTTTCTTCATAAGTTCCTCATTGTAGTCCAGGAAGACAGACACTGTTTCTATTTATTGTGGACGTTCTGTACCTTTCCTCGGGGGACACTTTAGTTAATTGGTCACGTCGACTCGCTTTCTAAATACTTATTGCTTAATCAATAAGTAAGCCAACAACGAGCCATTAAGCTGAACGTTTAATGACAAAAAAGATACAACTGAAATCCGATTCTCTTGTCTTGACGCCAAAAATATTTCACACGAATCTCATTAGATTCAATTAGCGTACCTACTGTACATACACGCGGTAGCACGCGATTCTTACGCTAAAAATTAAAAACCAACGCTGTATACATGGTTATTTCTAAAAATGCGCAATCTCCGAAACGTGTCGGTTGGAGTTTGTAATTTACAACTAATATTGTTCTACAACTTTTAAAAAAATTTCCATTTTCTAAAAAAAGGAAGATATTTTAGGTTTTTTTTGCTTGAGAATGCTTGAAACCATAATTATAATAATATGTGTTAAATAGAATGGACATTCTTCGTTTTACATTGCTAGAGCGCTGATTTACATTGGTAAAGCGCTGACTTACATTGGTAGAGCGCGTTAAGCGCAAATTAATAAAACTACATAAACCCTTATATTCGCGAAATTAAGATCTGAGAAAAAACTAATACAACAAAAGTTGTTGCCAAATACCAAATCTAATTGAGGTTTCTCAAGAATTGCGCATTTTATAAATAACCGTGTATATGTCCGATAAGAACAGTCTTAAATTTATCTCGCCATCGATAAAGAAGTCATGAAATTGTGAACGCTCCTAAAACCACCTGGTGACGCGATGACGCTCCGCCCAGCGAACTACTAGCCTCAGGATAAGTGTGATTGGCTTTGAATCGAAGGTGTAAAACCAACCCTGATGCAATATTACGTTTTGTGAGCCCTAGAATCTGATGATGATACCGCCATCGACCAGAACCCAAGTCTTTGTGCTACTGCGAAATGTTAACCCCTACAGGGCTAACATTTCCGTTCAAATTTTTTGACCAATGATGTCTTTGTTATGAAGTTTAACTTGAGGATCAAAAGGAGCAATTTTTATTTGAAACTAGTTGTGCCTGCAATTTCGTTCGCGTTGGATTAAAATATGAAGTGCCCTTACTATAGAATAGATTCTCAATGTAATACAGTGATTTGTCATTTAAATCTACATACATAGATAAACTCACGCCTGTATCCCAGAGGGGTAGGTAGAGACCAGGGACTGCTACTTGCCGCGATCCTGACAGATCACTTTCGCTTCATCGACATTTATTAGTCGTTGCATGGATGCACGCCGGTTTCGGGTACTTTTTATCTTGCCCTTTGCAAATTCATCCCCTATTTGGTCGAAGTACGTCCGCCTGGGATAGTTTTACCGGTAAGTCAGTTTATGTATAACCCGAAAAAGAGAAACTATTTCGTACAGCGTCCCGCACCCAAATGTCCGTTAGGGGTAGTGTGTACACCAGTGTACCATCATAACCTGGTTAATTGTCCCGTCATTGTGGAAAACCATTATTCAATGACCTCACAGCTTATGGTGAGTTTCTTACCCCCCCCCCCCCCCCCCCATTGACTTAAGCGTGGTGTTATGTAGCCTATATGGGAATCTGAGCCATAATCATGGTAAGTTTTATTCAATTCCGTTCAGTGGTTTTTGCGTGATGCGCACAAAAAAATAGAGTGAGACAGACATAATCAGACAGATTAATTATATGTATAGATTAATTTATTTTATGCCATTCAAATCTGCTGTGCTGATAATAATTAAAAGTCTCTACTAAACCAATTGAGTTTGGAGTACTAGTAAAGTCAGAAATCGCAAAAAAAACTAATCCTAAATTACCCTGTATATTTTATTTTATTTATTGCATTACACATTACCTATTCACAGTCTAATTTAGATTCAATTCGTTTTTGAAAACTTGTTAAAATCGCCGAAACTGTCAATCCGTGCGATAGCGAACCAGTATCATTGTTATCGCGTAGCGGATCGCTTTCATCGAAGTTAACCATGATTCAACTTTTGCTTTTGCATTTCAGTTATACAATAACTCTACAATACGCGCCGTTAGGAGTGAGCGTTCCAAAGACGTACCGTTTAAAAAGACCGTTTTACTGCCAAGAACGCACAGACCGTTTTTCAAATTCAGCAAAAGCAGTCTCCCTAAACTTGTCTAACTATAAGACGGAACGGCGGCGGCGCGCGCACGTTCGACACGACAAAACATGGCATTGAGTAGAAGCAGTCTAGTCCCTAAACTAGTCTAACAACGAGACGGAGAGCGGCGCCGGCGTGCGTGCGTCGAACGAGACGAAACACTGCATTCAGATAAAGTAGTCTAAAATAATTAAATATGAACCTTATCTCTATACAATAAAGACGGAAATTGCACCAAAGCGAAACCAGTCACTAAAAGACCGTTTTTAAGACTAGTTTTTCTATCTGGAGAACGGGTTTCGTCTCGTCATTGAAAAGTACAGTGACGACCCACCCCTACACGCCGTAATACACAAACAGTTGCTGCCCACATAAGAACTTAGAAACACCTTCGTGGTTGTGTTAAGCTCGGTATCATTTTTAAAACAAGGAAAACTAGAGTAGTCGCGAGATTCTTGCCAGCTGGGCGTTTCCTGTGGCGCTATTTAATTCATTTGAAGTTTCTAGATATCGAAACACGCTTTTTCTCCAATTGGAAAGTGTCTGTGAATCTGTACAATACCTGCCAACTGTCTGATAATTGTTATCTCTGCTTTCGTTTAACTCCAACGGCTTGAGCGAATCGTGCGTGACGCTACTTCAGCTGTAGGGTCTGCTTTTGCCATGCGTGCGCTATTGTTAATCGTTTAGGATCGACTGCTTAAACTTTGAACTCCACCTTACCCCGTAAAGGGCTGTTTCCGGGCAAGGCGGGAAGAATACAGGTGGATTAAGGCTGTAACGGATTGGCGGCCGAGAATCAGTCGCGATCAGCAGCAACAGCTTGTTGTGCTTTAAAAGTCGGCAGACGGACCATGGATGCGGATGGCGGGAGACCGCGAAAGAAGACATAATGCGGAAAAAGCTAGATGTGGCCTGATGATGATGGGGGGGCGGTCATTTATTACAAAAGACGATTTGGAGAGGGGGGCGGGTGCGGTCTGGACAAGTCGAGGAATAAATTTCATGTGTAATGGCAAATTCTAATTGACGTATGTCAGGAATTGCGGATTTTTTAGTTAACCCTGCATTTTTATGTTGTCTGTCGAAGGTATACACCGCTTGGCTAAGGTGTAAACTTTTCTGCTAAGGTGTGTGCGAGCCTTTTAGCTAAGGTGGCTCACATTTCTCGTATTGTATCAATGATTTGCAAAGTCCTCGATTTAAGCGGTCAACCTATACCTGTTGCTTGCTCACGAATATCGTGCGTCCGAACCGAAGTGGCGCCCAGCTTTCCGCCATCCGATAACATCGCCCGTTGTTGTTTTCATTTTAAAACCGTGCTTGAAGCTGAGTTAACCCTACATCGCTTGCAGTGACATATGAGGCACAACCAACACCAGCTGATTTAGGCATTAAATAATGACGAGTAGGGACATCTTTGTTGTAAATATGGAAAGTCAATACAGTTTTACAGTGCCTACTTTAGTTTATTTCCGCTTGATGGCGTTAGTTGTATGATAATTGACTTTCTTTCCGAAAATTGAGTGGATCACGTCCGGTGGTAATTTTCTCGAAGTTTGGAATTGTAAAAAAATACGAAAATTATCTCATTTCCACTTGAAAATAATATTGGTGTGTTGGTGAATCCATGAAAATGTAAGTAATAGTTATTTCTTTTCCTTTTATTTATATTTTTTATTCAATTTGATTGTTTTTTTGTATGTTCCTGATATGGCACTTTGTGCACTTAGTATCCTTTTGGGGTCATACTGTATACACATTTTTTACCTGCTTTTCTATGAGATACAAAAGTGTTTTTATGTAGTAAGTGTTCCATAGTGCTGACAATTACCCTCAGTTTCGATTAATTTATTTAGTTCGCGGTTCTTTACAACATTTTATTTACAGATAATATCTGCAAAAAAAATAAATGAGGCAGAAATAGAAAGATATTTGCTGATACCGCTGGAAGTGAGGACGAGGAAGAGTCTTCGGGAGAAGAAAGAGGACTTCTGATGACGATATCAATAAATTACGAGCCACCATCAATCGTGCGTGTCTATCTTCCACTGATTCAGAAGACAGCTCTTTCCCTGTACCACAGCCTTCAGCTGCCAAATCCACATCAACAGCCTATGCTTGTCTACTGCTGGACATAGGCCTCTCCTATAGCACGCCATTGAGCACGGTCCTCGGCTACTCTCATCCAGCTCTTGCCAGCCGCCCTGCGAAGATCATCGCTCCACCGAGTCTGAGGACGTCCCACACTATGTTTACCGATCCGCGGTCTCCACTCGAGAACTCGCCTACCCCATCGGTTATCAGTTCTTCGGATAATATGGCCGGCCCAAATCCTGTGGCGCAATAATAGCCCACGATACAGATGTTATCCCAAGTTCATCTGGGCTCGAAAGCAATAACAACATGCAGGCGGATGGTTCAGACTTGTGCTTTGAAACGCCTCTTCAGCCCAGTACATCTACACGCTCAGCTTCTACATCATCATCCGCTAAATTGCCTAGAAAGTCTGCAAACAAACCTACCCAGGGTGGGTAGGTTTGTTTGCAGGTTTGTCTTCAAAATAAAGAAGAAGTAAATACGTTTTGTTTGGAAGAAGTCATTTTGTTCTCCAATGCCTAAATTTACAGGAAACACCGAGTTGGCATAACCATTTATTACCATAGAAAGCCTCTTACAGATTTTTTTATACTTTTTTGACACAGACTTACTGTGTCTAAATAAAGATAAAAATTGCTTCCTAACACTTTACTTATTTCATAAATAAGTAAAGTGTTAGGTATGTAAGGATATTCAAAAGTAGATAAATAAATAAAATTATTTAAGTAAAACAAAATATTTCATTTAATAATATTAGTAACGTATAAAGGGAACCTAAGTGTACAAAGTGACACATATGGCACATCTGAAAAAAAAATCAATAACAAAAAAAAAACAAGCTATCTCTTAAAAATAACTATACGCTATAAATCTAAATATCGTAAAGCGTCTGCAAAATTAATTTCGTGCTGAAAAAAAAAATCGAGCGATGTAGGGTTAAGTCGATTTGCGATGTTTATTACTAAGGCAGGTTTTGAGTTGACTTGATAGACTTGGTACAGTCGGCCTTTACATTTTTGTTGCTATGTGACAAGTGCACGAAAGTGATATACATGCATCAGCGTACAGCTGCTTGTGTATTAATGAATAATAATAATAATGTCGAGCGTAAAGTAAGCGTAACCAGTGATCTTTTATCTCCTTTGCTAATATTGAAACGAGTATGTGGTATAGGAGGGTGTAATTTAATCAAACATTTTAAACGATCACACAAAAATACGATTTTCGTCTGCAATAAAGTCTTTTAGGCAAAACTAGTGGTAGGCAGAAAATTCAAAATAATCAGCGGAAAGTTCCAAATTGTTTAGCTCTCAAATTGTTGCATTACAATTAAATTAATTAATTTAAGATAGATAAGATCAGATAAAAAAGTTTTTTTTTTTCATTTGATTGATTTTCGAATTAAAACTTAAGCATGTAAGCACTAAGTAAGTGCTCGTAAGCACTACTACACATTAATAACTTAATTCCGGATTCGCGATTAATAATCATGATTGATTTATTTGCTGACCCCGTTTTGTTGACCAACATTTATTTAGTTGTTTTATTTCCATACCATATGTGGTCCATTTATTCATTCTGCTAATCAACTTTTCATTTGATATCAATGTATACTTTTATTTATGTTGTTAAAAATCGTGCATGAAGGCCTTAGTGATTAGGCTAAGGTAATGTCTGTTTGCGGTGTTTATAGTAGAGTTTGACCTAACTAGCTCGGCTTAGAACTTGGCGAAAGCAATAGACGGTGGTTTTTTAGGGTTCCGTACCCGAAAGGCACTAACCCTATTACTATGCCTACCACATCTGTCTGTCTGAACTATAAAGGGCTTTGTCATGAAACGCAATAGGTAGCTAAATAAAATTCTTGAATATATGCTACTATTGAGCGGATTTGTCGACAAATGATAAACAATACGAAAAAAACCGGCCAAGTGCGAGTTGGACTCGCGCACCGAGGGTTCCGTACAAACCTGCAATGTCAACAACATTTTTTCACGGGTTAAAGGCAATTAGATCTAAGTATTTGATATGAATTTCAACTTGATAGCTTTACGCGTTCATGAGGAAAAAAGTAATAAGTTTATATTTATTAAAAAATATATATTTTGTAATGTAACTAAAAATTTAAGGTTTTCGGAATTTTTCCTTTATGTGTGCTATAAAACGTTGCTTCATGCCAAATTTCAAGATTCTAGGTCGACTGGAAGTACCCTTTAGGTTTTGATTCCCTTGCGAGTACTTGCGAGTTTCAAAATATGCAGCTTAAATTGCTGTTTCTTTTGATTGCGTTGACATAGAAGTTAGATTTTGTTACAGCTTAAAGGTATTATAGACCTGAGTATTTGGTATGAATTTCAATTTAATACCTCTACGCGTTTATGAGGAAATGGGTAGTAAGTTTAAAATTATTAAAAAAAAATATATTATGTGATGTAACTAAAAATTTATGGTTTTCGTAATTTTTCCTTTATCTATGCTATAAGACGTTGCTTCGTACCAAATTTCAAGATTCTGAGTTCACGGGAAGCACCCTGTAGGTTTTGATTCCCTTGCAAGTGTCGAAAATTTGCGGCATAAACGGCTGTATCTTTTGATTGCGTTGGCTTAGAAGTTTGATTTTTTCACAGCTTCAAGGGACAGTAGACCTGAGTAATTGATATAAATTTCAGCTTCATACCTCCACGCGTTCCTGAGAAAAAGGGTCTTGACAGACGGACGGACGGACGGACAGACGGACAACAAAGTGATCCTATAAGGGTTCCGTTTTTTCCTTTTGAGGTACGGAACCCTAAAAACAACATTACTATTGTTGTTGTTTTTGGGAAGTCGTGTAAAAAATAAAGGTATCTATCCCAATACTAGAAATGTTTTTATTTTTGCTCTATTGCAAAAGCCCTATAATTAAACCAAGTCTCAAACTTGGTGTAATTATAGGGCAGTACATGTAACAGCAAGTATTATTAATACGGAACCCCTGTGCAAAAGTCCGCTCTTGGCCGAGTTTTCGAGTTCTTTGTTTGTCGATAGTAGGATTAGTTTATCGTAGGATACGATTACTTGCATAAAAGTGCCATTAAAATCAATAACAAACGATACATGGTCATAATAACCAGTAGAGCGATTGCTCTCTTTCAGTTCTGAAGCCACAACAATATCAGCTGTATTTTGAACGTTCTTATCGCACGCCAAGTAAGGAATTGCGTGCCAATGCTCAGTTTTACATTAAGCATTTCAAAGCTAAAGTACGCAATAGGCTTTATTTGTACAAGTGCTACCCGAACTAGGTGTATGTTATTGCCCCCATTTCCACTCAGAACTTGTGTTCCCTACATGGTAGGTTTAAAATTAATAGCCACGTTGGATTGCGTCCATTCCATTTTAATTTGTTTCTTTTAATGTTTTTTTGCCATAAGAGCTAGTAAATACATGTGAGCCAAAGACAACGTAACCTTTTTACTGTTATGAAACTCTGCGGAGTCATGATTATTATCCGACGTTTTGCTTTTGCATTTATTGCCAACATTATCTCTTACAGTTTTGCTGGTAATATTAAAGCTATAAAACGATATCGTTTATTAGTGGCAGGTATCTGATGTGGTTGGGATTTTATGAGCCTCAGTAAAATGAATGACAAATTAAGTCAATCCTTCAATTAGTTAATGGAAGTCATCCGAATAATGAAACCAGAGTGCCATTCAGTGACTGGCAAAAACTGCCAGGGACACGTTTCATAAAACTGCAATTCACTGCGTAGCCGATTAAAACAATTAGTTTTTCTACTTGTCAATCTGTGGGTTAATCGACTATGCAATGTATATCGAATTATTGCAGTAAACTATGAATTGTAGTCGCATGAAATGGGGCT
Source organism: Yponomeuta cagnagella (assembly GCA_947310995.1). NCBI lineage: Eukaryota > Metazoa > Arthropoda > Insecta > Lepidoptera > Yponomeutidae > Yponomeuta > Yponomeuta cagnagella. Next base: position 17,912,649 of record OX371267.1, read on the forward strand.
CTGGGCCCTGTTTCGTAGAGCTATAATTAGCCATAAACTAACAATAGTAATTTACGTCCAATTTAGCCTGACGATTGGTCGGTTGGGTGAAAATGACTGACAATTGTAAGTTTAAAACTAATTGTAGGTCTATAAAACTGGATCCAGCATACCCTAGAATGTACTCAGATATTACTAAAAGATATTGTGGCTTAAAAACAAGAATATGGGTTTATGATGCTAATATCTATATTATGGGGAGTCAGCTTCTTTCCATTCTAAAACATGATTGATGACAATGAACATATTCCTACAAGCTCTACGAATGTGTCCACTGCTCAATCGAGCCTCCTTTTTGACTGTAACCTTTAATCGAGAACTTATCCATTACCAGTTAACAGTAGATTCGACAGCAGTCTAGCCGACAGTACCGTAGTTAATAACTAATAATTATGTGATTCTCCCGGTTACGGTGGCTGGGACTCGCTGGATGCGGGCGGCACAAGACCGGGAAACTTGGAAAACCATGAGGGAGGCTTTTATGTGCGGCAGTGGGCGTCAAATGGCTGATGACGATGATATGATTCTCAATTCTCATACGACCAATGGCAATCAATGATGATGGCTGGATGTATTCCACAGGAATACACAGAGACCGGGGTTTGCCACTTGCCACGATCCTGACTAACCTCTTTCGCTTCGTAGTCGTTGCATGCATGCATCTTTTAGGAACCTTTTTTCCATTTATTCATTCATTCGTTGTGTCAACCAATGGTAAACTATAATATCGACCCCAGACTCCGCGGACAAGTAAAGCGATTAACGCGGAACAGACACACACAAAATAAATCTAATCGCGATTAGACTCGGTTCGAACAGAGACACAAGAACAAAATTCTAACCACTTCCCGTCTTCTTTCCACAGATCAGTCGACCGATACGTGCAAGTGAAATGGCACGAGGTCCGCGTCGGCGACCTAGTACACCTGTCCAACAACGAAGCGGTGCCAGCTGACATGGTGCTGCTGCACTCGGCCAATCCGCTGGGGATCTGCTACTTGGACACGTGCAACCTGGACGGGGAGACCAATCTCAAGCAAAGGCATGTCGCCGCTGGATTTAGGGATAAGGTAATTTTTGGTGGTCAAAAAAACCTCTACACGACAATACGAATATTCGTGTATAGCGCGGAGGCATGGCAGCTGCGAAGACAAGACCTCTGTAAAATTGTTGCGTTTGAAGTGTGCTGTTGGAGAAGGCTTCTGAGAAGTCTTCGAACCCTTTTCTGCGAAGACTTTTCCTCTTCCTTGACGGACAGGGGTAAATTTAAAAAATTACCCCTGTCCGTCGAGGCTTTTTTCTCAGGCATGGAAGCGATCAAGTTGAAATCAGTATCAAATTCCTTTAAGCTCCAACGGTCTCTTAAAGGTGTAAAACAATCTAGCTATCAAAATATATATTATGTCACGGTCTATGTCACGTTTTGAATACCAGTAAATTCACTGTCAAAACCTAAAATAATGGAGTTTGCCAAAAAGCAAGGTCTTACAGCATATTTAAGGGAAAATTACGATTATAAACTTACTCGTACCTTTGCAGTTGGGATCCTAAGGATATATTATTATTTTACGCTCTGAGACGCTTCTTGACACCTGGCGCTGACTGAAACCCAGCGCTGAGGGCTCACACCCTCAGCACAAGCCTTAGTTAGATGCCTTTTGCAGCTGAGCAGCAGCAGACACACACAACGCGGCATTTTTTTTGTTTGTTAGCGTTGTATGTAATTTCATTATAACTTTGTGTGTTTTACTGTTATTGCAAATATCGTCTTCTTCATTTTTAACTGCAAAATTAAGTTTGTAATCGTTTGTTCGGAACCCTCAGGGCACTAGTCCTATTCGGACTTGTAATTTTTCCAATACATTTCAACCAGGTACTTGCCTTGTCAATTTAGCGCTTAATCGGACTTTTTTACAGCTTCAAGGGACTGTAGACCTGAATATATGGTTTCAACTCGATCGTCTTGACAGACAGACGGACGGACAACAAAGTGATCCTATAAGGGTTCCGTTTTTTTCCTTTTGAGGTACGGAACCCTTAAACCCTATTTTTAAGTCGCATAAGTTTTCACCAATCACATTGGACAATTTTTATGTTGAACTGTTCTGAAATCGTTGTTCAAAATGGGTAGGTAATGTGATGAGCCGAAATGTGAAATGTCTGTGAAGAATATCAGCATAATAATATGCATCTTAATAAAATTTATCAACATGGTAACAGAAACCAGTCTACTGAACGCAAACAACACACCTATTCAATAAGATATCTTATAAAGATTGATTGACATCGTTTACGTATCTCGGTACCTAGTCAATGCAATGGATATACGCTTGTAATTAAAGCACACTGTGGTTATCCGTAAGTTAAAACAGTTAAAATCTCCGGCACTGTAAAAACTGACCATGAAAACATCTATTTCAGTTTTGATTGGGTTATCTGGGATTACCTGAAATTGCCAGTAGTGAACTGGAAAAAATCTGTTTAGAATCACAAATAAAAGTAATCCCCATTTGAATTTTGATGGACTAATGATGTCAATTCCAAAAAACTGGCATCTATTTTCTTTGTTCAAGTTTATATTTGTAATATAAAAGTTGCTTTGCTACAATCTTACAAGCAACTCTTATCTAAGTTGCTGTAGGTAGATACAATGAGATTTCGCTTACTGCGATTATCTTAAAGCAGCGGATTGTGGGAAACTTTCTCTCTATCAACTTGTGCTCATAATTTAGGATTTTGCTCAAAAAAGCAATCATTACTGTTTTTCGTCGTCTATAGTAAAGCCAGTTCTTACAGTGTTTCTACATCAATTCACAAGGTAATAGTCGATTCACCTTGTATTGTTTCACCATTATGTAAAGCTCCCACGATGTTCGCTAAGTGGGTTAAGTAAACATATAATGTCGTGACAAGAACTACGTCTCAGTCAACTGGAAAATACTTTCGTATGGAAATCGAAAGTAAATATTGAGTTCTTGTTTCGGTTCTAGATTTTCCTATCGAATTCTTAGCTCAGTCTAGGGTGCTCCACGTTAGTATTTGGCCCGTTCCTAGAGTTTAAAGACTATTTGTTTGACAGATGCGGACTCGACCACTGCCGACTGTTTTTCTTTTTTCTTGCTTATTCGACAATTCGGGTTCACAAAAAGTCGGCAGCAGCCGAGTTAGTGATTTCTTAATATCGATGTCGGCATCTCGGCTGAATTTCCAAACCTACCAAAAATCATCCTTGTAAATTGGAACAAAACATTTTTAGAAGTCACAGTCAATCAGGAATCACTGTTTTTTTTGTTCTTTATGCTTGAAGTAACATAGCGTTCTAATTTTTTTCATAGTTAAAAAGGATATAAGGATTAGATTGGTGATTGCACACGTTTGTACCCGAGTGGTGAATAGCACCTTGTTTAACCTTCTTTTCTTTGTTTCAGCACCTAGAGTTTAAACCGAGCAAATTCAAAAGTTCAGTAGAAGTCGAGAGGCCCTCGACAAAGATCTACAGATTCACGGGCATGCTCGCCCACCCTGACGGCATCAGGGTGCCGCTTACATCCGACAATCTCATCCTGAGAGAGTGCACGATAAAGAACACAGACTTCGTCGAAGGCATCGTGGTCTACGCGGGCCACGAGACGAAAGCCATGCTAAACAATGGCGGCCCTAGATATAAATGCACCAAGCTGGAGAGGAAAATGAACACAGATATAATCTGGTGTGTCCTAGTGCTTTTGTTCCTCTGCTGCTCCGGTGCGGTCGGATGCAAGATCTGGCTGGACAACTACAGCATAACCAACCTACCCCCCTTCATTCCCACCTCCAACAGTCCCGCGTACGAGGGCCTCCTAATATTCTGGACCTACATAATCGTCCTGCAAGTCATGATACCCGTCTCCCTCTACGTCACGATAGAAATGACGAAGCTGCTCCAAGTGTACCACATACACCAGGACGTCGAAATGTACGACCCCCAGACGAACACACGGACGGAATGTCGAGCGTTGAACATAACCGAAGAACTTGGACAGATAAACTACCTGTTCAGTGATAAGACGGGGACGTTAACGGAGAACAAGATGGTGTTTAGACGGTGCGCCGTTGGCGGTGTGGACTACGACCATCCGAATGGGCCGCCTGCCGAACCTTCGACGGAGCTCCCGCCGATAGTGACGCCCGTAACCACTGTGTCGCCAAACAGAAGATTGTTGCAGCATCTCCAAGATAACAATGAGGCTCTGCATACGCAGAAGGTAAGATCCTGAAGGTTACTTTATTAATGAATTTTGAAATAGGCTCTTTATCATCACCATAAAGGTCCCGCTGCACTGCAGTATACCTCATAGAGTATAGGCTCCTATCCTCTCAATGTTGTCCTTCTGAACTCACGTGCTCTTAGTGGACATTTTTCAATAGCCGCCGTGTGGCACCCAGATTATTTATTCCAATAGCGACGAAACTACTGTGCCTCCTTAGACACAATAATTACATCGCCACTCAGATACATTTATTCGTTCATATAACAGTTTAAATTTTAACTGATTGATCCAACCTCAGGGTGGGTTAGTTTACTTAATGAACGTCAAAGTTTTTAGTTTCAGAATTACCTAATAGAGGAAACTCCAAACAAAGAAACTCCACATTATTGCTTTCAAAAAAGTTTTATAACAGTCTTTTCAGCTTAAAAGTTATTCCTCATTAATGTTTTGAACTTTCGACACAATCGTCCTCTAAAAACCCGTTAAAATTATTCTACAGTTTAATACCAGACATCTTTGTCTTCTAATAATCCTTAATTTTATATTACGCTTTCTCGCATAGAGTGCGCTTAACACATTTCTTTAACCGCGTCGGTATCTTGAGGAATTTTGTTGTAGAACCTGCTACCAGTGACCTATACAGATGTACAAACTTTTGCAACACAATGGAGAATTTGCACAAAAAAATGTTTCAATATAATCGGAGAAGCCATGTTAAAAGATAAATCAAATCAAATAATTTATTTACAAAAAAGCTACCTTAAGTTAAGTCTATTTGAAAAAAGATTGCCACTAAATACTCCTAGTTGCTTACTGGTGTTCTTCGCACTAGGCGGACCTGTTTCGCGAGAACTATATCACAAAAAGATTGCCATGAAATGTGAATCGAGCGATGGCGGATAAGTTGTAATTTAAAAATATTATTAGCAAGTAATTAATCAGTTGGCTGTAACAATTAAAATAAATGAACACTATGTATGTATGAAATAATTAGATATGTCACCCCCAAACTATATTCCTGTATCTTGAGGATCAAAAGTTTACAGTTACATCATAGAAAAAACAATCGTTGCGTTACAGCCCTTACCAAAAAGTAAATTGAACAATACAGTTATAATTAATTAAAGCATGCTTAATTTGATCTGTGTGAGTAGCTGTGTGTGTGTGTGTGCGTGCGTGCGTGCGTGCATGCGTGTGTGTGTGTGTGTGTGTGTGGGGGGGGGGGAGGGGGGCATTAAACTGTGCATTTCAGGATTTGCGCTGTTTCACGATATTTGAGTTACCTGAAGTGTTGACGAACAATAGAACTGGCCTGCTTGACAGTACAGTTCTTTATTTCACATAAAAAAATGAAAATGCGCTATACAAATCGGACTCAAACTACAACGTCACCACTTGCACGTAACACCTTATGCGTTACGAGTGCATCAACACTCTTTTTAGAAAACGTTTAGAATTTATTTATAATGTAGAAAAAATGAAATCTAATAGTTTTGTTTATTATTAGAGTAACTAAGTGCCGAAATGTCTTAAAACAACATTCACCTCACCTCACAGATAAACCTAAACATGTTTGAGTGAGGTTCTGCTGTATTAAATATGTACTTTGTGAAAGGACTTTGTCCACTTTGTATGGGCGATTTGGCTAAACGTGAACAGTCAATTGAATTAAAACTAAGTAGTAGGTTTTGTAGTATTGGTTAGTAAGAACCCTATAACAGTAATTAATTTGCATCAATATACCTGCATTGTGAGTTTTTGCTGCAAGGTGTCCTATGAGGTTATGCCCAGCTTAAAAACCATATAATAGTCATTATATGAGCGCAGCAACCAACTGTCCTTCGGCCACCCAAACAATTGCAATAATATTCTTTAATAGCTTCCTTCCTTGCCCATTATTTTCAAATATAATATAAACATAATATATTTTGCAGAAGCAGAGAAACAGTAAACACAATGAATGGATGAATGAATCGTTTTGTTTGTTTTAGTTAGCCGGTGACAACACAGACGATAAAGGGATGTGACAATGACAATTCAAACAATTTTTTTTTGTCTAGTGTTGCCATAAATATATAGTTTACCCTCAAATCCAGATTATTTCTATTAATCATTTTATCACACCAATAATTGAATACGATACATCTAGCAAGTATTGTAATGCCGTTGCCTTAGTGTGCATTCATCATCATCAACCCATTATGTCCCCACCGAGGGGCACGGGTCTCTTCCCTGAGGAAGGTATAGGCCATACTCCACCACGGGGCCAAGTCCGGATTAGTGTGCATTATTTGGGTAAAAATAAATACTGAAACACGTTGCATTAGAGACCCCAAATTGTTATCTGTGCAATTTGTAACTAATTAAATTCTTTAAATTGCAACACCGAAATAAAAATCAAGGCTGGTTCACAGAATAAAGACTGGATTTCACATAAAATCCTTATTAGTTTGAAACAGTTTAAAATGTCGATTGATACAACCAGATAAGCAAAAATATTCATTTTGAAATTAATTATAATCAGGGAGTATTTCGATTTTTCTCTTACATTCTGACCACGAATAGCCCAAAATGGAGTCTTTTCTTGAATAAATACCTATAAATAAAAACATTGTTTTTTGCGTTTTTGAGACCCCGAAAATTTTCATGCCTTCTATGGTATAAAAGCAATAATGCAATTTCAATCCAAGATTGACGCAAGTTCCCCACTGTCCGTGTTTCCAGGTTCGTGAGTTCCTTCTCCTTCTGGCACTATGCAACACGGTGGTGGTAAGCCAGCCGCACGTGGACGCGCTGCACATGAGCGGCTCGCTGCATGACTCGTGCGTCTGCGACACGTGTCCGCAGCGGCGGCGGGACGGCGGCCACGCCACTGACAAGTTAGTCTCTCTCCCTCTCTTCCTTGTGATATTCTAGCGCGGCAGGCTGACTCTTTAGCGCGTCAAGCTCTCTCTTTCTGTCCTGGAGTGGCTCGCTGCACGACTCATGCGTCTGCGACACGTCCCTGCAGCGGTGACGGGTCGCCGGCCGCGCCGCTGACAGGTTAGTCTCTCGCTCTCTTTCTCTTTCTAGTGACATTCTAGGGCCGCAAGTTGACTCTCTCCTGGAGCGGCGTGCGTTTGGACCGGAAACTTTGTGGCCTTGTTCTGCTATCCATCTCGCTTTCACGCTCTCTCTCTTTAGCGCGTCAAGCTCTCTCTGCACGACTCGTGCGTCTGCGGCAGGTGCTCGCGGCGACGGCGGGACCGGCGGCCGGCCACGCCACTGATTAGTTCCTCTCTCTCCCTCTCTATTGATGTTCTATGTGGACTTACTCTACTGTACATGTCTCTCTCTCTCGACATTCTAGCTCCGTCGCAAGCTCTCTCTTACTCCTGCAGCAGTGTGCTTTTAGCGCAGGCGGGTCTAACGTGTTTGTATTTTCTCCCTGTCTCTCTCTCTCTCCTCTCCCTTTCTCTTCCTGTAGTGACATTCTAGTGTTCTCTCTCTCTAGCATGACAAGCTCTCTTTCTCTCCTGGAGTGGCTCACTGCACCACTCGTGCGTCTGCGTCGCGAGCCCGCAGCGGCGGTGGGACCGCAGCAATGCTACTGATAAATTTGTCTCTCCCTCTCGCTCTTTGTCTTTTTCTCCTTCTAGTGACACGCTACACTAGCGTCGCAGGTCGACTCTCTCCTGGAGCGGCTTGCGTTTGGAGTAGGTGCTTTCCGCAGCGACGCGATTCGACTGCACCGAAAACTTTGTTTCCTTGTTCTACTAGCCATCTCGCTCTCTCTCTATCTCCCTAGCGCGACAAGCTCTGTCTTTCTCTCCGGGAGCGGCTCGCTGCACAACTCGTACGTCTGCGACACGTGTCCGCAGCCATGGTACGATAAGTGGTCGTGGTCTTGCTCTACTGCCGATCTCCCTAACTAGGGACACTCATTTTGGCGAATAAATTCATATTTTTCTTTTTTTTTCAGTTTAGAGCCACAGGCCGACACTATATCTCTCTGCCCTGGCGCAATGTAACACGGAGGTACTGAGCAAGACTCATGGAAACGAACTGCGCACTAGAGAATGACTGACATATGATGTCATGATGGTTTTGAGTTTGTGATAAAACCCCTTCGCTGTCCTACTATTCTGTCGTAATAATTTCCTCTTATCGCCCAGGCACTATGCAATCTACACAAATAAGTAACGTGACACCGTACTCACTTTTATCTCGATTTCCACAGATACGCGAGGCTGACCGAGTCGCGATCAACGACCCCGTCGCCCCCGCCCACCACCTCCTCGCCTCTGCGGCTGAAGATTCCCAACCTTGGCATTCTGAAGTTCGGTCACGATAATACGAGCGAAACCAGCACTAATACTGAGCCCACTGTTAGTTTTTTTAAATCTCTATTAAACGTACCCGCAACCGGCGTGCGCGCATGCAACGACTAATGAATGTTGATGAAACGAAAGAGGTCTGTTAGGGTCGTGGCAAGTGGCAAACCCTGGTCTCTGCCTACCCGTCCGGGATAGAGGCGTGAGTTTATGTAATGTAATGTAATGAATGTCTATTAATGACGAGTTAGAGCGCTGTACAGCGTGGTACCGGATGCCTTATCAATTTGATGGCTGGACAGTATTTCAAAGTGTTTGTTTGTACCCGGACTGTAGCTGATTGAGGTGGAATATAATGTAATATTTTATGTTGTGTGCGCACATATATGTTTTTATGATTGTTCTATATTCGATAAAGATAAAGAGCGCAAAAATGTGCTGAGAGGAATCCACTGCTGTAGGTAGATATAATGTAGTTTAAATGTCAAATGCGAATGGCCGGTTGCGGGATATTCCCACTGGAGACCGCCGTAATTTATTTAGGAACACCAATTAATACAATAGCAACAAAATGTATGTTTACATTACTGGTATGCCTCCCTGTTGTAGGCATCCACAACATTTGCAGAGATATAAGTCATAATTCGTATACAAACATAAAGTGTAGTAACGAAAGCAATATAATGAGGAAACCTGAGTGCCTGAGGTGTTCACATACCTCAGCGCTTGAAATCGCCAATCCGCGGTGGACACGCGCGCCCATACTCTCACGCTGAGAGAAGACAGCGCTTTAGTGGGACATATATAGGCTGCATTATTAAGCAATATACTCCTTTTAATAATTTTCCAACCTGTTGAGTGTTGAGTTCTCTTGAATAAGTTGTATTTTTTTTCACGTTAGACAATAGTAAGCGCCTCTCGCTTTTACACTACCTGCTTAGACTATAAGTGAGAAATGTTCCATAGGGCAGATAAGTCCATACCCAATATAATGAGGAAATAAAATATTTGCATCATCATAATCATTTGACGCCCACTGCAGGACATAGGCCTCCCTCATAGTTTTCATAACCATGAGGGATTTCGCCATAATCGCCACGCTTGGCAGGCGGGTTGGCGATCGCAGTATGCGGTTGGAATTTCAGGAAGACGCTGCTGCCCGTCTCCTGGTAATTTATTTCCTTAGTCGGCTTCTACGTCATCCACGGGAGGAAATGGAGTGACGCTATTCTTAATCCGGCGCCACACGAAAGCCTGTAGCCCGGAAGCCAGCTTTATGTATTTTCTCCTAATAAATAAAATTAAGTCAACTTGATCCCACAGATCGTCCGCTACGAAGCTGAGAGCCCAGACGAGCTCGCCTTGGCTGAGGCGGCCCTGAGCTACGGATACGAACTGCGCTCGCGCTCGCCCGAAGAGGTAAGATAAGATAAGCGTTCATCATAATGTGTAATGTGTTGCTTTTAGTAATAAGGCCGTCAATTGTACGATATGTATTTCGAAATTTTTGTTAATGTAATTTATGTGTACAATAAAGAATATTCTATCTATTTAACACTATGATCATAGCCAGTGATCGAAAGAAGCATGTTTGTAAAATATTGTTGTATTAGAAACTGGATGGAAACCCATTGGAGTCTGTACCTAACACCTCCCAACCCGCAAAATCTTCAGTCTGCACCGTGATTGCGGAATCACGGTGCTGAAGTATCGAGAATTTATAATTTTCTTGAATAAATCATTGTGATGACGCCAAATTACTTAGTCTATTATAAACTATTAAATATTCTATGGTACGTTCCTTTCCATCTTTTTTCCTGCACCTTAAACACGTATGCATGACGTCGTCGCTACGCGCTGCCAGCGACACCAAGCGGCGAAGGACTACAGTTCAGTTCACATTTGAACCTTAACCGCCGCGGTTCTAGCAATGCGCTAAAATCGTTGCTTAATTGACGCTTTTCGGTATTAAGCCACCCCTGTAAAGTGTGTCGCGCCCTCCGCGAGTGCTACTGAAAAGGATTCGATTGTGAAATATCTTAAATTACTGTTTGTGTGAGTGGTGGGCCCACCGCAGCAGCTGCTGCCTTATCTGGAGGGATCACGTCTTCCTGGATGCTGCTTTGCGAGGTATGTGCTGCGTGTTCCTGTTCTCACCCTTATATTCCTCATCCCCTTGTTCAATTGTACGTACCAAAAAATACAGTCCACTTAATCTAAGAGAAAACGAAAAGTTTGGCGCGACCACATTGTAAAAATAAGGTGCCTGTGCTACTTGCATGTTAGCACAACGTATGATTCGTTTTGCACTAATAATATATGAGAACGTGCGAGCAATACGGATGCCAGACGTAACTGTACCCTTAAGACTGTTCTTACATGGAGCATGCTGTCTCGCTTGCACAATTTTAAACTAAGTATGATTTTGATAATTGAGCGTTTGATAGCTAATAAAATTGCGAATATTCAAGGCTTATGTTTCTTATCTTGTAGTGAGTTTTGGATTGAAATAAAATTATTTCTTTTTTGGAAACTACATATAGGAAAACTATAATATAATTAAAATTACCGTAATTTAATTATGCCACAGACCACATTTATCAAAAGCATACTAATTTTATACAATCACTACATTGTGCGAGCGAGACAGCACGCTCGACGTAAGAAGCCTATGCTTAAGATGTTGTCTTCGCCCCAGGTGGAGGTGGGCGTGCGCGGCGTGCTGTCGCAGTGGCGCGTGCTGCGCGTGCAGCAGTTCGACAGCGCCCGCAAGTGCATGAGCGTCGCGCTACGTGGCCCGGGACAACAGGTGCGTGGCCCCCATCGCCCTTCACTTACCCTTATCCCCCTTGACCATACTTACCCTTACCCCCCGTGGGCTTACTTACCCTTACTCCCCGTGGTCTTACTTACCCTTACTCCCATGGTCTTACTTACCCTCTTTCAGCTTGGCCATACTTACCATTACCTCCGTAGTTTGCCTTCCCTTAGCCCCCGTGGCCTTATTTACCCTTTTCCAGCTTGGTCATACTTACCCTCACTCCCCTTGGCCTTACCTACATTACAAATTTAAATTTAAATATAGTTCAACCCCCGGGGTTGCCTCGGAGCACACGGACGGAATAGACAGACGCAATCCAACGAAATGGAGAACTTGCACAAAATAATGTCAGAAAGAAATAAAAAATAATATTTATATGGAGCGTTTTAATACCACGTGACTAGAATGACTTTTCGTCAGGTAATACTTGAAAAGTATTAGTCGCAGAGAAAAAAAAATTAGCACTGTCATTTAACTTTTGACATGGCCTCTCCAATAAGATTAAGACATTTTTTGTGCATGTTCTGTGTAGCACACACTTGTAGTTTAGTGGACTGTATTTGTAGGGGCTGATGATGAATTAAAACCGATATTTACTATTTTTAAGCTATATTATAAAATCAAACAAACCGCCTGCGGGAGCGGCAAGGCACGAACTCCATTTACAATAGTGACAACATCAACAATGTTGCCACAATAAAAGTATCGCAAAATAATCTATGTCGCGAACATTCTCCAGTAACGACCTGGCAAACGTTACGTGCATTAAGTAAGTAAAATGATCGCTCAGACATGATTGGATCATGTATGAGTGATCACATCCCTCGCAGGATCGGGTCGGCAGTCTCCCCATGTTGTTGAAAGAATGAACGTACTGTAGGAAAAACACTTGTGGGTAGATACCTAAACTGTATGAGGGTAGATACAAATACACCGTCGTATAGTCCGCACAAATCTTTTTGGCGGTAAGGTGAACATAGTCACAGATCGTTTGCACATCGCTTACTGTATTTACAGTGTTAGTGTGAGTAATTGACGCAGTGTGATGCGTAGTGATGTGCAAAGTAAAAAATATTTAATCGATTAATAAATTCCGATTAGATGCAAGAACAATAGACTGATAATTATAATAGAGACATTTAGGGTATTTATTTATTTATTAATACTTTTATTGCACTTAAAAAAATCGTACAATGCGGCGGACTTAATGCCATAAGCACGTTAATTAACTTATAATGTTTACACAATTTCGTTTTGTTTATTAAACATCTGAAAAAAAAAAGTTTATTTTATATAGGCTGCCATGAGTATACATAATGTGGTACTCGTATTGTTGTTTTTAAATCGGCGAAACAAGACTTATTACTATGTAGACGAGCTTACAGATTGATATAGTACCTACCTGTCATAGGGTCAAACTAAAATACAAGGGTTCTACTCTACCACTTCCATAGACATAGAAAGTTCTACTGAATTAATATCTCGTTTCGTACTTTCGTTCCTTTCAACGTTCTAACTATCTCTTCAAGCACTTGACGACGATTGTGACGTGTGATAAGATTTTTTTCAAGAGTGGTACTCCTATTTTGCGCAGGAATTGACGAACTTCACTCAACCGTCAAAAATATTTACGCGGATTATACGCACACCGGCAAGCCGGACTTTCAGTATCAGTCGATCATTGGATAGGGAGCCGGTCGGTCGCGTCAGGAGTGCGCGTAATCGAGCCAGTGAGTGTTAAACTAACTAGCGAATATACAATCAGGGGTCCTAGCAAGAACACATTCTTGGTTTACAACTATTATTTCATTTTGATACAATTTCTCCTTTGATTTGGATTAGGTGAAGGAGGGTCCATCTATCACACGAGATGACGAGGAGGTGAGGGTAATAAGAGCGTGATGCATTAATGCTTAAGTGCACCAGAATACTTTTGGTGGACGATTTGCTGGTTAATTGTTAGACGTTTATTTTGATCCTGTACTGAATCATATTGAAGTAATTAATTAAGTTGTTATTTTATAATTCTAACGTCATTTCATTCAGCTTTGGTCTATAATATGTTAACAAACCGTTGATAGAAATCGTTAAATTACGGGACGCAATAATGTCATTTGTACTGTACACTCTTCCTAGGTCATACGTTCATCTCATTAATTCAATAAATATCAACCCTTATCATCAATTTCTTGACTTTGATAATGTTAAAAAAAATTATACCCCCAGACCAAAGCTGAATAAAATGAAATATAGCGAAATATTTGAAATGTACGTTGTTAGCCCTTTCTAGGTAGTTATTGGTCATACCAGTCATACATTAATTTCGTTTAGATATTCCGCATTGTGTACACCTTCCATGCAAGAATGCCCCTGTATTTTATGTACCTTCGTAAGACTGAGTGACTGCTGGATTGTCTCTTAGCTCCCTCATAGATCATCCTCTACCTGAAAGGGTCTGATGGCATTCCTCGCAACAGTAAAATCTGTAATAATCTGTCTAAATTCTCTTCTTCCATGAAAGTAATTTATATTTTATCTACCTTCGTAACACACAGTGACTGTTAGATTGTCTCTTACCTGATAAAGGAATGCATAAGTAAATCCATGCTTTATAGTAAAACTATCCCTGTATCACTGTAAGACCTTAGCTCCCTCACTGACCATACTCAATCTTAAAATCTCTCCTTCTACGAAAGTAATTTACTACTTTATATTCGTGTAGTGCTTAAGAAAGTTTTAGTAATTTGTAGTCTCAATTTCAACACTTGCTACGCAGTAGCAATCCCTGTAACTTGATCAATAAAACCACTTCTCCCCCAACAGGTCATCCTGTACGCGAAAGGCGCCGACTCGACGATCTTCGGTGCGCTAACCCCGCTCCGGGCTGGCACGCCCGAGGCGGCCGCTCTGGCGAGGACCCAGCAGCTGGTCACCGAGTACTCGCGCGCGGGTCTCCGTACGCTGGTCATGGCTAAGCGGACGCTCACCCTGACGGCTTGGGAGGAGTGGCTCGCTGCGCACGCGCGCGCTGCGGAGCCCGGGGACGGTATGTTGAGGTCTCTATGGATGTGGAAATTCTTGTGGCTGATGTGAGTTAATGTGCTATTACACATCTGGCATTCCATCGGTCGTGGATCTGGCACGACCATGTCAGTCCCGACAGGTTTTAATTTTATGAAAATTGCAACCTATGACGGTTCAAAAGGTACAGCTCTTAATGGTAAAGGACTTGACACCCGGCAGCTATAATGTAAAGATGTGTACTAGCACGATACATCTCATTACATCTTTCTGTAGAAATCGTCAAGAGACCACACACGACAGCTATAATGTATATTTTTAAATCTTCGTATCTTAAGACACAGAGCGATACGAAAATATCCATGTATATCTTAGCAGCTGAAAAGTGAGACGTATATCAATGGAATAAAGGGAAAGATTACCAGTTGTGTGTGTGACACTTTAATATAATTTAAAGCTGTACATCCCGGGATGTAATGTACATTAATATCCATTAAATCTGCCGTGTGTGAAGCGCTTAAGACAGATGGCATGCGCTTAGTAATAGGGTCCTGCTAGTACCCTCCAACATAGCAGAAACTAGGAGGTTTGATACAACTCTGAGAACTCTGAGAAGCTACACTCTTTAGTAGATAATTTCTTCTTCTTTCAGTGTCTCTCTGCTATTGGAGTTTTCCTCTCCACATTGAGAGAGCAATGTGAAACAGATTTTTCGAATTATGTCAACCTAGTAGTACTACAAAGTAAATTAGCTTTGCAATAAATCATCGTCTCACAATCAGGCCGCGACCGGCGGATACGCGAGTCCCTCAACCGGCTCGAGAGCTCCCTGACCCTCGTTGGGGCGACGGGCGTCGAAGACCGGCTCCAGGAGAACGTGCCCCACACCATCCGGGCACTGCTGGACGCCGGGATCGTCGTCTGGGTCCTGACCGGGGATAAGCCGGAGACGGCGATCAATATCGCGTACTCGGCGGCGCTGTTCTCGCAGCAGGATCGGCTGCTGCATCTCATGTCGAGGGATAAGGTGGGTTATAGTGATTTACATGTGAACTTCTCGGCTTTGTATTGGAGTTCAAAACTAATGATATGACTATGCTGTGTGAAGACGAGTCAAGACGAACTTTTGGACACAGAAATTTTGATAAATTTGACACCAAAAATTAAACTGATATTCGTGGTAGTTCTGCCCGCTAAGTTTAAATGGTCCGAGCCCGGGCCGTGAGAAATATAAAAATAATTCTTCAGATGCTTTCTTTAATTAACCGTGATATATCTCATTTGATTGGGTAAACGCATATACTCACCACTTTAGGAAAGCACATACAATTTGATCCGATAGATCCGAGCATTATTTATGCACTTTGATGTTGTCGTTTTATATCGTGTCCTTCAGATTAAACACAAACTAAACCAAGTAAAACTTGATCCTCAGTTCTTTAAAATAAACACCGGCCAAGTGCAAGTCGGACTCGCGCACCGAGGGTTCCTCGCGCTTGGCCGTTTTTTATTATTTTTCCTTAGAATATATAATAAGTCCCACAATCACGCCAAGTTTGATGCCTGTGTGTATTACGGTTTTTACGATAGAGCATAAACGAAAAAACGGCGAAAAAACACGTTTGTTGAAAGGAGAACCCCCTTATTTTTTTTAATTTTATTCTTTGTTAGGTTAGGTTTTTACAGAATATGTGTTATCCGAGGTAATAACACATATTCTGTGAAAATTTCAACTGGCCACCTATTACGGTTCCAAAGATAGAGCTATAAAACCATTTAAAGGTCGGACGGACGGACGGACAGACAGACAGCGGTGGCAGAGTAATCCCGTTTGGCACGGGACCCAAAAAATGAGCACAATTAATTGAATTTAATTCCAAATCGTTTCCACAGGACCACGCCGAAATAACGATCAAGACCTACCTAGAATCCATAATCGACGAAGGCAGCCGCTCTCTCGTTGTCGACGGTCGAACGCTGACGTACATATTGGACAGGCGATCCGGTCTGGTCGCGCCTTTCCTGTCGCTCGCCCGGCGCTGCTCCGCTGTGCTGTGTTGTCGCGCTACGCCGCTGCAGAAGGCTTATATTGTTAAGGTGAGCTCCCTAGTCTATGGATTTGGTAGAAACAGTAGGGTCGGCCGGCCCCGGGGCCGAAAAGTTCTCGAATGGAGACCACATATCGGCAAGCGCAGCGTAGGACGACCAGCCACAAGATGGACAGAAGACCTCATCCAAGTGGCAGGAAGACGCTGGATGCGAGCAGCTTCCGACCGGTCTTTTTGGAACACCATAGAGGCGGCCTATGTCCAACAGTGGACTTCTTGTGGCCGAATGATGAGTTTGGTCAATGGGTGGTAGTGTTCGATGGAACGCTGACGTACATATTGGACAGGCGATCCGGTCTGGTCGCGCCTTTCCTGTCGCTCGCCCGTCGCTACTCCGCTGTGCTATTGTTAAGGCTTATTTTGTTAAGGTGAGCTCGTCAATCTATTATTATGTGGAAACAGTATGGTCAATGGGTGGTAGAGTTCGATGGAACCCTGACGTACCTATTGGACAGGGATCCAGTGTGGTCGCGTCTTTAATGTCGCTTTCCCGTCAGTACTCCGTAGTGCTGTGTTGTCGCGCTACGCCGCTGCAAAAGGCTTATATTGTTAAGGTGAGCTCGCCAGTCTATTAATTTGGTGGAAACAGTAGGGTCAATGGGTGGTAGTGGTTGATGGAACGCTGATATAATTATTGGACAGATGATCTGGCCTGGTCGCGCCTTTCCTGTTCCTCGCTCCTCGGTGCTCTGCCGTACTGTGTTGTCGCACCACGCCGCTACAGATGGCTTGCTGGTATATTGCTAATGTGAGCTTGTTAGTGTACGAAGTTGGTATAAGACATAGACATAAACATAAACATAAACATAAACATAAACATAAACATAAACATAAACATAAACATAAACATAAACATAAACATAAATATAAACATAAATATAAACATAAACATAAACATAAACATAAACATTTACATACAGGCGTCTGGCTCCACACTAGGATACCCTGTGTTGTGGGAACCAGAAACAACGACATCACAAACATGTAAACATCCAAGACCTGGGTTTTTTTTTTGTCCCCAGCCGGGATTCGAACTCGGGACCTCTCGCATGGTATGCAGATGCACTACCGCTGCGCCACGAGGTCGTCATTGAGGTCAAGTTCGATGGAACGATGTTGGACCTACATATTGATAGTTTGGCCCACCAATCCGGACTTGGCCCCCGTGGTGGAGTATGGCCTATACCTTCCTCAGGGAAGAGACCCGTGCCCCTCGGTGGGGACGTAATGGGTTGATGATGATGATTGATAGTTTTCCGCTATACAGTGTTGACGCGCTACGATACCACATTCAGCGTATACATTGTTAATGTGAGCTCACTTTTCTATGAAGTGCGTAGAAATATGACAATTAATATGTAATAGAAATAACAATGCTAAAATATTATTATACAAAGCCAAAATATACCACCAAGTTTTTATCAACTTCTAACAACCCATTTTATTGATGTTTACATCACAAAAATGTGTCAATTCTTGGAGTGCCGCGCTTATCAAGATATAGCCAGAGATCCAACTAACCATTCATAAAAGTCATCTGAAAAGACCTTATTACTCAGTCTAGCAAGCCATTGGACGTCCTAGGCTGTAATTGTTGATTTGTGCACCCATTTTTTACGAACTCAATAGCTCCTTAGTCCTTGGCCATATGTGCCCTAAACTCTACCACGCCAGCCTGTTTTCATAATGACAAACTCACACTCTGACTGTGTTTGTTCGCAGGCAGTGAAAGAAGAGCTCGGAGTGACGACGTTGGCGATCGGAGACGGCGCCAACGACGTCTCCATGATCCAGACTGCAGACGTCGGTATTGGTAAGAAAACGCTCAAAAGCTTTGATTAGCAGTCGCCTAGTATTTTTGAAGTGAAAACTTCTTTAGACTCGTTACACTTTTTCTGAACATGAAAGCTCTGGTTGGTGACGCTGAATTGGGTCTACTTCTATCGTGCTCCTGTAAGCTAACACCCTCTTTTTATTGTTTCAAGGGCTACTAAGGTCATACTACAAGGGCGTTGTGTGAAAGCTACTATTATTTCTTTTGTTTGATTATTAGCAATTTAACACTCAGTTCATAATTTGTAGGTACTAATTGTACTCTTGAAAGAGAAAAAAGTTGCATGTGAACCTGCTAACTATTAAACACATACTAGTTAAAAACTTCGTACGAAATAGTTAGACTGGATATCTGTAATATGTGATGAATTAGTTAAAATCTAAGACAAAGGTTTGGACATAAAATTTACGTTATAAAAGCCGCACTGTTACTACATCGTAGTAAGAAAGTAGGAAATCTAACCTAATAATATGAACGCGTCTTTTCAAACTATCAATCTCACGAAATCGATGTTATTTCGTAGTGTCTTTCTCTCCAATTCTCCCTTCGCTTGCAGGTCTCTCGGGCCAGGAAGGGCGGCAAGCGGTAATGGCCTCTGACTTCGCGCTCTCAAGGTTCAAATTCGTGGAGCGGTTGCTCTTGGTGCACGGACACTGGAGCTACGACCGACTGGCCCGGATGATCGTCTACTTTTTTGTTAAAAACGCTGTAAGTTACAAATACTGAATATTATTTATAATTAGACTAGATTAGATTAGTACTCTTTATTACACACCATACATTATAAAGATTATTATTATTTGTTTAGGTACGAAAAAATTATAACAAGTTTGTAGGGACCACCAAAATTTATTGCACTTCAGTGGCCTCCGAATTAGGCGACCGGACCGCTAGAAATGATGGAACCTGTTTCATAAAACTACAATTGGTTTACTATGACAATTCGATGTACATTGTATAGCCGATTAACAAGTACGAAGACTAATTGTACTCATAGACTACGCAATGTACATAGAATCATCATCATCATCATCATAATTCAGCCACAAGAAATCCACTGCTGAGCATAGGCCTCCTCCATGGATTTCCAAAAAGACCGGTTGGAAGCGGCTTGCATCCAGCGTCTTCCTGCCACTTGGATGAGGTCATCTGTCCATCTTGTGGCTAGTCGTTCTACGCTGCGCTTGCCGATATGTGGTCTCCATTCGAGAACTTTTCGGCCCCATCGGCCATCAGTTCTGTGTGCTATGTGCCCCGCCCACTGCAACTTCAACTTAATAATCCGCTGGGCTATGTCGACGACTTTCGTTCGTCTACGGATATCAACATTCTTGATTCGATCTCGTAGAGAAATTCCGAGCATAGCCCTTTCCATAGCTCGTTGCGTGACTTTGAGCTTTCTTATGAGGCCCATAGTGAGAGACCACGTTTCAGTGCCATAAGTCATTACTGGTAACACACACTGGTTGTATAATTTTGTCTTGAGCGATTGAGGTATATTAGATGAAAACATAGAATTGTCATAATAAATTATTAATTGTAGTTTTGTGAAACGCGGCCCTGAATTGTTTCGCGGCCGTAATAGGTAGCGGATTGATGAATAGATATATAAATAATTTATTTCCATAGGACACACACGTATAAAATGCATCACATATAAATTCACAAAGTAACAGCACAGAGTAAACATAGACAAAAACAGAAGCATAAATTGTAGTAAGTACTTATTAGTAAAATAAGAATGAATTAAACGTGACAACGTGGATGTGGCAAATGCAAATGGGTTCCGACTCAGCATGTGCTGAGAGTTTAAAAAGAAAACTCCAGCGCTGGTATTCTGCCGATACCCAGTGTGAACGGCGTGCAGAGCCCAAAGAAGTGAGGCTGGTAAACTGGTGGAGAAAAGGGATTAATTAACTCCTGAACTGCCCTCGCGGAACGCAACGTATAGGTGGCCCATACTAAGTTGGACACAGATCTGTGTCGCGGCAGACGAGTGGTTAATTCAGTAAACCAGAGTCAGGCTGGTCTATATTTATAAATTATATTAATATATATTAAATGTAAGTTAATTTTGGCTATAGTTTTGGATAAAATATATATCTAATACATAAAAATCTCGTGTCACAGTGTTTCTTACTGAACTCCTCCGAAACGGCTTCACCGATTTTTATGATTTTTTTTTTGTGTAGGTCTGAGAATAGGTCGTAGGCTAATTAATATGGCATAAAAACGTTTGCCGAGTCAGCTAGTGTATATCTATGTATATAGTTTACGTGTATCATATTCAAACAGATTAAGTAAGACGAAAATAAATCAAACCTGTAAAAACTTTGCATACGCAAAGTCACAGTTGATTGGTGAACCTATAAGAAAGGTTGAGGTTTGCCAGGATAGTGGTAAGTGGCATACTTTGGTATCTGCTTACCCCCGGGATCATCCGGGGTAAATAAACAACAACCACACAACACAATCAACGACAACACTCCCCTGCCTCATTGGTCTAGCCGTTGTGTGGCATTTATTTGATATTGGAATCCTTTACATATTGTTTGCGGACAAAAATTACGATTCTATGTCTTCGTTGTTAGAGCGCTTTTAGGCCGATATTCAGAAACACAGCGTTGAGCTACACTTAACGTGCACTAAGCTGAGCATCGGTTGAGCAATCTAAACAAAGACTCAAGAATTTTGTATTCACAGTCAATATCTCGACTCGAACTCAGCTAAGCCACAGCTCAAGCTAAACTTACTCGTGCATGTAATCTGTGGTACAGTTTTTGACGTTACCGGTTTATATTATCTGTTAACGCTACATGAAAGGCATACAATAATCCACAGGAGTGAATGAGATGGCAACAAATGTCGAAACTTTTTACGCGCGCTTATACTTTGCCTTCTCATTACTCTAAAAACACAATTTAACTTTTTGAAGGAAAATGAGCATGCAAAATGTCAAATTGTGAATAAAAAAAAGGTTACTTCACCACACGTTAGTTCGATTTCTTGAATTGCCTACAGGTGTCGCTACTTTCTTCGTCATTGCCACCTTGAGTCTGAGCTAAGTCGCCGAAATCCACTACTCAGTGTCTCAGCTTAGCTTGCGCTCAATTTTTGTTATCTCAAACTCAACTGTGAATACAAAATATCCCTGAGACTTTCATTTTGACAGTTGAAAGACCCGGACTCACGCTTTAGAGCTAGCCAATCACTAGAGCTCGTGGGTAGCAAGTAGTACCAAGGACTATAGGTCGTGGGTTCCATTCCCACTGGAGGCTGCCTGTACAAATGATTTGTACAAATGACCGCGGTCTGGGTGTATTTTCATGTTTGTGAAGTCCTTGCCTGGTTGGTTGCCTTAGCACAGGCGCCCTGATTTGGGACCAGCAAAAGTGATTGTGCTCTGTGTAAGTTATTACTCGTATAATCACGCAAATGTGAGATGGCATTGGCGATTAGGTTTTGGTTTGGTGTTATATAGCAGTTTTCCTTTGCCCCCAGACCTTCGTGTTCCTAGTGTTCTGGTTCCAGTTCTTCAACGGATTCTCCTCCTCCGTGATGATCGACCAGCTCCAACTTATGGCGTACAATCTTGTGTTCACCGCGTGCCCGCCTTTTATACTGGGTAAGATAAGATTGGTGTATTGTCTACCATATTGAAATGAAACTAAAAAACTTAATTGAAAACGGTTACAAAAAAATATGGTTACTGGCTCCCAAACTAGCTCCTTATTTAAATAAGTTTATTATATTCTCATCTTTCCGTGCACTACCTTTCGCCAGACCTCGGTTTGTTGGAAGAGAATTCTTCTTGCATTAAGCACGCCCTTGTGCATCAACATTGTAGAATGGTGCAATAAGGTATTAAATTGAAAACGACTGCCCTGCTGACCCTAAGCCTTTGGAGTTGACCATTTATCGCGTTGTGTTCTGACTAATTAATACTGTCCAACATTATGAATCAAGAATATTTGTTGTGAGCTTAGACATGGGTTACACATTTAGCAGTACTAGGTGCTATTTAAAATAAAATCACCAAATCTTACTTTAACAGGTGTACTCACATTCATCCATCCTTCACATAATAGGAAAAGGACATTTCCTGAAAAAAAAAATTGCTAACGATTTCAAAATAATGCTCTACCCAAAGGCAGCGGCTAGCATCGTACACTGATAGTTGATTGTACATTGACATTCGACCAAC
This sequence comes from Yponomeuta cagnagella, assembly GCA_947310995.1. Lineage (NCBI taxonomy): Eukaryota > Metazoa > Arthropoda > Insecta > Lepidoptera > Yponomeutidae > Yponomeuta > Yponomeuta cagnagella. The sequence continues at coordinate 17,935,239 of OX371267.1, forward strand.
ATAATGTAAATTCTTTACGTTGAATTAATTTTTACATTTCTAATTCATTTCTGCTAATTCATCATATCATATAGGCTTTGATGTATAAGTTTAAGATGATTTGAGAAAAGATGGTCAGAGTGGAGTTTTTTTTTCCCGCTGCCTTTTTCTCCACTACAAATACGGCCCGAAGGCAGCGGCTAACATAGTAACATAGTACATTGACATTCAGCAAACAGAATTTAAATTCTTTACGTTGAAATAAATTATTGATTTCTGATTTCTTCGACGCGCTTCTACTCTGCGTCACTATGAGCTGACCCTAAGCCTTCCCCCCCAGGCGTGTACGACCGCGTGGCGCCGGCCTCGCTTCTACTGGAGAGGCCGGGCCTCTACTCGGCCTCGCGGCGCGGCCTCGTGTACCGCGCGCACACCTACTGGCTGGTGTTGGCCGAGTCCGTCTACATCAGCGTGGCGATATTCTTCACGAACGCCGCCGCCTTCTGGGACTCCACCGCCGACCTGCACTTGTTCGGAGTCAGCTGCATGACGTGCTGCCTCGTCGTCATGGTCGCCTACTGCGCCATCGAGACCAGGAGCTGGGTGAGTGTGCGGAGAGAGAGAGAAAGGGAGTGACGAACGAGGCCGCTACACTGACATAGGGGAGAGAGTCGGCCTGCGGCGCCAGAATGACATAAGCTACAAAGAATCAGTTACCTATGCGCTAGGATTTTGCGAGAGAGAGAGAGTCGGCCTGCGGCGCTAGAATGTCATAAGATACACAGAATCAGTTGATGCAGTAGTATATCGTGAGAGAGAGAGAGAGAGAGAGAGAGAGAGAGAGAGAGAGAGAGTCGGTTTGCGGCGCTTGAATGTACCAGGAGAGAGACAGTCGGCCTAGGGTGCTAGAACGTCACAGTAAAAAAGAGAATCGATCCGCGGCGCTAGAATTTCACAAATTAGCGCCGTACCATTTTTATAGAGAGCACTGCGAGGCGGACTTCCGCCTGCGATGTCAGAATGACTTAAGATAGACTGAGAGCGAAAACCTAATAAAAAACGATCACGCTCTTAACCTGACCTTACCCCAATTATTTTACACTTTCCCCTCTCGCGAATAAGGTTCGTATCACCACATCAAGGTTCGGCTGGAAGAGATTTCTATTGAAATAGCTCGCCATGTTCTTATTTTGTAATTTTTGTGTTTTATGTAACGTAAAACGGGGTAATTAGAAACTGGAGTATGAATAGAAACAAAAATCCGGACAAGTGTGAGTCGGACGGGTGAGTCCGACTCACACTTGTCCGGGGTTCCGTACCAATTTCGAGGTACTTATTATATTACAAGTAGTTTAGGAGTCGAGTCTCACAGTTTTTGCCGAGCTTTTCCCGTACTTGAAAGACAATTTTTTTAATTCATACATTACAAATATATAGTTTTCAGATTTTTCTCTGTACTTGTAGTATAAGACGATATTACTTGCCGAATTTCGTAGCTCTAGGTCAACGGAAAGTAACCTATATATTTTGATTCCCTTGAGTGTCGAAATATACGTTTGTTGCGGCATAAACGGCCGTAGGTATCTTTTTTTAGTTTACTTAGAAGTTTGGCTTTCTAAAAGCTTCAAGAGACTGTAGACCTGAGTATATGGTTTTAATATTAACTCGATACCTCCACGCGTTTCTGAGATAAAAGGTTTTAACAGACTGACTGACTGACGGACGGACGGACAACAAGGAGATCCTATAAGGGTCCCATTTTTTCTATCGAGATACGGAACCCTAAAAAGTGGAAAATGCGTTTTGACACCGATTTCCTACTGAGCTTGCAACTACAGCTATGTTTATTGTCAGACATCTTGATCAAATCCAGAGACGTCGCTGAACTGAACTTACAAATATAGCGGTTACAAAAAAAACCTTTTCCCATGGTTTTTTGTTTCTATTCATCCTCCAGTTTCTAGTCACCCCGTTTCATTGTATGCCTTTTACGTGTGCAATGAAGTATAAAGTACCCTTCTCCCGTCCAGACGATAATCCACGTGTTGGCGCTGGTCGGTTCCATCGGGTCGTTCTTCGTCCTAACACTACTGTACCAGTCGGTGTGCGTGGTTTGCATGGGCGCGCCTTCCACGTTTCTCACGCTACTTAACACACTGCCGCACCCCGTGTACTGGCTCACCATAGTCCTGACTTCGGTCATCGCGCTGGGGCCCAGGTGAGTGTTAAAACACAGGCGTTAAAACCACACAGAAATATATAAAATCAATAAACATTATAAGTACATACACTGATACCTCCACGGAACCACAAAAATCAATACAAACACGAACACACACACACACACACACACACACACACACACACACACACACACACACACACACACACACACACACCAATAACATTGAGGAACTCGACTCTCGAAGTTGTAGACGAATACGTATACTAGGACGGTCCAACTTCGTGAAAGAGGTCAATCGTCGAATCCAACTCGGCTGGGCAGCATTCGGGAAACTTAGAAAAGTTTTTTCGTCCAATATACCTCAATCGCTCAAGACAACATTATACAACCAGTGTGTGTTACCAGTGTTGACTTATTGCACTGAAACGTGGTCTCTCACTATGAGCCTCATAAGAAAGCTAAAGGTCACGCAACGAGCTATGGAAAGGGCTATGCTCGGAATTTCTCTACGAGATCGAATCAAGAATGTTGATATCCGTAGACGAACGAAAGTCGTCGACATAGCCCAGCGGATTAGTAAGTTGAAGTGGCAGTGGGCGGGGCACATAGCACACAGAACTGATGGCCGATGGAGCCGAAAAGTTCTCGAATGGAGACCAAATATCGGCAAGCGTAGCGTAGGACGACCAGCCACATGATGGCAGATGACCTCATCCAAGTGGCAGGAAGACGCTGGATGCAAGCCGCTTCCAACCGTGCGATTTACTTCATTCAATACCCTTTAAAAACGAGTCGCAAGCCCTATCACTTTCAATGACAGCTCGTGTCAAATTAATGCAGTCTGAAGTTCGTCAGCACAGCACCTTTCAAATGTCAAATTGAAAGGGATCGCGATAGATTCGAAAGATAGACAATTAGGCCCCTGATGTATCCTGTCGGGCGACAGGTTGGTGTGGCACGCGGTCCGCAACACGCTGTTCCCGCCGGCGCTGGGCCGCGCCGTGCTGGCGCGCCGCACCCGCCCGCGCACGCGCCTGCCTTACGCCGCGCACTACCACACCACCACCGCCTCCGCGCACGTTTATCGGTGAGTCACACTCGAGTCTCTCTTTCTCTCTCTCTCTTTCTTTTTTTCTCTCTCTTAGCACGGACTTCCAATTCCTGGCGTACAATCCTACTAATATTATAAATGTGAAAGTTTGTGAAGATGTTCGGATGTTTGCTACTCAATCACGCAATAACGGCTGAACGGATTTAGATGAAATTTGGTATGGAGATAGTCCCGGGGAAGGACATTGGCTACTTTTCATCCCGGAAATTACAAGAATATAACTAAAAATAAATAATAAAAATAAATAAATAAAATAGAATTTATTTGCCTATTACAACAATAATAATGTACAACATTTTTTGGAGACATGTTCACTGCACTTTTTAAAACTTATTTGTACTTTGTAAGATAGCTTGAGATCTCCACACTAGGCATAGCCTGTAACGTGGAGATCGCAGGACAATTTGCTACACGAAATTGTGCAGATTTTATTGTATGTGCAGTGTCCAACTGGGTATTGTAGAAGTATAATCATTGTTGGAATTAAAAATACAAGTACAATTAAAATTTAAATTACAAATTAAATTAACAAAACATCGCAAAGTAATTTCGATTAATATTGATATTGAGTACGATTAATATTGATATTGAGTGTGTTTCACTCGAGCTCACAGCGCGATCGAAGTCCTTGAGCAAGCATTTAAAGTAGCTGGTTATATCTAGTCTCTTTCTTAGCAGACCTGCAATTCTTGAGGCTTGTTTAATAGAATTACAATTCATGGTTTACTGTGACTGTTCGATGTACATTGTAAAGTTGATTAACCCACAGATTAATAAGTAGACTCGGCTACGCAACGTACCTCGAATTGACATGATAAACTACGATTTGTAGTTTTATGAAGTTCGGGCCTGGTGTACAATAAACAATATTCTCCGCGCACTTCTATAGGTGAGTCACACCCGACTGTCTCTCGCACCTCAAACACGCTGTTTCAAAAAACTCATTGTCAGTGAATCTTGAAGTCTGAAGGGAGAGTCCACATAAGAGTTTCTGAGAACAGGAGAGTGAATGCCCCTATTAACACAGCGACAATTCAGCAAGACAAGATTTGTGACAGACAGCTACCATATGAACTCTTACATGCAGGATGTTTTCGGCCTTTGCAATTATCTCTTCTACCATATTGTAATAAAGTTCCTTTCAATCGCCAACTTCTCCCCTCAGATCGACCGACGAGGACGCCTACCAGAAGACGAACGTCACAGCGATCACGTGACAATGACGGGCCGCTCGCCTCTCTTCCGAAGGGCTCCTATTCGCGACCTCACTCGCGACGATCTCCGGTCTACTCCGTACGAACGTCGCCACGATCGCCGGTCTTCACCGTACGAGCGTCGCCACGAAGCGTGCGGTTTGACAGCGGTATGCTATGATAAGAGGCCCAATGGTGCCTGCTTGCGAGTGCACTCGCGACGAGCTATGTTCGACTCCGTACGGGAACCGACAAGAATCGTGCGATGTGCTAGCGCCACGCCGGCGAGTTTCTATTAGTGAATGCACTGGTGTAGATCTCTGCAATTATTTGCCCGCAAATTGTGCTGATGAGAGTTCTACAGAGGGATTACGGTATAGGGGGCCAAAGGTGCTACGCTGTGTGACTGTGAACGGATCACCGCTGTTTATTACCTCGAACCGATTCAACTCAGGCTGTGATCTGTTAGAACTATTGTGTATTAAAACGTATAGTTATTTTATGTGCTTTTTTACTAAATGAATTATAAAAATGCGGGACCAACGCGATGTGACGTGCGGTACGTTGTAGTCGGTTTGTCTTGGGCGCTGAACTGTTTGCTTAGTTAAAGAATATTGACTGACCTATAGACTCAAACTGAACTGCATACTTTAAATCTGTGTAAAAAAGTAATGAAATAAAAATCAAGATAATATTTTAACTTTCCTATTCTTTTACTATTCATCGAACTTTGTACAAGTGTGAAAAAGCCATCGTTATTTTAACGGAAAACCTTCGTTTGTAGAATCAGGATTTCTGTAAACACGATAGCTAGTTCATACATTTGCGGTTTTGACATATTTTTTTTAAGAAATTAAATTTGAACCTAGTTCTTTTTATAGAAAAAAATTGTATAGCAATACAGTAGCTATAATATTGTGTCACGCCCGAGTGCAAAGAACGAACGCTGATAGATCTGCCAATACTTATTAATTATTATTATAAGGCTTCGGTAAACGAACCATATGTATATAAGCTTTGCTAGGGACAGAAACTGATATGACTTAAGTTTTTGTCCATTCTCAAACGTGTTAAAATCTCTGGACGATTCGTTTACTGGAAACGGCCAATAGATGTAGTTGATACACCGAGTAAAGGATGAAACACACCAACGTGGTGGAGGTGGCGGTGGCGGTCCCTACATACGTCCATATAAATACTACTGCAGTGAATGTCGTATGTATAGACCCCCACCGCGTTGGTGTGTTTCAACCTTTAGGTGTTTTGACAATCGTAAGGCTGAGTGCATACTTACCGTGGTAGCTTTGTATCTGACCAGTGCACTTGCAACACAAAAAAATGTTCACACAATTAGTTGTCCTTCAGCCCAAACTACAATACCCACATGTTCGTATTCACATTGTAGTTTGTACAGAACAGTCTCGTAAAAAGTATTTGCCTATTTCTTACCTTCTAACTGCCCTTATGAAAAAAATCTAACTGATCAGAGACTGTCTGATCTAATTGATAGGAGACTGTTTGGGACCTGTATCACAATACTACAATTCAGTTTATTATGACAATTCTTGTTAAGCTGTGGGTTGACCGACGTAGCAATGTACATCGATTGTCATTTTAAACCATGAATTGTAGTTCTATGAAACAGCCACCTGGATACCCTTTGAGAATCCAGGGCGACTTCAAACTTAATGCGCTCAGCCTTACTGTGTCTTACCCCCGCGGCACGATACAGCCACAAACGTTTTTATTAAGCGATAGCGTATTTAATTATTATTTCTCAACATGCTTCGAAATTTGAGCATTATTTTGACGACCTTCTTTGAGATAAATCGAAATTGCTGTACTGGCCAAACACATGCGAGCAGCGGCCGGAAAAAGTTGTGGGAAAATCCATATGAGTCGTGTTTTAGAGGCCAAATAAATTACACAGCAAACTCGTATTTGTAGTGTAATTAAAAATGGAAAGATCTTTTACTCCGAAACATGGCAACCAAGGAGGTAACTTATCAAAGGTTTTATTTAAATCTCGAATTGGCTTGCAAAAAGCTGTTTGTTGAAGAAAAAACAAATGAACACTAACGCGGGAAAAATTATTGTTTATTGGATTTTGAAGACTAAAAAGTTCTGCCTAGGTGCTACTTAGTTTTAATTTCCGCACCTTATTTGAGTAAGTACTTGATATACAAGCCTTGGCCACGACTAGGCATTGATGGACTTCGTAGGTGTGCCTCGGCCCAGATTTACACGTTCGTCCATCAATGCCTCTTTTACTGGTCGTTGCAGTAATGTACTATTTGACTATTAGGTAATTGTCATAATCTAATTCCTGGTGTACATACAAGAAATAATATTCATCTATCTATCGTGAAATAAAGCAGGATGGCACTACTCGATAGGACAAAAAAACGTTTATCGCAGTTCCGCGCCGCAGAGGTTGGTTGTATATTTTATACGAGAGCAGAGTATGTAGAGGCTTAGAGCCACGTCAGAGCCAATGACGTCGGTGGTATTCTTGGGTCAGTATTTGATATCGCCCTAGAGCACGTGTGTTCATTTATTTTGACATTAGGTACACGGTTTCACATTGCATTATGCTTAATACTTTTGGTTTTGGCCAGTAATGTTACAACGAACGTTGACGCGAATCCGTGAGATTTCCAATATTGTGACTGTTTAATAATACTTACTGTTGTTGATGGATTAATTGGGATAACTTCACGTTTTTTTATATTATTTTTGTTGCACTAACCCGTGCTGAGGACAATTTTAAAAACCTATTTAGAGGCTAAAAATTCCACCCATGCCGGGACGTGAACCCGCGACCTCTGGCTAACCGTGCCAGCACTCTCCCAACTGAGCTAATGGACAAGTGCAGGCATCAGCGAAATTTCGAGCCTCTTTCCGATGTAAAAACCTAACTGCAAAGTGGGTTACTCGGGGCTGCAAGTGATGTAAATTACTTCGGCCAGCTGTCGCTGCCTGTACGTGATACAGAGAAGTTTGTAAAGACGCTCGAAATTTCGCTGATGCCTGCACTTGTCCATTAGCTCAGTTGGGAGAGCGCTGGCACGGTTAGCCAGAGGTCGCGGGTTCAAGTCCCGGCATGGGTGGAACTTTAGCCTCTAAATAGGTTTTTAAATTACTTATTATTTGTTATTTTGCGGGGGCAACTGAGATTATGTTTTTGGCCAAAATCTTGAACCAATTTTATAAGCGGATAATCAACTCAAACTGTTAGTAAAACTGTGTTAGGGCTGATGCCGTCGAATTACCAAGTATTCTCCTACATGTTTATTTGTTGAGTTTGATAATTTTATATGTATTTGGAACATGCGATCGGTACGTGTCGTATGAATGTGATGTTTGTTGGCTTCCCATAAGTTACGTTCAGACACAGATGGTTCCGCGGCTGGTGTTGCCAGGGCCAAAAATGCAAAAGCCTTTTGTGCGCCATAGAAAGCCGCACAATGTGACATAAAAGCTGGATACATCCTTTTTGAGAATGAATTAAGAATATTCAAAATATTAATGAAGTGCGCCGCAGTTATGGATCTCTTACCGCAGCCCTTAAAAAAAAGCCGGACTAGCAAATATGTATACTGAGATGATCGCAAAAATCCAAACATGCCCGGATAAATTTGGACGCCTGGCAATCCCATTCACGACGCGCCGCGCTAATCGGTATCGTTCGAGTAGCTTGGTTCATATGTTAAATAAATAGTTATACTGATAGCCAGCTTACGTTTATTAAACCAAATAACGGCTTGAGTAACCAATAACGCTATTAGTGCGTCGTTTACAATGAAGCGGACGCGCGGCGTGTTGTATAAACATCTGTCTGAAAACACATGTAGACTGTAATGTTCGTGTTCAATAATTGAGGTTCCTCACTATAAGCACTAGTGTAAATTGCGCTGGGAAATAAATAGAAGTTAATTACGGAAAGTCAGGCTGGCTTGCTCCAAACATTTCTACTTTAACCATGGTCAACTTAACACTACCGGCTCCTCTACTCTTCACTTTATTGTGTTTGAATTTACCCTACAATTAAATGCAGTCTAGTGGCGACTTTGTCCGACACTACGGGGTGACTTTGAATTCGTTCACCGTATTTTGAGGAAATGTTCTTTTCATTGCGAAAAACAGTATTATTAATTATTTATCAGTTTTGGTACAACATATTTGTAAATATTCGTGATTTCCGACCTTTGTCTCCAAACTGTGAAGAATCCAAATTCGACGTGGTAGGAAGTACCGTAATGTTGAAAACTGTTTTCTATTATGTTAAATGCTTAAGTCTTACGTCCGATATGCGTAAACAATTAAAAAAACATTTGAGTTGGCCGGCGCTGACCATAAGACACCCAAAACATACTTTTTTGGATGTTTATTACTTATTATCCTGATATTGTTTGCGTGCGCTTAAATGAATAATTTTGGGTCGCAAAAGTATTATTTTTTTTCTACTTGTAATTTTTTAAAATCTAGCCACATAATGTTTTTAAATCATGGTTAGAATGTCCCCTTAAAATACGGTGAACGAATTCAAAGTCACCCTGTAGATATGTGAAGTATTTTTGCATGCCCGACAGGGTAACAAGTCACAAAGCTCTATTTTTAATGTTATATACTTTATATACTTGTGGAAAGTACCATAAATTGAAATGGAAGTGACGACTCATTCGCTGTAGAGCTTGGGAGAATGTTTTACCTCCCTCAAGACTAATAACCAGTGTCAAATAAGCCGCCCTTGGTATATATAGGCGATGTATTTTATTCTTTCGACGCTAGAGAACGCTGATTGATACAAATCTACTTAATAAGATCCGCACTTGTCTGCACGTAACTTTGAAAAAGTTCCAGCTTCTTTTTTGTTACCTAGCCGATACACCATCTGCTAAGTGAGGGCCCTCGACCTTTAGCAGCCTTTTCTAAGAATGCCATGGCTTAGGCTTTACAAAAGCCATATTACTCGCCATAGGAAATACACTAGACGTTATCTACCACACACACTAACAAAATTATCTATCTTAGATGAAATAATCAATAGTTTTTAATGTATACTCTTCTGTAATGAATTCCAATCGCGCTTTGAACAGAGTCGTGAAGTGCCTCTTCATTATAAATCTAGTGTATTTTCTATACGTAACACTATAATAACTTAGATGATTCCTAAAAGATTCTACTATTTTTAATAACGTTTCTAGTTCAATATACATAATAGACGAAATTATATATTTCTTGAATAACTGTTATTAGATGTACAGTAGGCTATTTTTATATAATAAAGTAAAAATCTTTGTTTAAATAACTTGTATGTTCTAAGACTGTTGTTTATTTTAGAGCTTTTAATTTGTTCGCCTGTAACAATTCATTGGGGTGCCGTGACGTGAAGCGTGTATTTTCCAGTCATTATTATGGAGATTGTGAATGTAGAACATATATTGATGGATACTAACAATATCCTCATATAGGTGTATTCGAAAATGGGGGTACTACTCGTCAATGAACTACGAACAACTTCTACTTTGTGGAAACGTGAAAAATTCAAATGGCATTAAAATGTATGGAACAAATGATCTTTTTAGGGTTCCGTAACTCAAAGGGAAAAACGGAACACTTATAGGATCACTTTGTTGTCCTTCCGTCCGTCTGTCTGTCAAGACCCTTTATCTCAGGAACGCGTGGAGGTATCGAGTTGAAAGTAAAACCATATAACTAGCCAAGTCTACAGTCCCTTGAAGCTGTGAAAAAATCCAAACTTCTAAGTTAACGTTAAAAAAAAGATACGGCCGTTTATGTCGCAAAAAACGTTATTTCGACACTCAAGGGAATCAAAATTCGTATGGTACTTTCCGTTGACCTAGAACTATGAAATTTGGCAAATACAGGAATCGTAAAAAAATTGTCTGAAGTTCGGGGAAAACTGGGTACATACTAATTTGTACGGAGCCCTCGGTGGATGAATCCGACTCGTGCTTGTTCGTTTTTTGTTGTCCACCACAAATAGTTGACATGAAACGTCATATCGTTTTACTTTAAGATAAAGTATAGCTTATGCATATTTTTCTAAAATACATTTATATCAAACTTAAACTCACACGTGAATCCTGGAGCGGTAAGTAATATCGTCTTATACTAGAAATATCTAAAAACTATACATTTGTAATTAATCATTAAAAAATTGTCTTTGAAGCTCGGGAAAAGCTCGGAAAAAACCGCAAGACTCGATTTCTGAATTATTCATAATATTTAAGTATCTACCTACAAAATTGTACGGAACCCTCGGTGCGCGAGTCCGTCTCGCACTTGGCCGGTTTTTTTTTTGCGATTTTAGTTTTCCCCAAAACTCGTACGGATCAGTTGAAATCCTCAATTTCGGATATATGGGGATTTTGGTACACCCTGATTAATTTTATTTGAACTTCTTGCCATAATATCGAATCGAGAAATAGTAAGAAAAAAAATGTACAACTTACCTACAATATTGATTCTGATAACAATATTAGTATCGATATAATTATAAAAATTGCCTTTCGTGTGGCACCTCATTCAACCATTGAATAGGGGTATTTTTAACTAAGCCATTTCTGATATTTTCCATTCACATTTGGGCCGTGTTTCATAATGCTACAGTTAGAAATAAACTTACGATTCAATTTTAGCTCAACCTAGCCTCATGATTGGTCGACTGGGTGAACGAAAATGGCTGACATTGTAAGATTATTTCAGCCAGGGCCCTGAAGTAACGTACACTCCGTAACAAATCTCTAGGATTAAACAAACCATTTTTTTAAATACCATCAGTCGAGTAATATAATATGGTTTGGGTACCTATTTCAAGAATCAATAAGATGAATAAAAGATCTAGGACCATTTTACAAGGAAAAGATATAATAACCACAGATTAAATAAACGGCCTCTGAGTGTTTATATAAATAAGGCCGTTAACATATTTCCGTATTTTAAAAATTTCGTCCAGTTTTATTTGATGTGTGTGGAGTATAGTTTCTCTAAGCATCTGTCATCAGTCTTTACCTCATCGTAATTTTGAATAGGTAGCTTCTTATTAAAATTGTTTTTCTTTTTTTTTGTTAATTCTTTGAGAATGGATCTTCCGTATTCGAAAGATACGAGTGTTGTACGTTTATAAACATCTACATGTTATATCGTACATCTAAAAGGCACAATCCCAAAAGTTCTACGACTTTTAATTTTTTTTTGTTCAGTTATCAATATTTTAAAAAATATTGCTATGAGATTTTTACGGATTTACTGCTTTGAGGTGACGCTGTTTGATAGAAAATGCTTAAAAAGTTAAATAGAACCGACATTCTTCTATAAGTCAGTAAAGCGCAAATTTAATCAACTTTATTTAAAACCCTAATATTGCAATTATTTATCAATCAGAAAAAATTCAAAAGAACTGTTGTTGCCAAACCTAAACTGTAATTAGTGTCTTAGGAATTGCGCATTTTTGAAATATTGATTAGAACGAAGGAGGAAAGTTTTGGTGGTTACTAGCAGTGACCACATAAAGCAACAGTTAATAAAAGGGTCTTGACTCACGGTCGTGTAACGTTAACCTACATTGACGCGGTCGACCAATGGCGCTTTTTGTTCGTAAGTCACGGCCAAATAATATATGTAATGTGTATGTTTGACGCTTCTTCAATGATCTTTATAATATTAGTTTGTATTAGGAAATGCATTTGTCGAAATCCCGCGACCAACTTAATTAGTCCGATGACTAGAAAATACATGTTTTTATGTGTGTTGTTTTATAATAATAACAAAATATTTAATTTATTAAACAGCTCTTGTTTTATTTTTCATCCCTTTTGGCGACACGTTTACACAAGCTTGATTCTATAAGGTACATTTATAGAAAAACTATGCCGAAGATGTAGACAACGAATTTTTAAATGTTGCGTTTTAAAAATACACAAAAGAATGAAAAAAACAATAACACTAAGTACTTAAAATTGAAAGAAATTTGCAAACAAAACATTTTTGTATTAAATTATGAATATACATAACAGGTATTCGATAACAAAATAAGAGGTAAGATAGCAACTTGCAACTGTAAAGAATCTATTACAATACTTTTTAGACAACAAAAAAAGCGATTCTCACCAGGAATTTATTCTGGTTCCCTTTACAGTGAAAGTGCTATTTTAGCAGGAATCGTTAAAAAAATGGGAATTTCTATTTAAACCACTATAAGCGCCTCCTTTTTTTCTATTGTAAATATTATTAAGAACCTAGAACTATTTAGGTACATGTCCCACATGGATAAATAATATTCTTTAAAACATTAGGAGTAGACATTCACTGTTACATTCAGAGAATTAATAATATACAACAAAGTTTAACAATCTATCAATTATTTATAAAGAAGTTTATAAAATTAAAAGTAAAACCTACCAATATCTCAAAGGGCAGCATAGCAGTAATCCTTATAAAATATACACTATGAATTTTGGGTGGTTTCAAAGGCATATCAAAATGAACGTGCCTTAAGGGGGTCCAGGGAGTAAAACATAAAACGTTGCTATTACAATTTATCAGGCGCTAATTCCTCAATTCAATCCTAATGGCCGGACTTTTTTCCAATGTATTTAGTAGTCAAGACTATTGAACGAGAAAGAAGCAAATTCGTAGCAATTATTGGTACTACACAGATTAAGAAAGTCAGATTCCTTTAATGGTAATGTTTTTTGACTAGCAATATAAATGGCTGGTCAAAAAAACCTGACGTGCGTCGGTCTGAAAAATTTGACAGCACACGCTGAGCATTATACCTTTTGCTACCTACTCTCTTTCTCAACTAGAAACAAGATTTTTTTTTTTATTTGGTTCCTATACTAAAAAATAAGTCTAAATAGGTGGCATTTTAACCGCGGCTTTCGAACCACCCAGATTTCAGCGTGTATGTCTTCCATCCTTCTTTATGTTTCTATAGAAGGTCAGTGGTAATTATAAAAACACGATTCCTCTAAAATCCTCCTCAAACGCAGTTCAAGTAGTCTGTGGTAAAGGGAAAGACCAACTTAAAGTGCATTTGAAGATTGTTTAAAGGAATCGTGTTTTTATAAAAAGGCTGGGTGGGTTTAGAACACGCAATACAGCCCCAGATTACAATAAATACGTTTCGTTATTTTTATACACCTAAAGATGTATATTGCATTTTGTACAAAGTCCTATGTACTGCTACGGCACAGCTTAGCTTGCAGCTATTACTGTCTAATCCATCACAATCACATAGATCCATTACATGGAATGTGTTACATGCTAAAAAGTACCGCAGCGATTAGAACAGTTCATTGAGTAATGTACATAATGTAAACTAATGTCTCAGTTTATTTGTCTTCGTATTTGTTGCCTTCTTTAAAAACAAAGATTTCTTGTTATTTTCCCTTTTACCGATTTAACTAAAATTTTGCAATTCATGGCATTAAACTAAAATGCGTCGTAGAAACTATCGTAGGTACCTATTAGATATAAATCTCGATTTTTTTTCCAAAATAATTAATAATATCAACATATTTATGAAAGCATACATTACTGCTGAGGTGGAGGAGGATTTTTGACAATACTCACAACCAATCAGCATTCGACAAACTGACCGTCAAAATCGTACTCACTAAATAATAATTAAAATAGCTTTGTTTTTGTCTCCCTAAATAAAATCACAGCACGAATTTCAATATGGCGTTGACGACGTCCATGGATGGTTCGTTGACGAGGACTATGTCGAACTTTGTCAAATAGTTCTGAAGATTGCTCTCAGAGTGTCCAAGGAACCCTATTTTGATGACAACATCGCAGTGTTCCATTCCCTCAGCCATACCGGCGTCTCCTGAGGGCAAACGAATTTGTTTTATATCATAGAGCATCCAGCCATTTGTATCTTCAAGTTCCTTATCCATTTGTGTCTCCAAGTTTTTACAGGACCATAAACAAATTCGCTCTCGCTAAAAATCAGTGCTGTAGGCAATAAACCTCAAGGCAATTACTGAGCCTGAGGCCGCTTCACCGCCGCATAGACATAGCTCGTGTCCCCTATTCGTTGTGTTCTGCCGTGTTTACTTTTTTTCTATCTCTTACATATTGTATACGAAATTGTAAAATGGAAAAGTAAACGAGTAAATATCCGTTAAAATTCAGTTTTATTATCTTTGAGGCCTATGTTCTGCAGTGGGCGTCAAATGGCTGATGATGATGATGATGATGATCTTGTATACATCTATGTGGCGATTTTCTAATTATTGATTTCCCTCCGGAACATTCATTGTAGGCGAACTTACCAATATTATCGCCCATCAGTATAACGTTGCTTCGCTCCTTCACCATCTCGTAGTACTCCGTATTTTTGATGGCAGCTTCGTTCTTATTGTACGTGTGTATCACCTCGCCGTTGATCCCGACGATCTTGTCATTTTCGTCCATCGCCAGGAAGTTTGACACCACCTGGGAAAGTTTAAAATAGAACAAAATATAATACAACGGTATAATTTATAAAAACACGATTCCCTTAGAACACCTTTAGTCTTTCCCTTGTAAAGTCTATATCACAGACTATATACGGCGTTTGTGGAGTGTTATAAGGAAACGTGTTTTTATAAATAACACGGCAAATATTTAATTCAATTTTAATTACAGGATGCAAACAAACTTTGGTCAGAGATCTCACTTATGTATGGCTAGGTCCTAGGTTATATAACAAAATACCAGAGGATATAAAGGAATGTCTACAAAAGGGTAATAAGAAACATAAATCTTGGATTTGTGACATGGATATTACATGATATTTGTATATGTTTGATCTATTATTATTTTATTCTCTATCGTATGTATTGATAATAGTTGTCTATTCTGTAGTGTATATATATATATATATATATATATATACTACTCTGTGTAAAAAGTATCGGGAATATGTCAATAAAAAGACCCGCGTAAAAGAGGTCGTTTTAATTTTTTTACTGCATGTTGGTAGCACTGTACTGATTTAGCGCGCAAAATTTGAGCGGGGTCTGTCATTTAATTTTTTTTTTTTTTTTTATAACGTTTATTGGCTATTGGATACAGAGTCCTTGAGCCTAGCTTAATTAGGTATTATTACTAACGATTGTTTACAATTTTCCTATTGAATTACATATAAATTTGTACATATAATTAAAATAATTAGGGTTACATAAAATACTTTCCAAGTTTTTAGGCACTTCATTTTCACTAACACTTGCTTTTAGTTCAGATACTAAAACTAAACGTTCGAGGCAGGCCCTCGTCACTCCATACAAAAAATATTATGAACGTACTTTGTGCCAACATTGAAACAAAAAATATAATCCTGCTAAAACAAAAGGCATTAACTCCGCAGTGAATCACGTAGATGTATCATGATTTAAAATTAAGTCGGGTTATATTTGAAATGTTGGTAATGTTGGTATTACGTATTTTGCAAATGGCCGGTAATTTTGTTCGTTTGTTGTTTTTGTGTGGCATTATGTTATTTATTTTAACTTTAGCAATAGGTGTGTAGTGCGTGAAAAGTGATTAAACAAGAAATATGGGAGGAAAAGCATTGAGGAAATGTGAAATTTGTGGCATTAGAAGAGTCAGAAATTAATGTACGTCTGGCATATTCTTAGCCAGATATCCACTGGAGCCAAATAGGTAAAATTAGCAAGTTTATCATAATAAATGTACGCAAATTTTGATATTTATTTAATGCGCTTGGATAAAACAACTGAATTATTTAGAACAATTTACGATTTTGACAAATTTAAATTAACACCGGTTGTAGTGCGGTACCCATGTGGTACATTTTTTTATCGATATTTTGGACGATTGATTTCTGCCAGATATTTTTACATGCTGTCTGAAATTGGTCACAACTACTTAATTTTAAACGTCGAACACCACACAGCAAGAGCAGAAATGATTTATGTTGTTTTATTTTGCTCAAAGCATTCAGTTTTGTTTTATATTTTTAAAAATACATTGCACCGCTTTGTTTTGTATTTTAGATGCCGCTTATGGGTTAAAGTGACAGGCAATGAAGATTTGCATGGTGGAGCTGTAATAACCACCGTTATATGACGGAGAGAATGATTGCCTTAATTGTAAAAAAAAATATTCGAAGACAATGTCAAATATATAATTTTGATTTCATAAAGGCAGAAGAAATTAACGCGAATGCAAATAATATTTCGCAAGCTCAAAGTACAGCAAAATAGTAAACAGCTGATGCAAACGTTCCTTGACATTATTATTATGAGCAATACCTATACCATATTTATTTGGGGCTGAGACAAAGTGTAAACAACTTTTCAGTACTCTTTAGACTATTTTCATTGTCGAAAAATGTTATTTCGGTTTTTACACTAAGGAATTAGTAAATATGGTATAGATAATATATTTTTTGACTTATTGTTTTGTTTCTTGCAGACTCCAAAGATCTGAAAATCGACCAAAGTGCAAAGTTTCGATAGCGACGTGACGCATTGGTGCTAAATAAATGATTTGATTTAAAAAAATGCTTTTTCATTATGAAAGTAAGCGATAATCCATTCACATCATGTCATACTCGAAATAATTGAGTTGACCTACTATGTTGGGATTTATCGCCTACTTTAATTTCCAAAGCATGAAAATGAGGTAAGAGGAGAGCCGTCTCAAATTTTTTTTTTATCGATATCGATAAGTAGTCCATCACTAAAGTTTTGCAATTTCATTCTTATGTTGGTATTATACTATTTTTTGTTAGGTTGGTACAAACTACGTTCATAATTTTGAAAACGTGTTAGCAAGTGCCGACTCTTATAACGTAGTGATTACATACTCTTTGGTTCGAGGTTGAATTTTTGACATTTCATTACGATATGTTCAAGGTCAGCGACCTCACTGGTACAAAAATCACATTTGTTGTTTGTTTTAATCTTCAATCTTGCTAAGTGAGCCGGGGTTCTGCAGTGACCAAATCTCAAACGGTTGATGGTAGTAATATAGTTCCTGTTATTAGCTTGCTCATGCTTATTATACCAAGGTCTTGGCGGCGGGATGATCTGTATTTTAGTATACCATTTCCCTTTCTCCAGACTTATAATCTTCCAGTATTCGTGCCATAACTCTTTTACTAAATAATAAATGACCGACCGACAGAAATAGTCACAAAAATCCGGATTATCTATGAAGTTACTGAACCCGCTTGGTATCTAAACTCAGTTTAGTACTCAGATTATGGATTACGGGTAAGAAACCGAGTCCAGTTTCACGGCGTTAAGATTGAAATTGGGGGCTCGGCTAAGAAGATGGTACATAGTACAGACAGCCTTATTTCTTCCATCGCGTAACACAAAGCACACACACTCTATTTGTTTATGTAAATATGATTATGGGTCATGAAGGTCCCCTCCGGGATACAGGCGTGAGTTTATGTTTATGCTGTAAATATGATTGTTCATACCTTGACATGGGGTAGCAGGAATCCCGCCTCCGTCATCGCCGCGACGACCGACTCCCCGAGACCCGCCGAGAACACGAGGACGGGAACCTTGTGTGACTCGCTCCACATTATCAGGTCCCGGACGCCTATCCTAAGGGTTATAGTAGAGATTAAAGTGACGTGTGACACTTCAGGAATTCTCAGATTAACTAGAAAGGGGCATTTGGACGAAGATAATGAGATAAGATAAGAATATTCTTTATATTCCGTGTGGCGCCGGATTAAGAATAGCGTCACTCCATTTCCTTCCGTGGATGTCGTAGAAGGGGCAGCAGCGTCTTCCTGAGATTCCAACCGCATACTGCGATCGCCAACCCGCCTGCCAAGCGTGGCAAAACCCCTCATGGTTACGAGAACCATGAAGGAGGCCTATGTCCTGCAGTGGGCGTCAAATGGCTGATGATGATGATGATGTTAAAGAAACAGCAGTTACAAAAGAGAAGATCATACAATTGGCGGCCTCATTGGTGATGATAGATAGAGATACAATGTATACTCAAGATCTGTAATCCACAGCTATGCTTATGACAAACAAATATTTTGATTTGATTTGATGTTTTATCAGTTACGACTGGCATAATCTAACATTTATTTGTGATTGTAAAAAAAATGTTTACTTGAAATTACTGGCATTTTAAATACAGTTTTGTTTTCCTATACTTGGTTTTGGATAAAGAAAACTGGTATTATACACTATTAATTTTAGTATCAGACTTTCTTAATCAAAAACTAGGTATAGGATAACAAAAACATATCTTAATGAAAATGTCCAAAATTTTACTATGTAGCAAAGCATCATGCCGCATTTATCAAAAGTATATAATTTTTTTACAATAGTTAATAATGTTAGAATGTGCGGGCGAGACGGCTTGCCAGGCGTAGAAGCAGCCTTAAGGGCACCCAGTGGGCTAACTAGCGCCACCAATGACAAAAATCATATCTACTTTTACAGATTGTATTTGCACAAAGTGAGCACAATCTATGTTAACAGTGACTTTTAGGTACCACGACAAATAACCTAGGATCACGAACCTGCGACTAGACAGCACGGCCATGGGACCTAAAATTGAGACACACACTTTTTGCAAATTCGATCTGTAAAAAAGATATGATTTTTTTTTTCTCGACTCAGTGGGGCCCCTTAAGGGAAAACCTTAAGGTATTTTTGGAACAAATAAACATTTTTTCACTTTCATTTCATTTCATTTACATAGCTCCTAAATCGCCAATAGGCGCTATTGGATCAAAGGAGGTTTTTCCTCTACCCGGCCCGGCACCACCAGGGCCAGGGGCGCTATTACGAAGTTCTCTACTAGACTCTACTGTATAATGTATTATAATATTTATTGACGTCAATCTGGAATCTTAATATCACATAGGTAACAACAGATGTATTCGGTTTAAGATGATTTGAGAAAAGAAGGTCAGAGTGGAGTATTTTTTATCAGCTGCCTTTTTTTCCACTACAAACAACTACGGCCCGAGGACAGCGGGTTACATTGTACAATGTAAATTCTTAACATTGAAATAAAATTTTTGATTTGCTTTGATTTGATATGGAGTTGTCCGATATACCCTACTCCGAACTGTCCAATACATACATATTTTGACACTTTACAATCGTCAAAATGATTAACCCAATACAGTGGACTTTTACGTAGTAGGAGGGCAGATAAAGAAAAAAAAGGAAGAATATGTCTAGTACGTTTTTACGCTGACGGGCGACGGGCGATGACGGGCCAGTAGTAAATTGCTCTAATCAAAGGGTGGCTAGTCAAAATACCTGCTTTTTTAACTGCGAATTAAAAAAAAAATAACCCAGCATATTCCAAATAAAATGACCACTTTTAACTGTTGTTGTTACTGCTTTTGGTAACTTTACTCTAAAAATAGCATGCCGGGCGGTTCAGAGTACCAGCATATAGCTAGTATTAGGTGGGCGGTGTTAGCAGGTACAGCATGAGCTCCTTTGTGTTTTCCATCGCCCGGCGGATTCATTAAGCATTAAATAAATAGGTTGTTGGCAATCTATGTTTGCATAATATTTGGACTAAGTGTAATAAATATCAAGATGAACATTGCATTGTATCGCACCTTCGGTAGTAAAAAGCGACTTATTAACTGAATCTGATGAGAGTCTTTATCCCACCAGATAGAGGAGTGTTTTAAGGCATTTCTGCATACTTAACTCATTTTACCGTTTTTTGTAAGTTGTGCCCTTGTACTACCGAAGGTGCGGTATGTGTCACCCCAAGTGTCAAGGCAGAGGGCATAAGGAAGTGTTAAATAGTACAAAATATTCATTGTTACGATAAAGACGAGATTAGAATATATAAATTGCAGGAAATGCAACAAGGTGGCTATCACAGGCCTTTAAGGTCTATCCACATTACAACGGGCCGAGGACGTGGCGGGAACGAGAATTAAAATTGAAATTTAAAATTATTTCACTATCGCAAAAAATACAAAACCAACTTAAAATAAACTAAGTGAATTTACACTGCGATAAAAAGGATATACTCAGCTTAGAGTACATACCCCGGCATTCAGGGAAGTAAGTGACTACTTACAGAGCAAGAGATATGTAAAGAATTTTATTACCAAACTCGAAAGTGCCCCATAGCACAGGGTATGCTAGTTTGGGAGCCAGGATGCACTCGTGTAAGTATATGCAAATAAATTATTTTCATTTCAATTTGCATCCTTGCGCCTCCATGTCCCCAGCCCGTCCTAATGTGGATAGACCTTTAAGTACATTTACTATAACCACTTAGTAATAGCCTTATCAGTTTTAATAAGTAGACAAATTGATACTTAGAAGTCAAGCAGCACTCTTGACTCATGTCAAAATTTATTAAAGTAGCTTTATTTCCTTTAGTATTTGACCTAATGAACTAAACGTATCTATCGATTTGAATACAAGTAGAAATTACGTTAAAAGAAACTCTATTTCAATCTTTGTTTTGAAACGCCTAAAACGCTATTCACCATAGACATGACGTCACACAGATAGTAACTATGTAAGCCTATTGTCACTTGTAGTCTTTTCACTGTGTCACGAAATTAATACAGTTTATCTATTCGCCATCTTAATGTAAAAAAATTAAGACTAAAGATAATTATTTACAAACCTGAAGCACTCTTTAATTTTTTGGGCGACCTCTGTCAGTTCTCGCCTTGGAAACTGAATGTCTCTGAAATAATACGTAATGTATGAATCAATGAATTGAATACAACATCCACAACACAATCGATTCACTGTCTCAAACCAGGACTGAGGTGTTATTGTAATGGTGACACATATGGAAATATATCATAGGAATACAACCATTGGAAGAAACTAATAAAAGTGTAATATTCTATACACCTACTATGTAAAATAGTACTCAATATAAAGATGTTCTTATGCAAACAAAAGATTTACTACTTACTAGAAGAAGTTATACATTTTTGAAAAGTACAATTTTTTTCTAAGTTTCTAAGTACTTTCACTTAAAAAATCAACTGAGCAAGTCTTTCCTAGAGTAGGAGCTGTAACACTGCTATTGATCTAGGCTATTCCAAACTTTCTATCCATTGGAACATTATTTATCAAACCTAATTACGGTAATAGTACATTTTCAAGTTTCTAAATTTCTTATCAAATTCTTTCACCAATATTTAGAATACAATTCAATTCAATTCAAAAATACTTTATTGCACAAGAGGTGTTTGTACAAAGGCGAGCTTAATACTAGTAAGTATTTTCTTCCAGCTAACCTTGGAACTGACGGACACAGGCTATTATTACACTGGTCGGACATAGGCTATTATTATCAGTGAAACTCATGCAGGCACAGCTAGTATTGACCCAAAGTTTTATGACGCTATCACTTACTTGAGCAACTTGTGAGCTGCGACATACCAGTCAACCATATGTTTGGTCTTCTCCTCCGTTGACATGACGGGGTCAGCCTCTATTGGCTTGTAGATGGCAGACAGGCGGTTGTCCTCGTCTTTGTAGTGTTGGGGGATAGATGGACACTCACGAAACATACCTGGAATCAACAATTTTAACTTATTCAAATTACTAACGATTAGCAGTGTCTAAACGCTACTTAGTTTGGGGCTGTTTTATTCATTTGCTAGAGCAGTTATGCATAAAAATTTTGAAAAATGAGAAAGTTTATTTTCACACTCTGCTTTATACTTTTAGGTTCTCTCAGAAGGATATCTATGTACTGTAGTGCTAATGAAAGTTTCTATTCAAAGATAAATGCAAACTTGGTTTCTTTTTCAGTGTATTCTTTCAGAACTTTTGCGAAACCATAAGTGTTCTTGGTCTACAAGTGAGCAGGTGTACACAACGTTTATTTATCTCCTTCGAAAGTATTGGTACAAAGTATAGGTACTTACCAAAACTAGTGAGCACCATGGACCCATTGTCCAACTTATGCCTTGTGAGTGTATGGTCAAAGTCAGTGACAATCTGCAAGTTGTTGCTGCCACCTATGATGATCTTGTTAATCTTTTCTAGGAGCTCATCACGATTCCTTAAGTGAACATTTGACTTTCCCAGCTCAGGGATCTCGTCAGCATTCGAAATTAACTTCATTTCTAACCTAAAAATACGATTCAGTAGTCTAAATAAGGGTTTTAGTCGGGACATCTAGATTGAATTAGTTTTTGAGTGATCTAGATGGAGGTGCAATATTGTTATAAGGTTACAGAACGCGCCAAGGGCACAACATTTCAAAATAGAATACCTACCTGCTTTGGGTGGGTTAATGCGTCGGAATTGGTGGAGAATGTAAGGGTCTCGAAGGGAAACACGTGTAGGGATCTACAAAGAGTGGAAACACAGAAAACTAATGAAAATTAGTGAAATTCTGGTATGAAAAAAAAGATCCCTCCGACTTCGTATTTCGAAAAACAGAGACTTCACAGACTGGACTGACTGACTGCTACGATAAAGTGTTGCTAGCCCACCAAGTTCTGAATCTAGGAAGGACGACGACTGCTTGAATATTTTTTTTTAATATTTTTACGATCTTTACTTTTAAGAAAATGTTTACGACCTTTAGCCGTATGTACTTTCAATGATTTAATTTATTTTTAAGAAAAAAATCTCTTGGATTAAAACATTTTCTCTATGTTCTATCACTAGTAATCTAACTTCACATAGAAGGAAAAAGTCCTGATCAAAGCGGCATTCAAACCTATGCATATTGTACAAAAACCAGCACCAGCACCTTGTAGACCAGTTTGTTTGACCTAACTTTATATCTTAAACCATAACAGATAGACCTTCGAAATTTTCGCAAAATATGTATAAATCATAAATACAGAATAAGAAGGTCGCAATTAGTATGACTTGGCCCCCGTGGTGGAGTATGGCCTATACCTTCCTCAGGGAAGAGACCCGTGCCCCTCGGTGGGGACATAATGGGTTGATGATGAATTAGTATGATAGTGCTCTCTCTATCATGTATGTATTTTTTTATGAAGCCTATGTTCGTCTTACTGTAGGGCACGGGCCTTCTCTCAGAGAGAGAGAGAGAGTATGGGCTTAATCACCACCCGTGCCAAGCGCGGATTGACAATTCCAAGCGCTGAGGTATTTGAACACCTCAGACACCCGGGTTTCCTTACGATGTTTTCCTTCATGGTTAGCGAGTGATATTGCTACAATACTAGGAAACCCGCGGCTGGGTTGGCTCCGCACGTATTGAATTGTCTTTCCTGTGGGCTAGGCCGACTAAGCTGTCAGGATGGTGTTATAGGTGCTGGGCAAGAATACTCTATCTAAAAAACCATGTCCCAGGCACTGCAGCGTCCGAGTGTTCCCTTCACCCATATAGTGTGAGTGAAGGTGCCACTGGACGCTGTATAAATCATCTCATTGCATAGATGCAAAGGGTAAAGTTTGCTAGTATAACTTCACAAATTTACGTAGCTTAGAAAACAATGTTATTGTTAAACTATACATACATACAAGGTATGTATGTATATTTTAACAATAAATAATAAAAGCCAGTATTTTTTTATAATAGGGGTTAAAGTATGAAATTGCCGTTTTATTGCAATAGGTTCTTTGAATTGACATAGAATCTTCATGGTTTGAGGTTTTCGAATGAAACTTTTTTCAAATGGTTTCTATGATGTTCTTTTTTTAAAAATTGTGAAACATTTGAATATCGACTTTCAATTGTTTTTGTTATTCAATTTAGACAAGAAAGATGGATACTGCGAAAATTCGAGTGATTTTTGAATACGAGTTCCGACGCGGAACTAACGCGGCAGAAACAGCCCGCAATATCAATGCTGCGTTTGGAGAGGAGTCTACTAATGAACGCACCGTGCGATTTTGGTTTAAACGCTTTCGTGATGAAAATTTCGACTTAAAGAACGAGCCACGAGGAAGACCGCCCACACAGGTGAATAACGATGAATTAAGAGAGATAGTGGAAGCCGACCCTAGTCAAACTACCCAGGAATTAGCGGCATGGTTTAACGTTACCTTACCCACAATATTGACTCACTTGCGTCAAATCAATAAAATAAAAAAATACGTAAAATGGGTGCCTCATAATCACTCGAATTTTCGCAGTATCCATCTTTCTTGTCTAAATTGAATAAGAAAAACAATTGAAAGTCGATATTCAAATGTTTCGCATTTTTTAAAAAAAGATTATCATAGAAACCATTTGAAAAAAGTTTCATTCGAAAACCTCAAACCATGAAGATTCTATGTCAATTCAAAGAACCTATTGCAATAAAACGGCAATTTCATACTTTAACCCCTAATATTTATGGTGTAAATAAGGCTCATTTAAGTCTACAAGCCTCCACCAATCCGGACTTGGCCCCCGTGGTGGAGTATGGCCTATGCCTTCCTCAGGGAAGAGACCCGTGCCCCTCGGTGGGGACATAATGGGTTGATGATGATGAAGGCTCATTTTGTCTTACGTAAGGATCAGCCCTTCTATCACGTAACTGTTCACTCCATCGGCTTACCTATTTGACGATTCCAAAGTGTCAAAATATGTATGTTCGGAGTACTATGTTAAATTGGAGAACTTCATACAATGGAGGACTTACGTAGTAGCGCCCCAGAAAGTGGTTAAAAATAACTAAACTGAAAGCGTGAATCGCGCTTAAAATTCATGGTGTCTCACTCGAAATAATTTATCAATTATATGTGATCTAATCTGCGGCCATCGTCGCAGCCGTCTTCTGATCACATGTTTATTTACATTATTATCTAACATGGGGAGTGGCTCTGCAATGAAGTTATATTTTTCACATTATGCAGTTAAACAGTTTTTTTCTGAAAAGCGGCAAACTAGCAACCCTGACAGAAACGTCAATGAGTGCGACCGTAGTGAGTGGTTTTGAGTGCGACATTCAGTGCGTTGCGTTCACAAAATATATTTTTTTGGCAGCGTTCTAAACTTTTTTTATACTAATCTTATCTCACCCTCACTTCACTACCTACTCGATAATGTATGTAACGTCTTAAGCCATCTGAATAAAATCGTATAGGCAAATCAAATTATTATGTGTTAAACGTGCCACCATCTCAAGGGAACACTGGTAAATTGGCCATCTATGATTAGTTCAAACCAAGCGTAAAAACGCGCGCGGCACGTACGATTAGATCACTGTGCCGCGCAGTGATAGGTAGTTAAACTCTATGCGGCTCAACGATTTCAACCAGTCTGATTGAATCACAAAGCGCGCCGCCTTGTCTGGATCATCATCATCATCATTCAGCCACACGAAGTCCACTGCTGGACATAGGCCTCCCCCATGGATTTTCAAAAAGACCGGTTGGAAGCGGTCTGCATCCAGCGCCTTCCCGCCACTTGTATGAGGTCATCTGTCCATCTTGTGGCTGGTCCTCATAGGTACGCTGCGCTTGCCGATATGCGGTCTCTATTCGAGAACCTTCCGGCCCCATCGGCCATCAGTTCTGCGTGCTATATGCCCCGCCCACTGCCACTTCAACTTACTAATCCGCTGGGCTATGTCGACGACTTTCGTTCGTCTACGGATCTCATCATTACTGATTCGATCTCGTAGAGAAATTCCGAGCATAGCCCTTTCCATAGCTCGTTGCGTGACCTTGAGCCTTCTTATGAGGCCCATAGTGAGAGACCACGTTTCAGTGCCATAAGTCATCACTGGTAACACACACTGGTTGTATAATTTTGTCTTGAGCGATTGAGGTATATTAGACGAAAAGACTTTTCTAAGTTTCCCGAATGTTGCCCAGCCGAGTTAGATTCGACGATTGACCTCTTTCACGAAGTTGGACCGGCCTAGTTGGACTGTTTGTCCTAAGTAGACGTATTCGTATACAACTTCGAGAGTCGATTTCCCAAATGTTATTGGGGTGGGCACAACACGGGCGTTCAACATGACCTTCGTTTTGTCCATGTTCATTTTAAGGCCCACACGTTGGGAAACTCGAATAGTCTGAATGGTCAGTTTTTATGAAAGATAAACTATTTGCTAGTCAACAAGGAACCCTAGTTTCGCCGTGCCCATCCCTCTGTCTGTCTGTCCGCGGATTAGCACAGAGACGATAAGTACTAGAGAGCTGTTTGGCATAGATATTTATTACGCCGACAAAACGGTAGGATACTCTCGAAAAAAATTTTTTTCATCCCCTCATCTGTGCATTAAGTACAGTCGACAGCGCATCAAGCTTTACAAGCGTGCGCTCTACTCGTTTACGTTACGGGTGACTTTGCAACTAAACTGTAACGGCTTTGTAAAACTCAACTTTCACTTTACAAGCCCCGCCCGCCATCCCACAATAAAACGTGGAGTCATTTTTTTAACACTAGTTATTTTACTAGACATCTTTTTTTAACTATCACATGCTACCACACTATCATGGTCTATGCGATCATTGATAAAAAGGCGATCTTTAAAACAATCCCAAATGCAGTTTAGTAGTATTCATTCAGTCTGTGGTTAAGGGGAGACTACCGCAGACTATTAAAATTGCGTTTGAGGAGTGTTTTAGAGGAATCGTGTTTTTATAAATTCGTAAAAAAATCCCTCTCCTAACCGTACCGCCATGCCCCACTGGTGGGTCCACACCACTCAAAAGCGAAGCGATACGCACACATTCACGGAATGAGTGTGTGCGTAAGCGGCTGGACGTCAGCAGACACGCAACATACACACTGACAACCGACTTCGCTAAGGATGCCAATTTGGTTACCATTTTATGCCTTGACACTTAAAATTCAATGCCTTGACTTTGAGCCCAGATCGCGGTTCAATACTTTATAATTCTATGCCCGTAACATATCCGAGTAGAATTAACGTTAAAAAGCCGGCCAAGTACGAGTCGGAATCTCGCACGAAGGGTTCCGTTCGCCATTCGCCATCTACAGAAACCAACAAGAAGCGTTTAAGGTTACATAGATGGCCGCTAGACGTCGACCGCTGTATTTAGACAACGTTTGTTGTGTGGGAGCCCCCATAAATATTTATACTGTTTTTATAACAGAAATTTGTGAAAATATCAACTGCCTAGCTATCATGAGATACAGCCTGGTGACAGACAGACGGACAGTGGAGTCTTAGTAATATGATCCTTTACCCTTTGTGTACTATCTTTTTATTAACGGAGAGGTGAAATGAAATTTAGTAAACGTGCATGTTTTTTTTACAAAAAATGAGCAAACTGCTATTTTAATGAATATGTTGTATAGAACTCGTCACAGAACATAGGAATAAGGAACTCGTTATGTTCTTTAGTCGGCGCACTAAACAACATAAGTTAAACTAGTATTAAATTATTGTTATACACAACATAATTAATTAAAATAGCAGTTAGCTTAGTTTTTAACCGACTTCAAAAAAGGAGGAGGTTATCCATTCGACGCGTATATTTTAAATTTTTTTTTTTTGTTATTATGTCGCATAACTCGGTCAAATCTTAACCGATTTCAACAATTCTTTTTTTGTTCGAATATTCACCGAATTTGGTGAAGGTCTGATGAAGACTTTCAGAGATGGAGAACGGAACTCTTCAATGGACAGCAATAAGGCCTCATGGGGCCCATCCTTTAGTAATATCCGTATGTTTCATAAAATGGCGTAAAGGTAGTCCCAAGTTAATTTGGTGAAGACTTTCGGAGATGGAAATTGAGAACATCAAATTTTAAAGCAACGAATTAAGTAGGGTAAATTATGGTTATAAGGGACTTGTTTATTTTTCTCCCGCTCCCCCACTAAAACTTAAAAAAAAAACAAATAAAAACCGACTTCGAAACAGTACAGCACTAAAAAGTTAGAAATAATTTAAATAATTGTAGAAGTATAATTTGTAGGCCAGTTTCATGACCAGCACATATATTTGGGCACCGACTCCAAATCATACTTCTACAATACCTACATGTATACATAGGTACTTATTAGTAGATTATGCACTAAGGGAATAAAACCATGTATTATGTCATGGGCGGCATATTGAACCCTGAGCGGAGCGAAGGACTCCGAGTTAACTCGCGAGCGCAGCGAGGGAGTTAAATTTTAACTCCTGAGCGAAGCGAGGGAGTTATGTAGAGTCCTGAGTGAAGCGAGGGGTTCATACCGCCCGAGACTAAGACATGTTTTATTCCAGAGGTGAATACTCTACTTTTCACACCATCTGGGAGACAATAAAAAGACAGGGCTGCATAAGTTGAAATATGTATTAAAACCTGAAATTAAATATAAAGTCCACACTCTTTTACGGCTTAGCAACTTAAATTGAATATAACTTTTAAATTCGTATTTGCAATTCGCGCCTTTTTTTCTTTTTTTTGTTGGTGTTTCGCGCGGTCACAGGACACAGTATTTCAGAAAAAAAAGAAAAAAAAGAGGTGAGTTTCGAACAACAATTCGAATTTCGAATTGCAATGCGGGGCTTCTCCATAGTTTTCATGCGAATTTTGACATTCTAAATTCAAATCACTTTATTCCCTAGGGAAATTCTTCATTATTATTGCCCTCGAGAGACAAGGCCATGCTTTACGATGATATTTGACGGTACGTAATAAGGCATTGTCGAGCAGGAGGTGTGAAAAATTATTTTCACTTCTCATGCTCTAAAAGTTCGTCTTTATGTCGTGCGTAGGCGACATAAAGTCGCTTTTTATGCTCTAGAGCATAAAGTAAAATCTTCGTCGAAGACCAAGGCAATCGCTGCAACAGCCACACGAACATCTTTAACTTCATACAACAACCTCTTTATTTTATTTCGTTTCGTTCGTATTCTAAGACCAAGGCAAAGATACCAACAGCCAAAGTACACAATAAAACTTCATGAAATAAACTTATAATTTGTATTTCGTCTCATTTATTATTTACATGTTGCTGTTTCATTTCCTCGCAATCGAAGTGAAAAGTAGAGTGTACAACTCGTCCATAAAACCCATTTTACACTCGACTTTATATCTATCCTCGCTCGCAAGCTCGCTCGGATGGATAAACGTCTCGAGTAAAATGGTGCGTTTTATGCACTTGTTGTACAATCTACTATTTCACTTCTCATGCTCTAAAAGTTCGTCTTTATGTCGTGCGTAGGCGACATAAAGTAGGTTTTTATGCTCTAGAGCATAAAGTAAAATCTTCGTCGAAGACCAAGGCAATCGCTGCAACAGCCACACGAACATCTTTAACTTCATGCAACAACCTCTTTATTTTATTTCGTTTCGTTCGTATTCTAAGACCAAGGCAAAGATACCAACAGCCAAAGTACACAATAAAACTTCATGAAATAAACTTATAATTTGTATTTCGTCTCATTTATTATTTTTTATATTTGTTTATTTTTCAATTTAGTAGATCAGTATAGTATTTAAGCCATAACAACAACTTATCATAGTTATAAAAAGAAAATGTTTTTATAACTGAGCAGTATGTAACGACCTTAAGTCAGGTGTCACGTCCCTACAGAAAAAAAAGAAAAAAAAGTTAATTGGCGGGAACCATAATTATTTTTCAATTTTAATTAAATTAGCATTTACTATATTTACATGTTGCTGTTTCATTTCCTCGCAATCGAAGTGAAAAGTAGAGTGTACAACTCGTCCATAAAACCCATTTTACACTCGACTTTATATCTATCCTCGCTCGCAAGCTCGCTCGGATGGATAAACGTCTCGAGTAAAATGGTGCGTTTTATGCACTTGTTGTACAATCTACTATTAAATTATTTCTAACTTTTTAGTGCTGTAGTGTTTCGAAGTATAGGTTTTTATTTTTTATTTAAACTTGTACCTACTTTCAATTACGACAGCTCTCCGTCAATGAAATTAAGATAAGAAAAATGTTATAGAGTAATTTTATAGTAGGTTTTTTACTGCCTCAAATATTATTTGTCATTGTTATGAGCTTTTACGCCGGCCCTAGAACTTGACTTATGTGCTTTAGCCCGCCGAACATAGAATTAATCTGTTTCGATTCTTTTTTGTGAAAATGAATGTAATGTTAATTTGGAAACCTAATATAATAATTAACTTTTCCCGTTCAGTAGTGGCCGACAGAAGGCGCCACTATCGCGCTCATAGCCAAGGGGCTCCATCATGTTCAATGGCGCCACCAATAAAAAATAATATCTCATACAAATCAATTTCGCAAAAATTGGATTACAAATATCTCAAGTTGATGATGAATAATCTTCTTCATGATTCATGATTTCATTGATGATTTTTGGGACGCACCACTGAGAACATAGTTTCAGGGCCCTGGACCTACGTACCTATTGATGTTTTTGGTATCGTTCACGATGATTGATGTTTTTGGCATCGTTCACGGTGGAAGTAATCGATTTTGCAAAAAGTAGATTACAAATATCCAATCATGTTGATGATGAATCATCTTCAGCATGATTGATGATTTTATTGATGATTTTTGGGACCCCCAACGGAGAACATAGCTTTAAGGACCTGGAACTACGTATTGATGACAAAAACGGCCGATCATGGCGGAAGTACCTACCTACTATTCAGTCCTACATTTTTGGCCTTAGGTTCTAACACAATTAACAAAATAATTAATTGATATGATATGTTAATGTATGATATTAATATGATAGAGATTTGTAAACCACTTTTGGCAAAAACTTAGGCCTTTGCATCTACGTAATGAGATGATTTATACAGCGTCCAGTGGCACCTTCACTCACACTAGATGGGTTAATGTACCACTCGGACGCTGCAGTGCCTAGGACATTGTGTTTTTTAGATGGAGTAGGCTTGCCCAGCACCTTGGCAAAAGTCGTAGAATACCTATATAATATTGTAAATTTTGCTAATATTCCGTACAGCGACCCCTATGGAGATTTTTCAACATCAACACTATAAAGATATGGCGGTCGATAGGGAATTATTGAAGTGACTGTTCAGTATCCTTCACCGTAAATCTTAATAACAGAGAAATTAAATCAAGCAAACTAAATAAACGCTCATATATATATACGCTTTGCCGAAATATTTAACAAGAGACCCCTAGTTTGACATTGACTGATGCTAACTTACCTTAATAAAGTATAACTATTCCTTCAAATATTGAAGTATGTTTTAACCATAGCCGTACCTTTGTTATCTTACCACTTTTACT
Source organism: Yponomeuta cagnagella (assembly GCA_947310995.1). NCBI lineage: Eukaryota > Metazoa > Arthropoda > Insecta > Lepidoptera > Yponomeutidae > Yponomeuta > Yponomeuta cagnagella. The sequence goes on from OX371267.1 coordinate 17,966,828, forward strand.
ATCTCAAACTTTACCCACCAACCCCCAACCCAAATGAGCAACCTAACACACAATACACCACATTCATTACACTACACACGATGATAGACACGCACTTTCTAACTTCATCACTGTTTTGCACTGCATTTTTACTCCTCCTTTTCTTTTTCTCACACACCCGCGACTAACCGCAGCGTGGCTTCGACAGAATATCAGCGTTGCAGGTAGCAGGCAGGTGCTCCGCCAACACAATACATGCTGAGTCGGGACCATTTTAGGTGCTCAATACTTTGAACTGAAACATAGGCATTATGTAAAAGCCTGACTGTATTTTTTCAATTTATTGTATTGTTTTTTTTTTCATACATTTGTTTTTTTACTAAGTCTTGTCAAGCAAGTCAACCATCGCATTTTTGTTGCATACTCACCCGTAATGTAACTGAATAGTGTGCACATCATGTGCAGTCAAATGTGCGAAGCAATTTCAATTGTATACTTTTTCCGTTTTTTTTTTCCATTAATTCGTTTATATTTCTTATACCAATAACTATTTACATTTACATTTACAAACATATCATTAAAAATAACTAAATATAGAAAACTGCGCCCAGATCGCCGCCTCTGGGAAGGGTACCCAGTATGCTGGCTACGTTACCTCGTTGGATAGCGAGACTTATCCTCTGCCCGAGGTAATAGCCAGCCCTGGGGTCCCTGGTGGTGTCGATGAGGCGCGACAATAGTTCTTTGAAGAGCAGTCGCGCCTCGGGCCCCCATGGTCCTAGTGTCTCGACACCAAACGGCACAAATACGTGACTCTGTGTTAGATTCCCGTACTTGCGCCGCTTGATGCCTTCTGCACTTGATGCCGCAGCGCCGGCTCTTGTGGAGGTGACCTGGATGTGGGACGGTGCTAAAGTGTCCGCGCATGTTGCGTCCCACACCAGGGTTTTTCCATTTTTCCATGGGATCAACGACATCCCATCTGGTCTCTTGCCATCGTCCCGGGCTACACCGATTGGCTCTAGAATGGCCGGGACGTTGATTGTGGCAAGAGCTCTCCGGATGATATCGTTGATCGACGCATGGCGTGGAAGCCTGCCGGCACTCCGCTGGCATGACAGACCGTGTTGACCCCGACGGTCAACGTTTTCTCCGCAGAGGCAGCGATGTGGCACAGTCAGTGGTGCGCCCCTTTGCACGACTTAGGTATGTCCAATTATGAAAAATGACCACAAGTCTATAATTGTCCAATCATAGAAATCCGAGTCGCAGGCCTACGGCTAGCGTCAGACTCATGTCGTCTAACATCATTCCAACGCTAGGCGATGGCAATGCATGTAGCCAAAGTCCGGATTCCGGCTCACTCACTGGTAAGAGGCGAGCACGCTCTGCAGGGCTTTCTGCATTATCAAGCAGTTTGTTTTTAACCACTTTGCAGAGCGGCTCGTCCCACAGCCTTTGTGAGTGAAGCACGGTCGGTAGGTCTTCCCCCGGACAGGCCTGTACCCAGGCAGTCATGCCCTCGGCCAGCCGCTCGACCTCCGCGTTACCGAGTGATTGGTTAGTGATCTTAACGAAGAGGTCTTGCACGCTGTGAGCCGAGGACAGGAATGCCGGGAGGGCCACACTGGAAATTTTTCTTATGCCGAGTCCACCGTGGCGGATCGGCAGCGATGCCTGCTCCCAACTCTTTTCGTCTAACTGACAATTTAGAATTTGGGTGAGGGACTGTTTTAGAATTTTGTCAAGGGGCTCCAAAAGGTCTTTGTGTTTCCAAAATGGGGAACACCGTAATACATAAGTTTTAGGGACGAATAGGCAAAACCGGACTATACATAGAGGATTATTTTCTCTGTGTATCGGGAGGGTGACGGGTGACAGGGTAAGCGCGTCTTCCTATTGGGCCGCTGCCCTGTCATTGACAGTGGTCGCTAGGCAGCCGGTAGTGGTCTCCTTGACGACGTCAGGCTCTCAGAAATGTCAGAGCCGGCTCTAATAAATCGTTTTGATAATATATTTAATAAAATGTTCGATTCTTGAGGCCTTGTGGATTTGGCCCAAACCCACACTTGTGCTGCTATTCCGACCTCCGGTGATGATGTAGTGATCTCTTGAAGGTCTGAATGGGCTTGTGAATTTTTATACGAGAATTTGTTGAATTCACTTGACATGACAGTCCATTTTTCTCTTTGTTTACCTTTTTCCGTTATTTTTTTATTTTTTATTTGCATTTTTGTTTGTTTCATGTATAATAGACATTTGTTGTGTTTTGAGTATTGTGCCCTCAGAACAAATAAACCAATAGAATAAACGATAATTGGGATGAAAACTCGACCATAATGCTGCCCCGTTTTCGCTAACCAAACTTCCATAAGGAAAAAAGAGGCGGCATTATGTTGATCAGTATACCTATTTTCAAATGTGTATAACCCCGTCTGTCAAACGCTAGCAACTAGAGATGGGCCTACCCTCAGCCTACCTCTCCATCGATCTCGATAGAAATGTAGAAAAAAAAACTTAGCAACTTAAATTGTAATCATTTATTGCATTAGTATTAAATAATGTTCAACTGCAGATAAATAATTATTTTAAGAGCGTCACTCGTGAATAAAAAATTAAAATACTGAGTTTATTAACATAATTTATATTTTATTCAGAAATGGTAATGTACGTATTATTTTGACTTTTTTTTTGCATTTAGTGAAAAGACATGACAAGATGCTCATAGACCTAGGACATTTTGTTACATCTTGCATGCTTGGTAATTCACAAATTAATAAACTTACTATTATTATTTATCTTGTAATACAATTTGACAATAAAGAGGCCATTTTATTTAAATATATATGTACATGGTTAAGTGGTTAATTCAAACAGGGCCTTGATTAGTTTTACATTGATGTTTGAGTTTTTCTTCTTTAACCGGCGAGTTTTTTGTCTCAGGCAATTCAATTTCAGCAAGCGGTTTTTTGCAATCAGCTCCAATTTTTTTACTTCCTTTTGCAGTTTTTCAATGCGCCCTTGTTGAACAGCAATTATAGTACTCTAACTTGTACCCATTGATTCTGCCAAGGAACCCTAGTTGAAAATAAAAGACATTGATTAATCACTAAAAGAAAAAAAACAAGAATCGACACCGTGAAACGAAATTTCGATCGAATTACGAAATAAATACATAAATATGATACTGTCTGTTTTTACGAAGTATGAAGAGACACAGTGATTGAAATTCAAATCCAGAAACCAGTGATAAATGCATGAGATACGATATTCATTAGACATTTACCGTGGTTGTGGTTGACCGAAGCATAGGCAGAAAAGACACATTAGTGCTACTTTGCTCACTTCCCACGTTCAGCACTGAATTATCCTGAAAACATAACGAAGCTTAAGGTAGGTATACAATAAATAGTTGCTTTTCTTTCGTCTTATCTGGTAAATTATTTAATTTGTATCGTTCCTGCACCACAACGATGATACTTTTAGCTATAGTGCCGGCTAATAAACCCTATTGATAAAAAAAACTTGGTTGCTTAAAGTTTATTTAGCTGACAAAATAACAATATCTTGATGTACAATAATTGTGGAACACAATGTAAAATTTTCCACATGTGAAAAATATGGAAAACATACAAAATATAATATTAAAAGGTAGCAATATAATATTTTAAACCAAATATTCTTACCACCACTTCGGTTTTGTCTGGCAAATTTAAGGTGGGCACCGCATTTTCTTTGAGGCGTGTTCGCAACAAATTCCCTCGCACAAAGCACTCGGGTCTAAAGTGCCTTGAACACAGTTTCCAATATTTTTTGTGGTGCTTTTCATTTTTGCCAATCGCGGCAAACCATTGTGTCCGAATGTCGCCTTTGGGAAAACTTAAACAAAACAAAAAAAATATTGTCTGTAAAGTCGGTTTACGAACGATAATTTTACGTGATAACGTACTAAGAAAACCGTTCTTCGATTTATAAGACGTTATCACGTCAAAAACAATGTAGTAAGTACTAAGAAAGTATATTAATACTGTGACGAAAATTTATCGACAATGCTTTTGACATCACTAGTTTATCCTACGAATGGATTTGTTTATTTTCCTAATTTTAGAGCCTAGTTTTGTTCTAGAACCAATATTTACGGTAATCTTGGACATTGAGCCGACGGGAAGTTTATTTTCATTGGTATTCTTTCATCCCACGGTTCTTTTACACGAGAAAACATAGGATTTAGGTACTCATACATGAAAGGTCACATTATCACCACTGTTTTCTTTATTTGTCAACCGCGACCTGCAACCACGCACTATGCACGTCATTGTGCATTTACTAAAGAAAATCACAGGATCGTTTTGCTGCACCAAAATGTTTTTAATTCTGGATTTTCGAAAATAATTCGTCCGACCGACTGCAGAGTTTTGACACAGATGCAACCCGATTAAATTTGAAAGATTCCGAGTGCTGTCACTTTGTAAGCTAAAGTGACCAACCTAATTTGGAGCGTAGTCATGGTGTACTTATAGTGTAAATATGACAGCTTGGGTTGTATGCTGTCACGTGATCATCGTTTATTCTATTGGTTTATTTGTTCTGAGATTGTGCCGTTAAATGTTTTTATCTATCTATCTTTAAAAAAAACTGTGGTACCGGTAACTAATTACTTTATTAACAAAATTCATATCATATAACCCATTAGGTCTAAAATGGGACCCCTAAAATCAAAATATACAAATCGTTAACTAAGCTTTAGTTACAAGTTTACAACATAAACATCAGCTACAGCCTGTAGCTCTAGTAGCGATCAATCGATAGATTAGCTTACTCGCAGTTGACATTTGACAGTTTTCCGTACAACTTAAGCATTATGTTTACTGTGGGTAGGCTGACCTATCAACAGATCGAGTATAGGAAAATGTCTTAAATCGAGTTTGATACAGCTATAATAATATTATTATTATTCGTCTCATTTCATTCTTACTCATCACATGGTGGCAAAGGCAACATGGTGCTATTGGACGCTTTCACATATGACGAGAACTGCAAGACATTTTTTTCATATAACGGCTGGCCAAGGCCGCAATCAATAAATCGGCTCATCCATACGCGTCCACCGCTGAACATAGGCTTCCCCCAAGGCACGCCACTTCTTTCTGTCCTCGGCCATTCTCATCCAGCCGCTGGCAGCGATCTGCCTCAGAGCGTCGGTCCAGCGAGCTGGTAGGCGCCCTACGCCGCGTTTGCCGGTTTGTGGTCACCACTCGAGAACCTTTGCACCCCATAGACCATCGGTTCTTCGGCACACGTGACCAGCCCACTGCCACTTCAGCTTGCTAATCTTATAGGCTATTTCAGTCGCCGAGGTGTTGCGACGTTACGTTTAACATTCAGCGTGAAACCATCCTTCACAGGTTTAGAACCGAGCTCGAAATAAATGTCAAGTGCTCAGTGAATGAGAATAAACGAGAAACAAATAATAACTTCATGTCCGAAGAAAAAAGTTGATGTACGTTAAAATAAGTACGCACAAGAATGGAACAAAATTAGAATAGAAATTCATTATTATGCATAATGTATGGGCAAAAACAGTGACGCCTAAAGGTACTCATTGACATATTTTAAAGCTGGCGCCAGACACAGCTTCACAGATCAGGAGATTTTCATACAAATTACGTTGCGTTGTCTAACCAGATTCATGTCAGTGGTTCAAACTTTGAACACATGCTCATTCTCATTTACTAGTGCCAAAACATCGCGAATTAGTAGGTATTCGCGTATTTGAAGCTATTCCTGGCGCCGGCATAACATGAACTAAAGGAAATATAACTTAGAAAGCTAGTTTAAAACATAATGACGCATGTTTCAGCAAATCGGACCGCTCTCCCCATTATCACTACCGTCTCCATATAGGTACCTTTTTATATTACACATCCAATATATAATCCAATAAATAAATGTTTTTTATACCAGACAGGCTAATGCATCCGTCTACACCTTTGAATTGTGACCCTCGCTCTAAAACTTTCGCTGCTTACAAAAAGTGAGCATCATCTGTTGCGTGTCTCAATCCATATTTTTTCTTGTGATGTGTTGTGCATTTACAATATATTTCTTGTTCAATTTATGTATAACTAACTTTATTTTGGCAGTGAACCAGTGACTTGGAAACGAACAAACTTATTTTTTGCAATGTCATCCAAGACTCGCGTAGCATGCTAGACACTATTCGCTAAATTCAGTCGCAGCGAGCAGTACACTGGGCCTAGATTATGTTTATCCACTGTACAATGACAATTGCATAAACGTCTCGATTTAATTTCATTGCCGTTAAAACTTAATATAAACCATATTCACAAAATTTCCTAGTCCCAATATGTCTTATTCGCAAAACCTCCTAGACCTTGAAATAATGAGATAAAAACAAACTAGCTAGGCTTACCCCCAGTTTCTCGTACAATAACACGCTGTTAATCTACTGTAAACAACTGTCAATTGACTAAAGTGCATACAAAAAAAACCACTGACAGCTGTTAACAGTAGATTAACAGCTTTTTAGTGTACGAGAAACCGGGGGTTAGTTTCACATTATTTTTTTACAACGCCTGGCATAGAAACTTTGTTTTGAGTTAAATGTATGATCATTTGGACAGGCCTTCCTTCAATTGGTCTGTAGTCTGTACACAGCATTACGTGTCCCGATTTTACGAATAGGACATTCTGCGCTTAACCACTCGTCTGCCGCGACACAGATCTGTGTCCAACTTAGTATGGGCCACCTATACGTTCCATTCCGCGAGGGCAGTTCAGAGGTTAAACCAGCAAGTGCCTTCGTTCGTACTCATGGTTGGTCTGAACGCAGCATTAGGTCCCCCGATTCACAGCTGTGGACAGTGGCGCGCCTTGGTCCGAGGGTGGATGCTAGGATCAGTCATCGCTGAGTCGGCGCTTTTTCTTCTTCATTTTGTTCATTTTCTTCTCTAGTCTAATGTCCTCGAGATCCTCCATTATACCTGGGGGTAGAGAGATGCGCTGTGAGGTGAACTATTTCTAATTTGCATGGACATTGTTCGACTGACTAGCTCTTGGTACGAATGACTAATAAATCTGGCAGGGATTAGATCCGTTTATAAAATTGAAGCTTATGTGGTTCCGAATTGGTTAACACGATATAAAAAATCCATTTGTGATTAATGCGGTACATAAAAGAATGAATAATAATATATAGAACACGCGCGTACGAGTATTTTTAATGAGGAAATTGCCTACCGAAATTATATCATAAATTGCGAAAAAAAATTTAAGCTTCAAACTATTACAATACCGCGAGTACCGTATTAAACTATATTTAATCTCATCCAGCTTTGGTGTACATGTAAACATACCGTCGTAAGAAATTGTTAAAATACGGGAAGTAATAATGTCTATCAAGTTGTCCGCTCGTCCTAGGTCATTCATAGATCTCATTAATATCAATCCCAATTACAAAAAAATGTATACACTCAAATCAAAGCTACTTGAAACTAAATATACGTAAGACAGTTCACATAAATAACAAATAAACAAAATAAAAACACTTTCCCCTGTAAAGTGACTCACCGATTTTCTTACTGACGAACTCTTCGTGCATTTGGCGGCTGAAACTCGACTCCATGCTGGGATCGTCTTCGTCGTCGACGTCCCGGTACCTGCAAACGGACACCCGACGTTAATAGAGCGGAAGGCTATATATAATATTGTTCATATACGATCAGTCCGGCCCGTTATTGCATTCTGAGCCGGACACTGTAGACGGACGGTGTAGGCTAGTCCACCGAATCAAAGTCTGTCAGCGTCCTATGGATCACATCAGAAATTCACAAAAGGACTAAGGCGCCTATAAGATTAGCACAAGATCCTGACATTTGCGACAAAATGGCTAACTTTGTCTTCCATTCACCAACGGGATTTCTATTCTGTGAACGTGTCATTATTCAAACGGGACATTTTGCGAAAATTCACCGTTTTACAGTATCGGGACATTTGGCGAAAAATCACACCATTTTATAGAAGGAAACTTTTCTAACGGGAAAATGAACGAAGTTTTTATAAAAAAATTACCGTTTTACAGACGGGACGTTTTACGAAAAGCACACCGTTTTACAGAAGGGGAATTGTGCAAACGTGGCCTTTTGCGAAAAGCATACCGTTTTGAAGATAGGACATTCTGAGATAAGCACACTGCTTTACAGACGGGGCGTTTTGCGAACGGGACATTTTGCGAATACCACACCATTTTACATACGGGACTTTTTGCGAAAAGCACGCCGTTTTACAAACGGTACATTTTGCGAAAAAGCACATTTCAGACGGGACTTTTAGCGATAACCACACCGTTTTACAGACGGGACTTTTTGTGAAAAGCACACTGTATTACATAAAGGGCGTTTTGCGAACGGGACACAACGAATTCCAAACCGTTTATCACCGCACGCAGACTTGACTGGCGAGTTCAGGTTCCCCCGAAATCTGATATGGATCAAATCTGACAATATACAGAAACATGTTACTCACTTAGATTTATCGTAGCCGAATATCTCCTTGATGTGTTTGGAATAATCTAGGTCTTCGTCGCGGTCGTCGATGAAATCATCCATTTCAGAGTCGTACTCTGAATCAGACTCCATTCGCCGACCTGGAACATTTGTTTATTATAGTTAGTAGATACTTAATAAATATACACAGTCGACTTTGAATAATCTATTAGTTAAGTAACCAAGAACTTCCAGTACAGGCGCATGACGTTGCTCAAAATTCAACAATCAATTTACTAGAAAGTCGCGACTTTTGACGTTGCAGCGCGCTAAAAGGAGCAACTCGGGGCGTCACGCTACCTGCACAGTTTGATTCTCGATTAGCGCATGAAATCGCCCAACTATGACACATATGTGCCAATTAGGACCATAGGGAAGATTAAAAATCAAAGCAACTTACGTTTCATCATCTGCTTCTTCTTATCCTCCATTTTCCTTCGGACATCCCCCGGGGGGTACTTCGACGCGCCGCCAGACTTGCCTTGCCCGTTCCTCAGGGAACTAACCGCCTTATCAAAGTCGAAAGCCTCTATCTTCGGTTTAGCTGGAGGCGCCTGACTCTTCGGCACAGGTTTCTGTTCAGGTCTACCTTTAGGAGGTACACCCTTGCTTGGTTCTGGCAACCTTTTCCCATTCTCCGGTCTTGGCCCGTCAGGCCTGTCTCTCGACTGGAGTTTTGGCACTGGTTTACCCTGTGAGCTGTGTCCGTCCATGGATGATCCACTTTTGTTTGGATAAGGCCTTTTCTCATTTGAGTTTTTATCTATCCTGTACGTGTTTTGACTCTTGAGATCGATGTTCTTTTTGATGTCTTGTTCTTTGCTCGCCTTGGGTCTGTCTCCAGAGCTCTTAGCTCTTGTAGACGATTCTAGTTGCATTTTAGTTTTTTCGAGCCTCTCTCTGTCTTTGTTCAACCTCTGTATGTCCCTTTCGATGCGTTCGCGTTCGGCCTTGAGTTTCTCTAATCTTTCCTGGTCTTGTCTCTCTTTGTCTAATTTATCCTTGTCTACCTTGGGTCTTTCTCTGTCTTTCTGCACTCTTTCTCTTTCTCTGTCGGACACCCTTTCCTTGTCCCTAGGGGAGGGTTTGGGACTGTCGTTTCTTGTTGTTTTCGGACTGTCGTTTCTTGTTGTTTTCGGACTGTCGTTTCTGGCCTTTGGGCTGTCGTTTCGTGTCGCGGCAGCGTTCCGCTCACTTATTTTCGGTATCCTGCCGAATCCAATGGGCTGGCTTCGCTCCTTTTCTGGCGGGCGTTCCTCCTTCTGCTGTTCTCTGGGTGGAACTGGAAAACGTTTGTGAATTTAACAAAAAATCCCTGCGTAGATTTAACAACCTTCATATACATTATACAACCTAACCTAACCTACTTGTACAGGGTCAATTAAACTTTGGTGCAAATCACTTAAGTTACAACAAATTACTACAAGAATCATTGACTGCCTCATTGATCTAGCGGTAATCCACTCGACTACCAAAACAGACGTTCGATTCCCGCCGGAGCCCGTCGTATTAGAATAGAACAAATTGCCTTTTGGTTTATTAACGTTTTTTCTGGCTCCATCCTTGTCTGGTTACCATAGCACAGGGTAAGATATGATAGGAATATTCTTTATTGTACCAGGAAAAACGCAAACATAAAACATTGTGAACAGGACAAGTGATTGTGTTGTGTGTGAGGAAGTTGCACCTAACACAGGTTTGTGGAAAACTGCAATTTCCTGTAGAAATACTCACCCTTCCTCCCGCTTCCCTTCGCCTCGGCGTCCAGCCTCTCCTGCCTCCTAAGTCGGCGAGCCATCTCCTCTTCGTACTCTCTCTTCTGTTTCTTGGTCATCAGACGCTCCGGCTCGCCCTCGGATGTTCTAACCACCTTCGAATTGAAACGAATACTTACTTAACATTCTAGTACGAGAACTAGCCTTAAATTAGAAGTGGTTATTGTGCAGACCGCGTTTGATTAAATTAGATTTGAACTCTTTATTGTATACAACAGAAACGCTCCGGCTCGCCCTCGGATGTTCTAACCACCTTCGAATTGAAACGAATACTTACTTAACATTCTAGTACGAGAACTAGCCTTATATTAGAAGTGGTTATTGTGCAGACCGCGTTTGATTAAATTAGATTTGAACTCTTTATTGTATACAACAGAAAAACCATCAACAAACAATCAATTTAGCATGACAAAACAATCGAAATAAATTAAATGTCCGATTTCCGTGATATTTTATAAAGGGACCCATTTAAAGGCTCTTAAAAAATAATGGAAATTACTTTAAAAAGGTTTAACATAAATTTCCTATTTTAGACTATTATAAAAAACCATCTGACTACAAAATAATTTCCGTCACTATAAATTAGTTTAATAGCTTTAAAATCCATGGTATCCACTATAAATTAGTTTAATAGCTTTAAAATCCATGGTATCCACTCTAAAATATAACTTTCAATCTTTTATTTTTTACTTTTATATGGTGTAACGGTTGTGATCTGTTTTGTACACAAAATAAAATAAAATAAATCTCTTTGTAAATAACAAGAGAAAGTGGCCTGAATGACTTGTTTAGTGTATATCCGTAAGAAATTGATGAAAGACGGTGCGTCAGACCAACTAGCACTAGGCCGTTGTTTTTCTCTTTGTTTTCTATTTTTAGTTGTACATAAATGTTATTGATATTCCCAATTCTTAGTTGTACATAAATGTTATTGATCCCAATTCACCTTCTTGGCGTCAACTTCTAGAGGCTCAGCCTTCTTCTGTTCCGCCAGTTTGAGCAGCTGGTTGAAGTCCATGGGCGGCGGGGCCGGCTTGCGGAACTTGGGCTTGTCGGGCTTCCTCTCGTGCTGCGGGGCCGGCGGTGGGCTCGGCTCTCTGTTCGAGCCTGTGGGTACGCAATTATAAGATTGGCAAGCTGAATTGGCAGTGGGCTGGTCAAATATGCCGAAGAACCGACGGCCGATGGGGTGCAAAGGTTCTCGAGTGGTGACCATGAACTGTCAAACGCAACGTAGGACCCATAGATTACTATCTATATTACTGAAATAGATGGTTCACTCTTATTTTTTTATGAGGCATAGATAGTGCTGCCATCGGCGACTGGCTAGCGTACTATTTTTAAAATAAATTTATAATACAAAAGACATGTCCGAGTGAGGATTCGAACCCACGTCACCTCACACCAGTCAAACTTCACAATGAGATGTACACGATTGAGCTGCCATGAACTTACTAACAGTATGCAAATTTTGGCTTCCTATGATACCGCTCATTTAGTAACCAGGCTGTCCGCTAGATGGACTTTTCTTAAATAACATCTCGTTTGTTCTAAGTGACCACAGCATGGTAGGACCTACTGCTGCTCGCTGGACCAACGATCTGAGGCAGATTGCTGGCCGAGGACAGAAGGAAGTGGCGTGCCTTGGTTATGTCCAGCTGCGGATGAGTATGGTTCGCTGTACGCAATTTAAGCATGCTGTTTTTGTTACATACGAAACACAATATTAATATTTGTTATGTACCTACATATATTTATTGTTTGTATATGGATTTGAGAAAGGAATTTTGCGTTGGTTTGGAGATATGGAGAGCATGAAGGAAGAAAGATTGACGAAAGAATCCCCACACGCGGCAGAGGTAAAAATATACCTGTAATAAGCTGCATTTTCTACCAGCGTTGTCAATGGTAATAAAGAACTAATAGACCTCATTTTCATGGTTTTAAATTTAACAAGTTTAAATAAGCCTTTTGGTACTTTGGAAATGCTGTATTAATACTTTTAGATATAAATTCACTGCCTTATTTATAAAAACCACGATATTCCTTAAAAAGCTGATTAGTATAGACTGTTTATATACAAATATCTGTAGTATGCTTTCCTTTTACCATTTAAACTGCATTTGAGGAGTGTTTTAAGTACACAACTACTTGAACCAAAAACATGAAAATTCTTCTTAAAACACAGATTAAAATAGTCTGAGGTAGAGATTTTACGAGGAAAAGTCGTAACCACAGATTAAATAAACAGCCTCTTAGGATTGCTTTAGAGAAATCGTGTTTTTATAAATAAGGCCGTAAGACTTAAATTGACGTAACATAAAACATCAGAAACAAAAATTCACTTAAATATCACAATTATCAAATTGACAGCTACACGCCGCACTAAGGGGCTTTTTGGCGATTTGGACGGACGAAATTAGGTTTCCTAAATCTTGACCCAGGTATAAATAAACGAGTACCGCTTATCGTTGAATAGATGTACAACAATGGACGACCCTTCCCGCCAACCCTATGTTAGCGCTAGCCAGGTAGCATCAGTCGGAACTTATCGTCTCTTTGAGTGCACGTTTAGTTTCTCGGCGTTCTATTTTACCCTTAATTTATTTTAATGGCACTGTATTATGTTTAATAATATTGGATTAGTATTGGATAAATAAAGATATCCAAAGCGGGTTAGAAGAAAAAGGTATCTCGTTCCGAGAAAAAATGGTCAAATGACAATTAATGGAGTTGGTACGGCCCGAAAAAGAAAAGTATATGGAATATGTGCGTGACAAAATGGCACAAAACAAAAATATACAAGTGCTTAGATTGCCCCCATATCATTGTGAATTAAATCCGATAGAAATGATATGGGTGACAACCGAACATTGCGAGTCCCAATCTGCAACACCGAGTTTTACTATAACTCATTCTCTGTGCGTGCGGCGCGCTTGTGGAACACTCTTCCGAAGACCATAAGAGATTGTCCATCTGTTGCACTCTTTAAGTTCAAGCTGAAAGAGCACCTTCTATCTCTTTGCTAATATTATAATCTATCTATAATATAGTAGTAGGATAAATTATTGTATGTAGTTTATTCCTTATTTATATTAGTTGTAAGTAGTTTATGTAATGTTATATTATTTGATTTATTATTTGTTTTATTCTTTATATTATGGTATTTAACTTTTATGTGTATGTTTATATTATTATTATTATATTATAAATTTTTTTTTTAATTCGTTTAATGTGCACACATTATTCCCCTACCTCTTTAAAATCATCGTCTCACAACTGATTTGGTTGGCTGGAAGAAATTTCTATAGAAATAAGCTCGCCTATGTACCCGTTCTTATTGCTTTGTTGTATGTGTAACATATTTCTTTCTTGTGTACAATAAAGTATAAAGTATGGGGGCAAGTAAAAGGCCATCTTGCTGCCAAAAATAAAACTTTTAAAATGGCCGAACTAAAGGTCCTGTTAGATGAGGCAATAAGTAAAATTACTCCAGCAGCATGGCAACGTTGTGTTGAACACGTATTTAAAGAAGAGAAGGAAATGGCCGAATTGGATGGTGTAACGGATAATGTCATTGATGAATTTATAATTCAAGTCTCCGGAGATACAAATTCATCATCCTCTTCAGCCAGTGACAGTGATGATTAGTGTGAACATATAAATAAAAATATATACAAAGAATTGTTTCATTGCAATATTTGCAGTAGGTCCCAATCTCCTCATTTTCATAGTCGCATCCATAGGTACATAATATAATAAAGTTGAAGAGTATGTTTTTTGGCTTAAACATGCTTAATTCTATTAGGGAAATCATGCGGCACGGCTCGCGTGGATGTCTGTTACATCTGTGTGTCATATTTCATTCAAATCGGTTAAGCCTTTCACTATAAACATATAAACATAAATAAACTTTTTACAATAGTAGGAAGAACAATTATTATTTGTATGAAAATGGTTTCTAGAAAAGGTTGTTAACATCTGCCTTTTAGGTGTAGACAAGTCGTTGCCTAGCAACGGTTTGTTCATCGCTATTCGTTACGAATTTGGCTTAGGTATAGGTTAGATTCTATTGTTTTTGTAGCTGTCAAAACGGGCTTATATTTTGACGACTTTAAGTTATGTTATGAACACCATAATAAAATTACCATCATCCCCAGTGGCGGTCTTGCGTCTCCTCTTGTGGGGCACTGGATCGTCGACATGCAGAAGGGCTTGCTTCACCCTCTCCTTAGTGCTGTCCAGGTCCTTCTTACTCTTTGTGCCTAAAATAAAAATATAAGTAGCTACAAAAACCATAGTGATAAGTAATCAACTCTGATACATTAAACTTCTAATAATAATAGAATCGCGAAAAATTTTCATAAAAGGCTTAGTTATTACATTTAGAAATGAGCCTATAATCCCATAATGACACATTGTCTTCAAATCAAGAGCTTGCTTCAAATTGGTACTTTCTGTGAAGTAGTAAAACAGGAATTAACTAATTAGGTAATAATAAGCAGGGCAGATGATTAGAATGGCAATGTGTCATGCATGATGCATACACACCTGATGTCAAAAAGGAATGATGAGAAAGCTGAAGAAAATAGAGTAAGTAGAGAACACTTATTCTATAAACAGATATTTGTTAAAGTAATACCTACTACAGTTTGACCTACTGACCTGATGTAGGAAACTTAGGCTCATCAGGGACTTTACTGTACTTGTCCATCATTTTCTTATAAATAGCAGCCGCTTCCTGCGACTCATAACCATAGTCATCTTGGTCAGCCAATTCTCCTTCCCTGGTCACTGCAGTATGCTCTCTGTCAATCGCATCATCCAGGACAGATTTATTGGCCGACTTAAAGACTTTCAGCGACTTTTGAATTTTTCGCATCGCTTTAGGGTCACGCATGGCAAG
Organism: Yponomeuta cagnagella; assembly: GCA_947310995.1. NCBI lineage: Eukaryota > Metazoa > Arthropoda > Insecta > Lepidoptera > Yponomeutidae > Yponomeuta > Yponomeuta cagnagella. Next base: position 17,982,052 of record OX371267.1, read on the forward strand.
TAGCTCGTCCCGTTTTCTCAATGCTTCAAGTTTCTTATTCTGTTCCTCTTCCTCTTTCTTCGCCAAGAACTTCTGGATGTTGGAGGAGAGCTTGTCCTTTGACTTTTGCTCCTTCTTGGGTGGGTCGAACCGAGCTTTGTAGTAGACATTCTCCTGGAAAAGTGAAGACTAGGCTCATATAATGCTTTATGCTTTTCTGAATTCAGAGAAAGAATGACACTCAAAATCTTCATTCGCTCTTATGCCACATGCAACAAGAGTAATTGAGCTGTGTGGTGCCGGATTAAGAATAGTGTCACTCCATTTAATTCCGTGGATGTTGTAGAAGGCGGCTAAGGAAATACATTACCAGGAGATGGGCAGCAGCATCTTCCTTAGATTCCAACCAAATACTGTGATCGCCAACCCGCCTGCCAAGTGTGGCAATTATGGCAAAACCCTTCATGGTTTGTAAAACCATGAGGGAGGCCTATGTCCTGCAGTGGGCGTCAAATGGCTGATGATGATGATGATGATGAATGAGCTGTGACTCTTGTTGAATGTGGCTACCTTCACTATAATCAGTATGGTCACAATGATTTGGTCCTACGAATTGGTCTTTACGAACTGCTGTGTGTGGTTTGAGAGCCAGTTTCACTAACTCTCTAAGTGTGAAGTCGGCCAAGGAAATAAGTAAATAAAATTGTCAAGGATCCTTGACAATTGGGCTGAAATTATGGTTTGGACTAACTCTGGCTTGTGAATTTTACTTGTAGGTAATTCTGTTTAACTAGCTCATGTGTTGTATTGACCACTGTAGATTATTTATGCGACCAGTGGCCACAACCAATGCATAAGGCATAAGCCCCGTCGGGCCAGTCCGATAGTGACGGAAAACATAATCTAAATAAAATTTTATAATACGTACAGCCACAATTTTCATTTGTGTTGTTTGTCCACAAAAGCAAGCACAAATTGATGAAGAAATCCCGCTGTCTCCTAAGTATGGAGCGACAGCTAAAGCACAACAATTTGGACAGTAACAAAATCTGATATATGTAAATATGAACTCACAGATGATTTTTGTTGTTGATTCTTCTGAGCAGCCAGTAAGGTCTCCCGAAACTCCATTTTATGTATAGTTGAAACAGCAAATTCAGATATATGCTAGGGAAAAGCTGACATAGTACACTTTTAACAAATTAATCACGAATAAAAGAAAAATACGTGTCCGAATTCACCACGAAATACAATCCCACCATTTTCTCGAAACGTACTGAATTGTAAAGATGGAACCGATATATTCCTATTAGTTAGGATATCAATAATATTGAATGGATTCATGTATTAGAATCCGACGAATTCAAATATGCTAATAGGAAGGTATTCACTTCAACCGTACACTGAACATTAAATATGGGTCGTTTAATATCGCACTTCGGCTCTGATTCGTCAATCCACGCGATCTGTACGAAGCTCGTATTAATACCTATTAGTTTGAATATTCTACCAGTCGCGATCTGTGATTGGATACAGTCGTGAATCTAATATCGAGTCGATACCAGCGGACCAATGACCCAACGTGATACGATAATATTCAACGAATCGCAATCTGTGATTGGATACGGTCGTGAATCTAATATCGGGTTGATCTAAATCCAACGAACCACTGAAAACCTACCATTCAAGTTAGATTAATGGGTTAACGTTGGCACAGCACTACATGATTACATGCATTTATCACTCAACGTTGACAGAGAATGTTGCAAATATTGTACGCGCCACATTGCAGTGTGACCTGATTAAAAAAACCAAGTAGTCGTCATGACTAACATTGCCTAACGTTGGCACAAAAGTCCTTACATTTGTCAACGTTGACTGTATATGTTGAGAATATCGTGCTCACCACATTACACAGTGTGGCCTGATTAAAAAAATCAATGAAAGATGGTACGAGTGAAATGAATGCATGAATGACATAAGCGCGAAATACGAAATATTATACAAAATTACCACTTATTTATTACTTTATAGATATTGGAAGAATTTTAATAATCAAATAGGTACAAATATAATTATTAAACATTTTACGCACCATTCTACAATAGTATTGCATTTTATTTTAATATTCGTATTAATTAGTATTTATTTTTACGCGTTCGACCTCTGAACGCCGGCTAACTAGCATTCGCTGCAAAATGGCGGCATTTTACACTATAGCAGGGAAAGATTAATTTTATTAGAAATGGATTTGATTAGACTTTATAAATAATTTTAATATTTTTTGTTAATTTTGTTGTTCTACAATTCTTTTTTTTTGAACGCATCCGTTTGTTTGACCTTTTGACAGTTCGCTTTGACGTTGTTTTGTTTTTGTTGTGAATTTGTAATAGGTATAACCTAAATAACACATAAAAGTGCATGCAATTAAGAGTGTTATTGTTTTCTATGGATTTATTCATTTATGTGCATCGAAGGGGCCTCCCTGGATCTACGTACTCAGCTCTGGCTTACTTTGCGTTCCATCGGCAACTCCTTGACACCGGCGAACCTCGTTAGGCATTGATATTTAAACGTACACTGTGCAAGGAGATTCTCAAAATATAAGGTACATACATAGAAAAGTTACGCATGTATCCCGGGTGGGTAGGCAGACACCAGGGTTTGCCACAATCTGAACTAACTTTGTTTCATCAACATCCATTCGCCGCAATTACCTATATTTTAGATAATGAAAGCCTAATCCTAATATACGAATTAGGCTTTCATTTGAAAGTGCATTTATGTGGTATTTTATAATTTATTTTTTGTGGGGTTATAACTTAGATTATATGTCTTCAGTGGTTGATACAAATTAGCAAAGATCTGGCATGTCATTGCTCCTGCAAGCCATTTTGTACTCTCTCCCGTCTACGTGTGGTTTCTATTGTATTTTGAGTAATTTATACCATAGTATGGACGGATATAAGAGACATCACCAATATTCATGTATTGGTTAGGATATTATAATATTACTTGGCTTGATATTCAGTATTGATAATACTTGAAAATATCGGTATTAACCCGTCTTTACTGAATTGAGTAAATGAATGAAATGAATGAATTGAAATAGGTAGGTATGTCACAAACCGGAAGTGGGGTTCTGTGGTTAAAATACACAGGGAACTTTTTTGTGGCAATACACTACATGGGAAAATTAATATGCAGAAGCCCTCATATACGCAATATTTTTTTAAGAAGATTTGAAGTGATTTAACAGGCTGATTTCGTTAAATCACTCTTTAAATCTTTACTATGCAAGTGTGCATTGCTTCCTTAGCAAAAATTCGTTTACTATGGAGCAAAATCAATCAGGCGGTAGTAGAATTGGTTTTGAACAAGCTAGCAACACTTATTTTTGACGTTTAATTTCTACTGTAGTATTGTCTCTTTCCTTTCCTATTCTTTTGAAGTTGACGTTCAAGACAAAAATATGGTTGGTGTTCATTTTAGTGATTTATCCATAAAAATCTTCATAATCATACTGAATAATTGTGTTTGATTTAGTGCTACGTGTGTTTTATGTGATATTAGATATGTCTTTAGCCATATTTGCGTTCATTAGTATATTATTTTACGTCAAACATAACCTTCGATATTCGTTCTGCAGGCCACCTCAAAGAAGAAGACCAGGAAGTTGAGAGGACACGTGAGCCACGGTCATGGACGTATCGGTGAGTTAACTATGCTCCGCTGTCTGTTAACTTGTGAAAATCCCCGACAAATAGTATCAAAACAATCCTAACCTCTAAACCGCTTCTTTCACTTGCTGTTTAGCCTGTAGTTTGGCGTATGTGGTGATGAAGGATTTATTGTGTTTCCAGGCAAGCACCGTAAGCACCCTGGTGGTCGCGGTAACGCCGGTGGTGAGCACCACCACAGAATCAACATGGACAAATACCATCCTGGTTACTTTGGCAAGGTAAGTTACCTTGATTGGTTGTAAAAATGTTACAGACAATCACAGTTCGGACTTCTGAACACAAATGCAACATTATCAACTCCCAAGTTCATGTATAGATGGTGGCCAAGGCCAACCAAATATTTTTTTGGCAAATTAATATGGACATATAGTCCTAAGAAAACTCCAACATAGATAATTTTTATTATTATGTTTCATTCGGTTTTGGGTGTGAACATTTACTTCCCAAAGGCGTGTCTCCTGCTAAAAAACAAAACACAAAATATTCAGTTTTGCAAAATGTCAATTTGGGAGGCAAAATAAAAAGTCAATTTGGAGCATTGAAAACTGATTGTTTTGTGTAATGTTTCATGATAAAAACGAGCAGGAGACCTGGCTTTACCCAAACGTGTTTCTTAAACAATATCAAAGTCAAGAAATTGATATGAATGAATGAAATATAACTTACGATGAGCAAACAAGTTGACAAAAAATAATATTTCTTGTACTTTAACTATTTCTATCTCTGTTTTGTTTACATGTAGACCAGAGCTGACTGAAATGAAAAAGCGATGTAACAATCTCCCAAGTTTCTCAGGTCGATCTAAACCGGTTTGATAGTACATGCAAACTGACTTGCAAACCGAACTGCAAACATCTATGTAGACCGGGTTGAATCCTAGTTACAAACTGCAATTAATGACAGACTCTGCGCACCCGGGCGTGGGCGGGCTGCGGCATCGCGTTTTGCAGCGATTTGGCACTATCGTTCGGTTTGACGCGACTCGCGCGCCCGCTGACGTTGAATCGGTTTGATGATGACACCCGAATTATGAATGTAAATTTAACTTATATGTTTCGTTTCGTTTTCGGTGGAGACCGAAAGATGAATTATAATTTAAAATAATCTTTGTCAAATCTTAGAATTTCATACTTCTTGTTAGCGCCGAAAATGGAAAGCCCGAATTATAGATATTACTTATATTTATAATAAATTAAATAATAAAAAGGACAATAAAATATATATCGATCCAGGCAAATACCCCGTTGCTATGTAAGTGTTATAACATTCTCACACAGCAACGGGGTTGCCAGATCTGTCGCCAACATCCTCCCCCCTGGTAAGAGAGTAGTCTTAAACTAAGGCGACAGGTCTAGCTTTACCAGCTTTCGAGCGGGGCGGCGTAGCACCCCTGCTCTAGTCCGTACGTCCGCTACCCGCACGACGTCATCTCTGCCTGGGAATACCCTCTCGACCCTGCCGCGAGGCCAAACTGCGCGCGGCATGTTACTGTCGGCGATCAGGACACAATCACCCTCTCGTAGATTAATATGTGTGGACCCGGGGCCTCTTGGCAGAAGGTTGGGGAGGTACTCCCTTACCCATCGAGCCCAGAAGTGGTCGGCTAATCGCAGCGCCTTCTTATAACCTTCTCGGCTGATAAGGTCCGTGTCCATGGCTTCTGGTGAGGGTAAAGTCGAGCTCGACCCCAGGATAAAATGGTTTGGCGTCAGGGCGGGCTCGTCATCGTGCGCCACAGGAACGTGTGTGAGGGGTCTAGAGTTGATGATGAATTCAGCTTCGGCTAAAAGCGTGCCAAGAACTTCTTCCTTCGGCGCCCTTTCCTTGAGGGCAACCGAGAGGGCACGCTTGACACTCCGGACCAGGCGCTCCCATGCGCCTCCCATGAATGGCGACGCGGGTGGGATGAACTGCCACTCTATTTCGTGGGATGCGGCGAAGTCATGAATTCGTGTATGGTCAATGGCAGCCCACGCCTCTTTCAACAGTCTGCTTGCGCCAACGAAGGCTGTCCCATTGTCGGACAGTATATTTTTAGGGCATCCGCGGCGAGCTATAAGGCGGCGTAGAGCCATTATGGCGCTGTCTGCGGTGAGACTTCCCACTATATCCAGATGGACTCCTCTGGTCACAAGACATGTGAAGAGAGCCACATACCTCTTCTCCCGACTCCTCTTCACGGCTACTTCTACCGGGCCGAAGTAATCTAGCCCGACGAAGGAAAATGGCGGGTGATGGTGTTGAAGCCGCTCTTCGGGTAAATCACCCATGGGTGGAGTGGAGGTCATAGCCTTCCGGATGCGGCAAGCTTGGCATCTGGCGGCAATCTTGCGAACTGTGGATCTTAGATGCAGTATGACGTATTTTTGACGGAGCGTGTTCACAACCGTTTCATTGTTGCCGTGCATGGCCCAAGTGTGGTAGCGCGCGATCAACAGCTGAACGGTAGTATGTCGACCGTCAAGGATGACTGGCTCTCTCATCTCTGATGTCGCTTCAGGGGCCGAGCTCGTTCTTCCGTGCGCTCTGAGTAGACCATCATCACCGAGTCTTGGAGACAATTTGTGCAGCCGGCTTTTCTTCGACAGAACTTTTTTCTCACTCAGGCAAGCGAGTTCTTCTGCAAAACTCTGCTGCTGTGACTCCTTTAGTAGGTGGGCTGTGGCATCTTTGACGTCCCGTGCGAGCAGCGGACGGAAACCACCGCCCGAAGTGTCGGTGGAGCGCGCCGTGCTGTCCCGTAGCAGGCGGACAAATTGAAATACGCGTGCGGTTACGCGTAGTAGCCGCCACCAATCGGAAAACCGGTCTGCCGACAAAGAAATCAGATGAATAGAGGTTTCATGGCGCTTGAGCTCGAGGTCATCCTCAGGAGAGATGGGCTCTGGATTCACCTCCTGTGGCCAAGTATCTTCCACAAGTTTTAAAAAGGAGGGGCCAGTCCACCATCTCTTCAGAGAGACGGTCGCTGCACGCGTGGCGTCATCGGCAACGTTTAGGGCAGTCGGAATCCAACGCCATTCATCTACTCGCGTTTGGTCTGAGATTTCGCTCAACCTATGGCTAACGAACGCTTTGTATTTTCGAGCGTCACTCCTAATCCAAGCGAGAACGGTTTTAGAGTCACACCAGAAAATTCTGCGCAATGATTGGATACGGTGCTCACTCTGTACAGTTTTTATAATAAATTAAATAATAAAAAGGACAATAAAATATATATCGATCCAGGCAAATACCCCGTTGCTATGTAAGTGTTATAACATTCTCACACAGCAACGGGGTTGCCAGATCTGTCGCCAACACTTCTTTTTCATAGCCTTGAGGGAGGTAAAATAAAAAAAACAATATTCTCACATGCATTTTTATTGAGATCAAGAATCATTAAATAATTTGTTGGTACTGAAAGTAATTTACAATTAAAAAATAAAATAAAAGTTTTTGTAACACTTCTTATAAAATTGCTGAAATTGAATTTAAATGCTCTTTTATTTTAATTATCTTTTAACTCGCTTAGTTACATATAATATATTTTGGTATCTAAGCTATAAAGCAGTCTACACTTACCGAAACAAAACACACACTCGCTGCACTTTCTCAACTACAACTCGGATTGATTGAAGACGACGCGAAACAAGGACCAAAGTGCAAACCGTATCGCCCCGCGCGGGGCCGCGCCTTCCGCAGCCCGCAACCCTCGCGATGCAACGAGCGTGAGCGGGAGAGAGTCAGCGATATCAACAAACCGCTCGCTCGGCGTGCACTCGACTCAGCTCGTTCAGATCGGTTTGTCGTCGGCCCAAACCGACTTGCACGGTTTGGGGCTCAAACCGGTTTGAACTGAGTTGCTAGACCGAGTCGTTACATTGCTAAAATGTAATCTGTTAATGTAATCTTTGTGTACAATAAAGAATATTCTATCTATCTATCTATACTTTCTCGAAATTCGACTGTTATACTATGTTCTGTGGATTGGAAACCGCATTAATTGTACTTTTTGGGTTTAAGACCATTGTTTACTGCTGTATTATATGCATTTATTTTATAAAGGGACTGAATGACTATTTTCCTCTGGCAATTAGTTGCCCAGTCCCTTTCTTTAACTAACAGTATTATAGAACATTTCCTTTCTCCATTCCAGATCGGCATGAGGAACTACCACTTGCGCAGGAACAAGGAATTCTGCCCTGTGCTGAACCTCGATAAGCTATGGACGCTGGTCTCCGAGCAGGCTCGCCTGAAGTATGCCAATGCCACTGATGGCAAAGTACCAGTCATCAACATTGTCAAGGCTGTAAGTTTCATATAAATCTTAATATGTATTTACCCAGTCTAGTCAACTTCAGCTCTTGTAGGCTATGTGACAACAAGTGTCTGCCACTTCCTCCTTTGTGAATAAATAAAACTCCTTTTCTAGTGGAACTTTAAGCTGTTGTGGCGAATTTCAACTCTGCGCGCGCACTATAAACTCCAACATTCCTGCATCGCGCAAGCAAAATGTTTCACATGACATACCCTAAATATAGCGTCCGATGAGCATCAGTCGGACCGGCCGTCCCCAGGCATACGATCTGCCTGGCGGGAAATTTCCCTTTATAGTGGAAGAGCATGATCACCCGCTCTTCCCTATAGTGGTCACCCTCGACAGAACAATGTCAACCTTCCTTTGCTTTCACAGCGCCCCACATACAATCAGTCTCAAAGCAAGGCCAGCATTGTAAAGTACATACTTGTACATAATCATCGTCTTCCCTCTCACCTCATCAGTTCCACTACAGTCAATGCACCGACTACTGGTACTGATGTTGATCTCCCCCAAACCCCACGGCAGCCACATGGCAACAGTGTACATTGCCAGTGGTACAGCAGCCTTCACCGGTTCCTACCACATGTACTGTCGCCGGTGAAGTGACTGTTAGCCGCCGAACACCCTCAACCGCTAGTCGAGTCAGTGACTCAGCGCTTCCTGGCACTTGCAGGCTTTAGAGCACAGACTTCGATTCCTATCAGACCTAGCTATGCCTAGCTACGGTCTTGAAGGGGAGTGATGTGGCGAGCACATGTCAACTCTGCGCGCGCACTATAAACTCCAACATTACTGCATCGCGCAAGCAAAATTTTTCACATAACATACCCGAAATATAGCGCCCGACGAACATCAGTCGGACCGGCCGGCCATCCCCAGGCATACGATCTGCCTGGCGGGAAATCCCCCTTTATAGTGGAAGAGCACGATCACCTGCTCTTACCTATACTGTCAAGCATTAAGTTTTTGAAAGTATTTATTTTCCGACTTTCGCAAAGTGATCCATGATTTACTTGTCAAGATAGAAGGTAATAAAAGTTATATACAGTCTTCTGGCCTTATTTATAAAAACACGATTCCTCCAAAGCACTCCTAAGAGGCAGTTTATTATATCTGTGGTTACGACTTTTCCTTGTAAAATCTCTACCTCAGATTATTTTAATCTGTGTTTTAAGAAGAATGTTCATGTTTTTGGTTCAAGGAGTTGTGTACTTAAAACACTCCTCAAATGCAGTTTAAATGGTAAAAGGAAAGCATACTACAGATATTTGTATATAAACTGCATTTCAGGAGTGTTTTAGAAGAATTGTTTGCAAGAATCTTCACTTCATCAACCCACTGTTGGGTAATTTGTCTCAATGTGTGACAAAACATTTTTCTAATAAAGATAATAAAAAAAAAAAACCTATCTTAGGCTCCAACTAAGTTTAGAATAAGTGGCATGTTTCTGTAATATCTCCGTATTAAATAAATAAATAAACTGCTGGAGTTACCATCACTAATCACTATCGATCTGGGGGCAAGAAGGCACCAGAGAAGATGCTTGGGGCAAGAAGGCACCAGAAAAGGTGCTTGGGGCAAGGGGCTTGGCTTCAATTTCGTAAAAATACAATTTAGATTATGATAATTTATTGTACATTGCATAGCGGATTAACCCAAGATCAACAAGTAGGAAGACTAATTGGCCGCACAATGTACATTAAACTGTCAAAATAAGCTATGACATGCAGTCCTGTCATTTGCGATAGCAATTGGAATGGAATTTGACAGACCATTGAGATTATTCAGGATTTGGTACGCGTAATAGGGGGGCTGGACTGCTGGACATCCCTACCTAAATATATCCAACCCAATATTGAGAATAGCCCTGTCCTTTAAATAATAATAGCCCAGTCCTTTAACTTTTTTTCTTTTTTACTCTTCAGGGCTACTACAAGCTCCTTGGCAAAGGCAAGCTGCCCAAACAGCCAGTGATTGTCAAGGCTAAGTTCTTCTCCAAGACTGCTGAGGAAAAGATAAAGTCAGTTGGTGGTGTGTGCGTCCTGTCTGCGTAATTTAAGTCTACAAATAAAAAAGTATAAAACTCACTTTATTTTTCTTTTACCTCTTACAAATAAATCTCGTATGTAGATTTGGGAAAAAATGGTGTTTAAATAAATCTCAGCTTATAATTAAACAACTTTTTTTCCGAATCTAGACTAACACACTTGACTACCAAAAACTAGAGGTGGGTTTTGCTGTTGGAGACTGCCATACTTGATTTGTACAGTCTGAGTGTATGTTGTGAATTGATGTCCTTGCCTCGTTACCACAGCATAGAGTAACCTAGTCATTCATCGCATTGTGCGTGAAAGTTACCTTTATTATTGGTGAATCATGGATGTATGGAGTTGAGCCATCAGCATCACAGATTATGGAAACTACTTCATGGTTATGGGTAGCAGGTTCATGACATGCCAGAATGTCATTATGTATTTAAAAACCGACCAAGTGCCAGTCAGACTCGCGCACGTAGGGTTCCGTACCATTATCTATACAACATTAGAAAAAACTGCAAAAAACACGTTTGTTGTATGGGAACCCCCTTAAATATTTATTTTACTCTGTTTTTAGTATTCGTTGTTATAGCGGCAACAGAAATAAATCATGTCATTGTGTGAAAATTTCAACTACCTAGCTATCACGGTCCAGTGACAGACAGACGGACAGTGAAGTCTTAGTAATACCCCCGTTTGGCACCCTTCGGGTACGGAACCCTAAGAACAGAGCCCTCAGTAAAATGGATGGGGGTCAGAGAAGATAAAAATATGAACATGGCTTTGATCTGATTAGTGCTTCTCATCATGCACGTAGGTAAGCTTTCTAGTTACTTTAGGTGCCAACTAATTGTTAGTTCAGGGGTTGTAATTTGTTTTATTGCCAAGCGCGCGCCGAGGCCTGTTGAATAACAGGCGCAAGATCTTGGGATTTCTGTTTCATAAGGCTACGAACTTTGTGAATAATTTTGTTGTGCGAAAATTACTTACATTGTAAGTTATTAGGCGGATCTATACAAACTGAGCAGCTTCAGCGCATTTGCCGTGCGAAGCAGTTCGGTCTGTGTGGTGGCTGCGTTTGCCTCGGATTGTATGGTCCCGCGAATAGGATGTTAGGTATATATAAGTAGCGGTAGAACGCTGGCTTCTCATTCAGGAGGTCGCGGGTTCGAATCCCGGCATGTACCGATAACTTTGTTTCTAAGTTACGTACATTTGTGAAGTTATAGTAGCAATAACACACGCTAACGGTGAAAACTTCGTGAGGAAACCCTAGTGTCCGAGGTATTTGCATAACTCAGCACTTGCTACATGCAATGGCCCAACTATGAGGCTTGAGTGCGGAAATCTCCTGTCGAACTAGAACACGTTGTTATATTTAATAGCATATCCAAAAGGTACCTATAGGTTTTGAAATAAAAGTGCGAGACTCTTGGCATAGATAAGTTTGCATTGTACTTATACTTAGGACTGTTTATATTTGATTAATTAATTGAAAAATAATTATTTCTTACTATTAAATCCTAATCTGCTAATAGGCAGTATCATAATTTGATTACAACAGTATCATGATAATGAGAATATTTTAGCATAAAAGATGTTTTCTTAACTAAGGCGTTACCTTACTGGGTCATATAAATTAAATCTTGCTGACTACAAGAGGTCTGGTACCAGACCTTTTCTATTGCAATTTTCTCAAACATAAAACTAAAATAATTGCTCACCAGAAAGCCTAAACTACCCAATTTTAATTCTAGCATGCACACAAGCTAGAGTATTTAATTGTATCAAAACAAAGACTTGCAGAAAGTTCTGATACACACAAATGCTCTAGCCTGTATGCACCTTTTACGTGTAAATAGTAACAGTATGCGTTTGAGTTATTTGTTGCTGTGGGGGTGGTTGAGTCTGGGTTTGAACTGCCTCCTGAGGTCTAGGCTGTTTTCCCTTCTTTCTGGCCGCATCACTCTCGGCATAATACATACCAAGACGTGTCTTTATAGCAGCCAAAGCTGCCCCATTGATCTCATCGTGAAAAATGTTAGCATATCTCCACTGCTTGACAGTTGGTCCTCTCTTTTTCTCCTTTTTGACTTTCTTTTTTGATTCCCTTGGAAGTATTAATTCTGTTTCCTGAGAGATCTCAGTGGTTTGCAAAGGAGTCATAGTCATGGTGATGCCTTGTTGAGGCTCACTCTTTGTCTGTAGTAGGATGTAAGCAGTGGTTGGTTGTGCAGGCCTCGTTGCTGAAGTAGATTGGAGAAGTATTGGTGCATTCTGGGTCTGATAGTAATTACCAGGTGCAGTTGCTGTGGCTAGTGATGTTTGGTACTGATTTGGGAAGTAGTTTTCAGCTATATTGACAATAGGATATGGTGCAATAGGTGCATAACTAGCCTCCTGTTGAGTTACTTGTGCCTGCATTGGCTGCATGGTTTCTGTCTGCAACGAAACTTCTAGATTCCTCTTAGATTTTGGCATTGTTGCAGTTATGTTGTCTGGGTCAAAGGTTTTAATGTAATCTTTCCACATTTTGGAGATGTTTATTTCTAGCCCAGCAATCTTGTCAAGTCTTATGAAGTCTTTGAGGCGGTGTGTGTGCACCACAGAGTAAATGTGGTTCTTGATTTGATCCACAACTCCTACTGGCAGTCGAACCTCTCCAGATCTCCTGTGGCTGTTCTTTCCACGATTGTCACTTGGGAACATGATGCCATCGTCCATTTTCTTGCACAGAACTCTGACTTTTCGTTCAGTGATAGCATGGATGTTTTTGAAAGCTGTCTGACAAATCTGAGTCTCCCTGCCTTTCACTCTGACAAAATATTCAAAGGTGCAGGTTCGGCGACTGCTTGACTTCACTCTTTTCCTTTTAACATCTACTTGCCTCATTAGACCAAATAAATAGGCATTTTGTTCATCATGGCTCTTCATAGAGTAAAACCCTTGAAAAGTTTTGAGCCTTATATCCTGTGGAACTCTCTCGTAACATTTTCTTCGGCAATTGCAATCTGGCCCTGGCTCCTTTGCAGGCACAACCTTGCCGTTTGCATTGATATACTCGAGACCAGCTATTCGCAACCGCTTTTGCTTCTGTTTGTGCCATTCTGAAAGGTTAATTATCATATACTTAGTTAAATTTTGTTTCCCTTTTGGCAACAAAACAATAAGTAGATTACATATAGAGGTAGGTATATAAAAAAACAAAGCATAGCATGGGTAGCGGAGCCAATGAACCAAAAATCAAATTTTTTTCAAGACTGGAATAATTTCAAGCAAACTTTACTGAAACTCTCGTTTTAGTATATTTGAAATAAAGACCTACGTATCAAGAAAGTAGTAAGAGTCAAAAAATGTATCGAAGAGGAAACGGTCCTAAGCGATATTGAGATACTTTCGTGAGATAAATCGAGCTAGAGTAGCGCATGCATTCCAGGTATAAAGATCACAAGCATACCTTCGGGATTTCGTGTTCGTTTCTTTACAACTTTCCCGTTTTTAGTAAGTTTTATTTTTCGGTCATTGCTTGAGACATCCGCCATTTTAGTATCGGAAACAAAAATGTCACTATATGATCTGTGAAAAATGTTAGTTAACCGACAGACAGAAGAAGAGGATATGTACACAGATTAATATAGAGACTGACAACTTTGTTTCTTCCGTGGAATATATCATTCATTTCATTCAATCAATAGGCCCGTCGAAAGTCGAAGCCACTAAAGTTTACAAACCAAACGTGCTGCAGATTACAAACGTTGCAGGGAAAACTTGAGACGTATGACGATATAATAATATTATATTATTTTGCATATTATTTTGACACGTATTACCGTACACTTAAGGCCTTAATTATAAAAACACGATTCCTCTAAGACCCTATTTATCTAATGTGTGGCTACATCTTTTCCTTGTAAAAATTCCTGCACAGACTATTTTAATCAGCGTTTTTGAAGGGTTTTAAGAAATCGAGTTTTTATAAATATGACTGTTACAGTCTTATTAGACTGGTCTTTGGTTTTAATGGTTGTGGTCGTATATATATATATATATATAGCATTTTATTTCAGGATATAGTTCCATACAGCATATATAGCTCGCTGAGCAACTTTAAATTGGTAGACTAGTCGAACCGTGATTGTTCACGTCTCGGCTCCGTATGTCAAGACGGGGAGGGCGCACTGTTTAAAGACGTTTGTCTTTAGAGACTACGGTATAGGCGACGAGAAGACTCGATGGACCTGAATCCTGCCCAGCCCAGCTGAATTCTTCTTTGGATTTCCTTTTTGAAATTATGTTTGCCCAGTTGGAGCGTCTGCCTTAGGCATACATAAACATACAGGAATCGTGTTTTTATAATTAAGGCCGTAAGTGTACGGTCATACGTGTCAAAATAATATGCAGTGAATAACGCTTACTTTGCTTTGTTTTTTTTTTTGTAGCGTGTTCGGTTCGGACACGGGAACTCTCGGCTCGCTCACCCACCCTGTAAGCTTGTAAACAGTGACGTGACGCGACGCGTCGCGGTGACGATGACGTGCGATGCGAAACAGTGACAGGCATAGCAATCATCGATACAAATATCTCATGTTTACTAAAGTAACTAGTTTGAAAAACACTACTTTGTCGTGTGACAAAACTGAACCGTTACATGCCACGTAACCAGTTATTGTAAATAGTTACGTGAAATAACGACACGCCTAGCCGTCGGTCGTCGTGGATGAATGAAAGAAAGGTGTCGGTTGGAAACTTGGAAGTTTCTGATAAAAACACGAAAAGGTGATTAAAATTTGATTTGCCGAAGTAGAAAATCTATAGCTAGTGCTACGAGATTACCCATGTAAGTAATACGTACTGCAGTTGTTTATAGTACGATACTTGTACATGTTTTTCTAAAGAATTTAATTCACCTCAATTCCATTGTGCTATTTTATAGTTTTCATATACTACCTAGGTACGATCCGTCAGTGTATATTGTACAATGTAATCGTCATTAGTTTACTGGTTTCTTTTAGAAAAATGACTTTTCAATCGCCAATGCCTAGTCGGGAATTTCTTTGGGACATCTTTCGAAGGTAAGTAACCATGATGCAATGTGCGGTTATCAGTCATTGAGTGACTAATGTTTGTTTATTATCCCTATATTTTTTAGAGTGGACAAAGACCGGAGTGGTTACATTTCAGCGGACGAACTTCAACAGGCTCTGTCTAATGGGACTTGGAATCCATTTAACCCTGAAACTGTTCGACTAATGATAGGTAAGATTTTTATTAAAGCAGTTTGCTGTAAATGAGCTATGGGCTATTCTAGCCCTTAAGGGGAATAGATTAATTAAACTGACAGTAGTTAATATTTAATTAACAAACATAATCCTGTGCACCCTACAAGCATGGGGCAGTCCAAATAAAAAAATACTTAGATGCATCTTCATTCAAGATTTTTAGAAGAAACAATGTTTTAAAATTCTTATAAAAACACATTTGAGCTGTGATTTGGATACAGGTTAATCTAATAAACTTAGCTTTGCCTTTTATCTTTCAGGTATGTTTGACAAGCAAAACCGAGGCTCCATAACATTTGAGGACTTTGGTGCACTTTGGAAATACGTTACAGATTGGCAGAATTGCTTCCGCTCCTTTGACAGAGACAATTCTGGCAACATTGACAAGGACGAGCTGAAAAATGCTTTGACAGCATTTGGATATAGATTGTCCGATAATGTTGTTACAGTTATGGTACATAAGTTTGATAGATTTGGCCGAGGAACAATTTTGTTTGATGACTTCATACAATGCTGTGTCACTTTATATGTAAGTACTTTTATTTATATTCATACACTCCCTGGTATTTTAAATCAACCATGTGGGTACAGGCAATTTACAGGTTTCAGAATATTGACTAGATTTAATTTACTGAATCCCAAATTTCACAGCTAGAATTGCAAATTATTATTAGGTCTAGTTTGACTGGAGATGTCACTTAGCCTCATTGTTGGGCGATTGTACGTAGCAAGCGCTAAGGTATGTAAATACCTCAGACACTAGGGTTTCCTCATGAGGTTTTCCTTCACTGTTAACGAGTGGTATTGCTACTACAACTTCATAAATGTATGTAACTTAGAAAACAAAGTCATTGGTACATGCTAGGATTCAAACCCACATTATTATTAGTAACATATTAAACAGGTCCAACCGCGATTATTTATTATGTAAAATTTTATAAATTACCGCAATTAGACCTGTTTAATATTGTAGTGTAGTGAGTGACGTACCAACGTCTATCTCATAGCGCGTTTATTGGGAGACTGCCTAGCGAAAAACAATATGCATCTTACCCTACACTTGACCTCCGCCCTTAATAACTACTCACCCTTAAAACATTCAACTTAAAAACTAATTTTCAATTTGAGTTCCACTGGGACAGCTGCATACTTAAGTTAGTTAACACAACTTATCTCAAGGTAGGTGGTGAATTCTTATTTACATACTGAACAATATAATGCAAATTATAGTACATTTTATAACAAGCGAAAGAACTTTAAATCTGGCTGGCGATGGCCAATCCACTAAAAATAAAAACAAAGCCTTACAATCAAATTATATCGTCAATGCCATAACGACGTGGTGGAACACGATTTTCACGGATAGGGTAACGGCGTTCACCGACGACGGCGGGCGCGGCGCTCTAGTGGCGTCGGCGGCGGCGCCGACGCATGCCCTTGCGCAGAGCCGGGGACTCCGGGGGACCAGTGCGCGCGCCCGGCTGCACATCGCCCCTCCCGCGACACCCGCGCTCCCCCGCAGTGCCATTAATATTAATATTTCATATTTTATCTCTCGCTTCTTGTGTGAAATAAAGATTTATCTTATCTTGAATTTTTCCGTAAAACATTGTTATTTTTATTTCTTCCAGACCTTAACATCAGCATTTCGCCAGTTTGACACAGACCAGGATGGTGTCATCACTATCCATTATGAACAATTCCTGTCCATGGTCTTTGGATTGAAGGTATAATTTCAGCGAATTAGACGCTTTTATGGTATTATTCTATCCGACTCCTTGGAAGTATTTTTTTTTTATTGTTAATGTTATAAAAAAATATTTCATAGATTTTTGTTGTATTTTATTGAAATGATACAGAAAAGCATGTATTAATTTCAGTTATTGGTTCTTTTTAGATAGATAGAATAAAATATTTACTTATAAAACATTTACAACTGCACAAATGTGGAATAGCAATGCAGATTAATTAGTTGTAAGAAATTATTTTCCATTACATAATTACAACTTTTGTACCTACCTAATGATATTTTTGTATTGTGTAAAACTAAAGTTAAGTATATTTTTTTGCATTGTCGTATGGAGTATTTATTAATATTAGTCTCACTTTGCGGTATTAGGTACTTGTACTAACAAAAAACACTAAATTGATCAAGCATGCAACGCCCGGCACAACTTGACCAAATGACTGACTGTCACTACGCACTGATGTATTTCGAGTCCCACTGACGATGTATGATGAGACTTAAGTCAAATTAACAAAAAAAAATACTCGTAAGTTTCCATCGCAGTTTTTGTTCAAGTATGTGCTGGGCATTAAACCAGCTATTCCCGAGTGTTTGTGCACTAACTGGATGTTTTTCCTTTTGTCTAGTGTTGGCCGTAAGCGAAGCAGACCCAGATCTTTACATTTGTTTGTACCTACGAAATTGTCACAATCAGCGTAAATGTTGTTAATTTTATGTTATACAGGGTGGGGGAAAATTGGTCTATTCCTTGAAAGAAGCGATGCAATGGTACAGCCAATTTGCATCAAATTGTGTGACTGAAATCGAGACTTGAGATCTGGTTTTTAGATTGTTGAGTTTCCGCCCAAAAATTATCTTTAAAAATACACTCGTCGTTCTAGCAGAACTTTTAAGAGCTGAAGAGTAAAGGACTGTCTTAGAAATAAAGGCTACCTTTCAATAAGTAAGTTGAATTCCATCACCCATTCTATACTGACGCCCAACCCAAAAGCTACGTATTCTGGATACCAAAAACTATAAAGTAGTTTAAAAATTTGTTAAAAAAATATTTATTTTTAATGTTTATAACTTATTGAAACCATCAGTTTAACATGTCATACTCCCTGGCAGACAAACTAATCCAATCGTAATTTTAACTTTCAACAAATACCTAGTTGTTCATTAATTTTGCATAATTTGTGCAACCTTAAAAAAACCGGCTAAGTGCGAGTCGGACTCACGCACCGAGGGCGGAACATTTTATAAATAGTAGTTCAGAAATCGAGTCTCGCAGTTTTTCCGAGCTTTTCCCGAAGTTCAAAGACTATTTTGTAATGATTTAATAACAAAGGTATAATAAAGGGAAAATTATACAAGTCGATATTACTTGCCTTTCATAGTTGTAAGTCAACGGGAAGTACCCTATATATTTTGATTCCCTTGAGTATCGAAATATACGTTTTTTGCGGCATAAACGGCCGTATCTTTTTTTCACCTTAACTTTGATTTTTTTCACACCTTTAAGGACTAGACCTAAGTATATTGTTTTAATTTTAATCAACTGGATACCCCCACGCGTTCCCGAGATAAAGGGTATTGACAGACGGACAGACGGCCGGACAACAAATTGATCTAATAAGGGTTCCTTTTTAGGTACGGAACCCTAAAAAGGAACTGTTACAAAATTACAAGTACATACATCATGATTTACAGTTGTAATGCTGAGGAGCATCATTACAACTGTAAATCATTACAACTGTTGAAAGTTAAAATTACGATTTGATTACTTTTCTGCTGGGGAGTATGACATAGTTTAACCCGTTATTTACTATTTTGAAACAATTTTTTGTTACTAAAATAAAAATCTATTTAGATCCGATGCCAGCGTCTAGCGCTACGCTTAGTACAGATCCCGATATTTAAAAACTTTGCGCGTTAAAATTTCAAATAAATTTTCTGAAATTAGAATCTCCAAGAAAAAAGCTTATAAATTTTGTAAAAACAAAGATAAAAATTTAAAAGTTTCTTAGGTTTTGTTTGGTGTACAATACTAGATGCACTTCTGCAAAAATATGGGAAGAAAGCGCGACATTCAAACTATATCTCAAAGCCGTTGATTTTCCAAGCAATATTTGTAATAATGCAGAGAATACGTGGGTTTAGTGAACTAACCTCCGTTTCTTGCACTCTAGCAATCTGTTTATTTATTGTTAACAGTAGTCTTTTTCGAAAAAAAAATGAAAAATACTATGCTGTTATGGCAGCGATCAAAATCCTGACTGAATTTATATGTACCTACTATGATACACAAATAAAGGTTTTATAATTGACATACAGTAGATTAACAGATACATAGTGTACGAGAAACGGGGGGTTAATTTTAAGGAAAGGTAATTTAATAAGCAGAGACCGGATTATATGCATTTGCATATTTAGCCCCTTTTTAGCGCTAATTGCATGTTTTTAGTAAAATTTTTGAAAACATGCCTATTTACGCTCTATCTCGATCTCGTTCCGAAGAAATGAAAATACGAAGAAAAGTCTTATAATGTGAATACGTCGTTGTCAAAGCTATTCCCAAGTAAATGTTTGTTTCAAAATATACTGACCCCTTAAGCGGAAGTTATAATGGAGTTTCTCGCACGCGAGCGGGAATAATCGTATGCGATTTATCCCATGGCAAAACTCGCCATTGGATTCTCGCCTCCGGTTGTTTACATTTTCACAACTCGATTCTCGAATGCGAGTATCACAGGCGAGACTTACTTCTCTCAATGGAGAATAAAACTGATGTTGTCAGTCTTGTCGTTTCCAACATAAAAAAAAATTCAACTACCTATTTATTATTTAACTTTGTCGGCGTGATAAATATGTATACACATACCAAATTACAGCTTCTAGTACCACCGGTCTTTGCACTAGGCCGCGGACGGACAGACAGACGGACATGGCGAAACTAAAAGGGTTCCTTGTCGGACTACGGAACCCTAAAAATTGGCCCTTAGTCGTATGCCTACATTTGTAAACGCAATTATATAAATTAAATTCACAAATATTCATATTTCATTTTTGTAACTGATATTTTCACAAATTTATACGATTGATTGTGTGTAATAATAGCTTTTTAAACTAAACACATTTAAAAGTACGACATTTTCATTACTTTATGGATTTTTTTGCATAATTTAGCAATTTTTCATGCACATATATATATCCGGTCTCTAGTAATAAGTAACTACTTCTTTCTAAGACCGGATTTTTTCAATAGTCAGGTAAAACTTAACTGGAGAATAAAACTGATGTTGTCACTGTCTTGTCGTAAGATTTAGACAGTGATAGCATGCAATTTATTCTTCAGTTAAGTTTTATCGGACTATTGAAAAGATGGCCCTAAACTGTCTTTTTTTTGCTAAGCATTTATTACCTTGATGTAAACTTTACTAATGTTAATGTTATGTAAATAATTTTATGTATGGTGGGTGTTTAAATAATTGTATGGCTTGTATGATTTCATACATACAGCAAATTGATGTAAGACGTCCCGCAATTTTGCTCATTTCGGCCAAATTTTTGTAGATGCTGTTCTAGAATGAGATTTTTGTTAAAGGTGGTTATTGATTTAGAATCTCTGTAGCTTATGAATTAAACATTATGTGTTATTGAGATAACGCAAAAACCGCTTCTTCGAAATCGATAATTAATGGAAGGGCCATTAAAAATTAAGTTTATACATTCGTAATCCGTGAACTTTTGTTCACTGCAAGTGGTTTACCAATATCGTTCGTAAAGAAACGGGTTTTCAGGTTTTGCGTCATTTCTTAATACGTCGTATAAAATGGATTGTTGTGAAATTTATGTCACTTTAGTAGCTACATAACTACAGATACTAATGTAACCAATGTACAAGGGAATTTATAATCTTGTCATAGACTTTAATGAAAATTACGATTATACCAAGCCGTATACAACAAACACACTCTTTCAGGCTTACTTTATTAAAACAAACTATTTCAAACTTATTACAAAAAGTGTTTTCATTCCTCTTCCATTTCTAATTTTGCGCAGTCTTATCTGTATCTTTATATCTTGGCATAAAATTTTATTCATTGGTAGTGCTTTTATGACAGTGTTACATACTGAAATAAAATTACGGCTACGTTCAGCTACGTAAAATAAATATTATTAAATATTTTTTATCGATTTGCCTCTAATATGAACTGTTTACTTACACAGGCTGCTAACGTACTAAAAGTGCTTCAATCAACAATAAGAGTTTGAAGCAGCTCAAAACAAACGCGAAAAATGATTGGATTTATTAAAACTTATTCGACTTTATCATTTTTGATCCGCCACGCCCCGATCTTGTATTTGAGCCAGATGAGTCCTAGATCTGCACCCATTTGGATCCAGGAAACTATGGGCGTGACCTTGGACCCTTCTATCTCTGTCCATCTGACTGGAATCTCCGATATTGGAATGTTCAGCTTTTGCGCTATGTAGAGTAGCTCTACATCGAACGCCCTGTAAATAAATAGGACACGTCAAAGGACAGGTTGCCGACCGAGTGAACTAAAATGGCTACTCTAATGCTACTCGTTCGTATCGTGTACGCTGTACGCCATAGTATCTCAGTACTAAGATAGTACACTCTGATGGAAACGGCCAAGTTGTGTGTACGATACGATACGAGTAAAATAGGTCGCTCTGTCTGAGCGTACGAAGATCGTTCAAACGCGGCATAATGTCAGCAAAATGTCAGTAAAAACATGAAATAATTAATATAATTATTATTGTTGCCTATTTTATGTTTTATTTGATAAACTTGGAATTTTGTCGGAAGATTCCGTCCGACCAGGTTTAATGGTCTATTGTTTTAACATAAATACTTTTCATTCATTCTGGTTCACAGTTGCAAACCTTGGTCTCTGTCTTCCCCTCCGGGAAACAGGCGTGAGTTTATCTACAAAGGGTTATTGAAATATAGCTAAATCTGAAGATAAACAAATCACTTTCAATAAAAATAAATGCGATTTTTATACCCTGGCTTGTTGGAAGTAGTTCAATGGGCACTGTCCTAAGAAAAGTTCAGTATTTTTTTTTTCGAGAAAATACTTTTTTATGAAAGTTATTATTTTCACGTGTTTTAGCGATAAGTTGACAAGGTCATCACGAAATACACTTACCACCTATTGACATGGAGGTTCTGGAAGCACACATCGGCGGCTTTCCGTGTGAAAAGCTTAAATCCACATTGCGTGTCCTTGATACCTTTCACGGTCAACAGCCACACGAGGAAATGGAAACCGTACATCAAAATATTCCTGAAAAACCAAACGAAAATTGAGTTTATGACTTGTTGACGGCCTTGTTGGTCTAGAGAGGTTTGTTAACTTCCAAAACAGGTCATGGGTTCGATTTCCACTGGACGCCACCGTACTTGATTTGTACAAATGGCTTTAGTCTGGATTTCCATGTTTGGTTACCATAACACAGGGTATCCTAGTTTGGGACCAGGATAAGTGATTGTTGAGTGGAATTTATTTATTTTTGTAATCCTACTGTTCGCGATTTTGTTTTGATGCTATAAAGGTATTTTAAAATACATTTTCTCTCTAATGGTAAGTATTTCAAATAAAAAATATTAAAATCACTTTCCTATCTACGAGCGGTCGGTCATAATTTTTATTATTTTTAACTGTATAGCATTAAAAAAAATCGCGAACTTGAGTCTAAATTATCAGTATGGTTATATTTGAGCTGTACTGAGTTTTGTATAATAAAAAAATACACCGAAATGACTATCACTGAATGTGTTAGTGACGTTGCATTGGTCGTCAAATTCTATTATTAGGATTTGTATTTCTGTAATTTAAAAAATGCCTACTTTTCCCCCAACTATTCGCTCGTACAGCGCAATCGGTGCGCTCGGAGAACCCAACCTTAAATAAGTCCCGAAAATTCGCGAAATTCGAAAAATTCCTTTCTTATGCAATGTGATTTGTAGGAGTGGAGATTGCTTTCAGACAGTCAGCACGATCGACATTTATGAATACTGTTACCTAAATATGCTCCTTGTAGCCAATGACTCCTGTTCAAGGTGAGCTCTTGATCCTATAACGATGGCCTTGCTATTGGCGATCTTGTCTGATTGTGTATAAGGATCACTTTGCAAAGTCTCCTTTAAACTGAACTCCAGCTTAGAGAGGTCTTCAAATTTGGATGCGCCGTCGGCGTCGGCGAATAGTATAGTGGCGCCTCTCGAACTTTGGATGCCCTGAACAGAATAAAATTACCTTTAGGCTGGGTTTGCACATTCCAATTAAATCATTATTCAATGGATTGCTCTGAGTTGATTAATGTTCAGTTCAGTCCATTTTAATAATAAATGATCCATGCCACTTGTGAAGTCTGATCAGTCAGTCCTTGTGCATTGCAACTCAGAAGCATTGTGTCTGGGTGATCTGGTTTCATAGGGCAGTTGATTTAATTTATTTACATTTGTGAGGGAATTTTAAAAACCTATTTAGAGGCTAATATTTAGTCGCTGTATGTACTCTCGTAGCCCCGGCTGCCTGAGTGATCTTAAACGATCACTGAGGGTTAAGCAACACTGGGCGCGTTCAGTGCATGGATGGGTCGCCGTCTATGCCTAACGCTAGTGGCATTTTTCCGAGCGGTTCCGTGCTTCGCAAGGCACGTTAAGCTGTTGGTACCGGCTGCCGTCGATAGATGGCAGTCCTTAAGCCAAGTCAGAGGCCTTAGGGCGGCTTGACAACTTCTGACAGTAGACGAGCCACTAGTCTACAAGCCTCCACCAATCCGGACTTGGCCCCCGTGGTGGAGTATGGCCTATACCTTCCTCAGGGAGAGACCCGTGCCCCTCGGTGGGGACATAATGGGTTGATGATGATGATGTACTTAATACAGAGAAGTATGTAAAGAGGTTCGAAATTTCGTTGATGTCTGCTACTTGCCCATTAGCTCAGTTGGGAGAGCGCTGGCATGGTTAGCCAGAGGTCACGGGTTCAAGTCCCGGCATGGGTGGAATTTTTAGCCTCTAAATAGGTTTTTAACATTGTCCTTAGCACAGATTAGTGCAACAAATAATATAATTTGTGAGGGACTCTCAGTGACTGAGGTGGTCATATACCTTAGCACTAGAATCACTGATCCAAGGTGGGCACGCTTGGTGATTAAGCCCATACTTTCTCTTTGAGAGAAGGCTTGTGCCCTGTTATGATTTACCACATGAGTCACATGTTAAGTTTGGTGAACAGTCTTTCAATACAGTAGGTACATGAGATGCGGGTTGGAATGAACCTTTGGCTACTTTTGAATTTTAATACTCATGAATGAGCAGAACATTGTTCACACTAAAAAAGTACGAGTCACTCGCGCACTGAAGAGTCGTACTCAGCAATTCGCCATAACAAATGCTGTGAAAACTACGATTCAAGAGAAAAAGCCATTTATAGATCAGACCAATAGACTGAATTTGTAGGCATATTAATGGCTTCTTTTAACTCCCTCCAGTTGCAAAAACCTTAAAAAATCACCGATATAGTTAGCAAATTATTAAACATGTTATAAACTTACCAATCTTACAGCACCTCCCTTCCCTCGGTTTTTAACCAGATTCAGACATTTCACTTTCTCTGTTCCATATTTCTGTGAATATGAGTGAGCTACCTCAACAGTTTTATCACGACTACCATCGCTCACTACAATGATCTCATAAGTGAATTTTGGGTGCTCTTTCTGTCTATTTTCCAAATATTCCAATGCCTCGTTAAGCATTGGTGGCACTGAAAAGTTACAAAGATTGTGTGTAATGGAGCAGTGTGAGCTATCATAATGAAATAATGTGAAGGAAAACTTTTTAGGAAGATAAGTTATATTATTTTTGTTGCACTAATCCGTGCTGAGGACAATTTTAAAAACCTATTGAGAGGCTAAAAACTCATGCCGGGACTTGAAGTCACAACCTCTGGCATGATTAGCTAAAGGTAGCGTTAGAGTTAGCTAAAGGTAGTTCAAGTCCTGATATGGGTGGAATTTTTAGTCTCTAAATAGGTTTTTAGGAGGATTTGTTGTAAATAAGGGTGAAAAAATTGTTTTCATTCATGCGTCCGATTCCTGTCGGTGCAGCACTCTCCTTGTACTCTGATCATAGGCCAGTTGTTCATTCACAGCTTGGTACATCACAGAATCACCTCTATTATAATGTATGATTCAATTTGAATTGTCAACTTTTTTATAACTGCCAAGGGCCTATTCTACCAACAAGATAAAACACATGCATAAACCTACTTTATCTATAAAATATTAGGATATTCTACCTTTTGTATCTTCAGTTATTGTCAGCAGCGCAAGGGTTATTTTAAGTAAAATTTATGAATGTATAAACATAATGTATAACATAATATTACAATAATGTAATTGCACCTAATAGGCTGAATAGCGCGTTTAAAAAGCTAAATCTTAAAAAAACTGAAGACCTGTGGGGTATGTCAGTAATAATAGTTAGCTCAGTAATCGATGTCCTAGCACCCCATTTGGCCAGAATCTTTAACAAATGTTTAGATAAGGGTACATTCCCTGACCTAATGAAATATAGTAGGCTCGTTCCTTTATTTAAAAGTGGCGACAGGCAAGATCCCACAAATTTCAGACCAGTCTCGGTTCTACCCGTTTTGAGTAAAATATTCGAGAAAATAGTTCTAGGTCAACTACTTACACACTTTAATAATTATCAACTTTTTCATAGTGAGCAATTCGGTTTCACGTAAGGGCAGTCTACGACGGATGCTGGTGTCACATTAGTTAAACATATATTTAGTGCATGGGAGGATCGGAAGGATGCTATAGGTGTTTTCTGTAACTTGTCGAAGGCATTTGACTGCGTAGACCATAAAACACTTCTCTTAAAATTAAAACACTACGGAGTGAATGGGAGGAGCTTAAAACTTATGAGATCATATTTAGAAGGGAGGGTTCAAAAAGCTGACATAAATAGGACTAAATCATCCGGGTCGGAGGTTAAGATGGGAGTGCCACAGAGATCTATTTTGGGGCCGTTCCTTTTCCTCGTATATGTAAATGATTTGCCGTTCATGGTTCAAAATATGTCAGAGATAGTATTGTTTGCAGATGACACGTCACTTATTTTTAAGATTAAGAGTTAAATTAAAATAATGCTCTCTCTAAGGTACTATATTGGTTTACTTCTAATAACTTATTATTAAATTCAAAAAAGACACAATGTATAAAATTCACACTACCAAATGTCAAAATGGTTGACAGCAATGTTATATTGGGGAATGATAAACTAGACCTTGTAGAAGAAATTGTATTTCTGGGTATCACAATTGATGCAAAGCTTCAATGGGGTCCTCATAAAGGAAAATTGGCAAATAGGCTCAGTTCTGCAGCATACGCAGTTAAAAGAATCCGGGAACTAACTGATGTCGCAACTGCTAGGCTTGTTTATTTTAGTTACTTCCATAGTATTATGTCCTATGGTATACTACTGTGGGGTCGGGCAGCAGACATTGAGACCATCTTCGTCCTGCAGAAGAGAGCGATCAGATTCATATATAAGCTAGGCAATAGAGATTCGCTAAGAGATTTCTTTAAAGAAACTAACATCCTAACAGTTGCTAGTCAGTATATCTATGAAAATATTATGTATGTTAGGAAAAATATCAGTGACTTTAAAACTGTAGGTAGCCAACACAATGTAAATACTAGAAATAGACATAAACTTTTGTTCCCAAAATTTAGGCTGGCAAAGGTTAATACATCCTTTATGGGGCATTGTATACGTTTCTACAATAAGATCCCTGAGGATACAATAAGCTTGCCAGAAACGCGGTTCAAAAAATGTGTGAAGCGCACTTTGTGCCAAAAAAGCTACTATAACATTAAAGATTATTTAGATGACAATGATGTCTGGAATTAAAGCCAGTTCAATACATGAGTTTTAGAACATTTATATAAAGCCTGTAAATTAAGGACTTGAAAAGACTATGTTTGGAGTTTTTTTGTCCATTTTTTCTCCAAAATGATCTAGATTTCGAAATGGACACCTAGTTTAACTTGTAACGTTCATTAAGTTGCAGTTTCTGTGCTACTTTGAATAAAAAAAATTGATTTTGATTTTGAATAGGCACACTCGCAAATTATATTTGCGCCAGCTTTTAGAAAGTTATTTTATTTATTGTAGCTTCTACCCATGCCCTTGTCTGTGTGGAGTTCAGAATTGGGTCCAGATTTGTATTGATACTACAAATTCACAAAGGTACTTAACTTAAAAAAATTGTGATTGATACATGCTGGGATTGGAACCCATAAGCACTAGCTAGAATAAAAAGTGTCTGGGTTAGAAACTATCTGTGTATGTAGATGGTGCCTGATGCTTAAATACCAACCAAACTTTAACTAAATTCAGTCCAACCTACTCACATCTCTCTTCTTCATTGTAGGCTGGTACAACAATACTCAAACTGACGGCGAATTCCTCAGACAAACTAGGGAACTTTATCTTCTGCTTTGTTGTGGGATCTTCATAACTTTCTTCGTCCTTAAAGCGTTCTACTACAGGATAGGGATCCGTAATAAACCGTAAAACGATGGACAGCTGAAACAAAAAACAGTTCAGATATGGACAATGAAACGCTCATTAGACGTTATAGATAAGAAACGTTAATTCTAAATGTATCATGAAGAATTTATTTTTATGGCTGTATCACATATTGTAAGGATTTAAAAAAGTTGTAAAGCCTGAAACATAAAAATCAAAGTTGTTCAGCTTACCAAAATTAGAGCCACGATACCAAACGCAATGGCGTATAAAATCAGCGTTAAAAACGTAGATAGTAACTCCATGATTTACCGTTTAAATCAGCATTGTAATAGACAGACTTTCAAGTATAGAACTTGTTTTATTTAGTAATTTTGCTTCCAAAGTTCCAAGTATAATGTGTGTGACGAACTTCAACTTTTCAATTCCACAAAAGTGACAGTTGTCAGTTGACAGCCGGTTGACAACGTGACACTCGCCCTCAGATTAATGAATACATCACCACAGAGTCGACACCACAGTGCCACAGACCGAGAAACCGACTGTGCCTCAGATTAATAATTTTTTTTTTTTTTTTAAATCATTTATTCGCCGGAAGCAAGTCCATTGGCATTTCAACAGATACATTTGTACATGTACAATAAAAAATAAACTATTAATGTAATTAATATAAAAATAAACATAATTGTAGACGATAAAGTATTGTTTTGTGTAATTCATATTTTTAATTAATACTTAGTTTAAATCTTTCATACGTGTAACGCCATCTGTTGGCCAATTGTTTAAGCTTAATAAAGCCTGACCTCACGCACGTCGGTGCAGCAGGACCTTTGCACATGCGTATTATCGATTGTATAAAAAAGTGTAATCTGCGGGTCACTATATTGTACGACCCGATAACGTACAGCCAATAATGCACACGCCGATAATTCATGTACAATGGGCACCAATTATTGGGGTGTGCATTATTGCCCGTACGTTATTGGGTCGCGCAATATCGGTACGGACCGATAATGCACGGACGATTTTGTACGGCCAATAATTGGAGTCCATATCGGTGCCCCGTTCACATATGTTTAGTGGATTTTACTTGACATGAAATCAGCTGTTGTCCTTAGGATTCGTTTAAAAATTTATTCCATAATCTAAGGTTTTTTGACATTCAAGGAAAACCGAATGTAATTTCTGAACTTCGAAAACAAACTAATAAATCCCTACCTACTATTGTTCAAGGTTATTGAAGGCTTTAGCTCAGCTCAAGACTGGAAACGAAAGATGCGTTTTTCAGTACCTATGAGAAACAGATTACTTGGGGTGCCGGCCGGCGTGTCAGCCATTACAACTGATCGCAATGCCTAATTCAAATTCCCGAAACCAAGTTTCGTTGCATTGCATACGCCTTCATCCTTCCTGTAGTCGGTTCCCGTGCCAAATCTATCAATGGAGAGATTATCCAGGTTCATTAACCTACAGGTAGCCGCTGCTGAGTTGTCGGTGAAGTTTCAAACGTGGATAATATAAGGATAGCTGCTGGTGCCACAATGATTTTTACCAGTGTATCACGTCGAGCGCTCTGGTTGATCCCTGTCATACTTTCTTATTAATTATCTCTACTAATGAACACGTCCATATGGTAGGTATTGTATTACTTTGCACACAAGCTACTGTTCTGATGTTTATGGAAATCGGAAACTTATCTGAAAATAATATTTTACAACAATGTGAGCCGCTGCCCTATGGATGGTCGAGTTGTAGAGATAAAGGCAGAAAATGAGTCCTAATCCAAAAACAACTCCACTCTGCCAATCTTTTCTCAAATCATACCTAGGTATTAGGTACATCTAAAACATAAATTGACATGCGTACAACATCCCATCATGAGTGCAATCAACAACTTGCATTTAACTACAATTCTTCTTACAGAAGTCAATTTAAATGGTGACTTAAGGGACATTATAAGGTGGTACAAGTCTGCCTAAGTAGTTATATATTTTTATTTATGTTACATACTTGTTATTGTTTCTTTGTTAAGAGATCTAAGTACACAAATTAATATAATTCCTCAGCTGCTTGCGTGATAGACATACATGTAGTTAAAATAGAACTGAATTAACACTATAACTTTGCAATCTACGGAACACTCATCCTTCCTCGATGAGCATCTAGAAACTTGCATAACATGTTACTTTAATGTCCTTGAAAATATATTGCAAGATAGGTGATAGTGAAAAAAGCCCTGATAGGTATTTTTTTATGCTATTAGGTCATAGATAGTTTTTTTTTCATTTTAAGCTACTTTGGTAATAACGTTAAAGGTGGAGTATTAAAGTGAGTATTATTGTATTAATCTATAGAAAACGCCACTGGTTGTCAAATTACATAATATATATCCATGTAAGATTGTTTTGTCTTGTAACTATATTGTACAATTCTTTGTTTTCTTTCAATAAATAAAAATAAAATAAAATACCTAAATATTTTAATCAATTTCATTATTTTCATCTTCAATGCAAAAATACTGACATGTTATCACCACAGTGGCAAATGATTTTCAATGACAGCTAAGTCAATGATGAACTTATGTGGCTACCATGAATAAAGGAGTACAAGAAAATCCATCTTAGTGTTATCTTCTTTAATAAATTTGTATCGACAAACATTATTTATGTGCTACTGTGCTAACGACAAGCTTCACTGCTTGCTGTTCTTCTTCCTCGTCTTTGAATTCCGGGGAGCTTGGGCAACGGCTCCATCCATAGACTGACTTTAATGGGCAGCCAGCCATAGCCAATCAAAGTGGCCTCCTTTCTAAGTGATCTTTGGCTATCAACTCATTTCGTGTTCCATGGAAGACTAGTTGAGAGCTTACTGGTCAGGCATAGACTAGTTTAGTTTTCATCTGAAATGTTGTAAGTTTATAAGATAGTTTAACCTATACATAACAGTTCTCTACGGTCAGAACATACACTTAAGAAGGTATAACAAGAAATGAAAGTATCAAATATAATCCATAATTGGTGGTAGCACGGTTGGGAGAACGCTTGCCTCACATTCAAGTCATAGGATCAAATCCCGGCGTTTAACTTGTAACATTCATAGTCGCAGTTTATGTGCTACTTTGAATAAAAAATTTTGATTGTGAATCCCAGCACATCCGCATGTACAAATCATTGATGAATTTATTTCTTTGATCTCTTAGTTGAGTAAGTATTTAGTACCAATACCTCTCCCTAACTGTGAAAAACATCGTGAGGAAACCCGAGTGCCTTAGATGTTCACATGCCTCAGCACTTGAAATCACCAATCTGCGGTGGGTACGCATGGTGATTAAATCTCTTTCTCTCTCAGAGTAGGCCTGTCCTGTGTCCTCCACAGTTGGACATATATAGGCTACATTATTATGAGCTATGTTAGGAGTTTCAGTCCATGATCGAATCAGGAATGATGAGACCCGCAGAGGAAACAGAGTTACTGATATAGCTCGAAGAATTGCTCAGTTGAAGTGGCAGAGGGCGGGGCACATAGCTCGAAGAACTGACGGGCCAAAAAGACCGCGGACCGGATGACACAGTGTGGGAAGGCCGCCCACCAATGGTCTGACGACCTGGTTATGGTGGCGGGGAGTCGCTAGAGTTTCACAATTAATGGATTATGCGGAGAAGAAGCCAACAAAGAAACTCCACATTTATTCTTTTCAAAAATAATGATTAGGAAAAGTAATTAAAACATTTACCACACTATTTTGATGCAAATGATCCTTACCAATGCTTAGGTAAATACTCGTACCTATTTCGCATTTGGTAGCTTCCTTTTTTCCTGTCCGCATACAGCTACTTTCCTTGCAAAATGTATTATTTGCAACATTATATACTCTTTGATTTGCAAACGAAATTCAATTCCGTTCAAGGTTAGAAAATATTTTGTCTGTCCAGTGTTGCCAGATGGCCCTATAAATTTCCCCCATAATCTGAACAAAATCACCCCGAAAATAGTGCGTCTTACACTAAAACAAAACTTTTATTATTAACCAGATATTATACCCAGCATGTGTTGTGAGAGAGTGCGTCACTTCTGGTTCAGCAATCCACTTAGAAACAGAGGCAACTCAAGCTACTTACTTCCGGTTCCGCGATTTTGGTCACCTGGTCGCTCAACGTTGCCTCATGAGTCGAGTCTCTCACCAGGAGGTCTTAATGTGATGCTGTTCATCATTTTTTTGTATTTGTATTTTTTGTATTAGTGAATTTATTGTATACATACTTGGTAGAAGCGAGGAGAATAGCAAAAGGTATGCCTTTAGTTTCCAGTCTGTTACTGTCGCTGATCAATTATGGGGTAGAATATAAATAGGGACCTAATTTAATCGAACCTAGTTAACAACGCCCCCTTATTAACTTCAGCTCCTTAATTTCTGAAAGAGTGGTGTAAGCATTGACCATATTAGCCAAATTAATCTATTATTTCGTCTTTCAATTCTTTCTGATTTAATTGTTGAATTCCCAAAATATCTTTAAAATATGGGCTTACTAAAAATTAATTGCTCCTTGAGATAGGTACTGCGTGATCTTGAAGACTTGCGAGTCTATTTGAATTCTTGCACAGCCGTGGTTTGTTGGTTAGTAATAGACATAAAGAATAGATGTCTGATGTCATTTGCCCCTCCGCTGATTTAACAGGAAAATGGTACTCAGACCATCTGATTAAAATGGAATTCCACGAATGAGTAGGTATTAAAATAGATAAAAATCGGGAAGTTAGCTGGTTTTTTAAAGCACAAAGATGCAGGTTACCTGTGTTGATTAATACGACCCATTCAGCGCATCTTGTAGCATATGGGTTGCACAACACTCCGTTAACGATAACGGTGACCGAGCCTCGATAGCAGCACCACGGTAAGGTAGTCGTGGATTATCAATGTGACTAGTAGTTAGATTCGGCTAACGATACTCTGCATGTTCCTTTAGCTCACGGCATTCGGTCTTGCGTAAGACTGATCCCCGGTTTCTCGTACACTAACAACCTGTTAATCTACTGTTAACAGCTGTTAGTGGTTTCTTTGTATGCACTTTGGTCAATTGACAGCTGTTAACAGTAGATTAACAGCTTGTTAGTATACGAAAAACTGGGGGTTAATCGATTGGATAAACAATAAAATAAAAAAAAAGCACACAGAAAACAGACCAAAATGGTAGGATATGCATTTCTTTAATGAATTTTATTGTCTTAATATTGTAAGATTTGTCAAACCATCATCGGCCATTTGGCGCTCACTGCAGTTTTCATAACCATGAGGGGTTTTGCCATAATCGCCACGCTTGGCAGGCGGGTTGGCGATCGCAGTATGTGGTTCGAATCTCAGAAAGACGCTGCGGCCCGTCTCCTGGTAATTTATTCCCTTAGTCGCCTTATACGACATCCACGGGAGGAAATTGAGTGACGCTATTCTTAATCCGGCGCCACACGGCAAACCAAGTGACCATATATTGCTCAGTGGCGTGCTATAGGAGAGGCCTATGTCCAGCAGTGGACAAGCATAGGCTGATGATGATGATGATGATGATGATATATTGGAGCTCAAGAGATTAAAGTTACGACTGCGTCAAAAATATAAAAGTTCAAATTGGGCTGTATCTCAGTAGAATTTAAACATAGCTATTTAGAGGGTAACAAAACACTGATCCGTTAAGTGTTCTATCATGAACCAAAATAATATAAAACTTTTTTTAATTCTTCTTAAATATCTCAATCATATCACCAATAAGAGGTGTTATTTTGATATTAAAAGAAAAATTCCATTTTTTAATATAAATGATCGGATGTTTATTTCATTATGAAGAGGAAGGTATGCCGTTAATAGTAGAAAATAATGAGGCAAATGACCACCATGACCACGCTTACAGGACCATATCCTTTTCATGAAATTTTCCATAAACAAATCGCAAAGTTGCTGCCCTATGTCCTCGATAGCCTCACGAATTCCATCTTTGAGGTCTTGAATCGACGCTGGGCTGTTGGCGTAGACCTTCTCTTTGACGCGGCCCCAAAGGAAAAAGTCGCAAGGTATTAAATCACAAGATCTCGGTGGCCAATTGTGATCACCTCTTCGAGAGATAACACGGTCCGGAAACTTTTCCCGTAAAAGATCAGTGGTTTCGTTGCTTGTGTGGCACGTAGCTCCGTCTTGTTGAAAGTAAACGTTGTCCAGATCAAATGGCGTAGTTTCTACTTGTAAAATGTCAAAAAATGACAGCTTCAAAAGTGACATCTACCGAAATAGCAGGCTATTCAAAATAACACCTCTTATTGGAAAACCCTTTATTTTTTCTACTTACTAATCCTAAAGTTTTAATTAGGGACAAATTTAGGGAAATATTTTTGTGCTAGTGAAAACGCACAGAGCAGCTAGATATTTTTGAAATTTCTCCGGACATTTTCCCGGATAAGGCCGTGAATCTTTATAAATTGAGCATCGTTTATAGTATTCACGTTTTGGGACGTACTACCTACGTACATTTTTTAATCAGTCACAGTTAAACAAAGCCCAAATTACCGTAAATCTGGTAAAATTACCCTAAGCGGCAACACTAACTATAATAGTCCACAGATTAAATAGAAATCATATGGCCTGACAGAAGAGCAAACCGTAGTTTTTTTTTTTTAATAATAGGTTTAACGGCTTTGGATACTAGTCCTTTTCAGCCTGGCAAACCGTAGATTGATTGGTCACAGACTACAAAGAAAAGCACGGTTCACATTACAAGCGCCTGTGCGATGTTTCCTATTCTGCAATCGGGTCCGTCATAAGACAAAAATACTATTTCGAAATATATTGATGATTTATTTAATTAATGGTCTATATATAACATTAACTTATTATTATTATTATTATGCTTATTTTGGTAATTATTGTTTTGCAATATTGCAAAAAGGGAAGCAACGCACCCGCGCTTGTAGTGTGAACTGTACTTTTTTTCCATAGTCTGTGATCAATCAATCTTATCTATGGTTTGCTCATCTGTCAGCCGTTTGATCTCTAGTTAATCTATGGACCACTATTAGTGTTGCCAATTAGGGTAATTTTACTCGATTTAGGGTAATTTGGGGTTTAATCGTAACTGAAAAGATACTATACCCACATAGTACGCACTTTCATCTTTTTGGCGGTACAGTGAAAATAGTCACAGACCGTTTGCACACTACATACCCCCAGTTTCTCGTACACTAACATACTGTTAATCTACTTTTAATAGCTGTCAATTGACCAAAGTGCATACAAAAAAATACCACTGACAGCTGTTAACAGTAGATTAACAGCAGTAACAGCTTGTTAGTGTACGAGTAACCGGGGGTTACTGTCTTTACAGTTTATGTTTGAGGAATTGACGTAGTGTGATGCGTAGTGATGTGAAAAGCAGAAAAGATTTAATCGATCGATTATAAATAAATAAGCGAGAATAATAGATAAAATTTATTACTCACCTACTTATATCTTACATTATATGTATTCATGTTATTTGTACGTTAATTAATTTATAATGTGTATACGATATTGTTTGGTTTGTAAAATTTGCTAGTATTGTGGAAAATAATGTGATAGTCGTCTTGTTATTTTTAAATCGTGCAAAGAAGACTTCTTACAATATAGAGGAGCCTGAAAATTGATACAGTACATACCTAATAATGTAGCCTAAATACGTCCCACTATATAGCACAGGCCTTCCCTCAGAGAGAGAGTATGGGCTTAATTACCGCGCGTGCTCACCGTCATTTCAAGCGCTGAGATATGTGAACACATCAGACACTAGGGTTTCATCACGATGTTTTGCTTCGCGTTTAGCGAGTGGTATTGCTACTGCAAATTAACAAATGTACGTAACTTAGAAAACAAAGTCATTGGTACATGCTCCGGGGTTCGAACCCATGACCTCCCGAATGTGAGCCCGGCATTCTACTGCTCCGCTGCCACCGCAGTACTTTCTTATATCATATAGTAAAAATAATTTAAATACAAGGGATGGTAGAGGTCCTAAGACTTCCATGACAGTAGAGGGTAGAGCTGAATAAATATATCTCGCTTCAATTTTATCAGTGCAATTTCGTTGCTTTCAACTATCTATCTCTCCAATCTCTTGACAAAGACTGTGATGCGTGATAAGAGTTTTTCAACTGTGGCCCCCTGCGCAGCTCCCCTTTCACACCTAAAATTAGTCATTGCGCAGGAATTGACGAACTTCACCCACTCACCAAAAATATTTACGCATATTATAGTACTAAAGTTTCACAATCTAGTGCTTCCATTTTCCATTACAGAACACAATAAAGAGATTTTTCTCTACAAAAATGAGCAACGGAGCAATGATGTTTTGTTGTGTATCGATAAAATTCTAATATTGTTGTATTTTTGTGTGTTGAGAGGCACAGGGTTTTCAGTTCCAATAATTTTTACTGTTTTAATGTGAGTAACCTACCACTGACCAAATTGATTTCGACAGAAGTACCTATATAAAAGTAATTTATATGGTGCTTCGCTATGTAGGTTTACAAGACAACCTAATATAACCTAACTATGTTTTGTCGCTGCGCCCCCTTTTTCTTTGGGAATCATAACAATCCTTCGATTATTTTTTTGACGTAATGGAGGGAATCCTTGTACTAAAAAACCAGTCTAAAAGTGATTGCAAAAATTTAAAAAAATGTTGGAAGTATCTGCTGTGAAAGTATGAAACCTATTTTAATTATTTTCTCTGCAAACACAAATTTTCTCCAGGAAATTTTATTCTTGTTCAGTAGCATAGCTGCGTCTGTGATATTAATTTCAAATAAAAAAAATCCCGATATTGACTTTTTACACCAAAAGTTTACTTTTCTGTCTCCTTCAGGTACCTTTTGCAAGACCCGGCTGGCAACACTAGTCCGTGTTGAAGTTCGTTTGCAAATTTTTCATTTTGCGAGGAAAATAGCAATTATATTCTCAATAGTTGTATGCGGACAAGAAAGAAGGAGCTACCAAATGCGACATAGGTACCAGTATCTACCTAAGCATTTATCATCATCATCATCAGCCATTTGACGCCCACTGCAGGACATAGCCTCCCTCATGATATTCTAACCATGAAGGGTTTTGCCATAATTGTCACGCTTGGCCGGCAGCTTGGCGATCGCAGTATGCGGTTGGAATCACAGGAATCTACCTAAGCATTGGTGAAGATCATTTGCATGAAAATAGTACGGTAAATCCTTTAACTACTTTTCATAATAATGCAGGCTGCATTACTGTACAGTTGGACGCTGCGCAGTACGTCCAACTGTAGAGCACAGGCCTACTCTCAAAGAGAAAGAGATTTAATCACCATGTGTACCCACCGGGTGATTCCTATTGAAGTTGTTACCTAGCAACAGAAGACTATGGCTTGTTGATTCTGTCAAGACAACGAAAAGAAAATACGTGTCTTATATTTTGTGAATGTTTTATTATTGTATTGTGTTTTAATAAAGTTGATTTGAGTAATACAAAGCTTCTGCTTCTGCGAAATCCAGCACCTCCAAGTGGTTATGGGCCCAGACCCAGAAGTTTAAGAGAAATGGAGCTTTCAAAAATTCAAATTGTAAAACTTGACGGCCACAATTGGATATCATGGAAGTACCGGATGGTAGCCTTGCTGAGAGGTATGGACGGACTCATGGATATTGTGGAAGGTAAAACACAAAGTCCAGCTAGACCTGAAGAGGGAAGCGGAGACGCTGCAATAGAACTGTACAAAAGAAGTCTACGTGAATTTGTGAAGTTAGAGAGTACAGCCCTGCTCTTGATAACTAACAATGTGACAGACGAGACGCTTGGCAAAGTAATTAGATTGTCCACTCCGAAAGAAGTTTGGAATGAACTCCATAGATTATATGAGGGACCTAACGAGGGCCGACTCTATGATATATGTTTGGACTTCTTCAAGCTTAAGAGGGATCCGTCAGATGACATGTCGACTCATGTATCGAAATTAAAGAACTTGTGGCATAGTTTGAAGGAAGAGTTACTAAAAGAAGAAAAGGTAGAGTTACCTGAAGTCCTCTTGATTTGTAAGATCCTTGATACGTTGCCTGAAACTTATTTCTCGTTCAAGTCGAGTTGGCTGTTAATGTCAAAGAAGGATAGGACAGTAGATATCATTACGAGCCAGTTGTGTGCACATGAAAAAGCGCTTAATGCTAAGATGGCTGATGCTGAATCAAGTGAGACAGCGCTTTATGTGAAGACAAATAAAAAGGTTGCTAAGGGATATGACCAAAGAGACCAAGGGACAAAGAAAAAGTACAAATGCTTTATTTGCAAGGAGCCTGGTCATCTTAAAAAGGATTGCCCAAAAACTGGGATCAAGGAGAAGGAAAATAAAGCTCATAGTTCTAACATGATGTTACTAATGGTGAATTCGACGGATTCTGGCAATGATCGTGATGATTGGTATGTGGACAACGGGGCCACTCACCATGTCACAATGCGAGGAGATCTGTTCCAAGATTTTGAACACTTTGGTGAAGTTCACACAGTAACTACGGCGGATGGAAACATGATTAAGGCTGTTGGGAAAGGCACAGTGCATGTAGAAGCCAATGTTAAAGGACGGATTGAGAACCTCTTTTTAAGAGATGTTTGGTATGTTCCCCAGATTAGCAAGAACCTCTTCTCTGTGCTTAGTTCACAGGATAAAAACCCTACGAGCGTATTTGAGTCGCGGGTTACAAATTGTTCCATGAAGATGAATGGTAGGATTGTTGTAACAGGAACAAGGCAAAGATATGGAGGTTTGTACAAAATAGAGTGCAAAGCCGTACGCCCTGCTGTTACAGTAAACTCAATTGAGCATGGAGATACGCTCCAACTATACCATGAGCGATTGGGACACCAAGACAAGAAACATGTCAAACGATTGATAGAGAAGGAGCTAGGAGTAAAGACGTCAAACAGTGGAGAACTATGCGAAGGCTGTATCTTTGGGAAAGCGCACAGGCAACCATTTGGTGTTCGCGAAAAAGCTACGGTGCCTGGTGAGCGCATACACTCTGACGTCTGTGGTCCCTTCCCTGCAAGTATCTCGGGATATCGCTACTTCGTATTATTTAAAGATGAGTATACACGGTACAGGTATGTGTATTTTCTGAAAAATAAATCCGACGTCTATCAAAAGCTAAAACTGATGCTGTCTGAGGCTAAGAATGCGGGGCACAGTGTAAAGGAGCTTTTAAGTGACAATGGGGGTGAGTACGACAATAAAAGAGTACGAGATCTACTTGAACAGTCCGGAACAAAGCAGAGACTCATAATGCCATACACCCCGGAACAAAATGGCTGTAGTGAAAGAGAGAACCGAACTCTTGTCGAATCTGCTAGAGCAATGATGCACGCGCATGAAGCAATTCCTCAAAATCTGTGGGCAGAGATGGTTAACACTGCTGTGTACATATTAAACAGGACAGGACCAACTTTGGTAGAACACAAGTCGCCTTATGAGCTTTGGCTAAACAGGAAGCCTCAAATAAAGCACTTGAGGATAATTGGCTCCAATTGCTATGCGCATGTTCCGAAGCAGAGGAGAAAGAAACTACATAAGAAGGCTACACGTTGTATTTTAATTGGCTACGACAATGATGACGGGTACAGACTCTGGAATCAAGAGCAGAATTCGCTGGTGAGGTCCAGAGATGTAGTCTTTAATGAAAAGGTGCTAGAGACTTCAATTCATGAACGAGACTCTAAGCCAGTCTGCGATCAGGAAAATGAGATTGAAGTAGTTCCTGTTAGAAGTAGTTTGACTAATAATGAAGAAAATGTTCCAGGTGTGTCCAACAGGGAAAGATTCGAAGAAACTGATGGTCGTGATATTGGAGTGGATGAAGAACATGTAAGTGTCGGTGAAGAGTTCCACGATGCTCACAACATTTTACCTGAACAATCTGTTGAATCGGGGGGGAATGTTGTTGATGGTGTAGACAATCATGTGGAACATGGACACGAACAAGATGATCACGAAGACGAGAACGTTGTGGATGGTCTACAAGATGATCATGAAGATGAGTTCCTGGAACGTATGATACTTCGTGACCGTTCTACGCTACGCCCTCCAGATCGATTCAAAGACTTTGTTCTGAATGTTATCATGGGATACAACGAGCCAACTTCGCATAAGGATGCGATTAGAAGCCCAGAGAAAGATCTATGGGAAAAAGCCATGGATAATGAGATTACATCTTTAAACGAAAATGACACGTGGAAGCTCGTAAGTCTGCCTAAGGGAAGAAAAGCTTTACCATGCAAGTGGGTATTTCGAGTAAAGATGAACGCTGATGGCTCTATTGATAAATACAAGGCAAGACTAGTCATTAAAGGTTTTTATCAGAAAAAAGGTGTAGACTATGAGCAGACATTTAGCCCGGTTACCAGAATGGGGACCGTTCGCTCTGTGCTTAGTGTAGCAGCTAGCGAAGGAATGGCGATGCTGCAGTTTGATGTCTCGACTGCCTTTTTATATGGCTCTCTGAATGAAGAGATTTTCATGAGACAACCGGAAGGTTACGACGACGGCTCTGGTCGAGTTTGTCTTTTACGGAAGAGTCTTTATGGGTTAAAGCAAGCACCTCGATGCTGGAACCGATGCATTTTAGACTTCTTCAAAGAGATTGGCTTCAAAACAAGTGAGGCGGATCCTTGTCTTTTGATAAGAGAGAAAGAATGTGGAAAAGTCATAGTGGCTTTATATGTGGATGACGGCCTGGTCGCTGGCTCCAGTCAGCAGCTGATAGACGAGTTTATAAAGGAGCTCAATGGCCGGTTCAAGATAACCACAAGACCTGCGACCTATTTCCTTGGGATTGAGATAGAAAACAGAGGAGACGGTATTAAAATATTCCAAACGTCTTATGTACAGAAAATCCTGCGGAGATTCGGAATGGATGGATGTAAACCGGTCTCGACGCCGATTGTAAAAGAGAGTACATATAGCGAGAAGGTGGATATGACATACATGAAAAGTAGCTACAGGCAAATCGTCGGCGCTTTAGCTTACTTGATGGTATGCACTAGACCTGATATTGCATATGCTGTTAGTATAGTCTCGCGAAGTCTGGAGAAACCAGAAGAAGCAGACTGCGTCCGACTGAAGCGCATAATGCGATATTTGCAATATACGCCAGACCTAGGTATCATGTACAAGAAGCATTATAAGGAAGGCATTTTGGAATGCTACAGTGATGCTGATCATGCCGGAGATATTAGCACTGGAAGATCCACCAGCGGAGTGCTGTGCATGTATGCAGGAGGAGCGATCTCGTGGTTAAGCCAAAGACAGGCAAGTGTCGCAATTTCAACTACGGAGGCTGAAATTGTAGCCGCAAGTGAAGCAGCCAGGGAAACTGTATGGCTGTCACGGCTTTTAAGTGACCTTGTTACTCTCAAGAAGATTCCGTGCTTAAGAGTGGACAATGAAGCTGCAATAAGGCTAGCTGAAAATCCCGAGTTCCATCGACGGACTAAACATATTCGGGTACGGCATTTCTTTGTGAGAGAGTTGGTGACTAGCGGTGAGCTAAATGTAGATAAGGTAGCCAGTGAAGACCAGCTGGCAGATATTTTCACTAAGCCACTTGCAAGACCGAGGATCAGAAAGATCACAGAGCTCATAGGTCTTTGTTGAGAGGAGATATTGAAGTTGTTACCTAGCAACAGAAGACTATGGCTTGTTGATTCTGTCAAGACAACGAAAAGAAAATACGTGTCTTATATTTTGTGAATGTTTTATTATTGTATTGTGTTTTAATAAAGTTGATTTGAGTAATACAAAGCTTCTGCTTCTGCGAAATCCAGCACCTCCAAGTATTCCAAGCGCTGAAGTATGTGAACATCTAAGGCACTCTGGTTTCCTCACAATGTTTTTCACAGTTAGGGAGAGATATTACTACTAAATACTTACTCAACTTAGAGATCAAAGAAATAAATTCATCAATGATTTGTACATGCGGATGTGCCGGGATTCACAATCAAAATTTTTTATTCAAAGTAGCACAGAAACTGCGCCTTAATGAACATCACAAGTTAAACTAGGTGTCCATTTAAATACAGATCATTTTAGAGAAAAAATGGACAAAAAAACTCCAAACTTAGTCTTCAAGTCCTTAATTTAAGATTTTACATAAATATTCAAAAACCTCGAAATCATGCATTGACCTGGCTTAAATTCCAGACATCATTGTCATCTAAATAATCTTAAATGTTATCGTAGCTTTTTTTGCACATTGTGCTTTACACATTTTTTGAACCGTGTTTCTGGCAAGCTTATTATATCCTCAGAGATCTTATTGTAGAAACGTTTACAATGCCCCATAAAGGATGTATTAACCTTTGCCAGTCTAAATTTTTGGGAACGAAAGTTTATGTCTATTTCTAGTATTTACATTGTGTTGGCTACCTACAGTTTTAAAGTTACTGACATTTTTCCTAACGTACATAATATTTTCATAGATCTACTGACTAGCAACTGTTAGGATGTTAGTTTCTTTAAAGAAATCTCCTAACGAATCTCTACTGCCTAGCTTATATATGAATCTGATCGCTCTCTTCTGATCGAAGATGGTCTCAATGTCTGCTGCCCGACTACACAGTAGTATACCATGGGACATAATACTATGGTTGTAACTAAAATAAACAAGCCTAGCAGTTGCGACATCAGTTAGTTCCTGGATTCTTTTAACTGCAGAACTGAGCCTATTTGCCAATTTTTCTATATGAGGAGGGGTCCATTGAAGCTTTCGAACCTATGCCTGAATGAGAGGCAAGCGTTCTAACAATCGCACCACCAACACCCCCTTAGGTGTATGGTCTGACCTTGTGAACAGTCACATGTTAAGGTTAAACTCTCTTACAAACTTTCTAAATTTCAGATGAAATGTAAGCAAGTACTAGATGTCCGCAAGCAAGCTGGTTGTGGTTAATCTAGATTCGGCTTCATGCCTGGCCAGTAAGCTATCACCTATTCTTCCATGAAACACGAAATGAGTTGATAGCCAAAGATCACTCTTAGAAAAGAGACCACATTGGTTGGCTATGGCTGACTGCCCATAAAAGGATGGAGCAGTTGCCCAAGCTTCCCGGAATTCAAGGACAAAGAACAGCAAGCAGTGAAGCTTGTCTTTAGCACAGTAGTATAAACAATATTTGTGGATACAAATTTATTCTACCACTGAAGATAACACTAAGATGGTTTTTTCCAAGGAATACATCCTTTATTCATGGTATGCTCATATACCTCTACCAAGCTAAGTTTGCACCTCGCGTCGATTACTTTAGGAGACGAAAACTCGTA
This sequence comes from Yponomeuta cagnagella, assembly GCA_947310995.1. NCBI lineage: Eukaryota > Metazoa > Arthropoda > Insecta > Lepidoptera > Yponomeutidae > Yponomeuta > Yponomeuta cagnagella. The sequence goes on from OX371267.1 coordinate 18,025,047, forward strand.
GGACGCGTATCGGTGACAAAGATGCTAACCGTACCGACGCGACGACCATCACGGGAAGGATCGCATTCCAGCGAGGTGCAAACTGAGCTTGGTCGAGTTGTAAATTCATCAATGACCTAGCTGTCACTGAAAATTATTTGCCACCGTGGTGTAGCATGTCAGTGTTATTTGCATTGAAGATGACAAAAAAGTGTGTAATGAAGTTTAATAAAATTCTCAATACTTACACTAAACTTTAATTTTATTACCAAAGTAGTTTAGAATGAAATTTAATTATTTGTGACCTAAAATGGCAAAACAATACCTAGTAGTTTTTCAAGAAAATTCGTTATACAAAAAAAAGTGAACTGCCTGAATCGAAAACCATTTCGAGCTTAGCATCCAAACTGCAGTATTTTTAATGTAACAAAAAAAGATGAGCCTTATTTTGAGTAAATAAGAATATTTAAATGCCCTTCATTTGACCGCTATGGTGACGTCACATGTTATATCGTCTGTGGAAAACAAACTACCAATGGCCTGACAACTTTCTGTCTGTCAAACACATCGATGTCATTCGATTTATTGATTTTCTTCCCACCAGACAGGGGGCCCAAACCACCATTCTAGTGGTGATACGACTAAGGTGGCAACACTGAAAACGATTTTAAATAACAGTAAACCAAGGACAAACTAGATTGTTCTATTCACACGGCAAACGCAATCGCGCGGCTAACACAGCAAGGGTAGCATATGACGTCAAAATAAAAACTCAACTGTTTCAAAACTTTGCGAATTCAAGTAACATGTTTTATAAATTTGTTGATGCTCATCGAGGAAAACATTAAGTAGGTTTTTTATTGGTAGTGTGTAGGATGTCTATCAAGCTCTTTCATATCACTCAAGCAGCTGAGGAATTATATTAATTTGTGTACTTAGATCTCACATCTAAGAAACAATAGCAAGTATGCAACATAATTAAACAGTACCTGGATGACCGAGCTTACGTAGTGGTTATATTCTCTTTGCCGAGCTTTGCTTGGTACTTTTTTGGGTTAATCGTGTTTTTTGAAAGGAATGTTTGAATAAGATGAAAAAAAAGGGAAAAAAATAATCGGACTGGAGACATCTGCTCTGGATTCAAACCGGGGCCTTCGGATTTCGAAACCGCCCAATTTCCCATCTGAGCTATCACAACCTTGTAGATGGTGGCGAAAACCTTCGTGTCGCGACGTATCGCGAAATGTAAATAATGTATATAGCAACACCATGGGAGATTTAGCGGCGAATTCGAATTGAGTCATGGCGGGTAAGCGTCTTGTCAAATTGTGGTGAAAGGCTATTGTGGTGTCATAAACTAGGTTGAAAGAAGGAAGACCAGTGAAGATCAGGTCTACAATATTCAGTAACATCCAAAGCTAAGTATAATCCTTAGTGAGTGCATGATGTCTTGGATTTAGGAGCCCCATATAGAGATTGAGGTTATCATTTTGTAAGTACCAAGTTTGAGAAATTCAGAGTGAAGGGTCAGTTCCGAAGCGGAGACTAATGGTATGTAGATGCAAACTTAGATAGTCTTATCAATGATGATTCAACTCCACCAGTCCTATAAGAGGTGAGAGCTATAGAAAGTTGTGAGGCAAATCAAGGAGGGCTGGTTCCAAAGGAAGCCCATGAAACTATTAGTTTTGTTTAGTGTGCAAAGCTGGTTCGTTATCGAGGCTTATGGCAATCAAACTCACCGGTTCATGATGAGGTGAGCAAGATAATACCAATATGAAAGGTCGGTTCCAGAGAGAGACCTTATTAGTCTTATGAAAGGTCGGTTCCAGAGAGAGACCTTATTAGTCTTATGAAAGGTCGGTTCCAGAGAGAGACCTTATTAGTCTTATGAAAGTGCATGCACAGCCGGTTCGTAATCGAGGCTCATGAAGATCTAAACCCACCGGTCCTGAATGAGGTGAGAATACTGTGCAAAGTGAAGACAAGGTGGAAGGCTATGATATAGTCTCAAAGCTTTATATAATCTTTCTTGCCAAATACAATCTAACTCAACCATGTAATCTTAATGGAAATACAATTGAGATTAAAGTGTAATTATGTTGTTCAATTAAGTCTTTATTGATGACGAACCCATGTTCAATTAGAAGAAGGTTATTTATCGCAGGCGTATCTTAATTCCAAGACATTGTGAATCATTGTACACATCATTTACAGGAGGTGGACGACCAATACTACACACAGACAGATGTTGATGTTGTAAGGCTGACAATTGTAAAAGGGGAGGAAGAATAAATAAAGTCAATCCAGGAGACAAGGTATGAAACTGCAAATTACTAAGTGCTTGTTTCTCCAGGGTAAAACACATTGTCATACAAATATCGCCATTTACCCTTTTATATAATGCACTGTTAGAGAGAATATAAAGTCTTTGGGGGGAAACGGCGACATGGTGGAGGAGCTGGGATACCTGTGATGACTGGTCATTATGGGTATCCCATGACACCTAGGTATCTCAGTTCAAAGCCTGGAGAAAACTTGAAATGCAGTTTCATGACTTGGGACGACATCTAGTGTCGTCTAGCAGAACATTTCTCTTCCTTTTATTTTTCTTTAAGTAAAATTTCGACATATTATTATGGAATCATTACGTGTTATTGATTTTTTAATATTATAATGCTGTAATAGTAAATGTATTTCAATATTTCGATCATAATGTTATAATAATTAAACTTCGAAACCGGAAACTAGCTAGTAGCCATTATTTTCGATTGTACGAATAAATATATACATCGATATAAATCGAGCCTTCTTATGTCGAGTCCTTAAATTTACCGGAGTTATCGTACTAATTTTAATTATACAATAATGATTTAATTATATTTCCGCGTTACTCTCAGACGTTACTCTCAGAACAAACCTAGATTAAAATACGGAAATGTACGCACCGGAAATCCGGAATTGGGTGGTTTGAGAGTCCGATTAATTTTTCTCTTTGTTGGTGATTGTGTTGTAGTGCAAAGAATAAATGAAGAACAAGGGACAAAAATTATTATCTTTATTTTGTGGAACTCTAGGTACCAGTTAAAAAATTGTTACATACATAAATAATTCATTTCAACGCATATGAATGACGCAATCGAAAACCCCCATCCGCCATTTTTTTTTGCCCTCTTGTGTGTTTCGGCGTCGTATTACATGTTCTCAGAAGTTTGAAAAAGTTTAAACAGCGTTAGAAGTATTGAAAGGGGCTAAGAAAGTGGACATAAACATTAGGTAAGTGATTATCTAAATCCATTATTCTTTTTTCTTCTGTGCACAAGTTTTGCGTAAAGAATTATTTAACTTCGACAAGATTCTTTCGCCACCAAAATCGTCAAGTAAAAAACCAGGTGGTAGGCAGCAACTTGCCCTTTATAATTCATTGCAAACACTTAATTTAACTGAGCAGTGTAAACGTATGAATGTAAGGGTCGACGTGCTGTCGGCTGTACATTACCTATGCAAAGCATTGACTATAGTAGTCTTCGATCAGGATCGAGTCGGGTCTAATACCTCCTAACAGCTAACGTATTTTATGTCATGAATAACCAGACGATATCTAGTGTTACGACTTGTATAAGTAGTACTCCGTACTGGGTAGAGTTAACTGCTCCAGCAGATTTACACTACGTGCGAGCCCAGTAGGAGAGTGATGTAAACGCGCCTCACGTATTTCATGCGATGATTAGGAATTTATCTATCATCATAATACGAACATGGCATCTGTTTGTGCAAAGCAGATACAATTTGAGTTACTTATATGGTCATACAGAACCTAAAATATAATTCTGTTTCATTGCAACGTTTCACAAGTGTATCCACGGCTTACCAATGAAGAAAATTATAACTACAGTAATGCGAGTTACTTAACGGGTTTTCAGTGATCTTTTAAAGCATACATATGATATAATCTCACGCCTGTTCTTTAGAGTGGGTTAACTGAGACAATAGTCAGGGTTGACTGTTGTACTCTTTCACTTCATTAGCATTCTTTAGTTATGATGATAATAATAATAATCATTTGATTGATCCACTGATTACCTACCTATTATTAATGTGGCATTTATTAAATTAGCAGAAATTTTGAGGAACTTCAAGATGTTATATTCTTACAAATTTACCCACAGTGGCGCCATCTAGTAGTAAATTTTTAAAACTGAATTTGAACTGTCAAGATATAAACCTTATTAACCAACCAAGCAACTTTTCTTTTCTCGTTATAAATAAAACATACTAATAAAATAAAATCAGCTCCTGTCTTTGAGTTGGGATGTACAATATTTCTACAGAACACAATTTAAATTTACAGACTGAATACATTATTCAAAATGGAGGAGATTTTAATAAAAAGACTGTCCATCTTCACCACAGAATTAAAAGTGCAACACACTCAAGCTCTCCATGTGTGCTCTACATTAAATGACAAAACCATAGAACATGCTCGAATAACTTCATCCAAATTGCAGTCAGTACTCAATCGCCTGAGTTCAGAATTATATAATTATTTCAAACTTTCGACTGCTCCCAATCCTGATGAGATTTCTGCCATATCATTGGTGCAATTGGAAGGTGAAGAAGTACTAGCTGAATTAAATTCAAGATTGGCTACATTCATTGGAACACCCACAGCAGGATCAAGTAAAAGTAGTGTGTTGTCCAGCAATCTACCAAAACTTAACTTGCCTGAATTCGGAGGTGATATTTTAGAGTGGTATTCTTTCTGGGATCAGTTTTGTTCTAACATTCATGAAAGGGATCTGAATGACGTTGACAAATTTCTTTACTTAAAGGCCTCACTTTCTGGGGACGCTAGAAGAGCGATTGATGGATTGGAAACAACTAACAAAAATTATCCGATAGCAATTGAAATACTTAAAGAGAGGTATGGCAAAGAAAGTCAAATAATAGATGCGCATTATCGGGCGATATACAGAATTCAACCGGCCATAACGATTGTGGAATGCAGGGAAGCACTCGACCAAATTGAGAGACACTTAAGGGTCCTGAAATCACTTGGGGATGATGGAGCTACCCACTTACGCTTCCTTATAATGGAAAAATTTCCAGAAGACATAATCTACGAATTAAAACTTAAAATTAACACCGATTCCATAATAAACATTCGAAAGGAACTAGAAAAAATTATTTCGGCAAAGGAAGATGCAAATAAAATCATACAAGTTACAAAGAATATAAATAATCCAACATATACAGTGGAAACTTTACATGTGGCAGAACAGAGAATTAAATTTGGTAAAAGACCTCAACAACAAAGAAACTTCTCCATTAAGAAAAGAAAATTAATGTGCATATTTTGCGAAGGTGATCATTATAACGATGAATGTGACAAATTGACTTCTGTAGAAGCAAGAAAAGAGAAGTTAAAAGGCAGATGCTACCGCTGTCTAGGTGAAGGACATGTCTCACGAAAATGTCAACGAAATATTACCTGTGTGCACTGTAAAAGGAACTGGCATAACCGATCTCTTTGTCCAGAAAGGTTACTCAAGGTCATACCCACAAATACACTCCATATAAATGGGAATGGAACTACTGTCTTACAAACAGCTATAGTTAAAGTACAAGGACCAGGAATGAACTCGCTAAACTGTCGTGTTCTACTTGACTCTGGTAGTCAAAGAAGCTATATTACTCGCAAAATAGCTACAGCTCTGAAGTTACCAGTAGAAGAAAACAACACTCTTTCAGTGTTTACCTTTGGATCAAAGGCACCCAAAGACCTTGAGAGCCCTTTGGTGAAACTAAAAATAGAAACTCAAACGAAGAAAGCAAAGACTTTATTTGCTAATGTTGTTCCCACAATATCTCAAGGTGTTCCTTACCCAGAACATAAAATAAACAAAATATGGAAAACTACAGACAAACTCACACTCGCTGATGATGGCTCATTATCAGATCGTATTGACATTTTAATTGGCAATGATTATTACTATTCGTTGATGTCAACTGAAAAGATACAAATAAGTGAAAATTTGTTCCTAGTTGGGTCTGAATTAGGATGGATACTCTCAGGAAAAATTGACAACAAATCAGATGAATCACTTGCAGTCTTAACATACTTTCAATCATCTTGTGAAGTCAAACTGAATCAACCTGATCCACCTTTGGACAATGGAAATCTTAAGTTTTTATGGGATCTAGAATCCATAGGAATCACAGACTCTCCTAAGGCTAGTAGAGATGAAGAGGCAATCGCACACTTTAACGAAAATACAAGAATTGAAGACAACAGATATTCGGTATGTTGGCCTTGGAATGAATATCCACCAAACTTGTCATGCAATTTTGGATTGGCATATGGGCGATTGGTAAATCTGCTCAAAAGATTAGATTCTTCAAGTCTACTAGCATATGAACAGACACTAAAAGAACAACTTCAAAACGGAATTTTAGAAGTTGTATCAACCGGAAGTAAAGTTGATCATCCTATTCACTACTTACCTCATCATGGAGTGGCTACACCTGGAAAACCAATTAGAATTGTATATGACGCTTCTGCAAAAACAAAAGATAACAAAAGTCTAAACCAATGTCTCTACTGTGGGCCATTGCTGTTGGAAGACTTGACAGGTTTACTCATCAGATTTAGGTGCCATGCTATTGGTATATCTGCTGATGTTGAAAAGGCATTCCTTCAAATAGCGCTTCAGGAACAAGACAGAGATGTCACCAGATTTTTGTGGCTAAAAGATACAACCAAAGCAGCCACTGAAGATAACCTTCTACACTTAAGGTTTACACGTGTTCCCTTTGGCATTATATCAAGTCCCTTCCTTCTGAATGCCACCATCAAACACCACTTGCATAAATCCAAAGACGATTGTATTAAACAAATAGAGAAAGATATATATGTAGATAATGTTGTAACAGGAACAGAAACCATCGCAAAGGCCATAGAATTATATGAAAAATCGAAGGAAACCTTTCAAAAAATATCTATGAATCTGAGACAATGGAGTTCTAATTCTAAAGAATTGATGCAACACATCCCTGACGCGTGTCCAGATAAGGTTGTAAAGATATTGGGGTTGGATTGGAACTTGCAAGATGACACACTTAGTCTGAGAAGGAAAGAGTTTACTGTTAAAAACACTAAACGCGGCATCTTAAAGAAAGTCGCATCCATCTACGACCCATGCGGGTTTACGGTACCTCTGATTTTGCCAGCTAAATTGCTTTTACAAGACTTGTGGAAAACTAACACGAAATGGGATGCCCCACTTCCCAGCGATTTGATAGACAAGTGGAAAGTTATAGAAGATAGCCTGGATGAGGTCAAAGAAATAACGTTACCAAGGAGACATTTAAACAGCACACAAAAACATAACTGGCAAATTCATTGCTTTACGGATGCCTCTATGAAAGCCTATGCGGCAGTTGTTTACTTAGTCGGTGAAAATACTAAAGGATTTGTTATTGGAAAATCACGTTTGGTACCAATGAAGCATCAAGCTAACTTGAAAATTCCACGCCTAGAGTTATTGGGCGTCTTGATCGGGAGTCGGCTTGTTAAATATGTTCAACAAGTTTTAAATGTACCTACCCAGGTACTATGGACAGACAGTCAGATTGTCATCGACTGGTACTATTCGAACAAGTTGTTGACACCCTTTGTCTCAAGAAGAATTGAAGAAATTAAAGGAAACAAAGATTTAATAATTCGATATGTTCCATCACAATTAAATCCTGCTGACGTTGCAACAAGACCAATAACGTCAAAGAAAGAGAGGGAGATGTGGTTATCTGGACCGGATTTTTTGTTGCGAGATACTAGCGAATGGCCTTCTAGCCATATGACAAGCTTTTCCTTTCTTGCTGGGGAGGATCTTCCGAGTACAAGTCGAGAAACTATAGAAGTAGACAATGAAGAGATCGTAAATCTCAGACCAGAGCAAGAAATGCAAGTTGAAGACAAACAAAAGACCACCACAAATATGGATCCAAAGCAAGACATTGTCAACCAAGAAATTATAAAATTACAGTCTAAATATCTTGAGAACAAAACATATGTAAAAGATATGTATCACAATCTAGGACTTTTCAAAGATGAGAACGGAATATTAAGATGCAAAGGCAGACTGAAAAACACTGATTGGACTTTTGAGAAGAAATACCCCATTCTTTTACCTAAGGACTGCGACTTTACTAATGAAGTTATCAAAGACACTCATGAAAAGAATTACCATGTAGGTGCTAATCACACTTTAAGCCTTATTCGCGAACACTTCTGGATACCTCAAGGTAAAAGACAAGTACTGAAGATTTTAAGAAAATGTTCAAGTTGTGTGAAAAACGGCGGTGGACCCTTTAAGCTACCACCGACACCTGCATTGCCGACCGAAAGAGTCAATTTCAGTATGCCCTTCACATTTACAGGAGTAGATTATCTTGGACCAGTATTAGTGAAGAATGGAAATGAAGCAAGCAAAAGATGGATATGTCTCTTCACTTGTTTAGCAGTAAGAGCCATACATTTAGAAGTTGTAGCTGATCTAACTGCAGAGGAATGTCTTCTCGCTCTGAGAAGGATGATATCCACACGAGGAAAACCTGCTCTTATTACCTCCGACAACGCGTTACATTTCAAACTTATAGCAGACATATTCTCGAAAACCTATTGCGTAGAGAATAAAATCCAATGGAAGTTTATACCAGAACTTGCACCATGGTTTGGTGGATTTTACGAGCGTATGGTCGGAATGGTAAAACACTGCATGAAAAGAACACTTCAGAAACACTTCCTACAGGATTCACAGCTAATGACAATAGTTAAAGAAATAGAAGCTGTACTTAATACCAGACCGTTAACTTGCGTAGACACAGATTTAGAACATATCCTCAGACCATCAGATTTCTTAAACCTAGGAAGATATATTACACTAGAAACCTCACATCAAGAACCAGTTATACAAACTACTACAACGAAAATGGATCTCATAAAAGGCTGGAGAAAGGCTCGTGTGATATTAAATGAATTCCAAGAAATGTTTAACAACCGCTACCTTCCAAGTTTACGTGAAAGACACCACTCAAACAAACAACCACGCGTTACTTCAAAGGAGGAACCCAAGGTAGGACAGCTTGTTCAGATAAAGGGAGACAAAAATCGTGAAGGCTGGAAGATTGGAAAAATCGTTACTTTAGTCAAGAGTGCTGATGGAATGTGCAGGGTGGCGAAGGTTAAAGTAGGTGACTCAACATTTACTCGATCCATAGCACACTTGTATCCTCTAGAGATGGATGAGTCTACACATGGCAACCAAATGAACAGTAACCAAAGACCCTTATATTTACAAAATTCATCAGACCCTCGAAAGAAAACTCCGATAAGTGTAATAGCACAACAACAAGAAAAGAATTTTAGTACAAAAACTGTGAGCATGGAGGAAACGAATGAGAATATAGATATAACACAGGAAAGCATGGGAATAACAAATAAGAGATCACAAATGACAAATAAGAACACTGACATAACAAACAAAAACATAAGTGAGAGCACAGATATTATGACAAATGAGAGCACAGGTATGACCAATGAGAGCACAAATGAGAGCACAAATGAGAGTATAAATGAAAGTACAAACGAGAGTACAAACTTGAGTCAATGGAACAATGGCAGTGGTCAGTCCAACGAAATTTCGCAAAAACGAAGAGCTGCTGTTTTAGCCTTGCAGAAGATAAAGAAGTGGACGCAAGGTTTAATGTCTACTCTACTTTAGTCAAGCCCCGGCGGGAGTGTCGCGACGTATCGCGAAATGTAAATAATGTATATAGCAACACCATGGGAGATTTAGCGGCGAATTCGAATTGAGTCATGGCGGGTAAGCGTCTTGTCAAATTGTGGTGAAAGGCTATTGTGGTGTCATAAACTAGGTTGAAAGAAGGAAGACCAGTGAAGATCAGGTCTACAATATTCAGTAACATCCAAAGCTAAGTATAATCCTTAGTGAGTGCATGATGTCTTGGATTTAGGAGCCCCATATAGAGATTGAGGTTATCATTTTGTAAGTACCAAGTTTGAGAAATTCAGAGTGAAGGGTCAGTTCCGAAGCGGAGACTAATGGTATGTAGATGCAAACTTAGATAGTCTTATCAATGATGATTCAACTCCACCAGTCCTATAAGAGGTGAGAGCTATAGAAAGTTGTGAGGCAAATCAAGGAGGGCTGGTTCCAAAGGAAGCCCATGAAACTATTAGTTTTGTTTAGTGTGCAAAGCTGGTTCGTTATCGAGGCTTATGGCAATCAAACTCACCGGTTCATGATGAGGTGAGCAAGATAATACCAATATGAAAGGTCGGTTCCAGAGAGAGACCTTATTAGTCTTATGAAAGGTCGGTTCCAGAGAGAGACCTTATTAGTCTTATGAAAGGTCGGTTCCAGAGAGAGACCTTATTAGTCTTATGAAAGTGCATGCACAGCCGGTTCGTAATCGAGGCTCATGAAGATCTAAACCCACCGGTCCTGAATGAGGTGAGAATACTGTGCAAAGTGAAGACAAGGTGGAAGGCTATGATATAGTCTCAAAGCTTTATATAATCTTTCTTGCCAAATACAATCTAACTCAACCATGTAATCTTAATGGAAATACAATTGAGATTAAAGTGTAATTATGTTGTTCAATTAAGTCTTTATTGATGACGAACCCATGTTCAATTAGAAGAAGGTTATTTATCGCAGGCGTATCTTAATTCCAAGACATTGTGAATCATTGTACACATCATTTACAGGAGGTGGACGACCAATACTACACACAGACAGATGTTGATGTTGTAAGGCTGACAATTGTAAAAGGGGAGGAAGAATAAATAAAGTCAATCCAGGAGACAAGGTATGAAACTGCAAATTACTAAGTGCTTGTTTCTCCAGGGTAAAACACATTGTCATACAAATATCGCCATTTACCCTTTTATATAATGCACTGTTAGAGAGAATATAAAGTCTTTGGGGGGAAACGGCGACACTTCGTATTCTAATGATATTGTAGCAGTTATTCATTACCGTAAAACACGGATAAAACGACGTTTTCTAGGAATAAAACCTAGCTAGATCGATTTGTCGCCCCCGAAACCCTCTGCATACTAAGTTTCACGAATAGTTGGAGCCGCTTCCGAGATTCAGATTTATAAAAGAATTGTTCGTTTAAAGGTATTAGATAGGGTACTTACCTACCTAAAGATAAAAAACATTTATTGTTCATAAAAACCTGCCAAGTGCGAGACGGATTTGCGCACCGAGGGTTCCGTACCTACCAATTTGCAGGTAGGTACCTACCTACTGTGGCGAGCACCCGCTCTTCCCTATACCTACTTACATAATATGTGAGTACCTACCTTATAAACAGTGCAGGAATCGAGTCTCACAGTTTTTTCCCAGCTTTTCCCGAAATTCAAAGACAATTTTTTATAAAATTTAACTGAGTATACTTGAGGATACAAAAATCCTGTGAATTTATAACTACGGATAGTCCGTTAGCATCTATTCTATTGTATTTAAATTGTCTAGTTTCTTTGTAAAGATTTATTTCTATGATCTGATATTAAGGGGCTCCAGGCAGTAACACTAGCGCCAAAGAGAAAAAACTTCATATCTTTTTTACAGATCGTATTTTCAAAAAGTGTCTGTATAATCTCTCAATCATGTTAATAGTGATTTTTAGGATTTTTAATGCAAAAAACCAAGGACTAAATAGCATTGACGCCAAAAACGGCAGTTTTTGTCATAAATGCTATCTAGTCCCAGGTTCGTTTTCGTGTTTCCTAAAAATCACTGTTAACATTATTAAAAGATTGTGCAGACACTTTTTGCAAATACGGTCTGTAAAAGATATGATTTTTTTTTGCATTGGTGGCGCTAGTTAGCCCACTGGGTTTCCTTGATTGGAGATTTGCGTTGACAGGTTGCTGTTAGCAACCTGTCAACGCAAATCTCTGTCAGTTTAATCTTTTAGCATCCCAAACCCTCAGTTTCTCGTACACAACACGCTGTTAATCTACTGTTAACAGCTGTCAATTGACCAAAGTGCATAAAAAAAAACCACTGACAGCTGTTAACAGTAGATTAACAGCTTGTTAGTGTACGAGAAACCGGGGGTAAGTCAGAGATTAACAGTCTGTTATGTATTTTTTAGAAAAAATGAGTTCGGGAATCTAGCCGTCAATGGTTTAACGTTGTGAAAAAATGTTACTATGAGGATGGTGTCATGCAAGCATACTTGAACTCCGAGGAAACTGTGGAAGCCGAGGAAGTAAAGCTGATCGTGAAAAAAATATAACTATAAGTAGACTCTACAGCTTTATAAAGGGTGTTAGCAACAACACATAAGAACATTTAGTGTTTGTTACGAAGCGTTATTGCGAATTGCGGAGGGTGATTATTGAAATGCCTTCGTTCTGTTTTTTAGACAAAATGCAGTAGAGTGTAACGTCTTATAATTATATGAGTTGACATCTTCACAAATAGAGCTGCAATTTTACTAGGTTCTTTAACCAAAAATTTGCTATCTAGATCTTATCCAATGCCAAAACAAGTGCATTTTATCATTTAAAGAAAGTTATAGGAGTCTTAAAATAATCGGCCATGTCTGGCCACGCGCAGAGTAGGGTTCGGTAGAAATTTTGGTTTTACATGTGTAATGTATGTCGGTAGACCGTGTTTCTCGTCACTCAGTATTAGTTGTAGGTAGGTTAATATATCTCTCCCAATAAACGCTTATTCGTTAACGGACGTATTTTATTGTGTCTCCGGCAAGAAGTACTGAAAATAAGGACTGGGCTGTGGACGTGAACCCTCATACTTATCAACATGCTTCATAGTTGATAAGTATGAGGGTTCACGTCCACAGCTCAACTTGACTTTGATGAAGTTGTAAACTTCATCCTCTTCGCCTGTTAACTTGCCGTGATAGTTTACTTAGCCTACTTAGCCGTGATAGTTTTCCTTTTAAGTTCATTATTATGTGCTACTATTTTACATGTTTTTACGTTTCTAACCCTGTATCTGGGAGATGGGTCGCCCAACTCGAACCAAAATTTGAGCTTCAAAGCTAAATATTTAATTTTCGAAAACGGATCCCTAAATCGAAAAAAGTGTGTGTAGGCGAGAAATTGCATACCTAATTTAGGTGCAGAGGAAGTACACTAAAAAAATTAAGTTTAATTACATCGGGCATTTTTTACGACTGCTTTTATGCATGTAAATGTCTTTGAAATTTTTTTTAGTCTGTACCGTTGCGCCAGCATGTTACCGGCACCGCATTGTAATCACAGATTGTAATATGGATAATCCTTTACGGAACGCTTTCGCTCAAGATGGAGCACCTTGAGCCTTAGCAGTCTCACGAAGGTTGGTTCGAGATCTTATCTCCAACCATACTCCGGCTGGTATTGTTTGTCTTACGATTACTTACCGAGAGGCTTACGTATAAAAATAGATAGATAGAATATTCTTTATTGTACACAGAGACAAAAATACTTAACTTTAAAATACCTAGTTAATCTTATACGTAAATAGAAACATGTCCGACAATTATTTCATATTTATTTTGAACGCAGCTTTGAAAATAAGTAAAGCAAATTAGCTATTATAAACGAGGCACCACTCTATCAAGTGATTTTCTTGTCTATGGTTGGACACGGATTATTGCCCGTACCGATTTTGTACAGCCCGATAACGCACACCCCGATAGTGTACAGCCAATAATCCGTGTACATGTACACGGATTATTGGCTGTACATTATCGGGGTGTGCGTTATCGGGGTGTGCGTTATTGGGACGTGCGTTATTGCCTCCCTAATCTGCGACGCTCTCCGCGGCCATATTTTTTCAGTTTTGTTCCAGCTAATTAATTTTATATTTTTTATTGTGCAAAATCCATCGCCGCACCGTCGTCTGCCTGTCACATGAAAACCTCGTCTGATGCTTTTATTGCTGAAAGGCAGTCCATCCGTTACAATAACATTAACTTAAATCTAAACAAAAAATAACATTAAATTTGTCCAACGGTACTTGTGATGAACTGAAATACACACTTAAACAGTTTTGGATTTGATAAAATATCTTGAACGCGGCGGGGCACAACATTCCGAGGTTGACAGGTATCAGCTGTCACTGTCACTGCAGGCACTGACGTCAAGTTTGATGTATTTGAATTATCCGTTTGGACCGTTTCCTCCTCCTCCTCTGCTTCAATCTCTCTCAAATCAGCCACAAGTGTAAGTCGCTGCATATTGAATTTGGGACAACATTGAATAATGTGAATTATGTCTGCATCTTCAGCTTCACAGTAAGTACATTTGCTATTGTCTATTATCTTCATTCGATGTAAATGGGCAGGTGTTTGGCAGTGTCCAAATCTCAGGCGATTTATAATTGTAATGTATCTTCGCTCATTGGCATCCTTATGGTTATGATACCATGGTTTAGTAGGTAATTCTTTTTGTATCTCTGCATACCATCTTCCTTTGGTTTCTGAAATATCCTTGTAATATTCATGCCATAGTTGTCTTTTCTTTTCTTTTAAAAACATAAATAAATCCGTGAATGGTATCTTGCATGTTTCACTGTGGTCCTCATTGTGCTGAGAATTGACTGTTTTGTCTGCTACTTCATTACCTTTGATCCCTCTATGAGACGGTACCCATTTGAAAGTCACTTGCTTATTGAGATTACATACAATGTTTCTGATCTTATACACTAAATAATTAGTTTTATAATTAAAATTAAAATTTTGTAAAGACATTAACACACTTTTAGAATCAGAGACAATTATAATTTCGCTATATCCATCAATGTTATTTAAGTTTTGTACGTAGAGCAAAGTTTGATAAATTGCATAAGCTTCTGCTGTATAAATACTACAATTTCTATCTAATTTAAAACATTTTGTTTTCTTATTTTGAGGATCATAATAACCAGACTGTACAGAATTTATTGACTTAGATCCATCTGTGTACAAATAAAAGCAATTACTTTTTTTGGAACAATATTCTTTAAAGTCAGTCTCATCTAAAATAAAACTAGTATCTACATTTAGTTTTCTTATTAATGCTTCATATTTACATTCATATACAGGCCATAACTGACCTTTGTACATATTTTCAGACAAATCAGTGACAAAACTCATAATGCGAGTAATTAATGGATATTGATTATTAAGAAGATCTGAAGCTGATAGATAAGAAGTTGACTGTAGAGAAGAATGAAGAACCTCAGGTAAGCAAATTCTTTTACTTACTATTTCATTATTTACTGCTAACACTTTTAAGCAAAATTTTTCCGTAGCAAATATGCGCCTAATGCATAAAGGTTGTATACAGGTCTCTGCTTCCATAGAATTAATAGGGGTTGTACGCATTGCACCACTAATAATCCTTAGTGCCATATTTTGTATCACATCAATTTTTTTTAATAAAACAGGACTGATGTTCATATATACAAGAGAACTATAGTCAAAATGGCTACGAACCAAGCTCTTGTATAACATACTCAAAATTTTAGGATCTGAACCCCAGAAGGTACCAGCTAATGATCTCATAACATTTATACCTCTCATTGCATTTCTACAAATGTAATTTATATGCTTATCAAATTTTAATTTTGTGTCAAAGATTACACCTAGAAACTTTTTTTCCACTGTTTGTGGTAATAGTGCATTATTGTACTTAATATTTACAGAACTATTGCTTCCAAATACTAAGACTGAGCTTTTACTTGAGTTAATATTTAGTTTCAAAATGTTTGAATAATAACTATTGAGTTCATTCAAAGCTAAATTAATCTTTCTTTCAGCAATCTGTACATTACTATCTACACAATATATTAAAATATCATCAGCAAACTGTAATATTTTAACATCTTCAGTTATATGTTTAAGAATTTGAGAAGTATATAAATTGTATAATATTGGGGACAAGGAGGCACCTTGCATTAGGCCTTTATAGGCATTTTTTGGGCCATGTAAAATATTATTATATTTAACAAATAGAGTGCGACCAAAGGAAAAATTAAAGAGCCACTTAATTAATTTTCCAGGAAGTTTCAACGAGTGGAGAACCTTTGCCATTTGATGGAGATCCACATTATCATATGCTCCCTGGACATCAAGAAACACACATACTGCTGCTGACTTGGATAGCAAACAGTTCTTCATATCTATCAGGTATGTAGTAAAGCTTTCTACTGCACTTTTCCCCTTCCTAAACCCAAACTGACATAAAGGAATTATATTCTCATTTTCAACAAAGTAGTCTAATCTTATTTTTATCATTTGTTCACATACCTTTCCTATACAAGATGCTAAAGAGATAGGTCTATATGAATTAGGATCATCATCAGGTTTTTCTGGTTTCAGTATAGGTATAACACACTGAGTTTTCCATGACTCTGGAATCAATTGTTGAGACCAGAGTGAGTTCAGAATTTGCAGTAAAATATTTTTAGCTGATAAATGTAACTTTTGTAACATGATGTAAGGGAAACTATCTAATCCTGGAGTAGTATTTTTTCTTAAAGTTAGAGCTATTTCAAATTCCTCGTGTGTAAAAGGTTTTAGTAAAAAAATATTTGATTCATCATTACTATTTGTATTAAAGATATTCTCTAAATCTATATTGTCAACATTATTTGCTGGCTGTGCCAATTTGTCCATAAAAGTACCTATCCAGTCGTCATTCTTAGAGGTGTTTCTATTTGTGTTTATTCTTTTAAATCTTCGTATATAATTCCACACTCTAGAAATTGGGGTATATCTATTAAAAGATGAGCATAAATTTTTCCAACTAGAGTTTTTAGCTTCTTTAATAATAAGTTTTTTCCTAGCATCTATTCTCTTGTACTCAATATAATTTTCAATTGTCATATTACACCTATACTTTTCTAATGCATCTCTTGATTTATTTACAGCCTCAGCACAGTCGTCACTCCACCACGGAGCCGGGGCACTACAGGTTTTACCAGCGTGACATTTAAACACAGGTACACACTTGTTCCTTAAAGTACTTAGTATTTTGCACATCTCATCATATTTTGCTAATGAATCATCTATAGTAAAATTGAAATCATTAAATAGAACCTCTGATAAATTTTCATAGCTTTCCCAGTCTGTTTTATTAAATAGAAATTTCTCAATATTATCATTTACTTTATAGTTTGTAGTGGTTATAATAATGTCAATAAAGGTCTGTAGGTGATAGCTGCCCATAGCATCATCACCTACGTGCCACTCACATAGTGGAGCTAGGTCTGGGCTGACACAAGTCACATCTATAGCTGATGCATTACAGCCAGGTCTGCCGACAGTGGTCGGCGCACCAGTATTCAATATGCATAAATCACATTCATCAAATAAGTCTAACAATTCCCTACCTCTAGGATTTGTAATGTCACATCCGAAGGCAACATTATGTGCATTAAAATCACCAGATACAATGCAAGGTTTTGGTAATTGGTTTATTATATTTCTCAGTTTATTTGCCCTAATAAGACTATTGGTGTTTTTTGTTTTAGGTGGGCAGTATACACAGAGGACAGACAGAGGGCCGTTAACGGTTGATAATGATATTGCTATACATTGAATATCTTGATAGAAACTAGTTTTTAAACATTTATATTTAATTGAGTTGCGAATTAAAATACCTACACCACCATGTTCATTTTTAGCATTTTTTCCTACAAAATTGTAGCCAGCGATTGATAAAAAGGGAGTTGAATCTTTTAACCATGTTTCATTAAGAAGACACACATCTACGTTATTTTTAAGCAATGAAGATTTAAGTAAAGCCTTTTTATTATTGACACTCTGAATATTATGTTGCATTATTTTTAAGATATCCATTATTTAGAAAGATTTTGCATTAAAATGTCTTTAATGTGTGCAGTTGTGTTAATTTTATTTGAATTTCCTAGCATAACTAAGGTTTTTATAATTTTCTGTAAGAATAGCTCGTCATTTACAAGGTGATCATACATGGTAGGGATCGGTGTAGCTTGAGCTGTCGCTTTATTTGTTGATTCATGTGGGCATTCCTGAATGTTTTCAGTCTTCTTAGTTTGTGTCTTAGTCATAGATTTTGTTTTGGAAGAAAATGTCACTGGTTTGTCCTGTATTTTGGGTAGAGCAGGGAAATCTTTTGATGAGAGAACTGTGGAGTACATTCTGCTTATGTAATTTGATTCATGCCGTTTAATTTGTTCAAGTTTGATTGGGCAAAACTTTGAGATAGCTAAATGATCTCCACCACAATTACTACATTTCAGAATGTCAGATGTACATTCCTTGTAGCAATGTCCACCTGAGCATTTTGAACATACCTGCTCGTTCCTGCATATTTTTGCATTATGCCTAAACCTCATACATTTGAAGCATTGCATCAAAGGGGGTACATAGGTATACACTCGGTACCTCCAGCTATCCAAAAATACAAATTGGGGGAGGGAAGTCCCTACAAATGTCAGACTAACAGTGGTGAGGGGTACAATCTCACCATTTACTTTTTTGGTAAACCTTCGGACACCTACAATTTCCGAGTCTGCCATCAGTTTTTCGTACAATTCGACATTGCTGGTCTCCTTTGCGATAAATCGTATGGTCCCAATCCTTTCTACCGATGATACTGGTATGTAAGCACGCATGTTATGTTCCTTAAGACAACTATGGCTTAAGAAGTCATTCGCCGCTACCGCCTGCTTGAAAACTACCATAATTTTACTGGCATTTATTCGTCGTTTTTCTTTGATGCCTTTCACATTTTTGAAAATTTTCGACAAGTGTAAGGGGTTCTTGTTTCCAATTTTGTCATTAACTCCTTCAACATAAATCGGAAATTCCTCCTTATTACTGTTGTCAGGGTATGACCTTTTATACTCCGGTTTTATAAATGGTTTATACTTATCTTCATCGACCGGGGCTGGGGATGAAGATTGCTGCTCCCTTAATTTTCTTTTTTTCCCGCTTGTCCGCGGTGTTGACACAATCTCGTCGTCATCACCGTCGCTTTCCGCATCCATTTTTCCTCAACAGGCCAAGGATCACTTGGATTTACCAATAAAACAGAAATTATTAAAATTTTGTTTTAAAAAAGGCGCCCTTCCTCTTTCCCGCCAAAAAAGGAAGTCCTCAGATTAATAAATACAATCAGTGTTGCCAACCGGGTCTCGTCAAAAGTTGTCAGACAAAAAAAATTACCTTTTGGTGTAAAAAGCAACCTTTCCAACAAAATGGTAACTATAAACTAATAAGTACACATAATGCTTGAAATAACTTACACAAAACTGCAAAGTTCTATAGTCTCCGATATAAGTTTTATTTTACACTCTTTCTATGATTACTTGCTGATATTTCTATACACATGAAAATAAGGACATAAAATTTTACTTTAGGTAGGTATGAATTAGTGTATGAACGAAACGAAAACGATGCTGAGTTGACAGCATCGCAAAGTATAAGATGGTAAGAGCATTACGTTTCGTTTTACATAAGTTTCAAGTAAAAAAATAAATCCTACAGATAGCAAAAAATCAACTAAAGTAACCTTTTGAGTCGTGTAACCTAGATGGAACTTGACTTACCTAAAAGGTTACAAAAGTAACCTTCTGGCAACACTGAATACAATAGAATATACTACCTCTATGACAATAGATGAATTCTAACCGATACTCTATGATCCTAACTTAGCAAGAACCTACCTAATGTGTTCATACTCTCGCACACTAATCTTCAATGTGAGAATAGGAGACAAAGTTATGTTGTCAGTACGTCAATTCGGTTATCCAAAAAAATATCGGATGTCTCTAATTCAAAAACCATTTCGAGGAATAAGGTTTGTTAGCAGATTTAAAAAATATATGTATTTTTAAGAGTCGTATTTTGTTACATATACGAAAAAAACCCTATAACCTTTGTTTGATCTTTATGACGTCACAGAAATCGACAGTTCCATGCTAAAACCATGTACAGTAAATTTTTTTATCGCGAAATTAACGCAATAAAATGCGTGAAATAAAATGTATTTATTAAGCAAATGATCTACTATAACTTTGAGAGTGCTTTGGTAAAGTTACGTATTATAGTTATTTTATAACTTGACCTTAAAGTAGCTTACTCGTATTTTTGCACTTCTGTGTTTTGAATATGTCAATATGCCGAACTTGTGTTGCCAGATTTGTTAAAATTCCTATATTATTTCGTAGAAATGCAATTATCACTTATAAGTCATTAGTACAATCTAGGTATTAAAGCTAGAATAACCAAGAAAACGAAAAATTATACAAAATATAAAAAATTGCGGCAAGATCATCGGTGCCCCTGAGGTAAGTTCTAATGAAGAATCATGACAAACAAAAATTATATTCCTAATTAGAAAATTTGTGATGGCCACACCAAACCAATGCATCGCATCTGCTGTCACAGATTGTCACACTTGTTTCGTTGGTGGGTTCAGGTTGTTAGTTAGGTACTGTTTTTCGATTTGGTTTTCCGCTTCTTTCATGCTATTTACTGTGATTTTGACCCCGGACCTTTGATTGCCTCTGATACATACGACCCCTGCGCTTCACTGGACACCGTTACACATAGCCTACATGTTATAACTTCCGCCTTGCACCTGGATTTGTTTCGCAACCCGTTTTAGATTTTTCGAGAATATGGCCAATACATCTCCGCCTCCAGACGTGTCATTTGTTAGAGCTGACTCTCGGAACTTACCCAAAGTGGAGATGGTCATGATTCTCGAATATATGGCTGTCAATAACAACCATAACATTGCTGAAATTAGAGGGGCTAAGGTGTTGATGTAAGTATCTACCTCAGAACAATATTCTACTTTTGTTTACTATCTACTTATAAGATCAAACAAGATTTTTCAGCAACAGATTAATTTATTTCTTCTTTTCAAAATGATCTTTGAAGAATATTCTATCTATCTGACTTTTAGTGCAATACCATTACTATGTATGTAAGTACATCTGGAATGTTTTACAGGTCTTCACGCGATGCTTATGTAAATACAGCTGTCGGTTACGTAGAAGTCAAGAGAGAGACTGGCATCTGCAGTGTCAAGGCTAAAATTGTTCCAGAGCACAGAATCGGTAGCAAACTTTACAATGTCACTGCAAAAATTGAAGAGACACAAGACATTATAACTGAAGCAATCTGTAAAGACTGTGCAGCAGCAGCAGGTATTTTTAACTTTCTATACCAGGAGATACTCCACTATTACCATTTTCACATTATTAGTTATGTTAATAGTTGTTTTATTGTTTTTAGGTGGTTGCAAACATTCAATGCTATTACTATTTTGGCTGGAGAAGAGAAGTAGCGAGGCATCTACAACTTCAGTGCAATGTTATTGGGCGAAACCTAAGTTAAGCAGTGCCAGGTTTGAGCATATCCAAAGTAAGGCCATATTTAAAAACGCCAAAAAAATTAAATTGGATGACAAAGACCCTGATTTAATGTCTGACTTTAGAGAAGAATGTGAAAGAAGAATGATAAAAGATTCGCTTATAACATGCTTCAATAAGAATAAAGATGATGTAGTCAATATTTTCGATATGGTGATTAACTTTGTGGAGGAAGAAACACAGCATGAGTTCCAAAACTTTATGCAATATGCAAACATCAAAATTCATGAACAGTTAAAAGAGAACATTTCTCTGAAAACGCTGGATCAAGCCAATAATAAATTCTGGCACTATGTACGTCAGGGGAGACTAACTGCGTCCAAATTACATGAAGCTGCACATTGCACAACTGATGGAGTACTGGTGCAACAAATACTGGGTGGATACAAAATCCCAGAGACTGCCGCAATAAACAGAGGAAAAAGATTAGAAGCAGAAGTTATGAAGGAAATTGAAAAAAAATTAAAAACAAACATAAAGAAATGTGGGTTTCTCCTAATAAATCCAATTTTAGGAGCATCTCCGGATGGCTTAGGTACTGATTTTGTGGTTGAAGTTAAGTGCCCAATGACTAAAAAAACTTTCAATACATACATTAAAGATGGAAAAATTGCAAAAAAAATTGTTGCACAAATTTATTGCCAAATGTTGGCAGCAAATAAACCTAAAGGTTTATTTTGTGTTGCAGACCCAACATTTGAAGAAACTAAAAAGATTCACCTCCTTTGGGTGAAGTACAATCAAAGTGTCATGAATGAATTAATTGAAAAAGCTGCAAAATTTTGGGAAAAATACATCTACCCAAAGATTATTAGGAGTGTAAAAGAATAAATAAAAAATATGTTTATAATGAATGGTTTTTTATTATTTCACCTTGTAAATTTATCAATCCACAAGCTATTAACACAATTTCATCTAGGTAACCAACAAAACTGTAATGTACCACAGAATGAGGTTTTAACAGTTTGAACTCCCGTACACGTCTTATAATTCTTTCAATATGTATACGTAAACTTGCAATTGCTTTAGTTTGCAAAACTTGCTCTTTTGTGGGTTTTATTCCTGAAAAAACACTTGGAGGGCGAAGTATTTTAATGTTTTTGGTCGCTAAAGCAGCTTCTACTTCTTTAAACCCTCTATCAGCCATCACAACTGCATTGTGGGGTAGACAATCAATTAGTTTGCTTTTTTCAACTATGGCTTTGTCAGAGATTCTTCCTCCGTATCCCTCTGATATAAATGAAACTAAACCATTTGGGGTTGCACCAATTAAATATTTGACTGTATTACAGCTCTTGTATTGTGACCAGGTTTGTGCCTGTTTTACTGGATCATATGGTTTTTGTATTTCAATTTCAAAGCAGTCAATTATCAGTTGTACACTCGAATAATTAATTTTGAAAACTGAGGGAAGATTTTTCTTTATTTGTAACTTTGTTGGCAGATATACCAAATTTTGAAAAAAACTTGCGAGTACTTTTACACCCAACATGAACATAGCAGTAAGTTTTTGTTTGGACAATTGAAATTGGTCACACATTCTTTCATGTGTGTCATTTTGTTTTATTTTAAATAAAGTCACAATGATACAAAGGGCTGTTGTTTTCACAGTGGACTTCAGCAGAATAAAATTTATGATCCACCAGTATTGTAATGGTATTCCGAGGTACATTTTTGGTTTTTTATGTATTAAATCTAACATTTGATCCCTTACATGGTGCACTTTGTCTTCTTTAACTTCAGTTTCTGTTTCCATAGTAGATTCCGTGGATCCATAAAATGAAGGACTTGACCTCATTTCTTCTGTTGAAACCTCATTATCAGATAAAGAAACTGTTGCTACCTTAATTTTTCTGATTTTATAATTAGTCTGCTTGTCTACCATTTTCACCTCGCATTGTGTAGAAGAATCAATTCTCATAGGTATTGTAGAAGAGGATGTACTCGGCATCATGGAATAATCATGTTTTCTCTTCAGTGATACCTCCATCTTTACAGGGGCCAGTAGAAGTTTTGAGAGATTTGGTGCTTTTCTTATTAAAGTTGAAGTACTGCTGTTGTTATCAACATTCTCTTTGTTGTAGTTGCTTTGAAGTCGAATTTTAGCTGACATCTTCAGTAGTGGCTTATCCTTTAGTAGTTTCCACTTGTAATAATTTTCCAAATCTTCTTTGAGCTGTAAGTCAAAAATATTCTTTGTATATTTAATCCAATCCATCAGCCTATAATCGTCCACTGCCGGACATATGCCTCACTCAGGGCTCAACACTTCTTTCTTTTCTCAGTTATACTCATCCAGCCGTTACCAACAATCTGAGATCATCGCGCCAGTAAGCTGATGAGGTTTTAACCTGTGTTTACCAACAAGTGGTCTCCACTCTTAGACCCTTTTATCACCCGTTTATCAATTCTTCCATAGATTCGTCAAAGCCCACTGCAAATTCAGCTTGCTAATCTTATAGACTATGTCTTATCACTTCAATATACTCACATCAAGATGGTCTTCGCAACAAAACAAAATACTGGTTTTGGTATATTTTGCATTTGCTTGGACACACCATTCTTGCTTCAAAGACTCTCGTAGACGTATGAATACCTTCTCCGGAGTGCTTTGCTCATTGTTTGAGCATGTTGGCACAAAACACTCCATTTTCAAACGGATGGTCTACAAGGTTAAAAAGCCAAATTCAGATGGTAAGCAGATCTATCGGAATCCGTGAGAATAGCCGAGGTAATTAGGAGTGCAGTAAGTCGATCAGGGTCCGATATAATGGCAAAAAACGTAAAATATAAGCAAACAAAGAGAACGTAAGGGATTATAAGCAGCAAGAATAGAATCCAATGAACTATGAAGACTATGACACAGATTAGAAAGAAAAAAGACAAGACTATGAATGAAGTTGACAGATTTGACGTTTACAAAACTGACAGCTTCTTTTTTATTCTGGTGGGTATGGATTTGCTACTATTCAACCTGGGATGGTGACGTCACTTCCGATAAATACTAAAATATTAATATAATATTAACAAAAGCAAGGAAAAATATATTACTTAAAGTATATTTCTGAAATGGCCTATATTTTCTAAATAATATATAAAAACAAACACTTTTTTTATTTTTACCTACCCAATTACCAGCTTGTTACAACCCTACCTGTCAATTTTGTTATTTTTGTGGCGATAGCAAATCGTCGGCTAAAGTCGCAACCCTCTTAACTCCGTTGAACCAAACTTTACAGGAGGCACAAAAAAAACTTCACCACGGAAATATTATGTATGAAGGCTTGCTCTGATTTTGACTTTTATCGCCTAAAACATTTCCTTCGGTTTGGACCTGACAGCAGAAAAAAATTACTTGCAGTCAAATTGCCATCTTAAACAGTACTGAGCGGGGGGAATTACGTGGTCTGCGTTTAGAAAAATGGCGGCATGGAGTTCTGAGCTATTCTATTTTGCGTTATATATTTAAACGGTTTTTTTTAATTTCAGAGGTTTGCTATAAGATGCGTTCAGAAATTTACTTTCTAAAAAAAAAAAACATTTTGAAAAAAATGGAGATAACAGGTTTGCGACTTTAGCCGACGAAATACAAAATTTAATCGATATCGTTAGGTATGCCGCTGGAAAGAAAAATAAACTCGATCGCACTCTTTTATTATTGCTATATAGGTAGTTTTTTTGCAGTATGCCAAGGAACATGTAAAGTACGTCCTTGTCGTCTGTTACTCATCGAACCTAGAAGAATAGAATTCTAGGTCCATCGAGGAATAATTGTAGAAACGGCGGCCTAAAGTATGCAAGTCAAATTTTTATTAAAATATTATTCTATTCCATGTAAGCAATTAGAGAGGCAGTTTTCTTTATTTTTGTAAGAAAAAATGTTTGTTCATGTCATTGTTTCATGACAGCTCTCCGTTAATGTAATAAAGTTAATAAATATACATTCTGTGTACTAAGTATCGGGAATTTGCCAATAAAACAAAAAATACAAATTACTCATCTAAATTTATTTTATCGCCTTCAAAGTAGGCCCCATCGCTTGCAATACAACATCTCCACCGCTTCACCCAGTCTTCCATACATTTTTCATAGGCTATTTGCGGTATGGCCTTTAGCTCATTCAGCGAATTTTCTTTTATGGCTTCTATCGACTCAAAACGTTTTCCTCGAAGTGGTAATTTTAACATGGGAAATAAAAAAAAAAGTCAAACGGAGCCATATCAGGTGAATACGGTGCTTGGTCGAGAACTTTTGTTGAATTTTTCGCTAAAAACTCTTTCAGTATAATGGCTGTGTGTGATGGTGCATTATCATGGTGCAGCATCCATGAGTTGTGTTGCCACAAATCTGGACGTTTTCGGCGGATACTCTCACGCAAACGCTTCATGACGCCTAAATAATATTCTTTATTCCTCTGGAAGGAATTCGGAGTGAACCGTACCACGGTAGTAAAAAAAAACTGTCAGCATCACCTTGATTTTGGAGCGACTTTGCCGCGGTTTTTTGGGTTTCGGCTCGTTTTCGAGACGCCATTTTGAAGACTGTTGGCTTGTTTGCATGTCGTACTCATAAAACCCATGTCTCGTCGCCAGTTATTATACGTTTCATATAGGTCGGATCCGTAGAAGCTCGGGAAACCATGTCTTCAGCGACATGCTTTCGCTGCGCTTTTTGAACAAAATTGAGCTCTTTTGGAACTAGTCGAGCGGCGACGCGTTTCATGCCTAAAATGTCAATGAGAATGTTGTGGACGGACTTAAAAGATATGTTCACCTCACTAGCCAACTCTCTCAGACTCATACGTCGATTTTCGAGCACTAACTTCTTGATTCTGTCGATGTTTTCTTTGGTCATAGCGGTTGAAGGTCTACCAGAACGAGTCTACTACTACTTCTCGGCCTTCTTTAAAAGCCTTATACCATTCGTAACCCCTTGTTTTCGATTTACACGATTCGCCGTAGGTATTTCGCAACATTTTTAGTGATTCACCACATGAAATATAATTTGAAACACAAAATTTAAGGCACACTCTTTGTTCAACAATATTTTCCATTGTAAAAATCGCCGAGGACTCAAAACTATGACCAACAAAAAGTGTAGTTTAAAACAAATTAAATGACAGACCCCGTTCAAATTTTGCGCGCTAAATCAGTACAGTGCTACCAACATGCAGCAAAAAAATTAAAACGACCTCTTTTACGCGGGTCTTTTTATTGACATATTCCCGATACTTTTTACACAGATCTGCATACCATGCGAGAGGTCCCGGGTTCGAATCCCGGCTGGGGAAAAAAAACCCCAGGTCTTGGATGTTTACATGTTTGTGATGTCATTGTTTCTGGTTCCCACGACACAGGGTATCCTAGTGTGGGGCCAGAAGCAATGTATGTGCCAGTATGTAAATTTTTATGTTTATACTGAGTTTTCTTTCACTTCCTCAAAAAAATGTGTTTTGACTTGTGTGTTAGAGTCCGCCGACCATAGAATTATTATAACATATACAGGGAATGGAAACGTAAACATATATTATATTTTTAATTTATTCGTTCAATACAAAAGAAATGCCACACTTGTGGCATATCAACTAAAACCTAAGGAGGTTTCACTGCTTGGATAAGTTTTCATATTTATAAAAAATCCATTTTTGGCAGTGCATCAACAATGCGTAACGTAATCGCTTTGCGCAAACGGTTCTTTGCTAGAGCTCCAGTTCTGTAACTTGTTTTTGTAACTTATCCATTCGCTCCTCCATGCAATGATTGTATTTTGGCTTGCAGTCGTAGGGTCCATAAATTAATCCCAGTTGAAAAACGTAAAAGTTAAGCACAGCATTCTGTTGGCACCCTTCGGATAAAGGACCGTATCACCGTGCAAGTTATTTGTTGCATAGGCAGGAAAGAAGAACTATATAGTGCTGCTTTCTCGTGCAATGTTCAACATTGAATAGCTCTAAAAAAAAAATATTAAGTATTCTTAGTGTAAAGTGCTTACTTGTGAATTAAGTCATACATATAGTTTTGCAAGAAGTATGTCTGACAGATCACCACCACTTCTTTTTAATTAAGTAAATTTATTATGCGCATCGTATCTTTTTCTAATTTTATTGTGTCTATTAAAGATTGACGTCCACGTGACAAAAAATTTAAAACACGATTTCCAAAGAGGTTTATAATCCATAAAACGTTTTGGCAGAATATACAAAATTATTTTTCGCAGGCTGCAATATTGACAGAGAGCAAGAAGCGCGAATTATTTAAAATTATGTTAGCCGAGACATTTCGACTATTCGACTATTTCGAATTAGCATGCTGAAGTGGCAGTGGGCCGGCCATATCATCCGAAGAACTGATAACCGATGGGGTAGACGAGTTCTTGAGTGGAGACCGTGGATCGGTAAACGTAGTGTAGGACGTCCTCAGACTCGGTGGAGCGATGATCTTCGCAGGGCGGCTGGCAAGAGCTGGATGAGAATAGCCGAGAACCGTGCTCAGTGGCGTGCAATAGGAGAGGCCTATGTCCAGCAGTGGACAAGCATAGGCTGATGATGATGAGACATTTCGAAAAATATAAAAAAAAAACTCATCGAAAGTTGTTGAAAGACATTGACTATAATTGACACGTTTAAGCGTGCTTTTTTAGGTAACCCTCTATATGCTAGTCAAGCAGCACAATAATTTTAAGAAATACACATATATCGATATCGACATTTATTGATAAATATTGTCACATCACTACGGTATTAAAAAAAAATGTTTATTATTCATATTATCCTGGACGTCGAATTTTCGCAGTATCCATCTTTCTTGTCTAAATTTAATAACAAAAACAATTGAAAGTCGATATTAAAATGTTTCACATTTTTTAAAAAAAGAACATCATAGAAACCATTTGAAAAAAGTTTCATTCGAAAACCTCAAACCATGAAGATTCTATGTCAATTCAAAGAACCTATTGCAATAAAACGGCAATTTCATACTTTAACCCCTAATAGAATGCCTCCAAAGCCACATCCGGTAGCCAACTTGCAAGTCGGCTCTGGCCTATAATATAGGTCCGGAACTTGCCATATTATGGCAAGTTCCGGACCGGGTATCTGGGGACACGGCAGTGCCCCCGCCAAGTCGAGCGTCACGGCG
This sequence comes from Yponomeuta cagnagella, assembly GCA_947310995.1. Taxonomy (NCBI): domain Eukaryota; kingdom Metazoa; phylum Arthropoda; class Insecta; order Lepidoptera; family Yponomeutidae; genus Yponomeuta; species Yponomeuta cagnagella. The sequence goes on from OX371267.1 coordinate 18,053,623, forward strand.
GCCGTACCATACCATGCTTTTCTCGAAGCAGTTCAGGCCATTTTCGACCCCCTATGGCGCGAGACATACAGAAGGGATATGGGACGGGGGTGAGGAAAGGACGGAGCGCGGAAAAGTCGCCCTGAAGACTTTTCAGCGCACACAGATGGGACGGGGCGAGGACGCCCGACTTCACAGAACAAAGAGCAGTTTGTAGACTAACCACTGTTACAGAAGCTACACTCTCTTTATTTCTGTATTATACATTGAGTAGCTCTGACGAATCTCGCCAGATATACCAACAGGGTGTAACGTAATAGCTATCTACAGAAAAATTATTAACGTTTTGTAAAATGGATCAAAAAGTTTTTATTTCATGTTCTAATACAAAATCCTTTTACTTTTTATTTATTTAAATGAGTTGAGGTCAAAACTGTTGTCGCGGCATGTATAGTCCGCACAGATCTTTTTGGCGGTAACGTGAACATAGACATAGACTACTTTAGTAATTGACTAATAGTAATTTACTACGCATTACACTATGTCAATTAATCACACATACACTGTAAAGACAGTAGGTAAGCGATGCGCAAACGATCTGTAACTATGTTCACGTTACCGCCAAAAAGATCTGTGCGGACTTTACCCCTTAGTTTTTTAATAGTGGAACAGTCGACAGCACATTAACATTTACATTTCAGTTGCAGTCGCCCCTAATGCAATGAAGTAGCGTGCATACATGTAAAGGATGACGTGCTGTCGACTTTTGTTACAGTAACAAAAATGTAAAAGTTGACCTGCTGTCAACTGTACCAACCTTGTGGCAAAATGAACTCGCTCACTTTCTACCAACTGGTAACTTCTTTTACAGTCGACAGAACGTCAACCTTTACACACGTGCCCTCTAGTCAGTTACGTGAGTATGATATTTTAGTATGTTTTGGATATATTTGTTCCATGACTCTCTTTATCAATGTCTGAAAATTCATAAAAAAATTTAGTTGTGAAAAACAATATTTTAATGTCGTCACTGTTACTATGAAGGTAACTGCCCCCGGTTTCATTGATCTTGTCACATCTGTTTTTTAATATATGAAAGGAACGGCATATCTATGAGTTACGCTACTGCTACTAAAAACTGAAAATTGCTACCTTTAAATCATGGGGTGGTAAATCTATGGGTGGTAGTGACTGCTGTTATGTAGCGGTAGTGACTCTAGGAACATTTTCTTAAATATTTTGCGATTCTCGGGTTGAAACTTTCCAAGAGCTTCTAATACGAAATAATGGAAAAAAATGTATTATTTGTGTGTTATAAATTATGTTAAACAAACTACTGAGTTTTTTTTTTTTTTTTTTAGTAATTGTAGCTAATTGCAGTAATGACAGATTTGTTATTTACCTTGCCTGAAGAATGTGTCTGACAGTCTGACTCTCGGAACTAAGACGGAGTTTACACGTTCAGTCTGGCGTCAGTTCAGTCCGTGACCTTGATCAAGCTCGGATTGACGCCAGACTGATGTAGCTAGGCGAGGTATTACACGGTCACTCAAGAGCTCAAGACGGATGGATTTTGCATCAGCCCGAACGAACACCAATACGACAGCACCAAGCACAGACATTTATCTGTGATTAAAAAAAAAAACCTGTGTTGCAATAATAATAGCTACGGCAATGAAAAAACGCCATAAGAGGATGTGGCGTAAACATAATGGTTGTTAAAAAGAGAATCCTCCTCCATGCTGCCTCAAGATTACAGTATGCTGCCTAAAGTGCCTGAGTGTTGACCTAGCATTGACTGGCGTTGACTGATGCGAGACTGATAAAACATTCAGACGATGAGGCTGCCGCCAGTCTAACCGTGATTGACGAAATTTATCAAAATATTCGAATATCCGTCAGTCTGGTCCATCAATCCATTGAATAGACAATCAGTCTGCCGTTAGTCTAACCAGACTGATGGAATTGACTGACGCCAGACTGAACGTGTAAACTGGTTATATTCTCTTTGGTTAAATTCCGTCTAAAAGACTACCCACTTTTGCGCACAGAACACATAGGTACTCGCTGGACGAATGGCAGCTCGCCGAACCACAGAGTACCTATTTCGTTTAGTGCGTTCCGTTCATCACAATTCGTTTTTGTATGATGATTTCGGTACTGACAGATTTTTATCGCATACCAAGTTACATCCAAAATAACGTTGTTATGATGTATAAATATTGTGTTGAAAGTATGTTTCGGTATCTTTAATGTATGCTTCTTGTGTTTACATTAATATAAATTAGATTTGCAAAGTATTTTTATTTAAACACTGCGTCAAAGTTAAAAAAATCAATTTGTTACACTCTTTCTTCCACAAAATGGCTTTTTTGTCTAGTTTACGGTAAATTGATGCTATGAAATTGACAGTATCATACTGTAACTGTTAACTGCTAACTCACTAAAAAGCGTGTTATCAGAGAAATAAGTTATACGTGTTTTTTGCCCCTACAAATAAAATAGCCAGTAGCGCGTTCGACGTACAGCATAGGTACGTACCTACCGCCGAAGCCTTGCTGTTGCTTGCTAAATAATTTGTTAAAATACGAAAATTAAAATATAAACATAGTTATTTCTTAACGAAATCTTTTTAAAACTTATATAATGTAGATCAAAATTGGCTCGCTCTCTAATATACAGTATGTTTCAACGACTATCATACAATAAATTGCGAATTGGTCATTCGAAAAAAAAAAAATAGGTAGGTACCTACATTTTTCCTCTTTAATAATTATCATACAGATGCCGAGAAAGAGGCGATTAGGTACTGTCTAGATAGGAGATCATATAGGTAGGTGATTAAGGGCGACTTGCACCACTTTCTTACATGCGGCTTATGCAGCATTTAACTAAAATTCTTCATACAAAAGTAGATTTAAGTGGCGACATGAGTGAGATTTAAGAAGTCGTGCGAATCGGCCTTAGAAAAAGATAGTGCTTAAAATTAATGGGATAACAAAGGAACGGAATAATATGGCGAAACTATTAAGTTCCTTGTTGACCACGGAACCCATAAAAAAGTACTTAGGAGTTGGAAATTAAACTTTTATTTATATATAACTAAAAGAACAGCCCATTTAATAAAAATACTTACAGATTGTAGTTCCGTCATAAACTGTTCTACCTATTTATTTTATTTTTATTTAGGTACATAAATATTGTCACATAAAAGTAAAATTAAAAACTAAGTGTTACTATCAAACCTCTTCTAGCATTCTACTTCTGATGAACCAAAAACATCTCAAAGGGCTAAGTTAATTTCTAACTGTCAATCAGACGCCACTTTAATATTTAGTGGCCAGTTATAATTAAAAACCTATGCAAAAAGTTTTATTAACTCCTGAACTGCCCTCGCGGAATGGAACGTATAGGTGGCCCATACTAAGTTGGACACAGATCTGTGTCGCGGCAGACGAGTGGTTAATCCACTTTGAAATCCGATTCCCCTAATTATTGTTTTGAGCAGTATATGTGAAGTCACGAGTAAACGAAGGTTTCCACCAACACAGGCTTGACCTAGCGTGGCGCCCACAGTAAACTGTCTGTGTATGTAACCATTTTTTATTAGATAACTTTTTACTTTTACTCTAAACATATTTTTGATAAATAATTAGTAAGTATCGATTAATATAATTTCATTATAAGCTGAAAAACAAAGTTTCTTAAAATAAACTCTTAGAAGTCGAAATAGTGTTCGATGAAGAATTCACGTGATAAAGCCTGTCACACACTAGACGGTCCAGATGTAGCGAAGAACTCAACAACCCACCCAGTACCAGAATTACTCTCTCTAGTTTTGTAGACGATCTTAATATAATTCGACTTATGCTCAAAATCAGCTGGATCCTCATCACACAAGGTGTTCAAAACTTTCCCCTCCCTGTCAACTAGCTGTACATAGTTGTAGTCACACACGGGTCCTAGATCGAATGCCAGGAAATAAAGAGTCACTGCCGTCCCCGGCGGAGTCTCCAGCTCCCATTCGCACGTCGATATTTTACGATACGTTTCTGGGTACATAGGACTGGTCACTTTTCCAAGTACATTGTGCAGTTTGCCACCACAGCCTCGTCCCTTGTCCGTGGTCACGTAGTTCAAGTCAAAAGTCACTTGGGCTCTTTCCTCGCCTATATTGTGAAACAGCATGTACCTCCCTGTCGAGAACAACGCCACATTGTCCTCGGACGATGAATCGAACCTCGAAAGTTTGCTAGACGCTGTAGTGTTGCCATCGAAAACGTCTAGGTAGGAGTTAAAATCTGAAGACCAATAGTTTTCATTTATTTCTATGAAATAGACGGAAATAGTATGGTTCTCAGGTGCAGTTATGAGAGTGAAGCATTCACTGGAAGAATTGTCTCCGTCGAAGAGCGAAAAGACTCGAATTCTACCTTGCACCTCAGTGTAGTTGCTTGGACAGAAGTTAGAGTAGCTTACTTCGATATCAAAGCCTCTGTGTTTGCTTGAATCCGGGGACGTCTGCACATTGATCTGAATGTCATTTGTTGTATATAAGTCAATGACCTTCTTATTGCCACAAAAAACGTACTGCTGTGGGGCTTTTAGCGCACTAATCCTCGATCTTCCTTGATCTTCTCTTAAGAAATCACCTTCCAAATGTAATTCGAAAGATGGTCCTACCGTAGCAATAGAGTTTTCAGAATAGCTTGAAATTACCAATCTACTTTTCTCGCACATATTGCGGTCTATTTCGGCTTCTTCCAAGTCAAGACTGTTTATTCTGATATGGGTTCCGTAATAATCGTTGAGTGAAGTGAACGTGTAGACACAGTGTAAGCCCGGAGGTATAGCTCCCCTGTCGTATCCCGGTGACTTCAAATGCTGTACATCAGCGCGCACTGTATAACTTTCCCGACCGCATAAGGACTCACGAACCGTCAGTGTAGCTTCAAAACCAGTGCTTTCTATTTCACCATCTGTTGATAGTCTCAGACTCAAGAGGTTTAGAGAAGATACAAGTTTAGGCGGTAAAGTGTGACCACAGTAGGTCCCTATAACAAGACTGTCAGGGTTCAGGCCATCTCTGACTTCTACTAAGTCGCATTTGCACTTGCTATAGCCCAAAGCTGTTTGATTGACGTCTCTGCAAGGAGATATGTGGAAAGATGTGAATTCAATTTCTATGACCCTACCCGCAGCAGTTTTGATATTCCATTGGCAGTCTAAAAATCTGTCGTATGTAATGTTATGGCCGATCAATGGAGATTTTATTGTACGAGTAGTTGTTGACGTCATGTCAATCGTCCCACCGCATCCAACAGATTCATCGTATGTGAATAATATTTTCGCTTTAAAACCACTGTAATTCAAAGCAAAATCGCTGACAAATTGTATCAGCATTTTATTTCCGGTGCTTCTTACCGTCGTAGTTGCAGAAATATGACCGTACAATAATGCGATCCGATTTTCTTCGTCGATTTTCAGTCCGTTGAATACAGATACAAAATCGGTATTAGAAGTGTGTTCCAAATCAATGAAAACGAACTGTGCGACCACAACTTTGTTTGGAGGCGCTTCAATAAACCACGTGCAATTCTGATTAGCATCATATTCTTTATCTCCATCCATATCACCTGATGAAATAATCGTAGGCTCACTAATTTGACGGCCACAATTGTACACTTGATATGATATTTTATATCCTCTTCTCTGCAAATACGAGTCTGATTGAAAAGATATTGTAACTTGATCTTTATATAATTCTGGCTCTGTTGGTTTTTCCTTACCACAATATATTTGAACATAGCTACCTTGGGCATGTTGTACTCCGACTATAGTCAAATTATCATTATTGCACCGTGGGTATGGCCCTTCTAACTCGAAATCTACAAATTTAATAATTATAGTTTTATCAGGAGCGTTGATCTCATAGACACATTGCTTTTTTGGGGAATACGTGAAAGGATATCCATCACTGATCAGAAACTTTTCTTCATCTGTAGCAATTAGTTTGCCTCCGCATATTGGAGTCCATATGGCTTTAAAACCATCCATATTAATGTCGCCATCGGTTCGTAAAACGACTTTCATTTTATTGTTTGTAGAGTTGTACACTGGTGGTATTTCCCGCCCACACAGTCTAACCATCTCAACATAGTCACTCTCTACCCAATCGTAAATTATTACAACGTCTTTAGTGCAATTTGGCATTTTTTCAATAACAAAGCGGTCAATAAACGATAGGGACACTCGGTTGCCCACATTGGCGAGTATTTCCCAAACGCATTCTTCATTTTTATAATAATGTTTCGGAAAATTAGGCGTCATAAACATGTTTCGATACTCTGTCAAGAGACCGCCACATTCTGTGTTCACAGTATTTACAATTAGTTTTAAATTACTGCTGTGATGTTTTGTATGGAATTCAACGTTAATATTTCTATAATCCATTGTGACATTGCGTTGAGAAATTCTGTCTTTACAATAATTGAAAAGGGGCGAAGACATGCTTTGAAAGTCTCCTCGCATTATCTGTACGAATTCTTGGTTACAGTCTAATCTAAAGTCTCCTATTAACTGAAACTGCACTCTTTCATCATAGGGAATAGTTACAGTCCAAGCGCAATCCAGTGGAATACCAGTAAAATTACCTGGAATGTCTAGGATGTCAATAGGTGACTTCCCAACTCGAATAATTCCACCACAGGGCTGGGATCTCCACTTTAAATTAAAATCAAGCTGCAATGAATTTTGAATGTATTTGACAATGACACTAGTCGTTGGTAATCTTAAAGTCACATTTGATGTACTGCAGAACTTCTTAATTAATGTTAATCCATCGGATACTTTTAACGAAAGTTCTGAGTCACCATAGTAGCAACGGGTTCTATTAATCTGCGAATGGATTGATGCTGTGATCAAGAGCGTATTGCGATCTCGTTGGTTTTCTAAGCTGTTGCTTTCGATAGTCCATTCACAATAGGCAGATAAAAGGTCTAGATTAGGTGACGACACTTCCCCAGAAATGCCCGCAAGAGTACCCCCACACAACGCAGGTTGGTTTGTCGTGAATTTAGCCTTGAAGCGTTTTTCTGATGCATCTGTCAATGATGTACTCCATAAGTATATACCCATTTTAAAACCAGTAGACTCATATATATTACCCGAAGTAATATTTATACGCGACCTGAAGTTTACGTCATTGTACACTCCGATCCTATTACGATCAACGCCAAATTCAATAATTTCTAAACGAATTCTTCTTGATTTATTTGGAGCAGTAATAATCCATTGACAAAAAGGTGAATGGAGTGAATAAGTAGGTGTCATTATGAAGCCTTCAGACTCTTTAATATTTCCTCCGCACAATTTCCGCGTCGTGTTGAAAGTGAACCGAAAACCTTTGTAATTTTCATGCGGCGACCATTCGCTTACCTTTCCTATGTGTAATTTTATAGTAACTTCGTTCATATTGCTTTGAAATACTTTTCCAGTTTCTTTTTGGTCTCCATCATCGCAGAAAGTCTTAAGAATTACTTGGGTTTCATTTACTTTTAACGTTTCTTCAATTGTTATTTTATTACCACACTTCGCTACTGATGGTGGTAAGCTTATGTCCTGTACCATAATGTTGTATATTTGATTAGCTGATCCCATGAGTTTCCATTCACAAACAGAACCAATTGGTAAAACCGGCGTATTGGGATATCCTGGGGATTGGATTTCTCCATAGTTACTTATTATAGTGCCTCCACAAGTGTCGATTGATATATTCGCCTTGAATCCGTTGCGAGGCTCTGCTAGCTGAGTCATGTATTTGATATAAAGGGTGTTACTACTAGTCTTGATGGTTCCGGGCTTGGATTTACAGTATCGTCCTTTGAGAGCAGAATATTCTGAAAAGCCATCGCGGATTTCTATGCCTTCTTGTACACACTCTACAGATGTATCTAAATCAAATCTCTCTATGAAATCGATCCTCATAATCTCACCTGGCGGTGCTGTAAATTGCCAAACGCACTCTGTATAAGGTGTAGGAATAGACGGATAATTTGGTGAACTGATTACTTCCCAAGTGTGGTCGACTGCTAATAATGACGTTCCCCCACATTCTATGTTTTTCTCTTCGTAACGCAACCTAAAGTTTTGGAATTTAGTAGTATGGATTGTGTATGAAACGAATAAAGTGTTACTGGAGGTTGTTATTCCTTTACGTTTTTCGCTGTCGTAGCCGCAGTATCTCCCGGTTTCTAATAAAGGAGATTCGACCGATTCACCATTGCGCAACACCACAGAGTTAGTGCAGCTATCACCTGTATTGGTGATATTGAAATGCTCGAATTCAAGACTTATCGTGCGTCCAGGTCGTACTTTTAGAGACCACTCGCATTTCATTCCCAATATAGTTTGTAACGAGCCTTTCGCGTCCGACCAAGAAGGTGATACTACGCCAGATGTGCCAGATAGGTGACCGCCACAATTTGATTCGACATGAGCCAAGAAACCTTTATTTACTATAGAAACATCCGATACAAATTCAACTTTCAAGTAACTACTGGAAACCAAGATAGAGTCTAAGTATTTCGATGTACAAATAGGGCCTGCGATTTTTTTCCAATCTTCCACGCCAGTATCGGACGAGTAAAGATTTATGTAGTCGGCAAAGCAGTTCTTGTGTTCTTCTAAAACAATGTCATCTAGCGTGAATGTTAAATGTCGTCCTTGGCTGGCTCGGAACAGCCACTCACAGTGTCTGTTAGTGTCGTAGGGCTGGGGATAGTTTGGAGACTTGACTGTGACTCTTTGGCCGACTTCCACCTTCTGAGTAGTGTTACCGCCGCAATTTACCCTGTCTTCATCAGAATCAATGGTTTGAATTGTGTCTGTTGTGGACCATCGCAAAGAAAATAAAGATCCAGGATTAGTGTCATCAAGCCTCAGTTTTAAATAAACTACATTTGAGGAGCTGCGATAACTTTCTACATCTCCAGAGCGCACTACACCACATAGTTGTTTCAAAGGCGATGCTTCGTCGTTGTACCCATCATAAATAGTCAAATAGTTGTAGCAAATTGAACCTGCCACAGGAATCTCTAGACGTTTAATAAATATAACGATCCGTTCAGGGTGATTACTTGAGATTCTCCAAGTGTATTCACCAGAACCTTGGTATCGGTGGGGATACAATGGTGAGGCGATCTGCCCACTCGATATTCCTGTAATGTCGTTACCATGTATGAACCCATAGTGTAAGAGGAAGCCAGATCTAGTTTGCGTATTGTCACTGTGAAACTTTATAAACATTTTGGAAGCCACAGTCGTATTTGTCGGTATTTCATTACCACAATAGACGCCTAATATACGACCAGCTCCATCGTTTTCCCGAATTTCTAAATAGTCTTGATTACAGTTATCAGAATATCCTAAGTCCAATTTCTCAAACATTATGTACACTCTATTACCAGGTGCGGTGCTCAACGTCCATTCACAGTTGGAATATGCAGGGTACGACAACGGATAGTTTGGTGACGCGATAGTACCTTCTTCTGATGTAAGTGTACCTCCGCAAGCCGAATCTACATTCGTGTATGCGGCCTGGAACTGTCCGGCAATGGGGCCGCTGTAGGAGCCAAACTGAACTGTGATAGTATTGCCGCGACTAACAATTGTCGGGGGTGCCTTGCGTCCACAATATTCATCAATCAAGGGCGCACTCGCATCATTTCCATCTAAAACACGCAAAAACGAAGAAGGGCATGCTCTGTTTGTCACAATATCATAATTTTTCGGCAAAGACAAATGTGTTACTGTTAATGACACCTTTTGACTAAGCTCTGGAGCCACTACAGTCCAAGTACAGTTGGTACTAGATTGTACGCCGTCACTTGATAGTATATCTGGGCCACCATAGCTGTGCGCTTTTAATACTCCACCACAAATGGCGCTAAAGTTAGCTTTAAACCCTTTAGCTGTTCCAGAACTATCTGTTACAAATTGTATAGTAATAGAATTTGACTTGCTTATGTATTTAGAAGTCTTGGAAGCGGGACATATGATTTGGGTGTAGTTATCAAACATATTTGCACCATCGTATATTCTAATGACATCGCCACAAGATTGATCGTCAGACCCATATAAGTCAAAGTCAATAATGTTAAATTGGATTCTATTGTGTTCCGGGACAGTTACGTACCAATCGCACTCTAGGTTATTATCATAGTTTTGCGGATAATGACGAGAAGTAATAATGCCGGAACGCGCTTGTATCATGCCACCACAGCCGGTTCGAGACGAATCGTATCTCGCGTTAAAATTAACATCTCGCAAGTCGGAATGTTTTACAAACCTAAGAAGCATAAAGTTAGTGGTTGACACTGCGGTGGACACATCCCTGTGGCAAATTTTTGTAAGTAATGGCGCAGTGACATCTCGGCCCCCGTAGACTTCGATAGCATCGCTGGTACAATTGAGTGAGTCCATCATATAGACGTTGGTAAAAGTGATGGAGACAGCGGTTCCTGGTTTTGTTTGAATTAACCATTCACACTCTATCGGTGACGTAGAGGTTATTAACTTTCCCAATGAGATAGTACCATAAGGTCTCTGCAGGTGACCTCCACAGCCTTGTCGCACCCACTCCAAGCGAAAACCAGTTTTTGGGGAGTAAGCGTTAGTTACAAACACGATTTCCAGAGAATTACTCTTGCTGCTAAATTTTGGAGGAAGTATGGATCCACAATATTTTGTTGGATTACTGCTTTGAGACGGTTCCTTAAGTTGCAAATAATCTACAGCGCAATCTGCAAGCCACGGGTAGCGAATTGTAGGCAAACTAATGTGTTCTAGATCAAAATAAGATCCACGGTACGGCATGAAAGCTGATTGAAAACTTGGTCGATAGGCTATGTTGAAAGCTTTGAATATGTCCATATGATTAAATGTGACGTTTATAGTATTGCCAACGGGAACATTAATAGTCCATTTGCAGCGTAAGTTCCGTGCATAGTTGTTGGGATAATCAGGACTCTCAATGACGCCGTTTATACCCGTAATATTGGTCTCACACAACGTATGGTACATAAGCATAAATCCTTTACCACTTATTGCAAAGTCTGACCGGAATTTTATGAAAGCATAGTTGGTTGTGGTTTCGATGTTAACAGTTTGAATAGTCGTGGAACAGAATCTGCCCAAGCTTCGTGCATTGTTATCGCGGCCATCGTAAATTTCGACATAGTCATCAGTACAAGCTGTTGTTCTTTCTAGATCTAAATCATTGAAGTTTATTCTTAAGCGAGATCCGTGACTAGTTACAATTTTGTAGAAACATTCAGCGTTTTCATGATAATTGAGTGGGTAATTAGGAGAGGATATTGTCCCCGTGGATGCGGATAATGTTCCACCACATCCGGTGATAGTTCCATCCCATTCAAGTTGAAATCCGAGACCAGCCAAGTAAAAGTCTGAATGAAAACGCAGAAATAATGAGTGTCCCATCGAAGTTATGTACCTCGGAATAGTTGAGCCACAATAGGAGCCTATCAATGGCGCGTTAATCGAAGCACCATTTCGTATTTCTAAATAATCTCCTAGAGTACATTTAAAATTATATTGCGGCTTTTCTAGATCAAATTGAGATATGTTGAGTTTAATTTGCTGACCGGCAGGCACCGTGATCACCCATGAGCAGTCACGGTTGGGCGGGTAACGATTCGGCCACCCTGGAGAATTTATGCCCCCATGGGTTCTAAAATAATTCCCTCCGCAGTGTGTATTATCGTCCAGGAATGTATATGACATAGAAAAACCAGTAAGTCGTAAGCTTTGGTCAGATACAAAGCTGACTTTGAGCCTGTTGGTCGGAGTGGTTAAACTAGGTGGTGTGTTATGACCACAGAATCTCGGCAATGTTTCTTCTTTACCAGCTTCATCAATTTCAGTAAGCTCCAAATAATCATTACACGGAGGGCCTTCTAAATCGAATCTGTTCCATGTAATTCTGATATGTTGTCCTTCAGGAGCGACCAAGAGCCATGTGCAATTTTGATTATCTTCGTACTTGGTGGTGGATCCCGAGGGCATATTGATGAGCCCAATAGTGTCTTTATATATGCCTCCACACTTTGTGTTGATCGAGGTGTAGTTGGCGTAGAACCCGGCCCCAGATACAGTCATGTCCGAGGTGAATTTTAGGTACATATAGTTGTGCGTTGAAGTTTGTATAGGAGGTGTCTCTGCCCCACAATAAGTTCCCATCTTGGGGGCCTTTTGGTCAAACCCATCTCGGATTTCCACATTATCGTATTTGCAATTAAAGTAATTATTATCTTCAATGTCAAAATCTTGAAAGACTAATTGAATTGCTTTACCAGGTGATGTTTTGATGATGTATTCACAAGCTTTGTTCGCCGTGTAGTTGAATGGATAGCCAGGCGATTTGATTATCCCACTATCACCTTCGATAATTTGCTGACAAACTGACTCATAAGTAATTCTGAAGCCATCAGACGACGAACTGCGGTCACTTTTGAATTTGAAGAACAGTGTATTTGAGGACGAGACATACGTTTTAACGTATGTGGTACCGCAGAATCTGCCAACCAGCTTTGAATCTGCTGACGGCCCGTCGTATATTTTGAGATAGTCGTATTTGCACTTTAAAGATGACTCCAGTTTGAACGATTTGATATTAATGCGAATTCTAATATCGCGGGGCATTTTGATTTCGTACTCGCATATAATGTTATTTAAATATTTGCCGTCGTAATTTGGCGATGAGAACTCTCCTTTTTCTGCGGTGAAGAGACCGCCGCACCCTGGTGTACCGGGAACGGTAGCGTATGATATTTGAAAACCTTTTCCAGAGCCGGTTGCATCGGAGTGGAAATGGACCAGCATAATTGATCCAGATGACTGTATGGGGGCGGGATACGTAGAATTACAGTACTTGTTAATGAGTGGGTCAGAGGTACTCGAGCCATCGTATAAAGCTAAGTAGTCGAAGCTGCAATTGTTATGTGCTTCGATATCAAGCTCGTAGAAGTGGAGTTGTATACGTTTGCCGAACGCTGCAGCAATTTTCCAATAACAGTCACGGTTAGGTGGATACTTCCCGGGGGAACCTGGCGAGCTAATACGACCGTGATCTACGGTGCCCAGTGCGCCTCCACAGACAGGATTTACTGTAGTCCAATGCAGTGCGAAGCCGCTCTTGGCTACATTGTGGTCTGAGCGGAACCAAAAGTACATGAAATTGTGACTGGATATTATATTACCCCCTTTTGGTGGTGTGACTCCACAAAATCTACCTATAAGCTGAGTCGCTGAGCTGCGACCATCGTGGATTTGTAAGAAATCAAACTGGCATTCTGGGTTAAATTCTATGTCGAACTTACTAAATGTTACATTGATAACTTTATCCGGCGTGGTCATAATGACCCAAGCGCATCTAACATTATGGTTATAAGAGGAATTAGTAAGAGGATACACGATACTACCTTCCTGAGCTTCTAGGACGCCCCCGCAAGTTTTCGCTGGCGTTTGGCAGAAGTCTCCCGTGAACTGTGCGGTGCATTCACACCGGTATCCTCGAGATTTGGTGTCGTCTTCCTTGCACAGACCGCCGTTACGACAGGGGTTGCTTGAGCAAGAGTTGACTTGTACATCGCAGTGGGCTCCACCATAACCCTTCGCACAGATGCAAGTATAGCCGCCAGCTAGCGGATGGCACCGGCCGTGGATGCCGCAAGGGTGATTCAAGCAGCTTTCAGTAGAGTTGTCTGTAGAGACGTAGCAACCGTTAAGGTCAATACCGTCTCCGTGCATTCCTTCTGGGCAAATACATTGAGCGATTTGTCCACCAAGTCCAGGGTTGTCGATGCACTGCGCAGAGGGGTGACAGCCACCGCTGTTGATGCTGCAGGAGCCCCGGAACGTGCATGAGGTGCCATCGCCCACGTAACCGGGCGGGCAGGGGCCACATACACGGGAGCCGATGGTGTTGTGACAGCTGACCATGGGACTGGTGCTGCACCCTCCGTTTATCGTCTTTTGACATTCGTCTATATCTGAGCACGTGTAACCATCTCCTTCGTAGCCCGTGGGGCAGGGGCCGCAGCGGAATGATCCTGGCAAGTTGACACACGATACTTTAGGATTTACCGAGCAGTGCGGTCCGCGGCTGGACTCGCACTCGTTGACGTCTGTCGTGCAAGCGACGCTGGTGCCGTTGTTCGTCCAGCCGGGCTCGCAGAGGCACTTAATGCCTTCTCCCGTGGTAACTGGTATGCAAATGCCGTGGCCACACATTTCATAGTCTCCCCCGGAGCAGTCTTTGGCTTTTCGCGTGCAGTGTATTCCGAACCAGCCTGACTTGCAAAGGCACTCGTAGGAGCCTGGCTTGTTCATACAATTACCTCCATTTTGGCAGCCGAGGTCCGTGCCGGCGAAGTTGCGGCATTCGTTGACGTCGATGTCACAATTCTTGCCTTCCCAGCTGGGTGGGCAGAGGCAGTGGTAGTCGCTGATGAGGCTGAGACAAGTCCCTCCATGCTCGCATGGCCTCGTGATGCATTTGTCCTTTTCACCGTCCCTAGTTCGCCTCCGGAGGTTGTTGAGCGTCGAAGTCATGCGATTAATTTTCATCTGCACGTAAGTCAGATTTTGAGTACCGATTTCTTGTTCAAGTACACTGATGTTGTATTCCAGCCTGGATACCCTTTGTACGACACTGTCGAAATCTTGACTGCTGATATCCTGATTACTGGAATCACCACTGGAAGGTACGTAGCCCGGGCTAGGCCGAGTAGTGTTTATCCTAAGAATGTTAATATCCCCAATAAACACAGCTGATTGGGGCCCATTAGGTCGGATGTAAATGTTTTTCCCGTAGGCTGATTCCAGTATGAGATCGCCATCTGATGTTAAGACTTTGGGCCTGTCCTCGTAAATTTCACAATCCAAATGTATGAGACTGAGAGTTACTAAAAACAGTTGCAGGAATAGTCTGGACATTGTCCATAGATCGCGCGGCCGGCGTGGCGGACGCATTCAAACTATTTAACATTAAAATCCCTGCCTCAAGGTGATATCCTGAGGGGCGTATTAAAACGCCCCAAAATGGTTTCGGATATCTCTATTCGATATTTTTGGTACGAAAGGGGCCATGTGCTTATTGCATCGATAAACAGGGTCCATTGAACAGCGGCCTTATCGGTAGGTATTTTATAGTCAGCACCTACATATTGAGCTTTCCACATGGCGAATGGGAATTCGTTAGCAATAACTTGAGGGAAATAGTCAAGCGTGTTAACCGCTAGACCAACGAGGCAATCAAGATTGATTGCTTTACACAACCAACAACTTCATCAAAGTAATTTTCAATCGAGTTTGTACGAAATTTTCGTTTTGTAAGTTGATCGACTATCAGCCCTTTCACGCCCACTGTAGGACATAGGTCTCGATAAAAGTTGTTCGTACTGATGAGTAGAAAGTACCCTGAGTCGGGCGTTACTTTACAAATCAACACCTTGTATGTGCTACTGTCCTGATTTTTTTCACTTTTTTACAAACAGCCGTTTATCTGGGAGAGGGGTACACTCAACTCTAACAAAAAACCGGCCAAGTGCGCGTCAGCGCGTGAAGGGCGCCAAACGGGACCCTATTACTAAGACTGCACTGTCCGTCTGCCTGTCTGTCTGTCTGTATTTCTGTTGCCGCTATAACAACAAATACTAAAAACAGAATAAAATAAATATTTAAAGGGGGAGCCCCCATACCCCATACACCAAACGTAATTTTTTTGCCGTTTTTTGCTCTGTATTAATAACGGAAACAGGTAGACGCTTGAAATATTCACAGAATATTTAGATCTATATTCGCTTATAAAAACAAATAATGAAATAAAAATAAAAATCAACAAACGTGGTTTTTTGCCATTTTTCTCGATCTTTGTGTCTAATGTTGTATAGATAATGGTGCGGAACCCTTCGTGCGCGAGTCCGACTCGCACATGGCCAGTTTTTTTTACGTATTAGGTATCAATATTTGGATGTTGGTAAATTTGGGTTTGAGGTTTGACAAATTCATGAAGACGTAATTTATTTTCAAACATTCCGTTTTTTTCTTGATTACGTATTGTTTCCCGTGTTCTCTTGTGATTTCAAAAATTTTGGCTAGTTTTTCGAGTCCACATGGGTATGCAACCTGTCAGAGTTTTCTATAGTTTAAATAAAAGATCTGTTTCCTTTTGTTTTGATAACAGAGTTTTTTATTGACATACATTTCATTAGAACCTTCGATTTATGGCCGACACAGACGTCGGCGTTAATATATGCGATGGCGAAGTTTTCCAATCGCATCCGTTTAGTTGAGACTTCATTAATACTTCAGAAAGGCCTATGCATAAGAAGCTTAAACATTAAATGCTAGCACCTGAAACTCCTTCATTTTTGAGATATTAATTGAAAATCCAAAATTTCTTATTTTTTTATGTAAATACCTAAGTAAGATTTTGACAATATAACGTTTCGGAACGGATGCCGCGTTTCGTTTCGCGTGTTAGGTGAACTTACTTCTGTCGATACTTTATTGCCTTACCCAAACTTTATTAATATTGAATATTGGTTTTAAGGATTATAAATACATTATTTGTTCCGTGTGGCGTCGGATTAAGAATAGCGTCACTCCATTTCCTTCCGTGGATTTCGTAGAAGGCGACTAAGGAAATCAATTACCAGGAAACGGGCAGCAGCGTCTTCCTGAGATTCTAACCGCATACTGCGATCGCCAACCCGCCTGCCAAGCGCGGCGATTATGGCAAAACCCCTTATGGTTATGAAAACCATTATTATTAAATGATGAAATACATTATTATTAAAATTTTTATCGTACCAGAAAAAATTGTCCGGCCTAATACTAGGTAAATAGTATTCTATTGTAGCCAACCCACAGCTCGAATTAAATTATAAAATGGTTCATCATCATCATCATTCAGCCACAAGAAGTCCACTGCTGGACAAAGGCCTCCTCCATGGATTTCCAAAATGACCGGTTGGAAGCGGCTTGCATCCAGCGTCTTCCTGCCACTTGGATGAGGTCATCTGTCCGTCTGGTGGCTGGTCGTCCTACGCTGCGCTTGCCGATATGAGGTCTCCATTCGAGAACTTTTCGGCCCCATCGGCCATCAGTTCTGCGTGCTATGTGCCTCGCCCACTGCCAGTTCAACTTAGGTAGGTACTAATCTGCTCGGCTATGTCGACGACTTTTGTTCGTCTACGGATCTCATAATTTCTGATTCGATCTCGTATAGAAATACCGAGCATGGCCCTTTCAATAGCTCGTTGCGTGACCTTGAGCTTTCTTATGAGGCCCATAGTGAGAGACTGGTAACACTGGTTGCATAATTTTGTCTTGAGCGATTGAGGTACGAAAAGACTCTTTTAAGTCCCGAATGCTGCCCAGCCGAGTGGGATTCGACGATTGACCTCTTTCACGAACTTGGACGGGCCTAGTTGGACTATTTGTCCTAAGTAGACGTATTCGTATACAACTTCATGAGTCGAGTTCCCCAATGTTATTGGGGTGGGCACAACACGGGCGTTCGACATCACCTTCGTTTTTTCCATGTTCATCTTAAAGCCCACCCGTTGGGAAACTCGACAGAGGTCCTCGAGCATTATGCCGAGGTCTTCCATCGTTACTGCCATGAACTACATATCGTCGGCAAATCGAAGGTGAGTGATGTACTCGCCATTGATATTGATGCCGCGTCCCTGCCATTCCAGAAGCTTAAAAGCATCTTCCAGCCCGTTCGTAAACAGTTTCGGAGAGATAAAGTCTCCCTGTCTCACGCCCCTTTTCAATAGAAATCTGCTCCTGTACTCATCCAAGTGGCAGGAAGGCGCTGGATGCAGGCCGCTTCCAACCGGTCTTTTTGGAAATCCATGGAGGAGGCCTATGCCCAGCAGTGGACCTCTTGTGGCTGAATGATGATGATGATGATGATGACTCGGACCGACATGGTGGCGTTGTTGTACAAGCACTTCAGCACTTCGATATACCGATAGTCAATACGGCAACGCTGGAGAGACTCGAGCACTGCCCATGTCTCGATCGAATCGAAGGCTTTCTCATAGTCCACAAACGCTAAGCATAATGGGAAATTATACTCCTCAGTCAGTCAATGGTTATAATGTCGTAATTAAATTATAAAATTTTTAATGAAAGTTATAGTTATAGTAACAATACCACTCGCTAACCGTGAAGGAAAACATCGTGAGGAAACCTGAGTGTCTGAGCTATTCACATACCTCAGCGCTTGAAATCGCCAATCCACGGTGGGCATGCGGGGTGATTAAGCCCATACTCTTTCTCTGAGAGAAGGCCTGTGCCCTACAGTGAATAAGTCCTAATGTATGTGATAATGTATTATCATAGTGTATTTTTACAAAATTTAAGCTACCTACAGAGTGACTTTGAATTCGTTCACCGTATTTTGAGGTAATGTGCTTTCCATTATAAAAAACAGTATTATTAATGACTAGCTGTAGCCCGCGACTTCGTTCGCGTGGTCATTTTGATGTGTATTTTCCGGGATAAAAAATAGCATATGTGCTAATCCAAACTATAATCTATCTCTGTGCAAAATTTCATCCGGATCCGTTCAGCCGTTTTTGCGTGAAAGAGTAACAAACATCCATCCATCCATACAAACTTTCGCGTTTATAATATTAGTAAGGATTCATCATTAATGGTAAAACATGTTTGTAAATACGAAGTTGTAGGTAGTACCTAATCGTTGATAAATGTTTTCTAATAAATATTTAAAATATGCACATGTAATGGCAATTAAATTGTATAATAAATTACCAAAGTATGTTCTGCAAGAAAAGGTATTTAACAGATTTGTAAATAAATTAAAAGATTATCTTATAAAAAAATGCTATTATAGTGTAAAAGACTTTATAGAAGAAAACCATTAGAGTTATTGTATTTAACAGTATTAGGGCTAAGTTAGATTAAGTTAGTTTGAGTTTTAGGCAACTGCCTACCTACTCATATTAGATGCGTCTAATATTACTTTTATTATAAAAACGTAAGACATTTAGTTCCTACTATGTTGCAGTGCCCTTACAGGGCTCATGTTGAGGACTATACTATTTATTTTAAGACCACATATGTACCACATGAAGCAATAAACGATTGAAATTGAAATTGAAATTGAAATAATATGTTAAATGCTTAAGAGTCTGACGTCCGATATGCGTAAACAATTTAAAAAACAATTGAGTCGGCCGGCGCCGACCATAAGACGCCCAAAACATACTTCTTTGAATGATTATTACTTTTTATCCTGATATTGTTTGTTTATGCTTAAGTGAAGTAATTTTGGGTAGCAAAAAAATTTGTCTTTGACGTATATTTTTTTTTCAAAACTGGCACCATGTTGTTAAATCATGGTTAGAATGTCCCCTTAAAATACGGTGAACGAATTCAAAGTCGCCCTGTAGAATAAGGTTTCTAGTAATAAACTGGTTGAAATTTTGTCAACATAATCTCAATTTAATTTTTCTCAAAAACTATTAGGTTTCAGCATCTCCCCTTCCCAGGGGGTCTTCCGCCCTCCCCCTATCATACCCGCCGCCAACCCTTAACTAAGCGGATGATATTGGAAATTCCAACCCATAGAGTACGTCAACAAATCGACCCTTGGGGAAGAAATTTAGTAAAAGCCATTTTATGAATTTTGCAGGAGAGCGAAAACAAAATAAATAAATAATAAAACATGCTTTATATATAATTATATTCTTTTTTTTGTTGCACTAACCCGTGCTGAGGACAATTTTAAAAACCTATTTAGAGGCTAAAAATTGCCCATTCAGAGCGCTGGCACGGTGAGCCAGAGGTCGCGGGTTCAAGTCCAGGCATGGGTGGAATTTTTAGCCTCTAAATAGGTTTTTAAAAATGCTTTATATATTTTATATTATTTTCTTTTAAGTGCCGTATTTATGCAATGATTACAGATATACTAAAAATATAACATATATAGTTTAGAAGTTAGCATGGCCTATACTACAAGAAAACCTGAATCCAATAATTTTTACAGCAAAATATGTACTAGCGATACTAATAAGTTGGATTGCAACCAATAAAATAACGCAGTATAAGCCATAATACAATGTACTATAATGTACTACATACTACAAAAAATTAGTAGCATCGGTGTCTTTTACAGCATATTTTAATAAAAAAATTGTAAAGCCTGTTGAAAAATCAAGGTAGTAAAAGCCATTTATTTGCGAATTTGAGGAAACGAAATATTATTATACAGATTGAAAGAGCTTGAAAAACTGAGTAAGACTGTTTATATTCTTTTTGTTGCACTAACCCGTGCAGAGGACAATTTTTAAAAACCTATTTGTAAGACTGTATTCAAAGTCCATTTTAACCAAAGATTGCTTTTACGACATTTCATCCTCAAGGGGTCGAAATGTAACGGGTTGTTGTGATGGTTTACGACCATATTGTGACATGTCAAAGTGACAGAATTTTTGTTGCATCTAAATAAAAAACTGATTTTACGTAGCCGTGATAGGTTTCCTTTTAAGTTCATTATAATTATGTGCTGCTACTCTGAATTTTTTCTCGTTTCTACAATCAACCGTTTAGACAGTAGTGGGGGGACGCCCTACTCGACAAAAATTTGCGCTTTAAGGCCGGGTTCTCAGAGCGCACGGATTTGTATGGGACATTGCGCTGCGCGAGCGACTAGCTGGGGGAAAAGTAGGCATTTTTGAAATTAGAGAAATACACGTCACTAACTCATTCAGTGACAGTAATTTTGGTATATTTTTTATTATCCAAAACTCAGTACAACTCAAATAAAACCATATCTAGTGATAATGATGATGACTTGTGTTCGCGATTTTGTTTGATGCTATAAAGTTTAGAAAGTTATAAAACAATGACCGACGGCCCTACATAGGACATTGCAAAGTATTATGTATTTTTTTCAGATTTTAAAAATAAACTAATGGAGATTCGTGTTAGACTATTTTTAAACAACCAATATAACGTTTTTTTTTGTGTCGCCTATCGAATGTTATGGGATAGACGATACAATATTTTTTTCCCTAATTTAGGTGTAGGGGAGGTACGCCAGCGAAAGGTCATTGGATGATTTTCGTTAGGTAATTTAAAAAATTGTAATGTAATCTTTAAGCGACTTCAAAAAAGTAGGACTTTTTCAATTCGGTATTTGACACGATCAACAATGAATTATTTCATATGCTCAATTAAAACAAAAATTACAAAATATCTCGGAAAATGTATCTCTTTTAGTCAATTACTAGTTATTACAATTTTTAAATAGATTAAACATAAAAAGAGTGCTCTGAAATGTGACGTCATAAGCCACTATTTTCATACAAAATTCCGTTTTAAAAGTAACTCATTTGATATTTTGTCAAACACCCAATTCGTCGCAATATGTCGATTACTCGAAGACGCCTGGGACCTATTTGGAAAATACTTTTTTTGTTTGAAAGGGACTTTACAGGTTGTCCCATAGTCATCATTCATCATGGCAGTCATGGCATTAAACAGTAGATTAATATTATTTAAAGGACGATTGTGACTAGTGTTCAACACATTAATGACTAATATTTTAAGTTGAAAACTCTGTTAATTAAGTTAAAACGTGTTTTGAAAAGAATAAATGTGGAGTTTCTTTGTTAGTTTCTTCTCCACATAATCCATTAATTGTGAAACTAACAACTTTGACGTTCATTAAGTAAACATTCTGTTTTTACAATGAATAAAAATATTTGAATTGAATTGAATTGAATTGAATTGAATCATCAAGTCAGGATCTGATGATGGGATCCCGGAGAAATCGAGGGAACTCTTAAAATTTTAAAGGCACACTTGAAGCGATGTGGGTGTTTTTTACAGTGACTAGTGTATTTGCTTTCTGAAAACACAATTTGGCGGAGACGTGGTGATATTCATAAAAAATTCGCGAAATTTTATTTTTAAATAAAAATAAAAACCGACTTCAAACACTACAGCACTAAAAACACAAAAATAACTTAAACAAACGTGACCTTTAAATTCGATGTAGGTATTAAACACTGCGTTTTGAAGTCGGTTTTTGTTTAAAACAAAATTAAATGTGAAAAACTACGAAAAATTTACTCAACTCTTAAAAACAAAGAGACGTTATTGGATTTTCTCAATTTTTATTAGGTACAGAAAACTTTCAAGTCTTCTGAGTATTGTTATTGATTGAAGTGAGTGTTAATTTGGTTTAGAAGTTCATTATGCCAGATCTGACTGAAATCCAAGAGCTGTCACTCTGCTTCAAGAGCGTCGAAATATGGAATATGTAGGAACTACGAGGGGCGGCTGGAAAGTTATCTACCTAACATAGAAAGAAAATACATAGGTAGTTAATTTTTTTTTATTTTTCAATGTAGTCCCCTGCAACTGTAATACACTTATTACATTTGTCAATAAGAGACATTAAACCGTCAAAAAAATATTTCTTGGATTGGTCGTCAAAATGATCAACCACAGCGGCCTTCATTTCCTCATCGGTCAAAAATCTCTTTCCCCTTAGACTTTTCTTCAAATTTCTAAAAAGGAAATAGTCGCAGGGGGCCAAATCAGGGCTGTAGGGTGGATGGTTTATTTCCGTGAAGCCGTTTTTGGCTAAGGCTGACCTTGCATGGACAGCTGTGTGGACCGGAGCATTGTCGTGCAAAATCAAAATTCCTTTACCGAGTTTGCCTCTTCGTTTTTCTTTAATGGCTTCTCGCAGTTGGTCAAGTAAACTGGCATAGTAAACGGCATTCATCGTAGTATTTTTTGGTAGATAATCTACCAATAGAATCCCTTCTACGTCCCAAAAAATTGTTGCCATAAGCTTGCCTGCTGATGGCCGAACCTTAAACTTACGCGGTGGCTTCTCCCCTTTAAATTTCCACTGCAATGACTCCTGTTTGCTTTCGGGGTCCCATTGGCGAATCCAGGTTTCGTCGCAGGTTACTATTCTGGATATAGTTTCCTCTTCTCTATCTATTACCAGGTCCAAAAATGCCTGACAACATTCGACGCGTCGTTGTTTATCGAAGGGCGTCAGCATTCTGGGCACCCACCGGGCGCTCACCTTCGACATCCCCAAATGTTCGTGAATAATTACGTGAACACGTTCCTTACTAATCCTGACATCCCTAGCGATCTCCCACTGCTTGACTCTCCGATCTGCGAGTATTATTTTTTTCACTAGATCCACTGTGTCTTCTGTGACTGCAGAAACAGGCCGTCCGCTACGGGGATCGTCTTCCAAGCTCACACGGCCATGTTTAAATTGTTTAGACCAAAATTTTATCATGAAATCGGAAGGACATGAATCACCAAACACATTGAACATGCGTTGTTTGATTTGCGATGGAGTATTTCCCTCTTTAGTTAGGAATTTAATCACGGCACGCTGCTCAATTTTAAGCATTTTATTATTTTCTTCTGACATGTTTACTGTGTTAGTCTACCATTCACAACGAAAACAATTAAAACAAATGAATGCTGTTATTTTCAAATAAAGAATATGTTAGTGTTAAAACTACATAGTGGCTAGTATCATTTTTATTACTTTATTTAACAAAGTAGATTTTATATCAGCCACCCCTCGTACGTATGGGATTTCTACTCAGTGCCTATCCGCCTGAGAGTAAATACTCAATCAATAACAACACTCATAAGATTTGAAGTTTTCTGTAACTAAAAAGATAAGAAAATTCAATGTTGTCACTTTGTTTTTAGGGTTCCGTAGTCGACAAGGAACCCTTACAGTTTCGCAATATCCGCATGTCCGTCCGTCTATCTGTCTGTCCGCGGTCTAGCTCAAAGACGAACGAACATACATATTAATTACACAGACAAATCTTAAAAAAAAAAAAATTAGCATACTTACACCTAAATTAGGGATGCAATTTTTTTCTCGCCTACTCCAAAGTGGGGTATCGTTGGATTGATCCTTTAAAAATATTGTTAAAAATAGATTCAGGGCTCTGTTTGCAATAATATTAAGCTTTAAAGCGCAAATGTTTGTTTGAGTAGATATGAAAGCGTCAAGTTACGGAACATGACACGGTCGAATGAAAAATAAAAAAATTATGAGAATTTTAAACTTTTATTCTGATTTGAGTTCTTATTATGATAATCAAGAAAATGTTTTTAGGATTCGCGTTATTTGAATAACACATTGTATACGTCCTACTGCAGGGCACAGGCCTCTCAAATAGAGAACATAGCCATAATCACGCATTGTGCCCGCAGCGGAATGGCAATTTGAAGCACTGCCAATAAAATTAATTATAGTAGTTTTACTCACATAATTCAGCAGTCCCTTGACGTAGATGTATCTTTTATCGAAGCCATCCAACTCGTATTTTCATTTAAATGTTGTATCTGAAAATAAGGCAGTATATTTAAGTAAAAATGAAATCTTAAAACATGGTAGGTAATTAAAGATGTAGCGAGAATATTTACCTCTTATTTGAAGATTAGCTCGGAAGAATGAAACACATGGTATATTTCCAACAGGTACAAAAGTTTAATTTGTTACGTATTTCGACAGTTCTTAAACTTATGGCTTTATTAATAGTTGCCTTAACATATATTTCGGCTCATGTCACGATACAACACCAAAATGCAGTCACTTAGATAATTAAAACAGTAAGGGCATTGTTAAAAATATTTTTCGAAGCGTATCTGACGAGAAATCTATGTTGACTCCTTTATCCTTAGTAATTGAGTCCTTAGTCGAACGCACAATTTTGTTAACTGAGGATCCAAACGCACTATTTTGTTGACTAGGGACTCAAACGCAATAGAGTGAGTTGACACTGACCTAGTAACACATGCGGAGTGTCACTCTCATACCTTTTCACATGCGAAAACAAAACGTACGTTTGAGCGTAGTCGGCAAACAAATATTATTTATACTCTCTATATCCATGTCCTTAATTATTACTACGTACTTAATTCAATATTTACAAACTTATGTCAAAGTAATTTACAGTTAGTCTTAACAATGAATAAACACTTATTCTTATTATTTTACGGAGGCACAAACAGTTGATTAGCACCAAATGACAGTGGATATTTTCATATTGTAACTATACTTTAGGTAGCCTTCTGATTTCTCGGGCTCTGTTTCATAAAGCTAGAATAAGAAATAAATTTACAAACAAGCCTCACGAATCGTCAGTAATTTTGCGCTCAAAGGACCAACCGTGAGTCACGATTGGTAAACGACCATGAAAATTACTGACAATAACAGAAAATATCTTACTAATTGTAGCATTATGAAACGGGGCTCTGATTGTGGCGGCCCAGCGTCGCCAGAGACGCGTCGCACCTTTCTCTACGGATTTGTTATTTAAGCAGCGCGACACGGTCGCACCGGTTGATGCCGGTGCTATCAGACTCTGGCGCTGCCGTGTCGCAGGAGTTGGGTTGCGACTGCCTAGATTGAAAGCCCACATTAACGCGTTAAAGATCAAGTTATTAGGCTATTTTTAACATATTTAGTTACATTCAAACACAGATGATTATGTACTAGACGCGTGACGCGTTCTCTGCACCGCGTCTGCGCCGCGTTTTAAGTCGCGCAGGTGCCTTCGCGTAGACTCGCTCAAAACTAATCAGGCACCAAAAAACATTATAATTACGCAGGAGACTTGTCATCATATCTGTGTTTGAACGCACCGTTTCAGCTAACAATATGACCGTTAGAAAAAGCATTAACGTGTCTTACATTTTAATCACTCATAAAATTAACGAGTTAAATGCAAAAGTAAAACTAGATATGTGCTGTTTTTATCAGTATAAATGTAAAATAGATACACAATGTGAAACCGAGTTTTGGACAGTTACGAATTTTTTGAAAGCTGTCATCGGAAATTTTCCAATAACCTAATATTTGCGGATTATTTACGGGCCCTTCAAATTCAATGTTAAGCTTATCTAAATCCGGGTTTCACGCTCGTGTTTTTCATCAAACATTACACAAAACAATCAGTTTTCATTGCGTAAATCATTACATTTATTTTTTACTGCAACGAAAAGGAACCCGAAACCGCAAGCAGTCATGGAGCTACTGATGCATGTTGATGAAGCGAAATAGGTCTGGCAGGATCGTGGCAAGTGGAAAGCCCTGGTCTCTGCCTTCCCCTCCAAGTTACAGGCGTGAGTTGAAGTATGTATGTATGTATGTAGCAACGTTACGCATGAAAAACGGATTAATTTGTGTTATATCCTTTATTAGGTGGCGTGGCTTTAGTAACACTGTAAAGCACAACAAAACGGTAAACTGTTATGTTATGACACAATCAGCTTTTATGATTGCAATTAATACCATGTAATTCTCAGTCATTTCAATTGCGCTATTGCGGACTAGAATGTAGTAAAAAATATAATGATTTTGGATATTACCTTTAAAACCATAATTCAACTGCACATTTTATTGGATTTTTAACAAAAGGATAGCAACCTAAATGAAATTGGCACAACAAATTGTACTTACATAATTAAGTATTATACTTATCTAGTTTACACTTACTTGTACATAATTATGTACAGTGAAAGGCACTATTTAGTTAGTCATACTCTGAGTAACATGTATGTACTGAATTTGTGCTCGCACGCATAAACGCGTCAAGTCTCTGAGGCGTCAAACTCCTGTCAAATGAAGTAGTTACACCGCTTTTTTATATTTTCATATAAGTGGTGTTCTAACAAAACAAAAAACCTAGTCACCATGGCGGTCAGTGCTTAACATTTAGATGCAATGTTTGTGCTGCCTGTCGAGAATAGGCTCTATCTACGGAATTGATTTATTTCTCAAATTATGGTTATTTTATCTCACGGTGGCGGTTAGGCAAATCTTTATTATTCCTAGAGTTTTAGAGTTCAAAATCACTCGCCCTCGTGAGACAAAAAGATGGTATGATAATTCATAAATAATGTAGCAATACCACTCGCTAACAGTGAAAGAAAACATTGTGCGGCAATGCTGCGCACACGGCCCAAACAAGGCCAACGAGACCAGCTAAAGAATGTAAACAATCTGACCGTTACTAAGTTACATTGCGATAGCCAGCTATTGATTTATCTGTCCTTATCCCTCGTTCGCAATAATGTTGTCAGTCGGTCGATGACCGCTGTGGTTGCTTGATTCATGGTACAGGGAAGGTGGCAGATGCTGTACAGATGATATCAACACCCCACTTTGTGAACAACGAAGAAGTTAATTTCCACTGCCCATAATCTTCATAAAATCAAGTGTACCTATTGTAGTATTCACAATTCACTTCACTAGTTAGTATAACACTCACTGGCTCGCACACCCCCGATACGACCATCTGGCTCCCGGTCCAATGATCGACTGACTGACACTGACCTCATACTCTTCAAGTATCTACCCACATACACTACCCTCTACTTTTTTATTTACAGAGGACGTATTTTACATCGGACTCTACTGACGAATCATCTTCATCTAATTAGAAGGTATTAATACAGTCAACGACAGTTAGAATAGGAAGTAAAAAAATTGTACCCATATAATTTCTACAAATAAAAATGTTTTGAACCCCTAAAAGTTTGTTTACATTGTTTATCTGGTTTCGTTGGCCTTACTTTACCTACATGCATGAGGCTAAGCGTGGAAACATCATGTCTTATGTTATTCGGAATCTCGTTTATAATCTTGATAGAGTATCGCGATCTCGCTTTCTAACCGAGCAATACTACTATACGCAATTATACGGGAGCGGCACATAGTTTGACGCCGAGCTAAGCTAGCCTGGCTTTTAGTCGTAAAATATTAGCAGTGATCACGAGGACGGGGGGGGGATCGGAAGTCTTGAAAGACTAGCGGAGTAGAAGTACGACCAGGGACCGACTTCAGTGTTGAAAGAGTTGCGGACGTAACGGTCTCCGGCCCCGCCGTCGGACATAGTTCGACGTCGAACTGAGCTAGACTGGCGTTTAGTCGTAAGAGAGTGGTATTCAGCGCCACCGTCACACATAGTTCAACTTTGAACTAAGCTAGTCTGACCATCGAGCTAAGCTAGTCTGACCATCGAGCTAAGCCAGTCTGACTGTCGAGCTAAGCCAGTCTGACCTTCAGTCGTAGTAGATTAGCGGAGTGATCACGGGGACGGCGGCGAGCGCGTGGCGGGGGTATCCAGCGCCGCCGTCAGACATAGTCCAACTGCGAACTAAGCTAGTCTGACCGTCGAGCTAAATCAATTTGACCTTCAGTCGTAAGAGATTAGCGGAGCGATCACGGGGAGGGCGGCGAGGGCGTGGGCGGCGGCGCGCGGTGGGCGCCGGCGTCGGACTCGCCGGCGTCGGTGGAGCACGGCGTGGGCGGCGGCGGGCGGTTGCAGCTGCGGTAGTGGCGGTAGGCGCGCCGCCGGCCCGCCGGGCTGCCGCCGGCCGTGGCCGGGCTCGGCGGCGGGTTCAGCGTGGGCCGCGGGTAGCGCCCGCACACGCTCTCCGACGTGCTGCGGCCCGGCGGGGGAAAGATACTTGTTAAAACAATAAAATCTCAACATAAAAAAAATCTGCTTCGTCGGTCTGATATCACGTCTGACGTCATGCTGGTGGTTATAGTTTTGGTTTCCACTGCGGGCCGCCGTACATTTGTATAAAGGTCTCAGTCTGGGTATATTTCTATGTTCATGATGGTCACCACAGCACAGGGTATCCTAGTTTGGGACCAGGACAAGTGATAGTGTTGTGTGAAAGTTACAATAATAATATACAGCTAAAAAGTCTTAGGACGTGCTTGGCTGTGCAGCCACAACGCTGCAACGGACAACGGTGCTGCCGTCATGGGATCCTTTGGGACTAATATCATAAGACATAAGTCTTACACGGAGTCGGTGCAGGAAGCGCCGGAGGGGTGAGCGCGGGTAGAGGCGGTGTCCGGCCGCGGTACAAGCGGGCCCACGTCAGCAGCTCCGTCTCAGTGTCTACACAGCCAGATTACTACCATATTTGGCAGGAACACACAAATGACTTACTCAGCGCCGGACGGGCGAGCTCTTTCCGGTTTGCCTCGGGTCGCCTTTGCCCGGCCGTGTCACGCTGCCAGCAGCGCAGATCCGCCCAGACTACGTTCACAATACTTACTAGAGATAAGTGGGTGACACAGTAGTTGAAGGTACAAGGAGTGCGCTCTATGGCAGTAATCCCACATAGACCTCTATCTAGCATAATGTGAGGACTAAGCAAACTACTTACACAGAGGTGCAGGAAGCGCCTGTCGAGTGCGCTCGCCGGACGGCTTACGCGCATAGCGGCGGTGTGCGGCCGCGGAGGGGTATCTACACTCTCAGGCTATTATCGTAGTTAGTTCTAGTTAGACCTGAGATATTCGCACTTAGCCTCATAGTTGGGCCATTATTAATTAATTATACTTTATTGCACACAAGACTTTTAACAGGACATTACATAAGAAATTACGTGTACAAAGGCGAGCTTATCTCTGTAAGAGATTTCTTCCAGCAAACCTTCGTACGCAGCGAGCGCTAAGGCATGTAAATACCTAAGACAGGAGGGTTTTCTCTAGATGTTTTCCTTCACCGTTAGCGAGCGGTATTACTACTACAACGTCACAAATGGACGCAACTCAGAAAACAAAGTCATCGGTACATGCCAGGATTCGAACCCACCGAACGAGCGGCCGGCGTTCCACCGCTCTAGGCTACTATCGTAATCGGTAGGAACAAACAGGGGACTCACACGGAGTCGGTGCAGGAGGCGCCGGAGGGGCGGGCGCGCTCGCCGGAGGGCTTGCGCGGGTAGAGGCGGTGGCCGGCGGCGGCGCGGTGGCGCGCGGCGCGGCGGCGTGCGGCGTGCCGGCAGCGGCGCAGGCCGGCCCACGCCAGCAGCGCGGCCGCCACCGCGCCCGCCACCGCGCCGCACGCCGCGAACGCGCTCGAGTGCCGCGCCGGCGGCGGCGGCTAAGGGTCGACCTTTTCATTTAAAAAGCGGCCTAGTGCGAGTCGGACTCGGGCACGGAGGGTTCCGTACCATTATCTATACAACACTTGAATATTTCAAGCGTCTACCTGTTGCCGGTATTAATACCGAGCACAAAACGGCAAAAAATTCACGTTTGTTGTATGGGAGCCCCATTAGTATTAGTATTTGTTGGCAACAGAAATACATCATCTGTGAAAATTTCAACCGTCTAACTATCACGGTTCATGAGATACAGCCTGATGACAGACGGACGGACGGACGGACGGACGGAAGGACAGTGGAGTCTTAGTAATAGGGTCCCCTACCCTTTGGGTACGGAACCGTAAAAAGGAGGAGGTTCTCAATTCGTCGGAATCTTATTTTTTGTGTATGTTCCCCGACTACTCGAAGACGCCCGGACCGATATCAATTTTTTTTTTTTATTTGACAGTGTAGAATTCACAGGTGGTTCCCATGGTCAACAAGTTAGGATTCTGATGATGGCATCCAAGAGAAATCGAGGGAACTCTTCTAATTTTAAAGGTGCACAAAAGATAATGAAAAAAAATTTTTAATAAAAAATAAAAACAGACTTCAATACACTACAGCGCTAATAACACAAAAATAATTTGAACGAATATAACCTTTAAATTCGAAGTCAGTTCGTACATAAAGGTAATGTAAAAGTATAATTTGGAGAAGTATAACATGTCCCTACATGCACTTACCCATTAGCTCAGTTGGGAGAACGTTGGCACGGTTAGCAAAACCAAACGTTTTGAAGTGAACGACGAGCACCGATGTCGTTCGGGAAGACGATCGGTATTGCGACTCTCAAACTTAGACAAGTCGCTATCTCGATCCGATCATAATGCCAATCAATACCTTTGAAAGGGATCGCGATAGATTCGAAAGACATTGAAGAACTAAAAATGTTTCAATAAAAGCGGAGAAACCATGTTAAAAGATAAATAAATGTAGTAATATTTTTCCTGTACAACTAATACTTTTCGAACAGTCAATATCGGGCTCAAACTGCACGTAACGCCTTGTAATGTATGAAGCGTTTACAATATTTTAGTTATCTCGTGAAATAATGTTTTTTTGCACGTTCAGAAAACGTTCAGAATTAAATTATAAAACTAAATCTAATAAGATTTTTCTTATTAGAGTAACTTTATTTTTCGCATTTTTTGGCACCCCGAAAACCCCGAGAAAATAAATTATTGTTTTACTTTTAAATTTTTCCTAAGTTTTTTTTAATAATTTATATGGTATAAAAGCAATGTCACTTCTATCACAATTATACGAAGTGCTTCGCTCGAAGAGATTAGTAACACGAAATAAACTGAATATGTAGTAACACCACTCATGCACGTTAGACGCAAGTTCCCCTTCAGGCCCCTGGTCCATCGACCGCGTAGCGACCCACCTGGTCGGTGGGCGCGAGGTCGCTGCAGGCGTGGGGCGCCTCGTCGGAGCCGTCCTGGCAGTGGCGCAGGCCGTCGCACAGCAGCCGCGGCGAGAGGCAGAGGCGCTCGTCGCATCTGAAACGTGATGGCTGGGCCCTTATTATGAAGCAGCGATACGTTCGAAGGGGTCGACAACGTCGCGCTTGAGCCCGACAGTTCACTCGAATCTAGTGACAATTACGGTTTTTCTTAGGGTTCGTACCCGAAGGGTGCCACACGGGACCATATTACTAAGACTTCACTGTCCGTCTGTCTGTCTGTCATCATCATCAACCCATTATGTCCCCACCGAGGGGCACGGGTCTCTTCCCTGAGGAAGGTATAGGCCATACTCCACCACGGGGGCCAAGTCCGGATTGGTGGAGGCTTGTAGACTAGTGGCTCGTCTACTGTCAGAAGTTGTCAAGCCGCCCTAAGGCCTCTGACTTGGCTTAACGACTGCCATCTATCGACGGCAGCCGGCACCAACAGCTTAACGTACCTTGCGAAGCACGGAACCGCTCGGAAAAATGCCACTAGCGTTAGGCATAGACGGCGACCCATCCATGCACTGAACGCGCCCTGTGTTGCTTAACCTTCGTGATCGTTTAAGATCACTCAGGCAGCCGGGGCTACGAGCGATTCGTAGTCTGTCTGTCACCAGGCTGTATCTCATGAACCGTGATAGTTAGGCAGTTGAAATTTTTACAGATGATGATGCATTTCTAGCGTTCATTACTCAGTGGCAGGAAATTTCGAAACTATTAAAAAGACCGGAAGTTCGAGTCGGACTCGCGTGCGAAGGGTTCCGTACCACTATCTATACTCGTACAACATAAGACACAAAGATTGAGAAAAAACGGGATAAAAATCACGTTTGTTGTATGGGAGCACCCCATAAATATTCATTTTATTTTAATTTAATTATTTATTTTTGAAGCGAATATAGAACTAAATATTTTGTGAATATTTCACTCGTCTACCTGTTCCCGTTATTAATATCGAGCAAAAAACACGTTTGTTGTATGGGAGCCCCACTTAAATATTTATTTTATTCTGTATTTAAGTATTTGTTGTTATAGCGGCAACAGCAGTACATCACCTGTAAAAAATTTCAACCGTCCAGCTATCACGGTTCATGACATACAGCCTGGGGAGAGTCAAACAGACAGACGGACAGTGAAGTCTCAGCAATAGGGTCCCTTACCCTTTGGGTACGGAACTCTAAAAAGGTGTGCCGTTCTAAAACTGACCTAAAGGCGTCCGGCAAGGGCGCCAGCGCACACAGCGCACCGTTGGGACACGCCCCCAGCGACTCGGCGCACGCCCCGTCCGCGCAGCGCACCCCGCTCGGGCACACGCCGCACTCCTGCGGGCAGAGACATCGGCGTCTCAATCTGCCGTCTCGGACAAACGACAACTTTAGCCACGAGCCATCACGAAGGAGTACACTACCCACACTTAAGTATGTTCTTACGTGGAGCACGCCGACTGGTCCGCACGATTTAACATTTTTAATTATGAGTAAACTTTTGATAAATTTGGTATGAGGGTTTCATGCATAATTAAATTACGGACATTTCAAATATATTTTCCATACGTTGTTTTTAATAAAGAAAAGTTGTCTCCGAAAATATTAATATTGTAATCAAATTTTCTCAATCAAAAATTAATATGTCTTGAACGTCCGCAATTTTATTATCTATCAAACCCTCAGACCAAATTTATCAAAAGTATATTAATTTTATTACAATCACAAAATTTTTTTAATTGTATGAACGAGACAGCATGTACGACGTAACAACAGCCTTAAAAGCAAACATGTTGATGGCATCCTCGCGTGTCCAAAGAAAGCGACCTTCCCTAATCACTGGCGTGTGCTCTAAGGTGGCTGGAACATCCGAACCCCGTTTTAAAGATTCGGTCGCATTCAGCGCGGTAGAGCTGTTCGTTTTCATTATAAGTATAAGTGTAGGAGGGCTTCCATCTTATTTCCCTTGCTTGCCGTTTTGCTTCTAGAACTCGAAGTCGACCTAAAGCTTATTTATTGAAGTTATTTGCAAATGAATCGATGAATGGACCGTATAACTTTAGTCTTTTTTCCCAATGAACATGCAATAACACTATTTTAACAAACAAAAAAAACTGACTTCCAAAAAAAACACGCACTAAAAAGAAAATTTCGATGACCTTCTCGTGGATTTCATGAACTGATATTGACTTATTTTATATGGGGCCACCCTGGAGGTACCTTCTTTCTAACAAAAAATAATGAATTAAATAGTGAATAATTATCGCTGAACATACACAAAAACTATATTTATGGACGAATTGAGAATCTCCTCTCTTTTTTGAAGTCGATTAAAAAGTTAAGTTAACTTCAGAGTTAGATTCTATTTTAATATACTTAGACATTCTCTTGATATTTTAAGACGTAGAAGTGATTTCTAGAGCCTATTATTTTTACAAAGCAATGATTTTCTGAGTAGATACTTCCGAGTAGATAAACCTCTATGGATGCGGAACAGAGGCGAGGATGGCGAGGATGGCGAGTAGACAAGCACCTTAGGTGCGGACAATTTTAAAGGCAACTCACGTGCGGCGACTCGTCGGAGCCGTCGGCGCAGTCGATCTGTCCGTCGCAGCGCCAGGCGGCGGGCACGCAGCGCGCGCGCGGGCGGGCGAGCGCGCAGGCGAAGTGCGCGGGGGGGCACGCGGGCGGCGGCGCGGGGCACGCGCGGCAGCCGCACTCGCCGCCCGCCAGGCACGCGCCCGGGCCGCCGCCGCACGTCAGCCCGCCGAAGCACGGGTGCGAACGGTCCACCTGCCGAGCGGACGTCGGTGTGGGTTTACAGAAAGAAACCATTTATTTACACTGCCACAAAAGCACACACATAAAAAACAACAAAATCTATACATAAGCCTATGTAAGTCCCACTGTAGGGCACAGGCCTTTTCTAAGCCTATGTAAGTCCCACTGTAGGGCACAGGCCTTTTCTCAGGGAGGGAGTATGGGCTTAATCACCACGCGTGCCCACCGCGGATTGGCGATTTCGAGCGCTGAGATATGTGAATAGCTCAGACACTCAGGTTTCCTCACGATGTTTTCCTTTATCGTAACAAGAATAAAACAAAAAACAATAATGTAACAAAGATGAGGACATTGCCTCCGTGGCAATAAAACAGGGTAACCAACTCAGCAGCGACGCTTACCGTCCGCGCGTGTGGTAAGCGCAGCCTGTAAACCATATTGCCATCAGCGCGGGCCCAGCGTTTTACTATGTAAAGATACAAGATCCAGCTTCGTTCTTGACCCGCGAATCTTACCAACCGCGCTGGCGAAAACGGCACTTACTATTTTGTTCAACTTTTCTTTACGTTTATCGTGAAAGACAACAGATTACAGGAGTGCTTTAGAGAAATCGTGTCTTCAGAGTTTCGTATTCGACAAGGAACCCTAATAGTTTCGCCATGTCCGTCCGTCTGTCTGTCTGTCCATCTGTCCGCGGCTTAGCACAGAGACTATAAGTACTAGAATGCTGAAAGGAGATCCAAAAAATGTATGAGAGCTGGTTCCAGGAGTACGACTCGAACCAAGTTTTCACGACCGTAGAGACGATAATCTTGCTCAATTATGAGATGTATAATCAGATTTTTAACTATTGCCCTATAATTTATAAAATATAATAAAGTGGAACATAAATAATTGAGCTTGCAACCCGCATTACGAGCTGTCACTTTAAAAATAATATAGGGTTGCCCAACGTACGATAGGTATGCCACTCAGATATTTCTCTTTAGTCTGTGATTAGATTTTTTCTAATACGAGACCTCTATATCTTGTATAATATTCTCTTATTACATCTTGTACATCCGTTTTTAGTTAAAAACGATAAAATTCTCATATTATTAACCCAACAAAAATAGCTATAACCATTATTGTGATTAATGATGTTCACTTTTTGCAAGAACGAATAAGAAAATACTCAGTTAAGATTTAATCCATCATTTGCGCTAGTTAGCTCTAGGGATGTGATATTGCACGTAAAAATCGATTGTTTTCATAATCGATTAATTAAGTTATTTTTAAAATTCATTTAAAAAATCGATTTTCTAAGCAAAATAAAGATTTTTTTGCAAAAATCGATGTTTGTGTCACAAAAACAAAAAACTGAAAGAGGAAAAAGTGAAACGATTTATTAAAACGATTTTTAATAAATCATTTCTCTTTTTCTTATTCTTTTTAAAAATATTTTTCACAATTTTTTTTTTAATTAATCGATTTTTTAAAAGCGATTACTTGTTCACAGCCCTAGTTAGCTCCAGGTCCCCCATTCGTCGAATCAACAGTCATCTGAGGTTTGTACGCTATCATCTGGTACTTTATTTAACTTGTCATTACTTGTTATACTGTGTCAATGTAGTAAGTATTATGTGTGTAAATGTAACTTACGACGGCATTAAACTTCTTGGCGGTCAGGTTAAATTAAATGTTACGTTTTCATACAATTATTTACGCGATTCCCTCATTCTCCCTAATTCTCTCATAACTTTTGGGGGAAGGAAAAGCGCCACATGCTGTGTTAACTCCAAAATCCGCTTACGCAACGTATTCGTTGCCCAAAAGCGCTACATAATCAAGCAAAAATTAAGCCATTTTATCTGGTATGGTAACAATCTGGTAACTATAACATAGAAAAGTAAACTAATACCTAATTAATGCTTCCTTATGCTCCACCTGTACAACCTCTTAACGCGTAAAGTATGGCATTATAGAGATGTTGTCATGGCTTTTATGCGTTGATTGACTAATGACGCTGTACATTAAGCAATAGCTCAGGGTGCAGGGTTCAGGGTATAATGTCTATTTTTTGACATCGACAAAAAAAACGAGTTTTAGAGCATTGTTTAGCGCACTAAGCATTGTAGGGTGCTGTATGCTTGGTTTTTGGTGAGAAATATATGTAGTAGTCAAATGAGAAAACTCTGTAGTTTCTGCAGCGATTTCAAATAGCAACGTATCTTTGGTATTGTAAATAACAATAATGTTAACGTGTTTTCAGTAAAATGGCTTTTGCTAGCACCGTGCCTAAAAACTACCACAAACTATTTTTAATGCATTAATTAACGTGTAGTTGGCCATTAATATAAACGCGCAGGTTGCAGCATTGCGAAAAAAACTGCATCTGCCAACACAACAACACAAAAAAAAAACCAGACATTTAAAAACGACTGCAAGCGAATGCTCAAAATCAAGACACATCAGTACTGTAATGTTATGCTGAATCTGCTACATAAAAGGCGAATGCTCTCGGTGACGCACTAACTTAATACTATAAGGTCTGTAGGTAATAATTGTTTTTGTACAATAAAAAGTTGTTTTAACTTGGTCGTTTCTTTTCCCTGTTGTGTAATTCTATTACTTATCCTATGATGTGAAGCGGGTGGAAAGTAGATGCTTAGTTGGGCGTTTTGATGTGAAGTGGTAGCCCAGTGGATACATGTTGTTTCACATGCGTGCGAGGTATTAGTAGTGCAGTGTTTACATCAGTTTGTTTCACATCATAAGGTCCTAAGGTCGTATCCCAGCATGTATGACTGATAAGATAGTGTGGAAGCCCGTGGCTTAGTTATCCAATGGATTTCCTAAGGATTAAGTCCCGTTTGAATTGAGTTTGTCTATTATGGTACAAAAGCAATGTCACTCCAATATAAGGTTGGCGAACGCAGCACAGGACTCCCGGGACAGGACCGAGAATCTGAAGCAGATTGCTGGCAGCGACTGGATGAAGATAGCCGAGGACAAATAGAACTTGTCAGCTTTAGGAGAGGTCTAGGTCCAGCAGTGGACGAATAAAGGGCTAATTTATTGATTCTGCTTTGGTATTAAGTCCCGTTTAATGGAGGGTAACCCCCTGTTTCTCGTGAACATGTCTGTCTACTGCTAACCGCTCTTAGTTGGCCAAAGTATACGCAGAAAACCAAAAACATCTTGTTACCTACTGTACAAGAAACCGGGAGTCCAGTAAGCTCAGACAATGCGTATGTAAGCCAGCCAAGAGATCACTGGCTGTATAAATCATTCCACATTCAAAAACGTTTCACTAAGACTTATTTTCACAGATATTATTATTATAATCACACAATTAGTCCTTCAATCAGCATTTTGAAGGTTATGTTTCATTTATGACATGACATTGACATTTGAAGTTTTTATTCCTCTGGGTGGTAACAGTAAGAAAAAAAAAAGAAAAAAATCATTTTATTTAGAATTTTTGGGCAGTATTCTAAAAATTATAAATTATTATATGAAGTTACATATTAAATAAGCTTTCCAGTGACATAAATTTCATAGCAGTCGTTGTAAGTAGGCCACGATGCATCTCCTTTGGCATAGATATACATATTTATTACGCTGACAAAACGATAGAAAAAATGTAGAAAAACATTCTTGGGATACCTCCCCTACACCTAAATTAGGAATGCATTTTTTCTCGCCTACGCCATAGTGTAGGGCATCGTTGGATTGGTCGTTTAAAAATATTATAGGTGTAGGAAGACCATTTTTCGATTTCGGGTTCCGTTTGCAAAATATTAAGCTTTTGTCCTCCCCCCCATTCTCCCGGCTAAGCGGTTGATTGTAGAAAGAGAATTCAGGGTAGTAGCACTTTTAATGAACTTAAAAGGAAAACTATCACGGCTAAGTAGGCTGTACAAGTTAACGGGTAATAGGCGACCAAGTTATAAAAGGAAAATTTTAAAAATCCATTGAAGCCTACTTTTATGAAGTAGTTAGTTTTGCAAAGCAGATAAAAACTCCCCTCTACATCCTACACAGCGCGTGGCCCACACGGACTCGGCCGGTTTTTATAAAGAACACCGCAAATATGTTATACAACAGTGGTTTTGAAAGTTATCGGGGTTAACATAGGAGGGTCGAAGCTCAAAACATCTATTATCACGGGCACTGAGTGAAACCCAGCACAATACTGAGTCAGATGCCCTTTGTGGCAACTTTGACACACCACAGGATGCACTTTGACGCTCTGACTTTGCCTTGTCCTATCTTGTATTTACGTGACTTGTTACTTGTTATGCCTCGTCCGTGTGGCGCAGGATTAAGAAAAGCGTCACTCCATTACCTTCCGTGGATGTCGTAGAAGGCCACTAAGGAGACAAATTTCCAGAGGACGGGCAGCAGCGTCTTCCTGAGATTCCAACTGCATACTGCGATCGCCAACCCGCCCGCCAAGCGTGGCGATTATTGCCAAACCCCTCACGGTTACGATCGAAGCTTGGAAAACCATGAGGGAGGCTTATGTCCTGTAGTGGGCGTCAAATGGCTGATGATGATGTTATACATTTTGTTTCTTGTGATCATCATCATCATCATCGTCAGCCATTTGACGCCCACTGCAGCACATAGGCCTCCTTCGTGGTTTTCATGACCATGAGGGGTTTTGCCATAATAGCCACGCTCGGCAGGCGGGTTGGCGATCGCAGTGTGCGGTTGGAATGTCAGGAAGACGCTGCTGCCCGTCTCCTGTTAATTAGTTCCAATAAATATGTTTGTTTCTTTCAAGTCATCAGGCAGTAGGAGCTCACCTTGTTGACGGCGAGCAGCGCGAGCGGGCGCGCGACGTGCGGCGTGGAGGCGGCGGCCACGTCGCGGCGGCCCGCCGGCACGCGCTGCAGCGCGCCGCCGCCGCCCGCCCAGTACACGGCGCCCGCGTACGTCGCCAGCGCGCCCGCCCACCCGCCCTGCCAGATCACGCGCCTGGAACCGGGGCAACTGACATCACACCCGGGCCTCGAGTGCGAAAAACGCACAAGTAGATAGAGAGAACAGTTTATTGTACAGGAAAAAGGAAATCACGCCGATAGTTCCCGTCGTACGTTCACCGTATGTACGTGGCCCGCGCGAATGCCAGATCACGCGCCTGGAACCGGGACAACTGACATCACGCCCGGGCCTTGAGTGTAATAAACGCATTATTGTTACATAGATAGAGAACACTTTATTGTATGGAATCAGGCGTTACTTTGCGGAAATACGTAATAGCATTAAAATGTGAAAATTACTCAGCTAAATTCCGCCAAAATTCCACAAGCACAATGCGGTTAGTTAATGCACCGCCCTCCCTCCCACTTTTTCAAGCAGAAGCAAGACACAAACACACCACCACCGACACCAATACCACAGCCCCGAGTAACCCACTTTGCAGTTAGGTTTTTAGATCGGAATGATATCGCTGTACCGATGTAAAAACCTAACTGCAAAGTGGCTTACTCGGGGTTGCAAGTGATTTAAATTGCTTCGGCCAGATGTCGCTGCCTGTACGTAATACAGAGAAGTTTGTAAAGAGGCTCGAAATTTCACTGATGCCTGCCCTTGCCCATTAGCTCAGTTGGGAGAGCGCTGGCACGGTTAGCCAGAGGTCGCGGGTTCAAGTCCCGGCATGGGTGGAATTTCTAGCTTCTAAATAGGTTTTCTGAAAGAGAACAACTTTATTGTACACACAAAAGGAAATTACACGGATAGTTCTAATCGAAATTTCTTTTCTCGTCGTATATTCACCGTACTACGTATGGAAATCACTCTGCCCTATCGAATCACGCGCCTGTGAGGGACGCAGCCGCTTTTATACCCGGCTTGTTAAAAGAGGGCGATGACAGCTTTCGAAACTGTCACAGAACGTAACTTTTCAAGACTTAATATATTTTATTTACTTCATTTATTAAGGAATGCAGACGGTGCGTCGTACAATTACTTTATTATCTATTACAAGTAATGCAGGTACTTACGTATTCATCTTACTAAGCAGGATCAAACCTAGATTTCTGTCCTCATAACAGATTAACGTAAAATTCATTGTGATCTGGCATACCGTTGTCAAAATACCAAACTACGTTTATATATTTCCTGATGTTTTCTATGTTCTACTTGTTTATTTATGGAGTTGTTTGTGCGACTTAGTTGTTGCTACCATCAATGTCCACGGCGTGTATCTGCCTAATCACTGCCCAGTACACAACCCCCGAGGCTTAGTCCACGGTGAGAACGGTAGCGTTGACGGCGCTCTATACCTTATTCATTTGTGACTATCCACAGAATTCACACCATGTGCTTGTATTTAAGCACGTACATAAGTATCCTATGATCCTATCCTAAGTATATAAGTATACAGGTCCCATCGTAGAGCCCATGCATTCTCTGTGTGAAAGTACAGGATTAATAACCACGCGTACTCGCAGCGGATTGGCGATTTCAAGCGCTGAAGTACGTGCCTCAGATACTCAGGTTTCCTTCTGATGTTCTGCATGTTTATAGATAGGAGTTTTTGCGGGACTTACTTGTTACTGCCATCGATATCCACGGCGTGTATCTGCCTGTTCACAGCCCAGTACACAACCCCCGAGGCTTGGTCCACGGTGAGGGCGGTCGCGTTGGCGGCGCGCGATAGTTCCTTGCGCGATGTGCCGTCGACGTTGGCGCGCATAATGCCGCCGATACCGACGTCGTTCCAGATGAGAAGCCTGCGGGGGAAAGTAGGGCGTATTTATTGGTGTGTACGGCTTCGTGTTGCTTGTAATTTGTGACCGGTAGACACATTGGCGTTCTCGGAATAGTTTATTCTATCCTGTATTAACTTACGCGGCAAGGTACCAGTAACAATAGATTTTGACAGAGATGAGTTTATTGGTCAGCGCTGACCACAGGCGTACCTTTTAGTCTGATGCAGCGCCAAATGGCGCGGCGCCATTCCCTCGTCGCGCGCCACCACGCCGGCGTTGGAAGTGTTGTCGATGGACGTGGCGTTTATCGCGTCGCTGTCTAGACACGTCCAGTAGAGAGCTCGCCCCAACACGTCCAGCACCATGTGGTAAGGCTTGCTGAGGCCCGTCACCACTGGGGTCGATTCAGAAGTGGAGCTGGCGGAGTAGGAGATCGGGACCCGCCGGATGGACTTAGAGTCTTCATCCATCCAGTAGAGGAGTCTAGGTGGGGGTGCGAATACGGTTATTGATGTTGGCCGTGGATTGAATATCTACGTAAAACAATCAATTGACCTAAGCAAATTAGGATACCGTGTGGTTTGGAAACCAAACAAGGACGTTAAATTTGATACTTGGCAAAGTAATAACAATAATTTATCAATTTCAATAAGTGCTAGATTTTTCGAACTTTAACTTTCGTAAGCATTACCCATTAAACTACACTACAATACTATATACCAAATAAAAACCATTTAACTTTACTTTTCATTTTTACAAACATAGAAAAACTATAAAACTACGAT
The DNA here is from genome assembly GCA_947310995.1 of Yponomeuta cagnagella. Lineage (NCBI taxonomy): Eukaryota > Metazoa > Arthropoda > Insecta > Lepidoptera > Yponomeutidae > Yponomeuta > Yponomeuta cagnagella. The sequence goes on from OX371267.1 coordinate 18,095,396, forward strand.
CTTTACAATCTTTGATTTATCTGGTGTGCGTCCTTGTCCTGTAATAGGCGTCATTTGTTTTTGCGTGCAACTCTAGCATTTGGGTAGGCAGGCCTGCCCTTGGGCACGCACATAATTCCTTCTCCCTTTTATTAAACATAAACATAAACATTTACATACAGGCACATACATTGCTTCCGGCCCCACACTAGGATACCCTGTGTCGTGGGAACCAGAAACAACGACATCACAAACATGTAAACATCCAAGACCTGGGGTTTTTTTTTTGTCCCCAGCCGGGATTCGAACCCGGGACCTCTCGCATGGTATGCAGATGCACTACCGCTGCGCCACGAGGTCGTATTGTATCCGTTCTTCTTCTGTCATAGCGAGATTTTCCCTCGCAAGTTAGTCTAGTCTAAACATGTAGGTCGCACTTTTATTAGTCTTTTTAGTTATAGAAACTTTTTAGTTGTACTTATTGATACGAACAACCTATGTAAGAGGGCAACTTCAAAGTCGCAAAAGAAATGAGACGTTCCATACATTTTTTGAAGTACCCGTACTTGATTAGAAAATAAAAGAATTGATTCTTTTCTCTCTTTTACTGTTGTCTCCAAAGTATAAAAGGATTACAGAAATATGCGATGAAACTTAAGAAGGTTATTCAATACAAGCAACTTTTACCAAGAGACAAACTCTGGAATCGCGAAAATAATATAATATTGTTTTATCTTTTAATATATAAAAATCTCGTGTCACAGTGTTTGTTATCGAGCTTTTATGATTTTTTTTGTTTATATTTGGTAGGTCTGAGAATAGGTCGTAGACTAATTAATATGGCAAAACAACATTTGGCAGGTCAGCTAGTAAATATATAAAGTGTTTTCATACATTCGCATTTAGGAATCACAATATGGTATCCAACAGATGATATTTTGGTGGCGATTTCAGAGTTCATCTCAAAAGTTGTTTCTTGCAGTGATGAGTATTATAATAACCTTTGAGTTTCAGTCTTGAGAACTTTCTGAAACATTCTGCAGATGAGGAAAATCGGTTTCCGGGAAGATACGGAGATTACACCCTGTAGATTATCGTGCTTACTTGTTCAACGGATCGTATTCGATAGCTTTGACGTTTCGCAGTCCCGACAGCGGAATAAAGGCATCGGTGCACTCTCCGCTCGCCACCATGATCCGCCCGATAGCGTTCTTTTGAGCGAATAGGAGGAATTCTTCTGGCTCTGTTAAGAATTATAAATAACGATTTAAAAAGCCCAGAAATAAGTGAGTGTCTACTAGTCTCAGTTTTGGGAAATAAATAACTTAATTAACAACACAATAACTTGTCCTGGTCCCAAACTACGATACCCTGTGCCTTGGTAACCAGGCAAGGACATCACAAACATGGAAATACACCCAGACTGAGGCGATTTGTACAAATGAACGGTGTCCCACAGTGGGAATCGAAGCCACGACCTCCGGCATGGTGATCAAACGTGATACCGCTGAACCAACGAGGCAGTCAAACAGAGCGCAAAGCTGGGTCTAGGCCTCTTTTCCACACCGCCAGGTCAGGTGGTCCTTGCGTAGAGCAGCAGCCTATATACGCCTTCTCTTAGAGAGAGAATGCGCCCGGTCACCACGCGTGCCACCTGCGAATTGGCGATTTCAAGCGCCGAGGTTTTTGAACACCTCAGTACGTCTGAGTAACACGTGCTTTCTGTCTGTGTCTATGTGACACGTAAACATAGAGTGGCAAGGATGAACTAATTGATCTATAATATCCTAACTATAGTGGTGTAATTTCTTATATTACGATCTCCAAGGTCAACCAAGTAACTTAACACAGTCTCTTCTACTGGACTCTTCTGCCATCTGACCTGACCACGTGGCTTGTGGACGCTATTACTTCACCGAAGTATTTTAACTGAGAAATTTGTATTGCTTAGTAAAAATTTTAAATAAAAAATATAAACCGACTTCAAAACACTACAGTATAATTTGTAGTCGGCGCCCAAAATATGCTGTTACACATCTACATGTATACATACTCCTAACTGAAAGGTATTATTTTAAATTATTTGTACCTTTTTAGTGTAGTGTTTTGAAGTCGGTTATTATTATTATTATTTTATTTTTCAATTTTTTGGTAGGAGCGGGAAAAAAATAAACAAGTCCCTTATAACCATAATTTACCCTACTTAATTCGTTGTTTTAAAAATGTGAAGTCCTCCATTTCCATCTCCGAAAGTCTTTACCAGAACATCACCAAATTACCTTGAGACTACTTTTACGCTATTTTATGAAACATACGGATATTAAAAGATGGGCCCCATTAGGACTTATTTACTGCTGTCCATTGAAATAGTCTTCATGAGATCTTCACAAAATATAAATGGGACCAATAGGACGTTATATCTATTCGAACACAAAAACAATTGTCGAAACCGGTAAAGATTTTACGGAGTTATGCGAGAACATAGCAAAAAAAACCGCGTCAAATTGATAACTTTCTCTTTTTTTAAAGTCGGTTAAAAATTAATAATTACCCGAACAAGTCAAGTTATCCGCATTCAGTCTATGGTGCGTGGGACAAGCGCATCTGTAGTCAGTATTGGCCTCCACCGCGGGTAGCGCCAGGCACAAGTGCGCGCAACCTCCGTTGTCGACCGCGCACTGGTTGCCACCGGCGTTGCGCGACTTGTGGTACACCTTCAAGTCGGAGATGAAGTCGAGGCGTTTGTGGATCCTCCGGCGACCGGAGCCGTCGGTTTTCTTTGCCACCTCGACGTCGCCTAGAAATAATAATCGGTTGTTTCGGTGACGCATTCACTGCTGAGCGGAAAGTTGTCTATCTCTTGGTGGGCGAAAAAGTGTCGAGAGTTTGTTCCGTACTGTTCATAAATATCAAATATAGGTAATTGGGAGAAAATGTTGTATCATTAAAAAAAATCGCTTTCAACACATTTGATAGAGTAGTTATGTAACTAGTCAAACGACACGAAAAAAAAGAACTAGCCGCACGGCGTGGACTGGCGTCAATAAGTTAGGTTCGGTGACCTCGCTGGTTGGGAGAAGACTATAGAGGCGGAAGCCCGACTTCGCTGGCTTGTCCAATATACTGAATTTATATTACAAACGCATCCGGCATAACAGCAATATGTTCACCGGTGGTCCAATCAATCCAATAAAAAAGTTGCTTCAGTTAGGCGTAGCCTGGCTGCGCACTGCTTCGGTAACGAGTCGTCTACAGTGTGATAGGCTTGGTTATTTTGTTAGTTATATCGGTTAGATTTGACTGTTTTGCATAGGTTAATCGAGTATTTGTTTTTAATATTGCAAATGCATAATCTTGGTATGTTCAAAACGACTACAATGACGCTACAAGTGAAAACCCTTTGTTACTGTAATGTACCTTGTATATTGTTCTTTCTTGTCAATGGTTTACGCTATATTGGGCGGCTCAATGGCCGCTCAGTAGATGGCGCGGCCGTTGTAGTTGACGGCGACTCGACGAGAATATAATTCATAGCAATATCTCTGCTTAATGGTGGTCCATTCGCCTCAATACAATCAGTCCTGGGGAGCGCCATAGCGTACGGCATGGTTATAACGTAACCGAGTATCCTCGTCGGGCCACCGCTGTCCATGCGGGCGACCTCTACGGCTGACGGCTCTATCACCATCCAGTAGATAGCGCCGCGGTCGTAGTCGACGGCGACTCGAACCACCGAGTCGACGAGAATATCATTCACAGCAATATCTCTGCTTACCGGTGGTCCAATCACCCCAATACACCTTGTCTTCGTAGAGCGCCATGGCGTACGGCATGGGTATATCGTCGCCGAGTATCCTCGTCCTGCCGCCGCCGTCCAGGCGGGCGAACTCGATGGCGGGCGGCTCGATGGCCGCCCAGTAGATGGCGCGGCGGTCGTAGTCGACGGCGAGGGCGTTGACTCGCCCCACCGAGTCGACGACGACGGAAGGGGACGAGCCGTCCATTGCGGCGCGCTTGATCGACTTAAAGCCGAGGTCCGACCAATACATGAAGCTGCGGCGGGGAAGAGATGAGAGGTTAGCCTTTGTTATCAATTTAAATTAATTATGTACCTAATTCCTGGTGTACATACAATAAAGAATTCTATCTATCTATCTATTTAGCCTATGCATAGAGGCCACTGATGGGTAGAAATGTGTAGTTTGATCAACGATATACAGTTTAAGTGGTAAGTTTAGACGAGAGTAGAACATGTGGAGTGGATGGAGTTTGGGCATTATATTATTGATTGGCTGAAATCCGCAAATATTTTTATAGTAAGGTACATCAAGTTTACCGAATAAACAATCGCGATTACACCCGTTAATATTCGAGTATATCTATGAAATCGGTTATCTGCAAGAGGTGACCAGCTGACCAGCCCACAATGATGGTGGTCGCTGGATGAGGACGGTGAAACGATATTGGGCTGTCTCAGGGGAGGTCAATGTCTAAAAGTAGATAAATGCAGGCTTACGGTTAATGTAGTGTTCAGTAACAATAAAGCTTACAAAAACACTGAAACTGTCACGTCATAATATCAGCTTGCAACAAGCGTACACGTCCTTACCCCGCGGCGGTCGGTTTACGAATGGCTTCCCCCCGCTGCCAAGACGACCGAGTTCTAGATAGAAGCATAAACGCTTACCGCAGTTTGGAGACGACTGAAAATCAGCGTTGCAACTGATCTTCTAAGCTGAGCTAAACAACACTAAGCTGAGTTGAGCCCATTTTGGAGACTCAATACTTAAAATTTCCGACACTTTTCTATTGTTATTGTTTTTTCCTTGGTATACTTTTGATGTTACTCACATTTTACCCGATATAGTTTTCTGTTAAATGTAGTATTTTGATGTGTGATATTATGTCGAGTATTGTGTCGTCCGTGAGATCCGCAGAAGAACCCGAGTTACTGATATAGATCGGAGAATTGCTGAGTTGAAGGGGCAGTGGGCGGGGCACATAGCTCGGAGAACTGATGGCCGTTGGGGCGAAAAAGTTCTGACCTGGCAACCGCGGACCGGACGACGCAGCGTGGGCAGGCCCCCCACCAGATGGTCTGAGGACCTGGTTACGGTGGCGGGGAGTCGCTGGATGCGGGCGGCACAACACCGGGAAGCTTGGAAAACCATGAGGGAGTCCTATGTCCTCCAGTGGGCGTCAAATAGCTGACGATGATAATGATTGTGTCGTCAAATAAAGGTATTTTCTTTTTCTTCGTTCTACAGATAGGTTCGGATTAGATCGAGTGGAACACTCTTACCCCTTTTTGGGATCCAAAGCGATGCCCTTGGGTTTCTTCAAGCCCTCCCAAATGAGGGTACGTCGGCTGGATCCGTCGAGGCGCGCCACCTCAATGCGCTGCGTCGTCGTGTCCGTCCAATAGATGTTCTGCCCGGACCAGTCTATCGCCAAGCCTGAGACGGACACAGGTAAGTTTTTTAAGAACACATGGGGGCAGGTCCGAAATAGCGTCAAATGACAGCCATTTTCGTCACTCTATTGGACAACGATGCGTTTATTAGACTCTAGAGGCCATGGATCTATTTATTCTACCTATTTTTCTGAGAATTGTACTGATAGTGTTGTGAGGTGAGGGGAAGATAAATGCAGCTTATACGAGCAGTATATCACGATTGCTCAATGGAAAGTTACAAAAAAAAAAAAAAATTTAATCTTTTTTTGACAAGTGTTATATCGGGAACAATTTACTATTAGCATAGAAAGTCAATGAACCTTTGGTTGGAGCTTTGCAGTGAGCAAATAATAATTATCTACTGAAAAAATTATAAATAGCTTCCAAACAACATAATCACTTGCCCTAGTCCCATACTTGGATGCCCTGTGCTATGGAAACCAGGCAAAGACATCGCAAATTTCGTAACACAGGTTGGTAGCCTACTATGAATACCAAGCAACTATTACTAATAAATCAAAATAACACTATATTATGTAAGTGACTTGTACTTCGGATGAATTACTTATCTTAGGGCCAATTTTTCAATCATCATCATTCATCATCATCATCAGCCATTTCACGCCCACTGCAGGACATAGGCCTCCCTCGTGGTTTTCATAACCATGAGGGGTTTTGCCATAATCACCACGCTCGGCAGGCGGGTTGGCGATCGCAGTATGCGGTTGGAATCTCAGGAAGTCGCTGCTGCCCGTTTCCTTAGTCGGCTTCTACGACATCCACGGAAGGAAATGGATTCAATTTTTCAATAGTAAGATGAAACTTAACTGGAGAATAAAATTAATGTTGTCACTGTATTGTCGTATGATGTATACAGTGATAGCATGGGATTACACCCAGACAATAAAAACACTGTCAAATTATTTGCTTAATTAATTACGTACAGACGATTTTGAAAATTTTCGATAAAGCAAGCGAGAACCTTTTATTGCGAATAAAGCAAAACTCCTTAGTTACGAAATACTACGAAAGGCGAAACCCCTACGGATAAAAACCCCTGAAGAGGTCTTAATTAAAAAAGTTATATTTACCTTTCCGTCACAAGGTTGTCTGGAAGAAATTGCTGTTAGCAATAATGCCGCCCATTGTACTTTTTAATTGTAACTTTCATATTTTATGTCTCGCTTCTTGTGTGCAATAAAGGATATTCTCATCTTATCTTATCTTACCTTCAACAACTCCACTCAGATCCAACAACTTTTCCATGTTCGATTCGTTTATCGAACAGCGGTTTATAGTTTTCGTTTTACTATCGGACCAGTACAACTTGGACCCGGAAACGTCCACAGCTAAAGCACTGAAACAGACAAACAAATTATTAGAACGGTATAGTGGTTACTATACCCGTACACAAACTGTGTCAAACTGGATCCCATATTAAACCAACCCAGTCCGTACGTCCGGCCTTTTTTCAAGGGTTTTTAGGGTTCCGTAGTCCGACAAGGAACCCTTATAGTTTCGCCATGTCCGTCTGTCTGTCTGTGCGTCCGCGGCCTAGCGCAAAGACCGGTGGTACTTGAAAGCTGTAATTTGGTGTGTGTGCACATATTTATCACGCCGACAAAGTTAAACAATAAAATGTTGGATTTTTTTTACTGTACCTCCTCGAACATGAAAAGTGGGGACGATTTTTTTCTCGTCTACCACATCATGTGGGGTATCGTTGGATTGGTCGTTGAAAAATATTGTGGGTGTAGGCGTAGACCATTTTTCGATTTAGGGTTCCGTTTGCGAAATATTAAGCTTTAAAGCGCAAATTTTTGTCCGAGTAGGGTGTCCCTCCCCTCTCCTGGCTAAACGGTTGATTGTAGAAACGGGAAACAATTCAGGGTAGTAGTGTGCTTATAATGAACTTGAAAGGAAAAGTATCACGGCTAAGTAGGCTTTACAAGTTAACGAGTAATAGGCAACCAACTTATACAAGTAAAATTTCGTACAAAATCCATTGAAAACGACTTCGATGAAGTTGTTAGTTCTGTAAAGCAAAAAAAAAAAACACTTTTCTACGGAACCCTACATTGGACGTGGCCCGAAACGCCCTTGGCCAGTTTTTTTAATGTACATAATTGAAAAAGGCCGATTTTTGAATTTCGAACGCGTTCTCCTATACAAATGGGCTAACTTTTTTGTTTACCGGCCGATTTGGATGAAATTTGGAACAAGTGTTTGTTTCGTGATCTAATTTGGAAAAAAAATTTAACGTTCGAAATTCAAAATAGGGGCGAGAATATGGCCGCCCAAAAAATCGACCTCTGCGCAAAAAAGTCGGCGGCCAACGGGGTTGGCGCGCGTAAGCGCGCAGGGGGTTCACCCCCTAGTCTTCACATATACTTAAATGAAAGCATTGAAGTGATCGAAATTTAGTGACTTACCTAACTTCCTTCAATTCCTTTAGCGGTAGAATTGCGTCGTTGTTCTCGTTTTTTATACTGATTCTGCCGATGGCGTTCTTTCGACTGTAGACTAGGAAGGCCTCTGGTTCTACGCAAGTTCTCCTGTCGCTTATTAGTTCTAAACCTGCGAAGACAATGGTTATTTAAATAGATAGACAGACAACACTTCATATGTAAATGTACAGCTGTCGAGTGTACAGTCGACAGCTGTACATTTACATATGTGTACTCTAATCAGTCAGGTTAAGAGCGACTTTGAAACAAAAATGTAAAGGTTGACATGCCGTTGACTGTACATAAAAATTTAAATAACACAGATATTTCTTAAAGTAAGACATAGTCGTGCGGGCTGTTGAAGCGTAGGCACGAGCAGCCGCCGTTGCCGACGCAGATATATATTTATTAGGCCTGTAATGGGAAGTACCGACGTGCTGACCAACCTAAAGGGCAGGCACAGACAAAGTCGTGCGGCCTGTTGAAGCAGAGATGCGAGCAGCCGCCGTTGCCGTCGGCTTAGCGTTTGCAGCCGGAGGGCCGAGCCGTATAACCTTCAGACCCATCATAATCGCCATAGCCCAGCCAAACGTGGGTCATTTTGTAAGTAGAACCTGTGTGATCACATTTTCCCTAGAGGTAACGGAAGGTCCGGGATAGGCGCCTTCTACTGCCTGCTACCAAGTGCATTATTGTGTGTGATAGATCCCATTCAATACTTAGAAGGACCGTACCCCACAGTGGGAAGTACAGACGTGCTAACTAACCTAAGGGGCAGGCGCAGACGTAGTCGTGGGGCCTGTTGAAGCAGAGATGCGAGCAGCCGCCGTTGGCGTCGGCGCAGCGGTTGAGGCCGGTGGGTTCGCCGAGTCGGATCGCCTTCACACCCATCATGCTTGCCATTTGCTCCACAACTTGCTGCCTGTCTGCACCTGTAGGGTAATAATGTAAAGATTTCTAACAATCGGTGCTGTAGTAAAAATGAACATTGAGAATGTTTGAGAGCTTTAACTCTTTATTGCTCAAAGGTAAATGTCATCTCAGAGAGATGGCCTTGTATGGATTATCACCACGCGTGCCCACTGCGCCTTGACGATTTCAAGCGCTAAGGAACGTGACCACCTCGATCGCTCAGATTTTCTTACAAAGTGATTCGGCTCGTCTTCACCATTCTATTGAAACTCTTTATGTGGATGCTTAATATTATGTTGACGAACGTACCTGTAACTTTATTGATACGATCCAAGGTTCGCCGTTGCATATCTGTCCAGTAGAGGTGGTCACCCAGCATCGTGAGGCCGAAGATGTGCAGGATATCGCTGTTGTGGAGTTCCCGCCTTTCGGTGCCGTCCATATTCGCCACCTGGGAGAAATTAATAATTAATTTCTACACATCATAATCACTTGTCCTGGTCCTAAAATAGGATACCCAGTGCTAACCTTGGTAACCAGGCAAGGACATCACAATAATGGTAATACATTTGTGCAAATCAAATGCAAATCAAATCAAGGCCGCCGTAGGCCTCTAGTGGGAATCGAATCCACGACCTCTGGTTTGGTTTTCTAACGGCAAGCAGGTTTTACAGATCAGCCATAAAGCGCTGATCCAGACTCGCGCACTTTATCTTGGGCTACAACGTCTGAGTGGTCAGTATCAAGTATAACGAATTTGCCACTAGACGCCGTATGAATCATGCAGCATAATGACTCATAATGATTGACATAATGATTTACTCACCTCAATCTTGTGCGTCCGGCCGTCGCCCCAGTAGATCTTATTGTTGACGGTGTCCAAAGCGATGCCATTGGGCCAGGCCAATTTCTCCGACACCAGCAGCACCCGCCCGCTGCCGTCCAGGCTCGCGCGCTCAATCTTGGGCTTCTTCTCGTTCCAGTCGGACCAGAACATGAGGCCAGCGGTGGGATGGAGGGCTATGGCGCGCGGCTCGTACAGCTCGTCGTGGATAATTACCTGGGGGTAGTTGAGGACAGAATGTGACTTTTAATGCTTAGTCAGAACACACATAGTGCAGTGTTTTCCCCCCTAAAAATACAATCTTGGAATTAGTCCCGGTATTAGCGAAGAATACAATTTTGAACGCAAGACTCCCGCAAGAATTCAGCTCCCGCGAAGCTAACTTACATAGTTTTGGAAAAATAGTCATCCAAAGTTTACGTCCCATATTAAGTAAAATAAAGAAAAAAAATCTAGAGAGATGTAAATACATGTCAGACTACTTCGCTGTGACAGTTTTTTTTTAAGACGTGCTACTGTCCTGATTTTTTTCACGTTTCTACAAACAACCGTTTAGCCAGGTGTGGGGAAAGGACGCTTTACTCTAACTGAACTTTGCGCTTTAAAGCTTAATATTTCACAAACGGCCTGAACTATGGGATAGACGAGAAAAAATGTACAGCTGACTTCTCGTAAGAAAATGTCGTAACATGTGTTTTCTCACCTTCTTATAGGATCCGTCGAGCCTGGCAACACTGATCGTGTCCGACATGGGGTCGGTCCAGTAGATATTCCGCGCTAGGCTGTCGACTGCAATGCTCTCTGGGACTCCAGTGATGGCGTTATGTATGATCTTCATTTGTTCGCTGCCGTCCAAACGCGCACGGGATATGCTTTTTGACTGTGAAGAATTTTATTCTAAATATTTTATGCTGTTCGCAAAGTACGTGGGACAGGTGTAAAAGCGAAATTTTGAATTTTCAATCCATATTTTGTTGCTACCAGTAATAAAGCATGTGGTTGTCGGGAATTAAGATAGTTACATTTAAATAACAATCCATCGGCTACAGACTCGGTTACATGAGTAATAACTATTGGTGCAGACCAATGCATGCAGATGCATTTTATTAGTGTAATAAAATACGAAGTAAGCACAGCTTGCGTTACAAGTAGTGTTAAGTGAATAAGAGACAGTATCCGTAAGGATTGGTTGTACCAATCTTGTCTATTCGTAATGTCGGGAACTTTTTTCAGAGATGAACACAATCAGGTACATGGACAACCAACTTGTAAGCCGATCAACTTTAACAACTTTGTTTCTTACTCGCCCATAGTATAACTAAAAAGAATGATCGTATATAAAGGTTAATGTGCTGTCGACGCTACAAGGAGAACATTAATCAAAGAATTCCCCTGGCGGTGCAGCGGGAGAACGTTACTAGTGTCATGGGAACTTTTGGATCGGGTGTGTCCCGGGGCGGTATTTTGATTAATTTAGTTACCTACTTAGTATTATGTTTTTTTTTTGTTGAACCCTAATATAAGTTCCTTGTCTTTTAATCTACAACAACAAAAGTCACACTAATTCTACTTTAATTTAAATTTGCAATCCGCGTTTTTTTTTGTAGTGAACATTAATTAATTTATTAAGTTCAAATTAATTTCTAAAAACAACAACGCAACAAACAAATTTCTGTAACTTCAAACGACACAGCAACATTATTAATATTCTTGTTACAGAAATTGTCAAATCTCAAGAGGTAGAAGCTCACATTCTCAAACAAAACCTACCATATTATCAGCCCAGTAAAGGAACTCGGTTTTGGGGTCGAAATCTACAGCGATCGCTCTCTTGACGTCCTTCAGAGGTATCGTGTAAGGCGTGAAATCCGGCGAGTCTAGCGATATCTTCGATATCACGGACCGCTGCGCGACAAGCAAGAGCGACTGGGGGTTGCTATGGCAAGTGGTGTTGCTGCCTTCACGCAGTTTAACGCCAGTAGGGCAGGCGCAGATGTAGCCTGGAAAACAACTTAGTTTTGAGCAATAGTACATTGTTATCCTAGGAGTGAAAGTAACTTATTTAAGATTTATTTAGTCCCTCGAACTATCGCTTCGGGACTAAATACGTCTTTAACCCGAGGTAAACACTGTGCTATTCATTACGAATATAAGGAAAGTATAAATAAAAAACCGGACAAGTGCGAGTCAGATTCGCGCACGAAGGGTTCCGTACCATTATCTATACAACATTAGACACAAAGATCGAGAAACACCGGCAAAAAATCACGTTTGTTGTATGGGAGCCCCCCCTTAAATATTTATTTTATTTTCATTATTTATTTTTGAAGCGAATATAGAACTAAATCATCATCAGCCTATGCTTGTCCACTGCTGGACATAGGCCTCTTCTATTGCACGCCACTGAGAACGGTCCTCGGCTACTCTCATCCAACTCTTACCAGCCGCCCTGCGAAGATCATCGCTCCACCGAGTATGAGGACGTCCTACACTACGTTTACCGATCCGCGATCTCCACTCAAGAACTCGTCTACCCCATCGGTTATCAGTTCTTCGGTTGATATGGCCGGCCCACTGCCACTTCAGCATCGTCGTCGGTGATTGAAAACTTTCGTCTTGAGACTCTGTGGGATTGGCGATGTGAAGACTCGACGTAGTTCCCCATACGCTGCCCAGCCCAGCTGTATTCTTCTATTAGCCTCTTTCTCGAAGTTGTTTTTACCTAACTGCATGGTTTGCCCGAGGTAAACATTCTAAATGTTCTGTGAATATTTCAGGCGTCTACCTGTTACCGTTATTCATCCTCATCATCAATCATTTCACGCCCACTGCAGGACATAGGCCTCCTTCGTGGTTTTTATAACCATGAGCGATTTTGCCATAATCGCCACGCTTGGCAGGCGGGTTGGCGATCGCAGTAAGTATGCGGTTGGAATCTCAGGAAGACGCTGCTGCCCGTCTCCTGGTAATTGATTTCCTTAGGCGCCTTCTACGACATCCACGGTAGTGAATGGAGTGACGGTATTCTTAATCCGGCACCACACGGAAGTTGTTAATATCGAGCAGAAAACGGCAAAAAATTAACGTGCAAAAAATTTGAGCCCCCGTTAAATAAAAATTTTATTCTGTTTTTAGTATTTGTTGCTATAGCAGCAACAGAAACACATCATCTGTGAGAATTTCAACTGCCTAGCTATCATGGTTCATGAGATACAGATAGAAAGACAGATAGACAGACAGATGGACAGTGAAGTCTTAGTAATAGGGTCCTAATTGGCACCCTTCGGGTATGGAACCCTAACTGAAGATGACCGAGGGCAAATTCAAGAATTTTCAATAATGAAAACCAGGATTTGGTGATATATATCACGAAATATACTTTTATTTTCAATCGATCAATCAATCAGCCTGTACTCATCCACTGCTGGACATTGGCCTCCTCCAAGGCACACCTCTTCCTTCTGTCCTCGGCCATCCTCACCCAGCCACTGTCAGCAATCTGCCTCTGATAATCGGTCCAGTAAGCTGGTGGGCATCCTACTCTACATTTGTCAGTTCGTGGTCTGTAGTTGATACATATAATTCAGAAACAAGAATATTTCTGCCATAATGTATAAACACTTCTTCTCAGTGCCAATAGATGGCGCTGTTCACGTTAATATGATTTGCTAAGGAAAAAGTAAGACTTTATAACTAACCTGGGGCCAAAGGCGACAGCAGGCAGAGATGCGAGCACCCTCCGTTGTTAAGTTTGCATGGGTAATCGCCCACTGGAATAATTTGACGACTCGCATCGTAGACCTTTATGTCCACCGGTACTGGGTCTGACTTGATCAGGTCCTTGATAGGCCCATTCGTGGTCATGTCCCACATGTGGATTGTCCTGGAAGAAACACATAGCCAATGTATTATATGGCAGAATTTAAACCTACAAGCTTTCACCTGTGAGCCAAGGATTCTACCGATGCCCTAGCATCATGTTTAGCTCACTCCGGACCCACCATACCCCTGGGGGTAGCGTGGGACAGAACCATACCACCGTAGTCTGACCTAATTATTTCATAAACTCTTACAACTCTTGCCAGATTGGTAATGCGAGAAGTGTATAATGTAATCATACCCAACTCATCTATGCCTGTCTTCTTTCATGAGATCCCATCCAGTCCTTTGCTAGTCTCCGCTTTCACAATGATGTCGGCCCACAGGGCCATTGGTCTGCCCAACCAACTCATGAAGCAGATAAACTTACCAAGTTTTCCAGTCTGTCCAGTACAACCTGTCATTGAACAAGGTCAGTGCATATGGGTACACTAAGCCTGCTTTGACAATGCTCTTTCTGTTCTCTCCATTAAAGTCAATCATGGCAACAAACTGCAGCTTGGCATCTATCCAGTAGATGAGATTGTTTGTATAGTCTATAGTGATGCCATTCGGCCAGAAGATATCGTCTTTGACAATGACCTTGCGTGTCAATGGGTTTCCATCCATCCCAGCTCTTTCTATCTTAGGTACCTCACCCCAGTCTGTCCAGAACATCAATCTGGAAATGTAAAAGACAGTAAAGTAAATTAAAAGCTTTCTCAAGATGTCACAGAATTATTATCCACTCACCCTTTCATAGGCACAATGGCGATAGCTCTAGCTAAGTCCACTTCAGACCAAAATAATACTTTTCTATACTTATTATCTATGCTTATCACTTCAATGCGGTTTGTTTCACCATCTGTCCAGTAGATATTATCCGTAAACCAGTCTATGGCAATGCCGGTCGGAGTTATAAGGCCCTCTGACACTATTCTCATCTGAAAGACAAAAGGCATGAAATAAAATGTGTGATAATCAATTCTACACAGTCCTTATTAGTAACTGCAACTTAATACTAATTTGACAAGGCTATCCAGAAATGGTTTAAAGTTCCAAGATAAGTTTAGATTTTAAACTAAAAAAGGCTTTCATTTTAAAATCTCTCACCTTCTCTCCAGCACTGGAACCATTGTACTTTGCACATTGTATCAGCTCAGCAGTCTGATCTGACCAACAGACCAAGTTCTTTTTGTGCAGAAAGTCCACAGCTGACCCCTGTTCCAATCCTTTAATTATTGAAGCTACTTTGGCAGGTTTTGATATATTTGCCACACGTATATCCGAAGCGGTCGAGTACAATAACATGGGATTAGTGGCTAAGGAATAATAACCTGAAAGTAAAGGCAAAACTTTAAGAATACTACCTCAATTGTATAAAGTAGATGGTAGAAGCACAACTAACCTTTCAACTGCAGAAACATCAGCAAACAAAACACATTGAGAGCATTTTGTATGACTTTGTCTGCGTGAATTATCCTTCGGCGTCTCATAATGAAAACAAATGAAGCTCAAGTGGTCCGCCCGCCGTGTTTATTTTAGACGCCTTCACCGCTGACACAAACAATCACTAACAAATAAGGCACAGGTTGGAAATAACTTGTTACATTGGCAACGATTGATAACTGTATTGTTGTTGCATCAATCTCATAAAATAGAGGTCACTTTATTGTACTATTGAACCTATTATTTATTTTATTCCAAGAATAACAAAGCCAGATAGAAAGTCACAATCCGACATTTCCACAGAAGAACACAGACATTTCTGTCTGTGTACCGCAACCACAGACTAACTTCACATAGATGATTGTGTATAGGAGAACCTCATGAGAATGATCTGAGATGAATATTGATCTGAGGGGGACCCTCAGATTAGTGAATATACCTTCGTAGCTACGCTTACACTAGTGATCATGATCATCCTCTCTAGAAAAGCTTTAATTCGGTAATTCGGTAAGTGACCGAAACCTAGAGATGGGTCACGGAAAATTCCAATGGTAGGATTTCGGGAAACTGTCCCAAAATGGAAATATTCCCGGGAAAAAAATGTACTGTTTCCATTGAATAAAGGCAGTGCCTCCACAGCCGGCTCAGGTGGCCCATACTAAAAAATGAAAAACACCAATGCAAGGATGTTCTTGCACCAATGCGACATACGACATTTACTGCAGTAGTGTTTACATAGACGTTTGTATGTGTGTTTCATCCTCAGGGTCAGACCGGACCAATAAAAAAAAAGCCGTGCTCACCTCAGATTTTAAAAGACTTTCTCAGTGATATTAAATACCTAGATGTCTATGTAGCGCTAAAAATGATCCCACGTTCAATTGTGTCAGTAAATTGGAGAGAGTTCAGTATTACCCGGCTAATATCTAGATACCTGCCACCGTGAGACCGCCTTCTTGCCAGATAAGTAATTTCGTATAAAGTAATAACATCAATTTTCACGGAGTTTCTATGTGGCAGTAGCACTTTCAAACAATGAAGGTTTTAATTGCCTACGATACCTACAGGTTTCCTAGTGTAGGCAATTATTGATTTATGTTAGTTGTACTGCTGTATTTTTGGAACAACAGAATTATATTATACACAGCAGAATTACCAGACCCACAGTCAGTGATGACCATGAGCAATACCTTTCATGGTGAAGACAGCCACCATGGGAGGGAAGTTTGCTTCCGCCGCGCACCTTATGAAGCACCTTACCTCCCTACTTAAGGCTGCTCTTACGTGAAGTGTACTGACTCCGCGCCAAGCTCGTCCCCCGAAGCCTGGTCGAGTCCACGGCCACCACAAACTGAAGAGACACACCTGTGATCCCCAGTGAAGACTACCGCCTGGAGGGCCACCCATTGACCTGTCCGTAGCTGCGGATAGCGGTAGATCCCTCGGGAAGAGGGCTACGCCCTGACCCCGACCCTCCACTTTCCCGAAAGGAAGTTTGAGAAGACCGCGTGATGAAGCATACCTACTTCATCAAGCGGTCTAACATTTTTAATTACTGTAATAAAATTAGTAAAATTTTGATCCCTACCCGCAAGGTGATGCCGGATGGCTCCCAGTCTACGGCTTAGAATCATCCAAGGAGCAACTGTGCCAAGCGGCTTCCTTTGATAATAAAATGCAGGGTTCTCATACAAGAGACCGGTGCCACTATTTCCCGGACTAATTTCGGTCCCTGCAGTGCAAGGAATATAATACTCCTCTGCAGTGGCTTCTGCGTCCTGTTTAATATCGTGTATGCAATAAAGTACAATAGGTAACAATGATCAATAAATAAAAAATATCTTGTTTATGAGGGCACCCTTAAACTAGTCTAGTCATAGTATCATAGTATCCAGCACTGGGGAACAGCCAAATAGGGTCCCGCCCTATTACTAAGACTTCACTGTCCGTCTGTCTGTCTGTTTGTCTGTCACCAGGCTGTATCTCATGAACCGTGGTACCTAGGCAGTTGAAATTTTCACAGATGATGTATTTCTGTTACCGCTGTAACAACAAATACTATCAACAGAATATAATAAATATTTAAGGGGGGCTCCTATACAACAAACGTTGTCTAAAGACAGCGCTCGCCATCTAGCGGCCATCTAAGTAACCTTCACAGCGCCGATGTAATGTCGTTAAATGTCAATGTTAAAAGCTTCTTGTTGGTTTCTATAGATGGCGCTGTTCTCAAATTAGATCATTGTCTAATGTTGTATAGATAATGGTACGGAACCCTTTGTGCGCGAGCCCGACTCACACTTGGCCGTTTTGTTATTTTTTTTGGCTATGTTCTTGCACAACTCCGTCAAATCTTAACCGATTTCGACAATATTTTTTCGAATAGATATTATTATAATATAACATCACATTAGTCCCATTTTAATTTAGTTAAGGCTCTTCTTATGTGGAGCATGCTGTCTCACTCGCACAATTTAACATTTTTAATTATTGTAATAAAATGAGTAAGCTTTTGATAAATGTGGTTTGAGGGGTTTACGCATAATTAAATTACGGACATTTTAAATACATTTTTGTTTTCTTACACGTAGTTTTTAGTAAAGAAAAGTTGTTACCAAAATTTACAATTTTGGTATCAAATTTTCTCAATCAATAACTTACTACAAAGAAAGAAAAATATGCCTTGAATATCCGATATTCAATCATCCATCAAACCCGCAGAGCACATTCATCAAAAGTAGGTATACTAATTTTATTACAGTCACTAAAATGTTAAATTGTGTGAGCGAGACAGCATGCTCCACAGTCTTAAGATCTGATGAAGAATTTCAGAGATGGAGAACGGAACTCTTCAATAGATAGCAGTAGATAGCGGAACTCTTCAATAGATAGCAGTAGATAGCGGAACTCTTCAATAGATAGCAGTAGATAGCGGAACTCTTCAATAGATAGCAGTAGATAGCGGAACTCTTCAATAGATAGCAGTAGATAGCGGAACTCTTCAATAGATAGCAGTAAATAAGGCCTAATGCGGCCCATACTTTAGTACCTATTATGCATATGTTTCGTAAGATATAGCGTAAAAGTAGTCTCAGGGTAATTTGGTGATGTTCTGGTGAATACTTTAGGAGATGGAAATTGAGGACTTCAAATTTTAAAGCAAAGAATTCGTAAGGGTAAATTATGGTTATAAGGGACTTGATTTTATTCTCCCGCTCCCCCACTAAAAATTTATATATTAAAAGAAAATATAAAAAATACCGACTTCAATACACTAGGTACAGCACTAAAAAGTTACAAATAATTTACAAAAATATATGTACTTCTAATTTATTTTAAAGGTACATATTCTTTTAAATTATTTCTAAATTTTTAGTGCTGTAGTGTTTTAAAGTCAGTTTAAAAGTAATACGAAATAAAAAGCAGATACTAAGTACCTACTTATTTTAATACTACCTATTTTGACAAGCCAAATATTGTAAAATTAAAAACTTTGACAAATGGAAAACACGAAAACATTGTATTTTTTTGTACTTACATTGTTTTTTTTTTGAGATACCTACTTTTGTAATCACAAACCGAATTCCACACGAATGATGTTGCGGGTACATCCTTGTGCGGGTACTGCTAGGTTAGGTTAGGTTACGTTATAGGTAGTACATAAGTGGAACATGCTGGCTACAGAGAAAGTCAATATGATTCCAATCTGAGTTTCCGACTTCGTGTATTCCTAGTAGATTGGGCACTTGTGCCGCCGGCGCCGCCCACAGTGAGTCGCAAGGGTCCAAGGGCGTCTTTTTTCCGAAATCGAACTTCAAGAGGCGCTTAGAATAGTAAGCCACAGCCCGCGTCGAAGAGCCGGCCGGGAATTATCTATAAACCATCTGAAATGTTTCGTTAGGTATACCTACCTACTACCAATGTTATAAGAGTCCAAGATGTACAAGAAGTTTTTTGACAAAGTGAACAGTATATCACTCTTCCCCGCCATCTGGCATCAGGGGCCTAATTATGCGCTTAGTGCGCATAATTAGATCCTGAGTGATTCCAATCGTCTAACTGTCAAATTAAATACCTACTGATTTGACAGTTAGACGATTGGAATCGCTCAGGATTTTGTTTCGAAGTGTTTCGTCCCGTAGTGTTTTGAAGTTGGTTTATATTTTTATTAAAAACAAATTTCACGATTTTTTTGCCAACTTGTACGGATGAGAAGTTATCGAGAAAATTCTCTGAGCGTGAAAATTTGCGAGAAGTACTTCTATAAAATGTACCGTACTGTGACAATAGGCCAAGAAAGCGGTCAGCCAGTTTTGACAATGTTTCTCGTGTAATTAAAGTAAACCTATTGCAAGTACGTAAGGTTTTAAATTTTTTGTAATAGGCTGAAGTAGGTTTTTAGGGCAAGGCAAAGTGGAATATCTATAAATTCAGAAAAAATGAAAGTAGGTAAGTACTTTTTTCTACTGATTGTAAAGAACCGATTACAAAAATTTAATTATGGACAACGTTTGTCATTTGTTTAGCTAGTTATTAATACTTAGATACAAATGAAAATATCACCAAAATAGGTTACAGTAATTCCACGCCGGAAAGTAATGTCGAATAATGATGCCATTTTCGCCGCTACCCTCATTCAAAATGATTAATTCCTCGAACGGCCTTCATAGGCTTTATGGCCCTTTCAATATATTACTTAGCTCGTTAATTAATTTCAAAGGGGAGTCACACTATGCTGTACTGTTCATTATACCATTTTCAAAAGGTGCTTTTCAGACCAAGTATTTTTCTTCCTTTGAATGTGTATTAAGAAAAACCAGCCAAGTGCATCTCAGGCCATGCGCAGTATAGGGTTCCGTAGAATTGCGTCCCTAATTTAGGTACAGGGGGGTACCAAAACAAAAAACTTCTACTGTTTTGTCGGAGTGTTAAATATGTATATCTATACCAAATTTCAGCTCTCTAGTACTTATCGTCTCTGTGCTAAGCCACGGACAGACAGACGGACGTCATAATAACTATAAGGGTTCCTTGTCGACTACGGAACCCTAAAAATTCGATTTCAATGACGAAAGACTGGGCTTCACTATACCAGCCGAACAAACAGTTTTTGCCTTGTTTGTGGTACGTTTCCCGGTAGCTCTTTATTAACTTCGAAAAGAGTTCATAATCAATGGCATTGTAAACCAAACAGCCCTTATATTATGTTCATCGTATGTACGTTATACCTTCTATACATCGTAAGTACTACTTATACCTAGCGTCTTTTTACTCATGACTAACAAATACACCACGATTTCATCATCATCATCGTTCAGCCACAAGAAGTCTACTGCTCAACATAGGCCTCCTCCATGGATATCCAAAAACACCGGTTGGAAGCGGCTTGCATCCAGCGTCTTCCTGCCACTTGGATGAGGTCGTCTGTCCATCTTGTGGGTGGTCGTCCTACGCTACGCTTGCCGATTTGTGGTCTCCATTCGAGAACTTTTCGGCCCCATCGGCCATCAGTTCTGCGTGCTATGTGCCCCGACCACTGCCACTTCAACTTACTAATCCGCTGGGCTATGTCGACGACTTTCGTTCGTCTACGGATCTCATAATTTCTGATTCGATCTCATAGAAAAATTCCGAGCATAGCTCTTTCCATAGCTCGTTGCGTGACCTTGAGCTTTCTTATGAGGCCCATAGTGAGAGACGACGTTTCAGTGCCATAAGTCATCACTGGTAACAAACACTGGTTGTATAATTTTGTCTTGAGCAATTGAGGTATAATAGACGAAAAGACTTTTCTAAGTTTCCCGAATGCTGCCCAGCCGAGTTAGATTCGTCGATTGACCTCTTTCACGAAGTTGGACCGGCCTAGTTGGACTGTTTGTTCTAAGTAGACGTATTCGTCTACATCTTGGAGAGTCAAGTTCCCCAAAATTATTGGGGTGGGCATAACACGGGAGTTCGACGTGACTTTCGTTTTGTTCATGTTCATTTTAAGGCCCACCCGTTGGGAAACTCGATTGAGGTCTTCGAGTATTATGCCGAAGACCTCAGTCGTCGGCAAATCTAAAGTGAGTTGAGTGACGATATTTATCTACTTACTTATAAAAACATTCCCAATATCTAAACTTTCCCTTTCCCGAACGACATAAGTTAAACTCTTATATTAAGACCTACCTGTATTACGTACGTACTATTGAATAAAGCGCCCCCCAAAATGATATTTACCTACCTACTTGTAGGTAGCTACTTACACGATATTGTTCGATAACTTATCGCCAAAGCACAAAAACACCGGCCAGGTGCAAGTCGGACTCGCGCACGAAGGGTTCCGTACCATTATCTATACAACATTAGACACAAATATCGAGAAAAATCGGCAAATAATCACGTTTGTTGTATGGGAGCCCCCCTTAAATGCTTATTTTATTTTAATTATTTATTTTTGAAGCGAATATTTCAAGCGTCTACCGGTTGCCGTTATTAATATCGAGTAAAAAACGGCAAGAAATTACGTTTTTTGTATGGGAAAAACGTAATTTTAAATATTAATTTTATTCGGTTTTTAGTATTTGTTGCTAAAGCAGCAACAATACATCATGTGTGAAAATTTTAACTGTCTAGCTATCACGGTTCATGAGATACAGCCTGGTGACAGACATACAGACAGACGGACAGACAGACAGACAGACAGACGGACAGTGAAGTCTTAGTAACAAGGTCTCGTTTGGAACCCTTCGGGTACGGAACCCTAAAAATGTACTCCAAGTACTTATAAGGTAGCACCCTCCTAGACCGGCTTTCGCCCAAGTCGTTTGTAAATAAAGTCAAAGTGATATTTCGTGTCCCCGTTATAAAGTTTGTAAGTAAGCGAGCAATAATAAAAAGGGGGAACATTTTTTCGGTATAGGAACGTGCTTAGCATGCAGATCGGCTAAGGTTGGCGAAAACGGTGACCGCTGTGGGTGAGACTAGGATTGCGAGTCGTACTGGTGTAAATTGAATGTAAAAAATACACATTTTTGCTAAATAACTAATACAAATGACATGGGTAACCCTTAAATAAACATTAGAACAACATTGCTGAACATTAACTACTAAGCGGGACCAACATCATAGGTACCTCGCAAAGAGTTACATTACATTATTGAATTTGGCTCCTACCTGCTTAGAAGTCAATGTTCAGCTGTGTGGTTGGGTTATCTATATTTTATTTCAGTTTTTTGTTTTTGCCTTTTCAGTAATGCTGTTCGATACCTAAGTATAAGCTGAATTTATATACCCTAACTCGTGCAAGAAGACGATCTTGGTTAAGGATTTATGATGGAACATAGAATCGGACATACATACGTACGAGAATACTTACGTGCCAAACCCATTACCCTCCTTTCGGGCTCCGCTGCAATCAGGTAAAAAAACTAAGACAAATATATTATGTGGTGGTACGGGAGGAGGGTTTTTTTTTATTGATATTGGGATTTTATTTGCATTAATTATAATCTGCGTTATACAACTAACAACTTCAGCAAACTATTTTTCAATGGGAATTGTACGAAGTTATTCTTTTATAAGTTGTTTGACAATCACTCGTTTACTTATAAAGCCTAACTGTGATGGTTCTTCAATTCGACGCGTATATTCCGTCTTATTTTGGCTATGTTCTCGCATAACTCCGTCAAATCTTAACCGATTTTGACAATTATTTTTCGTTCGAATAAATATAACGTCAAGTTGGTTCCATTTTAATTTGGTAAAGATATGACGAAGACTTTCAGAGATGGAGAACGGAGCTCTTCATTGAACAGCATGTAAATAAGGTGAGAAATAAGGCCTAATGGGGCCCATCCTTTGGTAATATGCTATATTTCATAAGATAAAGCGTAAAAGTAGTCTCACGGTAATTTAGTGATGTTCTGGTGAAGACTTTCAGAGATGAAAATTATCGAAGAAACTTAACACCTTACAGCGTAATTTTTTTTGAATGTTTGAAAAATATACCTATATGATATAGTAATTAAGAATTAGGAAAAATAAAAATAAAAATCTAAAAGTATTAGAGTAATTAGTTATTTTAGGAAATAATTTTGTTCCAAATATGGAATCCGCTGCACTCGGGTAAATATTTATGTGTTCCAAATTTGGAACTTCATGCAGTGCAGGAGTTGTTATGAATAACAAAAATTCAATGAGTAAAATTTTGACGCATATTTGTATTTAATTAGTTGAAATAGTATTTTAAGAAAAATATTTCTTACGTGTTTTTTCCATAAACACGTTGATAATCTGTATGGAATTTTGTTTTTTCCTATTTATCTCGATAAAACCAATAAATATCTCGTCACAAAGAACTGCGAATTGTCAATGTCACGGAAATATCGACCCGAATGATTTGGCGGATAGCCGCTTCGGCCGAGATAGAGGTAAAATGTTAAAATTTTAATGCAAAAAATGAAGTAGGGTAAATTATGTTTAAAAGGGACTCGATTTCTTTTTTTCCCGCTGCCCCACTTAAAATTGACAAATTTTAGATAAAAAAACCGACTCCAAAACACTTCAGCACTAAAAAGTTAGAAATAATTTAAAAGTATACCTTTAAATTAGATGTAAACATGTAGGTATTGTAAAAGTATAATCAGCACATATATATTTTGGACACCGACTCCAAATTATACTTCTACAATACCTACATGTATACATACTTTTCATTATTTAAATTATTTCAAACTTTTTAGTTGTGTTGTATATTGAAGTCGGTTTTAATTTTTTTTTAACTTCATTACATGTGCTACTGCTTTGAAACGTTCCTACAATTTGCTGATTAGCCAGGAAAAGGGGAGACGGACAAGGGAAAAACGAATCCCTGAATCCAAAAACTGTGTCGCTTAACCTACATTATTTTTAAACAATTCAATGATATGCTACACTACGGAGTAGACACGAAAAAAACTTGTTCGTAATTTAGGTGTAGAGGTTTTTTTAATTTTTTTTTGCATTTTATCTTATTTATGCCAAATATGATATATTTATGTATTTCTAGTACTAATTGTCTCCGAACTAAGGCGCGGACAAAGAGTCAGACTGATTGACGAACCGACGGACGGAGGGTTCTTAGCTGACTACGGAAACCGAAAAAAAAAAAAAACAAATAAGTTGAGAGACAAGGAGTCGCAATATTACGACTTAACGAAAGATTCTAACTACGTACCATAGATATAATATCACGTCATAAAAATATGTTTTCTTTCATTCAGCTTAGGAACCTTAACGGGAGTCTGACTATTTACTTATACTTGGCCAACCGGCCAGTATTATTATTTTTTATACTATAGAGTCTACGCCATAATTACACCATGTTTGAAACATACATATTTGTATTAATATTTTTTCGATAAAATTTTAAAATAATTTATTTTTTTATTTTTATTTCAGCAGCTTTTTTCCTTAACACAGTTACTGATAGAGGGTGGTAGTGACTTTTCATTTCATAACTATAAAGTGATGGATTTACTCATTTTAATACTACCATAATGGGGAACGAGAGTTGGCCGAAAAGACGATATATCATAATTAAATAGTCTCGACTATATCTGGGTTTTGTGTTGCCCGAGTCGACGCCTAAGCCTTTGAACTACTTAGGTTTCATTTGTTGGGCGGCTTTACCGACAATTGGACCCCAATGACTATCGCCTGTCCGCCAAAATAACGGCTAGTTTTAAATTTAAATGACAATCAGCAGTGCTACTTTATTTATCAGCGTTAATTACTGTGATGTGACGGTTTGTACCGCGACCCCGCAACCAGGAAGTGCATCCACAATCGCCACTTCCGCCCTATTATTATTTTAATAGCCACTATGTGAAACATTTCAGGTGGGACACACTGAGAGATGATCTTTCATTCAAGCTAAACCTTGCTTTGTCAACGCACTTTAAAAATAATGGTAAGACCATAATTTTGAACCATTACATGAATAATGCTACTTCGAACCGTAAAAAACCTGTTACGCCTGCAATAAAATTAACTACCATTGACCACCTTTAATAAAATACAAAGTAATTTGCCTCGCTACGCATTGGTTTTGCGTTATTTCAATAATATACTTATTTCAATAATACAATGATTTGACAATAAAGAAAAAAATTATAATTGCGGAAAGCTACTCTAAGACATTTCCATGTTCTAGCGCACGGTCGAACACGACTCACGGCGTGTTATTGTGCGAGAAGTAGGTGTGTGTGTGTGTGTGTGTGTGTGTGTGCGTGCGTGCGTGCGTGCGTACGTGCGTGTGTGCGTGCGTGCGTGCGTGCGTGCGTGTGTGTGTGTGTGTGTGTGTGTGCGCGAGTTGCGGGGCGCGAACGCTCCATTTCAGATTTTTATTTAGCAATGCTTTACCTTAATAAACTTACCTAAAAAATATTCATAACAGCTTGAAACAGGTGGATTCCACTACAAATGTCCAAATTATAAGAGAAAGTGGCCTCAAAATGTGTTGCTTAATATCGACGAAATCTATCATTGTGACAGCTCAGTTAGGTATATTGCGTCAACTCTTCATTTTAAAGTTAGTAGAAGAAAATTTAAAATTAAATGTAGGAAGTTACTATCCGTAAAATTATATTATATCCCGAAATAGTGTCTTCTAATCTGCGTTCTAATAGGGCGGAGCCCACTGATCTGGGGTTGGCTTGGGCATGGCGCGGACATCATTCTGTTTTATTCAAATACCGTACCAAACACACGGTGATAAGCTCATTATTTGAACATACTCATCGGCCTTTCGTCGGACGTGCTGCACGCCATTTCAGAGCCCACGCTCGATTGCAGTCAGTGCTAGTTGTGGTTCTAGGTCAGTTCGCAGTCAGTTCCTTCGCTCCACGCCTTTTAATAGTCATGCATGCCGCTGCCATGCCTGCACCAGGTCCGTGCCATGCCACATCAGTGGTCTTACGTAACAAATGAAGCCTCAAAATTTGAAGTAATTCAGAGAAAGACAATCCGGGTTTGCACTCTGACAACTGCTCTCTGTGTGTCACGGGGCCGCTCGCTCAATTTCGCTCATTTCGTGATTATTGTCAGGATAATGACTCGCGCGGCCAACGGCGGCCATTTTAATTCGCTCGGTTAATTAAAACCGTGCGGCTTTTTCGAATCATTGGAAATTGGTTACAATTAATTCCGCCTGAAGATTTTCGCGGTGGGCGGACAAAAGGTTTACCTATACGGTGTTCTCGAGTCCGGGGTTGGCGGGAAGTTCAATAAAAGCTGTATTATTGGTAAAACTCCTTGTTATGAGTTGATTTTAATGAGGGCTTTTCAAAGCATCATTAAAAAAAATATACAGTACCGCAAGTTACCGATAGATGGTGCTGGCGTCACCATAATATGTAAAAATTGACATGACATCACTGTACCTTCTCTGTGGTTTCTGTCACGTTGCTTGTTGAGGCTCAAAAGGACTAGTATCCAGAGCCGTTAAACCTATTAAAAAAAAAAACGTTGCTTGTTTCGTTGACAAGAGGAGAGATGTTTAGATTATCACAGATGAATAACGATGTAGGTACAACATTTAAAACGTATGATGACATTTGTTCTCCTCGTAGCGCCATCTAGTTTTTTTTAATGAAACTCAACTGAAAGCTGTCATTGAAAAGCCTTCTTTTTACAGGCAGAAGTGTAGAGAGACTATGCAGTAAAATGAGATAGATACCGAAGCCAAGAAAAGATTAAATAAAATAATAATATCGCTCATCCGGGGTCGCAACGACGAAACTGCACTTTTGAAAAATGGGCTACCTAAGTATTGGTAAAATGCTCCTAAAGGGAAGTTAAATACGAAGTAACATCGTCACAATTGATTTTTTATTATTTGCAGCCAAATGACGCATTTTGCATCGTATACTGATGCGATGCAAAATTTTAGTTTCTGTAAAACAATCGTCGAAATGTTGACTATAAAGCTTACAAAAATATTTTATACCTTGGGACTACTTTTACGCTATTTTATGAAACGTACGGATTTTACTAACGAATGTGCCCCGTTAGGCCGTATTTACAGCTGTCCATTGAAGAGTTCCGTTGTCCATCTCTGAAAGTCTTCATCAGATCTTCACCAAATTAAAACGGGACCAATGGGACGTTATATCTATTTGACGGAGTTATGAAGGAACATAGCAAAAAAATATATATATGTACGCGTCAAATTGATAACCTCCTCCTTTTTTGAAGTCGGTTAAAAAAATGTAATTACATTATTGTTATGCCGGATAAGCGATATGATTCCCCCAGCATGGGTAGCACGATGGCGCGAATCAGGCGCTAAAATGACGCTGTTACCAGCTTTTTTTGTTTGTACTTCGGCTAATGGACAGCAGTGGACAGTAGATTAACATATTATTTCTATTGTACGAGAAACAGGGGACTAGTGTGGAATAGTAAGAGCTATGACGTATTTTGGTTTGCGAGAACAGGTTCCAGATTTGGTCGCTAAGCCAGAGACAACTTATAAATAAGGGATGTATTAGCAGAGGGCAAGATAAAAAGTTCCCGTAACCGACGTGCGTGCATGCAACGACTAATGAATGTTGAGGAAGCGAAAATGATGTGTCAGGATCGTGGCAAGTGGCAGTCCATGGTCTCTGCCTACCCCTCTCAGTTTATGTATTTATGTATGTAATTTACAAATGAATCTCTGAAGTAAGAAAGGTAAAATACGGATCTGCGGCATTCGTTCTAATGAAGCCTCCGTATTTGACTACCCTGTGATCGGAAAGACCTCGGATAAAAGTTTAGATTTAACTTCTCCTTTCAAAGAAGTCTCCAGTAAATCTGGTCCGATATCAAAGCGAAAGTTTGCGCTTATCTGCGCGGCGATCGTGTTGCGCGAGTTACGGAATCATATCTCGAAATAGTGCTCGCGTAACTGGGTTTTCGACTGGTATATGATTGGATTGGAGCTCTGGTGGAAGTGTATAAAGACTCCTGGTACCTGATCGGTTTTTTTCACAAAGAGCATGTGTCGCAGTCACAACTTGATATTTCTATGTTTTTTGGTCGGAGATAAACAATCGCTTTAAAAGCGGGGAGTAGAAACGGCGGGATCACTCACGTGACTCGCGTGACAGTTTTGTTATCGAACTCCTCCGAAACGGCTCTACCGATTTTTATGAATTTTTTTGTGTACAATTGGTAGGTCTGAGAAAAAGTCGTAGGCTAATTTAATATGGCAAAACAACGTTTGCCGAGTCAGCTGGTGTATGTAAGTAAAATTATATAAGTAGGTACCGGCCATGTACTAGCTATACTTGCGTTCCGTACCACTCCATAACATTCAGACGTATCCAGAGAAATGTTTTTAGTATTTGTCGTGTTTAAAACAGAATTCCAGAACATGTTCTATCCTTGTCTGAAAATAAATTTAAAACATTCTTTACAAAATCGCTATGTAAAAAAGCCTATTATAGAATAGACGAGTAGGTATATGAACGTTATAAGCCCTTGGTAGTAAGCCAATTCCACTGCGATTTCATTGTTATTTAATTATTAATAATATAATTAATTTAGTTTTAAAAACGTGTACTGACGACGTGATTGCACATTAATAACTATACCACACATTTTATAGCTGACAAGAACTCAATCTGCAGGTTTGCTAAAGGTCATTCGAATGGTGGCGTGGTGGCCGGGTCACCTATCTCCCTCTAAAATGGTTGAGACTGGTGATGGCTGACCCCTGCGTTATGCTCGTAAACGGGTGCTGTTCGTGTGTCTGGCCGCAGCATTAATGTTTTTCCTACTTTTGTAAGAAGTGTTATTTTGGTTTTTAAAGTTATTGGTGGCTATCACGGAATCATATCATATAGGCTTTGATGTATAAGTTTAAGATGATTTGAGAAAAGATGGTCAGAGTGGAGTTTTTTTTCCCGCTGCCTTTTTCTCCACTACAAATACGGCCCGAAGGCAGCGGCTAACATAGTACATTAACATTCAGCAAACAGAATGTAAATTCTTTACGTTGAAATAAATTATTGATGTCTGATTTCTGATAGCGGCAACAGAAATACATCATCTGTGACAAATTCAACTGTCTAACTATCACGGTTCATGAGATACTGCCTGGTGACAGACGGACGGACGGACGGACAGTGGAGTCTTAGTAATAGGGTCCCTTACCCTTTGGGTACGTTTGTGTTCTGAGGGGTACGCAAACCTAAAAACGTAATCGTGATTGTAATGAATAGTTTGTACAGGTTATGTTTTACAGACTGTTACTGATAGTAGCTTTTTGGCAAACTGTGTCTGCGTCTGTGTTTAGTTCAAAAACTGTGACTGACTGCTTACCCGTTAGGCATGAGGTTTCATAGTAGGCTTGGGTGGGCGTTACGTAGTCGTAGCTGCTACGGGCTCTGTCTACGGTGTAGCACGTGTAGCAAAATTATATCTTTTTTATTATAAGTCTTTGCAAGAATATTGTTCTTTTTGCGGATATGCTATGTCCTAAGTTCTTGGTCCTAGAGTCTAGGCTGTAGGTTTGGAAATGGCCATAACCATTAGTAAAATTTACAACCGTTTTGCTTCATGTAAAAAAAAATTATAAGTACTAAAAGACTGACTGCTAAAAAGTCAAACAATGTCCAGATGCGTCCGTTGAATTGTGAAACTCGGCAGGCAGAACTTTTTATTCCATTGCTTGTAAATTTGTTAGGTAAACTGGAGGTATTTTTAAGACTTTTAGCAGTGGGTTTTTCTATTTCTAAAATAAGTTTATTTATTTGAAGCTTTTTCGTTTAATTTTCCTCGTCTGTGAAAGGAAAAGAGGGTTTTTACTAAGAATAGGGGCTGACGCCTACAATTTCGTTATTTTTTGCCTCGCCATTATAGCTAGTAACACTTGCGTCATTAGTACCTCTCATTTGTCAAAATCGGTCTAGCCGTTTGGCATCTGCGTATTCATAAGGAAACATACATACATACTTACCTATCATGATAATTTTTCACATACCTACATGTGAAAAACTTAACCTTCCTTTGCTTTCGCAGTTGCCCAACTGCGCAGCGGTAGAGCGACGGCCTCACATTCAGGAGGTGGTGGGTTTGAATCCCGGCATGCACCAATGACTTACGTAGGTACATGAAGACTTACATATGAAGTTGTAGTAACAATGCCATTCGCTAACTGTAAAGAAAAACATCGTGAGGACGCCTGAGTGTCTGAGGTTCGACCTCAGCGTTCGAAATTGCCAAAAGGATGGGCACGCGTGGTAATTAAGCACATACTCTCTCTCTCTCTCTCTGACAGTCCTGTGCTCTACAGTGATACGTATATAGGCAACATAAAAAGAGGCGGTAAAGCTTATACTAAGTTATCATCACTTCAGAAGTCGCGGGCATAAACTGGTGTCACTATTAAGGTGAATAGTGAAGAAACGTGTGTATCGAAAGCGTGTTGGATCAGCGAGACTTTTCGCTTCGCTACTCGGTCCAATATTCACTCAAGGCGACAAAACGTCTCATGTTGTTTATTCTAGACAAAGCAATGTCCTATTCACAGTGCCCTCCACTGAATCAGATTCAATTAAGTATAAGGCAGAGCGCAGACTAGAGTCACGACAGTTTTAGGACAGTCTTGTCTCACATAGACAAGTCTGCCTCTAAATTAGAAAGAAACGGTTGTGTCTACAACGCGCCGCACACCACAAGACGAAACTGTTTTGTCTACAACATGACGCACACCCTTGTTTGTCATACCAATTCTTCAGTATCAAAATGGACTTC
The DNA here is from genome assembly GCA_947310995.1 of Yponomeuta cagnagella. Lineage (NCBI taxonomy): Eukaryota > Metazoa > Arthropoda > Insecta > Lepidoptera > Yponomeutidae > Yponomeuta > Yponomeuta cagnagella. Next base: position 18,126,105 of record OX371267.1, read on the forward strand.
ACCAAAATTGCTGTTATAGGCATCCTGGTGACACGTAATTGCACCCCATAAGTAAAAGACTGATAAAAGGACGATTTTATTTACTGTACAGTAAATTAAAGTCACCGTCAAGACTTCACAAAACTGTAATACACGTAAAAATATTAAATATATAGATTAATAGATAAAGAAACTAGTTAAAAAACAGGTATTAAAAATATTTAAATAGCTTTCTTTTGTATTTAAGTAATAATAATGAAAGTTTAGTTGGTTTGGGGCCGATTTTACCGGGATTGCCTGGTATTGGTCAGGGTGGGTATTGACCTCTTACTGGGTAAGGGGTTAATTTCGTACCCGGTCTGAGAGTCGCACGGGTTTGGTGGGGTCGGCCCGAAGCTCACTCACGTTTAGCGGGAAGCTTACGATAAGTATCCTATCAGTTTAAAATTTATTGGCCTTACTTATTACACATTGCTTTAAATTATGAAACTCTGTAAGGCTGTTGGTTTTTTGTACAAAAATAGAATAATAAAAAAAAGTCTTCCTGCCATTTGTATGAGCTGCGCTTGCCGATATGTGGTCTCCATTCGAGAACTGGATGCAAGCCGCTTCCAACAGGTCTTTTTGGAAATCCATGGAGGAGGCCTATGTCCAGCAGTGGACTTCTTGTGGCTGAATGATGATGATGATGATGATAAAAAAAATGATACTTTTTTTAAAAATATGCAAAGTACGTATTTTTGCTGAAGACATGTTCTAGAGGTTGGACATATTATGATGCCATCGCTACAGTTTTGTTACTGTTGTGCACGCACGGATACATTTTGTAACGTGCCGTTACACACGCCGCGCCGCCCGCCTAGTATAGCCGGGCATTGCTCCATGTTCCATAGTGTGGAAGCGCCTGCCTACTCCTGCTAAGCCGCGAGCCGGCCCCCACGACCCCTGAGAAGTTTCGTCTGAAGTGTGCGCGTCTTCATTATTTTTGTGAAGCAATAGTCTGTCTTAAAACTGTCGTGACTCTAGTCTGCGCTCTGCCTTAAGGTTGTTGAAGTTTTTTTGTTGATTCCATGCGTGAATTCATAAACACCATATGGCGCTGAGGCTTGAATAATGGTCATCACCACTTGTTTTGTAGTCATCACCATTAGCGTCTACGTCAGGTCACTAGTCAAGGGTTTTCTATTTTGGAAAATAAAAAACTAAATCCAAAAGATTTCCACTGCGCTGCCACGATAAAAAAAATCTTGTGAAAAGGAAAGGAAAAGTAAGCTTGTCTGACAGAAATTAGATTAAAAACGTGTTATGTAATGTTGCGGCATTTTCCTGCCTCTCGCATGTAGAAACACGGAATCGTTTGCGCGCACCGCGATACAAATTGCACGGTTAGTATCCACGTCAATGCACGGCAAACTAATCATCGAACAAGCATTTAGCTTGCGTGTGGCATATAATGCTGGATTCCCGAAATAGCTGGGATTGGAGCCTCTACTCTCATGTTAGACGAGGTTTTTCGAATCGTCAGAGTAAAGAACTATTCATAGTATAAAGGGGCGGCGATGTGCGGGCGCAATGATACAAACTGAAAAAATCCTAATATAGGTACTTTTTGTTTGGAGAGTACAAGTTAGAAATGCCGGGCGCCGGCTGACGGGCAGCCGACAAGAACGTCACGGGAACGGGCTTTTTTTACTTGTGTTTCCGAGTTCGTAGGTAAGTGTTATCTTAGATTGAAATCGTGCCATCGCACATCGCCAGCTCGTTGTAATATAGACTAGGCAGTTTCTGTGAGCAATTTGTATTGTCAATTTCAGTGCATCCATATCATCATCAACCATTATGTCCCCACCGAGGGGAAGGGGCTCTTCCCTGAGGAAGGTATAGGCCATACTCCACCACGGGGGCCAAGTCCGGATTGGTGGAGGCTTGTAGACTAGTGGCTCGTCTACTGTCAGAAGTTTTCAAGCCGCCCTAAGGCCTCTGACTTGGCTTAACGACTGCCATCTATCGACGGCAGCCGGCACCAACAGCTTAACGTGCCTTGCGAAGCACGGAACCGCTCGGAAAAATGCCACTAGCGTTAGGCATAGACGGCGACCCATCCGTGCACTGAACGCGCCCTGTGTTGCTTAACCTTCGTGATCGTTTAAGATCACTCAGGCAGCCGGGGCTACGAGCGATCCATATTCTGGACCCTAATTCACAAAATTTATGGTTTACTATTAGAATTTGATGTACACTGCATTGCAGACTAACTTACAGATGAACAAGTAGAAAAACACAGCTATGCATGTACATTGAAATATCATACCAATCATACTGAACTGTGAATTGTATTTTTATTAAACGCGGTCCTGAATGATTTTATTGCATCACAAGAAGATAATGTAAATGCTAGAAAGGGTTTCACAATACAGCAATATGCTTCTACTAGGCACCTATGTTTACATGTCTTCATATTTTTTTATTTCTTCATAAGCTCAATTCCAGCGATTTTTATGTTCGTCACTGTTCACGCGTTCATACTCGTAACTAACGATTCACTCACAGGCTCCAAAGCATCCGGAGTGGAAGCCCAGATTTCCAGCAACTAATTACGAAAATTCGAGCGTACACCTGCAGTGAGGCGGTTAAACGGAAACGCTAATTAACTCATTGTTATTCCCTTATAACCCAAATTGTTACAGCCCCAGAGAACTCCGGCGCAATTTAAACGACCGCCCGTGTTTAAACTATGAACGGTTTGAAAGATCAATGTTTTTTTTTCGGGTTATTTGGTGCATTTCCTTTGTCCATTCTCTTTTGAGTGCTCCTTTGTGTCTATTTGAGTTGGATTTTTCAGTAATTGCTGGTAGGAGAGTAGCTTGGCGGTGTACGAAAGGAACTTCCTCGAATGATGTACCGACTGAGACCAGCATAGATATTATGACGATGCTAGTCGCGCGTTTAAGCGCGCTCAAGTGAAAACAGTCGCGAATTCCCAGTAGGTACATTCAAGTTCTAACATTTTAGTGCCACAAAACGCGGGACTCGCGCCGTCATACTACCTGGATGATGAAGATGATGATGATGTCCTTCACAACGATTCCGTCGACGGCAACAATCCGACAAGTACCCATCTCAGACCCGAGCGTGCGCTCGGACATATTGTGGCGAATTTGCCGAATTTTCTCAATGCAGTTGACCGCTAGAGTTATAGTGTAATTGTAAGAGGGCTGAGGTCGAGTTTTCCGAGACTGGTGTTTAGCGTCGAGCTCTTGAAGACGTCCTTGTTAGGCTATGGTGCCTGAACTAAGCTTTTGCTGTGCTTAATTGCATACCTAGTTGTTCAATACAGCGATAGTAACACAGCAATTGTTATTTGTATAACCTGCGCGAATTAAATATGCAGGTCGCGCGAACGCGACGCGACGTGTCGAGCTAGTCGCACTGATTATGCTATTCGAAAGCGATTGGTTGGTTAGTAGATCACAGTGCCAATAAAACTACCATCGCCGCGTATCACTCTACTGGACAACTATGAATTGAGTAGATTCGAGCCACTGGGCCGCGTTATGTCAAACTGCAATGCATTGTTTATACTAAAATTATTAAGAGCAATAAGGACCGGTTTCTGAATTGAGAATTTCACTAAGTACGAGAAGCCACACACTTAAATGTTTATGGCAAAAGAACCTGGAATTTCAGCCTCCCCCATATCCTTAACAAACTCCCAAATGAGGGGGAGGGGGACGTACTGCCTACCCCTAATGTGAGGGGGGTCTCATTTCCCATATTAATATTATTTTCTATATAATGTAATATAATCACTTACATGTATACAGTGTTCTTCTGTATGCCTGTACTTTTGTTTGTTTATTACACTTTATCGCACAAAATACAAAAATTAGTACATAAAAAACATGACTGTCTTAGACTATGAGCAATAATATAAGTATAAGTGTGAATACGAGTATGTACAGTTTATTTATCATTCATCTTTAGTATAGAGCAACATCTGGAAGCACTATAATCTTATATGGAAGATTCAGCTTCCAGAGCTAGATTAATTTGTGTAACTTTTTTTCTGAAATAAACAGTTTAAATTTTAATTTTTTTTTCGTACCCAACAATCTCTTAATGTGTTGAGAAGGGTACAAAAATAAAAAAACCGGCCAAATGCGAGTCGGACTCGCGCACGAAGGGCTCCGTACCATTATCTATACTACATCATAAGACAAAGATCGAATTTGAGAACAGCGCCATCTATGGAAACCAACAAGAAGCGTTTAACATTGAAAATTGGGTATTTGACAAAAATATCAAATGAGTTACTTTTAAAACGGAATTTTGTATGAAAATACTTGCTTATGACGTCACATTTCAGAGCACTCTTTTTATGTTTAATCTATTTAAAAATTGTAATAACTAGTAATTGACTAAAAGAGATACATTTTCCGAGATATTTTGTAATTTTTGTTTTAATCGAGCATATGAAATACTTTATTGCTGATCGTGTCAAATACCGTATTAACGACATGACGTCGGCGCTGTAAAGGTTACACAGATGGCCTCTAGATGGAGAGCGCTGTTTGTTGTATGGGAGCCCCCCTTAAATCTTTATTTTATTCTGATTTTAGTATTTGTTGTTATAGCGGCAACAGAAATACATCATTTGTGAAAATTTCAACTGCCTAGCTATTAGGGTTTATGTGATAAAGCCTGGTGACAGACAGACAGACAGACGGACAGACACACAGGCAGACAGACGGACAGTGAAGTATTAGTAATAGGATCTCGTTTGGCAACCTTTGGGTAAGGAACCCTAAAAACAACTGACAACTATTAATAGTAGATTAGCAGATTGTTAGTTTACGGGAAACCGTTGGTCCGTCTTCCTACTTGTTAATCTGTAGGTTAATCGGCTGTGAAGTATGTCGAATTGGAATATTAAACCACAGAACCAAATAACTTGTGGATCGATTAATACTACTAAGATTGACACACTGCAATATATCTACACTAATATTATAAATGGAATGGGTTTTATGCGACGGATGTCGCAGACGTGGTCGGCCAAGGCGGAGGTGGCGGGACGATCTCACTATCTCATTCTTATATTACTTAGTTCATTTCATTTAAGTCTTCATTTAGTATAAAGTTTCGTGTCAAAAGCACAATATGTTTTGAGTAGTATTGAAGTCTGTTGACCTTGAAAATGTTTTTCGGAGGAGCACTGCTATCCTAAACCACAGGTTTTAACCTTTTTCAGGGAGCAATAAGGTCGAAAGGAGTGATAAGGTCACTGGAAAGTGTTCCTTGAATAAATTATCTTTTATCTTATCTTTATCTTCTTTCCCGGCTGGAAGATGACAGCTCAAGACAGAGAGGAGTAGAAGATCATGGCGGAGGCCTTTGCCCAGCTGTGGGACACAAACGTAGATAACAAAAAAAAAAAAATTATAAAGAGTAAAAGTTTATAAGCTTATATTAGGCTTGTAAGTTTGTTTGTTGGGGTTAATCCAAAACAAATTATGCGATTTAAAAAAATCTTTCACCAGTAGAATGAAGAATGGACCTTCATGTACATTGTTCATTATTCATTACGCGAACGAAGTTGCGGGCACTGCTAGGTGTACTAGAGAATTGACATCGCATGCTACCGTAATTCTTGTAATTAATAATTTCTGTGCTGCACGGCAAAATATGTAGTACAATCTTTTGCTGCACATTTAACAAATAAATCATTTTGAATTTGTGACTGAAACTGTGACATATTGAACGTTCCAAGTCAAAATCCAGGTCAGTTTTGAGAAAAAATGGACAAAACAACTTAGTTTTTTTCAAATATGTTCCTAAACTAACGGAGTTTATATATTATTCTAAAACCTAGTACTAAACCTAATGCATTTAATTGGCTTCAATTTTAAATATTATAGTAGCCCTTTTGTGCTTTACACACTTTTTGAACCGCGTTTCTGGCAAGCTTATTATTTATTATTTATTTTTACATTTGGAGATCTTACAGTTCATAGTAACAAAATACAGTAAGTAAAATAATGCACAAAAAAGCTATGGATTAGTCTCGCAGTTAGCCCTAAATTTATATCTTCAGGGATCTTATTGCAGAAACGTATACAATGCCCCATAAAGGACGTATTTACCTTTGCCTCTTTTGACTGCATATGCTGCAGAACTAAGATTATAATTTGTCTATATGAGGACCCCATTGAAGCTTTGCATCAATTGTGATACCCAGAAATACAGTTTCATCTACAAGGTCTACTTTGTCATTCCCCAATATAACGTTGCTTTCAACTATTTTGACATTTGGTAGAGTAAACTTTATACGTTTTGCCTTTTTTGAATTTAACAATAACTTATTAGAAGTGAACCAGTTTAGTACCTAAGAGATTAGAACACTTTATTGTACACACCAGAAAACAAAATACATTAAAAGGCTTACTTCAATGTCTTAGTTTTGCCATATACAATTGGCGGTCTTATTGCTAAATTATTATTTGTATTGTCAAGGTCATTTTTTTGACTCTTAATTTAAAAAATAAGTGATGTGTCATCTGCAAATAATAATATCTGCGACATGATTTGAACCATGAACGGCAAATCCTTTACATACACGAGGAAAAGGAACGGCCCTGTATAAAGCCTAGGAAATAAGTGAATCCGACACATTGGTGCTGGGTTTTGACAAAGAGATGTTTTAAATCATCTAAACTGTTCTTTTAGAACTCCCGGTAAAGATTTTCGAAGGTAAAGCCTTTAAGGCCTCCAGGGAGTCCACAATGGATCCCCTTAAGTGACAGTGCTAAAGCTCAGCAGACAATGACTTCGCGTTTCCTGTCAGAATAAAAACATAGAATATATTCATCACAGATGGATGTCCCAAGAATTACTACAGATGTAAGCCTTTAAAACTGGTTCAACAACGAAAACAACTTTTATTTTAAAACTCAAAACTCGTACGAATATACTGTTATGACATCAAGGCAAATAACTTGACCAAAAACCCGCGCGGTTGGGATGGCTAATATAAATAGCCATTAAAAATATAACTTGTAAAAAAAAACCAAGTCTCGCAATTCAGTTCTTCTACCGTAAAAAGTTGTGAGATCCATGTAATACAAAGTCGGCTTATTTATTCAATTTGATTAAGTCGCAGTTTCTGTGCTACTTGGAATAAAAAAAAAATATTTGAGTTATTTTTAAGGTCATAATCTAACAAGTCCTTGCAAACCTCAATCGTTGAACGAACGCGTAGAATAACAAAGCTGTGAAACAGACTTAAAAAGGGACAGTAAAATGTGACGACGCTTTGCAATATCGAGTTAACGCTACAGAAAGGTAGATCCGTGCTACCCACGCAACAAAATGGCCACTAAGACTTACGTACTTATTATTATTAGTATCTATTTTTCAATCTATCCATGAAAGTTAGAATTTACTGCTAGGCATAAGCCTCTTACCTATACGCCAACCCCTTCAAAACTACCATACCAGCAACTGGCCGAGGGAGAAATAAGTTTCTATAATACTACTATTATAGAAACTTATTTCTCTCTCGGCCAGCATGCAAACAAATTTTTGTAACTATAAATAAATTAGATAATGATATTTTGGTATATTATATGATATTTTATTATGCCGACAGCTGAAGTGAGCGCAAAAATAATCATTGTTTTAAGTATAAAAATAATAGCAAAAGATATTTTTGGAATCTACAGCCTGGAACCTAGGGTAATAAGATACCATTGTTGCAAAGAAGCCAATCTGTACCTGACTCTTGGCCCTAGATTTTAAGCTGTAAAGAAGCTAAAAAGCTTGTTAGAACCTTTAGGTACTCTTCTGCATTTATCTACTTGTTGACGAAGGCCAACTCATTTAATAACCAGCCGAGAGTTAACGCCACGACAGCGTCTAACGAGATCAAGGTATTTGTATAGGACGCTTAAATTAACGCTAATCCCGTAACGTCGTTATTCCAGCTAATATAAATTAAATTTCGCGCCATGTTTGCGTGCAAAACAACGTCTGCAAATCGCTGCTAAGTCGGACGTGATCTGTTATAATGCGAAGTAGTCTTTTATTATTAACTCGTGTTAAAATTCCGACTATTTTAATTAAAATAAATGGCAGCAAAGACTACTCGCTTTTGCGATTCGTGACTGACTGGCTATACAGGGTTGCCTCAAAACGTCGCAATTCATGAAATGGTCTGTCAATTACAACTTTGGTACTACAAATTTTTTTGTAAAAAAATGTTGTTCTAAAAATCTTACATTTAAAAAAGTATATAGTTCGCTTTTACGCTAAAATATATGTGTTAAATAAATTTAACACATATAGAGTAGAGCATGCAAAGCGCGAATTTAATAAAATTATGTAAGCCATAATATTTCGAAAAATGTTTAAATCGGAGACAAATGCTCTTCGAGCAAAACTGTAGTAAAACAGAGACTGTGTTGTTTCAGGAATTACGCACTTTGAGTTGACTTTGAGGTAATCGTGTAGTTTGGCAAATGCTTTATTATTTAAAAATAAACTTTTGATTCTGGTAAAGCATAAATTAAAAAGATGCGTAGAAACAGAAATCACCTTTTTACCCGACTGCGGCGGAGCCTAAAAGGAAAGTGATGTATTTGGCTGGTACGTATACATACGTATTTAAGTATGTCCGATTCTACATTCCCACATAAATGCTTAACCAATGGTCAGATTTTCACAAAGACCTAAGTGTGCTCAAAGAGGAAACGGAACGAGTTACGCCTCATGTAATGATACCCTAAGCAGAGCAGTGAACAACCAACCTTAACAACACAAACTCGCTAACAAATAACTCTGCATTCTTTCCTCTCTACTCTCCAAAGGGTGAGGAATTCAAAATGAACATTTCAAAGAAACTTTCTGTTCAAATGATGAACAGTGCTGAAGTGTTTTTACCCAGTACCGTGCTGCCTTTGTTTATCGACCCAGCAATAGAGACTGGGCTAAAGTAGTTTGCTTCCGGAGAGGTACTGTCAGTCAACTAATGCTGAGTACTTAGTCGCGTGCAAGGTCTTCGTTTTAAACTCTCTTGTATGTTTTGGTACACTCGACAGCACATCAACCTCTACATCAGTGCACTCTTTGGTCTTGACTTATTTGACTGCGGTATCAGCGGTATCACGACTGATTACCATGCCGGAGGTAGTGAGTTCGATTCTCACTGAGGGCCGCCGTACATTTGTACATAATATGGCCTCAGTCTGGGTGTATTTTCATAGCAGAGGCTATCCTAGCTTGGGACCAGGACAGAAAAGTGATTGTGTTCAAATTAAAAATTAAAAAAAATCTTAATTTTATTGCATTTCTTTACCTGACCGTGGTGGAGACCAAAAGGAGCATGCCCGATTTTATTTTCCCTCATAACTTCTTAACCAATTGTCAGATTTTCACAAATAATATCTCAATCTATTCCACACAATTGCGCGGGTATCAAAAGCTATATGATCCGATAGAAAGACATAAAAAAAGCTTTTAAAAAGCATACTTAATGAAAGGTAAAATGGAAGCATATTTCTATCTAAGGCAAGAACCAACAATAGTATCATATTGCGGAGAGAAGCTTAGTTTTCTCCCAAGGCCGCATAAAACCTGAAAGAAAAAGTGTGGGATAAGACGAGACAATTGCATGGAAATTAGAATAATATTTTCAAGTTGAAAACGAGACTATTTTGCGCGCTTTTATTAGCTACACATCTATGTAGCCACTTATGTAACTGACGAAATAAGTTTGACGTCAAAATGTAGAAAATCTGTTTTAACCTTTTGTCGCTTGGATTTGAAACTTTGCAAGTGTATTAAATTCGGATGGCACAATAATAATTCGGTATTATCGAGCTAATCTGATGATGGAGACAACTGTGATAGTTGAATTCTTCAAGTCCCTCTCTAATAAGCCATCTACTGATAGTCTATCAATTTCTGTTGTTCAACTTTGAAAGCAGCAACAATAATTAGGTATGTAGTTCAAGGGGTATACTGGTTCGAGGGTGCTATTTTAATTAAGACTATTTATTAGCTGATACAAAATTATTGTATGAGCGTGCACTTGCAAATATGTGAGTGGCAAAGAAGAGAAGGACTGTTATGAGCAGTCTTTGCGTCCGTTATGCACGAACTAAGCCGTGCCTAAGAGTTTCGATTACATACATGTCAAGCAAATAAAAGCTTGTGAAAAAATTGGTACCAAACTACACACGAGAACGATAAATTCGGGTGTCTTAAAGAAACCTATAAATTTCGGAAACTAAGAATGCTAGCTTAATAAAAAAGCAACAAAAATGGCGTCGCAAGTAAAATGGACACGCAATTTAACAATTAAACTAATAAACGAATATGAAAAACATGAGTGCCTGTGGGATTCCTACAGTGAAAGTTACAAAAACAAAATTCTAAGAGACAATGTGTATGAAAATAAGAAAGAAATTGAAAAAATTTTATACGCATTTTATATCTTTTGTGATGAAAAAAGTATAGCAAATGTAAATTGGCGACTTTTTTAGGACTCTTTTATTTAACGTGTTTAAAAATCAATGCTTCAAAAATCAATACCACGGAAATTATAGCAAATGTAAACTAGCCTGACAAATTAGAAACAAAAGCAAAAACAAATGCAGTAATTTCGTAGTTCCATCTTCGAAAGTCCCCCTTTTTTAAATTTGATTTTTTATGACATAACTTCACAATAACTAAGAAGTTTTAATACCTTCATTTAAGGAGTATTTAATTGTCTATCAAACACAATTCTAACATTATTAGTTTCCGAGATTTTCAGGTATCTTTAAGTGACCCGGATTCATTCCTTTCGGCCGTTTTCGCAACCAAGATTCGTAACCAGTTGCGAAAGAAGAAGAAAAAGTCCTTGTTTGCAACCAGTTGCTCTTGAACGTAAATTTAAAAAATCGAGGTATTTACCTGCTCGACTTTGACCAATAGAGAGAATATTTAGGGCGACTGTTACTACACTTTTATGTGTTGTTGCGACACGGTGGCAGAGGGTGTAATCTGGACAGTTTTTACGAGCCTTTTAACTAATGTCTAGTCGGATGCAGGTATAAATTAAGTGCACAATAGTTGCCCCTGATTTACATAAAGCGCGGGGCTTTGTCCCGAAATTGCTGTCAAATTAATTTAATAACAACGTGTACGGTGGATTTATTTTAAGCCCCAGCGAACAATACGGTCGCTCGCGCGATTAAAATAGCGGACAGAGAGTTTGTTTTTGAGAGGTAATAGTATGAAAATGGTTAGTTTTCGAAGTCAACCGCGGGCAAAAGTAAGTTCAAAGTTCGCGTTGGTCACTCTGCGCTTTCACTAGAATTATTTTGTTAATTTGGTTATTTGGAGATTATATAGACTTAATAATGTCCAAGTTTGAGGATTTTAACATTTTTGTCGGGTAATGCAGGGCATTTTGCCTATACGTACTTGGGATACGATTTTGTTTGGGATTCCACTAATGTCATAATACGGAATAAATATGCATACATCCTGACAGCTTCATTCTGCTAATCACGTCAATACGTGCGGGGCCAACCAAAACGCGGGTTTCCTCACGATGTCCGGATGGTATAGGTGCTGGGTGCAGGGCAAGCCTACTCGATCTAAAATACAATGAGCCAGGCAAGCACTGCAGCGTCCGAGTGGTCCCTTCACCCTTCTAGTGTGAGTGAAGGTGCCTTTGGACGTTGTATAAATTATCTCATTACGTAGATGCAGAGGCCTAAGTATAAGTTTTATGCATACATAAACTCATGTGTGTATTCCGAAGGGGGAGCTGGAGGTAAGGATCGTGGCAAGTATCCTGTGAAACTTAATCAACATTAATTTTATTAGTCCCTGCATGCACGCCCGTTAACTTTTTATCTTGCTCTTTGTGGTTGACATACACGGAAAAAAATAAGCTTTAAATTGGTACCAATTTGCCTCGGTTAAAAATAACTCGACTACATACAACCAAGACATATTTAAAACGTACAATAAACGTTTGTTAATTTTAAACAAGCAAGTATTGCTAAATGTTATTGGTTGTAATTTAGAAAGGTACTTGTTTATTTCCAAACAAGTGTCTCGATAAAATATAGTCTTTACCGAATTTGGTTGGAAATAGACAAGCTTAGTTAGATGCTAACAAGTACTTATGTTATTTAATTTTAGACAAATAAATACAGTCAAGTTGGGTAACATAATAGAAAGACTAACGGTAGAAACTGGCACTTGGCACTTGGCCAGTTTTTACCGTTTTAGTCTTTCTATTACCTTAGAAGTTTTTATGTGTGCAATTTTCCAAAGACAATATTTATTCAAAGTTGCAAGGAAATTCAATGTTACCCAACTTGACTGTACTAGGCTAAATTAAAATAAGTCGCTTTGATGCAAATAACTGTATGACTTAATTAAAAACAAACAATTTCCTTGTCTACCTGTAAATATAACCTCGGTTTAAAAAAATCGAGTGAGCCGTTACTATTTATTAACCGAGCGACTTATTTGAAATTTGACAAGAAATTGGCTGCCGAGCCGAGGTTGAGATCGGCCATTGTTTTTTATACTTCAAAGCGTGTGGACGTGTGCAGCTTTTTTAAATAGGCATCTACGAGTCGTTTTGACATGAAATAAGTGAAATAAGTATAAGTGAAGTGTAAAAGGTGGCAACAGTAAAATCTTTTTGATCCCATGTTTATGTTTATGTGTAGAAATGTGTTGCAGGCAATAGCTTTTAACGAACGCATGATATGCAAAGTATTGCATAATATCATGTGAAGTCTTTCAATGAATATTGTACTGTATCTTTTTTCGTTACTGTCACCAACTGAAAATCTCTGTGCGTGTTATAAATTCAATGGCGAACAATATGTAGTTTTTCTATTAAAAATGTGTAAAACAGCCTATGTGAAACAATATAATATTTTGCTATATTATTTTAACTTAGGTACTTGGCAGATGGTACCTTGGTAGGTAGTATTTTGAGTGTATACCAAACACGGGTATTTAGAAACAAAGATACCTATTTTTTAAGATTTTAGGAGAACTTTGACTGTTAACAACTACTTAATAAAAATATTTTTTTTCTATGTACATAAACTTTTTTTTCATGTCTTTCAAATTTGGTACGTCGGCAAATGTATCATAAGGTCGTTCGGTCCGTATAGTTTCACTAATCAAATACCTGTTCGCTTGCATATGAACGTCTTTTTTTCAATTCCCGACATGCCAATTTTTACCCCAAAGGGTAACCACAGCCATGTTAACACAACATTATTAAGCTTCAAATTTTCAGCGTGAGTTGACCTCGCTCTGTTTTGTATCTTCAGCCTATTTAAATTGGTATACTTTGCCGTGTGTTACTTGGGTAACCACTGCTAAAATACACTTCTTTGCAAGTACCTATTCCGGACGACACCTTCGTGGCACACATTTTCGGCTTATAAGATGACTTGCAACAAAGTGTATTTTAGTTGTGGTTTCACAAGTAACATACGGCTAAGTATACCGATTTGAATAGGCTGTAGCTACCCAGTTAACACGATTAACAGTACCAAGTAACTGGGCAACGTATACCGATTTTAATTGACTAAAAGTAACAAAGTGGTTCGGTTGTAGCTACCCAAATACTACCAAGTACTTGGCTAGGTGTGCGAAGCAACTTATTTGTGCTAACCGAGTTATTTTGCTAAACACAACAAAGCACATTGGTTGTGATTACAGTCGTGTTTATTTCATAGTAGCCAAGACAGTTCGTTATAGTTACCGATTAAATTGATTGATAATAAAAATAAGCTTGGTTAAACTTTACCAAGTTACTCTATTCAAAATCACATTTAGGTTTGCTAAGCTTACTAACCGAATAGGTTACAAGTTACTAACCTAGGAAACTTATTTTTTTACTAATTTACTGGGTTAATGTTACCAACATACTTTAACAAGACTAACTTGTTTAATTTTAGCAACGAAGTTTGCAGGATTCCTCACAACCAAGTCACTCCGTTGTAAATAGAAACTACTTATTTATTACCAGCCTTTTATTTTTTTCCGTGTGCGAATTGATTGAATCAGTAATTTTCAATTCGTAATATTTAAAGCTCTAAGGTTTGCTTCTGGTCGGATTTAATATGTAAACTGTACCGACAGGTAGCCCGTTAACCAGACCGATGTAACGCAAATTCGAAAAACGATATGTGCGGTTTAATATTATAATTACAGCCCGCAACTCGAGCCCTCTTCCTCCTCCTGAGCTCCCTTCTATTTTACAACAACCAGATTTTTCCTCAAAATAACAGGTTGTACCACTACCTAATTGAAACCGGAATTGTGAACTAAAACAACCAAGATCGCGATAGTTTAATTACAGCTCCGTTACACGGGAATAATTAAAACCGGCAGGGAGGGAAACAGCAAACTTATAACAAAGAAAAATTGCAAAATCAGTTTACCCCTGAAGTGTCCTGGGATGTTATTAGTAGAGAGAATAGAGACGGGACTTAATGAAGCCGTAGAGTCCCGGGGAGCGAAGACGCTCCTTCAATTAACAACTCTACCTCCATTATCCTGCGAAACGCGCGTTACCGGCTATAACTGGCTAGAACCGGATCTAGCCGGCATAATCTGGACAAATGAGACGCGAAAGATGACATCGACCATGTTAATTGGGGAATAGAATTAAGTGAGGTGTCGACTTGCGCGGGACTTAAGCGTATTATGATTCTGCACTTACTTTAAAGTAATTTTCGATTCTATTGTCAGTTTTTAGATAAGCCCACCTATTAGGTAATGAAAAAAAACTTAATTTCCACGTGCTGATGTCCGCGCTTAAAGGACATATTTAGCTACTATTGGTTTTATTAGCGATATATAACAATTTTTAATAAATATTCCTTACTTAAAGTAAGCAAACCTTAGATAACTTTGTAGTCACCTTTCTGTCCAAGCGATAGGTAAACTACAGGAATTTAGTAGGTAGACTATAGAATTTCCATACTTTTTGTGCCTCTCCACTAGTAGAATATGTTGGCCGTCATCTTATCATATACATAGTTATACATATATTAAACGGGTCTAATCGAGATTATTTATTAGGTTAAATTTAATTAGGTACCTTAGATTCCCGACGTTTCGGCCACGTTGCATCTGCCGTGGTCACGGATAGGCTGAAGTGGCGAGTCGTATACATCATCATCATCATATAATAAGCAGCGTATACCCAGTTATTTCTGAGCTTAAACTGAGCAGTTTCTGAAAGACTTCAAATTGAGTTCTATTATAGTTTGTGTTTAATATTGAGTAAGGCCATGTACAGGAACAAAGTCGCTTTATCCTAAATCGCATGAAGGTTCTATTTGATAGATTTTGTACGATAACCGAAAATAAGAAATATTTTTTTATCTTTCGGTCTTGTGACCGCCGCCAGTAGGGTTGCCAGGCGTCCGGCTAAAGCCGGACATAGGTAGGCTTTTTGATCGAGTGTCCGGCCAAATTAAACGGTGTCCGGATTGTCCGGCTTTTGTTAGGCTTTACCTAGCACCTCAGTAGATTTTCGTAAAATGGGCCTGGCAACACTGCGCTAGATGTCTCGTTTGTTAGACAAAATGTTAATTTTATTAATTAGTGAAGAAGTCTTGTTTTGTTCAATTTTATTTTCTCAATTTTAATTTAGTGTTTTCCCTTGGGAAAAAAATATTAATGACTGATTAGTAGTAATAAAAAAGACTGATTCGTTATTAAATTTAATTTTATTTCATTAGAATTTAAGAAGTTTTCTTGACCATAATCAAGAAAATCTTAGTTTTACGTAAAAAAATTGTCGTATTATTGCTAAGACAGAAAATCCTTCATAATTTAGGGTGTCCGGCTTTTTTACCCAAATGTCCGGCCAAACTGGCTGGTCTGTCCGGCTATTAGGTTAGACGACCTGGCAACCGTAGCCGCCAGTCATATTGAGAATATTGCGGTAAATCGCAAATGGTTGAATTGTTATTAAATGTAATTATGGCATCATGAAGTTACTCTCTACATCATAAGTTTCAACGAGATTCGTTATCAATGAATTGAGAATTTAGCAAAATTTTAAAAAGCACATCACCCATGGTTAACTGGAAAATAACATGAAAATACTTTTTAGTATTAAGCTCGCCTTTGTAAAAAATTTTGAAGAAGAAGAGGAAGAAGAAGAAGAAGAAAGACTTTTATTGGGACGAATTAACACATCACAAGAAAAAAAGGCATAACAAGTAACATAAAACAAGTACAAAGGAAAAGCAAGTCTCATAAATACAACATAATACAAGACAAAGTCAGAGCGTCAGAGTGCATCCTGTGGTGTGTCAAAGTTGCCACAATGGGCATCTGACTCAGCATTGTGCTGAGGGTGTGAGCTCTCAGCGCTGGTTTTCAGTCAGTGCCTGCGGTAATCGACATAGCCCAGCGGATTAGTAAGTTGAAGTGGCAGTGGGCGGGGCACATAGCACGCAGAACTGATGGCCGATGGGGCCGAAACGTTCTCGAATGGACACCACATATCGGCAAGCGCAGCGTAGGACGAACAGCCACAAGATGGACAGATGACCTCATCCAAGTGGCACGCTGGATGCAAGTCCCTTCCAACCGGTCTTTTTGGAAATCCGTGGAGGAGGCCTATGTCCAGCAGTGGACTTCTTGTGGCTGAATGATGATGATGATTTAACACTTTGCTTATTCTAACCATACATTGAATTATTATTAACAAGCTGTTGCCCGCGACGTCGTTCGCGTGGTAATTTTGATGTGTATTTTGCTGGGATAAAAATTGCCTATAATCCAGACTCATCTAATCTAATCTATCCCTCATTTCATCCGGATCCGTTGAGCCGTTTTTGCGTGAAAGAGTAACAAACATCCATCCATACATACAAACTTTCGGGTTTATAATATTAGTAAGGAAGTACTTGCCACACAAAATAAAAAAAATTAAATCTGCTAAAATTACGAGCTTACGAAGCATGAACCTTTACTCATGCTACGGGCACTGATCCTAAACGCTGAACTGTTTCAAGTTTCATAAGGCACTCGATTTAATGCGATGTACGTTGTACACGTATGCGAAAAATTATTTTCTTCACGAAGAAATTTTCATCCCGTTTTCATTTTATGTAAGAGGATATGATACAGCCTATTGCACAGTTTTAAGTTTATTAAAATTGCGCTTCTTCCTTCCCTATCTTGGGACGCATAACATCGAGGGGAATCCTTATGAACGTTCAGCAATGTTAGATGGATGTAATCATTTCTCGTGTAATACGCTATTAAGGCTCGATATGACTATATATATTTTGAGATAGGTTTCTCGGCAATATAGTCTGGTTTTATATTAATTAATTTTATTAAAGAATTAGTTGGCTGAAGTTGCGCGCAGCCGAATATTTATATAATTTTCTTATAAAGGGTGCAAATGTAAAACTCTCACTCTCTCTCTCACACACACACACACACACACACACACACACACACACACACACACACACACACACACACACACACACACACACCCACACACACACACACACACACACACACACACACACACACACACACACACACACACACACATACACACAAACGAACACACGCACACAGAAACACACTCACAGACACACACACACACACACACACACACACACACACACACACACACACACGCACGCAAGCACGCACGCACACACATAACTCACAGATATTGCATGTAATATTTTTAATGCTACGTTACGTTTATTCTAATTAATAATTGTATATTTGTGGAAGAGGGGCGCCCTCCTGACATAGGTAGGTATTTCTTTACTTACTATGAGGGTTCAGCCCCTGTATTTTATTTGTGAAATTTGTAATGAAATAAACAATTAAATTTTTTTTGTGTAAAAAAATAAGGCCGTAAGGGGATATAATTATGAGGTTCTCTATCGTCACCGATGAAAATCAACATAACCGTTCGTTTTGCAAAAAGTGGTTTACGAATCTCTCAAACATGAATCTCCCACGACAGAGAACGTACTAGGTTGCTATCAATTGCTACGGTGTTTTCGGCCGTGCTTGTGGTGATTCTATCTAGTCCGTCCCAAACCAGACCTTTCTGGTTACTACACTCTGATTGAGGCACCCTGAGTGTCTGAGGTATTCAAATATCTCTTAGCGCTTGAAACTTCTATTACCCGTAATCTTACTAACAGAGAATTTTTTTTTTTTTTTTTTTTTTTTTTTATTGATTTTCGTCCACCTGTCCTGAACAGCGGTGGTAGCCTAGTGGGTAGAACCTCGGACTCGGAAGTGGGAGACCCAGGTTCGATCCCCGATGCGGGCATGTACCTATGACTTGGTTTTCTAAGTTGTGTACGTTTGTGAAGGTATAGTAGCAATACCACTCGCTAACGGTGATCGTGAGGAAACCTGAGTGTCTGGGCTATTCTCATACCTCAGCGCTTGAAATCGCCAATTGGGCACGCGTGGTGATTAAGCCCATACTCTCTCCCTGAGAGAAGGCTTGTGCCCTACAGTGAGACGTATGTCCAAATGTCTAGGCCAATACAGCTTACGTGGCCCGCCCAATTCCACTTCACCATGTAAATGCGGAACAAGTGAAATAAATGTAATTTTATTTAATTTCAATTCCACTCCAACTTAGCGGTCGCAGCTCCAACATCGACAATCTTGGCTTTGGATCGCAGTGTTGTGTTTCGGATTTTGCCAATGAAAATAAAAAGAAAAACCGGCCAAGTGCGAGTCGGACTAGCGCACGAAGGGTTCCGTACCATTATCAACATTAGACACAAAGATCGAGAAAGAACGGTACAAATACACGTTTGTTGTATAAGAGCTCTCCTTAAATTTATTATGTTTTAATTTAATTTAATTTTTGTAGCGAATATGGAGCTATTCTGTAAATAAGTATTTCAAGCGAATATTGTGGCCGTTATTAATATCGAGCAAAGAAACCAAAAGTGAGTGTTTTGTCTAGTTTTGAGCAAACCCGGTGTTTATTCCTATCCGGTCCCCTAACTACTAATCTAGCTAAAAAGTTAACTCTCTTGTTCGACTGCTGCTTTACTTAAAAGTTGCCGAGCTGGGTAAATATCTGATTAATTAGAAAGTGTTCTCCAATTAAAAGTCGCACTTACAATATTTTCTCTGTAACTATAATTACGGCTACTGCTGCGTCTGGCGTTCTAACTGATTTATTTACTCTAATATTTTTATGATTTAATTACAAATGTATAGTTTTCAGATCCTTCCCTGTCTTTGTAGTGTAGGACAATATTACTTTCCAAATTTCATAATTTTAGGTCAACAAAGGGTCATGACAGACAGGTGGACGGACGGACGGAGGGACGGACGGACGGACGGATGGACAACAAAGTGATCCTATAAGGGTTCCATTTTTACTTTTGAGGTTTGGAGCCATAAAAATGTGTAACTTTAATAATAACCACCTTAGGCTTTGCTAGATAATAGAATGGAACGGACTTATTAGATAGATAGAATATTCTTTATTGTAAACAGAGATTACATTAACAGAAATTCAATAAATCGCAGTACAATTGGCGGCCTTATTCATAATCATTATCATCAGCCCCTTGACGCCCACTGCAGGACGTAGGCCTCCCTCATGGTTTTCATAACCATGAGGGGTTTTACCATGCCACGCTTGGCAGGCGGGTTGGCGATCGCAGTATGCGGTTGGAATGTCAGGTAGACGCTGCTGCCCGTCTCCTGGTAATTTATTTCCTTAGTCGCCTTCTACGACATCCACGGGAGGAAATGGAGTGACGCTATTCTTAATCCGGCGCCACACGGCGGCCTTATTACTGCATGCATTTTCTTCCAGCAACCATTGACAGAGACAAGAAAAAAGTTAGAGACGAGTAGTCGGTGCAATTAAGGAATACGAGTTGAAAAGTATATAAACTTACTTAAACCATACATAAATATTGAAACAAATAGACATACATACATACTAATAATCAAATTATATATGGGGAGAGGAAATAATATAATAAATCTACGTAATATTGGATAGATTATCTATTCTATAGACAGGTAATATTCTTTCACTCTGCTTTTAAAGACCGCTGGTGAAGAGGACCGTCTCATTGCTAATGGCAATTCATTCCACAGTCTGACGGCTGTGGCTGAAAAGGAGTTACTGAAGAACTTCGTCGAGTGAGTATGTATCTTCAGCAACAGATTTTGAGCTGATCGCAACGTGCGACTTTGGGAATCATTTAGAAAAGCAGAGCGTTTTTTGAGATAAATAGGAGTGGTAGGATTGAACAGCACGGGGTAGAGAAGTGAGACAATGTGAGCATTCCTGCGGAGGCGGATAGGGAGCCACTTGAGCTTAGTACAATTTTCAGATATGTGGTCATATTTTCGAAAACCGAATATAAACTGTATAGACAAGTTCTGGAGGCGCTCAAGCTTACTTAATTGCTCTTGTGTAATGTCAAGATAGCTAGCATCAGCATAGTCGAGGATAGGGAGTAGAAGAGATTGTGCGAGCGCAATTCTGGTTAGAGTTGGCAGGAACTTCCGTAACCTCCTCAAGGAGGGCCCCGAAGCGAAAATTTTCCGGCTCACCTCGGCTAGCTGTGGCACCCAAGACCAGCACGTGTCGATCACAATCCCCAAGTTCTTCACCTTCTTACTAAACGGGATATGGACATTGTCAAATTGGACATGAGGCAGTTGTTGCCAGTCAACCAACAAGTATTATACAGTATATATTTTTGTTTTCCCAGTCACACTGGGTGCTGCCGTACATTTGTACAAATGGCCTCAGTCTAGGTGTATTTCCATGTTTATGACGTTCTTGCCTAGTTATCATATCACAGGGTATCCAAGTTTGGGACCAGGACAAGTGTATGTGTTGTGCGGAAGTTATTAATTTATGTGTTAAAGAAAATTTGTTACCTACCATAATATTAGTATACTTACATACATAAACAGCCTATATACGTCCCACTGTAGGACATAGGAATACATATTTAAGGTTATGAAAAATAAAAGACATCAAACGTGTTTTCTTCTGGCTTCGTTTGTGTAACTCTCTATTTCCCTTAACAAATGTTACGGAGGTAGGTAGTTAAATATTCAACATAATCTTGGTAGAAAGTAAAACGCTATCCTGATATACATACACTATTTTGAGATCACACCAGTACATCTACTACAACCTTACCCCTCGTTTTAAATCTAACATATTAGTATATTAGTAGCAAATTTTCTCAATGAAACTAAGTACAGGATAGCAAAATGGATCGATGCTAGACGTGTGACGGCAGCCTTAATACTGCTAGCAACTTTTTGAATAAGGAAATGATTCTTGACTCAAGTTAAAGCCCTCTTATCAGGCAAAGTAAGGGCCCGTACACAAAACTGCGATGCGACGTCGCATCGTAAAAATCTGCGAGCTCGCGCGACGCATCGCAAGAACTTGCGAAGTGATTCGCATCGGCATTCATAATAGTAGTAATAAGTGGATGAACCCAAAATCTTCTTTGTTTCTTTTGCCTGTATCTTCTTAGCGATAACAGATGTGAGCACTTCTTTTTACGATTCATGTCACGACCTAGTTTATAAAATACGTCCGGTACGATTGACGGTCGTCGAAGGAATGGTCACCCCAATCGTGGAATATGCCTTGCCGCACAAAATCGCATAGCTGCAATTCGTGTCGCAGGTTTCTGCGTTGCAAATTTGCATCGCGCCGATTCGCAGTTTTGTGTACGGAGTCAAAACAAGGATTTCTCCGAACTTCATTCTCGTAAAATCGACGCATAAATTACCCTTGTAAGCTAGACATTTTAGGACTGATTGCCATTACTTGCCATTGAATCGCCTAGAGTTATTGTTTGTTTTTTTTCTCCGAGGTAACTTTTTGTTTCCAAGAACTTTATTTAATTTTTCGTAAACTAATATTTTCATCAGTTGTTTGCCGGGAAAAATATTCACTATAGGGGTTGATAATTGGATTCTATTTTCTCTTACGAAAGGTAGACTTTCGCAGGATGTAATATAACCCCTTGCTCAATTTCATCGAAATCTATGCAGCGGTTTAAGGACAACAGACAAACAAACAGAGTCAATTTTGAAAAAACTTTCTGGAAAGATTAAAAACTTAGTATTTATGTAGAAACTAGCTGTCGTCCACGACTTCCACGATAAAAAGTAGCGTACGTGCTATTCCTGACTATAATAGTCTCTGTGCCAAATATCATCCGGATCCGTTCAGCCGTTCTGGCGTGATTCAGTGACAAACATCCATACATCTAAACATTCGCATTTATAATACTAATAGAAAGATAGTGTCCATTTGGATACAGCGAGAAGTAGTAGTGTTATAGAGGTAATACAATTTGCTATTATCCTGGCGCAGCGTGAAGCCATAAGTAAACGAGTAAATCACAAGGACATAGTTTAAACAGCCCAAGACTCCACAGAGGATGCGCCCCCATAACTCAGACTAAGGTACTGCAGCGACATTATCCCGCTTTTGAGAGCTTCTTTATTAAGATAAGCTCAGGAACTACAGCGAGTGTACGCCTTAATGCAAGTGTGTCGGAACAAAATTAATTTGAGAGAAGCACCTCTCAGCTAGCGATTGTGTCGAAACTGGACGCCAATGGGCGTTTGTACAATGGACGATGTTAAATATATCTTTTTATTAAATGCAGCTTTTTAATAAATATATGTACTTTTTCCAATTTTTTTCTAAAGTTAGGTTCTGTCAGTTTCTTAATTTAGTTTCAGTATCACTTAATTAGCATTACGTTTCCTCTCTTTCATTTGCATCCATACCGACAGGGACGGCTGATGTGTCAGCCTCTTAAAGCTAACCATTACTTTTGTTTACGAACTAAAACTAAAACTATTATTCTCTGCCGGCCCGTAACAAGTAAAAAATTAGAGTCATTTAAAGTAGACCTTGAAAGTAGCATAAAAACTCAAGAAAATTACCAAAATGCTAATGCTCATTATGTAGACTTTTTCAAAGTCGTGTCGGGTAGTTTTGAAAAAGTTTTTAAATTGCGGCAGCTAACAAATAATGAGAATAAAGTAGGATTTAGTGAATGGGCAACCTCGGGTATCCGGAAAAGTAGAGACACACTTTATGAACTGTATGACAAAAAGACTTATACATATGACACCAAATTCATACAGCACGTAAAAAAATATTCCAAATTATTTAAGGCCGTCTGCCATAAGGCTAAATGCGATCATATAAAGAATAAAATCTTACAGTCACCGAATAAAATTAAAACAATTTGGACAATAATAAATAGAGAAACGGGTAAAACAAAATTAGGAGATCGAGATATTTCGCTTAAGATTGATGACAAAATAATAACGACTAATGAAGATATCGCTGCAGCATTTGAACAGTTCTTCACTAATGTTCCAATCGTGACTACAGCTCCGTTAGACTCGTCACCTGATCGTGCAGCAACATTACTAAAAGACCATGTCTCCTCGTGCGAACACGATTTCTCATTTAATTACATTGAGCCCCATAACGTTCTTAAAAAATTTAAATTATTGAATCTTAAAAAAACCGAGGACTTGTGGGGTATGTCAGTAAAAATTGTTAGTTCAGTGATCCATGTCCTAGCTTTACCGTTAGCAAAAATTTTCAATAAATGTGTAGATGAGGGAGTATTTCCGGACCTCATGAAATATAGTAGACTAGTACCCTTATTTAAAAGCGGTGATAAACACGACCCAACCAATTTTAGGCCCGTCTCAGTACTACCAGTATTAAGTAAAATATTTGAGAAGATCATCTTAGATCAATTACTTACGCATTTCAATAATTACCAACTCTTTCATAGCCAGCAATTTGGTTTTACTAAAGGGCGGAATACAACAGACGCCGGAGTTATGTTACTTAAACATATTTTCAGCGCGTGGGAGGATCGCAAGGATGCAGTAGGCATATTTTGTGATTTATCAAAAGCATTTGATTGTGTAGACCACGAAACGCTACTCCTAAAGTTAAAACACTACGGCATAAAGGGTGCAGGTTTAGATCTTTTAAGATCGTATTTAGAAGGAAGGGTCCAAAAAGCAGACGTAAATCGTATTAAATCCTCGGGTTCACTTGTAAAAATAGGAGTCCCGCAGGGATCTATTTTAGGGCCGCTCCTTTTCCTAGTCTATATAAATGATTTACCGTTTATGGTACAAAAAATGTCTGAGATAGTGTTATTTGCTGATGACACGTCACTTATTTTTAAAATAAGGAGACAAGAAAATAATCTTGACGATGCAAATAATGCTCTCTCGCAAGTACTAGATTGGTTCACAGCAAATAATCTGCTGTTAAATTCTAAAAAGACAAAATGTATAAAGTTTTCCTTACCTAACGTACGAGTAGTTGAGAACAACATAGTAATTGGACATGAAAAACTAGAATTTGTAGATGATACTGTATTTCTGGGCATCACAATCGATGCAAAACTACAATGGGGTCCACATATTGTAAAATTAGCACACAGACTTAGCTCTGCAGCATATGCAGTGAAAAGAATTAGGGAACTCACTGACGTTGCAACTGCTAGGCTTGTTTATTTTAGTTACTTCCATAGTATTATGTCCTACGGTATACTACTATGGGGCCGGGCAGCAGACATTGAGACTATCTTCATCTTGCAGAAGAGAGCCATCCGATTTATTTACAAGTTAGGTAGTAGGGATTCGCTAAGAGATTTCTTAAAAGAAACAAACATCTTAACAGTTGCATGTCAATACATTTATGAAAATATTATGTACGTTAGAAAAAATATCAAAGACTTCGAAAATGTTGGTGGCCACCATAATGTTAATACTAGAAATAAACATAAATTGTCATTTCCACTATTTAGACTTGCAAAAGTTAACACATCCTTTATGGGGCACTGTATAAGGTTCTACAACAAAATTCCTCAAGATATATTAGAGTTACCTCCAACGCGATTTAAAAAATGTGTTAAGCACATTTTGTGCAAAAAGGCTTACTATAACATCAAGGATTATTTAGAAGACAAAGATGTTTGGCATTAAACAGTAGATTAATATTATTTAAAGGACGATTGTGACTAGTGTTCAACACATTCATGACTAATATTTTAAGTTGAAAACTCTGTTAATTAAGTTAAAACGTGTTTTGAAAAGAATAAATGTGGAGTTTCTTTGTTAGCTTCTTCTCCACATAATCCATTAATTGTGAAACTAACAACTTTGACGTTCATTAAGTAAACATTCTGTTTTTACAATGAATAAAAATATTTGAATTGAATTGAATTGAATTGAACTTCCGTAAGCACAATTAATTCCAGAATTGCTTTCTTCATTTTTTGTCCGAAGAGTCTGTCCATACAGAAGAGTAACATAACATAAACTCACGCCTGTATCCCGGAGGAGGAGGCAGATACCAGGGCCTAGATTCTGTTAATGCATTGTAGTAACATGACAACTGCATGAACATGACGGTTTTCATTTCATGGCTGCTTTAAGTCTACGCGGGCACACCCGTCAAACCTTCTAGGCGTCAATGGTACGAAAAAACACGTCACATGACCCGACAGTGTACCTGTCATTATACTACAATGCACTAACAGAATCGAGGCCCAGGTTCTGCCACTTGCCATGATCCTGACAGATCACTTTCTTAGTCGGTGCATACGCACGCCGCTTTCGGGTACTTTTTATCTCCTTTGCTAATACATCCCTTACTTGGTCGGAGTATATCCGCCAGGGACGTGCCTTACGGGCCCTCGCACCTACATTCGCTCGACAGATTACAAGTAAGTAATTCGGGTATTAAGTTAATAGTCTTCTTGTTGTTATTACTCTGTGGGGTCGGGCCAATGCGTCGCTCGCCTCCGGAGGGCCGTTGTCGCTGCGACTTCATTACGCGGAATTACATCGCCTTGGCACATTGCAAGACTTCAGACGCCTTAGGAGGCTTTAACAAGGTGGGGTGTATAAATAATTTCATAACAAATACAGTGCTGATGTGATTTCGATAGCAGAAAAGGACAGGACAGGTAAAGAAATGAAAAAAAAAACTGGAAAAGTGTGAGTCGGACTCGCATACCAAGGGTTCCGTACAAATTGGTAGGTACTTACATATTATAAATAGTTCAGGAATCGAGTCTCGCAGTTTTTCCGAGCTTGACCCGAACTTCAAAGACAATGTTTTTTATGATTTAATTACAAATGTACAGTTTTCAGATTTTTCAGTATAAGACAATACATACCAAATTTCATAGTTCTAGGTCAACGGAAAATACCGAGATATAAGTTTTTGCGGCATAAATGGCATTTTTTTTACGTTAAATTAGAAGTTTCATTTTTTCGCAGCCATAAGAGACTGTAGACTTAAGTATATGGTTTAAATTTCAGTATATGGTCTGTCTGTCTGTCTGTCCGTCTGTCTGTCACTACGATGTATCTCATGCACCGTGATAGCTAGGCAGTCGAAATGTTTATAGATGATCTACTTGTGTTGCTCCTATAACAACAAATACAAAATCCTCACAAAATCATCCGCTACAACAAACGCAATTTTTTTGCCGTTTTTTGCTTGATATTAATAATGGTAACAGGCAGACGCTTGAAATATTCACAGAATATTTAGTTCTATATTAGCTTAAAAAAAATAGTTTAATTAAAACAAAATAAATGTTTAAGGGGGGCTCCCATACAATTTGTGTCTAATGTTGTATAGATAATGGTACGGTACCCTTCGTGCGGGAATCCGACTCGCACTTGGCCGGTTTTTTTTATTTCTCTGCGCGATAGTCTAGCGGTTGACAAGAACTACCAAAACAGGTCGTGGGTTCGATTCCCACTAGAAGTCGCACTTGATTTGTACAAATGGCCTCAGTCTGGGTGTATTTCCACGTTTGTGATGTCCTTGCCTGGGTACCAATAGCACAGGTTATCCTACCTTGAGGTCAGGACAAGTGTTTTTGTTGTGTGAAAGTTATTATTATTATTTTAATAATTAATTATTATCATTATCGAAACAAATTTTTCATTTTATTATTTATCAAAGTCAATCGTGGCCCTGTTCAATTACTAATTGTTATTTTCCCCGCTGAATCAATTGCTAGCTAATTTCGGAACAAAAATTATAAATTCATATTGACGTTATTTAAAATTCACAATCAAACCCCAAAAGTGAACTAAGCAAAAGAACAGCTCCGCGCTAAATAAGTTACGGAGAAGTTGATTCAAATAAGTATGGCTTGTATCATTGTAAGTTCTGTAAAGTTACGCATAGGGTATACTCTGTTTTACTCGAAAGAGTAAATAACTAAATAATAACAAAAAAAAAACAAATAAAAAATAACCAACAACCCGACTGCTGAGCATTAACTGCTAAGTAGGCGGGACCAACCTAGGTACTATATTCTGAATATTCAATAATATATTCAATAATATATTATTGAATTTTGGTCCCTCCTGCTTAGTATAGTTAATGCTCAGCAGTTGGGTTGTTGGTTATTTTTTATTTTATATTGGTTTTTTAGCGAGTTATTTTTTTTTTACTTTTAGTGATTTTTTGCAAGTTATTTTTTTTTGGGGGTTTTATGCTTATTTTATATAGCCTATGATACTCGCGCAAACACGACGAATCGATTGAGATATTATTTGTCAAAATCTGTCTACTGGTCAAGGAGTTATGAGGGAACATAGAGTCTGACATACTTACATACGTATATACATGCACACATACTATACTTTGGCCTTTGCATCTACGTAATGAGATGATTTATACAGGCACACTAGATAGGTGAAGGGACTCGGACGCTGCAGTGCCTGGGACATTATTTTTTAGATGGAGTAGGCTTGCCCAGCACCTATACCATCCTGACAGCTTAGTCGGCCTAGCCCACAGGACAGACAAGTCAATAAGTGGGGAGCCAACTAAGCCGCGGGTTTCCTCACGATGTTTTCCTTCACGGTTAGCGTGTAGTATTGCTACTACAAATTCACAGATGTACGTAACTTTGAAAATAAACAAAGTCATACGTACATGCCCGCACTTGGAATCGAACCTGGGTCTCCGTAAACATACATACATATATACATACATCTATACATACATACATACATGCATACATACATACATACATACATACATACATACATACATACATACATATATACATACATACATACATACATACATACATACATTACCCCCCTTCGGGTTCTGCCGCAGTCGGGTAATAATAAGTTAGAAATAACGGTGGTAGCGTTCGTTAGAACGCTTGCTTCGCGCACTCGGGATGTCGCGCGTTCGACATGCACAAATAACTTTGTCTTCTGAGTGACTTACATTTGTGAATTTGTAGCATCAACTCAACTCGCCAACTATGAAGGAAAATATCTTAAGGAAATCCATGGTAACAATGTAACTGATCGGCGCCAGGTGGTTTTTGGACGCCCATCTTTCTCCTTCCTGGAGGTTCCTACAAGAGCCTCTGCCTGGTTGGATGTAGGTCGACCTACGGAGCGTGTGGCCTAGCCAACCCCACTTTCTGGCCAGGATTTCTGCATTAACGCTTCGCCAGACTCTACAATTCTACGTTTCAAGGCCTGAAAATTCGTAAAATCCGTCTGAGGCATTTATTTATAAACACCTGCAGCTTGCTGGCCAGATCTTTCTAGACGAACCAAGTTTCGCATCCGTACAGCAATGGCTTGACACTTTATTAATTTTTAGTTTTGGAAAAAGAAGCACTCTGTTTAATCCTTCGGTCTGAATTTGTTCAATGGTCAAACTCAATACTTAATGAACTCGTTTCTCTTCTATAAAGTAAGTTATTGAGAACTTTCTCTGAATTTTCAGCCGGAATTATGAGTGTTTCACCGTACTTCGTACTTCGAATGCTATCAAAGTCGTGAAATCCAACTACGCCGTTCAACTTACAATGATGAATACACTTACTTAACTTCTTGAAACTTTGGGAGTAGGTACTAACTTAGTCTATTCTAGATGAGTTCTTAATCTGATGTGCCTTATATATTATATATTTTTTATTAGCCGAGTTTGTGTCTTAGCTAAGGCCTCCCCCATGATCTTCTACTTCTCTCTGTCCTGAGCCATCCTCTTCCATACGGGTATTTTTATATTCATGAAGTTGATAACATTATAGAACGAGTAGGATAAATTTATCAATGATCGAACAGCTTACATAAAGATAAAGCCCTTTGCAACGCAGACAGACACAAACTGACGTCATAAGCATAGTAATACGGCCCCGTTTGGACTTCTCCTGCACGTAACCTTGAAAACTTTTCGAATATAATTTCTTCAACTTTCAGCTCCAGCCCTAGGGTTGCGGAGTCAGTGCCTGCAGTCCGCTAGTTGGCGCTGGTCTTCTCAATATTATGTACCAGGGGGTACAGATTCTGGTTCGCGCTTCTACAAAAGTCGCTACAAGCTATGAACCTTGAAGCGATTAACTCTTTGGAGGGGGACGCGGCGACTGCTGAGTTCCTGATTACTAAGTAAGCGGCGGCGGTACCTAGCAAAACATTTTGAATTTGGATCCCGTCAGGTTAGCAATTAATTCGTTCACCGTATTTTTGTTCTTTTTATTGTGAAAAACAGTATTGTTCATGATTTATCAGTAATGGTATAATATATTTGTAAATATTCGTGATTTCCGACCTTTGGCTCCAAACTGTGAATCCAAATTTGAAGTGTAGAAGCGAAAGTACCTTAACGTTGAAAAATGTTTTCTAATATGTTAAATGCTTAGGAGTCCGACGTCCGATATGCGTAAACAATTTGTTTTAAATCATGGTTAGAATGACGAGTGGCAAGAGTAACGGCAATTAATTCAATAACAATACTTCTAAAGCACTCCTCTTAGAAAGTTCATTTAATCTGTGCTTACATCTTTTGCTTGTAAAATCTCCTCCACAGACTATTCTAATCGGCGTTTATCGAGTATTTTAAAGAATCGAGTTTTTATAGGTAAGACCTCAAATATTTAGCGCTGTCTATAGAGTGGGAAACTTGCAAAAAGTTCAGGAATACGGACTGATAGGTAGCCTATGTCACACCCGCAATTATGGCAAATCAATGAGATCAACTGAGATATTTAAATCTGCAGAGTTATGAGGGAATACAGAATCGGACATACTTACATAAATACATAAATACATGCAACGCAATGTTCATCGGCGCCCGCCCTTTGCAATCTGGATATTATATACATTATTTCTGTGGATTAAATTTACCGAGGCTGACATTTTACTCTATTTATGACACTCGCCAATTCCAGAATAAAATTCGCTTGCACGTTCCATAAACGTGTATCACAATTTCGATATCGGTGCTCGCTTTTTCGTTTACCTACGTGTCACGCAGTTACAACGAAAAGTAAATAATATTTTGGACTATTCCTTACTTTAAATTTACCATTGAGATGCAATACGCGCTGCATGGAGAGTGGATGCTTAAATATTCGAGTGATTCGGGTTCGATCCAAAGCGTACACACATCAAAAAAAGTTTGCGATCACTTTGAAAAAATGAAATCTTTTTTGTTACTGTAGATTATATTATGATTTTTTCTTCTTTTTAGATTCTTTATTTAAAAATAAAGAATTAGAACACAAAACAATGACACCGTTCAGTTGTTTTTTCATATTAAAAGGCTTTCAGTCCTAGCTTACGCTCATTCAGAAATCTGATTTAGTCAATTATAACCGATTCAAGATATTTTTTGCGGAAAGTTGTGATTGAAAAAATGCCAAGAGAATTATCAGAGGTTTTACGAGCAAGAATAGTAACTTTGAGGGAAGAAGGATACACCACGAGAGTACTAGCACGCAGACTTGCTATATCCCAATCCTGTGTCGTGGCTACGTTGCAGAGGTACCACGGAATGGGGAATTTAGCTGACCGACCCCGCAGCGGTCGCCCAACTGTTTTGACAGCTGCCCAAAAGCGCTATATTAGATTGCTGGCAGCCCGTGATCCAACAATCAACGCCACTAAAATAAAAGCAGAAGTCAGGGCCGCCTCTGGGCTTGAAGTTAGCACGCAGACCGTTCGCAATTGCTTGCACCACGCTGGATTACGAGCACGGAGGTCTTGGCGAGCTCCGCTCAATTCCCGGCAACGTCAACAACGAAGATTGCAGTGGGCTAGACTTCGGCAAAATGAAGAAGGTGAGGAAGAAAACATTTGGCAAAACTGTCTCTTCGTTGACGAATCCCGAATCAGCACTCATCCAGATAACCGACGTGTCCGTGTCTGGAGAAGACCAGGCGACCGTGAAAGACAAAGAACTGCCACTGGAACAGTTCAGCAAGGCGGAAAATCGGTGTCCTTTTGGGGTGGCATTATGATTGGAGCTAGAACGCCTTTGATCCCGTATCGGGGCTACATGAAAGTAGACATGTACAAAGCAGTTGTTATTGATGATATCGTCAGACCATTCCGAGTAAACAATGGGCACCAATTTGTAATGGTCGATGATAATGCGCCCGCACATCGAGCTCAACGAGTCAATGCTGCTCTTCAAGAATACGATATCACACGTTTAGACTGGCCTGCCGGCTCGCCCGACTTAAACCCAATAGAGCACGCGTGGGATGCTCTTAAACGAGCTGTATGGAACCGTGAGCCACGTCCCCAGACAGTTCCAGAGCTCAGGGAAGCCGCTATTGAAGAATGGGATAGGTTACCCCAGGAAATGCTGGATAACTTGATCCTCAGCATGCCCAGGAGGATCTCCGCATGTGTTCGAGCCAGGGGAGGAGTTATTTTATATTGAATTTAACCTTTTAATAATAAATTGTTGTTTAAGTTTAATTAAACAGTATTTTTCTTTCTATGAAATTTCTATCACAATTACATTATGATTAATGGCTCAATTTTTTTTAAATAAATAAAAAAAAATAGTTTTATATTTTAATTTCAAACAGGGTATTCCTATTTAAAGAAAGAATACAACATAGATTTTTTCTTGATAAAGTTAAATTTAAAGAATTATCGGAGCTTATTAGAAACTTTTTTTTATGTGTGTATTCACAAACCCATGAGTTGTTTTTCTCTAAGTTACATACATACATGGACTGCCTCGTTGGTCAAGCGGTATCCGTCTGATTATCATGCTGAAGGTCGTGGGTTCGATTCTCGCTCAGGGCTGCCGTATATTTGTATACATGTTTGGGTGTATTTCCATGTTTGTGATATCCTTGCCGGGTTATCATAGAACTCCTACTCCCCTTGGGACCAGGCCAAGTGATTGTGTTGTGTGGAAGTTATTTATTTATTTATGTGAAGTTGTAGTAGCAATGCCAATCGCTAAGAACAGTATCTGCATCAGCGCGCTCATGTGTCCTTTGCGAAATATACCTTTTGGGGACGCCGGTGACGTCACGTCACAGGCCTAGGTCTTCCAATTTATCAAGTCACTACCAAGGTACTAAATGTACCAAGATACAGCAACGGCCCACTTCGAGAACATACAGTAGAATTATTTTGAATGAAAGTACTACTAAGTCAAGGTCGGGTATACAATTACTTCAAAATAGGGGTATCTACTAAATATAGAAAGATATAGGCTAAATAAATAACTCCACACGTCCTGGTCCCAAACTAGGCTGGCTGAAGTAATCTCACAGCCTTCCTACGTTCAGTAGGTAACCCAAGTATGAGACTAAGTGTGGATATCACAAGTCTAACTAACTAGGTTGCTTATACTACCAACTTTGCGGCGCCCTATAATATGGGCGGGAAAGGACGGTTTCCCATAATTAGTTAGACCTGAGATTTCCGCACTTAGTTGGGCTATTGCACGTAGCAAAGCTGTGAGCTTACTCCAGCCAGCCTATCTCTTCAGAAAGCCAGCAGTGCTCTGCTCCCATATTGCGCGCACCAAATGCTGAACGATTCCAAACGTCTAACTGTCGAATTAGTATGGAATTAGACAGTTAGAATATTGGAATCGCTCAGGATTTGCTGCACATAATTAAACCTCTGATGTCACTGCAGGCCTCCCGAAGGGATCCCAGCTTCCCAATAATGACGGTCCGTTGCTTTTGCTTTTGTGTAGAGGACGAAGGAAGTAAGATTGACGAAACTAACATGTCGAGCGAATTTGAGTGGAAGGGCCGGTAAAGCGGACATACTTCGACGAAATAGGGGATGTATTAGCAAAGGGCAAGATAAAAAGTACCCGAAACAGCTAATGAATGTTGAGGAAGCGATGAGGATCGTGGCAAGTGGCAGTCCCTGGTCTCTGCCTACCCCTCTGGGATACGTGCGTGAGTTTATGTACGTATGTATGCTTTTGCACGCTCACAGTGAATGGTCACGTGGGCGGATGCTTCATCTTCTTTGAGGCATCCCCGGCAAGGCGAGCGGTCGGTTAGTCCCATGTTGTGGACATGTCTATTCAGCCTGATAGGACCGCCACAGCTTTGCGCAGATCACCTACGTTTCGAGATTGTCGTAGCGCCTCCCTGGTTTGTTTGCATTTTGTGTCTGTTTTCCAAAGTTCAGCATGCTGGTTTTCTGTACGCGACCTTACCCATTTCCTAAACTGGTTGTATGGTAGTGGGAGCAGGGATTCGGGTCCTTCCGCTGTAGTTTCAGAGCCTCATCTAGCGAGTACATACGCCACATGGAAAAAGGCCCAAGGAGCCGCTATGACTCTTTATCCACTGCAGGGTGGCATATTTGTTTGTTGACAGTTTTACCAACTCATGGTGACACTCTAGTATCAGGCTGTTGTTTGTAAGATTGCGGTTGAGTGCTTGTAAGACTGAGGCGTTATAAGAGATTATGTGTATTGAAAGCTTATCTTTCATATTTCTTGCAGCACCGTAACTGCTCATGTTATACCGATGCATTCTGCCCGAAAAATTGTCTTCAGGGTGCCAAGTTTAGTTCATTGGAGAAGGCTCCTGCACCCGTTCCTGTTTTGGTTTTGGAGCCGTCCGTGCATACTCTGAATTCGTGTATATACGAGTAGTCAGTTGGCTCCTCGTATAGGTGTACCTTGTATTTTTTGTCAAAAGTATATCCTCTCGCACGCCGCTTCCATCATTGGCTGGTCTGAAACAGCGGCTAACAAGATTTGTGTGTGCGCAAAATAGCTGTTTTATTTCCATAGTCCGGTTGTCCAGAGCCCTAGGGCAGCGTTGGCTGCTTCTTGTTGAACGTGTAAGTGTAGGGATCTGGGGTTCAACAAGGCTTCCAGGGTGGCAGTCAATGTTGTCTTCAAGCACTCACTTACAGGGGTTACAGTTTCACATTGGACGACAATGATAACGACATGACACCTAGTTTCATACATTTCATCATCAGCCATTTGACGCTCACTGCAGGACATAGGCATCCCTCAAGGTTTTCATAATCATGAGGGGTTATGCCATAATTGCCACGCTGGGCAGGCGGGTTGGCGATCGCAGTATGCGGTTGGAATCTCAGGAAGATGCTGCTGCCCGTCTCCTGGTATTTTTTTTCCTTAGTAGCCTTCTACGACATCCACGGAAGGAAATGGAGTGACGCTATTATTAATCCGGCGCCACACGGAATACGTTCATACATTTATAACTTTGTAACTTGTATGGAAAAAATGTTGGTCCATTGAGAAACCGTGCCATCAGAAGTAATGAGTTTAATTCAGACGCGACGTAAGTACTAGGGGAGCGTAGACAGCGCTAAAATGAACGTAATACAAATTGCAATTTGTAGCACGGACTGCCATTTCTAGGCCATCAAAGCACTCTTTCAGTGTTTGCAATTTCAATAACTGGCTAGAGTCTAAGCTGGGGTGACTATGGAGCTTTGGCGTAGCTTGGAATTTGGTTTTTGGGGTCATTGTAACCAATGCTTTAATTATTTTAGGTTAAACCCTAAGCTGTAAAGCTTTCACATCCACAAAATGTATCAAGGTTAATTATATCTGAAAAGAACAAAGTCCAAAATATTTTGTCAAAACGTATTTTTATAGAAAAACAAGACTTTCCGTATCTACTTTGCAAAAACTACCCATTCTCTATTGACTTCATTCATTATTCACTTACTTGTATCTTTGTTGGAAGAGTGCGACAAGGTTTCGCACTAATTTTCAGGTCAGCATGGTGAGTAGAGACGGAGCTCACGCCGGCAACTCATCACGAAATTATGTTAATCATCATCATCAGTCATTTGATACCCACTGCAAGACATAGGCCTCCTTCGTGGTTTTCATAACCATGAGGGGTTTTGCCATAATCGCCACGCTTGGCAGGTGGGTAGGCGATCGCAGTATGCGGTTGGAATCTCAGGAAGACGCTGCTGCCCGTCTCCTGGTAATTGATTTCCTTAGTCGCCTTCTACGACATCCACGGAAGGAAATATGTTAATAATGCTTACGAAAATTTAATTTCGAATATACTCCTACCTAATTTCTATTAACCGTCAGCAAAAGTTCCATCTCATATTCACCCGATTCCATAAATTTACCGGTTCGACGTACAGCTGCTGATACGAGTTCGAAAATGTAAATAATTTTGCTTTGACGACCCTCTGAATGCAGGTATGGATGTTTTCGTCTCGAGCTAAATGTCAATAAAATAGATACGTGTGTAATATTACCAGAACAGTCGACAGCATGACATCCTTTGCATCCGTGCATCCGTGCACTCTATTCAGCTAAGTTACGGGTGACTTTGACAGTTAAAATGGAAACGGTTAAGATAAGATAAGAATATTTTTTATTGCAACCTTTAAACCTGAGTGTCTAAGCTATTCACGTATGTAAAGCGTGCTTCAGCGCTTGAAATCGCCATCGCTTCTTTATTGCAAACAAGAAACTAGAGACATAAATAAAGGTTAATGTGCTGTCAACTGCCTAATATTAGACGCATAACACGTACAATATTAAGGCTGAAGGATAGTAAAATACTACTAAGTCACTCGTAGGAGTCGTAGGTAGGGTCCAGCAACTTGATTCTAAAACTCCGCCGCTATGAAAAGAGATTCAAATTCGCAGCTTAAATCTTCCCGAGCAGAATATTTTACTACTCGCCAATTACACGCTGCCAAACGGATCTAAACGATTTTAAGCCTGCCACACACCAGCTTGGTCGCGGTTGTTGCCACGGCCCATAAAGCACACAACACGTCAAGGCCGCGCTTTATAAAACGCCAATTCGTTGTTTATTATGACAATGTCCCAAGCACTGCAGCGTCCTTCACCCATCTAGTGTGGGTGAAGGTGCCAATAGACGCTGTATAAATCATCTCATTACGTATATAGATGCAAAGGCCAAAGTTTATTCATGTGATTAATTCGGTTATCTGCCTTGCGAAACTACAACTTTTACCAAAACCCGTGAAATAATTAATCAGTAGGTAGGTAAATTCTTCATTTATTTTTTACAGCGGTGTTAGCCTAGTGGGTAGAACATTGGACTCGGAAGCGGGAGACCCAGGTTCGATTCCCAGTGCGGGCATGTACCTATGACTTTGTTTTCTAAGTTATGTACATTTGTGAAGTTATAGTAGCAACACCACTCGCTAACGTGGAAGGAAAACATCGTGAGGAAACCTGAGTGTCAGAGCTATTCACATACCTCAGCGCTTGAAATCGCCAATCCGCGGTTTGCGCGGTGATTTATGTCAGCTGCTTATGAGGTAAATTCTTTTCTTAAAAACACGCTTCCATACAGCAGTGATATTAAATTATCAGTCGGACTCCCACTGAGATTGCGAGCTCCTTTGAGAGCCGCCGAGGGCAGAACAAAGCGTTAATCTGCTCAGTATTCTAAAACGGCATTATCTTTGAGAGTAACAATGTCCTAACTAAACGGCTTAACCGGACCTTTTGTAGCCGAATCTTTTTATCTGTGAAAGTGAAATACGACTATCTCATTGTAATCTCTTTGAATAATATCGGATTAACAGGCGCTCTGTTACTGATCCCTTCTACTTTTGCCCAATCCCTTTTAGCGCGAAAACAAAATGTGAAGAGTTTATTAATTTATTCGCGATAGTTTTGTTCAATTCTCCGGGACTTTGTCATAGTTCCAATAACCCTTGCGGTAGTACTTTTTGAATTTCAAGTAAGAAATATGCATGCGTATGTGGCAGAAACAAAGCAAGAATTTTTTGGCAATAGACGGCCTATTTTCGCTCCCGTGTCACGTAGTTAACCAGCCCCCTATTATCAATTGAACTAAGCAGAATTACACTGTTGTCTTTTAAAGTAATTAGGTGTTTTCACAAGTCGGGGTTTCAGGCTACTAATTAATTTAGCAGTCGGGTTTTCAGCCTAATAATTAATTTAGTCGTCAGGTTTTCAGGCCGCTCATCAACCATACGTGATCAAGATGTAACACGCTTGACTACCAAGACAGAGGTCGTGGATTCGATTCCCGCTGGTAGCCGCCGTGCTTAATTTGTGTTTTTTTTGTTTATGATGTCCTCGCCTGGTTACCATAGCACAGGCCAAGCAAGTGATTGTGTTGTGTAGAAGTAATTATTACAGTTATAAGCAAAGACCATTAGTTTGTGATTTGCTCGAGACTAGATAAAACCATCATGCTTTTAGCGTCTCCGTAAATATTTTCTATTGAGTTGACCTTCTTTTTGTAATATTCGCTGTGTTTATATTGTAATTCTACCCTGCTTCTACCCTTTTTGTCTCCGCTTAAATTAAAATTCATCCGTTTGCAGCCCTTGTTCTTATTACATTCTACTTATTTGATTACATTTTCATGTCATATCGAAAGATAACAAGACTTATTGCCTGACGTTTGCGAGCAATGGAAGCAACCTGTATTATTGATGTAGATTATTGTAGTTTATACTTGTTTCTTACAAAGTGTTTAGA
The DNA here is from genome assembly GCA_947310995.1 of Yponomeuta cagnagella. Classification (NCBI taxonomy): domain Eukaryota; kingdom Metazoa; phylum Arthropoda; class Insecta; order Lepidoptera; family Yponomeutidae; genus Yponomeuta; species Yponomeuta cagnagella. The sequence continues at coordinate 18,163,981 of OX371267.1, forward strand.
CATTTAAGGACGTGTATTTTTATTGTATTGTAAATATAATTTGGATATTGTATTGCAAAGAGAACGAGATGAGGTACGACGTCAGAAATATAAAGTAATAAGATATTCCGTGTGGCGCCGGATTAAGAATTGCGTCACTCCATTCCCTTTCGTGGATGTCGTAGAAGGCGACTAAGGAAATCAATTACCAGGAGACGGGCAGCAGCGTCTTCTTGAGATTCCAGCCGCATACTGCGATCGCCAACCCGCGTGCAAAGCGTGGCGATTACGGCAAAACCCGTCATGGTTATGAAAACCACGAAGGAGGCCTATGTCCTGCAGTGGGCGTCAAATGGCTGATGATGATGAAGATAAAAAGTGTAGATGTATCTACTAGTTTAGAATATATTATGTAGCACAGTTACGAAAACGGCCGGAGGGCATTGACCGTGTCATGTTTCAAGTCAAGCAAGATTAAGTATATGAAAAATATGTGAATTTCAGAGTTTTGCTTTGCTTCCTTCCTTCAGTATTGGTAAATTAAACCAATACGCTGCTCTAAGTACCGTTTTTAGTTAGTTAGTTTTAATTCTGCCCGGCATACTGCCGCCGTTTGTGCCAAAAGCAAGTATTCAAAAGATCTACCACGACAATTGTTTTTGTTTTTATACCTACGTGACATTTAATATAAATTGTTTTAAAAAACAAGAGCATAGCTGCCATCAAACTGTATGCAGTTTGGCAGAAATAAAATGCCTGTATTTTTTATATCAATACAGGCATTTTATTTCTGCCAAATGGTTGTCTGGAAGAAATTACTTTTAGTAATAAGGCCGCCAATTGTACTGTACTATATTATTGTTAAATACTCATATGTAATTCCTGGTGTACATACAATAAAGAATATTTTATTTATCTATCTATCTATCTATCTATCTATCAATAAAAATATCAAGAGTATGAACAAACAAACGGATGAACTGACGGACTGACAGGCTGACGAATAGACGAACGAATGATAAAGTGGGTGGTACCTATTGTGCTTGTGTAAGTAAAGAAAGTAAATTAACCAATCCGGCAAACAAATTAAAAATATAGCAACAGGAGATGAAACTTCACTCATCCCCGGTTTCTAACTTTTTTTGCCAAGCTTAACCTTTACAATATTTACTCTGTGCCCCGTTCTAATGCAACGAAATATGAAGAGCTCTCGCGCTAACTGTTACGACAATCGTAATACACAGTTTCAGTGCTGGCGAGAGCTTAGAGCGTTCGCGACGTGACATTTCAGTGGCAGTCCTTACTAACGAGGCCTTGTTCACAATAAGCTACTCAACGGCTCTATTTATTTGAACCACGCATATTTAAATTCATAAAACTAGTTGACCTGATATACTTTTGGGATCGTTTTGTGAAATACCATAGAAAAAAAGCATGTAAAAAAGGTTTTCCCAATTTTTCGGGTGATTTGTCCACTTTTTGTAATCCTCCAAACATTTACGCATTAACAGAACATGGAACGTTCTTTCGTTTTGGTTTGAAGAATTTCGATATTTTGAATAAAAGTGGCGAAATATTTTTACTAATTTATTATTAACTTAATTCCGGATGTAGTCACTTGATTTTTGGTAGTAGTTCGAAAATTAATAAATTTAATATATGGAGCGAATGTGGATGGAAAAGCCGTTAAATGGAGGTGGATTGTTTAATACTAAACAGGCTGAGGCGAGTGTGTCCAAGCACACGTGGGTTTTTGACACATAGCTTGTTGAACTGGGCGGAGCGTGGACTCAATCAATCTAATCTCATTTGATCAATTACTACCACATTGCTACTTTCTTGTTTCTCTTTCTTCACGTAATTTTGTTTACATCTAAATGGTGGTTATCACCTGTGAACTGTCTGCATTCTATCTAATTTACTTCTAATTGTCAAGAAATTTACTTAGTGTGTCCTAATTTTTCTATGTATTATAACCTTGTAATAGCTGTTAGTCTTCCTAGAATCTAAAATAAATACATAAGCAGTCTATATACGTCCCACTATAGGGCACAGGCCTTGTCTTAGAGAGAGACTACTAGAGGAGATTCTGTTAATAGAGGATGTATTAAATACTGAATATTACGTCGCACGCCATGATTTCGTTAAAATTATGGTTTACTCCAGTCCACTTCCCATCTAATTTGTATCGCTCGGTTTCGGTTGTAAATGCGCTTCCTCCTTTGCTTACGTAAACATTGGTATATGCACGTTCTTTTATGCATTTAAATCGTCTAATCGTACCGAAACGAAACAGTACATTTGCGGAAGAAATTTGGTAATTCCCTTACTCGGTTCTAACCGAGTACCTAAACGTATCCATGTTTTTTGGGAATCCTTGAAAATGCGTTTCGCTTTCAAGCACAGACAAGTAGGGTTGCCACAGGTGTTCAAAGCAAAATCGACAAAATTTCTAGAAAAAAAGGTAAAAAACTAAATACATACTGTTGACGTTATCACCATCCAGACCCCTCTATCCCCCATGTCATCAAAAGTAAGCAAAGCGAAGACTCCCGCATCAGAAAGGGAACCGAAATGATGTTTGACGATCTCTTGCCTTACTGTGGCTATGTTTGAATTAAATAGATCAGTGTCTAAACTATCACTTAAAGAGTTAAATAGATTACTCGCTCGTGCAAAGAAGCTATTTTGTCTATAGTTAGTCTTCGCAACGGGAACGTGCAATCTCATTGATCTCCGCGAACTGGACCTTGCAGGCACAACAATTTTAATATTAGCTAGTAACTCAGGGCTATCTATGGAACCATTGAAGGAGATAGATGAGATCGGCTACACTCCTGCTCATTCAAGTTTTTCTTTTTCAACTTGTAAAGCCTACTTAGCAGTGGTAGTTTCCTTTTAAGTTCAATATATGAGCTACTGCAAACATTTTTTTCACGTTTCTACAATCAACCGTTTACAAGAGAGAGAGGGGGATGGGGGGACGCCCTACCCTAGCTGTAAGCGCAAATTCGCAAACATCTCTCTGAATTGATAAATGGTTTTCCTGCGTTCACAATATTCTTGACCTCAAGTAATTCCACTAGACGCTTTATAAATATTTCTTTTATTCTTAAAGCTGTTTATACATCATGGTGTCACAGAAAGGGCCAGTTGCTCATCTCGTGAGAATTTTTAGGGTTTCGTAGTCAATAAAGAACCCGTATAGTTTCGCCATGTCGTCCGTCCGTCTATCTGTCTGTCTGTCTCTGTCTGTCGACGGCTTAGCACAGGCACGACAAGTACTATTGAAGTTTGCCGACAAAACGGTAGACAAAAAGGTAGATATCAAAGAATTTTTTTTTGTTTACCTGCCATGCACCGAAATTAGTGATGCACATTTTTTCTCGCCTACGCCATAGTGTGGGGTATCGTTGGATGGATCGTTCGAACGTAATACTTATGTTCTATTTTAGGGCATAAGCCTTCTCTCAGAGAGAGAGAGAGAGGGGATGGACTAGTACTCTTTGTAGATTGGCGATTAATTGGCGCTGAGGTGGGCAAAAATCTCAGGTTACCTCACATTGCTTTCCCTCACCTTTAGCGAGTACTGTCACTACAAACTTACAAAATGTACGTTACTTCGAAAACAAATTTATGGGTATGTGATTCGAACCAATATATTGGTCTAATTCGATTCAATGTGATTCGGACCAATATATTTCCAAATAGACGCCCTTTCAAGAATGTTGTTCAGTATCCGTATGAAAATAGTTTTGAACTGAATTGGCGGCGACAGATGTCCGACGGTCTTTATGCGCGCTTCAAGGGTAATTTAAAACTTTATGGGTTGTTTTAATAACGGATTACCTTCATATTACTACGAGTACGTTTATGCACAATGCAATAGAGTCTATGTTAGAGATTTTAATATTATTAGCTTAATTCCGGATTCACTTACTAAATTTAAATAATAGTCGTCCGGACGAATGCATACGAATTGTCCGCGCGTCATCGCAATTACACCTTTTAATCGCACTTTAACAAAATTTATGCAGTTAATTTGTTTCTTTCTGATCATTCTAGTTTTAATTGTCGACATTTTACCCATGGTTGAAAATAATTTTCGTTTTTTTTAGAACTTTTAATAAGCTTTTTAGTTTGTGACGAGACCGAATAGTAAAACCGACTCTTATGGACTTTTTGTCTTGTCGTGGCAACCCTTTTAACCCTTAACGTACCAAACTAAGAGCCAGTTCGAAGGTACGCAAACATTAATTGTACAACGATGAAGACTTTTTTTAATTTTTCAAATGGCTTCCACTTTATGGCTTCACTTTGAGAGACCTGGGGCGTGTTTCATAGAACTACAATTAATTACTATGACAATTCGATGTACATTTCACATTCGATTAACCCATAGATTAAGAAGTAGACTCTGCTTTGCAATCGAATTGCCATAATAAACTACGAAATCTAGTTTTATGAAAATCGGCCCAGATCACGCTTCTGTGCATTATAACTCCGTGAAGCCACCCTTAAACACGTAAATAGAGGTCCAGAAACGCTAAGCATGAGTCTTAATTTAAAAGGACAATAGCCCGTCATGAAAATTCCTGTTTTTGACACTCGCAATAACGGTTGGACCCATTCGACCGTCCATTCGTAGTTTCAATTCGGACACATTTAATTTTATCTCCCACTGTGCCTAGGCTATTTAACTAATGTGTAATTTTCGCGAGTGCCCAGGGCAGAATTAAATTCCACTTTTCGACCGAAGAAACATTGTTTCTGAAAAGTTGCGCGCTAATTTCCTTGGAGATGATTCTTGTTATTTTGTAACTTAGTGTTCTCGTTACTTGTCAATATATGGAAATTAGGAAATTATAATTATGGTAAAAGTCTCGAGACTGAAATGAAAATGGGCGGGACACCTGGCGAGGCAGGAAGACGGCAAGTGAACTAGGGCAATCACATTGTGGTGGCCAAGAACAGGGCCTCGATTCTGTTAGTGTATTGTAGTAAAATGACAGATACATGGTCGAGTCCTATGACGTGTTTCTTCATACCATTGGCGCCTAGAAGGCTTGACAAGTGTGCGCGCATAGGCCCGAAGCGGCAATGAAATGAAATCTGCGCGTTCATGCAGCTGTGATTGTACCACAATGCATTAGCAGAATCTAGGCCCAGGACGAAGGTCAGTGGGCGGACCAGCAGCCCGATGGTCGGACGATGTCGTTGAGTCGGCGGAGGGTCCATGGATGAGGATGGCAAAGGACCGTGAGAGATGGCATTTGGAGGAAAAGGTCTATAGACAACAGTGGGTAGCGGTGGTCTGATGATGATGATGATAAGAGTACGCTTAAAACACCTGTTAATTTATGTAATAGATTTTTTTACCATCTTGTTGTAAACTTTTGTATCTCCCTAGATAAGGCTAAGTTTAATACTTAAATGATACGTAATTTTACGAGTTTCATGACCAGGACATATACTTTGGACACCGACTACAAATGATACTTCTACAATACCTACATGTAAACACACTTCTAATTTAAAGGTATTCTTTTAAATTATTCCTAACGTTTTAGTGCTGTAGTGTTTTGAAGTCGGTTTTTATTTTTTATTTAAATTCCTTTTTATGTACAATAAAGTGGCCTCTATCTATGTATATCTAACAGTAAAGGTATATGAAAAATGATTAAAGTCGGCTTTCATTTTTTATTTAAAAATTTCAATTTCTAAATTTTTTGTGGGGGAGCGGGAGAAAAATAAACAATTCCCTTATAACCAAAATTTACCCTACGTTGCTTAGTTGTTGCTTTTTCTTAATTCGTTGCTTTAAAATTTGAAGTTCTCAATTTCCATCTCCGAAAGTCTTCACCAGAACATCACCAAATTACCTTGGGCCTTTTACGCTATTTTATGAAACATACGCATGTTGCTAAGGGATGGGTCCCATTAAGACTTATTTAATCCATTGAAGAGTTCCGTTTTCCATCTCTGAAAGCCTTCATCAGATCTTAACCAAATTAAAATGAGTCCAATGGGACGTTATAATCCGAAAAAAAAAAGAATTGTCGAAATCGGTTAATATTTGACGGAGTTATACGAGAACATAGCCAAAAAAGAAAAAAAAACATACGACTCGAATTGATAACCTCCTCCTTTTTTGAAGTCGGTTAAAAATGTTAATTTAAGGGCAGGTTTTTGAATTGAGTATTTCACTAAGTAAATACTTAAATTCTGTAAGTAGTAAATTCTGTCTGCGCTTTTCTGAGAAATTTGAAGAGACATCACTACAGTTAACCCTTTACTTAGCGAAATTCTCAATTCAGAAACTGGCCATAAGAGTACTGATGGCGGTCTTATTACTAAAAGTGATCTCTTCCTTTGGTTCTTTGGATAGACTGGACTAAGGCATTAGAAAAGGAAGTAGATGCACAAACATGCAAAATGATAATTTCAGAGGTATATGAATTATACATGCGTACATAACATAGTAATTACTTGTATTAAAATACATCTTATTTATTGTTGATAATTATCAACAGATACATAAAAATAATTTACACAATTGTTCTGTGGTGTTACAAAATTATATAAGTCATGTCGCAAAAATAAAAACTAGAATTTAAAGATTTTTAATTAAGGTTTTATAAGGGCTAACTAGCACCGCCAATGAAAAAAAAATCACATCTTCGTTTGTATCCATTTTTACAAAAAACGTGAACGACAGAGTTTTCTGTATTAGTGATAGCTATTTTCAGAACCTACAACTAAGAACCTAGGGCCAAGAACCTAGTCCACAATTTCATTTACGCCAAAAACGGCCGTTCTCGCCAAAAACGAAATTGTAGCCTAGATTCTTGAACCTAATTTCTAAGCTGTAGGTTCTAAAAATTGCTGTTACCAACACAGACATTTTTATCGTTCACTTTTTTGCAAAAACGGATTGTGAAAGAAGATGTGATTTCTTGTTCATTGGCGGCGCTAGTTAGCCCTTATTAAAGCCTTAAGGACTAAATTTGAATAGACATTATGTATTATATTATTTTTTTGTTGAACCCGCGACCTCTCGCTAACCGTGCCAGTGCTCTCCCAACTGAGCTAATGGGCAAGTGCAGGCATCAGTGAAATTTCAAGCTTCTTTACAAACTTCTCTGTATTACGTACAGGCAGCGATATCTAGCCGAAGTAATTTACATCATTAACTCAGTTGGGAGAGCGCTGGCACGGTTAGCCAGAGGTTGCGGGTTCAAGTCCTGACATGGGTTGAATTTTTAGCCTCTAAATAGGTTTTTTTAGACATTATGTAGTTTTTATGTCAATTTTGTCCAAAACGGTCTAGATCTTAATTAAATAGCAATATATAACTTATACAGCTCATTTTCACTTGGACTTAACGCTGTATGTAACTGTAAGTACCTATTTATTATTCCATTCCACAGATGCTCGAACTGAAATGACATAATAATAATTAGGATCTATCACCGTCAACGTCACAGCTAATTGATTAATTGCGTCTGCAAAGTATTTCTAGACACTTCGATATCTGCTACTATTAAACTTTGTTGTTCATATCACAAACAGACAAACCGTCGTTCTATGAAAGGCAATGAAAGGCGAGCATTAATTACCTACTCTATTTTGCACATGAACAACTTACACGAGCGTGAAAACTATAGGAACAGGATAGGAATCATCATCATCAGCCATTTGACGACCACTGCAGAACATAGGCCTTCTTCATGGTTTTCATAACCATGAAGGGTTTTGCCATAATCGCCACTCTTGGCAGGTGGGTTGCGATCGCAGTATGCGGTTGGAATCTCAGGAAGACGCTGCTGCCCGTCTCCTGGTAATTGATTTCCTTAGTCGCCTTCTACGACATCCACGGAAGGAAATGGAGTGACGCTATTCTTAATCCGGCGCCACACGGATAGGAATATGTGTACATAATTGTATCGAGTGTAATTAACGCCTTTCCTGATACCAACGTGTTATCTCCATCGTTACGAACATTTTTTCCAAAGGAAGAAAAAAAACTTCCACACAACACAATCACTTTTCCTGGTCCGAAACTAGGATACCCTGTGCTATATATGGTAACCAGGCAAGGACATCACAAACATGGAAACACCCAGACTGAGGTCATCTGTATAAATTCAGTAGAACGGCCTCCAGTGGGAATCGACCCCACAACCTCCGCTTTGGTAGTCAAACGTATTAACCGCTAGAGCAACGAGGTCATCAAAAGGCAGCCGTTGACGTCTGAGAAATCAACGGCTTAGGAGATGTTCAGGTTCAAGTCGCGCTTTTTTGCATATCTACATAGGTTTTTGTGCAGAGATGCAGGCAGCGACTGCCATAAAAACTCTGAAAGTGACGCGTTCACTGCGTGCTAACATTTTAGATATTTTGATGCCCAAAAAGTTGAATTCCCAGCAAAATATTGTTGATAAAGAAGTTTGTTGTTGTGTCTAATATGTTTAACTTTCGGGTCGGGAGTTAGTGTTTGTGTTAGTGTTAACACCTTGTAGATAGGTAGAGACCTATGCTCTACCCACGCTAGGCGTCAACTTATGAGTTGAATGAATGAGCAAACAACTCGATAAACATTAATGTTTCCCGTATTGTAACGATTTTGATGAACGATTTGTTCTGGGGGATACCTGAACAAAATAAGGTTCTTAAAAAGCGTCAACTGACAAATATTATGCTTTAGAAGAAGAAGAAGAAGAAGAAGAAAGACATTTATTATACCAACAAGATACCCAATAAACTAATTAACTAATTAGCCGTTAAGGCGCTTAGCTATCAAAACAGAGGTCGTGGGTTTGATTCCTACTGGGGGCAGCCGTACATTTGTACAAATGGCCTTAGTCTGGGTGTATTTTCATGTTTGTGACGTCCTGGCCTGGCTACCATAGCCCAGGTTTCCAGCTCAGGTCCCAGTTTGGGACCAGATCAAGTGATTATATCATGTGGAAGTTATTATTATTATTTGGCCACACCGCATTGTAGACGAGACGGGTCGGAACGAAATCCTCGACCTCTGAGTCAGCGTAAATTAGCGCTACACCGCTAGACTTACTAGAAAATCGAATAGGTATAATAGAATCGTAAATCATTCAATAGAATTGTCAAATAAAACAATCTATCTGAGTTACTCAGTTGGTTAAACCCCGCTTTCACTCGGCGCACCGTATTGAATCCGATTTTAATTCGCCTGGCATGGCTATAAAAAATCCTCTACTGGGCAAGACAGATGCAATACAGGGCAAGATTTCATAGAATGGCAGAAGATTTGATGCGATTCAATTCAGTTCAACTCAAAAAAGGCTGTACGTGCAGTGTGATAAGAACAACACATTATTGATAGATAGATAGATTGTATATACATTGTTTACACCTTGTTAGCGTCACCTTTGCACCTAAATAGAACCACTGTGTAAAGGCTGGGGCTCGCGAGACGATAACTGTCAAGTGTTAGATCAAGCTTCGTGTTTGAAGAAAGGCTTGATCATTAATTGAAGAATACGGTCACCCACGTACGTTAAAATAGTGATTGTCAAGTGAATTTGATCGTCCCGGAGGCACTTTATTTAGCGCTTATTACGCTAATAAAACCAGGATAAAAGATAATTTGCAAGCAGGTAGTTGTCAGTGATAATGTCTCGCCAAAAGACAAAGTAGCAATGAAAATAAAAAAAACATCTAAAAATCTACGTGGGTAATTTTAAATTTTTATTTAAAAATGATAAGACAGAATGAAAGAAATGAGGTAAAGAGGTTTACACCGTTACACATTTCACTTTCTGCTGTCATTCCAACTGGCTACGGATAGGGGACCGAGTCTCTAAAATGCGCAGGTGTTCAATAGTTTCGTTGACATTATTGTTAGTCTAGTAACCAATCGCATTCCAATAGTATAACCGGTGCAAATTAACTCGGTGCCTCGCGTGAATCGCCCCTCTTCGCCAGAGATGCCTATTTAATTTGCGCGGTTTTATACATCATGTTGATTTGTAAAGTAAGGCCCACCTCAGGGTACATACTTTCTACATATCAACTCGAACAACTTTTACTATCGGGTCGACCTCGAAATCGCTAAATAAAAAGGGGTGCCACACTAAAATTCGGTACCCGCTAAACAAAATGTACGGGAACAGCTGTTTTTTTTTTAAAGATTTTAGATCTGATCCCATAGTAAAAGTTGTTCGTATTGATGAGTAGAAAGTACCCTGAGTCGGGCGTTACTTTACAAATCCACACCTTGTATAATTGGAATGACATTGTACTGGTATTGCTCATTAGACTACCAAATAGGGGCAAATGAAAGTTATTGACGTGCTTTTATCATTCTATTGAAAAACTATGTGTGGATTGGACTCTAGTGCCTGCTCCTATATTACGCGCACCAAATCTAGAACGATTCCGATTGTCTAAATATGAAATTCACTAATTGCTATCGCAAACGTCAAGATTCTGACACGAATTGGTGCGCATACATAAGCCCCAGGCCGGGCATTGGTCATTAGGAGTCACTGGTGAGTATCTGGTGGAGACCGTTTCTTACACTGCGGACCTAGTAATTAGCCTAGTTATCTAGGCTAATTACCTAAATGAGCAAGTGATATTTCACAGTCAGATCAAAAATAAGACACTAAAAACTTGTAACTCATGCATATGACTCTTTTGCGGACAGTGAAGAAGACAATAAAGGTAGTTAGGGTGCGTTATTAGGCTGAGTTATTTACTCACTGATGGTCCGGCGTGCGCAGATGCAGCGACTAATAAATGTTGATGAAGCGACAGACGTCTGTCAAGATCGTCTCCGTGTCTCTGCCTACGCCTCCGGGGCAGAGGCGTGAGTTTTTTTAATGTATTGTAATTACTATCTAAAACGTTGTCTGTACGAACATGATTCACCTCGACGCAATGTAGGTGTACAATTTATCATCCCGCCATTATTCATGCGAGTAGCAGATAGGTAGATAAATTTGTGCTGTGTACGAATATGAAGGACAGATAACGGGAGAAAGAAAATAATCCGACAATGTGCGCGGGCAGGTATTGAGTTGAGTTCCGTAGTAATCAGAAATAAAAAATGTATTTCAACGTAACTAATTTACATTCTATTTGTTGAATGTCAAGGTAAAAAGTTAGCCGCTGTCTTTTAAGCTTCGGTCACACACAGCGACTAATCGGTGCAAATGCCTACTCGCCGCGAGTATTCGCTGTGTGTGACAGGTTATTCGCTGCGAATAGATTCACTCGCCGCGACTAGAATTGAGCATGTTCAATTTTCGCTGCGAATGCGCACTGAGAGTCGAAATTCTCGTGTAGAACTCGTTGTGTGTGACAAGCGGGCAGCGAATTGTCGCTGCGACTGTTATTATGCAGTTTATTGGTGGCTATGTAAAGCGGATAGCAAGGCTCTCAATCCAATGCCGATTTCATGAATTCTTGATCCACTTATTATAACCATGCGTGCCCACCGCGGTTCTCTGTCAGCCTAACCCTAAAACTGCAAACGAAAGCGTACAAGGACCAGAGTAAACACGATACGAGACGAGGTAACAAATCGCGACACTTTACGCGTCGCACAACTTAAACCTCCTCCAAGGAAATGGAATCCTAGATAATGTTGCCATCCGTCAACGCTTAATGCGTTATTATATTGTCCTTTTCGGAAAAACTGAGAACGCTCGTACGTTACTTAGCGTGTCGAGCCTGTTGGAAAACAGCTGCTTTACTGAGTTAACTGGCCAGTATTTTTGCGATGTCACTGACCTTCATGGTGCCTCAGTTAAGTCTGAAAATAGGTAAAAAAATGTATGCCATGATTTATATGACATAGCAATATAAATAAATATATGCAACGATTGATTTTCAAATTGAAAGGTCATCTAATGTTTTTAGAGTTCCGTACCTCACCAGGAAAAACGGAACCCTTAAAGGATCACTTTCTTGTCCGTCCGTCCGTCTGTCTGTCAAGACCCGACACGCACTGGTCCGGTTTTTTATTTGTGGCCATATTTCCAGTAGTAGTAGAAAACAAAATTAGGTTGTAGTTATAAAAGTATTTCTTCCTACAAAATTCACTTTCAGAAACGGCCCCTGTCCTCTCGATTAGTCTGTACCAATGAAATGAGCGTAAGATGTGCTATAGAGTAAATCACTCTTTGATTGGTTCATTCTGTGTGCCATGCGTTATGACGTGAACGTTGATTGGGCTTTAGTAAACGAAACGACAGCTTAACTTATGATTGGTATAGTACAAAAACGTCAAACCATTGACTTCATCATTAACCACTCGTCTGCCGCGACACAGATCTGTGTCCAACTTAGTATGGGCCACCTATACGTTGCGTTCCGCGAGGGCAGTTCAGGAGTTAATCCGTCAAAATATCTAGGCAAGATGGGGCGGTCCGACGATGGCAGGTGCTAGATATTTTGCCGGGTCTGAACTCGCTCCGATTGGTAACACAATCGACAAGCCCCGCCCGCCTTCCCACAATTGACCATGGGGTCATTTTTAGAGTTACGTACCCGAAGCATGCCAAACGGGACCTTATTACTAAGACTTCACTGTCCGTCTGTCTGTATGTCTGTCCGTCCGTCTGTCTGTCTGTCTGTCAGTTTGTCTGTCTGTCTGTCTGTCTGTCACCAGGCTGTATCTCATGAACCGTGATAGCTAGGCAGTTGAAATTTTCACAGATGATGCATTTCTGTTGTTGCTATAACAGCAAATACTAAAAACGGAATAAAACAAATATTTAAGGGGCCGCACTTGGCCGTTTTTTTTAGCGCCAGCTAGACATCTATGTTTTTAACTATCACGTGTTGTAATTCACCCGAGCGATCTCTCGTGACCTTAGACCGAAAGAGTTTTTTAAATACAGCATTTAAATTAGATATGAAGATTTTATTTGGATAATTGTACGTGAAGTGAAGTGTTTGTGAAGTTTTAGTAGCAGTACCACTCGCTAACAGTGAGGGAAAACAAAACCTGAGTGTCTGAGATGTTCACATACCTCAGCGCTTGAAATTGCCAATCCGCGGTGGGCCCTGGCGGTAATTAAGCCCATACTCGCTCTCTGAGAGAAGGCCTGTGCCCTACACATATAAAGAGCTAGCCGCCTACAAATTGCTGTTGCAATTTGGTGACAATGAGATGTAAGAATCGTGCATGTAAAGTGATTAAATAAACAAATAAAATACAGTTGGACGTATAGGCTGCATTACTTCCTTATTGTACATATATTGTTCATGCATAATTTTGTAAAAATGTCTGCACATTTAGAAACAGTGGTGAACCGAGTCAGTATCTAACTTTTTTCAAGATTCTCTTAGCGGAATGGCTGTCATTATCTTAGCTCTAATGATGTTAAGAAATGTCATGATTACGGTCAGGTTGGCCGGTCGCTGATGTGTCTCGCCTAGATTGTATGCCCTTATTTATAAAGATCATTTTGGTGAATTACGCGGAAATATTTCATCCCTGTAATGTCCACTTGATGTTGCGGAGTTTAGCCATTTTTGTGGTGAAGACAGGTCAGTTCTGACTTTACAACTTTTTGTAAAATATAGTAGGACTTCTAGATAACAAGTTTGAGTGTTAGATTAAACATACATAGGTACATATTTATCGTTCACTAATATTAATATGAATATAAAACTGTTTTATGAAGGTATGTAGGTTTGTGATTCTTTTACTGTATATAGGCTCAATGATTGAGCTGAACATTGTGTATTAGCCGGAATTAGGTCTAAACTGAAAATCACCCTTTTACACCTGTTAATCTGTGTAATGGAAAACAATAAAATATACGTGTGTTTGAATTAGGTACCTGTAATACATTTAAAAGCTGTATTCAAACAGCCAATACGTTACGTACCTACGAGCCAAGCCATCGAATATTCCTTCAATACTTGCGTCGTCGAAAGAAAAGCAGGTAAAGAGCCATGTGAACTATTAAAAATGCATAAGGACAAAGTGAAGGACGAGTAATAAATGTAAGCAGGAAAACGATAATAATTTCCATTACGAAAATGAAATTTTCGTGGAGGCCGCCCGGTCGGCGGTCAACCCTAAATCGACTTAAAGAAAACATCAAGAAAACAAAGCGGCAAGAGAGAATGGACTGAATGTCAGATACCTTTTCTACTGGGAAAGCCCACTTTTCTCTTTCGCCTCATTGAAAATTCCACTCTGTGACGTCTAAAATACGGTCCAAAGCGGCGGTTGTATCGCAAGTCTCCTGTCCAGTATCGCGGACAAAGGAACAATGGGCGACCCGGATATTTTGAGACGGGGACTAGTTTGGTACAGTGTGTTTTAAATGGAAATACATCCGGCTTATTTTTTGTGTGTGCCAGGAAAGAGTGTGTCATTGTTACACAGACCATGCAAACTAATAAACCCGACACAAGGGAGAGTGGCCCCGCCTCGTGATTTAAGGCTCCGTAACCCGTTAATCGGGGCTAATGCAACATAGCTAAATTATGCTATATTGCTTAGTTGGACCGACTACCCATAGTGGTTGTCTGAAAGAAATTGCTTATAGTAATAAAGCCGCCAATTGTACTATACTATATTATTGTTTATGTTATGTAATTCCTGGTGTACATACAATAAAGAATATTCTATACTGACCTGTAAAAGTAAGTATCACACTTTTCATTTTATATTTTTTTCTAAACTATAGAAGTTAAAGATTTAAAATACAAAAAACGTTTATCAACTAATTTTATCAGCTTTCTTTTAAACTATACTGCAAAATAAAACTTTTTTTCCAGTCCTTTTTATTTCTAAATTATATCTTGTGTGCATAAAAAGTTATTGCAATTTTAAAAGTGTGTTACTTAGTTTTGCAGGCCAGTGTATATAATAATATTGTACATATAAGAATATTCCTTGGGGGAGTTCAGCATTGGACGAATACGGGCTGATTAATTGATTGAAGAATATTCTAGCATGCAGTAGAACACGGGTGTAACGACTTTGATGTGACTTCGGTGATATTTTGCTGTGACGATTTTTGTTCGATAGTAAGCATTGTATCACTCGTTGACCGTGATGGAAAACATCACGAAGAAACTAAAGCGTCTGAGGCGTTTAGATACGAGTACCTCGGCGCTTAAATTTGTCAATACGCGTGCGAGAGAAGGCCTCTGCCCTGTAAACGGCGCATCGGAAATGAAAAATGAAAAAAATGTTTACTTGTTCCAAAAAAAATCACGGGCAAAAGGATGTAGCCCTAGTTTCCACACTAGGATATAGGCTGCACAAAAAAAATAAGCATAGTGAATACGAGCCAACCATACTTTGCATAAATTACTATCAATGCCCGCGACTACTCTCGTGTCAACGGATTAGCCTACAGGCTATGTCCACCCTAAAGGTCCATTCAAAATTCTAGTCCAATATACTGGTTAAAGAATTTTTGAAATCGGATAAGTACTTTCGGAGATTGCCGCTTGCATCAAACTTTTCCTCTTTGTAATATTAGTATAATTATATAGTATACTGCATTAATTTTGGTGCGTGCTCATCAGACTTAGGACCACGGGGTCATTAGGAATCCATAGCTGGCTTTATACTCTAACGAATTTGGTGTTAAGATCGTTTTTTTATGTAGCCTATATCGGTGTGGCGCCGAATTAAGAATAGCGTCACTCAATTTCCTTCCGTGGATGTCGTAGAAGGCGACTAAGGAAATCAATTACCCGGAGACGGGCAGCAGCGTCTTCCTGAGATTCCAACCGCATACTGTGATCGCCAACCCGCCTGCCAAGCGTGGCGATTATGGCAAAACTCATGGTTATGAAAACCACGAAGGAGGCCCATGTCCTGCAGTGGGCGTCAAAAGGCTGATGATGATGATATCCGTCCCACTGCAGGTCATAGGCCTTCTCTCAGACAGAGACGGACTCAAGCGTTTGTGCATTTTTAAATACATTTTTTTACTTTTTTAACAGCAGATAAAACTTAGCACGGGCCAAAGCCAAGTGCTTCAATTACTAATACTTTAGAACTAGTTGCGTAATTATTATTATCTATGGACATACATAGAGCTAACACAGATTTTAGTGTAGCTTTTGATATGTTCTTGTAATTTAACTTACTTTTTCTATCGGGTGTTAAAATACTGACGGTCTATTAAAGTACTCGACTCTATCTATAAATTTTTGCTGGGAAATCAATGAATTTTTTATGTTAATAAAATAAAATAAAATGTTAGCGCGTAATTGAGTAAGGAAACCCGACTATCTGAACTATTCACTTACCTGAGCGCTTGAAATCGCCAATCCCCGGTGGGCACGCGTTAAGCCCATACTCTCTCCCTGAGAGAAGGCCTGTGCCCTACAGTGGGTCGTATATAGGCTGCTTATGTAGTGCGTAATTGACACGTAACTTTTAGCGTCCTTGTGGCACGGGGGTTAGCGATGTTCTGAATGAATTGATTTTTGAAAGAATGTTTGTAAATGTTTCGATAAAGTTTTTTGGGAAGAAATGTAATTAATTACCAAGGAAACTGTATGCAAAAAAGTGCGACTTCAAACTTCAATATCTCCGAAGCTGTTGATTTCCATTATAAGGCGATACGAGTACTTTGTTACGTCTTTTTAGACGCCCGAATTGTATGGCGAGTTTGTGTACCACGTGACTAGAATTACTGTTCAATAGAACAAAAGTATTAATTGTTAAAGTATTAATTGCTTATGATTAATTGTAGAGAAAAATCTTCTAGACCATTAAATTTATCTATTTATTTTTTGACATGTCGTTTTCAATGACATCAAATATTTATTTGTTATACAAGAGTGCAAAGTTGCTTTTAAACCGAGTGCTCAATTTTGGTGACCGAGCAAGCGAAGGATTCTAAAATTGAAAGATTAAAAAATTATAATCCTGAGCGTTGGCGAGGAAATCAAAAGAGCACGAGGTGAAAAATCTTTGGACTCGAGTGCAACACGTAACTTTTCATCCCACCTCAGCGAGGAACTGACTAAATGCAAAAAAAAAACACAAAGGAGGTTCTGAGTCTGAGTTTTTAACAAATTAAAAAAAAGTTGTATGATAAATTCGGCACCATGGAGGTAGAAGTAAATAACTTTAATATTGTTTTGAATTTACAAACTTAGTGCACACGATGTTCTTAATTAAATTTTTATCACACCTGCTCTGAAAATACATACTAATTATACCAATTAGAGGGAAGAAACGCCTTTATCCCGCCCTTCAAATCCTTTCATCCCAAGGTATGGAAGTTTGTATGAAAATCCTTCCGACCCAAGGGTGGGAAGTATGTATGAAATTCCATTACATACCCGGTTTTTTTTTTTTAATTTGTCAGCAGTCATACTGCAAAGAGACTTTAACTGTCTACTAATTAAATTTCAAGTAAATTGTTACTGGCCACATACTTACAGTTTTTTTTTACCAGTTACCAACCTCCTTGGTGCATACAGAAAATTAAAAACGAAATTATTTTTGTATATAAAACGCGCGGAATCACGGAAGAAGTGGCTGCATGACCTTATGATCTTAGCCTACTCCAGAAACGGGCGAATATACTTTTAACTAAATATAAACATTTCTATGCATTTATGTCTATAATTTTCCTCGTAGGTGTAATAAAAAGCACTATACATACCTCAGGATAAAGTACAGTTCCATACCTCAAATGGTTTGCGCCCCTCGCAAGCTCGTGGCGCAAATGCCATAATCTCGGTATGGAACTGTCACTTTCTTCCCTCTGAAGTAATGTACTATTACTTTATCCTGTAGCGGAGAAAAACGGCTTTGGCGTTCAGATATCGAAGAGCAAAAATACTCTTTCCGAGATGGGGGGAAGAAAACAATATTTTTTGTCACCTATACATTGTTATGGGCCACAAAATTTGAGTTTTCGAAGATTACATTTTATCTGTAGAGTAACTATTGTGTCTCTGTATTCTATAGCAGGTTGGTCCGTACCAGTAGGTATCATTTTATCACCCTTTCATTTGCTTTTATGAGCGTCGTAATGATAATATAATAGGGTCGTAGAAATAATACACAGTTTGGTCATGCAGGTGGTTCTCTTGGGGGTAGCCAGAGGTATCCCGCACGAAACAGTCACGAATATTCGGTATTAATGTTATAGAAGGTTTTTTAAGCCGGCTAATAATTTAAAATCAAATAGCTCGCTAGCGATGAAGGAAAACATCATTGAGGAGGTTGAAATAGCTCAGCGCTTGAAATTGCCTTGAAAAAACACATGCTTGTTTGGAAGAAATAATTTTTAGTATCAAGGCCGCCAATTGTACTGTACTTTATTATTCTTCAACTCTCAAATGTAATTCCTGGTGTCCATACAATAAATAATATTCTTCTACCTATTCTATTTAACGACTGCCTCGTTGGTCTAGTGGTATCACGCCTGATTACCACGCCGGAGGTCGTGGGTTCGATTTCCACAGGGGGCCGCCGTACATTTGTACAAATGGCCTCAGTCTGGGTGTATTTCCATGTTTGTGATGACCTTGCCCGGTTGCCATAGCACAGGGTATCCTAGTTTGGGACCAGGACAAGTGATTTTGTTGTGTGGAAGTTGTAATTTTATTATTTTTATTTTATCTATCTATCTATTGAATGAATGAATAAATCTATAACCTGCCATTGCCAAGAACAAAAGATATAATACACTTATATACTTACGGTATTATCTATAAAAACACGATCCCTAAAACACTCGATAAACGTCGCGTTTGTGGTGGAGATTTTACAAGGTAAAGACGTAACCACAGATTAAATAAACTGCCTCTGCGGGGTGCTTTAGAGGAATCGTGTTTTTATAAATAAGGCCGTTAGGGTTTAAATTGATTTAAATCCAATCCAATCCAATCAGTCGGTCCCTCGATGCTGAGGATCGTGGTCGGTATGACGAGGATGGGTGTAGGGTGCTCTCCGACTGGACCTGTCTTTCGTTGTGTGGACCGCCTGGTGAAACTTAAGTTTGGTTTCCTTGGTGATCTGGTCACTGCATTTAGCTGGTGGTCTGCCTCGAGCTCTCTTCCCTTAAAATTGCTTTTACGAGATTTTATATTAAGCAAGTACTAGAGTAAGTAGCCCCGGCTGCCTGAGTGATCTTAAACAATCACGAAGGTTAAGCAACACAGGGCGCGTTCAGTGCATGCATGGGTCGCCGACTATGCCTAACGCTAGTGGCATTTTTTCCGAGCGGTTCCGTGCTTCGCAAGGCACGTTAAGCTGTTGGTGCCGGCTGCCGTCGATAGATGGCAGTCGTTAAGCCAAGTCAGAGGCCTTAGGGCGGCTTGACAACTTCTGACGGTAGACGAGCCACTAGTCTACATCTACAAGCCTCCACCAATCCGGACTTGGCCCCCGTGGTGGAGTATGGCCTATACCTTCCTCAGGGAAGAGACCCGTGCCCCTCGGTGGGGACATAATGGGTTGATGATGAGAGTAAGTAGCGACTGCCTACACGCTGATTGGTCTAGGCAGTTCCTATTTATGGTAATTAAGCTTAAATAATAGACCTTAACCTCTCTGTCTCTGAGAGCACTCCTGTGTCATGCAGGCTTGTATCGAATCGATGTTTAAAGTAAATTTTGCCAAAGCTTAGCGAATTACAGTGGGTGGCTACCGTGGAGATGAAGGAAAGTCCATGGAAATTGTACTGTAGATACATACTATTCACGCCTGTATCCCAGAGGGGTAGGCAGAGACCAGGGACTGCCACTTGCCACGTTCCTGACTGATCACTGTCAGGATCGTCTTACTATATTGGTGGCTTTTTAAATAAAAAGAAATACTTAAAATTGTAATTAAACTTTGGAATACGTCCGATGATAGGAACGCGACTGTCGAATGGTTTGCTCTTATAAACTATGCATATCCCAGGTATTTTGAATTGATGGCCCCGGCGGTATTGCGCCACTATCTCCACGAGTCATCATTGATGTCACGTACAGTCTGTACATCCTTACTTGTCCAATTTAGTAAACAATATTCTAACCATAAAATTGACATTTGATGCCGAAACTAGATATTTTCTTGCAAGTTCGTGCACTTTGTTTATAAACATAGCAGCGTGTTAATCCAAAATGGTATCCCAGGTTACTTAATTTATGGGAATATGGCAGTTTTCGACTAAAAAGTCATACCTTGCGGTTAGAATCTTGTTTACTAAATTG
Organism: Yponomeuta cagnagella; assembly: GCA_947310995.1. NCBI lineage: Eukaryota > Metazoa > Arthropoda > Insecta > Lepidoptera > Yponomeutidae > Yponomeuta > Yponomeuta cagnagella. Next base: position 18,184,153 of record OX371267.1, read on the forward strand.
GACAAGTAAGGATGAATAGACTATAGGTATAAAACAAGCGCATAAATATTTTTATTTGATGTGACAATTGTTTTTTTTTTAAACTCTGCCTGCAAATACCTGCAAACTGAATTCTTCATATTATAAATTTCAGTGAGTTCCAAACAATATATAGATAGATAGATAGAGAACACTTTATTGCACAACCAGGTGAAAGATATTACAAATAGTTTCTTATATCTAAGTAGTACTGTTACTTATTCTTTCTTGATTACTCTTCTGCTGGAGAAACGAACCCTTTGTAATTCCTAGAAGTAATTTTAATCTTTCCCGTGGCTGTGCAATTTAGTTCCTTCTTTCTTCAAAACAAATGATGGCTACGCTTTCAGTTTCAATGAAATCTTCATAAATTGTGTGCGGAGGCGCTCCGAGTCGGATCGGATGAATCGAAATGAATTGTGTAACAAAACCGCAGTGTGGATGGATCACTCATTAAATACTACAGAAATACAGGTCCAGCAAAGGTGCTACTGGTCGTCACCACGAAGTATTCACAGCTAAAATAATAGTAGGTAATGACAGTTCAACCGTTTAACCACACTTTGAACTACCAACTACAAGTTATAGGTTAACGATTGTAATAAGTTAATTGAAAATCACTCTTACGATCCTCTAGTGTGGGGAACATTGCAGTCTGTACTTCTGAATCGAGTACCTTTGTAATGAACAACGTCTACCAACATCTCTTACATCTGATTGTACATGTGTATGTACTGATTGTTGTAATCGGCAAAACTTAGACATGTAAGCCTTCTAATATCTTTTGTTTTCTGGTGTGTACAGTAAAGAGTTCTAATCTAATCTGTTAATCTACTGTCAATTAGGCAAAGCACAGTAAAAATTAAATTGACAGCTGTTAACAATACATACAGAGATTTTTAGTATACGAAAAACAGGGGGAGCAAATGTGGGGAAGATCCAAGACACCCGTGACATGTCCATATTATATATTAAAAAATATATAAATCTGTGATCAAACTCATATACCTACTACGAGTAAAAGCTGTTCCTTTTACCCAATTAGAGTATGCCAAACGCATACTCTAATTGGGTGTCTCAGGAATTGCGCATTTTAGAACTAACCCTGTATAAGAAACGGCCAATCAGGATTTATTCAGAAAGTGTACTCATATTAGATAGATAAAGAAGACTTTATAGTATACCAATAGTATTTTAACATAGATTTTCATGGATCTAAATTATAGATTAAAAAATGTTTTAAGCATACTCAGTGCAAAAAAGCCTATTATAACATTAAGTATTATTTAGAAGACAAATATGTCTGGTATTTAAATAATATTAACGGGGACGATTGTATCTAATGTAGTGTAACTTTAAGTAGAAAACTCTGTTAATTAAGCAAACCTGACTTGAAAAATAGATGTGGAGTTTCTTTGTTAGCTTCTTCTTCGCATACCCTATTATTTGTGAAACTAACAGCTTTGACGTTAATTAAGTTTTGTGTTTATAGTGAATAAAATTTTTGACTTTGACATAATTATTGAAATTAAAACTCATTTCTTCAAATACCACAACATACATGTTATCTTAATAACATGTAAAGTTTGAGAACGCACTTATAGTAAAAATTAACAATAATTGAACAAAAACAAAACAAACACACAGTTGTTAGAACCATGACCCAAGAAAATGGTAAACGTTCGTTCAAAAGGTTCCCGACTCTTATGTCGCCGATTCCCGTAGTTAGTACGACCTACCACCGTCAGAAGCATGTCTGACTGACTGAAATTAATGTAGTTGGCTTCTCAAAGTTGTCATTCTACAGCGAAGAGAGCTACTAAGATTTTACACTCCTCCCGATGGCTGCCAATCCTTCTAATATTATTATGGTAATGCAGCCAATTTCAATAAAAGCCTTCCCCGTCTAAAAAGACATTCTCCTTTTAGACGGCATAAATCTAAGAGACATGTGCCTCGTTACACACGACACGGGTTCCGATTTGTAGCTCATATCCTTTCGCGCGAAATTTTCTTCATTTCAAATTTACAGACAAATCGGATAGCCATGTATGAATTTATTAGCCGCTTGGTTTCCCATTCCCTCTTCGGGGACAATATTGGAGTTGCGAGTTAGCTATTTGAATATCAATGAGGTGTACAGTACACACGAGAGCACATCATCCTTCATATTTTTGTTGTAAAGTTGTTCGTGGTATTGGGTTCTAATATTTACATAAATAAGAGTATTCTTTATTGTATACTGGAAAAAATGTTTCAGAAACAGCATGACGTAAGATAAAATACAATTGGCAGCCTTATAGCTAATAGCAATTTCTTCCAGGGAACCTCATCTTGGAGAATTTGCCGAAGGAGAAATAGATACGCGAGTCGGTGCAAGTATGAATATTAATAGACATAATGTACGTAATAATAATTATAAAATTACAATATAATACTTGAAAACTATAGAAAAATACACGTACTTACATAAATAGTGGCTTATAGCAAGCAAATAAAAAGATGATATACCTACATGTATATGACCAGAATGAAGGATTTTCTTTTTATTTTTTGTTTTATTATTCCCTAGTCGCTCTGAACTTGGTAAGTTACTGCAGGAAACGGAACGTCACATTATTTTTCGATTATTTCACTTTGGAGTAATTTTAGATGATAACACGAAACTTACATATTATGTCATTGTCACATCACAAATAAATATCGTTCCGAATTGATCCATTCAAGTTACCGCAATATTCATTGACGTCCATTTCGGAACGGCTATAATATCATAGACGCGAATACGCAGAAATACCTACCGTGGGGGATTAGTGCGTTCCGATTTGCCCATGATCGCTCACAGTCACAAATCGGACGCACGGCTAGTAACGTAGTTAGTTCAGCGCCATCTACAGAGTTCTTGGGAACTACTTTTTTTCTTAATAGTCAAAAAGAAAACCTCCCATTGAATGAATACTTACAGCAAAATTTCTTATAGTCCAGTAACTTTGTACATTATAGTATGCGTCAAATCTGGTAGTTATGATTTTTTGCAGACTTGTTTATGATGTTGGCCCAATGAATAATCCAAGTTTGTGACCTCGAGCGCCGAACGCAACTTTGTCAAAAATCGTAAAAACTGCGAAATAATCGGTTCTTTTTCTAATTTTGGCGATTATAACCCTAAAGGATTAGTTTTTGAAAAAACTTTCTTAAGTCGTTTTTAAAGTAGACTAAATTTGCTACAATATGATACTAGAACTACCTCTGTAGACCCAATAGTTTCTGAGATTAAGCCTTCCAAAGTTTATCATTTTTTTCGAATTTCGCAATTTTTTGCGATTCTGTCGTTTTGAATGAATTTTGACCCTGATTATACTATCGAAGCCCTGTACTTTTATGATCAGATGTTAAAAAAGAAAATGAGAAGTGTGAACGATGATGTTTAAGCTAAGCTACGAATAATGAAGTAAAAAAGATAGGTACTACAAAAGTTAATAATTTGTTAGGAAATTGAGTAATATTCAAAATCAAAAAATTAAATTAATTTAGCCCTCTTGGAAGGTCCCGGTTGAGGTTCGTCCGTATCTGGATCGACGTATTGGGATGGCATATCCCCATCAGGGGATGGTGATAAATTGTCGACGTCTTGTGCCCACAAGTCATCCTCCATTTCGACATCGGACAGATCGTCGCCTTCTGGGATATCTACTACTGCAACATTTGGAAGGCTTAATCTCAGAAACTATTGGGTCTACAGAGGTAGTTCTAATATCATATTGTAGCAAATTTAGTCTACTTTAAAAACGACTTAAGAAAGTTTTTTCAAAAACTAATCCTTTAGGGTTATAATCGCCAAAATTAGAAAAAGAACCGATTATTTCGCAGTTTTTACGATTTTTGACAAAGTTGCGTATATTGTCACAAGAGGCCCCTCTGCAGTGCCTGCAGACTAATGAGCATTTTAATCCTGCCTTCCTGCAGCTGCACGCGTTCCCACAACCCTTCGTGCAGCCGCAAGAAATCATCCGCAAGAGGTGTTGAGGGGCTGCATCTCTCGTCACGATTTTTGGGTTGAGGCCTTGTGACGTAGATATCCACCCCCAGGAGAGACTTCACACGAGCAATACTAGCACACTCCGTCGGAGGTAATTGCAACTTCATCCCGCTAGAGTTGTTCGAGTGACGTCTAAAATATTGCAAAAATTGCGAAGTTCGAAAAATTTAAAAACTTTGAAAGGCTTAATCTCGAAAACTATTGGGTCTACAGAGACAATTCTAGTATCATATTGTAGCAAATTTAGTCTTCTTTAAAAACATCCTAAAAAAGTTTTCCAAAAACTAATCCTTTAGGGTTATAATTGCCAAAATTTGAAAAAGAACCGATTATTTCGCAGTTTTTATGATTTTTGACAAAGTTGCGTTCGGCGCTCGAGGTCACAAACTTGGATTATTCATTAGGCCAACATCATAAACAAGTCTGCAAAAAATCATAACTACCGGATTTGACGCATACTACTCCATACTTTCAGGCGACAAAGTTACTGGACTATTAATTAGACAGAAGGAATTGTTTTGCTCTGGTTTTAAATATAGCGGGAGATGGGGAGCGTCGTATCGAAACCGGCAGGACATTTCACAGCACATACATACAGTAACTGAGCTACTGTCCTATGACTTGGTGTCTTCAGCGTCAGACTGTGGTCGGACCGTCGTGCCCGGCTGTGGGAGTCACTGAGGAAGCTAAAGCGCTCTTTAAGATAAAGGAGAGTAGCTGGATTGAACAGCACTGAGTATAGCAGCGGAGATGTGGGCATTCCTGCGGATGCGGATGGGGAGCCACTTGAGCTTAGCGCGATAACGCGTGGTCATATTTGCTTAAGCCAAATATAAACCTGCTAGCAAAGTTTTGAAGGCGTTCAAGTTTATTAAGTTGCTCTTCAGTCAAGTCTAGATAGCTGGCATCATCATAGTCAAGGATGGGTAGCAACAGAGATTGCGCAAGCGCAATCTTGGTTGAAGTTGGTAGGAAATTCCGTAACTTTCTCAGAGAAGCCGCCGAAGCGAATATTTTCCGGCTCACTTCTGCCAGCTGCGGTGCCCAGGACATGTACCTGTCCATGATAATCCCCAAGTTTTTCACCTTCTCACTCTATGGTATTAAGAACTTATCATAAAGAATATTATCAAGAACAAATCTAGATTGGTTCTCAGGAATATAATATGATCTACTTTATATTAATATTCTAGCAGTGAAAAAACCGGACAAGTGCGAGTCGGACTAAGCCCACCCAGGGGTTTCGTACAAATTTGTAATCTCGCAGTTTTTTCAAGCTTTTCCCGAACTTCAGAGACTAGTTTTTTTTATAATTTAATTACAAATGTATAGTTTCAGATTTTTCCCTGTACTTGTACTATATGACGATATTACTTCCCAAATTTCATAGTTCTAGGGCAACAGAAAGAACCCTGTAGATTTGGATACCCTTTTGAGTGTCGAAATATACGTTTTTGCGGCGTAAACGGCCTTACTTTAACTTAGAAGTTTGATTTTTTTTTACAGCTTTAAGGCTCTGTGGATCTCAGTATATGGTTTTAATTTCAACTTCATGCCTCCACGCGTTCCCGAGATAAAGGGTCTAGACAGACACACGGACGGACGGACCAACGAACGGACAACAAAGTTATCCTATAAGGGTTCTGGTTTTCCTTTTTGAGGTACGGAATCCTAAAAATGTAAAAAGGAAATAGTGAATGAGTTCCAGATTAATCCCAAGTAATTAACTATATTGCCATTTCCCATTCCGAGGATTAAGGGCTCCGAGTGAGTAGGTACTTATTTATTTTCAATGAAGTCCATTTATTTTGTGTACGTCACATTTCTGTATTAACGCGGGCCCAATTATTATATACCTAAAGGAAATCATTCTAAAATCATACATGGGACAACAGAAGCCAAGTTTACAAAGATTTTCAGTGCGAATCCAGAGTGTGCATGTAAATCCACTTATTTTAATTAAAAATATTTCAATTACAAAATTTCTACGAACACAACACTGAGCACCAAGCATGGAAAGTTGCAGAGTGATTAGAGCGACTATGCGGTCTTCAATCGCTGTTACTGTACAGACACCATTTGTTACAGTTGAGAACCTACTTTAAAGAGACTTTCATCATCATCAGCCATTTGACGCCCACTGCAGGACATGGGCCCCCTTCGTGGTTTTCATAACCATGAGGAGTTTTGCCATAATCGCCACGCTTGGCAGGCGGGTTGGCGATCGCAGTATGCGGTTGTAATCTCAGGAAGACGCTGCTGCCCGTCTCCTGGTAATTGATTTCCTTAGTCGCCTTCTACGGCATCCACGGAAGGAAATGGAGTGACGTTATTCTTAATCCGGCGCCACACGGAATGAAAGAGACTTTATTAAAGCGGAATATCAAAGACTCGCTCTTCACTTCGTTAAATATTCGCATTTACATATTATTCAAGAATATTTTTAGTAAAAGTCTATAAAGCAGCAGTACCCTCTGTTCTCTTTGTAGAATTTCTACATATAATAATAACTAACTTATCTAGTACTGCACTCTTTACGTCATAATTGTTTGAATTGGGCTGCCATCCATAAGCAGCTTACAGAGTATAATTTAAGAAGTGAATTCTTCTTAAGGCGCTTTTCGCATTCCTTCGGCCCATTGGACTCGATCGTTGAAACTAAAGTTTTCACTAACGTTTATGTAATTTAAAGTTTTCTAGACGCGTTTTTTCTGACTAGCGAATGAAACTGAACCGTCACCTTCACGTTCAGCCTGATTATGCGCACCAAATCCTTTCGGAATCCTGACGTTGGCGAGAGCAATTTGTGTGGAATTTGACAGTTAGACGATTGGAATCGTTCAGGATTTGGTGCGCGTAGTATAGGGGCAGGTCGGTCAGTGATGCTGAATAGTGTAAACTTGGCTCCACTTGTTATGTAAATTTAAAAATCAGTTCAGACGCATAATAGGCTACATAAAAAAAGTACCATAGGGAGAAATAATTAAATTTAGGTAGATAAACCATTTATATACATTCTCACACATACATAATACGTGTACAAACTAAAAATAAAAGAAAAAAAAACGAAACAGACACAGCAACAAGACACAGACAAGGCGCATAATACTTTTCGTGTTTTAAACAGTGACATGGAGTATACCAGTTAACATTTTGAAAATCCCTCCCTTGGAAAATTATGTTGCACATTTATATCATCTTAAGGATTCATCAAAGTTTATCGTACGATATCTTTACCCTGACATTTCAATCACAATATAATGATATTTGAACCCCAAAATAGTAAATATCACTTATTCATTCAATTTCTATAAAAGGAATGAACCCGAAATCGGTAAATTACGGGACATTGAAACATTTACTATTGACGTATCACATGATTCATTAAGGTTTTCATTCTTTCCTTTTGCGGAAAACCATTAAAGCTGATGGTGACCGTTACTTTAACAGTGGTCCTATAAAATTTGGTCTAGATCTGCTGTTGAGATTCAACGAACTCTTCTTTTGGGAACAAGTTTTTCGTGAAGTCGGTTTTTTTTAATAAAAAAGTTTTATCATTTAGCTGGAGTGAAAATACGCAACCATTGGCACAATTTTCCCTAATACAGTCCCGAGCGCTGCAGGTCAAAGGGGCACCCTATAAAATGAACGTTCATGGGAGGACCGCGCGCGGCATAGGTAGGTAGGTAGGTATTTTACTCAGCGCGTGCTGCTGCATAAAAAGCTTTTACTGCATCGCGCGCGGTTTCAATATTTGCATTCCATTTCTGGTTACAATTTGCTGGCTCCAGACCGTCAGGGCCCGTTTCAAAGAACATGGTCTACATTCATGGTTTATTATGACAATTCGATGTACATTGCAAGGCTTATAGCCCACGTAAGAACACTAATCGAATCGAATAGTCATAAGAAAGTATACATTGTAGTTTTATGAAACTCGACCCTGGTATTTGAGATTATACCTGGAGTGCATGGAACGACACGAGTATTCAAATATACATGTTGGAAACTGGATATGCAGCGTGGTTTGCCTACCAGCTGCTCAAGAATTTAATTGTCTGAAGCCAAAAGCTAGTGTGATAATGTAGAAATTAGTGAATTGTGTGAGACCGGCTGTATATGAAAAAAAAAGGATGGGCTTAACCATAGCTCAATCATAAGAATAGTGACCAGAAATTTATCTATCTAGCTCATGAATAAAGTCTACTGCTGGGCATAGTCCTGTGCGTGAAAGGAAAGCCCTTACGCCAACTTCCTGAATCCCCTGTCTTCCATTGCCTTCCGCGACTTTCAATCAATCAACCCACTTACTTTATACTTTATTGCACACGAAAAGGTACATGAATAAAAAAAAATCTACACAATTAAAAAGTGTACATGGCGAGCTTATTTCAGCAGAAATCTCTTCGTGGTGATACGAACATTATAAACAAGGGAGGAAAGTGTACAATAATTATTACGTACTATATGTTAACCCAATACAATAAAATAGTCTTCACTGCTGGATATAGGCCCTCAAAGCACGTCACTTCTTTCTGTTCGCGGCAATTCTCGTCCAGCCGCTGCCAGCAATTTGCCTCCGATCGTCGGTCCAGCGAGCTGGTGAGCCTCCTACGATGCGTTTAGCAGGTCATAGTCTCCACTCAAGAAAGTTTGCACCCTTGCAACGTTTCCTTGGCATTTGCGGCTGCAGCAATTAAAAGTTTAAGTTGAATGGTACGTAACTTCACGGTCCAAAGGGTACCCCTCTACGCGAGTACGTATCCGTCGGTACAAAGGCAATTCTTGGCAGGTTCCTTAACGGGCGCGCAGTTTTTTATCGTGCCTACATTGGGATTGTTTTAGTTTGAAATGTTCTCCAAATAGTTATTTCAGCGGCTGATTTTCTGTCGATTGGAGTTCTTTATTTGGTTTTGTCCGGATAAGGCAATTTGAGGTCATGTGGTTGAAATAGTGATTCGAGCAGTGATTTTGACATTATATCCATCAAACATTCCGGGATTTCAAGAAATTTGTATATTCGTTAGCAGTATAGTCGATTGATTATTTAGTATTATCATCTGTGTAACATGACTTTATTTACGATGTTGCCTTTATTTACATAGAAATGTTTTGCTAACACGTAATTATACCTTTTTACAACACTATTGTACAACGTTCTGTACGTGTGCTGTGCTGTTGGTGTGCCTAATTAATAAAATAAAAAATAAAATGAGGTTTAGTTTTATAAAAAACTGAAACAAAAAATAACCAACAACCCGACAGCTGAGCATTAACTACTAAGCAGAGTGGTTGGTTATTTTTTACTTCAGTTTTTTATTTTTGTCTTTTCAGAGATTCATCAAAAACATTCATTGTCAAATTCTGACATTTTTGTGAAACAAAACGCGTGACTTGTGCCTTCATGAGCTATCCCATACTAAAGTTACAAGATAAGCTCGCCTTTGTACATGTAATTTCTTATGTAATGTCCTGTTAAATGTCTTGTGTGCAATAAAGTATAATAATAATAATAATCATACATTATACATTATTTTATGTCAGGTGCTCTAGTGCACGGCAAAGAATATTCTTATCTTATCTGACATCATTATGTTTTACAACTTTATTAACAATGGAAGAAATTGCTATAAGCAACAGGGCTGCCAATTGTACCTCTTCTTTTGTAACGAAGAATATTCTTATCTTACCTTATTTCATGAATAAAATTCTAGGGCCCGACCGTCCAACCTTGAGCGTGGGCTACAAAGAGGCATCGTCTGCTCTTCTCCGCAGCTACAGGTGGGGTCTATACCGATCTTCCACCTACACATCAGGTCGGCGCATATATTCTGCGAAGTTCGTTACCTATTGATTTGAGTCCAATATCTTCTGAGTAGATTAGCACTCTTGAATTCGGATTAGTCACCAGATCTTTGTTGGGTGCTTCGGAGTTGGTGTAAGTACCAATCCGACCACATGTCCGACAGTCTCTTCTTGCTGTAGGGCTTTGAAAGCATTCATTGTAAATGGTCTACTTAATTTGAAGATTTTTGTGGATTCGAAAACCATGCCCCACGACGACCATGCATTACTGACCATTGTCCGCTGTGGTCCACAAAAAGAGGCATTCGGAAAGTTCGCGAAGCGGACAAGGAAGTAACGAAGTGGATTATTGGCCTCTCTTTCATATTGTGACTTGTTTGTTTATCAAACGTAATAGTAAATTACTGCAGCGGCCAGCAAAAGACGATAAACCGGTCTCACGCGATTCCTTTTTTGGCCACGGAATATTTTTCGACAAAAACATCTGGCAACGATGTCAGTAATCCACTAACAGTTAGTTACAGTTTATGCTATTTAAATTATGCCTTGCCTCTAAAATTAATTGGTTGACACCCTTGTTCTACAGGATCCCTATTTAACCAAAACTAGCCAAATAGTAACAAGAAACGAGTTTATTATTTTAAAAACCTATTTGTCTTCAGCACGGGTTAGTTCAACAAAAATAATATAAACGAGTGATATTTCCGTGTGGCGCCGGATTAAGAATAGCGTCACTCCATTTCCTTCCGTGGATGTCGTAGAAGGTGACTTAAGGAAATAAATTACCAGGAGACGGGCAGTAGCGCCTTCCTGAGATTCCAACTGCATACTGCGATTGCCAACCCGCCTGCCAAGCGTGGCGATTATGGCAAAACCCTCATGGTTATGAAAACCACGAGGGAGGCCTGTGCCCTGCAGTGGGCGTCAAGTGGCTGATGATGATGATGATGAGAGTAAAATATTATCATTTGGTTCGGTGGTCCACAGGGATCTAATGCACCAAATAGAGCTTACGCGAACGAAATAGCGTTAAGTTCAGAGCCCCCGCCATCATTTATCAAATATGGAAGAGAGTAGGCGCCGTGTGGCGCGCGACCGCATTAGCCACGCCCAACCGAAGTTTTTAATGAGCTCCCACGGGATCCTTTCTCTATTACATCGTTCAAAAGGGAGATACAGAAGCTTCGCGGTACGGCCAGATATTCTATGATACTATGACTCGCACTACCGGAGAGCAAAGGCCTTCGCTCCGGAGGCAAAAGTGGTTCTGCCCTCCAGTTCTCGCAACTGTCTACAGGGTTATTCATGTGTGTGTTTCCGAATTGTCAAAATATGTATGTATATGACAGTCTGGAGTAGGTTAAATCGGACGAGTCCACACGGTGGATAAGAGGTGCGGTTCAAGTTGAATAGTTATGAAGTAGTTACAGTCAGACACAGATGATTACTCGACGCGCTGTGTACCTGCTCCTTCATCATAACACTTATATTTGCATAAAAATTATATAAATAGGAGACTGTAGTTTGAAGTTGTACGGAGGGAGAAGAGATAATTAATTTCTATCGAGAAAGTATTATCAAAATGCGTTTTTGGTCTTTACAGTTTCTCCGGTCCTACAGAGAATGCACAAGAGTTTATAAAGAGAAGAAAACTGCAATACATGGGTCACACAATGAGAAGCAATAAATACTATCTCCTCCAATTGATCCTCCAGGGAAAATACAAGGCCGCAGAAGACCTGGCGAAGAATTCACCAGCTATAAATTTGGATGAATGGTTTCAGATATTCAACATAGAGTTGTTCCGAGCCGCCACATTACGGGTCCGAGCTCACGCAAGAGATCTTTAAGGGTCGCCGTCGACGGATACGTTGTGGAGGACATCATCATCATCATCATCATCATCAATATAGATATGCTGATACATTTTTCAACTCAGTTTTAAACTAATAAGTGAGAGGTATTTAAAACTGTACGAAAATCCTTTTAGAGTACCTATTTTGTTTTCTGGTGTGTACAATAAAGTGATCTAATCTAATCTAAAATTATCCTTCGCCCGGTACCTGAGTCTTAATACCTATACTTGAGATGTTTTCACTCTATCGGTACACAATGGACCTTCTACAGATTCATGGTATATTTAAAATTGTAGTGATCATCCTGCTCTTAGTTGGAACCACATAATTAATACTCGTGCCTCGTTTCGCTGAAAATATGAATTAAATTGAATAAAGTGGTAGTTTTAATTTTTTGGGAGTACTATACAGGGCGTCCCACGACTACCCCTGAGGAAGTGCAAGCATCTTAAATATTGTAATAGCAATTTTTGCTTCACTGAGACATTTGTAATTACTCAAATTACCAGGAGATGGGCAGCAGCATCTTCCTGAGATTCGAACCACATACTGCGATCGCCAACCCGCCTGCCAAGCGTGGCGATTATGGCAAAACCCCTCATGGTTATGAAAATTATGAGGGAGGCCTATGTCCTGCAGTGGGCCTCAAATGGCTGATGATGATGATGATGATGAGACATTTGTTTCGTTTCACAATTTTTCTCTTATCAAGATACTAAAGAGGAATAGAGGAATTCTGTGTTATTTATTCTTTCGATATGAAATATAAAAGCACAGCATGTTTTCTTTTACATTTGGTTGGTTCGATTCCCAGTTGAGGCTAGCAGTGAAAAGGGACTGAAAACTAAACTTTGTGTACCTTCGTGTTTACTTTGCGTTTCTGCGACAATTGAAATAAATGTCTTCTTTCTGTCTTTCTAATCTATAAATATTTTAAAAAGAAAATAGTATATTTAAAACGCAAAATATTCTATCTACAATTTTAAGGTACCTACTTTCTTACAGGTTTATTGCCCGCAACACTGTTTTTGAGCAAGGGCCGGGTCCAGTGGTTTAGCGCCTGATAGAACATATTATCGAGACAGATAAAGGGTATAATAACAGTTGTAGCAATAAAATACAATCCAATGTGACTCAATGTAATTCAGTGCAATGTAATGCAATAACAAAGAGAATATGACCATCTGTGTTCGATAAGTGAGTATATAGGTAGTATACTTCATTACGAGTGCGGAAAGCCTGTCACTGCAAAAAGTTCCGACAAATGTCTACCCGAGCCGAGGCGCAGCCGAACGTGTACGTGTACTGAACAACTATCTTTAATGCAGTTGCGAAAAAATTAAGCAATTTAATAAAGAAAATTTTCGGAAAATGACGCCAACCGTAAAAGAATATAAGCAGAGTTTTTTTTTTTCTTCACCCATTCTGGGTAGGCAAAGGGAACTATGCCCATACAGCCAAGTCTTCAGCAGAATTTTTTTATTGATATGAAATGAAAATGAAATTTAATGATATGAAATGAAATGAAACCTAACCTAACTCACTGAATCAAATCATTAAATCTGATATTGAAACAAATTAGTTGCTTCTTTTTAGAAATAATTCATGCAAAAATCATAAAAACTTCTATGATTTTTTTTTTTAGTAAAAACTTCGTGGTTGTTTTTTTCTTTTTAGTAGACATTATTTTGACAGTCGGGAAAGAGAACGCACGAGTTCGGAAAAGGCAAAGAGTATGTAATAGCCCACATCCCGAATCCTATACGTCCCCGCAATACGCCACTTTTTGAGCAACTGGATTAAAAACATTTTTTTAACAAAAACTTCGCGTTCCAAAATAACGCCGCAGCTTTTGTTAGTTTAATTTTATGTCCCGACCCTTTTTCGTATGTATAGCCAGCGAATATGTTTTTCTTTTTGCATAAAATATAAAACATGCATTCAGTTTTTAAATTACCTGTCTGGTCCGGGGGTTGCTAACAAGGTTGTTTATGTGTCTGAGGCTTAATAAATGGGTGTTGTGTGCGCCCGCTGAGGTGGCAACTTCATTTAGGAACTGTGCATCTTTAGCTACTTATGGTCGCTTCTTATACACGATCAGACAGGCGAATGATTGATTTACTCCTAATTTTAAATGTTTTTTATTGACAAAAAAAATCCTTACTAATATTATAAACGCGAAAGTTTGTATGTATGGATAGATGTTTGTTACTCTTCCATGCATAAATGGCTGAATGGATTCGGATGAATTTTTGAACAGAGATCGATTATAGTCTGGTTAGCATATACGCTATTTTTTAGTTTGTATGTATGGATGGATGTTTGCTACTCTTCCATGCAAAAACGGCTGAATGGATCCGGATGAAATTTTGAACAGAGATCGATTATAGTCTGGGTTAGCATATAGATTATTTTTTATCCCGGAAAAATACACATCAAAATTACCACCCAAACGAAGTTGCGGGCAACATCTAGTATTAAATACCTAACATTTATTTACTGTTTTTTATTCCTGGGGTAAATATACTGTAGGTAGGATTTATAACATAGGTTACTTGCATCCGTTAAAACTTACGATAGTGAATTTATTATAAAGAAATAATTAGCTTTTTACTTACCTATGTGGAGATGTACCGTACTATTTAAACATACACTTTGATAATACAGTTTGCTAGCCAGGAATTCAGTAGTAGGACGAACGAAAACAGAGACAAAGTAAAATGCTGAAATTTTAACACTGTCATTCCTGAAGTTCCTAACATTCCTGATTCCTTAACGTTGGCTCCTTTAAAAGGATTCAGCCAATCCTGGACCCAAATTAGGATACCTTGTGCTATGGTAACCACGACGAGCGTCGGTAGCTCCTATATTGAATGTGAAACATTAAAAACATCCGCGAAGGATACCCTGTACCAGGGAAACCAGACAAGGACATCATAAACATGGAAAGAGACCCAGACAGCCATTCCCAGTGGGAATCAAACTCACGACTAGTTCAACGACGCAGCAAAAATAAACCAAAACTCGTGCCATCCCGCTCTCATCCACTACGTAAGAGCAGGTAGCCTAAAACAAAGATACGGCCGTTTATGCCTCAAAAAAACATATATTTCGCCCATGAAAGGAATCAAAATTTATAGGGTACTTTTCGTTGACCTAGAACTATGAAATTTTACAAGTTATATGGTCTTATGCAAGTAAGCTGAAATAGCATCATTGTCACACTTACACTTCTTTATTTTTTATTATTGTAAGTAAGCATGTTCGTTTCCTTCATTTCCTACCGTGGATGTCGTAGAAGGCGACTAAGGAAATCAATTACCAGGAGACGGGCAGCAGCGTCTTCCTGAGATTCCAACCGCATACTGCGATCGCCAACCCGCCTGCCAAGCGTGGCGATTATGGCAAAACCCCTCATGGTTAGGAAAGCCATGAGGGAGGCCTATGTCCTGCAGTGGGCGTACGTAAATATCGTAGTACGTAATAATCTGTGGTTACGATTTTCCCCTTACCGCAAACTATTTAAACTGCTTCTGAAGGAATCATTTTTTTTTAAATAACTCCGTAAGTCTACAAATTGAGCCTGTTGGCGTTTCAAAATTAATATGAACAAAATAAATAGTAATAATAATAACTTCCATACAATACAATCACTTGACCTGGTCCTAACTAACCCTGTGCTATGGTAACCAGGCAAGGACATCACAAACATGAAAATACACCCAGACTGAGGCGATTTGTACAATAGCAGCCCCCAGTAGGAATCGATCCCACGACCTCTTTTTGGCAGCTAAGCGCCTTAATGGCGCTATGAAACTGATAAACACCATTTCGCTTTTATTATATTGCAGAGGAGTGTACTGTACGTGGCAGATAAGATATGACAATTTAATTACTGCAATTGCAAGCCTAACATACTCGTATACAGAGCCCACCACGCCGACCGCCATTACCATCATAATTATGACATTTTAATTCCGGCGGTTCGCCGTTAAAGTACCGATGGTGAAGCGTGCGAACAGCTATGTATTAAAGTAATTAGAAAACTTCGTCCGCGCCCGCATTTTCCACCCAGTAAAGATACCCCTGCCTACTAAACAACTTTACAAAATCACCCGACAAATGTTAATACACCCCCTTAATACACTGAACTTCCTCCACGAATATGACCTTTTGGAGCAGCCGGGTTATAACGACTTGGCGACGAGACGGTTCAATTGCAAAAACGCGTAAGCTACCGAGCGATTCAATTTGACTTCTAGCCCCTTCGCGTTAAGGTGGCGTTTACACCGTGGGACAGGAGGGGAAGAAAAGTAAAGCCATTCATTAGATTGTAGTCACAATCACGGTCGGGTGACGTGGCTCGTGTTTGAGAACACGCTTACGCCTGTCAGCGTGTTTCGCGAGATTCAGCGGATTCTCCGCAATTTATTGCGGCGGCCTTCGTCCTCATTGGGGTGAGAATATGCTCATGGCTGGGCAGTCGAGCTGTGTCAACCCTACGTACTTCACGGTACGCTTGAAGGAGCGATTAATTGTCCTTCAAGTGGAATACTTCACTTGCTTAGTGGACGTATTTGTTTGCTAAACTTACTTTACTTGATTAATTCAAAATACAGGCCTCTAAAAGAGAGTATGGACATAACTAACCGCACGTCAACAACTCAGGCGCACAGGTATCCTTACGATGTTTTCCGTCGACGTTAGCGAGTGGTATTGCAACTACAAATTTACAAATGTATGTAACTTAGAAAACAAAGTCATTGGTACATGCAGACACACCGGGTTTCGAGCCTATGACCCCTTAAATGTGGGGCAAGCGTTCTACCGATCGCGCTGCCACCGCTTAAAATACATTTTTTTTGGTAACCATATACTACGTCTCACTGCAGAGCACAGGCCTTCTCTCAGAGAGAGTGAAAGTATGGGACTTAATTACCACGCGTCCCACTGCGGTTTGGCACTATGTTTTCCTTCACCGTTAGATATTGGTATTGCTACAACAATTTCACAAAGAGGCTAGCTTTTTAGGGTTCCGTAGTTGACAACTAACCCTTATAGTTTCGCCATGTCCGTACGTCTATCTGTCTGTCCATCTGTCCGCGGCCTAGCTCAGAGACGATTAATACGAGAAAGCTGAAATTTGGCATAGACATTAGACATACATAGTATTTTCTAAGGTTAACACGAGCACTAGATATAATAAAAACTGTATACTACCGAGACCACGCGACTTGCAAAAGTATCAAAACGTCGGTAAATTGTAAAATGAAAAGATAAACGAGTAAGTATCTGTGCAAATTCAGTTTTTATTATAGACATATATATTTCTCATTCCGACAAAACGATAACATAAAATCTTAAAAAAAATACCCCCCGTACACCTAAATTAGGGGTGAATCTTTTTTTCTAGCCTACACCATAGTGTGGTTTATCATTGGATTGGTCGTTTAAAAATATCGTGGGTGTAGGAAGATAATTTATTGATTTAGGGTTCTGTTTGCTAAATAATAAGCTTTAACGTGCAAATTTTTGTCCGAGTAGGGCGCCCCCCTCTCCTGGTTAAACGGTTGATTGTAGAAACGTGAAAAAAATCAGGGTGGTAGCACATTATAATGAAATTAAAAGGATAACTATCTTGTCTCAGCAGGCTCTACAAGTTAACGATCGGCGACCAACTTATAAAAGGAAACCTGCGCACAAAATCCATTGAAAATTACCTTGATGAAGTTGTTAGTTCTGTAAAGCAGATAATACCCTCTCTTTCTACGGGACCCTACACTGCGCGTGGCCGCCTGGTTTTTAGTTTCATACATAAGTTTTACAGTGCTTTCATTTTTGAATTTGTAACAGTGACACAGTCATTCGCTAATTGTTTTGTATGCACTAAGGCCAGCTGGTACAAATAGTAGTTTAACAAATTATTAATGTATGAGAATAAGAATTAAGTATGTGTGGTATTACTAGGAGACGGGCAGCAGCGTCATCCTGAAATTCCAACCGCATAGTGCGATCGCCAACCCGCCTACCAAACGTGGCGATAATGGCAAAACCCTTCTTGGTTAAAAACCATGAGGGAGGCCTATGTCCTGCAGTGGGCGTCAAATGGCTGATGATGATGATGATGAACCAAATTATGCATAATATACCATATTTTATGATGGTTTTCTATGATGTCCAGCCTGCTAGGTTATTATTTTATCGCAGTATTTTAAAGCTACATACATGCTATCCCCAGTTGGGGCGTTGATTCAGGGGGCGGCGAGCTCTGAATGCAGTCTGGACGGCTAATATGACGCGGATGATGTTCGCAAATAGTCGAGTTTTATGAGGAGAGAATTGAGCTCGGATTCTTTCATGCGTTTTTGTCTACATGAAAGGCTTTGCTAAGTTTTTATTGAAAACGCTGAAGAGGAGATTTTTAGAGTGGTGTTCCGACTCCACATATTAAAATAGCTCTGAAAAAAAAATATAACACATGCATTCAGTATTCATTTGGTACTGGGTTTCATAACATAACATAAACTTATGCCTGTATCCCTGAGGGGTAGCTAGAGACCAGAGTCTGCCACTTGCCACAATCCTCACAGATCTCTTTCTCTTTATCTACATCCATTGTTCGTTGCATGCTCGCACTTTACTTACTGCATCGAGTAGTTTTTTTATCACAACCTTTGCTAATACATCCTGCGTAGTATACTACGTAGCTCATTAAACAAAGTCATTGATAAAGCGGAATCGAACCTAGGGCCTCTTAGATTTGAGGCAAGCGTTCTAATTACGCACTTTGTACAGGTAGCGTAGGTACCTAATTATCAGGAAGAAATCAGGAACACAATGAGAATGTTGTCAGATGTTGGACCATCTTTCATTGTGCCGTGCGTTCCCTGACACTTGCACTGAGAATCCTAATTTTATACAAATTATTCGTAGAGCAAGCTTCGTGGGGCGATGACGGGACGAGGATGCGACTCGTTGATGCGCGAGTTCGAATCGTTGTGGGCTATGTCCCATTATGATGATGATGATGGTGATGATGATAATGGGACATAGCCCTAGTTATTCTTAAATATTGCTTATTTCATAGCACAGGTATGGGAAGCACGCATCGAAAATGTCTGTAATCTTAATCTAATGTTTTGGAATATCATAACAAGATGCAAAATTGGATTTTTATGTGTGTTGTGTCACTAAAGATCATTATTGACTGCCTCGTTGGCCTAGCGGTATCATGTCTGATTACTATGCCGGAGGTTGTGGGTTCCATTCCCACTGGGGGCCGCCATACATTTGAACAAATTGCCTCAGTCTGGGTGTATTTCCATGTTTGTGATATCCTTGCCTAATATCCTAGTTTGGGATCAGGGCAAGTGATTGTGCTGTGTGGAAGTTATTTAATTATTATTATTATTTTGTAAGAGAGTGAATTAAAAATATGCCGCGTCTACACCCCGACCTCGTTCCATGTCCCATCTGTGTGGGCCGCGCCGCGCCTAAGTATATCTAAGAAACATTTCAATATGAATCTGTAGATAAACCACCTATTTTCTTAATAAAATTTGCCTGATAGAATCATAAAAATTATCCAAGCGGATTACATCCACTCTCTCTATCTATGGCTGGTTTCGGAATATTTGATAGTGAATCTGGTAAGGGACGACCCAGACGTACATACTTCGACCAAATAAGGGATGTATTAGCAAAGGGCAAGATAAAAAGTACCCGAAACCGGCGTGCGTGCATGCAACGACTAATGAATGTTGAGGAAGCGAAAGTGATCTGTCAGGATCGTAGCAAGTGGCAGTCCCTGGTCTCTGCTAACCCTCTGGGATACAGGCGTGAGTTTATGTTATGTTATGTTTATGAATCGAAAATTGTATAATCGAGATTATTATTGATAAACTGTGATAGCTAATGTTTTTATTATTTTATGTTTTTGTAAATTAATTATATTTTGTCTCTTATTATCTTATTATTTTATAAAGTGGATCTGTGTTATCTGAATAAACAAATTAAATTATAATTATTATAGCTTAGACTCATAAAAGTCGACTATTTTCATCTGCTGCTGGAGTGCTAAATGTAGGATGAGATCTGCGTATTGTCTCGTTTTAGTAATAGCATGTAATAGTTAAATCGGAACCAGAAGCCCTGTACTTACAAAAATTGCTTAAACTCAGTTGTATCTTAACTAAAAAGTACGTCCGTCTAAAAAAATCGCAAAAATATCACCCAAGTTTCAAACTTGTTCTAAATTCTGTACAAGCAGAAGCATTCGTTCTCGCTCAATCCTTCTAATCATTCCAATGATTGTAAAAGAAACATGATTTTTGCTTTTCATGATTTCGGTTTTAGAAACAAAATTACGGATATTTTGATGTACTTGTTTTTTTTTCATACAGAAGTTCGTTATTTGCTATACCAAGTTTCTTTTAACTAAAGCTAGTTACATGAAAATAAAAGGTCTAAAATGTCCGTAATTTTTTTTCACTGGCTGACATTAACTGCCTCGGTGGACTAGCCATTACGGCCCTTAACTACCAAGACAGAGGTCGTGGGTTCGATTCCCACAGGGGACCGCCGTACATTTGTACAAATGTCCTCAGTCTGGGTGTATTTCCATGTTTGTGATGTCCTTCCTTCGTTACCATAGTACAGGGTATCCTAGTTTGGGACCAGGTCAAGTGATTTTTTTTTCTTCTCATAAAACTCTATTCATAACACAACAAAAAGAAAACTAATTGAAATAAGAAACTGGACTTAACTAATATATAAATGATATCTACATTAATTCTCTATTTACAAATAAAACACCTGCCCCAGGTCACTGTCCCGCGGTAATGAGCCAAGGACTCTGGCAACGTTACCGACGTGGGATGGCCAGGCTTATCCTCTGGCCGAGGTACGCGCCAGCCCTCTGGTCTCCCGATGCGTCGATTAGGCGTCTTTGAACAGCAGGCGCGCCTCCGGGCCCCAAGTGCCTATGGTTTCGACCCCAAACGGCGCAAATATGTAATTGTTTCCTATTGAACGGCGGCTCTTCCACTCTGGGAAACATGAGAGGGTGCCAGCGTGTCAACGCATGTAGCGTCCCATACCAGCGGCCTCCCATGTTTCCAGGGGATCAATGTCATGCCATCGGGCCTTTTACCATCGTCGCGGATGATGCCTGGAGGTTCCAGCGTGGCTGTGGCAAAGGCCCTCCGAATGATGTCATTGAGAGCCGCGTGGCGGGAACGGCGGCCGGCGCTCCGCTGACACGACAGACCATGGTGGCCCAGGCGATCGACGTCGGTACCGCAGGGGCAGCGATGGGGCACAGTGATTGGGCAACCCAGTCGCAGACCGATGGCGGTGCTAAAAGAATTGTTAAGTGATGTGTTTTGTGGAAGTTATTTACATGGAATTTTTAAACTCTTTAATAATAAATAAATGTATACTTGCGGTCTTATTTTTTCACGATGTCTTAAAACACTTCTCAGATGCAGTTTAAATAGTCTGTGGTAAAGGGAAACACGAAACCACAGATGAAATAAACTACCTCGTTAGTTAGTTCTTTTGACCGTTAGTTCCTTTGTAAAGAAATATGGCATAAGAAGTATAAAATTTTGAGGCCAATTGTATTCATATAAAACTAATTGAATTGAAAATCCTTTATTGCACAACAAAAAGATAATTGTACATAGGCGAGCTTAATACTAATACGTATTTTCTTCCAGCCAACCTTTGGTGATGGGGATAATGGATGGGGTAGTGCCGGGAGATATTTTTGGGAAAATTATTTAGACAATGTATATATAAACATGATACGAAAAATGTTTCCAAAAGGTCTCTGCCCACTATCTAGCAACCCAACAGACCACATTTGTCTTAATAAAAAAAAATGCTGTTCGCGTGAGAGGGATCCCAGGGCCGCGTTTCATAAAAATGATGTTCGGTCAACATTGCTTTGCCGAGTGTCCCTACTTGGTAATCTGTCGGTCAATCGACTTGGCAATGTGCATCGAATTGTCATAGTAAACCTTGAATTGTAGTAATGTGAACAGCGTACCTGATTTACACGTAGCCTAAGGCCTTGTCCAGAAAGACTGAATGAGAGTTTTACGCGCGTATTATTAAGAATGATAATAATTTCGTATATATTTTCGCAGCCCTTGTAAATATTGTAAATACGTAGAATTAGGTCGGAATAAAAATACGCATCTGTATATACCGCATCAAGTTGTTTCTTCCTTCATCCGACCCACCACATCTACAGAGTCATACATGACGTACCCACTCTTCTAGCAACTTGGGACCTATACTATTAGAAAGCTCTTTGAAAACACATTTTTTTTGTATCATGGGAACTTTGTAACTAGCTGGAGAAAAAAAGTTAAAATATGCCGAATCCCTTTGCGACTTAACCCCTCACGCCATTGCTGTGCGATAACCATAACTTTATAGCAATATGCTACAGTACTATGGCAGGCTTGCGTCATCAATCACCTACCAGGTCGTCATATAAAAATAATTGATACGAAAAACATCATCACATGCAACAATTAAGAAATTATAACTTCTTTCTCAAATTTATTCAATCTTTCGTTCGTAATTTTTTTTGGGCTTTAAATATACCTAGAGAGAAAGAAAGACATATTATATTATAACAACAAGACAAATCACAGAAACAAAATAAACAGACAAGTAACATAATACGCACAACAACAGAAAGAAAACTACATACACAACAGACAAATCAAATAAATAAAACAGAACCATAGATGTAGCCTGTGGTGTATCTAAGTTGCCACAAAAGGCAGCTGACTCAGTGTTGTACTGATGTGATCCCTCAGCGCCGATTTTCAGTCAGTTTAAATAACACGTCCATTGTTCTATCCACTGGGCTACCACCGTCTTGTTATTGCGCTACCCGCGGCTTGGTTGGCTCCGCACGTATTGACTTGTCTTTCCTGTGGATAGGCCGACTAAGCTGTGAGGATGGTATAGGTGCTGGGCCAGCATACCCTATCTAAAAAAAACAATGTCCCAGGCACTGCAGCATCCGAGCGGTCCCTTCACCCATCTAGGGTGAGTGAAGGTGCTACTGGACGCTGTATATCATTACGTTGATGCAAAGGCTAACGTTAAATAAAAATTATGTAATACTACACGGGTAGGTACGGGGTCATACAAAATTACCCATTGTTCTTTGCGCGATTCTTGTAGACGCGATGTATTGGCGCGAGACGATTCGCGGCGAATTCACCCCTTCTGGACAAGGCCTTAAATTCTTAATTGAAGCGCAGTTCGGATGTCGAGAGTGCAAATCGACAGCCCATCTTCACTTTAGCTCACACGACAACAATACGCTAAAAAAAAACAGGCCCGCCCGAACTCTCCGAATACCGTTCGCACTCCAATCCTTTTACCCGAGCGGTAATGTGATTTAACTAAATCAGCCAATTTCAATAAGTGCCAGACGCCCGGAGGAACAAACGTACATTTATTCTGTCGGCGATAAATCCCCGGGACGAGCGAGACGCGGCCCGATTGATATCGTAAATATTCCCCGCCCACGACGTGCGAGATGTTTTGGGTGTTAGCTAACGGCTTAGAAGAGCTGGGGCAAAGGCCTGACGAACCTGGGTCCTTTCAGATGCTACTCGTGGAAAATTGAGGACCTGAGAACTGGTGTTGATCTCAATGGAGAGGCCATGTTTAAAGATAAATAATCGTGATAAGATTTTTTTTCCACGTATTACTTTAATAAAAACCGGCCAAGTGCGAGTCGGACTCGCGCACGAAGGGCGCCGCAACATTATCTATACAACATTTGAATATTTCGAGGGTCTACCTGTTGCTGCTATTAATATTGAGCAAACACCGCAAAAAAATCATGTTTGTTGTATGGGAGCCCCCGTTAAATACCTATTTATTTTATTCTGCTTTTAGTATTTCTTGTTGTAGCGGCAACAGAAACACGACATCTGTGAAAATTTCAACATTCTAACTATCACTGTTCATGAGATACAGCCTGGTGACAGACGGACAGACGGACGGATGGACAGCGGGGTCCATTAACCTTTGGGTACGGAACCCTAAACAACAGTGTCGATAGTTAATGTCCATCCACATTACAATGGGTTCTCGAATTCTTTCTCGAATTTGTATTGTATTCTCTAACTGCGTGAGTTTTTTAGGATTATTTTGGTTTGTATCGGCACTTGGCCACTGTATCGCGGATACACCTTAAAATGATGCAAGAAAACTAAGGTTGAGGACATAACGACCTGTCTAGGGAAGGTGTAGCCGGTAGATAACCGACGTACTCCCTTCAACGACGGCCCGATCCAGTGGTATTAACATAAACGCTTCCGACATCGAAAGGGACTTGGTTAAGGTGAAGGTAACAAGGGGCTCTCTTAGGAGATAAGACACTTTGAAGGTGAATTAAAAAGGTGAAAGCCAACAGGGTCAAGGCAAAGGAGAGAGGGGAGAGCGGACAGCTACAGGCAATTGTGTCGTCAATGCGTACAAGAGTTACTATTGGAGAAACAAAGAAATCACGAAAAAAATATCAGTTTAGTATTCAACGTAATAATATTTGTAAGTCATCTTTCACAGATGCAAATGCCTTCGATGGTCGAGTCAAAGGAGATATTCTGCTGCTAATAAATGTGACTCAAAGTCGATATTAAACTACCAATAAATGTGAAAGTTTGATGTACTTAGTAGTAATATGGGTACTTTCATGAATCGTGATATTGCGTGTTGTATCATAGATTTAATTTTTTTTATTGGATCCGGTAGAAGTTTGTAGAAATGTATTTGGCCTTTAGATTCTCTTATGAGCATTTAATAATTATAATAATAATATAATAATAACTTCCACAAAACCCAATCACTTGACCTGCTTCCAAACTAGGATACCCTGTGCTGTGATAAACAGGCAAGGACATCCAAACATGAAAATACACTCAGAGTGAGGCCATTTGTACATGTACAGCGCCCACAAGTGGAATCGAACCCACGACCTCTGTCTTGGTAGCTAAGCGCCTTAAGCTAGACCAACGAGGCAGTCAATTATTGTTAATTACTAGTGTTAATAATAAAGTTGTTAATATCTGTACAAAGTAAGTACTTTTGATGTGGAAGAACTCAAAGTAAAACTTGTCAAGGTGTCACTCTCGGAAGCAGAAACCACGTTTTTACACGCGCCATTGAAAGGGTATGTAATGGAAAACAGGGATTATTTTTCTTTGCCCCTGCGTGTAATATGAGTAGCGATGACCCCGGAAAATTGGATCCGTAACGTGATATTTCACGGCACGAATGGAAAAAATGAGATGGAAATTAATGTTTATTTTAATGGAAGATGTCAATTCAAGAGCAAGTGCGAAAACGTAGGTCTTCATCCAGCTACACGGGATTTCGTTAAATTATTGTTCATTCCAACCTCGATAATATTGCTATTGTGTTCCGACCTCTTTGGTATTTTTCTATCTTTTTATCCACTGTCCGCCTGTCTGTCTGTCACAGGCTGTATCTATGTAAGCCAGGTCTCCTGCTCGTGTTTTATCATGAGACATTACACAAAACAATCGGTTTTCAATGCTCCAAATTAACTTTTTATTTTAATTCCCCTAGCAACGAAAATGTTTCGCGCAAAAAAAACGGAATGTATTGTGTAATGTTTTTTAGCAGGAGACACGCCGTTATGAATCGTGATGGCCAGGCAGTTTCACAGATGATGTATTTCTCTTGCCGCTATAAAAACAAATAAAATAAATATTTAAGGGGGGCTCTCATACAACAAACGAGATTTTTTGCCCTTTTTTGCTCGATATTGTTACGGAACCCTTCGTGAGGCCGAATCGCACTTGGCCAGTTTGCCAAACGTGATTTTATTTGCCGTTTTTTGCTCGATATTAATAACGGCAATAGGTACACGCTTTAAATATTCGAATGGTGTATAGATAATAGTACGGAACCCTTCGTGCGCGAGTCCGACTCGCAATTGACTGGTTTTTACTTTACTGTTACTTTTTCACAGACCTCAGCTCCCGTAATTGCCAATCCGCGGTGGGCACGTGTGGTAATTAAGCTCATAGTCTCTCTCTGAGAGAAAGCCTGTGCCCTGCAATAGGACGTATTCAGGCTGCATAAAAAATATGCTTTTACCATATTGAACTGAGATTCATACATTCGAACCAAACGTATGTTATTGTCCCCTTAGAAATTAAAAAAACGTCCCCTATAAGATTGATAGATAAATAAATAGACTTTTATTTATTTAAATATATTTAAATAGATTATTTATTTGCATTTACACACACACTGAGATAAGGCTTGTGCCCTACAGTGGGACGTATATAGGCTGCTTATGACACACACACTCACACACACACACACACACACACACACACACACACACACACACACACACACACACACACACACACACACGCATGCACTCACGCACGCATGCACGCACGCACGCACGCTCGCACGCACACACGCACGCACGCACGCATGCACGCACGCACGCACGCACGCACACACACACACACACACACACACACACAATATTAAAAAAACAAGATTATACAGTAGCAAGAAAAGCAAACAACACATATGAAACACAATGAAAAATATACGCAACAATGGCTTTTACAGGGAGAGTACTAGGTGCGAGAGAGATATTTATTTATTTTGTTTGTTGACAAAACCCACAGCATAAGTTAATAAATATAATGGTAGCTAACGATACAATATTCACTGCAAAGAAGCCCAGAATTTTTACCCGACTGCGGCGGAGCCCAAAAGGGTTTGTGTTTGGCTCGTGTGTATGTCCGATTCTATGTTCCCTCATAACTCTTTAACGAATAGTCAGGTTTTGACAAATAATATCGCAATCGATTCATCGCGTTGGCGCGAGTGGTATAGGCTATATTAATTCAGCATAAATCCAACAAAAATAAAAGAAAATGCTAAAAAGAGAAAGATAAAAAACTGAAATAAAAAATAACCAACAACCCGACTTCAATTAAATACTAAGCAGGCGAGACCCAAATCAACAATGTATCTAGATCAGCCCCGTGTGTAATGCTCAGCAGTCGGGTTCTTGGTAATTTTTATTTCAGTGTTTTTTGTAGATTACGATTCAAGTTAAAATAACATTTGGGTCTAGTCTACGGAGGCTCCATACACAAAACTGCGAATCGGCGCGATGCGAATTCGCAACGCAGAGACCTGCGACACAAATTGCTGCGATGGGATTTCGTGCGGCATTCCACGATTCGGGTGACCATTCCTTCAACGACCGTCAACCGTACTGAACGTATTTTGTAAACTAGGTCATGACATGAATCGTAAAAAGAAGTGCTAACTTATGTTATTGCTAAGAAGATGCAGGCAAAAGAAACAAAGAAGATTTTTGGTTCCTCCACTTATCACCATTATCATAAATGCCGATGCGAATCACTTCGCAAGTTCTTGCGATGCGTCGCGCGATTTCGCAGATTTTTACGCTGCGACGTCGCATCGCAGTCTTGTGCACGGGCTCTTACCTCAACTAGAGATTCAATCAGCCGTATTATTTTTCGCGAGTCCCGATGTAGCCCTCAATTATTCCGAATGGAGTGAAAAAAATACAAAGCAATACCTATATCTCCAGATGTTTTTACAACTGTAGTCATGAAATATGGAGGTTTCGGTTACTTTATTTTGATTGGCAAGTCGGTTCACGCACTCAATTAATCACTTTCACGATCTAAGGACGCTCGGACAGCGAGATCTATTTTAGCTACTCGTATCGTGAACCCCGGCGATGTTCGTACAAAAATTGGCGTTTTCATGAGCGTGTAGTAAGATTGCCAGTGTATACGATACAGTAGTATTCGAGGAGTCATTTTAGCTCACTGGTTTCGAGTGCACGCACTTGGTTGGTTTTTTAGATGGACTGAGCTTTTCGAGCACTTATAGGATCCTCTTAGATTGGGGTAATCTGTGTCTCAGCTTAGGCTTAGTCAGCATAATTCACAGGAAAGACAATGTCAATACGTGCCGAGCCAACTAGTCGCAGGCTTCCTCACGACGCTACTCTTAACAGTTAGCGAGATAAGACAAGAATATTCTTTATTGTACCAGGAAAAACACAGCATAAAATATTTACAAAGATACGGTACAATTGGCGGCCTTATTGCGAGTGGTATTGTTACTAAAACAGATGTACGTAACTTAGAAAATCTAGGTCGTAAGTACATGCCGGGGTTGTAAGACGGTTGTCACATCATCGGTGATGCTGATACTCTCCCACCCACCGCTTTTTTAACGCTTCTCATCACTTCATTCAAGGCAAAGCTAGCGATGAATGACATGAAATGGATTCAATGGAACGTCATAAATTCATACACTAGCGTAAAACATGTATAGAGGGAGAGAGAACTACGAAAAACATGAAGGAGGTAAATAATGAAATGAATGAAAGATTCAAAGCTTTCAGACTAGCCCTACAGCCTCGAGATATTGTAATTAAACCACAAAAATAACACAAAATTGCGAGTTAATTTGCTGCTGAAATATTAGAATATTTTTTTATTGTTTACGAACATATTAGAATTTTATACTTCCTAAGGAAAAATGACTCGAGGAGAAAAATAAGTAGAGACATTCTGTTCATTTATAGGTATTTATTCAAAAAGAAGGGTCCTGTTAACGAAGGTCAGAACAATTTCTTTTTTTAAACGTTTATGAAAAACGATAATAAAAAACACACACAATATATACCTCCCATCCGCTGAAACCAACAAAGTTCTTCTGAGGATTGGGTTGTTTGGATATTCGCAATTAGACTCATGAAATATAATGTTGGTACTGGTGCTATGTCCGGCAGATAGCTTGAACCAAAAACCGGGCAGTTGCGATGAGCTTGCGATGTACATGTAAGAGCAGATCTGCAATCTTTGGTTGTGTAGAAAAAGTTATGCGTAGAAAAAAGAAACAAGGAGATCAAGAAAAGGTACACGTACATTATTACATTACATTATATAAGCTCCCGCCTGTATTCCAAAAGCGGAGGGCTCTGTTTACCAAAGTGGCAAGTGCCAAACCTTTGTCGCTACCAGGGTTGGCTGCTGCCCACAATCCTGATAACTTTTCCCCAGCTACTCGCGGGAGCATGACGAAGTTGAACAATCGCCGCCTCTCACGTTGGATGTTATGGGTGGGAGGATGGAAAGCGGACAAACATTATCAAAAAAGTGACTTCACAAAACCTTCTATAAGTTTTTACTTGAGTTGTGAAGTAAGTTAGGTAAAGAAATTACTCAGGCCCTAGTGTCTGAGGCGTTTTTCTTTGAGGCTTGCCCAGTACAATCTCATTATTGGCCTAATCTATGGGAAGGGTTCTTATTGTATTTTTAGACAAATTAATCAAGTAATTTATTCTGATATTTCAATTTACAAAAACATAATTATTCATCGTTACGGGCCCTCCTCTGCCCACTGCTGGGTATAGACCTTTTCCCTATCACGAAATCTTTCGCGGTCTCTCGCCATCCACATTCACATGCCTTCTGTGAACTGGACCACATAACATTAGTAACATTAAATGTAATTAACATTAATTTTAACCTTTTAGTTGTAAAATCAGTCGTAACTTCTTTGCGTAGATTGCACGTATGAAACGGTTAATATGATGTCAACTGTGCTATGATTTGCGGGGCTGTAATGATACATCCATGTGGCGCCGGATTAAGAATAGCGTCACTCCATTTCCTCCCGTGGATGTCGTAGAAGGTGACTAAGGAAATAAATTACCAGGAGACGGGCAGCAGCGTCTTCTTGAGATTCCAACCGCATACTGCGATCGCCAACCCCCCTGCCAAGCGTGGCGATTCTGGCAAAACCCCTCATGGTTATGAAAACCACGAGGGAGGCCTGTGTGCTGCAGTGGGCGTCAAAGGGCTGATGATGATGATGATGTAATGATACACATAAATAAATTCGGGCCTGCATCCCGGAGGGGTAGGCAGAGCCCAGGGCTTTTCACTTGCCACGAACCTGACAAACCTCCAGTGCCTCATCAACATTCAAGCGCTGCAAGCACGCTCGGCGGTTTCGAAACAAAAGATTTAAATTTCAAAACTTTCTTGTAACAAAATCGCTGGCTGTTCGCCCTAAAGCGGCCTTTAATTTTGTCGCATACTCGTCCCATGGAATGCCACCCGAAGGCCAAGCCAAGACTGAAGAGAGATGTCTTAATGAGGAAGGGTAAATTAAGGCACAGCGGTAGTTGGCAAACGTTCCCCTCGCTGTTTTATCTGCGTCTTACAGGTCCTTCAGTAAGAACTCGACCCAGCCTTTTTGTGAGCGCATAGTCCCTTGTAGTATTTTATGTCGAATAATTTTTTTCCACATCTTATAAAAAATCCCTGTGTTACAAGACTGAAATAAAAATTGTAGAATGTCTAGTTTTGTAGATAAACACAACTGAACGTCCTCTTGATCATATATTATAGTACCTTTTTTGGGTGCTTTTGAAATATAATATGCAGCCAGCGATCGGTAGGTACAAGATGTTACCTAGTAGTTTCGCTTAAATCTTTTTACGCTTGTATTTTATGAGGCTGTAAAATTCTGTCACCAAAGAAAAATCAAGAGAAGAAAATGCGAAATATGGCGCGTAACCCTCCAGTATCGCTGAACAAAATAATAATATTTACGTACTCGTCGTACTCGGGTATTCAAATTCACCGCCTCCGAGGATGCCAATTTATCTCTCGCGTCTAAAGAAATAACAAAATAAATTGTAATTCGCCGAATGAGAGAATGTCTTACAACATTTACCTGTACCTACACGTTAGCGCCGTCGCAGTTTACGTAAATGATATAACTTCTTCCACATGACACAATCACTTGTTCTATAGTTGTCGAAATATAAGAAGCCCGTTTTGACAGCTACACAAAAATGCATTTTACTTTGGATTTACTAAAACAAATACATAAAAAGACACATTCTCTGGCATATTATTTAACGCTCGAAAGAAAAAACAGATTTTGTAACCCGAAAAGTTAGCCATAATTTAGATTTTTAATGTTTTTGATCTCAAACTAGGTTAGATTGTATGGTTTTTGTAGCTTTCCAAACGGGCTTCTTATATTTTGACGACTTTAGTACAGATACTGAAATAACTGTCGTGGAAATAAAAATTTGTGAAAAGTACCTATTTGAAATTCTCTACTGTCTTTCCCTTGACTCTTTTTATAGTGAGACTAATTGGCGGGTGCTTAATTCTGAAACAATGGCACTTGAGTGCTGCGTAGTGAACCGTGTTCCCATGTCTCACTTTCCAGAGTAAAATTGAGCTTCAGTAAACGCGCAGACAAAAGAGCACATCCCACGAGTATCAATGTGGATATGGAGGATTTTTCCAGAGCGGGAAAATAAATGCTAACACTCCATTACGGCGTCACATGACGCCAACACAAGAGCGGCTAGTTATAAATCATAAAGCGTAACATGGAAAGCCTTTTCGCGAATGTAGCACTTCTATGGAGCATTAAAATCTCAGTGAGAGCTCGTGGAAGATAACTTAATGAGGGTCGACAAATTAGCGAGAGTCCGTTGTCGGAAAACATTTCGCTGGGGCACCGCTCGTTGTAGATTAAACAGTCTAGAACGGCCGCGTATTTTGTTCCGGAGCTCGGCCGGAAAGGCAAATACGGTATTTGACACGATCAACAACAAATTATTTCATATGCTCGATTAAAACAAAAATTACAAAATATCTTGGAAAATCTATCTCTTTTAGTCAATTACTAGTTATTACAATTTTTAGATAGATTAAACATAAAAAGAGTGCTCCAAAATGTGACGTTATAAGCAAGAATTTTCATACAAAATTCCGTGTTAAAACTAACTCATTTGATATTTTGTCAAATACCCAATTGGAGACTGCAAATAACAAAGAGTCTAAAAATAACTAATAAAATGACCCAGGTTCGGTCTCCAGTGCGGGCACGTACCTATGACTTGGTTTTGTAAGTTATGTACATTTGTGAAGTCATACTAGCGATATCACTCGCTAACTGTGAAGGAAAACATCGTGAGGAAACCGGAGTGTCTGAGCTATTCACATACCTCAGCGCTTGAAATCGCCAATCCGCGGTGGGCACGCTTGGTGATTAAGCCCATACTCTCTCCCTGAGAGAAGGCCTGTGCCCTACAGCTGCCCTATAAGCTGCTTATGTATAACAAAGACTAAATAATTATGCTGTGGATTCATTCATTAGTTTACTGAAAATCCAAAAGAAATTGTCTCATTCTGTTTCACAATGGTTCGACTTAGCTCTATTTTAATTAGAGTTTTTTTTATGCAGTCCCGCTATCTCTTTTACTTCGAGTTCTGATCTTTTCCAACTCTAATGTGTAGAAAGCTTCCCCTCAAATTGCTTTCTATGGAGCTATAGAGCTGTATAACAAGTTTGCGAAAAACGGAATATTGTATGGTTTAGCTTACGCGTCTAGCGCGATTCTATTGCCTAGCACCCTACTTTTTCTATCAATGCAAAAAAGACTCACGTTTTGTCCAAGTTGAACCACTGAAATCCCATTTCACAACACTTTCATGTTATCACGAAAGAAAACATAAGGTTGGTTCACTATTATTTCAAAGCTAATACGTATTTCTAATTATTTTTCCACTTTTCACAGTGTAAATATTGTATTTTTCTTTACTGTCAACGATTCAACTGTTAGTCAGATATTTCTTTTATTTGAATATTGTTCTTTATTTTTCTAAATTATGTCAAATAATCGTCATACTAAGAAGGTCGAATAAGGAAACTTCTAGCCTATGGAGACTTCTAGAAGACTATTCGCATTCCAAATCGAAATTATGAATTTAATGCAAGAAAGAGAAAGAAGACCTAAAATTCGAAATTATGGATTTGGAACAGGATCCAGAAACTTCCAGAAGAATTCTGACGCAGATTCAGATCAAATTTGAATATTAGAATCGAACTACTTTTGGGGTATAAAAGCCGCCCAAGAAGGCTTTCCGAGTCAGTCTCACTTGAGTCCTACTTGAGAGTCTTACTTGAGCCCTACTTGAGTCTCACTTGAGTCCTAAATGAAGAGTTACCTGAGTCCTACTTGAAGAGTTACCTGAGTCCTACTTGAAGAGTTACCTGAGTCCTACTTGAAGAGTTACCTGAGTCCTACTTGAAGAGTCTTACCTGAGTCCTTTTTGTGAGACCTACCTGAGCTCTTGTTTGAGAGACCTGAGTTCCTGTCTACCTCTCCACGGCCTGCCTCCGCAACTTACCTGTCCGTCTCCACGGCCTGATTCCACGATTAGCCTGCCCGTCTTCACGGCCTGACTCCACGGCCTGCCTCCACGATCTGCTTACTCTTTTGGGACCTAAGGTTTCTTTTATATAAATTTTTGATGTTTTTATTATTATTAAGTTTTTAGTTTAATTGTAGGGGTTTTGATGATTACATTTTTACATCTCTAAATCTTTCTTTTTATTTCTTTAGCTTCCGGTACCAAGGGTTGTGCCTTCACACAACCCTCGGTAACGTGACAATATGAAGTTTTAATATTCTTACTTTAGCGCTTGAAATTATCTATCCGTAGTGAGCACGCGACACTTGTACTGTACCCTGCAGTGGGTTGCTTATAGAACATGTATCCTTTTGTGGCATTCCATTCATTTTACACTTGGGTCTAATTGCGATACAATCACGACTCGATCCGTTAAATGTATTACTAATAATATACGAGCACCGAAAATAATTAAAAAATACAATTTTGCACTCATGTTAGTCGATCTGCCCATTGAAAGTATCATTTCTATGGCTATGTCCTCCCCAGGAGGCTATTCTGCATGAAGTTGGAGACAATTATAAATAAAAGAGGCATTGAAAGCCTTAGAGGACAGTTACAAAGGAGGAAAGTTTGATCTTTATATATAATTTTATACGTTCTCGTTTTCGTTATTCGCGGATTTTATTTGACTTTTCTTAAGCTAACGATTCTGTTGAACTTAGGTTTGTGGTTTTGTTGGGAGGTCTATACTTGGAAGACTTATATTATACACTTGATGCTAACCCTGCCACATTTGTTTATTCAATAAATTATCAGAATAACAAACCAACATTTTTTTAAAAGTCACAATATTTTCTTGTTGTAAAACTACTAAGGATACGCAATTCTACTACATTTGAACGTGCCTCAGCTTAGTTGGTTTCATTGAGCGTAAAAAGTTTTGATAGGTACAGTCAACGACGGGTCTGCACGAAAAGACCTTACCGTGAGATGCAGTGTTAGTCTGTGCTAATCTGTACTCTATACGAATATACACAAATACACTGCGTAGTGTCTCCAGAAGCGATAGCGCTATTTTTGCGGTCTTTAATAATTTAACTGAACTATCGCTTATACTGTGAGTTCGAAAATAGCTCGAGTACCACCACTTTGTGTACATATCAACGTCGATCTAGAATAGTCTCTGTCTAGCTGAAGTGACACGACCTATCTTGTTTGCGACTACGTCTTTGTCGCTCAATAGCGCCTGTATACGTGTGAGTGAAAAGGAAACGTCAGAGATGTAGTGGATACACTGTAATGCCAGACCTTTGATATAGCAAAATGAGATAAGTAGTTTAGCTCCGCTGTCATAAGAAGAAAGTACTTTGTACTTAGTTTCGAGTAAATTAAAGTTTAGTGAAGAGTGATGCCTGAAGCATTTCGGATAACCCGATTCTGAGTCACCGATTATGTTTATTTCACATTTATACCACAAAAGATAAAATCAGAAGACTTACGTATATTAAAAGCGCTATTAATTTATCGGCAGCATACTCTTT
Source organism: Yponomeuta cagnagella (assembly GCA_947310995.1). Taxonomy (NCBI): domain Eukaryota; kingdom Metazoa; phylum Arthropoda; class Insecta; order Lepidoptera; family Yponomeutidae; genus Yponomeuta; species Yponomeuta cagnagella. The sequence goes on from OX371267.1 coordinate 18,218,729, forward strand.
CTAGCTTCATGCTGCTTGCATAAGATAGTACTCATTTTAAAAACTAGATAAATAGATATGTGGACAAAACTTTATGTATAATTATGCAAAAGCGTATTTACGCGTCTGCTTAATTTTTTTTATATGTTTTCAATACATTTATTAGGTAAAAAAAAACTTAGTGAGAAACTTAAATTGGAGACCAATCATATTTTTTAAATTGATACCCTTAGGATTTAGTAGGATACCTACAAAACCTGCTTAGAACTATATTTACAAGCCTAACACATGCCACGATGGTAGCACGATATTGTGGCGACTGAGCGCATAAGTTTTTGCCATGTCAACAAATTAGATGAGTTGCGCCAGTCGCGCCCCACCGCTCCTGGAGTTAAATCGCGTATTAAGTCGTGTAACCGAGTCTTGTAATTTCTTGTGCCGTTCGTTCATTATATTTTCTTGTGTGCCTAACGACTCTTTCATTTATCATCCATTGAGTGAACTTTAATAAATGGCCCAAGTGCCAAAATATCTTGCATTGTCTTGTTGTAGTTTGTCTTGTCTTGTTTTCTTTGTCTTGTTTTGTTTTGTCTTGTTGTTGTTGTGTTGTTGTTGTCTTGTTGTTGGAAGGTTCATAAAATTCATGAACCTCAAGTAAAGGAACCTTAAAGGCTTAATAAGGGATTAATTACCAAGTGGGTCCAACGCGGATTGGTGATTTTAGGCCCTTAAGTAAGTAAGATCTTAAACTTTACTGTTAGAAATGTAACTAATGATGAGTTATAACGTACCCACCCGTGTAGCATCTTGAGACCTATACTATACTATAGAAAGCTCTTTCAAAATATATTTTTTTGTTGTAGTGTTTTGTTTTGTAAATAAATTACCCACTGTTCTTTATAATAACTGTTACACAACAAGTGACTTAGTTTGTCAGTTATATACAAGTGAGGCTAATTTTTTATCAAGTTAAGCTTCATAACTTTACAGTTATAAAAGTAAAGTAAACAATTTTCAACTCGCGACAGCACGTTGTGCTACTAGATTCCGTTTATTGAATTCTTAATGAACGTGTCACATTCGTGTCGCATTACTTTGATCAGAGGTAATGTGACAAGATCGCGCGAATAGAAAGGATGGAGGTACGTAATAGACTTTTTTGTGACAGACATATCTATACTCGAGAGCAAAGAATCCGGGTCCCTTAAAGATTCCTGAAAATGTCGGAAACTGATAATGTTAGCATAATGAAATGTATTTGTGTTTAATATACAATTAAATGCTCCTTAAATGAAGGTATTAAAACTTCTTAGTTATTGTAAAGTTACGCTATAAAACATAGCTTTTTTGTGTCGCTTGGATATTTGAATATTTTATTTTTGTAGTATATTTGTAAACTCAGAATTTTCTCCCTTATAATTTGATATCTCCCTAGAAAGTGTAACGAACAAAAACATCATAGACCTCAACTTTTTTAATGTCACATTAAGTCACAATTGATATTGTTGGTATACTCTGTTCCATAAACTTAGTCAGTAAAATGACATTTGCGATGTGACCAGTTTTTTATAGAAAAATAATAGGGGTACAATCGACATAAAATATCGACTTACTTTTTTTTCATAGTTATCTAGCAGGATCACTATGAACTAATGTTAGATACTTTTACGCGAGTCCAATTCGCACTTGGCCGGTTTTTTTACTTAAAATGTAAACTATATGGCTTAAATTTGGTGAAACTTCAACGCTGGGTAGACCGTATAGAGCACACGAAAAAAGGCGAAAATGAAATGAGGAGATTAGACCAATTGATAGATGACGGAGTAGATACATTTATAATTAATGTAAACGATACAGACGATAATACTTCAGTCTCATCTTATTCAGAATAAAGAAAATAAACTTATGACGAATATTTTTTTCCATTCAAAGGAAAATGATCAAGTGATTAAGACACTTAGTAGCGCTATCAACAAAGTTGTGCCACAATGAAATAATACCTTAATTTGAAGTACTGGCTTAGAATTTTAAAATACTATTGTTAGCATTAAAGTAATTCTCCGGACGAGGATGTAATTAGATCATTAATACTACCGCATTTTTCTTGTCCTATACCATGTCATGACATGAAACTGTCATTCTCACACGTCGTGTGCATACTCTCCGCGTAACCAAAGAGTATATAATCACTACGTCGCGTAACTCAGGCGAATTCCGCTAGCAAAGAGGTTGCACCGGGCCTAAACTGTTCGTCCAGACTAAATTCTTTCACTCATTCTTCTCCAACCGCTCTTGCGCTGTAATAATAATAAGCCGTAACCCACACAAAATGCATGGAAGCGAGTTTATTTAAGCTGTAGTACTATTTAGAGAAGAAAACGGAAGTTGATGAGTGTTGACGATGGATTTGAGGCGAAAAGGTTCGTTTGTTACTAACACTTAGGAGACGTAGGAGAATTCTAAGGGTATTCTTACAGTATAACAGGCCAGCGCAGTGCTTAGGAAAAGCATTAGAAACAATTAAAATGATGACAATAACTGGCATCTATGCGGCCATCGCTATTTATTTCAACTGTGCTAAGGGTCAAGGTCAAGTACGACCTATACTAATTAGCTCCATAGAATTTAACTGTATATAGTGACCTAACATATCTGGAAAATGATGTGGAGTAGCTGCTTTTGTGCCACAACACGGAGAGGGCAAAGTAGAACACAAAACACTCACTGTCATCATTCCGCGGCTGAAATAGCTTCACGAAAAGATCTTCCATCAACACTAATGACCTTATATTAAAAAAACAGCCCAACCTTGGCCAATGGGTGCAAAAAAGTTATGTATCACGTGTAAAACCATCACCATCGGCCGGCATTTCTCAAATCACCAAGTGACATTTATTGATGTGAATTGGTTCCAAGAAAACCGATGAAAAAACTTTTTTTAATTTAGAGAACCGATACTACCACATGCGCTGCGCGGCATGCTGCGAGGAAATCTTGAAAAAAATGCCATGGCCTTAGCGTAAATATACCATTATAATACATCATCATCACTATAACCGACAGCCCGCTTTGCCGGGGATGCCTCAAAAGAGAGGAAACACCCGCCCATGTGACCATTCACTGTGAAGGCGTGGAAAAGCAACGGACCGCTATCATTAGGAAGCTGGGATCCCTTCAGGAGGCCTGTAGTGACATCAGAGCACTGCTGGCCTTCTGGAAAGAGATAGGCTGACTGGAGTAAACTCACAGCTTTGCTACGTACAATGGCCCAACCATGAGGCTAAGTGCGGAAATCTCAGGTCTAACTAACTACCTAACTATCATCATCATCAGCTATTTGACGCCCACCGCAGGACATAGGCGTCCCTCATGATTTTTCAAGCCTCGCGGCCTTGTGCCGCCCGCATCCAGGGACTCCCCGCTACCGCAACCAGGTCGTAAGACCATCTGGTGGGGAACCTGCTCACGCTGCGGCGTCCGGTCCGCGGTCACCGGGTCAGAACTATAATACATAGTTTGGTCCTAAAAATAATCAATTCAAGTAATTAAATACACACAGTGGTATTTATAAAAACTCAATTACATAAACACTCCTCAAATGCATATTTACCTAATAGTCTGTTGTAAATGAAAAGATTTTGAGAATGTTTTTTAGATGAATCGTGTTTTTAAATAACAAAGGATATTTTGGGTTTCACCTACAAAATGAGGTAACATCAATATTTGAATGGACTTTCTGCACAATCTGCAGGTACCCTTGATGTGCGTAAGTACACGTAGTATGGATGTGCCACAAGAGAAACATACACTTCTATGCCCAAACGTAGGAGCTGCTGCTGGCTCAGACTGGACAGCATCTCGTAAGCAAGCAAAACATTCGCTTCGCGTGAAATCTGCAAAATATACATTATATTTTTTCAGTCAGTGGCCTCTTTCATAGAACTACATTCATGGTTTACTATGTCAATTCGAAATACATTGCAAAGTCGACTAATCCACAGGCCAGCTAGTAGCAAGACTCTGCTACGCAATGTACATCAAATTGTCATAATAAACCCCGAATTGTAGTTTTATGAAACTCGGCCCTGGTAAGGAACTCAGAGTACTCTGTCTAGTTCTCTAGGTGAAAGTTAGGGTATGTGGAATTAATCCATACAAAAATTATTATAAAATAAATTAAGTGAAAATGTAAACACATTTATATCCGTGTAAAATGGCGATAAAATGCGTAAGCTTTAAAAGCTATCTATATACAATTAAACTTACCGATGTCGGAAAAATCCAAGTAACGATAATGTTGTAAATATTATCACCAATTCCCTCAACGACCTCCATTGCAAATGCCGCAATCCGAGGGAACAATTATGCATCGCAAATTCAGGGTATCATCCATAATGATGGAGTGTGTATTTTACGATAGAATACACACCAATATGGAGACTTACAAAAACACAAGAAGTCTCTAGCTTAACTCATTCACTCCGTCACACTTCGTCTCACAAAAGTACTAACATTCATGCGAAGTAGTTAATAAACAAATATAAATTCTGATCATGAAGAAAACAATCGCAAAACCGTTATAATGATAGGTGACAGGGCATAGCACAGATTATGAACGATGACGTTCAGTGCTGCAAAATGTAATTTATATCGATCATCAATTCGATTCCATCAGTCACCATTTCATAAAATATAACTGAAATGTAATATAATTGATTTACGTGATGCGAGTAGAAAGCCCGGTTATTAGGCCTCATATCACCTTTACATAATAACATATATAATGTGCAGTTTACGTACATAAACCATGACATTTTAGTTGCAAAGTCACCCATGCGTAGGTACTGATTACGTTATGTGCCCACTTTAGGGCACGAATCGTCTTGCATGCTAGATCGATGACTTTCAACTCCCCGAACAAGTCGGTTTCCGATAAGGCTTTACATACGTTGGATCACACACATACGCTGCGGCAGAATGTACAAAAGACCGAGAAGTATATTCTGCCACTATGCTTAGCTTTTTTGGAGTGAGGTGAAGTATGGGGACATGGGGTGTACCTCATACACATGTTTCCTCTCGATATTTTCCGTAAACGTTAGACAGTCGTACTGCTATAAAAAATCACATACAATGTCTGATTCGAACCCAACACCTTGGAATATGATGCAAGCGTTCTGTTAATACATAACCACCGCTTTCCTAGTTCATTTAAAGGTTTATTTAAAGATCAGCATCCGAGCGATTCGGTCAAATTAAGGTCCACAAGATCCACAGATCCGTGTGGCACCGGATTAAGAATAGCGTCACTCCATTTCCTTCCGTGGATGTCGTAGAAGGCGACTAAGGAAATAAATTACCAGGAGACGGGCAGCAGCGTTTTCTTGAGATTTCAACCGCATACTGCGATCGCCAACGCGCCTGCCAAGCGTGGCGATTATGGCAAAACCCCTCATGGTTATGAAAACCACGAAGGAGGCCTATGTCCTGCAGTGGGCGTTAAATGGCTGATGATGATGAAGGTCCACACTGTTGAATCTGTTATCTAGTGTTAGTACCTAATATATAATGTAAACCGCAAATAATCTAAATGAACAGGTGGATAAAGAAATATGCAAATGAAGTACTTAGGTATTATCAAACGAAATAACAAAAGTTATGTTATTCTACTTTTTTCAGCTAAATATACCTATTTTTCCCTGTATCTATTCATTCGATTTGAAAAGTAGCGGTCGGTTGGATGGCAACACTACATTATTGAATGCACAGATTGAGATTTGAATAGGTCTGTGAATGGACAAATGGATTTGTATCAAGATGACAGCAGTCGTTAAACCGGAAGCATTAATTATTGTATAACTTTATTAATTTAGAATTACGGAGAAGTCATGGTTTTATAAGAAAACCCCAATTTTTTATAATTGAAAACATGAATTATGGACACTGAAAACTGGTGACACTATTTAGATTTTAGCGATACTGCTAATGGTCGAGATCCTTTCATTTTGATATACTTAATAGTTGTTTTGCTATATCTTAAACCTTCCAAATATACACAACCTGATCCTTATGTTTATATTTATTCTATTTCAGAATAAATTAAGAAAATAATTTTTACGACATACATGACAATATATATTTTAAATGATTTAGGTTACTTCATGTTAATAAAATATACGTAAATATTTTCCATTCTGTAATTTAAGGCCACTAACAACAATAGTACGAAAAATAATTGATTATGTCGTTAAATCGATCGACTAATGGACATCCCTATTTTAGCCGGCATCCCTTTACACTAACATGACAGTTCTAATTGTCAATTTACTGACTAGAGTTACGGTACAAAGTTTTAAAATGTATCCTATGTCGTATGGACCATAACGAATAGAGGTTATTAAACAAAATCGGATGAGTACCTAGTTTTAGCGCTTTTGTAACATATATACACACATACATTTATAAGCCTCCTTTGCTTGAGCAGGTGGTTAATAAATTATAGTTTAAAAAAGTGAGCAACACGTTTTTTTGCAGCACTGAATATTACGAATTTTGATTAATTATAAATATTCTAGATTTTAGTGTATAAATGACAAAAGCGTATTGTTTGCTTAACATATGATTTATTAACCACAAGAGATAAAATAAATTGTGTTCACAGGGTGCAAACTTATATTGGTTACTTATATGTTTTACGTACTTTATATGCGTACAAAAGTATTTTCTTTGTGCCTGTATGCTCCGAGTGCAGGTGACATGATTTATTTACATATTTGATGCAATAAGTGTAAGTAACGAAGGGTTCGATAATAGACTTTAATATTTCATATAATAACAAACAGATTTACCACAATTTGTTACGTTTCAACTGATTACAGTAACTTTACAATTTACTCTAATATTTCATTTTGTTATTTCACAAGAAATCTGGCTCGTTGTGCAAAGTTGGCTATGAAAAGTTAATTGAATAATAACCAAGCCAAAAACATAAACAATTCTGGGTTCAGCCTCAGGTGTTTGAATGCTGGGCCAGGGGTGGCGAACTAACATCTTCGTGCCAGTTTTTGCCAAAGAAATGTACCTATATTGACACCACTACGTGTCAAAATACTATCTTACGATTATTTAGTACTTTTCAATGTCTCGCGATGCATGAGCATCGTAATATATTAGACGGGTCTAACCGCGATTATTTATCCATGACCACGGCAGCTGCAACGTTGCCGAAACGTCGGGAATCAAAGGTAATCAAATTTTACCAAATAAATAATCGCGGTTAGACCCGTCTAATATATTACGATTTTTTTCACCATGCCTTACAGTAGCGGATCAAACTGTTTATTTTAGTTGCAGTAGAGAACATGAGATGGAGTAGAGAGTCAATAAGAAGAAGCCAATCATGTCGAGTACAGTCGACAGCAGGTGAACTGTTACATTTTTGTTGCAAAGTCGTCGTTAACGGATTACAGTGCACATACGTAAAGATTGATGTGCTGTCAACTGTACTTACTTCTTCATCCTTCAATTCATAACGTACCTAAAAATGTTTGTTACCATGGTAAATTATATTTATGAATATACTAAATATTCAGGTAAACTAGTGACTAAACTATTACACTTTTACATAAGTAGCCTATAAACGTCCCACTGTAGGGCACAGGCCTGCTCTCAGGGAGAAAGTATGGGCTTAATCACCACGCGTGCCCACCGCGGATTGGCGATTACAAGCGCTGAGGTATGTGAACAGCTCAAACACTCAGGTTTCCTCACGATGTTTTCGTGTAGCGATTGGTTTTGCTTCTACAACTTCACAAATATACATAACTTAGAAAACCGTCACAGGTATATGCCCGCACTGGGAATAGAACCTTTGTCTCTCGCTTCCGAGTCCAATGTCCTTCTCAGTAGGCTACCACCGCTTGCTCGCCCACCACAATTTTTCCCATGATAAATCATCGTGAATTATTTTAAGTAATGGCACGCGTTCCATTAGTTCGTCATCTCTGCCCAGGAGTCTACTCTGCATCGAATTACGTTTAAACGCGAGAAATTTAGCTATATTTTTTGACCCGTTTTCACCGTATGTCATTTGCGATGTTTTTGTTGTTCATTCTCTTACGAAAAGAGCAGAAAAGACACTGCAAAAAGAAAAGAACAGAAAGAAAACTAAATACACAACAGACAAAACGTATAAATAAAACAGGACAATAGATGTAGCCTGTGGCGTATCTAAGTTGCCACAAAAGGCAGCTAACTCAGCGTTGGGCTGAGGAAGTGATTCTTCAGCGCAGATTTTCAGTCAGTGCCTACAGTAACCCATAATTGTACTACGGAGACCGTGCCGTGGTGCAACAGGTTTTGTAAGCAACAGTGTTGATATTTTAATGCCTGTCACAAACTTTACCTCATATGTAGAGTAGGGGCCATGAATTTAAGACAGGTTAAATATTTAATTAAGTACGCTAACTAAAGAACTGTAATTAGCGCGGTGTGATTCTTCAAACATTTATTCACCAACCCGTTAATGTATTTACTTATTACAAAATTACGTTAATTTATAATGAATCAGAAAAGGAAAATAATAAGAGTATAAGGGAACATAGAATCAGCGGTCTACTGTAAAATGTAGTGTTTAAAGTTGGGTAAAAAAAATATTAATTTTTATTTTTAAATAACCTACTAGCTTTTTAGGGTTCAGTAGTGGACAAGGAACTCTTATAGTTTTTCGCCATGCCCATCCGTCTATCTGTCTGTCCGTCCTCGGCTTAGCACAGAGACGGTAAGTAATAGAGGGCTAAAATTTGGCTTAGATGTACATATTTATAACGCCGACAAAACGGTAGAATGAAACCTAGAAAAAAAAGTTTTTTAGGATACCTCCCTTACACCTAAATTAGGGATGCAATTCTTTTTCCTCGCCTACACCATAGTGTGGGATATCGTTGGATTGGTCATTGAAAAATATTGTGGGTGTAGGAAGACCAAATTTTTATTTTGGGTTCCGTTTGTGAAATATTAAGCTTTAAAGCGCAAATTTTTGTCCGAGTAGGGCGTCTCCCCCCTCTCCCGGCTGAACAGTTGATTGCAGAAACGTGAAAAAATTCAGTGTAGTAGCACATAAAATGAACTTAAAAGGAAATTTATCACGGCTAAGTAGGCTTTACTATTTTACGAGTAATAGGCAACCAACTTATAAACGTCAAATTTCGTTCAAAATTCATTGAAAATGACTTCGATAAAGTTGTTAGTTCTGTAAAGCAGATATTTTTATTTTCAATTCCGGCCTGTATTTCCTCTTTTTTTATTCTCACCTACGGCGGCCTTGATATAGTAGACCTAAGATTACCGCAATTAGCCTCAATTAGTCGGGCAATTGTACGTAGCAAGCGCTAAGGCATGTAAATACATCAAACACTAGGGTATTGCTACCTACTACAGCTTCACGAATATACGTAACTTAGAGAACAAAGTCGTTGGTACATGCCGGGATCCGAATCCACGACCTCCCGAATGTGAGGCCGGCGTTCTACCGCTGCGCTACCATCGCTCTCTCACACCGGCACTGAAGAAAGAAAGAAAGAAAGAAAGAAGAAATTTACTTAAATTTTCACAGAAACACAATAATGATGACTGATGGCTGAGGCTTGTCTGTCACTACTAGATAGATCGAGGCAGTTAAATATTTATTGCATTCAAGAATACAGAGAATAAATTATCTGAAATTAAACTTGCAATGTCTGAAGAACTTTTCGTTTAGTTGTTAGGAAGGCAGAGAATGAAAGCACACCTAATTAAATAACATCATCATCATCAGCCATTTGACGCCCACTGCAGTATATAAGCCTCTCTCATGGTTTTCCAAGCTTCCCGGTCTTGTGCCGCCCGCATCCACTGACTCCAGGTCGTCAGACTATCTGGCGGTGGGCCTGCCCACGCTGCGTCGTCCGATCCGCGGTCGCCAGGTCAGAACTTTTCCGCCCCAACGGCACCAACGGCCATCTATGTGCGCCGCCCACTGCCACTTCAACTGAGCAATTCTTCTAGCTATATTAGTAACATAGTAAATAAATAACATAGTTGTAGGAATTCTGTTTGTCTTTAAAAAGGCGCGTTAAAATTATTCATATGATATGCCACATTGCTATTGTATTTTTTACTTATGTGCAATAAACATATTAATAATAATAATATTCTTCAATGTGTTTTAAGGATTCTGTAGCCAGCCAACCGGTAAAGCCAGTGAAATGTCACGTTGTATGTCAAGCTGCAGTTCGAAATATATCGCATTTGCATTGAGCGTGAGTGCAAGAGAGGTTGCTTCCGGCGCGGTGGGATTGACTCTGCGCGGGGATGGTCGACACTGGCTCGACTTTGCGACCGACAAATGTGTATGAATTAAAATAGTTTCTGTCCAAAGCAGCACAAACTGCCATGTAATGAACTTTACATGTTAAATAAAGTGTCCATTTCAAAATCTAGATCGAACTTTTGGAGAAACTCTTACTCTAACTTACTTAGTATTTTAAAATTCCAGTCCTTAATTATAAATAAACAAATAGCAAAATCGTCCGTGTGGCGGTGGATTGAGAATAGCGTCACTTCATTTCCTTCCGTGGACGTCGTAGAAGGCGACTAAGGAAATCAATTACCAGGAGACGGGCAGCAGCGTCTTCCTGAGATTCCAACCGCATACTGCGATCGCCAACCCGTCTGCCGAGCGTGGCGATTATGGCAAAACCTCTCATGGTTAGGAAAACCACAAGGGAGGCCTATGTCCTGCAGTGGGCGTCAAATGGCTGATGATGAAATAGTAAATAACTTCCACACAATACAATCACTTGTCCTAGTCCCAAACTAGGATACCCTGTGTATAGACAAGGACATCACTCATCAAATATACCCAGACTGAGGCCATTTGTGCGGCGGCCCCTAGTGAGAATAGAACCCACGCCCTTCAGCATAGACGATGTCAGACGGATACCGCTAAACCAACGAGGCAAAAAATTAACAGAGTTTAAATCCTTATTTTAAAACCATGTACATTGGACTGGTATAACCACGTCACAACGGGCCACCGACATGCGGGCGCAACGATACAAACTAAAATGTAGTCCTTAAATAATTACGACTAAAACACTAGTGTAAAAAAAGTCCGTCCTAGTCAGGCTGAAACCCTTTGAAACTAAAAACGTAGAATATAAAATGTGTCTCTTTTCATACAATTACATCGAAATATAATTAGAGTTTAACTATTTTCACGATATTCACAAAATACTAGCGCCGGTCGCAGGACTAATTAAAATATTTTCTTTTCAATATTCAAATATTCTTTTACAGTAGTACGTTAACTGTAAATCTATCAAATATAACCTTTTGGCAATTTAGAACAGTCAGTTTTAATCCTAGGCCTGGCTATGCTGACGCAAAGTCGCACCAACCTGCGTTCGACCCGAATAAGTACCCTATAATCCACCTTTCGATATGAACATATTGTACTTCTATACTTCCGGTAAAGGTAAGATCGCACAGAATGATGTTACAAAGTCGCGAACGAACTCCGGCCGACAAAAAAATATGAACAGAGGCCTTGCGCCTTAATTCGGTTAGTTAATTAAGGTGCAGTGACAGACTTATATTAATTAAATTACTTATAAATTAACAAATTAAACAATTTTTAATAAAATAATATTAAAAACTATGACACAATTTTGAACTTCATAATTTTGAACGTATTTTGATTCTGATTGATTTTATTATTCTACTACTGACTATTACTGACGGGTACCGGCAGAATATGAGCGCTGGAGGTCGTCTTGGACTTTCAGCACATGCTGAGTCGGAGCTCTTTCACATTTACCACAATTACGTTGGCCACTACCGTACCGTGTATGGCCAATTTCCAGTGTGTTTTTACTTCTTTCTATTATGTTATTGTTTTGTTATATCTTCGTATAATGACTTTTAGATGGATTTGTATTGCTTTGCTTTGTATACGTGTGTGTGTCTTATGTGAATATATTATTTATCTACCTAACTATTTGAATGACAAGGAACTCTACAAAAAACTTTTATACCACTTTAACTATGTATGGCTGTAACTTTTAATATATTTGTTGACCCAAATTAATCGAAAATCAACGTTACAATCAATATACCGGACCTTATATTGCATGTTATACTATAAGCAATAAAAATATTTGTGTGCACTTCAGCAGAATACAGAGAACATAAATATATCTCATATGTCCACCTAAATTCCTCAAATAAACCATTTGTATTTATTTGTATTGTATTGATGTATTCACAGTCAGATTATATGAAACCTTGTATCATTCTATTGACGCCTATAATGTTGTATTCGTATGCGCGCGAAGACTTGAAGCGGCAATGAAATGGAGTTGACTCATCATGCAATTAACAGAATCCAGGCCCTGTTTGCTAAGTACACAGGCCATAGAGCCTTATGGTCTTATTTATAAAGGCACGATTCCTTAAAACACTCCTCAGTGTCAGTTTAAATAGTCTGCAAGGGGAAAGACGTAACCATAGATTATTTAAACTGCATCTGAGGAGTGTTTTAGAGGAATTGTATTTTTATAAATAAGACTCTTAGTCTATGGCTGAAAGGATTGGAATTTTAGTTACATTTATACCACTGTGTTCAATTACACTAGGCAGTTGGGCGCACATTATAGTGTATTGGTAGAACCATTGTAATACCGCTTATACTAACAAGAATATTCCCTCAAAATAAGATTAGATAAGAATACTCTTTGTTGTAAACCAGAGCACATGACATAAAAACATGAAAAGGTACAGAGTAAAATTGGCCGCAAAATGTTGCTAACGATTTTGAAACCACTCTGTAGCTTAGTATAATATGGGCCAAAATGACCTTCTGTCAAGCGCAAAGCTGCTGTCTGCATGTAGCGGCGTAATGTATTTACGAGTGTGGATTTACTACTGACTGTCAAGTAGGCCGCTTGAAATATTACCAGGAGCTGCGGAGGTGTTCGGCAAATTGAAAGAAAGAAAGAAAAACATATTTATTTGACGATACAATACTAAAAAACATGAAAACAATATCTACGTTTTGTAGATCGCCCTTGTCTCACGAGTCGAGGGTAATTAATTTACATAAGAGTTTGTCGTGCCACGTAGTGGCTAAAGCCACTGAAATTTGATAGACAGATAGAGAACGCTAAAAAGGAAATTACACAGATATTTCTTAACCCAAGAGTACAAACAATAAAAGTGATCTCTTCCAGACAACCTTAGTTCCATGTCTGTGGCTAGAGTGGATATGACAGTATTATTTATCTGTTTATCCATGGGTAGCATGTATCCAGTGAATAAGATAGATAGATATAATATTCTTTACTATACACAGAGATTACATTAACAGAAATTCAATAAATCGCAGTAAAATTCGCGGCCTTATTACTACAAGCAATTTCTTCCAGGCAATCATATCATCATCAACCCATCATGTCCCCACGGAGGGGCACGGGTCTCTTCCCTGAGGAAGGTATAGGCCATACTCCAAAGAAATTAGAGACGGGTAGTCGGTGCAATTCAGAGATACGAGTCGAAAAGTATATAAGAATTATTAACGTGAGAATTATCTGTAGATATGATGTATCGTGTGCAAAAGGGAGTTACCTATCTATAGGTATATTCTTCACCAAAAATACCTTATTAATATTGTACAAACAAGAAGGAAACTACACCGATATCAAAGGCAAGTTTCCTAAATGCATTTTGATATCTGGCGTGCAACATGGACAAAAAAATAGTCTGACACCTGATCGAGACAGCCCGATCCCAGGCTCTCCACAGTCTCTGAGTGGTCATTAGCTAATCTGCCTGCTATATTAGTCTACCAAGATCATCATCATCAACCTATTATGTCCCCACCGAGGGGCACGGGTCTCTTCCCTGAGGAAGGTATAGGCCATACTCCACCACGGGGGCCAAGTCCGGATTGGTGGAGGCTTGTAGACTAGTGGCTCGTCTACTGTCAGAAGTTGTCAAGCCGCCCTAAGGCCTCTGACTTGGCTTAACGACTGCCATCTATCGACGGCAGCCGGCACCAACAGCTTAACGTGCCTTGCGAAGCACGGAACCGCTCGGAAAAATGCCACTAGCGTTAGGCATAGACGGCGACCCATCCATGCACTGAACGCGCCCTGTGTTGCTTAACCTTCGTGATCGTTTAAGATCACTCAGGCAGCCGGGGCTACGAGCGATTCGTTCTACCAAGATCGTTGACTGCTAAAAGCGAGGTCGTGGGTTCGATTCCCACTAGGGCCGTAATTGATGGTCAATGGATTGGACAAATGGCCTCAGTCTCGGTGTATTTTCATGTTTGTGATGTGCTTGTCTGGTACTCTAGTTTGGGATCAGGACAAGTGATTGTCTTGTGTGGCAGCTAACATAATTAAAGTAAGTAATAGTATTATCATCATCATCATCATCAGCCTTTTGACGCCCACTGCAGGACATAGGCCTCCTTCGTGGTTTTTATAAATATGAGGGGTTTGCCATAATTTAAGTAGGTAATAACCCACACCAATCCAATTTAGGTGAAATGGTCACTAAATAATGTATTTGTACAACGCTGAATTTAAATGACTTCTTCGCAAAATGTTATAAATTCGCAATTTAGTTCTTCAGAAATTTTCTTGTTTTCAGAGGCGTTCATTCCAACTAACACACAATGTTTTGAAGCGTTAACTTGGAACAATTGAAATTTGCATTTGAAAGCTTATTTCGTTATATTAAAAGTTGGATTTTTGCGATAACAATTTTCGGTGAGAACAAATGCTCATAAATACTTAATGAGATTCGAATATTAAAATCTTTGCCATATTTATTTTCACGGAGACATTCATAAGACGTTTCTGATTCTTTAAAGAAACTTTTACAGTAGAGTCGAAACGAAGAGGGGCCTATTTTCAGAATAGCTAACATAACATTACATTAAATAAAAACGGCCCAAGTTTAAGAAATAGGCCTGTCTTCTATTCACCAAATAATCAAATGTCGTTTATTCCTATGCGAACATACGGCCACCTAGAAGCCACACCCAAAAGAAGTTTTACAAAAAAAGTGAAAAGTTGTCGATTGGGTCCCTCTTCGTTTCATCTCTTATTGTCTCTCATCTGGTTTCTTTTAGACTGGCATTAATACACGCTAAAGTTTTCATCTATCTCACTAAAGTTTACAAGAAACTATCAGAAGAGGCCAAAATAAACTTCTGTTTTCTGTAAGAATAATATGAGCACAAAAATGTATGTCATTCTAACCATTCCTTTACGTAAATATTTTTTAATTTTTTCCGACTATTTTTGTGTTTTGTGTTATTTCAATTCGTTACACTTCTCTGTACCTACTCTATAACTCAATATTTTAAACATAAAGTGAAGGCAAAACACGTATTTATAGCCCAAGTTTTCGGGTGTTACGATATTATCGTTTAAAAAAAGTTTAAACTCGACTAAAGCTAGACAAAATAAATGAAAACACTATTTATTGTATTATTTATCTTACATGCGCATCTGTTACTTATTTTAGAACCACTCTTATCAACCAAAGTCCACGCGGACAAAGTTGCGGCAAAAGCTAGTATAATACACTTCTCTGTACCTACTCTACATCTTATTTATATCTCTTTGTATAAATGTTTAACTGTACTTTTATCTGTTTCTTCACCTTCTAATGAAATAAATAGGCGTGTAGACGCGCCGGAAGCGTGGAATTAAACACACTATAATTCACGTAAAACGCAGAGTGAAACGAGACGCAATCCTTCATAAAGCTTATTGCTCAGCCGCGGCACGACGAGAAAATGTGGATGTACTTTAAAACGTTTCTAAAAGGCAATGCGCAACAGCTGAACCAAATCGCGGGCCGCAGCTCTAATGGATATAATGGAAAATGTCGACTATTGGGTCCATTTGGCTCACACACGCTCGCATTTTATGCACGTAGCTAACGCGATGCTAGAATTAGTTGAATAATTATTTAAATTCTGCAATGAAGTCGGCTATAATCGCATTCCATGTACGTAGCGAAAGGGATGCTAGAATTAGTTGAATCATTATTTCAATTTTGTAACGAAGCCTGATTACATTATTGCAAAGGCAGCGAAATAGGCAATTGCAGATGGAGTATGAGTTTGAAGGCTGAGCCGCAGGCGAGGACTTCAATAATACGAGATAGGCAATTGCCATTTCGGCCGAGGCATATATAGTGCTTTTCTTAAAAAGGGGCCTTTTACATAATAAATTTTCTTTTGACTGCTGGAAGCTGGTTATCCATCGCTAATTTAGCTTCCGATCTTAAATCTGGTGGAGTGCAGTCAATGTTCATTTAATTTTCACTTTCAGAATCATCGGAACTCATTTTAATTATTTTATTAACAAAATAACAACGAACTCCGCTTTACGCCAATTTTAATTTTAATTTTACAGTTTGTGCCGAAAGGTAAATGCATCTGTGGCTATACAGCCACGAGAACACAATGTGTACGATAGATGAAAGAGTTCTTAAACAGTAACATTGCCGGCGCGCTCTTCGTTCCTAATTCAAAGAACGCGCCGGGAAGTGATTTTGGTTTTTCAGTCTACGTAAATATGATACTTCGCGTGTTATTTTGTTTTATGCTTTATGTTTAAGAAAAAATTATACTCCACTACAAAAAACACACAGTCACTATGTGACCTTTAGCAGTTGTAAAAGGAAAAAATAAAAACCAACTTCAGAATACAATAATATTTAGGAATCGGGGCCTAAAATTTATGTGCTGGTCATGCAACTCGGCCCCGACTGCAAATTATTATGGTATTCTGCAGTCCTTTTTGTAGTTCACGATCAGGCTTATTTAGAAGAAGAAGAAATTAAAACAAATTAACACTTCACAAGAAAGAAAAAGCATACCACTCATTTGTTGCTGGCCATTAAAGAGTTCCTTAAAAATAGCAACAAATTAACAGTTAGGTTATGAAAAAAAAAGAAAAGTGTTTGGGTAACCTTCTGAAAGAGCGTTTTCAATCAATCAGTCCGCAGTCTGCTGGATACAGGCCTCCCCCAAAGCATGCCACTTCTTTATTTCCTCGACCCTGAATTAATGAAAATGAATGAATTAATTAATTATACTTTATTGCACACGAAACATTGGACAGGACATTACATGACAAATAAGATGTACAAGGGTAAGCTTATCGATCGATCGTCGATCCAGCGAGCTGATGGGAGTCCAAAGCTTTGTTCGCCATTTCAGGGTCTCCAGAAGAGATTATTTGTACCCCGTCGACTATCGGTTCTTGGGCAGATTTCTGTGAGAATAATTAAAGTACATGAAAATTAAAAGATGTCAGAAAAGTCCGTTGCTTGTTTTATTTGATATCCAAATGAATAGAATATATAAAGTCAAAGTCAAAAATTTTATTCACTATAAAAACCAAACGTTTACTTAATTAACGTCAAAGCTGTTAGTTTCACAATTAATAGATAATGCGGAGAAGAAGCTAACATAGAAACTCCACATTTATTCTTTTCTTCTTTTCAAAACAGGTTTGCTTAACTAACAAAGTTTTTATTTAAAGTTACACTACACTAGTACAATCATCCCCGTTAACATTATTTAAATACCAGACATCTTTGTCTTTCAAATAATTCTTAATGTTTGGACAGAGTTTTTTTTTGCACAGAGTATGCTTAACACATTTCGCGTCGGTGGTAGCTCTAATATATTTTGACGAATTTTATTGTAGAACCGTATACAGTGCCCCATAAAGGATGTATTAACTTTTTCAAGTCTGAAACGTGGAAATGACAATTAATGTTTATTCCTAGTATCAATATTATGGTGGCTACCAATATTTTAGAAATTGCTGAAATTTTTCTAACACACATTATATTTTCAGAAATGTATTGACTGGACATATTTGGTGAAATATCATAAGTATTCATTATTTTACAAAATTTGCGAGTGACAGTCAATGCGTATGTATGCGTTCCCAACGCACAAGCTTTAGAACAACTTAGCTTTACAAAATTGTTAGCTCCCACATATGCGGGTCAAATGCAGTCGACGCAATTTGGTGAGTAGCAAACTGAAATCGCTGTAATGGAATCGAACTCGAGCTCCATTGAGTGCACCCACCGCCGAGCTACAGGATTGAGGGTGGGCGGGTCGCCGCCCTAATCATGTAACCTATACGATCACCTCTATGATCTGTAAGCGCTGAGCTCATAAATTGTGATGTCTCAATTTATCGGTCGTTCACTTTTGGAGCGTTTTTCCACTGTCCGGAATCCCAGCCCTTAGAGAGAGGGGTCTCAAAAAATGCGAAAGATGAAGTTACTCTAAAAATAAAAAATCTTCTAAATTTTCTCAATTTTATTTTGTTTATTTCTAGAAATCAACGGCGTTACATTCAATAAGTACTTAAAAGATAATCAGATACAAGGCCAATTATAGATTTCTACTTTTATACTGTGTGAGTTAAAGAGCAAGTTGGACACAATTAAAAATATTTGTTATAAGTTATTTTGTTGTAAGTGGTTTTTTTTTATTATACAAACGCCATTCTGGTAAATGATGTTTTCCTTTACAAAACTTTACCAGTACCTACTTGAAGCCGGCGTGCGTGCAATGCATGCAAAGACCAATAAATGTTTATGGCTCGACAGGATCGTGGCAAGGGCGAACCCTGGTCTCTGCCTACCCCTCAGGCGTACAGGCGTCAGGTCATGCATTTAATTTAGACAATACGTCAAATGCCCAAATATTTTGAGGGAAGCCATTTCCGAACTACGGACACCAAGTGGTGTTCAACATACAGTGGTGCTTGAATAAACTCAAATAAATGATAATAAATTAACAAAAACCTATATATGCCCATAAAAGTCTCAGGTTGTCTGGAAGAGATCGCTTTTAGCGATAAGACCGAGAATTGTATACGGCAAAACTTAGACATGTAAGCCTTTTAATGTATTTTGTTTTCTGGTGTGTACAATAAAGTGTTCTAATCTAATCTAAAAAGTCCATCAAAATTACTTATAAAAATATACACGATGCAAGTTAGGGATGAAATTATAAAATGCTTTCACTGGTAAAACAGTGTCCGCTAGATCTAGCACAATAAAAGCTATATTTTTGCTACGATTTCTGAGTTGCGACGATGGTTGGCATCCGTTATTTTAGCTTCAGACACCATTTGGCGATTTTAAACGCTTGTAATTTATAAATGTATGGAGCGATTGGACCGCTAATATTTCACAGATTCCTCGTAACTTTGAACGTTTTGACGTCATAAAACGGGCGTTGGACGTTCAAATTCTTTCTACTACAAAATTTTTTCTGATTTTAGTCTTCATTTGTGCTGCAATAAGTTTTCTGTGGTAAAAAAATGCTAAGTATTTGTTCTATTTACTATTCACTATTCAGAGGTAGTAGACATTGAACCTTGAATATCACTATTAGAAATTCAATTCTATAAGGGTGGAGCAGTGGTGGTAGCGGAGCGGTAGAACGCGGGCCTCACATTCGGGAGGTCGTGGGTTCGAATCCCGCCATGTACAAATGACGTTTTCTAAGTTACGTACATTTGTGAAGTTATAGTAGCAATACCACTCGCTAAATATGGAGGAAAACATCGTGAGGAAACGTGAGTGTCTGAGGTGTTCATATACCTTAGCGCTTGAAATTGTCAATCCGCGGGCGTGCGTGATAATTAAGTCCATACTCTCTCTTTGAGAGAAGGCCTGCAGTGGGACGTATATGGGAGTGCACCGAACACTGTAAAGCGCTGTTCATAAGACGATTTGGAGAAGGGGTACGAAATTGACTTACATACTTTTGCTAGTGGTTCAAACAAGTTTTTTTTACGTGCATGTGATCGAGGTCATGAAGGCGTTAAGCTATCGTACGACCCCTGCAGCCCCTAATAATGATATCCGAACATACAACTCGGCTCGTCAAGTATCGAAATTGTATGAAACATTAAACCAACCGGAATTTTAAAATTTTGCTTATTGGAAGAGGTTTATTTACTGTCGGCACTGAAGAAACGGGTTTTAAAATGAAAATTGAAGTGTTTTATTCATTATAGAAAATGCGACCCAATAAACGTCAACAATAAACATAGTTGGATGTAAGACCTGGTCGCTGACTATGGGCCTCATAAGCAATGGAGAGAGTTATGTTAGGAGTTTCACAGTGTGATCGATTCAGGAATGAGGAGATCCGCAGAAGAACCCGAGTTACTGATATAGCTCGAACAATTGCTCCGTTGAAGTGGCAGTGAGCGGGGCACATAGCTTGGAGAACTGATGGCCGTTGGGGCGAAAAAGTTCTGACCTGGCGGCCGCAGACCGGACGACGCAGCGTAGGAACGCCCCCCACCAGATTACGGTGGCGGGGAGTCGCTGGATGCGGGTGGCACACGACCGGGAAGCTTGAAAAACCATGAGGAAGGCCTATGTTCCGCAGTGGGCGTCAAATGTTCAAATGTCTTATGATGATGATAATAAACATAGGAGTAAATTTCAAGCAAAAAATAATAATTTTAAGAGTTTCCGGTACAGTGATAATACGTTGTAGGTTTTGGCTTACTTTTGATCACTCAATCAAATGTTTAGATTAGATTAGAAAATTCTAATAAGCATATTTGTACAAAGGCGAGCTTAATACTAATGAGTATTTTCTTCCAGCTAAACTTTTGCACTCGTTTAAGCGAATGCATGGATGCGGAGATATTCCTACTTACCTCAGTAACATGTTTTTCCCATGACAGATTATTTTGCATGTGGAGGCCCAAGTTTTTTACCTGCAGTACGGTAAGGGCATGCCAGTATAACAGACCGGCGGCAAGGTATCCCTATTGATCTTCGATTGCAGAGCCCTACTGCCCAGGATAATTACTTGCGTCCTGCCTGGGTTGACCAGAAGATACTGCTCAGTCCAAGCACTTATTGAGATCAAATCCATGTTCATTTTCTGCACTGTGACTGGAAGAAGTTCCTGCTTAAACGGCAAGTAGAGTTGGCCATCGTCTGCGTACAGGTGATAGGAACTGAAGTTAACTACGGAGACAAGGGTATTAAGAAAAACAGAAAAAAGTAATGGGGAAAGCATTCCTCCTGCTTACAGCACTCCTGCAAAACACCAGCAGTGACGCCACACCAATCGGCGAGAACGTCATCCGCACGAATGCGCTGATATTTTGAGGGAGGGGAGAATGGCAAGAAGGATTTTGTGGTCTACGCAATTAAATGCTTTACTAAAATTTATCAGGACAGAGCAATTATAATCATATTTTAATAAAATATAATAGAATTAAAATAAAACATAATCAGCATTCCGCCTTTACGACACAGCGGCAATAAATTACATCGCGCACTCGCGTAGCGCTAGTTTGCTTTACGTACGGAAATAAAATAAGATGCCACTAGTCGACAGGACGATAAAAGCTTTTTTGAACAGTAATCACCACACACGCCCTTCTTGTAAATATTTACCCGAACATTTTGCCAAGAACAAGTAACAAGAACCCATCAACAAGCTCGTATATCACACTGATTCGCCGACCGTAAAACACCTAGCAGACCATAAAAAGTAAAGTATCCAGGGAGCATAATAGGTATTTGCATAAAAAATGTTGCCCGCCCGCCCCGTTGAAGTGCGAAGATGAATAACGAGGAGCCGGGACAAACTTCTCGCCAGTTATTATTATAGTTGTCGATCAGAATCGGGAGGCCGTGCCTGAGCTCTGCCGTGCCCGACAATGTCCCTAAATTATCCCAGAAGCGACCTAACCTAATAATTTATATTCAGACCCGGGGCCTTTTTATTCGGAACTATGGAAACTAAATCAGATGGTTCAGAAAGATCCTGCTGAGTTTTGAAAGGTTGTTCTTCTTATCAATATGTTTTAGGGTTCCGTGTCTCAATTGAGAATAAAAAATGGAATAATAAAAAAATCCTGTCCCGCGAAAGTTAGATACATAGTTAGATAGAGAACACTTTATTGCACAACCAGGTGAAAGATACCTATTACAAATAGTTTCTTATATCTAAGTAGTGGTATACAATTGGCGGTCTTATCGCTTAGAGCGATCTATTCCAGACAACCATGCATAATTTTAGCGAGCATTTTAAATAAATAACTTATGAACTTTTTGAAACATTTAGGAATTGACCTTTACGGTTAGAACGTAGTTCAGGTTCTTTCCGAAAATTCGCGGTTCTGTAAAAAAACTTGTTTGAGTAAATAACCATCTACAATTCTACAACACATAAGAAAGTCGGTTTTGTTCAATAAATTACATTTTATGCAGCCTGCCATTAAAACCGCTATGAAACAGCCCCTGATCTTTATAGTCTATGTAAACTTTTTGGATTATGAGAAATATTTTAATTTGAAATAGCAATCGCATCATTTGTCTCTAAATTTTCTTCATAAATAACTTAGTGACATTTATAAATACCACCGTTGCGAGTTCGTTTGCAAATTATCGGCATAGCGTTCCACATAGCTGCACCAAAACAAACAAATTAAATTGTTTGTGTCCACTAAAGTGGAACACAGATTTGGGTTCGGAGTTTCCTCTGTTTTTCATATCGGAATGAACACGGCGGAATCGGATAAATAGAGGAAACGAGATGTTTCTAGCTGCTCTAGTTGCTTAAATAAACCAGATTTATAAATATGCAGTGTTTTTATATTAATGTGTCTTTACGTAAGTGGCCTCTACTGCGTGCGTTAAGGTGAGATTTATATTAAGGTACTAGGTGACATGGGAAACGTTGTTTTGCCATATTTAATTAGCCTACGACCCATTCTCAGACCTACCAAATGAACGCAAAACATTTCATAAAAATCGGTGAAGCCGTTTCGGAGGAGTTCGATAGCAAACACGGTGACACGAGATTTTTATATATTAGATTCTAGTTAACGTATTTTGTCCGGCAGGGCCGGACTTTTTAGTCAATCAAGAAATTATCTATAACTCTTAGGCACCGCTGAAATCGTCCGAGACGAACGCAAAGGCCTATGATGAGATTCTATTTAATTACAAAAATAACTACAAATAATCACGTGCCACGTAATCACGTGCCACCCATAGTATATTCAAAAAGATTTTAAAAATCTATTTAGAAGCTAAAAAATTCACGTATGTCGGAACTTGAATCCACAACCTCTGGCTAACAGAGCCAGCGCTCTCCCAACTGAGCTAATGGGCAAGTTCAGGCATCGGCGAAATTTCGAACCTCTTTAGCCTCTAAAATAGGTTTTTAAAATTTTCCTTAGCACGGGTTACTGCAACAAAGAATATAATCAAAAAGATTTGTTATTTCATTTTGCTGCATTTATTTACAAATGTTTGTAATATTTAATTCAGATCCAGGAGTCAATATAAAATTTCATGACGCGACAGGCCTATCGATATACGAGATATCTCTGTCAGTTGAACAAGCTTAAGCCCGGATAGTAATAGCGATTGCCCCAAAAATACGCAACCGTTACCTTCTGGTTGAACAATTCGTATGCGGCCAAGCACAGTATAGACCTACCCTAAGCACAGAGGAAGATACTTTACTTTTCCCTCTAATTTTGTATGCTACGCCGTTTCGTCGCATTTATTTTTCTTCTTCGCGGTCTAATTTTCTTTGTTGTCTCAGTCATTTCCTAACCAAATTTCGTGGAATGAGGTCCACGGCTGAGATGAAATTCGTATTCGGGGTGAATTGGACAGATCGCAGCCCAGGCCGAGAGCCCGCCGATTCTTAATTTGGTATGAGCACTTTTTTCACTGCTACGCCTTACGAATACAGAACTTCCTAGACAAACGATTGAGAAAACAGAAACGTCCACGGGGAATCAATCAAACATACAACGCGACCGTACTATAAAAATGGTTATACTGAGCCCACGTACACAGGAAGGGTACGAATAAGCAACCCTTTTGTAGAGTACTGCCCCTATTGTCGGGACCCACCGCTTAGGGTATCTTTAGACGGACAGATGAACCATTATACATCATGTTATTGTACGAGACATCAGTAAGACGGATGGCGCGGCCACTACATGAATATTTCAGGAGGCGCATTAGGACACGGAAAAATAAATATGGCTGACTTTGCTGGCCGCATTTGTATATAAATCGTGATGCGGCCACGCGTGTTTCGCCTACGGAATGGTCCGGGTTCCGTTGTAGAGTTATTTATCAGGAGGTCTACTCGAGACACCCATAAACCCCTCGTTTGCTTCGACTGACGGGCTTAACCCGCATAATTTGGGGCCTGTTCTGTAATTTTTTCTCTCGTCACTTTCTATTTGTCTCTTTGGAATCGGGTAATGAGTAGAGGCCTTCTTCAGGAGTATGGTTATAGCTCACTGACTGAATTACAGCTTTTGAATTTTTATTAAAGCAGTAGGTAGGTACTCTGGGGCCTTGAGAAGTGCGCGGTCGCGTGATAGGGCTTCATTAATTGGGCGAAGCGGGCCGTTATAATGTATTCGCGATCTTCAAGATGAAAATATTCCGTGCCGCGCGCAGATTTTTACATAACCGGTGGAAGGAAGCGGTAATTCTTTTTTGCGAGGCCTTTCTTAGGTAATTACTGGGTAGAATGGGGTTGTTGAAAACTCGACGCTTCTGATACTTTCATATATTTTTTTAGGGTTCCGTACCTAAAGGGTAACGGACCCTGTTACTAAGACTCCGCTGTCCGTCCGTCCGCCCGTCCGTCTGCCACCAGGCTGTATGATATGAACCATATAATAGCTAGACAGTTGAAATTTTCACAGATGATGTATTTCTGTTGCCGCTATAACAACAAATACTAAAAACAGAATAAAATAAATATTTAAGGGGGGCTCCCGAACAAGAAACGTGAATTTTTGCCTTTTTTGCTCGATATTAATAACGGCGACAGATGGACGCTTGAAATATTTTAATGTCGTATAGATAATGGTGTGGAACCCTTCATGCGCGAGTCCGACTCGCACTTCGCTGGTTTTTTTTTATCCTATGTTATCGAGATTTATCCATCGGCTCTGGTAGGTTACATTTTTCTCTCTTAAGACAAAACAACGTGTTGCACCACAGGATGAATTCTGTCGCTCTGACTTTGCCTTGTATTACGAGTATGTTGTATTTTTGTGACTTATTTTTCCTTTGTACTTGTTTATGTTACTTGTTATGCCTTTTTTTTCTTGTGATGTGTTAATTTGTCCCAATAAATGTCTTTCTTTCTTTCTAAAGTATCAGTACAACCTTTCTATCCACAGTCAACTTTTCTGGGTAGACGCGCCAGTACCTGAGTCGAAGTATCTGTAGCTGGCGACAGACAAAAGGTTGAACTTCCTAACCCGAAACTTCGTATTTCATAAACACAACACGACAAAGCGTCTTTCCCAAGTGCCGTAAAAAGCAAATACTGTCCCCGCAAAACAGCAGAGAACAAGCGCAAATTGCAGCACCTAAACAAAACGGCCGTGCGGATATCTTATTGTGTTAGGTGGGTATTTACCTGATACGGCACAATAACTCTTGTCCACATCCGCAGTGGGAAAGCGAGAGGTGTTTGATATAAATTCTGCCGACGACGCTAGCTGGGGACCGGGCGCCGATAAGGTTCGCCCGCGTATTGCCAAACCTGGGCGAGGAACGGGCTCTATTTAGTAGAAGGTTTTTGAAGCGCTTGGACAAAGAAACTATGGGCAGTTGTAGACATTAAATTCTTGTTGGAGTTTGAATATTTGGTAGCGTAGAACATAATTTTTTGTTCATTAGGAATACATGCGAACCAAGTTGAATTAGTAAAAAAATTCTAACGCACAGCAGCAGCAGAAAAATAATAATAGCAGAAAATTTCTAATAGCAGAAAATATATTTTTTTCAGTTAAGTATAAGTTTTCTATCTATCTATAATTTGGATTTTTGTAGGTCGATGTTCTCTTTAGGATTCCGTACCCGAAAGGTACAAAATGGGACCCTATTACTAAGTCTTCACTGTCCGACTGTCTGTCTGTCTGTCTTTCTGTTACCAGGCTGTATCTCATGAACCGTGATAGCTAAGCAAATGAAATTTTCTCAGATCATGTATTTCTGTCGCTGCTATAATAAAAAATACTAAAAACAGTATAAAATTAATATTTGAGGGGGCTCCCATATAGCAAACGTGGTCTAAAGACAGCGCTCGCCATCTAGCGGCCATCTATGTAAACTTCACAGCGCCGATGTCATGTCGTTAAATGTCAATGTTAAACGCTTCTTGCTGGTTTCTTTAGATAGCGCTGATTACAAATAAGCATAGCATAATCAGCCTATATGCGTCCCACTGTAGGGCACAGGCCTTCTCTCAAGGAGAGATATACAAATGATATTCTTTTATTATAATCGTTGATATTTACATTGAATTTGTTATGTTTTAATTTTGTGTTATTAATCATTGTTTTCGTTTTCTATTTCTCATCGTATTTTTACTTCGGTTCAATGTTTGTATGTTGCTTTTTTTACTTGTAATGTATTGTGTTGTAACAATAAATGTTTTCTCGTTCTTTTCTTTCACTGTTGTACCCATGTGTAAAGCCACTGAAATACCGCTCGTTTTCAGCGCCCTTCTTGCGACACCCAAACAGCGTTGTGCAAACACGCGCTAGGGTCTAAACCTAAATTTCCTTAAGTGCGGGCTAACGAGTGTTGCCGCCGCTAAACATCCACCCTGGCTTACGGCTCGCCGACATGCGAGCAAACTGTTTATATTATTAGACCGTTTGCTAACTTTCAATTGTATTCGCTGAATGCCGGGGCCGTGTCCACGAGGCGTGGATGAGTATTTCAGTGCTAAGATATTTGCTTTGTTGTTAGAAACTTAGAGCTATACTTAGATCTTTAAAAACCTATTTAGAGGCTCACGCATGCCGGGACTTGCACCCGCGACCTCTGGCTAACGTCTGGACGAGTCGAACCTCTTTAGAAACTTCTCTGTATTCCCATTAGCTCAGTTGGGAGAGCGCTGGCACGGTTAGCCAGAGGTCGCGGGTTCAAGTCCCGGCATGGGTCGAATTTTTAGTCTCTAAATAGGTTTTTAAAAATTGTGCTCAGCACGGATTAGTGCAACAAAGAATATTATACTCAGATCGTTAGTACCTATTTACCTACTACACTGTATTGCGTTTACAAAATTCAAGAACGTCTGTAAGTGATAATGTAGGGTCACTACAAAAGCGTCACTAACGGTGAAACCTTAGCGTTATTCTTACAAGAGTGTCACCTTAGTGATACTCTTCAAGAGGGTGGGGGCAAAATTCAGCTAAATTTGAATTACGTCATTGATGGTCGCCCCCTATGAGTACCTACCAATTAATGACAACTCGTCGCAGAGTTGATTAAAAATGCGTAGAGGTTCATGTGCTGTTGTGTGTACTTAACTAACTTCCTCTTTGACTTTTGTTGTCAGTATAATTGTGAGGTTTTCTTTTTTAAGTCTTTATTTTCGTATAGAAAACGCCTCTGGTGTACAGTTTCATAATTATATATCTATGTGAGATATTTCTAACCATATTGTACAATTGTATGTTTTCTTTAAATGAATAAGATACTAACATCTTGTAAAAAAAATTAGTGTAGACAAAACCTGGGATTAAAACTTGTGTTATTGTGAATAAATTATTGAGTTTAATAATAAAGGGGCTGGAAACTTGCATTTAGGACTCACCCATTTTGCAAAAAATCGGCTTTTATGGACTTGGCTTCACAGGCTCTCAACTCTGGATTTGCAGAATGGTGAACGTAGGCCTACACACCCATTTATTGGCCTTAAGATTAAGCGCTTGAGTGGCTCAGATTACTTGAAGTTTAAAGGTAATTTTACGGCACTGTTTGCTATAAAACTACGCAATTAGGTTAACAATTATTATGTAGACCTGAAATATTCGACTTACCCTTGCCAACTTACAATTGTATTTGATACATAATGTACGATGTCTTGAATGGGGTTGGGAGTGTTGGTAGGGCAGGCTGATGGGATATATACGTCGAAAGGGCCCTTATTATGAAGCAGCGATACGTTCGGAAGGTTCGTCAACGTCGCGCTTGAGCCCGACAATTCACTCGAATCTAGCGACAAATACGGTTCGGAATAGTTTCGAAATCTCCTGCCACTGAGTAATGAATGCTAGAAATACATGGCTCTTTTCTAGCCCAATGACGTCATATCATATCTTTGAGATACAGATTTGTGAACATCGCGCTACTTCCGATAATGTCGCATTTTTCATAATAAGGGCCCGATAGAGAGTGTCTTTTATTAGAGATGCATATTTAGACAATTCGGTTAGGCTTGCTTAGCATTATGCACTTATGTCGCAGTGATTAGATTAGATTAGAACACTTTATTGTTTATTTATTTATTATATGTCTAAGATTTGCTGTACACAATTGGCGGTTTTAAGTGTTACAGTGAAACCTTATAACTAGTCATTTACGTAAACTACCATACTACAATTACGCATCTGTTTTGCGTTTTAAAACTCCTGTATTCAACTACATAGTGGCATTGAATTAAATAGGAAACGGTGAAATCTAATATACTATATACCTACACACAATCGATTTATACATGAGATGTTGGAATTGGCATGGGTGGAATTTTTAGCCTCTAAATAGGTTATTATTATTGTTCAGGTATATCCAATGCCAATAAACTTTGCAACATTGCGTTCAGTAGAACGCAATAATGTCTATCGAGTTGTTTGCTCGACCCAGGTTCATTAATTCATGAAATATCAACCTCTCTGTACACTTTCATATTATTTCGAAACCCAGCAAAACAAACCCAGGGTAAAGCTGAATTAATAGTATCAATTTATAATCGATATTTATTGTGTCAATTTAACTTCTTGGCGCCCGGCAGCTCGCAGGTGTTTTTCATGTTGTTCTTATAACTTCATGGACTGATGTGCCCATCAATTATGTCCGAGGTTTAATGTTAAGGTGATTTGTCTGTGTGTTTGCTTTCTAAATTTTATAAGATACAATGATTGAAACGTGATACGAATACTATCTAATATATAAAAGGCGAGCGTCCGACACACCCACTCATCAACGCCCAGCCCAAACCGTTGGACACAGGAAGCTGTAATTTTGCACAGAGAGTTCTTTAATAATGGAGACAAGAGATATGAACGGATTGAAAAAAAAGTCGACCCCTAAAGGGGTGAAAGGGGTCAGATAACTAATGCGACGCAAATTACGTATTTGTCACTTGTTTAATATTCAACCCTTAAGACTGTGAAAAGGGGTTCCAAAGGTTATACAGGGAGTAAAATATTTGAGGTTGGATTTATTAATACTTAAAACAAATTTAATACAATGAAATTAATCGAACACTTACTTTTCAATTTTTCAAAATTAAACCCGTAAGGGGGTGAAAAAGGGTGCCAAAGTTAGTACAGGAAGTAAAATATTTCTGTCCGGATTTTCTTGAAACCTAGAACAATTAATGAACTTCGTTAAAATTAATGAAACACTTATTTCTCATTTTGTAAATACAACCCTTAAGAGGGTAAAAAGCCAAAGTTTGTATGAAAAGTACAATATTTGTTGTCGAATTTTCTCGAAAAATGGAACAAATGTACTTCAATAAAACTTGCCAAACAGTTATTTCTCAGTTTTTTTTTATTCAACCCTTAAGAGGGTAAAAAAGGGTGCCAAATTTTGTACAAGAAAATCAAAATATATGTGGTTCGATTTTTTAAAACTAAAAAAAATGTACTTCAATAAAATTAATGAAACGTGTACTAATAGTATTTTTAATGACTTGCGATGCTTATGCATAGTAATATATTAAACGTGTCTAACCTCGATTATTTATTAGGTAAAATTTTGTTACCCTTGATTACCTTCGGGAATCAAAGGTAATTAAATTTAACCTAATAAATAATCGCGGTTCGACCCGTTTAATATATTACTGTATTATTGTTTTTATTGTGTGTGTGTAAATGCAAATAAATAATTCATCTATCTGTCTAATATGTAAAGAGGTTGTACTATAAATACAATCGAAGAGCATAAAGTGATTTTAAGCATAATGTGATTTTAAGCATAAAGTGATTGCAAAACACGTTGTTATAATTAAAATTTAAAACTCGACGGAAGCTAGGTATATAAAGATGTATGAAAATTGACACACAATTTTTTTGTAATATTTATCTCATATGCGCTAAAAGAATTAACTTATTTAAAACCACTCTTATCAACTGAAGTCCGCGCGGACGAAGACGCGGGCAATCTATGTAACGCTTAGTATGCAGATTATAGTATTCGTCAGATATTGAATAATAAAAATCGGCCAAGTGCAAGTCGAACTCGCGTACGAGGGGTTCCGTACCACTATTTATACATCATTTGAATATTTCAAGCGTCTACCTCATGCCGTTATTAATATCGAGCAAAAAATGGCCAAAACCATTTACCAAGGTTGTATGGGAGCCCCACTTCAATATTTATTTTAGTCTGTTTTTAGTATTTTTTGTTATAGCGGCAACAGAAATACATCATCTGTTAAAATTTCAACTCTGTAGCTATCACGGTTCATGAGATACAGCCCGTTGACAGACAGACGGATAGTGGAGTCTTTGTAATAGGGTACGGTACGGAACCCTAAAAATTAACAGCGAAATACGAAACTTCAAGAAACATAAATAAAGCTAGCGTAAGCTGTTTAGTGTTTATGGGGAATCGTAATTTTTTACGGCATTGTACCTATTACGGGATCGAAAACGGCTCCGTGCCCATTCCTATTGGTATTTGATGTGGCTGTAATTCACTTATATTAATTTCTAATGTCATTAATGTTATTTGAGGAATTTTGTTAACACAATTGGCCATGCCACTTATTTTTGTTATAGGTTTTTTATAATTTATTTCGAAAATATGGACCATTTTGAGAAACCAATTTCGTTATTTTTGAATAATTTTATTCATTATTTCTATCTTTTATATTTTTCTAAAATTTTGTGGTGTGTTAAGTCAGCAGAGTATGATTAAAGAGATAGTCTTTGCCTACATAAAAAAAAAACAAATGTCATTAACGTCAGTTGATTTGGTCGGCCACATGGATGTAATCATCCATGGTCGGCTAACCATGTATTCTGTGGGCTAACCTCAAAATAAAACCGGAAAACGACACTCTGTGAAACCGACACTTGAACAAGTTGACATTTCGTTTTTCTTTTCTGTAAGGTAAAGGATACTCAAACTGCCTTTGCTCATACAAAAGTCATTTAAGGTCAGAGCTTTTTATTGAATATCTTAAAAAATAAGGACTTATTTAGAAATCTTATTAACAGAAATTCTCAAAATTCTCGAAATGGTTTTGGATTTCCGTTCATATTTAAAATGTAGCATGGCCATTTACGTCAATTGGATAATAAAATAATATAGGCGGATAATAAAATACAGTTATTCCTTACCTTTATGAAAACAGAGTTTCCTACTCATCAATACATTATTGTATGCGTACTAGATAGAGCGAAGCGGTAGAGGACCGGCCTCACATTTGGGAGATCGTGGGTTCGAATCCCGGCATCCCATGTTTGCACTAGTGACTTTATTTTCTTAGTTACGTATATTTGTGAAGTTATAGTAGCAATACCACTCGCTGACGGTAAAGGAAAACATCTTGAGGAAACCTGAAAAACCAGTGTCTGACGTGTTCACATACCTCAGCACTTGAAATTGCCAATCCACGGTGGGCTGGGCACGGGTGGTACCTATCTGTGGAGTTAAGTATTTGAACATGTTCAATATTGGTACGGCCCATGGGTCATCTGCCTACACGGTAACGTCGCTCGTATTAGTTAACCTCTAACCTACTCTGTACCATTTTACTGAGAGAGACAAAGTGTTATTATTGCGAATGAAAGGCTATAGGGACAGCAAAATATCCTGTTTTCTTTAGTCACAATAAATGTACAATAGTGTTCTCTATCTGTCTATCACCCAAAAGTTATTACACAGTGAATTAACCAAAAATATGTAGGTGCCTACCATAATCCTGTTTGTCCTTAAAGACACATAGTGTTGTCGAGAAGCGGACTGTGTAAAGTAGGCAAACTTAAAAAAATTTAGTTTATTTGTAAAAACAAACGTGACAATAAAAATAGGGGTAACACTATTCGCAACAAGTACTATTATAGTAATAACAATCTTTATGTAACTGTCTTCAACAAATGGCAACGATTGATTTTTATCTCCACGCATTTAATCGTAGAATCCTAAAGGACCCAATCGGGTCCTTATGGTAAAAAATGTTTTTTTTATAGTTCATTCATAATCTAACAGGTTGATGCCATTCGTTAAAGTAAATTTTTGAACTCTGCAACTCTACGTAATTGTCAGCATATGATCATTTTCATGCATACACTCTACTCAGTAACGTTTCCGGCGAATCTTACTCGCTTGACGAAATGAGATCGTTACATAAACTCACGCCTATATCCCGAAGGGATAGGCAGAGACCAGGATTTGCCACTTGCCACGATCCTGACCAGACTCTTTTGCTTAGTCAACACTCTTTAGTCGTTACATGCACGTACGCAGGTCGGCTGTCACAAAAATAAACACAGTAAGGGACCTTTTTTTTTAAACCGAAACATTTCAACTATTGGTTACTGGAACCAACTAGTATATATTTCTCAGTTTAAAAAAAAAGTCCCTTACTCTGTTTATTTTTGCGCAGTAGTAGACTCACTAACTGTGAAGGAAAACATCCTGAGGAAACCTGTGTCTGACGTGTTCACATACCTCAGCACTTGAAATTGCCAATCCACGGTGGGCTGGGCACGTGTGGTACCTAGTTCAAGTTCTAGTTCAACTGGAGATTAGCCTCATAGTTGGGCCATTGTACGTAGCAAGTGCTGAGGTATGTAAATACCTCAGACACTAGGGTTTCCTCACGATGTTTTCCTTCACCGTTAGCGAGTGGTATTGCTACTATAACTTCACAAATGTACGTAACTTAGAAAACAAAGTCATTGGTACATGCCGGGATTCGAACCCACAACCTCCCGAATGAGAAGCCGGCGTTCTACCGCTCCGCTACCACAGCTCTTGTGTGGTACCTATCTGAGGAGTTAAAAAAAATGTCCCTTACTGTGTTTATTTTTGGGACACCCAAAGTGTTCAGCATTTTTTTTTCTACATAAACCTGTGAGGAGAAAGAACCAGATTGGCTTACGTGAAGGAGAACAACACGACATCATGTGTAGTACTCAGCGCACTTTTCAGCACTGCCGTGTCTGTCATCTTTGAGCCAGCCGCCATTGCGCGGGATGATGGAATGAGACCAGTGCCAGAAAAACATCGATGTAACATTCTTATTAGAGTGCGGCTCAAGCGGTGGTCGGTAAAACGCGTGCCTTACATTCAGGGCGTAGTGGGTTCGACCTCGGAATATAACTAATGACTTTGTTCTTTAAGTTATGTGCATTTGTGAATTTTTAGTAGCAACACTACGTACTCGCTAACTGTGAAGGAAATTATCGTAAGGAAACCTGAGGGCCTCATACCTTAGGTCTTCTGTCGTGCGTCATAAAAATCACAATTTACACGATTGACATATTTGGCACACACTTTTTAGGGTTCCGTACACGAGGGGTGCCAAACGGGAGCCTATTAATAAGACTTCACTGACCATCTGTCTGTCTGTCACCAGGCCGTATCTCATGAACCGTGATAGCTAGGCAGTTGAAATATTCACAGATGATGTATTTCTGTGGCCGCTATAACAAAATATACTAAAAACAGAATAAAATAAATGTTTAAGGGAGCCCCCTTACAAAAAACGTGATTTTTTTCCGTTTTTCTCGGTCTTTATGTGTAATGTTCGCCTCGCCTCGTAATGACTCGCAATTGGCCGGTTTTTGGAAATATGATCTGCCAAAGAAGATTTTTTTTAATTTCTTCGCTACTGATTATGCCGGCCGCCTTAAGTCAAAGGGCAAGGCTGTTTCAGGAACAAACACGCAAAGTCGAGAAGTAGGTACCGCTGGAGGCTCCGCTCGTCAAGCCTTTGATCTCGCGGGGCATAGTGTCTAATAATTCTGTGACACTAGGTCATGGCTCCTTTCGAGAGCTTCGTTCCCTCCGCTCTTACTTCGAAAAGTTACGTTTCCTTGTGAATTGGCGATATGCCATCAGCCAGTTTTCATTTTGAGTAGTTCTAGTTCGACTGGAGATTTCCGCACTTAGGGCCGGTTTCTGAAATGAGAATTTTACTAAGTAAATACTTAAGTGAAGCTCTGTTACGCGCTTCTCTGAGATATTCTAAGAGGCAGCACTACAGTTAACTATATACTTAGCGAAATTCTCAATTCAGAAATTGGCGCTTAGCCTCATAGTTGGGCCATTGTACGTGGTAAGTGCTGAGGTACGTAAATACATCAGACACTAGAGTTCCTCACGATGTTTTCCTTCACCGTTAGCGAGAAGTATTTCCACTATAACATCACAAAACTATGTAAGTTAGAAAGCCAAGTCATTGGTACATTGGATTCGAACTCACGACCTCCCGAATGAGAAGCCGGTGTTCTACCGCTCCGCTGCTACCGCGGATCATTTTGAAGAGTTTAAAAAAAAAAAAAATATATATATATATATATATATATATACGACGAGGCTCGTTGGTTTAGCGGTATCATGTCTGATGACAAAGGTCGTGGGTACGATACAGACTGGAGGCTGCCGCCGTTCATTTTTGCACATGGCCCCAGTCTGTTTGTGATGTCCTTGCTTCGTTACCAGGGTATCCAAGTTTGGGACCAGTACAAGTGATTGTGTTGTGTGGAAGTTATTATTATTCGTCTCATTGCAGAGCAGTAATAGTAATTTCCACACAACACAATCACTTGTCCTGGTCCCAAACTAGGATACCCGGTTTTATAACTGATACGCTTATAGGCGTTCGTTGACTACGGAATCCTAATAAGGGTTCCTTGTTGACTATGTAACGCTAACATAAGCAGCCTATACACATCCCACTGTGGAGCACAGGCCTTTTCTCAGGGAGAGAGTATGGGCTTAATCACCACGCGTGCCCACCGCGGATTGGCGATTTCAAGCGCTGAGGTATGTAAATACCTCAGACACTCAGGTTTACTCACGATGTTTTCCTTCAAAGTTAGCGAGTTGTGTCGCTACTATAACTTCACAAATGTATATAACTTACTAAACCAAGTGATAGGTACATGCCCGCACTGGGAATCGAACCTGAGTCTCTCGCTTCCGAGTCCAATGTTTTACCCACTAGGCTACCACCGCTAAGAAGTACCCCAATTAATGTTGAATGTTGATGAAGCGGAAGAAGTCTATCAGGATCGAGGCAAGCGGAAAACTCTGTTGTCTGTCTACCCCACCAGGATACAGGCGTGAGTTGCTGTAAGTATACTGCAAAAATTTTCGGTGGTTTCAAAGACAGTGCCTGACAATAGCTATCGAATACGCTAGTTTGTTTTTTTTTAAACACACTTTTCACAAATAATAGGGGTTAAAGTATGACATTGCCGTTTTATTGCAATAGGTTCTTTGAATTGACATAGAATCTTCATGGTTTGAGGTTTTCGAATGAAACTTTTTTCAAATGGTTTCTATGATGTTCTTTTTTTAAAAAATGTGAAACATTTGAATATCGACTTTCAATTGTTTTTGTTATTCAATTTAGATAAGAAAGATGGATACTGCGAAAATTCGAGTGATTGTGAGGCACCCATTTTTCGTATTTTTTTATTTTATTGATTTGACGCAAGTGAGTCAATATTGTGGGTAAGGTAACGTTAAACCATGCCGCTAATTCCTGGGTAGTTTGACTAGGGTCGGCTTCCACTATCTCTCTTAATTCATCGTTATTCACCTGTGTGGGCGGTTAATAATGTGTAGTGCTTACAAAGCTTACTTACTTTTGTTCGAAAATTTCACAAATATCTCGACACAAACTCGAATCTATTAGAGTCATTAGGAGCCATCCAGAGCGGTGCGTGCGTGCGGCGGGTCCGCGGGTCATTGTTCTGTTAGACGGCGAGACGGTACTAATTGTTGGCGCATTTTTGAGTGCTCTGTAGCCAAAGGGTAAGGGACCCTATTACTGAGACTCCGCGGTCTGTCCGTCCGTTCGTTTGTCACCAGGCTGTATCTCATGAACCGTGATAGTTAGGCAGTTCAAATTTTCACAGATGATGTATTTCTGTTACAAAAAATACAGAATAAAATAAATATTTAATGGGTGCTCCTATGAAATAAACGTGATTTTTTGCCGTTTTTTGCTCGATATTAATAAAGGCATCAGTTAGACGCTTGAAATATTGAAATGCTTTATAAACAATGGTACGGAACTCGTCGTGCGCGACTCCGACTCACAGTTGGCCGGTGTTTTTGACGAGATTTCTCAACTCGAAACATGATTTCTCAACAATGTTTTATTATTTAGGTCTATACGTGAAAGTAATAGTCTAAATATATAGGTACCATTTTTAATTACTAATTACATAACGACGGCTTTCAACCCGCCCAGAAATGAGCGTGTATATGGCACGAAGGTAGATATGGTTGAGAAGTGTTAGGTCGGTTATTGAAGGAGCGGTAGCACTGAAGCCCAGAAGTGTTGAGTTGCCCCAAAAATATTTACCCCCAGTTTCTCGTACACTAACACGCTGTTAATCTACTGTTAACAGCTGTCAATTGACCAAAGCGCTTACAAAAAAAGACCACTAACAGCTGTTAACAGTAGATTAACAGCTTGTTAGTGTACGAGAAACCGGGGGTTAGTCAAATATTTGGATCAAACTATTTTCAGCTTAAAGGACAGGTTCAGCAATGGTGCCAGAGAAATCAGGAACCAAAAATTTCTTTCAAAGTAAAGAATTTACATTCTGTTTGCTGAATGTCAACACACAATAGTAGCCGCTGCCTTCGGGCCGTATTTGTAGCGGAGAAAAAGGCGGCGGGAAAATAAATCCATTCTGACAATCATTTCTCAAATCGTCCTAAACGTTTAATACATCTGTTGCTGCATACATACATATGTGGTAAGATTACATGATTGCCAGTAGAATAATAAGAATTTACTGCCTCTTATGAACTTTTCCGATGTGGGCTGGGATTCCCTCCGCGCTGATATTCTGTTCGCTACGGAACAATATTACAGACATTCTACACGTATTCGGCCACTTGAGATCACATTTTCTTAGGAAACGCTAGGCTGCACTTAGGTCCCATTATATACACCTTCTTGCGCAATTGTCGGGTAGCACTTGGCCGATATTTTTTCTGCTTGTAAATTGATAAGAGTCATGTTACGTCTAGCATTTCTCCTTGGTCACAAATTGTAACACTTAAAATAATTATACAAAAAATAGTATGTAATATATTCTGAGGCTTTTCTAGATTTTGGTCATTTTTTGTCAAAAATGTAACTAAAATGAATGTCATTAAATACGAAATTTGTCCAAAGTATATAAAAGCCCGCCGCCGCCATTTTTTGCACTACTATTTATTATTGATTTGTAAAAGTGTTTAAGGTTTATTTTTGTTTACTGTTAAAAGATTTTAAAAAAGCAATATAGACACAACATTACAATCAAATTATTACAGGGTATTTGTCAAACTATAACGCCAAATATATATATACACATGACAGACTTTGAAGCAACTAAAATAAAAATAACTAAAATATCTAAAACGAAAATCTAAGACAATTCATAAATTTTAGTTTGTTTTTTTTTTGCGCCCGCTGTTCGCCGGCCCGTTGTAATGTGGATAGTGGATAGAAATTAAAACCGCACTAACTCTAACTTAACGTACGTGCACTCTACTCTACGCTACCAGTGACTTTGCAACAATTAGCTAATGTTTTGCAGAATTCTTATTTTAATGTAAGGATTGTTTAAAAAAAAACTGTCAGCTAACGACTATTTGTGTTATCGTGTAATTCGAGTACTTTGTCGTTAAAACAAATCTAAAATGTGTGACCGGTGTGACCGTTTTTACGAAAAGTCGAATAAGTCGCAAGTTATTGTATGGTATGTACATTAAGAAAATCACGAATTATTTGTTTCATTTTAAATCACAAAACACACAACACCACTGCCCTTTTTATGTAACATTATTAATAATATAATATACAGCTGAAGCTTCCGTGTGGCGCCAGACCTTCCGTGTGGCGCCGCCGGATTAAGAATAGCGTCACTCCATGGATGTCGTAGAAGGCGACTAAGGAAATACTAGGAGACGGGCAGCAGCGTCTTCCTGAGATTCCAACTGCATACTGCGATCGCCAACCCGCCTGCCAAGCGTGGCGATTATGGCAAAACCCTTCATGGTTAGGAAAACCACGAAGGAGGCCTATGCCCTGCAGTGGGCGTCGAATGGCTGTTGATGATGATATACATTTACTAACTGTATCAAGGACAAATAAGGATTATTTATTTTGCTTATGAATTTTAAAAGGATTCATTAACAAGTAATAAAAAATATCAATAAACTATATAAGTACGTAATTTTCTTAGTATATTGTTATACCATCATCATTATCATCAGCCAATTTGACGCCTACTGCAGGACAGGCCTCCCTCATGGTTTTCCAAGCTTCCCGGTGTTGTGCCACCCGCATCCAGCGACTCTCCGCCACCGTAACCAGGTCGACACACTATATTTTTTCAAAATTCTCAATTAATTGTTATTGGATTCTTTTAAACTGAGAACGGAATATCATAACCAAATTCAATAATTACTCAAAAGTTTGCAATTTGCCGTATTATCCACTAAACCGGTCACGAGAATTAACAAACAAAATCGTAATATTATATCGCACCTTTAGGCGATTTAAGTCAAGTGAAAAGTGTTCCCGTGCCTGGCTACGAGATGAAAGCGGAACTATCTGCCCCTAAAATAATAACCTAGTTCCGTGGTCACATGTTGCAGTAATACGGCGGAGTTCCGGCGGTGGAGGCGGCGCGGGCGATCGTAAAAAATAAGAAAGACCCCGCAAAAGTCCGCTATTAGGCGCTGCGGCTGCGCGGAATTATACCTATTTGTCGATGAAATATCGCGCCGGGCCCAGTCAAGGTGGGAGCGCAATGTGGGCTCGCACAGAGTGATAAGTGAAGGGGAGCTTGAGACAGAACTGAAGGGTAAACCCTTAGCATGATAATGTAGGGTTATTGTTTAAATGCGCCACTTCTGAAACAAAACAAGTTGTAAAACTTGCTTAAATCGATTACTTGTATCAAAGTTTACTTTTGAATTTTTGGGAAATCAATTTCCTTTTCAATTCTTTCATGTAGATGATTACAGTGCAGTTTCTATACTAGTATAAAAATAAATAATAAAAACTGCCCAATTGAACGTCTGACTTCCGCTAACGGTCCCAACTAACGAAGAAAAACACATTTTTGTTGAGTACACTACATCATCTGCTACTACTTTAGTCATGGCCGAGCTTGATTGGTTGTTTGCGTTTGCCTGTTTTGCTGCTGAGTGCGCTATGCAACGCTTTTGCAGCCGCTGAAGTCCTAGGTGGGTGCCGTATGGACTAGTGTGCTGTTTGCAAAAGCGTTGCATACCGCGCTCAGGCGCGAGACACACAGATGGGACCTGGGGCGAGGGCGCGGTAAGATGTATAGAGTCTCAGACCACAGTCCTTGCTCTGCGATCACTATTAGGCTGTGAATCTAAACAGCTTACCGCGCCCTCGCCCCACGTCCCATCTATGCGTCTCGCACCTTAGGTTCTCCCTGTGCCCTACAGCGGGACGATTATTGAGCGCTGTGGTGAACATCTCAGACACTCAGGTTCCTTCACTATTAGCGAATGGTATCGCTTTTGAAAATACACAATTGTATATAACTTAAGAAGACAAAGTCACTGGTATAATTTGCCGGTATCGAACTCAATACTTTTCGAATGTGTTCGTTCTACCGATGAGCTTATATCACCGCTTCACTCTACGTTTACTCTACTTTACGACTTCTATTTTTACTCACCTGATTCTCAGGTTGGTACCTAAGTAGGTACTATCTCTTAAGGGGCGGAATCTCCTTCGTTACTTAACATTTTACGTTTTGTTGCCGAGTAATAGACAATTGAATGCTGTTTATTACATAAGGATCGGTTTTTATGTGTTACTTTGGCGAATGGGCGCGCTGAGGCCGCGTTTTACGACACTTTTTAGCGAATGCCCGCACTTAGACAATATAGGAAAGGATTTTAGTGCCAATTTACTTGTCGATACTTTTTTCTGGCGAGAGTTTCCGATTTTGTTCGTTGGCTGAACGCATTGTGACTGCGATAGAATAACCTGGGCAGTACAATGATTTTGTGTCCAAATGGGATAAAGGCTTTAACCCTAGACACTTAACCTTTTTCGTTTTGGTCACTAATCTTGGCCACAATCTATTGATGTACCTACGAGTATTAGTTGTCGATAAAATAATTAAATAGTAAAATGTCACAATTTTTACACTTCCTCCAGATACTACAAATTCCTACACAATCCCTCATCTAGTTGATACTCCTCGCAGCTTAGCTTGAGGACTTCCCCACAAATTGACAACCCTGATTAAGGAGTCTGCTCTATTACTAACAATAGCAGGTCTGTATTCTACTCGAGATGCAATGGAAAATGTAGGAGTAGGTTGCCGTTGACGAGGGAAGTAGTTTATGTGTTAGTGCACCCATCTGTTACCATTTATATCCAAGAACAATCGAATCGATCTTGATAGTGGTTTGCGTTGAAATCGATCAGTTTATTAGTGGAGTTTGTTCGAGACTGTTTGTGTAGTACCTATATAAACTATCACAGAAGCAAACATTGGCTTATAATATGATCATATTATAATAAAGTCATGCATGAATTTGTGTGTTGCAACATTATGTTTATTTTAGTTGTGTCCGGCGTTATGTGTGGTGTTAGCGGCGTGCGTACACGCAACGACTAATGAATGTTGAGGAAGCGAAAGCGATCTGTCAGGATCGTGGCGAGTGGCAGTCCCTGGTCTCTGCCTATCCCTCTGGGATACAGGCGTGAGTTTATGTATGTGTATATATATGTATGTAATAATTGCGATATCTATAGTAATGTGCGTTTCATGATTTTTTATCACTTTTCAGCAATAAGCACGAGCTGATCAAGCACTTACTGCATTCAAAAACATAATACTTTTTGAAGACATAAATACATTTATTGAGAATAGGTACCTATGTAGTTAGTTTAAAGTAATAGTTTTTTATTACCTACCTCATAAGATGTTTACGTTTTAACTTTGTTTGCCTGAAGGGCATCTTGCGCCAAGTCACTGGATAAGTAAGTAAATAAATAAATACTTATCCAGGAATAAACTAATAAACACCTGATTGACAGGGTTGTCAGTCATACAATGTATATATGGATAGCTGTGCAAACGTAATGGTTCATGACGTTTTTGGACTTATTGATTGGGTAGAGCTTACCCATGGGTAAACAGATACGAGTAGATAGTGCTGTCCGATAGGATCACATTTCAGCGGTTTTCCGAGTCTGAATCAGCGTTCTCTAGCCGTCATATAATGTTTATATCAAACATTATAAGCCCACAAAAGAAATATACGCCGCTCGCTAAACATATTAACCGGTAATTTGTCTACTTTTAATGCCGCTAAGAAGAGGGCGCGTACTGCCAGGATAGGGGGAAAAATACATGGAGATACAGGTGCGTGTCGCGCATAGTAACGAAATAATTTGAAAAACAAAATCTCCTGAGTCTCTGAGACCGACGTTAGGTGGTTAAGTGTTAAAGATTTTTTCCTTCGTCACTAACCGTAAAGGAAAACATCTTGAGGAAACCTGAGATGTTAATATACCTCGTCAGCGCTTGAAATTGCCAATCCGCGGTGAACACGCGCGGCAATTAAGCCCATTTTCTCTCTCTGATAGAAGGCTTGTGTGTATATAGGCAGCATTTTTTAGTATGAGCAGCACTAGTTTACTAATAACTCATCAAACCCAATTCTCGAGGGAATGCAGAGGTTTGCGCTCCCACGAGTGTTGGCGCGCCAAATAAATTGTTGAATTTCTCGTACTGCTGCAACAATGTCTGTTTTACGCTTTTTACTATAGTAGCTGTGGCAGTGAGTGAATGCATACGACATCAACTAGTATACCTGCAATCTGAAATAATTTTCTATTTAAGTGAAAAACTGATAACTTTTTGCCAATTTAACACGAATAAATTACGGTTATAATCTAAGTGGGATCTAAGTTATTTATTTCTCAATTACAACACATTTGTTTACAAATAATAATATGTCAAGTGAATGTGGCTGGAAGGGCCGGTAAAGGACGCCCCAGGAGGCAAATAGTACCACAAGGATAAAAAAACTGACCAAGTGCAAGTCGGACTCGCGCACGATGGGATTATCTGTACAACATTAGACAAAGATCGAGACAATATAGATTAGGTACATTGAGAACAGCGCCATCTATAGAAACCAACAAGAAGCGTTTAACTTTGACATTTAACGACATGACATCAGTGCTGTGAAAGTTACATAGATGGCCGCTAGATGGCGAGCGCTGTATTTAGACAAAGTTTGTTGTATGGGAGCTCCCTTTAAATATTTATTTTATTCTGTTTTCAGTATTTTTTGTCATAGCGGCAACAGAAATATCATCTGTAACAATTTCAACTGTCTAACTATCGCGGTTCATGAGATACAGCCTGGTGACAGACAAAAAGAGAGACAGACAAACGGACAGTGGAGTCTTAGTAATAGGGTCCCTTGCCCCTTTGGGTACGGAACTCCAAAAAGTACCTCAAAGTGGCGGGCATGTTTGTAACAACATCAACGTTGATGAAGCGAAAGGTCGTGGTAAGTAAAAAACCTTTGTCGCTGCCTACCTCTCCAGGATACAGGCAAGAGTTAATGCAATATAGTGTGCAATGTAATGTTTAAACTTTTAATCTGAATTTCTTCCTCTTCGTGAAGAAGACCTGTTTTAAGTACGACTAGGTTCGTTCTATAAAAACAATAGAAATTTATTCGAAAACAATTTATACTGTAGGTATTTTTCTAAGCTCTTAAACCTACAACATTCAGAGTTAATACTTGACTGATAGCCTAGAAAAAACAGTGAAGTTATATTTCTCTAGTCGACTTTAATATTATGCGAACAAGCTATTGCCAGCTAATTGCTAATTACACTTAATCTGAAGCCTAGACTGGATTCTAATATCAGCCTCAGACTTCAACAGAAGAAACCGATTAAAGAGAATTATATTTTCGTGCCTCGTATCCGAAAGGTCGTGGGTTCAAATCTTAGCGTGTAGTTCCAGTTACCTGGCTTTGTTTTCTAAAATTACGTACATTAGCGAATTTTTGTTCATTTATTTATTTCTAAAAGCTTACTATTCAGGATAACATAACATAACATACACTCACACCTGTATCCCAGAGGGGTAGGCAGAGACCAGGCACTGCCACTTGCTACGATCCTGACAGATCACTTTCGCTTCCTCAACATTCATTAGTCGTTGCATGCACGCACGCCGGTTTCGGGTACTTTTTATCTTGCCCTTTGCTAATACATCCCCTATTTGGTCGAAGTATGTCCGTCTGGGTTGTCCCTTACCAAAACAATAGTGAAGGACAGACACAAAAACAAGAATAATTAAACAATTATAAACAACACACACTATAATAATAACTTCCACACAACGCAACCACTTGTCCTGGTCCTAAACTATGCTATGGCAACCAGGCAAGGACATCACAAACATGGAAATACAACCAGACTGAGACCATTTGAACATATGTACGGCGGGCCCCCCACTAGGAATATCTTGGCAGTAAGCTCCTTAACGGCTAGTCTAACGAGGCAGTCAAAACACTACTTTGAGCACTTTACTGATAGCACAAAATAAAACGTGTAGTCTTTGTAATTAAGAGTAATAAGAATATTTTTCTTTTAATCCATGTGCCTACTTGTTGGTCTTAGGGTCGATTTCTGAATTGAGAATTTCAAAGTAACGTTCTGTTACGCTCTTTTCTGAGAAATTAAAATACTCGAAGGGCCAGTTTCTGAATTGACAAATTCTCAATTCAGAAACTGGCCCTTAGTATATCATCATCATTCATCATTCAGCCACAAGAAGTCCATTGCTGGACATAGGCCTCCTCCATGGATTTCCAAAAAGACCGGTTGGAAGAGTGGTCTTCCTGCCTCTTGGATGAGGTCATCTGTCCATCTTATGGCTGGTCGTCCTACGCTACGCTTGCCGATATGTGGTCTCCATTCGAGAACTTTTCGGCCCCATCGGTCATCAGCCACTATATTAGGCGCACCAAATCCGGA
The DNA here is from genome assembly GCA_947310995.1 of Yponomeuta cagnagella. Lineage (NCBI taxonomy): Eukaryota > Metazoa > Arthropoda > Insecta > Lepidoptera > Yponomeutidae > Yponomeuta > Yponomeuta cagnagella. Next base: position 18,263,109 of record OX371267.1, read on the forward strand.
GCGATTCCAATCGTCTAACTGTCAAACTAGTATGGAATTTATATTCTTTTTGTTGCACTAACCCGTGCTGAGGACAATTTGGAATTTGACAGTTAGACGATTGGAATCGCTCAGGATTTGGGTGCGCATAATTAGGCCACAGTTCTGCGTGCTATGTGCCCCTGCCCACTGCCACTTCAACATACTAATCCGCTGGGCTATGTCGACGACTTTCGTTCGTCTACGGATCTCATCATTTCTGACTCGATCTCATAGAGAAATTCCGAGCATAGCCCTTGCCATAGCTCGTTGAGTGACCTTGAGCCTCCTTATGAGGCCCATAGTGAGAGACCACGGTTCAGTGCCATAAGTCGTCACTGGTAACACACTGGTTGTATAATTTTCTCTTGAGTGATTGAGGTATATTGGACGAAAATACTTTTCTAAGTTACCTGAATGCTGCCCAGCTGAGTTGAATTCGACGATTGGCCTCTTTCACGAAGTTGGACCGGCCTAGTTGGACTGTTTGTCCTAAGTAGACGTATTAGTCTACAACTTCAAGAGTCGAGTTCTCCAATGTTATTGGGGTGGGCACAACACGGGCGTTCGACGTGACCTTCGTTTTGTCCATGTTCATTTTATAGCCCACACGTTGGGAAACTCGACTGAGGTCTTCGAGCATTATGCCGAGGATTGGTTTCTGACATGACTACTATATCGTCGGCAAATCGAAGGTGAGTGATGTACTCGCCATTGATATTGATGCCGCGTCCCTGCCGTTCCAGAAGCTTGAAGGCATCTTCCAGTCTGTTCGTGAACGTGGGTCCTCAAAATCACTGTTAACATGATTGAGAGATTGTACCGACAGTTTTTTCAAATTTGATCTGTAAAAAAAGACATGATTTTCTTTCCTCGGTGGCGCTAGTGTTAGCCCTTGGACCCTTGCTAAAGACAATTCACGTCTAACTTCCAGTTGATTATGTCCGACCATACCCAAGATGGTCCATTCCGTGCCCATTCCGTGTGGCGCCGGATTAAGAATAGCATCACTCCATTTCCTCCCGTGGATGTCGTAGAAGGCGAATAAGGAAATAAATTACCAGGGGACGGGCAGCAGCGTCTTCCTGAGATTCCAACCGCATACTGCGACCGCCAACCCGCCTGCCAAGCGTGGCGATTATGGCAAAACCCCAGAGGCCTGTGTCCAGCAGTGGACGTCAAGGGGCTGATGATGATGATGATAATGATACCCAAGATTAATAAAGTCGGATAAATCAATAGGTAGAACGGATAAACACCATACAATTTCAAATACAAGAGTCTAATAAATTTATTCTGTATTTGTTCTAACATGAGCCTATATTTAGCCCCATGTGGACCTAGATGACTAGGTACATTACATTCTAGACGTCTTCTTATTGTGGCGTCATAGAGGGCCCGAACAGCATCAATGTTTGTAAACTCCCGTTATTGGTGCATAATAAATCCAAGGTTACGAAATTATTTTTTACAAACAATAACAACGTGCGCTTTGAAGTTGTCCAAGCTAAAGTTAACTCCCAGATCTCTCACCTCTGAGATACGGTTCACCGGGACACTATCGACAAAGTAAAGGTGATGAAGCGGTCTTCGTGATCGGCTAAACCAGATGGCTTGACACTTCGCTACATTGAAGGAAAGCCGGTTTTCGTGACTCCATTTTACCACCCTATCGATATCGTCCTGCAGCTCGATACAGTTAGAGTAATTTTAAATTTTGCGGACTAGCTGTAGGTCGTCTGTAAAAAGCAAACAAGTTGAATCGCGCACAACTTCCAATCTGAAGTAACAAGACCACTCGCTAACCGTGATGGATAACATAAGCAGCCTATATACGTTCCACTGTAGGGCACAGGCCTTCTCTCAGGGAGAGAGTATGGGCTTAATCACCACGCGTGCCCACCGCGGATTGGCGATTTCAAGCGCTGAGGTATGGGAATAACTCAGACACTCAGGTTTCTTCACGATGTTTTCTTTCACCGTTAGCGAGTGTTATTGCTACTATTGTGAAGTTTCCCAAATTCACAAATGTACATAACTTAGAAAACCAAGTCATAGGTACATGCTCGCACTGGGGATCGAACCTGGGTCTCTCGCTTCCGAGTCCGATGGTCTATCCACTAGGCTACCACCGCTGCGTGATGGCTAACGTCGTGCCGAAATCTGAGGGTCTGAAGTGTTCACATACCTCAGCGCTTAAATTGCCTATCCGTGGTGGGCTTGCCTAGCATTTATGCCCATACTCATTCTCTCTGAGAGAAGGCCCGTATTGCAGTGGTGGGACGTATATTATATGGTATTAAAAAAAATTATAACGATATTTTTTGGAGTCAAACGGAAATCGACATACTCTCTCTGTCTCTCTGAAAGAAAGTCTGTGCCCTATAGTGGGATTAATATAGGCTTCCTTTGTTTCTAACAGTTGCAGTAGAATTTTAGGTTTTTTTTTTTAATTAGGACAGGTTGACACTTGACCCCAGTCATGCCTAGTGGTAAAAGCAGACGGGGTGTAAGATGTTACGTGTTTACCCGTTATATGCCGGTTGACTCTAGTTTTAAAGACACCCAGGGCCCTTATTATGAAGCAGCGATATGTTCGAAAGGGTCGTCAACGCCGCGCTTGAGTCCGACAGTTCACTCGAATCTAGCGAAAAATACGGTTCTTTTTTGTATAGTTTTGAAATTTGTTGCCACCAACCCTTCTAAACATATCGCTGCTTCATAATAAGGGCCCAGGTCATATGTCTCAGGAAAAATAGACGACGGCAAGGCGTTTCACATCTTTTAGCGAATTCCTAGGTGCGAATTCGCGGAATTTCCACGACAAATGCGTGCATATGAGCCAGATGTCTGGTTGTCCGATGGAAGAAAGGGGGTGTAGGTATAAGTTTATGTGTCCCTATGCACACTCTCCAAAATACATCTTTGTCGAAGACGGAAAGGCGAGCGACCTTACAACGGTGCTCCATCTTGCCTTCGTCAATTCCTCATCTCCAATCACCTTGATAGCTCGGCACTTAATCGCGTCCACAGCCACAAGTTGGTACTTGGCTGAACCATCCCAGAGGTGGCTGCAGTACTAAATGCATGACCTGACCTGTGCTTGGTACAGGTCCAAAAGCTGGCTTGGCGTGAAGTACGTGTAAATTATGTAATACCATGGGAAAAAGCTTGGAAATAAAATATTGCTAGTGTAGGTTACTACTCATACACATTTCATACTCATGTCAAAAACTGGAATCCCCTTTAAAAATAAAATCGTTCCCGGCTGAATCTCACTCCATTGTGATCCCCATAAAAATGTTACTTGCGCTTTCATTTCATTCGGAACAGGGCACCGACGCCATTACATGCGAGAATGACTCTTAAGCTGGCTGATAAACGGTCTATATTACATTGGTAAGTATGATTTTTATTTCAGGGTAGCATCCGATTTCGCTAGAATAGCAAAGTGGCACTGTTTAGTTTGTTTTATTCAAACCAGCGAATGGGGATTTGTAATAGTTATTTTTTCAGCGAATATCCACAGAGGTATTTGGCGTATTCGAGTATGACGTTCAAATTGGAATCGCATTCTTTTGAGTCTATGAAGACTATGAATATGAATTCGACGTCCACATTTTTTACTTTTACTAGCGACTATCCAGCGATCGCAAAAAGAGCATTTTGTGGGGGTCAAAAACGACATGATGATGATATTTTATGAAAAATCTGTCGGTATTTATAATTTTTACCTAAAGTACTGACTTTGATACTCGTATGAGACGGCTTGGACCAAAGTGAAGTGAAGTAAAATACATACATAAATATATACATTAACTCACGCCTGTATCCCATAGGGGTAGGCAGAGACCAGGAACTGCCACTTGCCACGATCCTGACAGATCACTTTCGCTTCCTCAACATTCATTACACGCACGCCGGTTTCGAGTACTTTTTATCTTGCCCTTTGCTAATACATCCCCTATTTGGTCGAAGTATATCCGCCTGGGACGTCCCTTACCGGCCCTTCCACCCACATTCGCTCGATATATTTGTTTCGTCAATCTTTCGTCAATCTTCGTGAAGTAAAATAAATTAGCTTAATGTCGCCACCAACTCATTAAATCGGCCGTCCAATTCAACGTCTAACAAGTTAATTAGGCGGCGGCATTCAATTAAATAGTTACAATACGAATAAAACGTTTGACTACTTGGCTCACCGAAAACTAGCCTCTTTATTTAAAGGCTGAACGAAGAGTCACCATTTAGTGTGAATTTAGATAATTCAAGTTGGCGTCAATGCAACAGCTGATTTATTTCACCTACGATTGCTATGGTAGAGTAACTATGATATTTGGTTAAATCTGAACTGATAAGGGACAACGTAGTTGTTAAAAACGTATATTTGACAAATAAAAAAAAAACTAGACAAACACTGCAATGGCATTGGCGTATTGGTGTATGGCATTTAAACGGAAATTCGTCGATTTTTTCTTCCTGCGTACTTTCGAACGATGAATAGGTTCAAATGGTTTAAAAAAAGAATTGGCGCACTAATTGTTCGATTGCTGATAGGTTCAAATGGTTTGAAAACAAACTCAGTGCACCCTATTTCCACGCGGTGGTGACGCGGAGGAAGGGAGCCCCGCCCGCTGTAACAAAGAACAGGCACATGGAGGTGAGGATGAGTGCCTACACTTTGTTACGCAGGGGCAAAGGAGCTGCACAACCCGCAGTGCCGGAGCAGTTGCAGAAGCAAATTACGGTCAACGTTGCAGTTGCCGAAGTCACGGATAAATTGAAGTGGCGAATAATCTTGGTCACCCTACCAAAGCAGACGCGCCATCTAGTACTGACTACTTGGCTAGCCACCTCCAGCTAGGTTATTTAACGTTTTCTTCAATCACACGGCTGAATCCAATTAAAGGGCTAAAGGTCCAGCCCTTTAATTGGATGCCACCGCCTAATGAAGGTCTTAGGCAGTTAATTCGACAGCTAAACCAGTTGGCGGCGACATATTAAAGGTGCAACGAAATCACCATTTTGCATCAATTACATAAAAATAAATAACCTTTACTATGGGGATGGCAATATTTTTCGTCTTATTTTATGATAAAACTTCGAAGTTCACTCCAAAGTTACCACAAGCAGCATTAATAATTAGGTATAATAATGATACTTTATTAATTTATTTCATTCTTAGCTAAATAGGCACAGATTACGCCTAAAATCATAATACAAAACATATTGATGCATTCAAGTGTATTATTATTTTTATCGTGATTTCTACGTTTTTTTTCGGTAATAGTAAATCCACTATTTTTGGATGTATATGAGGATTTCTTTAATGTGAAGGAAAACATCGTGAGGAAACCTAAGAGTCTGAGCTATTCACGTACCTCAGCACTTGAAATCGTCAATCCGCGGTGGGCACGCGTGGTGATTAAGCTCGTACTCTCTCCCTGAGAGAAGGCCTGTGCCCTACAGTAGGACGTATATAGGCTGCTTATGTTAATAATAATAAAAATAACTTACATACCTACTACAGGATCACTTGCCCTGATCCCAAACTAATCCAAACTAGGCCCTGTGTTAAGGTAACCAGGCAAGGACATCACAAACATGGAAATACACCCAGACTGAACCATTTTTAAGAATCAAGTACGGCTGCCTCTGTGGGAATCGACCTCTGTTTTGGTAGTCAAGCGGGTTAACCGCTGGACCAACGAGCATTATTATTACACCCTGTAGGTAGAGACAACAGTAGAAAGTGTGGTTCATTCTGTACCACCAGATTAATTAAAACAAATCCGCACAAACTTTCCAGCCATTTAATTTTAAGCAGCAACAGCAATAAGCGGCGAAGTAAACAAAACTAATCTATCGTTAACATGTCACTGTACACTTCGAAAGCACTAAACTGAGCAAACTAAACATTATAACACTACTTTATAGAACACGGTGTCATTTCCCTTGGCGGCCATATCGGAGTAGGGCTTACGACCGTCCACCCCAGCCAGATCTTCCTTCCCCCGCTGAAAACTACGAAAAATTCCCGTCTCCAGGTGCAAAATGTCATCTTGTCAGGGGTCAAAGCAAGTTGGTCATAATACGCGTCATACAGGATCCCTTTCTCCCGCAGTAGGTAGTAATTTGCACCTGTACTATATTATGTGAGAAATTTCGTGCACGATTTTACGGGAATGAGGGGTTAACCTCGCCTTTGCTTTTTGACCAGGTTGCGTTTACTGATGTGTCACCTAAAGGTCGCACTTGTGGAAAGATATCGATATCTTTGTCGTGCTCATACGTGTTAAGTGATTTAGGCACCGTATGCAAAACTGTGAATCGGCGCGATGCGAATTCGCAACCCAGAAAACTGCGGCACGAATTGCTGCGATGCGATTTCGTGCGGCAAGGCATCTCCCTACCACGATTCGGGTGACCATTCCTTCCTTCCATTAACGTATTTTGTAAACTAGGTCGTGACATGGATCGTAAGACGAAGAGCTCACTTCTGTTATTAATAAAAAGATACAGGAAAAAGAAATAGGAAGATTTTCGGTTCATCGATTTATCACTATTATGAACGCCGATGCCGATCAGTTCGCAAGTTCTTGCGATGCGTCGCGCGAGCTCGCAGATTTTTACGATGCGACGTCGCATCGCAGTTTTGTGTACGGACTCTTAGGTACGCAACATTAAACTGATAGGATACGCAATAGTTTTATTAGAGAACATTGTGGACTGAAAGATGGTGTGGTGACTAGAGTTGAGAAAGGAATGTAACGTTGGTTTGGACGAAGTATATCGAGCGATGGTGGGTGTAAGGGCAGGCAAGGATGGTCCCAGGTGGACATACTTCAACCAAATAGGGGATATAACAGCAAAGCGCAAGAGAAAAAGTACCCGTAACTGGCATGCGTGCACGCAACGACTAATGAATGTTGATGAAGCGAAATAGATCTGTCAGGGTCGTGGCAAGTGGCAGACCCTGGTCTCCGCTTACCGCTCCGGGAGACAGTGTAAGTTTACGTTAGGTTAAATTGAACCAGCGGCCATGAAAAATATCATCATCATACACGATATTATGATGACATGCACAAATAGGAGGATCGAATAGCAAAATTTGAGCCCAAACGAAAGGAATTGCGTTTTTGGATCAAAGAATGTGAGACGACCATTAAATTATTTAATGGGAATATTGAAATATGGACATTTTATTATGCGGATTCCTTGTAATATCGAATGCCTTTAGAAGTTTTAATTGCATTGTTGCGGTATTATGACCTTACTTGGATGTCAGCTTAGTCCAAATCCGGCCAGTCTTATTATCTTTCTCTAAAATTCAAAGTTGTTGACCGTGTTTTACGCTTGTTTTTTATTTATTTAACGCACCACAATATAAGGCGTCAACGTAGACAGTAAAATGACGTTTGCGATTTTACCAGTTTAAAAAACAGTACAAACTTAAGTTCATTAGTTTTTTGTTAAATTGAATGACTCCTCAACCCATATTAGATCTCCATACAATTATGAAAATAAATAATAATAACTAAAAGGATTTTAGCCGTGAAACACCACGCAAGAAATATATTTATGTTGAATTATGATTTAAGCAGTTTATAACGGAGGTTTTAATATAATGTGTATTTTAGCATTAACAAAAAAGTTCCTATTTCAATGACGTAAAGTTATAGTTATCCACGTTATCTAAAAAAAAACCAAATTTTCTGCTCTCACTTTGTTGCGTCTTGTTTTTTTCCTGTAACCGAAAGAAAACTGATCGTTAATAAATTTTGATATAAAAAATCCTGTCAGTTATGCCAGATGAGTTCATAGCAGGATTTTTTCCTAAAGAAAACAATTTGTTTCTGCATAACATTAGAGATATGATGGTTATATTATAATAAGTTACAAGACCTTGCTTCTGGTCAAACAAAGTAAATGGTTCATGCCGGGATGCAAACCCACGACCTTCCGAATGTGTGGCCGGCATTCTACCGCTGCGTTACCACGCTCGAGCCCTATAGGTTTTGATATTATTGAGTGAAAAATGAGTCATCGGTTAATTGCGTCCATTCGTCTACCTATAAGATTGAATTTTTACGCTAGAGTTTTAAAACCTTAAATATCTATTCTATTTTAATATTAATTTGATATTAACGTTAAATTGGGAGCTCTAAGAAATGGTGAAATGGTCTTGGTAGACGGATGGACAGTCGGACGGACCACAAATGAATCGTGTAGGATTCCGTTCCGATTCCCTAACAAAGAACCTTCAAAGCATAACTGTTTGTAACCTTTCCTACCGACCAGGCCCCGTTTCGTAAAACTACAATTCATAGTTTGTAATAATAATAATAAGTTCCACACAACACAATCACTTGACCTGGTCCCAAACTAGGATACCCTGAGCTATGGTAACCAGGCAAGAGCGTCACAAACATGAAAACACACCCAGACTGAGTCCACTTGTATAAATGTACGGCGGCTCCCAGTTCCTAGTTCGATTCCTATCGAAGAAGAAGAAGAAGAACTGCGATTATGACAATTTGATATAGGTACATTACGTACCGGATTAGATTAGACACGAACTTAAGAACCGGGGAACCTTGCTTTATGAACATTAAGAAAATATTGTATTTCAGGGTTCCATGTCATCGTGTGAGGACACTGCGTCTCAGGAGGCTAATCGGCTAGGCAAGATACATCGAATTGTAATAAACTTTGATTTGTAGTTTTATGAAACGGGGCCCAGCCAGCCATTTCTGGCATGTTTACATCGGAAGTTTCCGTGTTAATCACTCGGAGATTAACATTTTCCTATGGTCTCATCGTGGCGCCCACGCGGTCAACGAGTGACTCAGGCGCGCGCCGCGTGATCTCATCTTTTACTCTATATTTGGGGGAAGGACCGCTATAAAGCCTTGCTTTATCAACCTGCGTTTGGAGTTCGTTCTGATAAATTTAACAAGGAAAATAATTAGTTGATAATTTTAAAACGCGATATCGAAATAACGCAAAACCACAAATAGTCTACACCACAGCCTTTATATCCGTGCAGTCTAGTCTAAGTCTGAGTGCCATGCGATTCCTACTGGGGCCCGCCGAGCACTTGTACACATGGTCTCAATCTGGGTGTATTTATATGTGACGTCCTTGCCTGGTTATCATAGCACAGGGTATCTTAGTTTGGGATTGTGTTGTGTGGAAGTTATTATTATTATTATTACGTCACGGCCGTGTATGCAACTTAGAAGTTCTATGGACTGTAAAGTCGACAGGACATCAATATTTACACCTGTGCACTGTACTCTCTTACATTACGGGTGACTTTGGAATTACTGTACTGTATTATGAGCTGCTCGAACAAACTTCACGGAAACCCATAGTTCCTACAGAAATCTGCAGTCTGTTCTCATTGAATCCAGCCCATAAATCCGCGAATCGATAGACCTCCCACACATGTAAACAAACAGCCCGGCAAAAAGAATGAGCAACCCGACAAATAGAATCCATTTTTCCTGCGATCCAATTTACAGTGCGGCTTCGTCTAGCTAAGACAGAGGGCTTAAATTATTTACTTCGCGTCGCGAGTCAGTGATTCGACCGCTGTAAAAGTAAATCAGTAGGTGAACTAGCTAAAGACTTACGGTCTTATAAATAAAAAAAAAAATCACGAAAACAGCCCTCAGTGAGACTTATGTCGGTCTTAAGACAGATCTTAACTAAATTTTGATTTATAAGGTCAAAACTCCTCATTAGTCAAGCTTTAAGCCCTCCGCAACTAAAGTCTTGTTAAACGTATGTGTTAATGTACCTACCTTTGGCAGTGTATTTAATCTGTTGTATGCACTGTGCACCACATTGAGTGAATGAATGGCAAACACAAAAAGCTATTTCTCAGTGTTGCCAGATGAGGCAATTATGGTGGCTAAAAATGGCAATTGCACACTTTTCTTCGACTTAGGAGGAGCATTTCCGATATTTTCCATCTTGTTTTAAGTTCCTTCGATTCAACTTAAAAAAAAACCTCACAATACTTCGTCAATTCTTATTTACATATTCACAACAACGAAACGTTTCTGACACAACCACAGACTACATAAGAATGAATGAAATGTGCAATAGGACATTAAAAAAATAACAGCTTTTTAGCTCGAACTTTTGTAAATTATAAAAAGTTAAAACGCCCACTGAAGTTAAATAGTGTCTTACTTAAAGAGACTCTGAGAGAGGCATTACTTCATTTTTTCTAAATAAATAAGTTACCATTATACATGGGGCAGGTGCAAGCGTAAACATAAATAAAAAAATCCTTTTTTCGCAGAAGTAGCTGTTGTACTAGTAACTCCCTTGCTCATGATGACAATTTACTAGGTTCATTTTACTTCAATCCGACGGAACATGGAACAGTATACGCGGCTCTGTTCACACGTATTTGCCAAAACCGTATTCATATTAAATTTTCGACGGAACTGCCATCCTTGGCAGTCTGGGGCTTTGATTCTCGGTCGATCGATAAAGTTGCAAGAAACATCCGCGTTACAATTTTATTTGGACTTTCTGAATGTCGGAGAGATCCACATAGCTAGAATTACATTTTGACGTAATTTCATCATCATCATCAGCCATTTGACGCCCACTGCAGGACATAGGCCTCCATCGTGGTTTTTAACCATGAAGGAGACGTAACCACGACGTAATTATATATGAGGAAAAATTATAGTTGTCGAGATTTTTAAGATTATGAATCTTTTATTATGACAATTCGAGGTGCATTGCTTAGCCGAGTCTACTTGTTAATCTGTGAATTAATCAACTTTACAATGTACATCGAATTGTAATAATGAGCCATGAATAGTAGTTCTATGAAACAGGCCGCTGGCATCGACCGTTCAATTTAATTTGTACATTTCTGAACATCGGATAATATAATAGGTTGCATTATGTTATCCGTCCCAATGTAGGGCACAGGCCTTCTCTCAGAGAAAGAGTATGGGAGTAATCACAACGCATGCCCACCGCGGAATGCCAATTTCAAGAGCTACGGTATGTGAACACCTCAGACACTCAGGTTTCCACACGATGTTTTCATTTACAGTTAGCGAGTGGTATTGCTACTATAACTTCACATATGTACGTAACTGGGAAAACAGTTCGAATCCCAGCATGTATCAAGTCATTGTACATGCCGGGATTCGAACCCAAGACCTCACGAATGTGAAGCCGGTGTTCTATCGCTCCGCTACTACTGCTCGTATTGGTGGTAGCCAATATCGGATAAACTGCAACAAAAATGAACGCTTTAAAACTACGCTGGTAAAAAACATTTCATCCCTAATTTAGGTACTTATTTGGGAGTAATATAAAAAAAACTTTTTTTTATTTTATTCTACCGATTCGTCAGCGTGATTCATATGTAAGTAAGCCAAATTTCGGTTTTTTAGTACTAATCGTCTTTGGGCTAAGTCGTAGGTAGACAGACAGACAAACGGACGGACATGGCATGGAAACCTAAAAAAGAAAAACCGGCCAAGTGCGAGTCGGACTCGCGCACGAAGGGTGCCATACCATTATCTATACAACATTAGACAAAGATCGAGACAAGATAGATTAGGTAGGTACTACATTAAGAACAGCGCCATCTATAGAAACCAACAATAAGCGTTTAACATTGACATTTAACGACATGACATCGACGCTGTGAAGGTTAAATAGATGGCCGCTAGATGGCGCCAGCGCTGTCTTTAGACAACGTTTGTTGTATGGGAGCCCCCCTGAAATATTTATTTTATTCTGTTTTTAGCATTTGTTGTTATAGCGGCAATCAGACAGACAGATAGACAAACGGACAGTGGAGTCTCAGTAATAGGCTCCCTTACCCCTTTGGGTACGGAACCTTGAAAAGAAACCAAAAACAATCAAGTGCAGTGATAAGATGGATACACGCATTAGCTTTAAGCGGCTAGTGTAGTTAGCAATTAATCAAACAATAATAATAATATTTATTTTGCCACAACCAATGTTAAGAATACCGCTGTGAACAGTCACGTCCTACTCCGAGGCACACGATAACCTAAGACCCCACCGCGGAGCACACCGCCCTGAATCAAAGCCTCAGTATCGAGAGTGTCGCCGATATACTCGATACTTTATTCGCATCTATTCGAGTGCCGGTGCGCGCCCCACACGGAAGCGTGTCAAATAAATATAGGTTGAAATATAGCCGGCTGCCAGCTCTATAAACGTGCCAGCATGAATTTTTGTTTACTTAGCGCCGTGTTCGTCTTTTGTTTTTCGGGATGGACCTCCGCCGTGCTGTATAGACGTGACTCGGACAATGTTTTGAAGCCTGGTTTGTGTGTTTTTTTTTTGTGTTGGGTGCCAGTGTTTTTATTTTTTATGCCAGACCAGTATTTGTGTCTATCATAATTTTTGGCAGAATACAAAAAGTCTAGTCGAAAGACTTGTTTTGGGAATTCTTGGGAAGACTGATGCTCAAGTATTTATTTACTGAAACTCTAAATTCAGAAACCGGGAACAATAAGTACAGAACACAACTTAAATTTATTTCGAGTAATTTTGACGTTGTCACCAAATAAATGTTGTCTGTATCGACGGGTAGACCCCATTTTCCTTGGATTTTGCACCCTGTATTATAAATTGAATACTCGTCGCTACGGACTCAGATAAAACCACGAATAATTAAATATTTCGAAAAGATCCACTATATTGGACGCTCCACATAAAATGTGAAAAATTATGATCTACCACAACTCATTACTTAATAAATACAATACACCCGTTTTGTTAACAAAAGCTCTACATTTCAGTGCAAACCTCTTTACCCACTAGCCCACACGACCCCTGGCGCTCGTAATGTCACGAACTATCGACATTCAGACAACAAGTACATTCGAGTGCCCTACACCCCGAGCGGCCGTGGCATTATCACCACTCGGTATTCAGCCAGATTCCAATAATAGTGCCTCACGTACCAGGTGTCTCGTTTGAACACAACGTACTCGTACGTATAATCTGTGCTAGATGTACTTTCAAATCCTACCTTGAAGAAGTCTGGGGCATTACTAGTAGAACAGGTAATTTAAGAAAAGGCCCTGCTTGAAAAAGGGAGCTGATTGCACACTGATGTATAATGTGCTATGTGCAATCATATTTGTGGGGATAGTTAAAAAGTATTTTGAGTCTTTGTTTTATGACCTTTATAATTCACTTAAGTTTGTTTTAGAAAAAGAAATGAATATGGCTGGACCGATTTTGACAAATGGGATATTAAAAGACAAGTGAAAGATACTAAAAAAACCGGCCAAGTGCGAGTCGGACTCACGCACGAAGCGTTCCGTACCATTATCTATACAACATTTGAATATTTCAAGCGTCTACCTGTTGCCCTTATTAATATCGAGCAAAAAAACGGCAAACAATCACGTTTGCTGTATGGGAGCCCCCTCAAATATTTATTTTATTCTGTTTTTAGTATTTGTTGTTATAGCGGTACTAACAGAAATACATCATCTGTGAAAATTTCAACTGTCTGACTATCACAGTTCATGAGATACAGCCTGGTGACAGATAGACGGACGGACGGACGGACAGCCGATTCTTAGTAATAGGGTCCCTTACCCTTTGGGTACGGAACCCTAAAAATATATGAGAATAAAATACCGACATCAGCTGTCGCATTATTAATTTTTCTTCATCTTCTTCTGGTTTTTCTTCATCTCTCTCTTCCGACTAGCGAAGGTTGCTAGTGAGCTCCGCATATTTGTCTCTGTCTCTCGCAAGGCGGAAGAGCTCGGTGGCACTTGCGATTCCAGGCTCGTAGGTTTGCCACTCAGAATTTATTTTTCTCACCTACGCGACTCTTGCTTGCGATTTTTCCCATCATTATGGGTTGTAGGAAACCATTTCCCCACATTGTCAATTAAAACCCACCAAACTCAGCCAGTTGATGATGTCAGATGACCTCTACGAAGTGGTAGGAAAACGCTGAATGCAAGCCGCTTCCAACTGGTCTTTTTGGAAATCCATGGAGGAGGCCTATGTCCAGCAGTGGACTTCTTGTGGCTGAATGATGATGATGATGAAACTCAGCCACATGAAATTCAACGAGAATTCTCGCCTGCTTAGGTTTTAAATTCAATTAACTCGTTTGAAACTTTATAGCAGTCGGGTTTTTTGTTTTATAATTAGTGTTTTTATCTGCTACTTACAAACTTCCCCATTGCTACTTAACTTTTTGTTAACAAGGTTATTGCGTATTAATATTGAGCTTTGGTGAAAGTTTATTGATTTTGCTAAACGATAAGTGGACACCGAAAGGACACGCCGCCCGGCATGATCTAATTTGAATTCAATAACACTGTCTCACTTTTAAATGTTCGAAACATGAAGCAGGTACAGTAGACCTGTTTGTTCGATACTAGTACTTATGTCGCGTGCGATAAAGGCCATGGGGCAAAAGCCGACGGGATTGAGGTCATGTTTATTATTTAATTTAGCGTCCACCTTTATAAGGTAAACGCATAAGAGAATTTCAATTACGTAGACATAAGAGTAGGTATTTACTTGTGGTATTTACGTAGTACTCGTAGAATCATTGTCATTGAGATAATAGCAATCCTATTTAACTATCCGGGACATGCACTACCCGTATGCCATCTTTTATTAATACTTGAAAGAAAAGAAAGAAAGACAAATGGTAACAAATTAACTCACCACAAGAAAAAAGACATCTCATTAATTGTTACAAATAAAGAAAAGAAAAAACTCACAGAAATACAAAATATAAAAGGAAAAAGTCAGAGCATCTTGTGGTATGTCAAAGTTGCTACGAAATGGCATCTGACTCGGCATATTACGCTAACAGCTCTATCGATTTACATGATATTTTGGGACAAAGATGCATTTATACCCTGTGCCTCGATTTGGTCATACTTTCTGGTACAATGACAATTGTCGGAAAGCCGTGGCAGCGCGGTCGGTAAACCGGTGGTAGTGTAGAACGCATGCCATTCAGGACGTCGTGAGTTCGAACCCCGGCGACTGTACCGATGACTTGGTTTTCTAAGTTACGTACATTTTTGAATTTGTAGTACTTGTAGTAAAACACTCACTAACGGTAAAGGAAACCTGAGTATCTGAGGTGTTCACATACCACAGCGCTTCAAATCGCTAATCCGCGCTGGGCCCACGCGGTGATTGAGCCCGTACTCCCTCTCTGAGAGTAGGCCTTACCCTAAAGTCGGACGTACATAGGCTGCAGCGTCAACATAACCGAGACCCTGGCTAGTACCATAGAAACTTTTTATTCAAATCCCACGCGAACGAAATCTCCTCCTTACCTAGTTTACAATAACTGTGATAAGATTACTTAACCCACTCAACTCCTGACCTATATTTCAGTCTCGGTACTGAGGGCCCATTCTATATTCTCCCACTTTGTGACTGCACGTAAGTGGCTGCCGAGTAGTGGCCGAAGTGGCCTTGTATGGCGCGCCACGGTCACCTCTCAAGTGCCCGGAATAAGGTGCGGCGGTTGCATAAGAGTAGCATTTGACCGGTGCAGTGCACTAAGATAAATCACCCTTTTACGGCGCGACCTCGGTTCTAGCGTGCATTTATAGTGGTGACAGTGAAGAGAGAATGAATTTCACTTGAGCGTACGATACAGTTTGGCTTCAGCGTAGGATTGTAAATGTTCGCCCTGGATTCACTGTGTTAAGGTCAGATGGGTCCGTCCCTATATTACGCGCGCCATTTCCTGAACGATTCCAGTAGTGTAACTGTCAAATTCCATATAAATTGCTATTGCAAACGTTAGGATTCCGACAGGTGGTGGTTGGTGCGCCGATTAGGCTCCTGATCAGGGTTCGCTGTGATTCATGGATCTTAAGACGACTCTACCCTTTTACACCTCTCTTATTATTGACAAATGTGTCTGAGCAGGTACTATATAAAAAAAGACAAGTCCGAGTCGAACTCGCCCACTGAGGGTTCCGTATAAATTTGTAGTCTCGAAGTTTTTCCGAGCTTTTTCTGAACTTAGAATTCAATGAAAAAACGAAATCTAATATGTTTTTTTACTATAAGAGTAACTTGACTTTTCGCATTTTTCGGGATCTTATTATTAAATTTTTCTAGAGTTATTTTATGTCATCTATGGTATAAAAGCAATGCCACCGCAATCTAAGTTTGACGCAAGTTCCCCATTATTTATAGGTTGAAAGTGTATCGGTATTAACATTTTAAATAATTAATTACAGAACCTACCCTACGTTTTTTACGAATTTGTTTGTATATTGTGGTCTTTGAGTGGACGAGAATCGAGAATACAATACAATACAATACAATACAAATAAACTTTATTTCTCCATCCACAAACAAGGTACAAAAGAGGTGGTACAATATGGCCCAATTTGAAGTAATTTGTGGAAAGACTGGTTCCTAAACTAGATCAGAGATCTGTATCTTAGGATGCCAGGCCTCCCAAAAACTAGGACAGCAAAGTATGAAACATACTGTAGACACTAAGTTAGCCCAAGTCAAAAAATCGACGGAGAATAGTCCATGCAAAAGCGGGTTGTCGAAAGCTGCGTCTATTTCTTTATTTTGACCTTTTATAATAGATAACATGCACAACATTACTTTTATGGTGAGTAATAAGTTTTTTATGTGTTATTTTTTTGTTTTCATATTTCAATCTAGAGCCTAGGGCTAGAACTTAAAGCGTAAAAGCATGATACCCTACTATATATTTAATATAATATTATAAATGTGAAAGTTTGTGAAGATGTTTGTATGTTTGTTACTCAATGACGCAATAACGGCTGAACGGATTTAGATGAAATTTGTATGAAGATACGTTTCATCCCGAAAAATACTCATTCCATGCGGGCAAAGTGGCGGGCAAAAGCTAGTATTTATACATTTTAAAAATCAGTCACATATTAATTTATTTATTTTACTCATTTAATATTTTAGTATATTTTTTGGAAATTATGTTTAGATACGATGAAAAAAAAAGGGGAAAAAACCGGCCAAGTGCGTGGCGCGCAATGTAGAGTTCCGTAGAAAAAAGATTTTTTTATCTGCTTTATACTAGAACTAATAACTTCATCGAAGTCATTTTCAATGGATTTTGTACGAAATTTTACTTTTATAACTTGATTGCCTATTACTCATTAACTAGTAAAGCCTACTTAGCCGTGATGCATTTCCTTTTAAGTTAATTATATGCGCTACTATCCTGAATTTTTTCACGTTTCTAACATCGACCGTTTAACTAGGAGAGGGAGTGGGACGCCCTGCTCGGAAAAAAATTGCGCTTTAAAGTTTAATATTTCGCAAATGGAACCCTAAATAAAAAAATGGTCTACCTACATCTACAATATTTTTCAACGACCAATCCAACGATGCCCCACATGATGGGGTAGACGAGAAAAAAAATCATCCCCACTTTTCATGCTAAGGGAGGTACAGTAGAAAAAAAACACAGTTTTGTTAGTAGGTACTATACTAGGTATGTCACTGGAGTTAAGGATAGTAAGTATTTGATTAAAATTTAAAATGTAACTAAACAAACCCTTAACGGTTAGCGCCAACTAATCATAATGTCAAACTTTCTCCTGGTTACCACCGCACAGATTTACGTCTCGTGAGGTAACCAACGCAAACCATGCTTGTAATGTTTTTCTTTTTAATAAAACATTTCATAGTTTTTGTATTATATGTATGCAAAAATTGGCCATTTTTAGCGGAGAACGATTAAACTCCTATGTTATTGAATCTAGGTTCTTGGCTGTAGATTTTAAAAACAGCTATCACAGTTTTTGTGATTTATGATGTTCAGTTTCTGCAAAAGGAAAGATAGATAGAGAACGCTTTATTGTACATAAAAAGGAAATTACAGAGATATTTTTTAACTACAAAAAAGGTTTTTTTTTCCTATCGGTGGAGCTAGTTAACACCAGGTCACCCCTTAAGCCTATATTAGCCGTTCGTGGAATCCTTGTTCAACTGATGGAATCTCAAAATATTAAAACCCGTGCTAACTTACTATCTACCGACTACCTGAAAAGACCCGTTCTTTATAGCCTCGACGTCACAGCTGAAGGCAGCAAATATCACCGTCCCAAGAAGTTATTACCTTCCAAACGTCACTAGACAAAAAACTCCCGCATTCGCGGAGCCGAAAATCACTTACGAACATTTTAGGCAATCTGTGATATTTTTTTCTTTCTTTGACTTGGTCTGTCACTTGGACTAAGCAAATTCGTCCCACGTTCTCCTACATACTATTAGAGTTAACCTTTCAGTGATAGAACACTGACAGCTTAGGTTTATAAGGTGTTGTAGGCACCCCAAACGTTTCAGTGTATATTGAAACTCTTTTATTGCACAATAAAAAAAACATTTGTACATAGGCGAGCTCAGAATTAACATATGTATAGATAGATACTCGTAATTACGGAAAATTTTCATGCGTATTTTTTACCATAAATGTGAACTTAAGTATAATAGCTAGATGTATAGTCAGGCACTTAGTAAAATAACGTCCGGCCCGAGGCTCTTATTTTTATTCGTTCGTGATATTGACAATAGTCGTTGATCCGCGTAATGGAGACAAGTTTACGGCGGACATTTAGGAGCAAAAATATTTTCATTCACTTGGAGGCACCGAGGCGTTTGAGGTTCGAGGTGGCTGGGTGCCATACATTACTGTATGGTACCCGCCTGCCTTTGACTCTATATACTTCACATGTTCTCTTTAGGATTGTTTTGTTTTATCTGTGTTTTGTTGACGTTCGTGTCTTTTGTTTGTGTACCTTTTGTTTACTTTGTGTTTCTGTGACAATTTAAATAAATATCCTCTTTCTTTCTTTCTTTTCTTTCTTTCTTTCATGTCTTCGGACTTTCCCATACTCCACTATGGTCGACTTCGTTCAAACAGGAGTTGTCCGTGGGGCAAGTTTTCTATGGGACCAGTTACTAACCGAGCCCATTCTTTCTGTTACAGATTTATTACCTGTCTCGTCCACAGTACTTCCCCTGCCCTACTACTCTATCTACGGGTACGAGAAGAAATTGCTCAGAGGCCGGGACAAAAAACTGCCACAGGGGAGGGTAACTTTAGTCACTAGTACGTCCAGGGGATGATAATAAAAAGTATGTAAGAGCTGCTTCCGTTATTTTCCCGCTACTAAAGGTAGACTTCCGTGCATCGCGGCCGATCGCAGCCGCGCGCGACTGATCGCACGTGCGGCTGATGCGGCAAACTACCTAAAGATATAAAAAAATCAGATTCACTTCCAAAATTTAAGTTCCGATTAAGATGCCACATCAAAGATAATCATAAAATTTAGAATTTAAGCGTTTGTTACAATCTAATAAGTGAAATTGGTATGAGGTGTTTCATGTTCACGTTTATATAGTTACAAATCTAAATAAATAAATAAATAAATAAATAAATAAATAAATAAATTAGATTATAGTCCTGGTTTTCTCATTTTACGTGAATGAAATGTAATTCGTTTTTATGGGAAATAAATACTCAAAACCAAAAACCAATAGTCATTGTATGAAAATGTATGGCGCTGTTTCCAAAGCCTGCGACGGACGCGTGCGGCAGACGAGAAAAACGGCGCCATACATTTTCATACAATAACTATTGTCGCATCAGCCGCGCGCGTCAATCGCACGCGATCTATCGCGCGCGGCTGCGATCGGCCACGATGAACGGAAATCTACCTTAAATAAGAAGGTATTCGTTTTCTATTGTTATAATAATAGAATTTCTAATATTTTTACCTTAGTCCTAGAATTAAAATAATAAGCTATATTCTCAATGGAATAAAATGTTTCTCGTTGTATTTTATCTTTTACTACATATTTCGCTGCTGGTTTAAATTACCCATTAAGCTAAGTGGAATATTTTATTGTTGAAAATACGCAGTCGACAGCATGTCAACCAGTATATTATATTCTGTTCTAAAGTTTCCTGCAATGTAGAGAAGATTAAGTACTAATTCTATTATTTATAATTTTTTATTAAAATTGATGTCGACTGTATTTGAAGAGATCGTGTAGGGAATTAAGGCATAATATCTAAAATTAGCTCAACTCAATGGTTTCAGAAGTCAGAGGCGTGCTAAAATACTTCCTTCCCTTCCAATAATTGTATCCGCTGCTGATCGAGTACTAGCAATTTTTGCGACCAAATTCTAATGTAAGGTTTTTATGGTCTAGTTAACACAATGAACAACTTTGAAGACATTTTGGAAGAATGCATTGTAGTTAACATGTATGTATATGTACTTATTGATTTGTAAAACGATTGAGGGTTAATTCTACTACAGTGCTAAGCAACTGTTGCTCAACAAACTTTTCCTAGGCAATTTGCGAAAAAATAAAAACATTTTCGCTTATTTTTTTTTTTCAAAGTGCAAATATGCATATATCCATGTTTCTATACCACAACAATTGCAAACTTCACGCAAGCGAAACTGCGGCGATTGGTTGGTAGTTTTGAAATTAAACTTTTGCTTGTTTTTCTGAACACAGAATGTATTTGCACGACTGTTTTTTTGTGCCTTTTTCCCCTCGCACATAAGTTTGTTGCAATTACGTATGTAATATTCAATTAATATAAAGGTTTTTAATTTTCTTTCACTACAACATGCTCTGAGACTGCAACAGTCATATCGAAATCCTCTTATTGCTTTTGTACACAGAACTCGCTTTTAGTGTAGATGAAGCTAAATATTCGCAACGTCCGTTAAAACGTTTATGCATCCAGAAGTAGCATTAATGAACAGTGGGGAACTTGCTAACACAAATGTATGTTCCAAGACAAATTGTTGCGGTTAAGATTGTCTTCTACGACTAATACTTTTCATAATCTAATTTTATAAGTAATTCTAGTCACGTGTTGTTAAAAACCCTCCATACGAATTGGACGTAAGCTGTGATGTCAACTAAGCGACTGCTGCCATATAATTTATGAACCATTTATCAATGCACTTGTGTGCTTGATGCGAGCCCTCGTCTTTTCCCTATTCGCAAAAGGTGCCTGAGAACACAAGACCCCTGTAAAATTGATGCGTTTCATATGTGGTGTTGGAGAAGGCTTTTGAGAATGCCTTGAACAGCAAGAAGAACCAAAGAGTCTGTCATCTTAGAACTCTTCAACAAAAACGTCTATCTACGTTTAGCGAAAATACCATTGGTTTTTTCGGACACATCAAATGCGTTTTCTCAGGCATAGTTTAGAAAGGATGATCACCAGCCAGGTGGATAGGAAACGTTCCAGAGGCAGGGAACCGATAAGATGGTCGGATGCTGCACATACTAGGCGGTACACCTAGCGGAAAATAGTATTCCGTGGAAACGAGCGACCCAAGATCGGTATAAGAGCAACCTCTTTGGAATAAAAAAATATCACTCCAAATTAAATATCAGGCAAGTTCCCCATTGAAACAGCCTTCACTTTGGTCGATTAATACGAGTGCTGGGTTCGTGACAGTCGCGTTTTAGTAGGCATTCAACATAAATATCAGGTAACGTCGAAAATGTGAAATCTGTTTTAAGTTTTAAAAGAAGTATAATTTTATTGGAATTCGTGATAATAATACAACAATAATTTTTATTGCAGTTATGTTGAGTAAAGCATAGGTTTACTACATAACATATTATTCAAATAATACAGCCCTGCATTATATACTAGACTTCATTTAAAAGCTGTTTTTCGTCCTTAGCCTTTGAATCTTTTAGGATTAGGGGATCTATATAAATACGATTCCTTAAGACATTGAAGAAGAAGAAGAAGAAAAAAAGAAGCAAGACATTTATTATAGAAACAAGATACATCACAAGAACAAAATAAGAAGATAAACTTTAAATAGTCTGTGCCAAAAGGAAAGACCTAACCACAGATTATTTAAACTGCCTCTGAGGAGTGTTTTAGAGGAACTATTTTTATAAACAACACCTTTTATTTGTAAATTTAAAAGATCGGGGCCTTAGACATAACTATAAAGAGACTAATCCAAACAAAAGGTTCGGTCTATCTCTTAGTCCGGTACAGTCAATCGCATGTTAAACTTTAAACTCGTTTCTACTCAGTTGTATGTTCAGGAGACTTTGGAATAAATATGCTAATAAATATGTTGATTAGCTTTTCACTGTACACTCAGATACACGACGAGATAACACATTTAGATAAATCGGACTTTATGTCGCTCACATTAAGAACTGTTTTGGAGTGGTTAAAGGTTATAATAATAACTTCCACACAACCCAATCATTATCCTGCTCCCAAACTAGGATACTCTGTACAATGGTAACCAGGCAAGGACATCACAAACATGGAAATATACCCATACTGAGGCATTTGTACAAATGTACGGCGGGTTAGTGGATTCCTCCGGCGTGTTAATCAGACGTGATACCGCTAGACCATCGAGGCAGTGTTTATTAAGAACTTACGCACGATTATGGAAAAAAAGGCGCTCAGAGAAAAGGTCAGCCTTTACTGTACAGAGCAGATCGAGTCCTTAACCGACTTAGTTATATCAAAATAATCAAAATTGAGAACTTCACACAAAAAAGTGCGGTGAAAAAATAAGAACTGACTTCAAAACACTAAGGGACTAAAAACGCAGAAAAAATTTAAACAGAAAATTAACCATTTAAATTATTTCTATGATTTTAGTGCCGTTGAAGTTCGACGCGCCGATTTCAAGTTTGTGTTAAAAAAATACGTACATAGACGAAGTTACGTTCCGGGCGGCTCTGTAATGATAATGTAAGGGTCGATGTGCTGCCAACTGTACATGGCGGCTAAGTTCGGTTATACCAGCCATCAGTATGGAATATAAAAATAATGTACTTGAGGGATTTAGCTAAGCCAATGATGGATCGAGGGACATGTCGCTGAGACGGGGCGGGGGGCCGCGCGGGCCGCAGGGGGAGTCCATTAGACGGTTAAGGTATTCTGTGAAGTAGATATGGAGGTTCAGGTTGTTTTTTGGAGGAATTGCGGGCTCAATTTTAATTCCTTCGCGTCTGGCTAAAATGTCGTCTAAGCAGAGGCCTAATTATGCGCACCAAATCCTGTCAGAATCCTGATGTTTGCAATAGAAATTAGTATGAAATTTAACAGCTAGACGATAGGAAACGTTCATGATTTGATTTTGAAAAGTTTATACAATTTTAAAGTTTTGAGCAACTTTGTTGATTCCCCCGCATACATCATCATCATCATCAGCCATTTGACGCCCACTGCAGGGCATAGGCCGCCCTCATGGTTTTCCGAACCATGAAGGGTTTTGCCATAATCACCACGCTTGGCAGGCGGGTTGGCGAACGCAGTATGCGGTTGGAATCTCAGGAAGACGCTGCTGCCCGTCTCCTGGTAATGTTTTTCCTTAGTCGCCATCCACGGGAAGAAATGGAGTGACGCTATTCTTAATCCGGCGCCACAGGGAATCCCCCACATTACTCTATGCAATTAATTTTCGTATACCCCGCAAGCAACAGAGAAGCTGTTGCCGAAAATATTTGTTCTTGATCCCTCAATGTAGAAAGCGAGATCTCGTTACGCGAGGAATAGTTTTTTGGGACGATCCTGTGAATTATATAATTCTAAATATAAAAAAACTCCATAAACTCTATCCATCTTTCTTGTCTAAATTGAATAACAAAAACAATTGAAAGTCGATATTCAAATGTTTCACATTTTTTTAAAAAAGAACATTATAGAAACCATTTGAAAAAAGTTTCATTCGAAAACCTCAAACCATGAAGATTCTATGTCAATTCAAAGAACCTATTGCAATAAAACGGCAATTTCATACTTTAACCCCTATTATTAAATTAATACCGGATAAACTTACTTGCTTCTTGTGGCGCCGGCTTAAGGACAGTGGAGTGATCCATTTCCTTCCGTGGATGTCGTAGAAGGCGACTAAGGAAATTAATTACCAGGGGACGGGTAGCAGCGTCTTCCTCACATTCCAACCACATACTGCCAAGCGTGCCGATTATGGCAAAACCCTTCATGGTTATGAAAACCACGAAGGAGGCCTATGTCCTGCAGTGGGCGTCAAACGGCTGGTGATGATGATGATGAAACTTACTTGATTTTAGTCGGAAGAGTCCGGGATAAAAAATAGCCTATATGCTAATCCAGACTATAATCTATCTCTGTGCAAACTTTCATCCGGATCCGTTCAGCCGTTTTTGCGTGAAAGAGTAACAAACATTCATCTATATATACAAACTTTCGCGTTTATAATATTAGTAAGGATAAAGTGTTCTCTATCTCTATCTATCTATCTATTCGTATTTTATTATGAGAATTCGATGTACATGGTGGGGCCAATTAATACAATTAGCCTTCCTATTTGTTAATCTGTGAATTAATCAGCTACGCAATGCACATCGAATTGTCACAGTAAACCATGATTAGTTCTTTAAAATAGGGACAGCAAATATACCAAATATGGTCGGCAAAGGATTCCATTTTAGTCAGCGTAATTTATTTTAACATACTGTACTGAATTCATGCCACGATTTATTTATTTTATACCACACTAGATTGTTACTTTGAATGACAGGAAATGAAAAAGTGTGAATTAGAGAATGTTGTTGACTGAAAGAGGACAAAGTGAGTCAAAGTTAGAAACGAATGTTGTTGGTTTGGACATATTGCGGGTACGAAATAAGAAAGATTGACAAAAAGAATACGTATATCGAGTGAATGTGGGTGAATGGGACGGTAAGAGTTGGCTCAGGCGGACATAAATAAAAAATAAATAAATCGGACTTTATTCATCACTCAATTTTAAATACAGAAGTTTTATATAAATGCATACACATGTAAGTATACTGCGAAATAGGGGAGGTATTAGCTAAGGTTAAGCTATTAAGTGAGTTATAACGAGAGTTGTATTGCTACTATAACTTCACTATTGCACGTAACATAGAAAATAAAGTCTGTGAGATGTGAGACCACCACTGACTCTATGTGAGTATGTATGAACTAAATTGTTTTGGACTTTCTACGCTTTTTATGCATCGAAAGCTATCGCAGACACAAAAGCCCGTCGTCGACCGTCTACTCTCATGATTCTGTCCTGCCTTGGGCAGCGGCAGGTAAATCCAGAAAATTCTGCAATATACAAAGTTACGGCGCCGGAGGTAAAATAGCCTGGAACAAAAGTAATTTATTCTAAAACGCGTACCGGGGGAGATGCATGAAAAACGTCGCTGAGGCGCGAAGCGGCGTAAGTTATTTTACACCCCATCAGGCTGGGGCCATTCAGCTAACGAGACGAAAGCCAAATGCGATGTGAATTAATTATTACTGTAGTGAAACCAGTGAAAATACTTAGGATGCTCACCGTCATTTTCTCGTATACTAACAATCTGTTAGTGGTTTTTATACGACATATCGCCTGTGATCTTGTAAAATATCCTATATCTTGACAACTTTACAGGACGGACTAAAATATATTTTCAATTCTATAGTCAAAGATGATAGGAGGAGTTGAATGAAGTCAATTTGCGTGCGAATTTTCAAACATCGTTATAAATAAAATAAAACAGTCATACACAGTCGATACGCCGATCAAAAAAGGGATGCGTTAGCGAAGGGCAAAATAAAACATACCAGGAAACGTCGAGCGTTTGTATAAAGCAACTACTGATTGTAATAACATGAACAGCGAAAACGGTTTGTCAGGATCATGGCAAGAAGCAAACCCTGGTTTCTGTCTATCCCTCCGGCATACAGTGGTGAGTTTCTCTAAGTGTCATCATCATCATCAGCCATTTGATGCCCACTGCAGGACATAGGCCTCCTTCGTGGTTTTCAATGAGGGGTTTTGCCATAATCGCCACGTTTGGCAGGCGGGTTGGCGATCGCCGTATGCGGTTGGAATCTCAGGAAGATGCTGCTGCCCGTCTCCTGGTAGTGTATTTCCTTAGTCGCCTTCTACGACATCCACGGAAGGAAATGAAGTGACGCTATTCTTAATCCGGCGCCACACGGAACGTGTCCTCTCTAAGTGTGTATTCATGAAAAAGGCGAATTGTTAGTACAGTCGTCGACAGCACACGTATCTTTACACATATACACTCACTCATTTACGTTACGTTGCAAGTGAGATATAAGGGTTGACGTGCTGGCGTACCAATTTTGATAAATTCCTTGTTTACCTTGCACTAAAACAAACACGACCATATTTTGCAAATCAGTCCGCATCTTTTCGGCCTCAGCGATGTTGTCAACCCAGCATGCTGGTGATGGATGAGACGATGTTTATTTTAGGCTGCTGAATATTTTTAAGGTGTTAACTCAAATTAAACACTAAGTAATCGATGTATTCTTTAATTAGCATTCAAAGTAAGCGAAGTCTATGTTTACTTTTTAGATAGAAAAGTTGTAAGTCAAAGACGTTGCCCATATTAATTTAAACGATGCGGTATTATAATAAACGTTTTGTAATGAGAAACACTTTTCAATCAAGAATATTTATTCAATCCCAATAGAGGCATCTTATCGGTGGCTTTGAAAGAAAATGGAAAAGCGCTCCATCATTCCCCTCGAAGGGAGAACTTAAAACAACGTTGCTCTAACGAAATGAAGTGGTCTACAAGTTTATCAGGGAGCCGATTGCCTCAGACACTCGGTAATCAATCAAAAATTTGGCCAAGTCATGAATAATTCGCGGCAACTTCGACTGACTTGGACTCGGAGTGCAAGCGCGAACAGTGGAGAAACTGTAAGAGCATCCACTACCTGGGAGTAGTTTTCTTCTCCTTCTTCTTGAAATTTCAAAAAATTGCCTGCTTTACTTCTTATTACTTAAATTTTTGAGACACTCCAACACTAAACTTTGTGCTTTGAAAATGCAAAGAAAAGTGGTTGTTAATGACAAACTCAAACATATCGGATGTTTCAAGAATTGTGCATTTTAGAAATAAACCTCCACAATCACGGTGAATACAAAAGATTGCACAATAGATTGAGAAATTTACATGACCATCAAAGACTTAGTGAAGAAAGATTATGAAGTGCCCCTACTGTGCCTGAGTCAACGTTTCTGGGGGGAAACAAGAGTGAATTTTGATAAATAGCCGCCTGATAGGAGATAGCGGCAAAGTTGAGTCTTAACATCAGCTTGTTTGTTGCGTACGAGCGTTCTACTGATGCAATACGAGCGGTGGTAGTGGATTTGAATGTATCAATGACTTTGTGCCCCAAGTTAAGTGAATTCGTGGTACCAACATCACTTGCTAACGTTGAAGAAATACCTAAAAGTATCTGTAGTACATACATACCTGTCCGTGTGGTACCGGATTAAGAACAGCGTCACTCCATTTCCTTCCGTGGATGTCGTAGAAGGCGACTAAGGAAATGAATTAACAGGAGACGGGCAGCAGCGCCTTCCTGAGATTCCAACCGCATACTGCGATCGCCAACCCGCCTGCCAAGCGTGGCGATTATGGCAAACGCCTTCATGGTTATGAAAACTACTAAGGAGGCCTGTGTCCTGCAGTGGGCGTGAAATGGCTGATGATGATACATACCTAAGCCCTATACATTCTATGAATGCGGGTATTTGAACGCTTGCTATTGAGCCGCTAGTGCGTTTTAGCCAATGGCGATCGGCACTGTAGAACTGGGCCCTTATTATGAAGCAGCGATATTTTCGGAAGGGTCGTCAACGTCGCGCTTGAGCACGACAATTCACTCGAATCTAGCGTCAAATACGGTTAATTTTTTGAATAGTTTCGAAATTTCCTGCCAAGAAAGGGATTTCGTGTTCAATGGATTCGAGTGAATTGTCGGGCTCAAGCGCGATGTTGACGACCCTTCCGAACATATTGCTGCTTCATAATAAGGGCCCTGTCATTATGAGGTTTAGGAGGGCTTGCGCGTTGTTTACCTTGCTTGAAGTTACAAGCCACGATTCAGATTAACCCAATAAAAATAACAAATCTAATAGGTTATCTAAGCGGTAATAAAGCAGCGGTAGATCGCCGGCCACGGAGGTCATAGGTTCGAATCCCTGCTTGTGCTTTGTTTTCTAACATAACGTAGGCAGCCTATACACGTCACATTATAGGGAACAGGCCTTCTGTCAAGGAGAGAGTATGGGCTTAATCACCACGCGTGCCCACCGGGGATTGGAGATTTCAAGCGCTGAGGTATGTGAATAACTCAGGTTTCCTCACGATGTTATCTTTCACAGTTAGCGAGTGGTATTGCTACTATAACTTCACAAATGTACATAACTTCGAAAACCTGGCATGGGTACCTATGAGATAGGTACATGCCCGGATTGGGAATCGAACCTGGGTCTCTCGCTTCCGAGTCCAGTGTTCTACGCACTAGACTACTACTGCTCACAATTGATAATGATAATTCGCTCGAAATTTCGCTTATGCGTGCACTTGCCCATTAACTCAGTTGGGAGAGCGCTGGCACGGTTAGCCAGAGGTCGCGGGTTCAAGTCCCGGCAAGGGTGGAATTTTTAGCCTCTAAATAGGTTTTTTAAAATTGTCCTCTGCACGGGATAGTGCAACAAAAAGAATATAGTTATGTGAGACTCACTAAGTACAGTGTTGGGATAGATGATCGTCTATATATATATGTGTCGTGCAGTGGGCGTCAAATGGCTGATGATTGATGATGATCGTCTATATATATCAGTTTTCCTAACCATGAGGAGTGAATGTCGTAGAAAGCGACTGAGGAAATACATTACCAGGAGACGGGCAGCGTTTTCCTGAGATTCCAGCCGCATACTGCGGTCGCCAACACGCCTGCCAAGCGTGGCGATTATGGCAATATATATCTACAAGTATTTGATTTTGATGACGGTTAGTTCAGAGCAAAAAAAACCGGCAATTATCTATACAACATTTTAATATTTCAAGCGTCTACCATTTGCCGTAATTAATATCGAGCAAAAAACGGCAAAAAATCACGTTTCTGGTATGGGAGCCCGTTTCATGAGATACAGCCCGGTGACAGACGGACGGAAGGACAGCGGAGTCCTAGTAATAGGGTACCCTTTGGGTACGGAACCCTAAAAACAATACTTAATAACTGTCCTTGTTGATATCCTCAACAAATACATCTCTCCATATTTATTTGTTTGCCTAGCTTTTGCTTAGCATATCACCCGGAGCCGCATTCCAACTGTGTACTAATATGAGCATCCGACCTTCTTTCCTGCGTCCGACCGAAGCAGAGGAAAGCCCATTCAACGGCCCTTGCAATAGAGTTGATTCCAGCGCACGCCAAAGAAGATAGTTAAGACGGATCGTGTGTCTAAGGTATTCTATGCTCGCTTCACCCTCTTCCTCGTGTTTGCATTCTTGCTACTTGGCAAACAAACGCTCTTACTTTGCGTCCCGCCACTTTGCGATATGTACCTACAGAAGTATTGTCTTCAGCGCCTTTGAGCCCCTAGACTAGGTTTCTAGTTGACTTCTTCTAAGTTTGTTTTGGCAGTGCCGCTTCGCCCGCTTGTAGACGCAATAAGTCTTTCTTAAGGTGTTTTCCGACAACTTTAATTGTTTTATACTGTTTTAATTCTTCTTCTTAGCGTGTCGATGGCAACAGTTACGGCCCAGAACTAGGTCCTTATTAGGTCCTCCTGAGTGCAGGTGTTAGAGAACCCGATGAAAGTTAATAAAAATATAATGAAATAATATTAAAATACAATATTGTACACATTAAAGTAGGTAGATAAGTTGTGATTTGTATAATTTGTCAAATTGCTTATTGATAGCTGCATAAGTTTTGTTGATAATATTTACTTATTTATTTAATTTATTTTATTTATTTTATTTTATTTATTTATTTTATTTACTTTATTTATTTTATTTATTTTATTTATTTTATTTATTTTATTTATTTTATTTAATTAAACTACTGACTAAAAAAATATATTAGGGGTTAAAGTATGAAATTGCCGTTTTATTGCAATAGGTTCTTTGAATTGACATAGAATCTTCATGGTTTGAGGTTTTCGAATGAAACTTTTTTCAAAAGGTGAATAACGATGAATTAAGAGAGATAGTGGAAGCCGACCCTAGTCAAACTACCCAGGAATTAGCGGCATGGTTTAACGTTACCTTACCCACAATATTGACTCACTTGCGTCAAATCAATAAAATAAAAAAATACGAAAAATGGGTGCCTCATGATTTGACTGATCTGCAGAAAGAAACGCGTGTTGAAACTTGTCTTGCCTTGTTGATATTCAATATTCGATATTCAAATGTTTCACATTTTTAAAAAAAAGAACATCATAGAAACCATTTGAGAAAAGTTTCATTCGAAAACCTCAAACCATGAAGATTCTATGTCAATTCAAAGAACCTACTGCAATAAAACGGCAATTTCATACTTTAACCCCTATTATTATTACAAAGCCGAGATAAACACAGACGGTCATTAAAAGTTTCCACAGATAACTCCAACGAACAGTGTCACATTGGTATAACTAAATCGGTTATTTTACAGACAATTAATGTTAAGGATTGAAAAACAATTTTGATAGGAGACATCTCACCGCAGTTATTCCATCATGGAGTCAGTCAATATCGACTTCACTCGCCGAAGAGTTAAATAGATTGCAAGTTCGCCATAGAAGGGAACTTACCGAACTTTTTGGGTTTTGGTGGCTAACGGAACCCTATTATTAAGCCTACGCTAACTTTCCGTCCGTCCATTTGTTTTACACATAAAAGACTGTATCTATTGAAACCTGACAGATACTCAGTGGAATAATTAAAAAAATACAAAACGTTAAAAATGAAGGGTTTCCCAAGAAACGTAATTTTTAGCTTTTCTGTTTTCGCCCTTCAAAAATGCCGTTAATATAGTGAAAACTCTATCTATAGTGTCACATTATTAAAGTATCCCGACCTGAATAAAGGAAAATATACATTTTAGTAAGAAATCTGGATTTAGGTATCCGCATGTCCGAATCGTACTTGGCCGTTTTTTATTTAAAATCGTTAAATTAAGTCACTGTTTAAAATATTTATAAATACTTGCGAGGTGGGATTATAATTGCCACTGTAGAATGTGCCAAACGGTCAGAATCAAAAAGGTTCAAATTGAGTTTATAAACATACTAGAAGTTCTTTGGTGGTGAAAATCGCGAACAGTCTTTAACAGGACAATACTGTCATGTCCTTGCTAAAAGGGTTAGCCTTTTCACGGAATACTTCAGCTTTTCATATAATGTGGAAGTATTATAATGGTCGGGAACTTTCTGGGATTGCTACGTAGAGTAGCGCGAAAGGGAAATTGTCATTGGTTTTTTTATAACACCAACAGTCTTATTTATAAAAAAAAACTTCCGTTAAACATTTCATAGGTGCAGTATATACCTAGTATATTTAATTACGAGTGCGGAAAGCCTGTCATTGCAAAGAGTTCTGACAAATGTCTAGTTGACAGTCGGAACAAGTTGCAATGACGGTTCCGCACGTGTACTGAACAACTATTTTTAATACAGTTGCGAAAAAATTAAGTAATTTAATAAAGTTTTTTTTTGGAAAATGGCCCCAACCGTAAAAGAATATGTATAAGCAGAGATTTTTTTTTCTTCACCCATTCTGGGTAGGCAAAAGGAACTAAGCCCATACAGCCAAGTCTTCAGTAGAATTATTTTATTGATATGAAATGAAAGTGAAATTTAATGGGATGAAAGGAAATGAAACCTAACCTAACTCATTGAATCAAATCCTTAAATCTGATATGGAAACAAATTAGTAGCTTCTTTTTAGAAATATTTGCATGAATCATAAAAACTTCTATGCATTTTTTTTAGTAAAAACTTCCTGGTTGGTTTTTTTCTTTTTAATAGACATTATTTTGACAGTTGGGAAAGAGAACGCGTGAGTTCGGAAAAGGTAAAGAAAAAGCTCGAGTATGTATTATACATCCCCACATCCCGAACGCTATACGTCCCTGCAATACGCCACTTTTTGAGCAACAACTGTATTAAAAAAATATTTTTGTTACCTAAAATTACTCCGCTTAAGCGTAAACAAACAATATCAGGATGAAAAGTAATAAAAATAAAAAAAAAACTATGTTTTGAGCGTGTTTTAGTAGGCGCCAGCCAACTTAATTATTTTTAGGGTTCCGTACCCAAAGGGTAAGGGAACCTATTACTAAGACTCCACTGTCCGTCTGTGTGTCTGTCACCAGGCTGTATCTCATGAACCGTGATAGCTAGACAGTTGAAATTTTCGCGCGTGATGTATTTCTGTTGCCGCTATAACAAAAAATATTAAAAATGGACTAAAATACATATTTAAGTGGGGCTCCAATAAAACAAACGTGATTTTTTCTCGATGATAATAACGGCAACAGATAGATGCTTTAAATATTTAAATGTTGCATAGATAATGACACGGAACACGCATGCCTTGCGATCCGACCGTGAATCTGTCAAATTTATTACCGTTTTTTGCTCAATATTAATAACGGCAATTGGTAGACGCTTCAAATATTCACAGAAGTTGCACATTCACTAAAAATATTTTTTTTAAATAAAATTAATATTTAAGGGGGGGGGGGTTCCATACAAATACGTGATTTTTTTTGGCGTGTTTGCTCGATATTAATAACGGCAACAGGCAGAAGCTTGAACTTGTCAAATGTTGAATAGATAATGGTACGGTACCCTTCGTGCGCAAGTCTGACTCGCACTTGGCCGAGTTTTTTCATTGTTTACGCATACCGGACATCAGAAGCATTTAACATATTATAAAGCACTAAAAAACACTCCGGATTGGAGTCAAAGGTCCAAAATTACAAATATTTACAAATATGTTTACCATTACTGATAAATCATTAATTACATGATTGCCTTGAAATGCATTGCCCGCATTTTAAGGCAATGTTTTTTGCATTTTTACAATGCAAAAAACATTGCCTTAAAATGCGGTCAACGGATTCGAAGTCAGTCTGTAGATCTAATCATGAATAAATCTACTTTTTAAGAATATATAGGACAGCATAATAATTACTTCCAAAAATAACTAACATTGTTTGGCATTTTATTCATGGTATTTCTGAGATTAATTTATTATTGTCAATTGTCTTATAAAGCAGGCTCATGAAATAACCTTTGCTTTGATCAAGCGAAGTAAGCTTAGGCTCACGTATAGATGGTTAGTCCCCTCCGTGTTGATCAATGGACTTTTACAAAATTCTGCCCGCAGCGGATATGTTTTTGGTCAACTGACCGTTCGCTGTGTTGTTATGTATTTAGCTTTCTGATTGTTCAGTACACTCAACAGATGACCAACTTTTACATTCGGTCCTTGAACCTTGGTAGTAATTTAGTTAGAGATTGCCTTGTGGGTTACTAGCGAAGGCATTTTTGTTCAGACGTTTCATTCCAAGTAAAAGATGCAAAAAAACACATGAAAGAAAAGTGAACGATCTAATTTACCTTTTACCACATGTATTTTTTTAAGTCTTGCTACAATCTTTCCAACCCTTCTTTCAGTGTGTCTAATATTAGCATTGGATCTGTAAGCAAATAACTCCAAAATTGACTTCAATGATTAATTTGGACAAAACTTTGGGTTTGTCTGCTCCGAAACAATAAACATTGCTCATATTTCAATTTTATTGCGAAGTATCGGTGTAAGATATTTACTACAGAAGGTGGACTAAAATAGTAAAATTTACACGCAGTGTTCTTATAAATTCTTTGTAATTCTGTTTTTGACACGATCAGCAATAAATTATTTCATATGTTTGATTAAAACAAAAATTACAAAATATCTCGAAATGTATCTCTTTTAGTCAATTACTAGTTATTACAATTTTCAAATAGATTAAACATAAAAAGAGTGCTCTGAAATGTGACGTCATAAGCCAGTATTTTCATACAAAATTCCGTTTTAAAAGTAACTCATTTGATATTTTGTCAAACACCTAATTCTTAAAATTAGGTATACAAACGTCAGTTACATAGTGGCTGGGTTTGTGTAACTTAAATATTAACAAGTTTATTACATTACAGGCTCTATAATATAATTTACCAATATGTAAGATGTTGAACCAGAAGTAATTTCTGTATCAAGTATTACTTGCTGGTCTGCCATTTTTGACAAAGTCTCAAGAAAGTGTATCCCGATCAGTACGGAATAACTTTGATAAAGAAGTCCTATTTCTTATTATTGCTATATTACACACAACATTTATACGAAAAGTAAATTGTAAACTAATATACTTATGTAGGTATATGAGGATTTTGTTACACCTTGTATGGTAGGTATTTCAGAAAGGTCCGATGAAATTTAAAAGGATTATTCAACTCGTCAATAATGTTTGCTCATTCATGTACATATGAATTGACTTTTATTTGTGATTTTTTTTAATACTAACTACATGGCCCTTATTATGAAAAATGCAACATTATCGAAAGGGACGTGAACGTCGCGCTTCAGCCCGATAATTCACTCGAATCTAGCGACAAAAACGATTCTTTTTTTAAAACATCATCAACCCATTATGTCCCCACTGAGGGGCACGGGTCTCTTCCCTGAGGAAGGTATAGGCCATACTCCACCACGGCGGCCAAGTCCGGATTGGTGGAGGCTTATAGACTAGTGGCTCGTCTACTGTCAGAAGTTGTCAAGCCGCCCTAAGGCCTCTGACTTGGCTTAACGACTGCCATCTATCGACGGCAGCTGGCACCAACAGCTTAACGTGCCTTGCGAAGCACGGAACCGCTCGGAAAAATGCCACTAGCGTTAGGCATAGACGGCGACCCATCCATGCACTGAACGCGCCCTGTGTTGTTGATTGTTTAAGATCACTCAGGCAGCCGGGGCTACGAGCGATTCTTTTTTTGAATAGCTATTACTATTTAACTAAAATATTCAGCTATGGAAACTATTCAAAGAAGAACCGTTTTTGTCGCTAGATTGGAGTGAATTATCGGGCTCAATCGCGACGTAGACGACCCTTCCGATAATGTCGCAGCTTCATAATAAGGGCTCAGGTTAACACTTGACTCCAGTCACGCCTGATCATAAATGAAGACGGGTTTAACATGTTACCAACGTGCTTACATTTAAATTTAGATTAAATCTAGTTTAAAAGATGCTCAGGTTAAATGTCTCTGGGAAAACAGAAAAGGCAACGCAATTTTAACTTGTTGTTCCTTTGTATTTATGTTACTTGTTATGCCTTTTCTTTCTTGTGATGTGTTAATTTCTAAATACTTTAAACGACTAAATAAAACAGAAACTGCGCACACTAATAAAGTCCCCAAGATAGAGGCCTAGCCTAGTTTGGGAACTGCCGGTAAACGCAAATACATTTTATGTAATACCCTCCAATGACTATTTATAAGCGACCTTAATTTGTATTATGTTTTTGGAAATAAATAATTTACTTACTTTACTTATTTGTCCTAATAACTCTCTATGTATCTTTCTTTCTAGGAGCACTCGCTAGGGGCAAGGGAGTGCGAATCCCAGTAATGTACTATTGAAATTGAAATTGAACTCAGGTAAGTATCACACATAAGTATTTAGTATGAATATTGATCTCTTAGTTAACTCTCTGATCTTAAATATAACAAGGTACATTTGCCTCGAAAGTTTTGACGCATACCGATTTATTTGTGTAGCCTACCTTGTGGAGCCAACCAAACAAGTAACGTGAATTTATGGATAGTAAAACCCAAATTTATCTTTACACATTCTTAATTAGGTATATTATCAGGGTATTGACAATAAATTCTATCTATCTATCTATCTATCTGCACAATGGACCGAATGAAGGTGTGGTAAATGAATAATTGATTTACTTCTTTCTCTGGCCGTCTTTGTCCGCCTTCCTTTATGGTGCTAAATGTTAGGTACAGTTTCTGTTAAAATACGAGAAAAAATTGAATGAAATTGGTTTTTCGTAACCTAAAAGCTATGACGTTAGTGTTGTTACCTTTTTGTTACCCGACTGCGGCGAAAGCGAAGATGTTGACAAATTTTAATAAGGTCTCAATCAAGAACCATCCTTGGTCTCAATCGATTCGTCGCATTTGCGTGAGTATCGTAGGCTATATGAAAGCAGCATAAATTGAACAGAAACATGAAAAACCACTAAAAAGAAAAAGATAAAAAGTGAAATAAAAATAATCGATAGCGCAAAATCGATAACGTAACTGCTGAGTATTAACTAATAAGCAAGCTGGACCCAAATTCTAAATTGCGATGTACCTAGGTTGTTCCTTCCTGTTTAGTAGTTGATGCTCAGCAGTCGGGGTGTTGGTTATTTGTTATTTGAGCCCCTTGAAAATATCTTCAATGTAAAGAAAAACCCATGTCACCAAAAAGCAATACATCAAGTTACAAAAACAACACGCGAAAAAATGCAAAATCTAAACTCCCACCCCTGTAAGATCGCTAACGTCCGTATTGGGACTCTGACCATACGCGATACAATGACTGATGTCGAGCCAGAGAGGCTCTACCAACAATAGCGGATATTCCACGGAGCGCTCGCGCGCCTTACGAGTGCTGACCGTTGGAATATTCTCACCGCCGCGTGACACGTCTGTCAACGTCATTCGCACGTCTTTGCTGCTACGAATTTCTTTCACCAAATTAATTATATCCTGCTAAATCTTCCAGATCGTTATTTGTACTTAATTTCATTTATTTGTCAGAAAAATGCTCGAATACAGAAATTGTTTATTTGTTTCGTTGTTGAGGAGGAAACACATCTCCCTCGCACTTGAAACGCTTTTCACGTAACCTGCTGCGTTTGCGGAGAGGTGATCTGCGTAATGCAGTGACTATTTTGACAGGCCACTGCTCAAATGATGAAACAAACCGACAGTCCGCTATGCCGAGAAATATCTGTGTGTGTAGCTCAAACGCCGAGCAACGCGGCTAGCCTTGCCTCTAGCTCCACTGTACTTATGTGAAAAAGCCCGTTTGTCCTGGAATCCCTGTAAGGGTCTACATTTCCTATATTCAATAAGGCGGAGTAACACGTTTAGGAAGACTTGGATATGGGTTGGACCTTTCACTCCACAGAAGTCCCTTGTGCATTACAAATGTACCGTCCGGGCCAAGTTTTATTTGTCGCCAGATTATTCGAAAATAAACCTCATGGTGATACAAATAGAGTTTATATCGAGTGTCGAGGTTACTTTGGTATTTTGACAACCACATAGGACGGCTGAGAGTGTCTACTACTGATTTTAGAATTAACAGTGGCGCAATACGATGGGTTTCCGAGCCAGTGACAGTGTCAGACCAACAGTATTTCACTACTGAAAAGATCTTCTTTTATAAATCCCAATAACTGTGATGGACATTTTTAGAACTTGGGGTCAATAAAATAGAACTTTCATCGATTCCGCTAAGAACGGCAGTTTTTTGTAATAATGCCATCCAGTCCTAAGATCTTGGCCCTAGGTTCTAAAAATAGCCATATTTTAGGTTTCAGTGGTGGCTGAAATTGATTGAACGGGCTACGTAAGCCGTATGGGCCCAGACCGTAAGTAGGCAAAAATTGCCACCGACTGGGTTTTATGCGACTGGTAGTTGGTTAGTTAGACCTGAAATTTTCGCACTTAGCCTCATAGTTGGGCCATTGTACGTAGCAAAGCTGTGAGTTTACTCCAGCCTATCTCTTTCCAGAAAGCCAGCAGTCGCGCTCTAATGTCACTGCAGCTTCCGAATGATGCAGGTCCGTTGCTTTTCCACGCCTTCACAGTGAATGGTCACGTAGGCGGGTGTTTCCTCTTCTTTGAGGCATCCCCGGCAAAGCGGGCGGTAGGTTAGTCCCATGTTGTGGAAATATCTATTCAGTGAGCAGTGGCCTGTTAGTATTGCCACAGCTTTGCGCAGATTATCGCTTCTCAGACGCAGCAGGCTACGACGGGTATCGCAAACGTGGCCCACCCAAGCTGAGATGGCGGGACGTCCTCACTACCTTTCTACCGAGTTGGCCAAAAGTGGCCATGAACAGGAACGAGTGGAGAACTAAAGAGACACATTTGGGGCACAAAAATGGTTTAACAACTCCATACAATAATTTTGAAAACAAGCGCCTAGTTTCCAATGCGGAATATGAATCTGAAGCTTGAATAACGTTATGCTAATGTTTTAAAATGCCGAGCCCAAGCGAGGTCAAATAGCTTAGATGACTTTAGCACAAAATTTTTCTTGCCATATTTAAATTGAATGAAATTAATAAATTCTTGACCTGTCAGACCAAAGATATCATGGCTACGCAACTTACGACAGTAGTTTGAACTATCAGTTCCGCGTAGGTATTAGCAGCCTCGAGAAGTAAGATAGCCAAATTGTTTTCGAACCTCCGGTAGGGGACGGCACATAGAGTAGAAGATTAAACTCGAAAACGAATAAGTCAAACTTATTGATTTAAATCCAGAGTATGGGCTTGGTCGTTTCGCCTTCAATATGAAGTACGGCAAAGGTCGTAATGTAAGAGGGTGATGTGATATTTAAATCGGAATAGAATTTTCCATCACAATACCTTTCGAGTGCTCCGCGTACTCTCCGTTTGCCCGGCGTAGAATAGATGTTGCAATTGTAGGTAGTGTTATTTGGATCGTATTTAGATATCGACAAAACGTACCTATTATACTACCCCGGACGGTCGCATAGTGGCGACTTCTTGTATCAATTTCAAGTTTTTTCTCAATATATTTATTTCGAGAAAATACAGGCACAGATAATGAACATTTTGTATTTTAAAATATTGGACACGGACTTATGTGTTCTAAGGAACAAGGCCCACTTCAGGTCACTGAGACAGCGAAGTAAGTAAGTATACTGCCACCAAACCAAATCGTCACCATGTCAAAAAAACAATAACAATTTGCTTTTACAAAAAAAAATCAATACCCTCACCAACTGATATAAATTTGTACCACGCAGCTTTTGCAAAAATGTCCAAATACCTAATAAAACATCAATTTACGAAAACATCCGTATTTTATCTACTTTAGTGAGGATTATTAAGAAACAAATTACATTTAAAATTGAGCATCTTTTCTTGCAGTTATTTCTTTGTGCATAAACATTAGACAAAAGCTAAGATAAGATAAGAATATTCTTTATTGTACACACCAAAAAACAGAAATAATAGGTACAAAAGAAGAGGTACAATTGGTGGCCTTTTTGCTTATAGCAATTATGTTTTTAAGCTGTTAAGTTTTTCTCACTCTTAACACTGTCCAGTTTTCTTTGGACATATAAACATAAACATTTACATACAGGCACATACATTGCTTCTGGCCCCACACTAGGATACCCTGTGTCGTGGGAACCAGTAACAACGACATCACAAACATGTAAACATCCAAGACCTGGGTTTTTTTTTGTCCCCAGCCGGTATTCGAACTCGGGACCTCACGCATGGTATGCAGATGCACTACTGCTGCGCCACGAGGTCGTCAATATAATATTATAACTCCAAAAGAAAACTATTTAACTACTGTTAATAATAAATCGAATATATAAATAAATACCTCGTGTCACAGTGTTTATTATCGAAGTCCTCCGAAACGGCTTCACCGATTTTTTTTGAAATTTTTTGTGTATATTTGGTATATCTGAGTGAATTCACAAGAATAGCATTACAAGTGCTATCGTACAAAGATTAGAAAGTTAAGTTTATTTTTATTAATTTTTATTGTAGGTGCGTTCGACGGCGGATCAGCCTTTACACATTTCTGTTACAAGGTCACGTTAAGTCACGCAACTGAACAAAACGCACGTATGTGAGAGCTGATGTGCTGTCGACTGTAGGTACACCAGACAGGCAAGCATCACGGGGGTGGACTCGGCTCTTGTCTGACTTTATGGCCTGGTTTATCTTTCTACCCTACCGAAATTTAGCATACCATCTCGCTTAGAAAGGCAAGGGACTGTGGTCTACCTCTGCCATGTTGTTTTTTACGCTACACTTATGAAAATACTTTTAAATTGTTATTTTTTTCTATCGCATTAGGTTTAAGCCTGTAATGATAGATGAAAACTTGTAGAAATAAATAAATAAATAAATAAAAAAATCTTAGAATAGGTCGTAGGCTAATTAAGATGGTAAAACAAAGTTTGCCGAGTCAGCTAGCATTTTTTATAATTTCTTCAGGGACCACTACAAATTATCGGTCTTTCGAAAGCAGAACACGCAAAGTACTCGGTATTTACGTGTCGATGGAGTAAATTTAAAACAATCGCAGTTAAGTAGTATGCAAATTAAATCATTAACATATTTGTTTTCAAAGTACGTCTGAATGACTTAGTCGTAAGAGTGACGGGATGGTTAGCTACAAACGTGAGTTTGATTCCCGAATGTTTGAAAGTTCGGTCCGAATTCTTTATGTTCGATTTACCGCTTATTTCTGAATTGAACATTTGACTAAGTAAATACAGCATTAACGGCATTACCGTGAAGGAAAACGTCGTGAGAAAACCTGAGTGTCTGAGATGTTCACATAAGTCAGCGCTTGAAATTGCCAATTCGCCATGGGCATGCGTGGTAATTAAGCCCATACTCTCTCCTTGAGAGAAGGGCTGTGCTTGCAGTGGAACGTATATTAAAGAGGCTAAATTGAATATATATACGTTTATATATATGTAGCATTACCTAAAAATGCGCATTACCTGAAACAAATCAATCAGAGTTTACAAAATTTTTTTAAGACTTGTTTGTTTTGTTCAATTTTTCGATTTTGCAAAAATGGTTTTCCTTCACTCACCCAATATTTCGAAACGACCAATTCAACATTACTTCATATTGAGCAGACAAGAACAAGAAATCATCCCTAATTCAGGTGTAGTGAGCTACACTAAAAAAATATTTTATTCTACCTTTATGTCAGTAATGTCGTCTTCATTCATGTGTATATTTATATTTTTATTATATCTTCATTCATTGTCGTATTTAAAAAAATTGTATACACACAACCGCAGTATAGTTGATTCATTATTTAGTTATACTTATCATCTTTGTAACGTCAGCTCATTTACGATGTAAGCTTAATTTTTATACAAATGGTGTGCTCATCTATAAGTGGGTCTAAATACA
Source organism: Yponomeuta cagnagella (assembly GCA_947310995.1). Taxonomy (NCBI): domain Eukaryota; kingdom Metazoa; phylum Arthropoda; class Insecta; order Lepidoptera; family Yponomeutidae; genus Yponomeuta; species Yponomeuta cagnagella. The sequence goes on from OX371267.1 coordinate 18,304,270, forward strand.
CGTAATTATATATTTTGGAACACTATTGTACTATATTTTGTATGTATGCTGTTGGTGTGCCTAATTAAATAAAATAAAAATGTAATAAATATCAAAATTCAGTTTTCTCCTACTAAGATTGACAAACAGACAGACAGACAGACAGACGGGACGGACGGACGGATGGACGGGTGGACGAATAGACTATAGCGGACGAATACAGGCACTACCCGTAGCCAGTCTCTTCAAAACCAAAGGTTTGCTGGAAGAGAATGCTTCTTGCATTAAGCACGCCCTTTTACATTTACAATGTAATTTAGTGTAGAAAAATAATTAAAATAAATTAATAAGGTGAAACTATAAGGGTTCCTTATTGACTACGGAACTCTGAAAAACGTCAGACAGCACACAGGAATGACTGCAAAAGGAATAGCAGGAATGCCTTTCAGCGTCCAGCTAGCGGCTGTAGCGCTGGCAACTTTATTTTATTCACAACATTGTGAACATAACTCTAACATTCCGTTACATACAAAGTAGGAAATGTCTCGAATATGGAACGTTTTTACTTTTAATTTTTGTAGCTGTGTAATTTTGTTTTTTCGCTTTCCTCTTTGCTTTGGTGCAGGTAGCCAAAAGTAGCTGGCAGGTCTGTGAGGCTAACCCCGACTTCACGTATGCTAACAATTGTTTTTTTTTCTTCGCGCACGAAGGGTTTCGTTATCTATTCGTTATCCATTATTAGACATAAAGATCGAAAAAAAAAACGGCAAAAAATCACGTTTGTTGTACGGGAGCCCCCTTAATAATTTATTTTATTTTAATTTAATTATTTAGCTTTGAAGCGAATATAGAACTAATTATTCTGTGAATATTTCAAGCGTCTACCTGTTGCCGTTATTAAGATCGAGCAAAAAAATGGCAAAAAATTTGGTTTATTTTATGGGAGCCCCCCTTAAATATTTATTTTATTCTGTTTTTAGTATTTGTAGTTATAGCGACAACTCTACATTAAAATATATCATCAAAGAAAATTTCAACCGGCTAGCTATCACGGTTCCTGAGATACAACCTGGTGACAGACATACAGACAGACGGACGGACAGTGAAGTCTTAATAATACGGTCCCGTTTAGCACCCTTCGGGTACGGAACCCTAAAAACCAAATTCTCACTCGAGTTACACAACTTTGATTGGTTGCACTCAGTCGAGAAGCTCGAGGACACTACCTCAAGGAAATGATAATACTATCTCAAGGAGATGCCTTCACTCTATCCTCGATTCCACCTCCATTGAGTATTGAGTAGAGAAGACTCTTAAGAACGTTTTGGAATACGGGTGTTAGAGTGTTTTCTTACTTAGTCTATCAGTCTCAGAATAGAAGATGCGCTTCGCCACTCTTTCCTCCGCCATACGAGATACGTGACCGCACCACCGAAGCTGTCGGCATTGAGGCCCACGCATTAAATAGGCCTCAATGCCACCAACATTGGCTCGTCGCAGACCTTCGGTATTTCGCACTCTATCAGACCATCTGATCTTCATGATGGTACGGAGGCATAAAAGGTGGAAGCGATCCAGAGTGCGAATGTGGCGGCGATACACGGAGTGTGCACGGAGTTTCGAAGATAGGCTACATAAGCCATCTTCGAGCGCACCAGCGCCACATCTCTGATTAGGGGTCAAAGTGGTCGTTCTTCTACCTTGAAATACCTTATTATTATTTATAGATATTTATTATAGTCACAAATAATGTAAATCCATGAGTATCAAGAAAAAGTCACTTATTGTAAAAGTTTCCATGTATGAGTCTCCATTCAAATCCAAATACTTACAACCCTTTGGCAGCGCTGCTTTGTCGCTGCCTACTTTTGCCATCGATGTCAAATGAATTTCGCCATCGTCGTAGTGAAATGGTTTGCCAATGGATGGCCAAGGACAGAAATAAGTGGCGTAGAGGATAAACGTACACTGATGGACCGGAGGCGAAGAAAATATAACCTTTGTTAAAGGAGCACAATTTCCGCCATGTACCAAACATTTGCAAACTGATCTCCATTGTTCAGTCAAAGATATGCTAACAGGCGCGCCTCCTAAACGTAACCTGTTTGTCCTACCGGTGCCTGTGACGTCACTGCCTTTGACACGCACGTGCCTATTTCAGCAGACGAGAAGACATAGAAGGTCCACTCTCGTTATTTATTTTGTTTCTTAAAGGGACACCTTTGACAAAGCTGGATAGGAGCGACAATGCATTTACACTATAGTCACAAAAAAAATACAGAACTTTTTTTCTAGCGTTTTAGAGGTTTCCAAAATTATGAAAAGTTAATTTTTCCATTAAATTTTTGACGTTTTGTAATAGGTCTAGACACATAAAAAGGGTTATTTAATGAGATGACTAAAATATTAATAACTGCTTCATACATGATAACTAATTGGTTACGTCACAGTTTGCGCCTGGTGAGTAAGGAGCGTCTTTGTACCATGTGAGCAGAAGTACTTTTCTACAGTTAGTATTTATAGCACTATAATCTTTACCCATGGCCTACTCAATGACGTAACTATATTTTTAGCGTACTGTCCGTTAAAAAAGACAAATAAACAAATAAAACTTTGTCAAAATCGGTCAAGTCGTTTGGCCTCTGCATGGTCATAGAGAAACAAATAAACTCTCGCACGTTTTATTTGACATCTCATTTATTCAAGTTGGTAGGCCATTTGGCCTCTGCCTACTTTTCATTGCTTTTGCAGTCGGGTAAAAAGGAAAACATTAATGTAAGCACAGAGGAAAATGTAAGATTTGCCTTTGGTTTCATATCCAATAAAAAAATCAATATTTATAGTGCAAGTACACATTCCAGAAACGCAACCAATAGTATCATAAATGTAACTACCTACTTTTTTACTAGCATTGTAAGTACCTATGAGTAAAATGCTGATTATACTTTATGAAAAAGATATTTTGACGAATAAAACGGCGTGAGGGTGACATTGTTGAACAAATTGAACGAACAGCAAATACGTTTTATCCCGTGATAACACTCATTCACTAATTAGCTCATGGTCACGGTGTGATTTTTTTCGCTTGGATACTAATTTAAAGTTGACCCGTAGTAGAAAGCATCCAAGAACCGGAAATAGGAAAGAATGTGTTCAAAAAGATTTGAGGAATATTAGCAACAAAATATCTAGTAGAAAGAGGCCAGATACATTGAAAAAGATGAGTATTGAAGTGGCAAAGATCCACAAAGGGTTGGGTTGCAGCGGTAAAGAAAGTAAGTCAAGGTAAGTTATATGGACCATCTCATCATCATCATCATTCAGCTATAAGAAGTCCACTGCTGGACATAGGTCTCCTCCATGGATTACCAAAAAGACCGGCTCGAAGCGGCTTGCATAAAGCGACACATGGACCATCTAAATATTCTTATTTTGTGCCGATTACGTATTCCATTCTGTCAGCAGCCAGCTACACTTGAGTTAAAATTGTTTCTCTTTTTTATCGGGCGTGACATCCAACCAGTCAGTGATTCAATGCGCAAAAGGTTGCTTATAAAAAAAAGGCAGAACCTGTTTTTTTTTACTGAAAACATCTTTTTGGCCAGTTATTTTGGTGGTAATTTTTCGTCTTTATTTTATTAATGACTTTGCAGGTATCGCAAATTCGAACGTGTAAACACCGCCATGAGAAAATATTTCCAGAATGCAAGCATAACAATTCTACCATTCGATGAATATCCGAAACTGTTTACACGGACTGAAAAAAAACTTTGGAGAAAATACAGACACAGATAATAAATATTTTATGTTTTACAGTATTGGGTATGGCCTTATCTGCCCTATGAAACATTTCTCACTTATAGTTCAGGAAGTTAGCGTAAAAGCGGGCTATTGTCTAACATGCAAAAAAAACAACTTACTAAAGAGAATTCTTACATCCCGAATTAATGATCAGATATGATCCTATATTACGCGCACCAAAGCCTGAACGATTCCAATCGTCTAACTGTCAAATTAGTATGGAATTTGACAGACAATTGGAGTCGCTCGGGATTTGATGCGCGTAATTAGGCCCCAGCTCGTTACTCGTTGTATTGCACTCTCACCGACCTTACATGCTGATGCCAGACTAACTTCAGTTCAATCAAATGCCAGCATTATTTTAATGGACTTACATAATACTTAAGAACAGTGTAAGTTACAAACACGGGATTCTCGGAAATTCACTAAAAGCGGACAATAGTTTGCCTATTTAGTTACGGTGTTATAAAAAACACAATTCCTTAACATAACAAAAGCAGCGTATGTACGTCCCACTGTAGGGCACAGGCCTTCTCTCAGGGAGAGAATGGGCTTAATAACCACGAGTTCCCACCGCGTTTTGATTTCAAGTGCTGAGGTATGCGAATAGCTCAGACACTCAGGTATCCTCACGATGTTTTCGTTTCTTAAAAATACTCCAAAAAACGCCAAGCAAATAGTCTGTGATAGAGACTTTACAAGGGATAGACTTTACCACAGACTATTTGTACTGCGTTTATGGATTGTTTTAGGGGAACCTTTGTAACAGCGTTAATTTTCGTATTAAAACTTTCATAAGCACCATTATCGAGTCCTGAGCCCTGCACCCCGCAGCACAGGCAGAGCGTCTGTCCGATTGCCAAGTTTTTGATGAATAAATGATGAAAAATATATTTAAACCACTTTCTAATAAAATATACACTTTTCTAATTACATAAAAGTATGACTAACTTAGGAATTAAAATTGGAAATTGTTGATATTAACAATCTAGAGTTTACCGTTGGGCCCCACACTAGACTTTAATCCGTATAGTAAGGACCTGGTTATGATGAATATTTTCTACCTTGGAACTTATGTAAAATTACATCTAAGCGATTTCGTATCTAAGTACTCTGTAAGTTAAGTGAAACACATCTTTCTTATTGGTAATAAATGGTTATTGATTGATTCATTCATTCAGAACATATTGTTGACCTGGTTGGACTATTCCGACCAAAATTTGAGTAAGTAACTCAACAATTAAGTTAATAACACTGCTAGTGATTAGTTAAGCCCAAAAGCGTGGGCGCTTTTCAGCATCGTTCAATTAACTTCGTGGATATGCTCAATTTAGATCTGCGCTTTATCTTAAATTAAAAACCATGGTTATCGGCTTAGTCATTGAACATTAACGACAAAAACATATTTTACATTTTTTTTACATATATATATATATATATATATAAACTCACGCCTGTATCCCAGAGGGGTAGGCAGAGACCAGGGACTGCCACTTGCCACAGATCACTTTCGCTTCTTTTACATTCATTAGTCGTTCCATGCACGCACGCCGGTTTCGGGTACTTTTTATCTTGCCCTTGGCATGCCCTATTTGGTCGAAGTACGTCCTGGGTCGTCCCTTACCGGCTCTTACCCTTACCCACATTTTTTTTTACTTATTATTATTTGTTATCCGATTTCCAAGCGAACGCAGTCTCGAGCACAGCACGTTGAGAATAAAACGAAAATCGGTGAAGCAATTCCTTCCGCGCACAATCTTTCGCAACTAAATATTTATTATCAGCAAGAATTGACAAACTTCGGGAGCGATTTCCGAAGGCCCGCCCCAGGCTTTTAGTGGTTCTTTATTTAAATGACGTCATAAAGAAGAATCGTTCGCCTAATATCAGAACATCTGCTGCCGGGGAGCAAAAAAAAGTTACGCAGCGAATTTTTATGGGGACACGGCCATTTCTGATGTTTAGTAGGAAAATTGTTTTGATGTCACTTGTTGTTCGCGTCGCAGATTGTAAAGTTTACTTTTATGTCTCTTGTTATTCGGTACGTAGGTAAAGGGAAAGCGATGTCTATTTTCTTTTTTTTTATCGTTCATCATCTTCATCATCAGCCATTTGACGCCCACTGCAGGGCATAGGCCTCCTTCGTGGTTTTCATAGCCATGAGGGGTTTTAATAATGGATAATTTGAAAACTAATTAAGTACATTAAAAATATCATTACACCCTCATCCTTTCCAAGTCACGTGTTGGTTGGCTAGAATAAAATGCTATTTATTATTAAGCCCGCCAATTGTACATTTTTTCTGGTACAATAAAGAAGTTTAAAGAATTATAATAACTTTTAGTTCTCAAATTTGAAAAACGAGGGGTTGTTATAAGTTCGACGCCCTTCTGTGTGTAACTGTGGGATGGTAGCTCCCAAAATGCACCGATTTCTATCGCTTTTTTTTCATTGAAAGCTAGTTTAATTGGGAAAGTTTCAATAAATATAAAACAGAGTTTTAATAGTATTAAAACTTTCCCAATTAAACTAGCTTTCAATTAATAAAAACGAATAAGTCTGTTTTATATAAAACGGATATGGACATTGACCGAGCCACTTTATTCGAGACATCGAGACATTTTTTAGGAGTTTTTAGTCACAATTTTATACAGTTTGTGCTGTTTAATTAACATTTCAAGCATTTAAAGCTAAAATTTGCCACGTCTCTTCGGAAAGATTCGACAGCAGTGCTCGCATGTCCTGCAAACCGGATTTTACTTCACCACAACAACGCCCTGGTTCACTCCGCCAGACGCACAGTCGAAAATTTGACTACAGCAGGTGTAGAGATTTTCCATCATTCGGCGTATGGCACGTGAAACTTTGCGACGTTTATTCCCAAAACCAATGAGAATTTCGAGGTTTTCGGTTTATGAACACTAGAGGTAGAGTGACTAAAGTTCGTCGACTGCTTCTTTCCACTGAAACCACAATTTTATACAGTTTCACAACCACTGTTCCACTGAACTCTTTCTTTATTATTATTATTAAAAAAATATCATCACCATCATCAGCCATTTGAAGCCCACTGCAGGACATAGGCCTCCTTCGTGGTTTTCATAACCATGGGGGGTTTTGCCATAATCGCCACGCTTGGCAGGCGGGTTAGCGATCGCAGTATGCGGTTGGAATCTCAGGAAGACGCTGCTGCCCGTCTCCTTTTAATTGATTTCCTTAGTCGTCTTCTACGACATCTACGGAAGGAAATGGAGTGACTCTATTCTTAAACCGGTGCCACACGGAATAAAATATATTGTACCAGAAAAAAATGTACAATTGACGGGCTTCAAACTAAATAGTATATTCTATTCTATCAAACCAAAAGGTGACGTGGAAAGGGTAGGTGTCTTTTAGTGTGACCCACGTATAAAACTATGAAGAGAATGAAATAAAAAGTGAACTATGAAATTCTTAATACCCTCGATAAATTCCTTAAAAAGTACAAAAAATCGTGGTCGCAAATTATCACAAGGTCACAATGTCCATACCTTGGGGAACCGCTGTGTACAAAATAAGTACTTGGAACAAAGAAAGTAAATTCAACAGAGCTTACGTGTCTATTTTATCAGATTATGTGGCTTTTAAGCTAATTTTAACTCGGTGCTTAGATAAAATATGCGGTTCCTCAATAGATATACAAGGTGTTGATTTGTAAAGTAACGCCCGACTCTGGGTACTTTTCACTCATAAATACGAACAACTTTTACTATGGGACCAACTCTAAAATCTCTAAAACAAATCCAATACATTTTCTTCAGTAGGTATCGAATTTTAGTATGGTACAGCCGTTTTTTTTTTCGCGATTTCGAGGTCGACCCGATAGTACAAGTCGTTCTTGTTGAGTAAAAAGTACCCTGAGTCGTGCGTTGCTTTACAAATCAACACGTTGCATAATAAATAATTTTGTAACTACAATTTTTTACGACTTGAGTTTTCATTTTTCTTAATTGACTACAAATGTCTTGTGTAATTATAGTATAAGTATAATACCCAAATAGTCAATGCATTTATATTAGGCATGTTTCTTTCAATTAATTTGGACATGTCAGATAGCTCAAAACCGTGACGAGGTCAGTACCCAGCGTTCGACGCCGTTTGTGATTCAGTTTTTGTCAATCTATTTTCTGTCTTAATGGCTCATGCTGAAAATCAGCGCCGACCGGTGTTGCATGCATCTCCGCCAGCATATTGCTGAGCATAGGTCCAGTTGCCAAAAAAAATTAAGATAAGAAGATAACTAACATAAAAATATTCTTTGTACTTTGTGTTTACAGCACCAGAAAAAAGCACCTTTATGTTGTAATTTTTTTTATAATATTAAAACTAACATTTTTATTACCTAAGCTTAAGTCTATATTTATGTATAAAGTGTGTTTTTGGCAATAAATGTAGTTCACTTGCACTGTCACTTTCACCCACCCAAATTTGCCGTCAGCGAACTTACTCAACAATTCCATGCTGCCTCTGGGCCAGAACCCATACGCGGACCCTAAACTAGATTGGCTCTACTGTTATTAATGTGTAGCGCCCCTAGTTTCGGCCGCAGTTGGACATGTAATATCAAAAGTTTGCGCGGCCAATATGGTCTCCCGGGCGCGCCACGCCACAGCTAGGTAAACAGTCGAAGGTCGGCGGGGGAAGCTGCTGTCATGACACGTTCATTTACTATATATCTTTACAGCCCATGAAAGATTAGATAAAATATTATCTTTACTGTACACCAGCAAAAAACAAACATAAAATATTTACCAAGAAACAATACAATTGGCGACCTTATTGCCAAAGTCAATTTTGTTCAGACAATCGACGATGGAGACTTGCTGAAGGAAAAGACCGACGGGTATCTGCGCAAATATATGTACTAAAAAGGAAAGAAAAAGCCCATTGTTGGGCATAGGCCTCTTTCTGTATCTCTGCCAATCTCGTCCATTGTCCTCCTGCCACCTTCTAAATGTCATCGCCCCCCCACCGAACGACGGCCTTATTATGCACACAAAATCCTGAGCAATTCCAATTGTGTAACTGTCAAATTCCATACAACACAGCTAGACGATTGGAATCGTTCGGGACTTGATGGATTTTGATTTTCAAAAGTATTTATTTGACGTAATTGTTCACAAGTATAAAAATCATATATCGGCAAGCGCAGCGTAGGACGACCAGCCACAAGATGGACAGATGACCTCATCCAAGTGGCAGGAAGGCGCTGGATGCAAGCCGCTTCCAACCGGTCTTTTTGAAAATTCATGGAGGAGGCCTATATCCAGCAGTGGACTTCTTGTAGCTGAATGATGATGATGATAAAATTCAAAACACAGCCATGGTATACATTGTCTTATAATAGAAACCATTATCAGGCTAGAGCACCTATTGAAACTGATTGCATAGAAAGGAAACTTTTACAACAATTTGGCTAAGTACTTGCATTGATGTTAACTTTGAGGAGGTCACATTTATTGCTATAATATATTCACAAGTACACTGACACAGACTCACAAGGATTTTTCAGGGTTTGGTGCGCGTAATAAAGAGGCAGTTCTCGGCCACCACTTTGTGACACTCGTTCATATACTATTGCAATAAAATTGATATAGCAAAATAAATATGCCCTTGCATTTGTTTAAGGGCCCTCGCCCACGGCGACTTCTTGTAGCGATGCAGTAGCGATGCTGTCGCGCGTTCGCATCGATACAGTCGCGATGCGGGCGCTAGTTGTGTGCCCTCGCCCACCGTAAACACGATTCAGTTGCGATGCAAATGCGATTCAGTAACGGAACCAAAATGCCTGCGATCGCTACAGTTGCAAGATGGACTCCGTTGGACCGATGGACAACAGCACTCTCGATCTCTCTGTGTTGCACTACTCATGCGCCACCCTTCCTCCGTTCTCCTCGCGCGTTTGCATCGATACAGTCGCGATGCTGTAGCGCGTTAGTAGCGCGTTGGCATCGCTTCTGCAGCGCGTTCAAATGCGACTAAAGCGCGTTCGCGACAGCATCACTACAAAAAATCGCCGTGGGCGAGGGGCCTAAACAGAACGTCAGAGCCCCATTTCATAGGACTTCATGGCTTTGACGATTTGATGTACGTTGCGTAGCCGATTAACTCACAAATTAACAACAAAGAAGACTAATTGCACCAATCAGCTAACTGAACATAAAAGAACTTGTTTATATTCATTAATAAAACATTTTTTTTGTGAGACCTATGAAATTCCAAAAAAAAAGATCGGCTGCAATCATACGTTTGCTGGAACAAGTATCAAAAGTATGATAAAAAAATACTTTTTTGGCGATTTCAGATGATTCTTAACGATGTTAACGAAAGTTTGAAACCATACTGGCCTTTCTGCAACACGCAGTCTAGTTATTCTGTAACTTGTCACTTAGTTTCCAGGCCAGGGAGCGTCGTTAATAAAAGATACAACTTTCTCTAACTAGCGGGGGATTACACGGCTTTTAGTATTTGATAACGGTCCGCGGTGTTATGGAAGAAAGTTTAAGAACTGTCACCGGGTCAGCTGGGGGCACACAAGCGGTAATACGACGAATGTGATACAAGATAACTGAGGGAGAATGGTCTTTTACTAGAAAACCAGCTTATGTTGTACGACGACGGTGCGAGTAAAAAGATTTGAAGTAAAAAATTTAGGCATTGTAGAAGTATAATTTGAATGTAGGTATTGTAGGAGAGCGCTGACATGGTTAGCCAGAGGTCGCGGGAGTAAGTACCGGCATGGGTGGAATTTTTTACCTCTAAATAGGTTTTTATTATTGATATAGTTAACAAATCCTTTTAAGGTTCATAATGTAGATAGCAAATACCTCTCCGTCTATGATACAATGAGTAGACACTTCCTATGATACAATAAATTGCGATTTTATGAGTCTTCGTAAGAGCGGTCGCGCAGGCCCTAGTGTTTTAATTCAATTGCCGCTTTAGCCGCCGATATCTGTTAGTAGTTTGATATTATTTTGTCTCAACAGAATAAGCGGATTTGAACAAAAACAATATTACCTTTTGTTTTCAACTTTACTATCATAAAGCCACCGAGGCGTCGCTCGCTCATCGCTCATACTTACTTGCTTCTACCCTGCTATCACTATCGGGCATAGGACAATATAAAAGATCTCCACTTGCTTCGGTCCTGAAGACGGTCTAACAAGAAAATCTGTCTGGAGAAATTTGGAGAATTCAACGATATTGATTTTGGAGGACCCCACGCAACTTCAAAATTTGACACTTATAAACGAGTAAATACTTAAATTTTACCCCTCCATCCATCAACACCGACTGCATAGCGCACAGTTTTGCCTCTACTGCCGACATTTTTAAATGGAGATTTACTGATAGACGCAAAACTGAACGAAATAGAGTAAAAATATTAGCACGCCTCGATGCAAACGTAGTTCCATTTCCACAGTCTTCGGACCGATCTCGTCTGCATAAATTGAAATCTTTCCGACTGCACTTTTCCACCAACTTTTGTATTTCACTCGAATCAATCTAAAGTGACCTCTATGGGGTGGTATTACAAGTTATTAGTGCCACAATTTGCGGTACACAATTTCGCGTGGTATGTGGTTGAATGAACAGTTGTAGATTGTACCCGGCTAAGCTTCTTTCGTCCCAAAGAAAAGTCGTTCGGGTGGCAAATGACCAAGTGTTTTCATTGGGATACTAAATAGACGCTTCCGTGGGAATTCTTTTCGATAGTTTAGTATCTCTTTTAGCTTGTTGGAAAATTTACGTGTTTGTTGCCATTTAGTTACTTTATTTCGTTCTAAAACTATTAAACAGCTTGTACTGTTCAGTATTTCGAGATTTGTTACAAAAAATGAAAAATCATGGTTTACATTGAAAATGTCTTTAAAGTCTTATAAATGTAGGTCTAAATAATTAAATAGTTAGTATATTTAATATTCTACGAGTAAGTTGCCATATCTGTTAATGTTTTCGTCATAACTTAGCTTAGCTGGTAGATAATGCCAAGTAGCATTAAGCTCGCCTGTGTGCAAATTGTGTTTAAATGCAATAAAGGATTTTAATAATAATAATAAAGTCCAAAGTTTGAGTTAAAGAAAAAAAACTGACGAATTACATATTCCTTATCAAATTAATTCACCAAACTGGATGGCTTCGCTATTTGGATTGACAGTCCAGGTCAGGTCAATGAGGTATTTATTATGAACTACGTACTAGAGGAGGCATTCCAGCAAACTTTGTGACGCAAGAGGTGCAGCCAATACTTTTTAGTGAAGATTAATGACTACGTGTTTTTTTTTTTATTTCATGGGTAGAACCCATAACAATGGCCCAAAATGGCAAATAAAAAAAATCGCAAGTAAAAAAAGTGGTTTTGTACGTTGTCTTCTCTAGAACGTAGTATCATCACCATCATCAGCCATTTGACGCCGACTGCAGGACCTAGGCCTCCTTCGTGGTTGTTATAACAATGGGTTTTGCCATAATCGCCACGCTTGGCAGGCGGGTTGGCGATCGCAGTATGCGGTTGGAATCTTAGGAATACGCTGCTGCCCGTTTCCAGGTAATTTATTTCCTTAGTCGCCTTCTACGACATCCACGGAAGAAAATGGAACGTAGTATATAATCCGTCATTTCTGAATTGAGAAATTAACTAAGTAAATACTTAAGTAACGTTCTGTCACGCTATTTTTTTAAAAATTCGGAGAGACAGCACTACAGTTAAGTATTTACTTAGCGAAATTCTCGATTCAGAAACTGGCCCTAGGTCAGGTTATGAAAACCTCTCACGTTACCAAAACTCCGTTCTAGAAAACTCTCAGCAATTTTCGGCCAAGCCAGTCAGTCCCCCAATACGGACCGCAGCGTATAGTGTCCGAGCTCTTATCAGCGTCGGTACAATCGCGACCACCCTTAAGTGGTTATTGAATAGCTCCCGGCGACCTTTTCGGATTAAGGATCGGAATGGATCGGCGTAACGTCCGCCATTGTAGTCGCGTACCAATGACGAAGTGTTTTAAGGGCAGTGCCGACTCGAGCTCTTGAGGTACAAATAGGGTGTGTTCCATCTAGTTTGTACGTGTTCTGCTCTATTGTTTGCTCTATTTATTATCAAATCAAAGAACATCCTTTTATATAACCTGTTATTTTTAGTCTCAGAGTGACTTAGTAAGAAGCAAATATATGAATAAAGTATTAAGTATTAAAGTATTGTAACATCGTATGTATAGGTTGCGTAAGCACTACTTGACATAGCAACGCTTTAACTTTTAGCATGTAACTTTCATCACGCAAAAGCGTGTTCCAAATACTTTATTTGCTAAAAATGCATGTATTTGCACCTAATAAATAGTACAAAAAAAAAAACAGAAAAGTGAATACAAGGTAACACAAGTGAATTCTAAGGTATTTTGTATTCTGGTATGTAAAATAAAGAGTTCTAATCTAATTTAATCATTTTATTACGTTCGCCTATCTACTACGGCTTAGTGAAGTATAAAAATACAAAGTATTTCATGAAAAACACATTAAATGAAAAAAAAAAATCGCATTATACTTAGATCAATTAATAAATCAATCACTTAGCTAGCTTATGCTAACAGTTGTATCACTACGAAATGCAATACGTCAGAGATAATAACTTAGTAAAAGTTTTATCATTTATATATTAATTAAGTCCAGTTTCGTTAGTTATTTTTAATTATAAACAAAAATTATTATCAATGAAAAAAAAAAAACTTTAAATTATTTTATCAATAATAATAACTCGACCAACATAAAAAAAAAAGTAAAAGTGATAGTTAGAAATAGCATTAAAGTGATTGAAACTTCAGAGCAAATCGTAAAGTAAGCATATTTTGGCTAAATTAATAAATAATGTGATAATACGATGTTGTGTGTCAATGCTTTAGACCACAACTTAGTACTTATAATAATAGTATTACTTATATACCGTGTAATGGTTGTGATCTCTCTTGTACACCAAATAAATAAAATAATAAATGCACTTAATGGGCTAACTAGCGCGCCAAGAATGAAAAAAAAAATTCTTCTTTTACTGATCGTATTTGCAAAAAGTGTCTGTACAATCTCTCAATCATGTTAACAGTGATTTTTAAGATACACGACAAAGAACCTAGGATCACGAACTTGGAACAAGATAGCATTTATGCCATAAACGGCCGTTTTTGGCGCTGATGCTATCTCGTCCTAGGTTTTTTGCCTTAGGTTCATGGCCATGGGTCCTAAAAATCATTGTTAACATAATTGAAAGATTGTATAGGCACTGCATTTGCCACACCCACAAATAGTTTTCTCGTATTCTGTTGTTTTGCCTGTGCTTGCATTTTTGTGCTCTTTGTTTGTCTCAATGTTGTAAAATTGTGCTCTGTTTTCTCTTGTGCAACTATTTCTTGTATTTAAATTGATGTATATGTGTGTGTACGCAGATGCAAATAAATGTTTTATCTATCTATCTATCTATCTATCTTTCAGCAAATTCGATCTGTAAAAAAAGATACGTTTTTTTTTCCTCTGTGGCGCTAGTGATGCTCCCTGGAGCCCCTTAACGCAAGTTGGCTAAATTAGCGTCGAGGGTAGACGGGCAGAACTGCTGTCACAGGCCGCCACTGTCAATCAAAAACTTTAAATTTACACATAATATTTATTTACAAGTAGATACGTTAAAATATGAATGTCTTCATGTATATTAAACGGCTAATTAAATATGTATAATATTTCCGCATAATAATCACTTCCAAGTACGTTTAAAAAAATCTTCTACATTATAAGACTGATAAATTAAAGTATGGTGAAAAAAACGACGAATTTAAATTTGTCTGCCGTCAAATTGTGGTGTAAAAGTCCAGTAATGTATTAAAGAGGTAAGTGAGCACGTTTATAGGATTACACAAACAGAATAAAACATAAGAAAATCTAATTTAATCCTCGTCTAGCACACAAGGAAAATGTCTGCCGCTTAGAAAAATTGTGGAATTAATATAAGTAAAAAATAATCTTTGTGAGGTACTGCCCTAAGAACGGTTAATCTGGGGATTTACTTGAAATTCCTTTTTGTTGTGTTTGGAGTAGTCGCCTTAAGAAAGTAGTCTAAGTTGAAAGCTTTGTAGGCTCACTGCCTATAACGTTTTTTCCGTTCCTTCTTCAGACCCATTGTCCTGGTCCGGAATTTGTTGATATCGGTAAGGTCTTATGTCGATACAGAGTAGGTAATAGGTATTCGATCTATATTAAGTAAACTTATAACAGTGAGACGCATCTAACAGGTTAATACATAATTATTGCTTACTAGAGGAAAAAAATCAGCCAATTGCGTGTCGGGCCAGGCGCAGTGTAGGGTTCCGCAGATGGGTTTTTGATTGTTTTACGTAACTAAAGACTTTATCAAAGTAATGTTTAATGGAATTTGTACTAAATGTTCCTTCCTGTACACTATGACAATTCGACAATTCAAAGTCGATCAACTCACACATTAACAAGTAGGGAAAATCGGCTACGCAATGTACATCAGATTGTCACAATAAACTGTGAATTGTAGTTTTATGAGACAGGCCCCTGGCTGTCCATATTTTATGCCGCAGGTTGTAATTTTAGTATAAATTAACTGATATGTTTTTTCGAGGATCAAAGTTTTCCCCATTGCAAAAGTTGTTCTTATAGCCGAGTAGAACCCTCCAGTTGGACGTATAGGGGGAATGTGTTACACCCTGTATAAGGTATTCAGCAGTAAAGTAAGAACATGACAGTGTAATTACAAAGCTAGCTATTTTGTCATCAAATTAAAATAAATAAAATCCTTTCTTGTTCCACGCAAAACATTATTTCCGATTCACAACCGTTTCCGCATGTGTATTTGAGTTTAAAAATAATTAATTATGATACTCACTTATATAAAAATATTTTCAAACAATGTTTTAATTTTTTCTAATACATATTTTACAATTTTTTTTTTAAGACATGACTGGAACCGCGGTCACCAGGTCAGAATTTTTCCGCCCCAACGGTCATCAGTTCTCCGAGCTATGTGCTCCGCCCACTCACACTCAACTGAGCAATTCTTCGAGCTATAACAGTAACTAAGAATCAAAACTGGTTAATATTGCATGATTATAATATTATAATATTGTTTACTTATGGGACCTCTACTTATGTGTTTCTTGTACATAGGGAACCCACATTATGTATTTCTTATATCTTTTTACTTAGTTATCATTACATACTTGGGAAAATTTGTCATAACAACACATGTATTATGTAAAAATTCGTCTATCCAATACGGTTCTAGGTTTGAAAGCCTTTTATTAAAAGGAAAAAGAAACAACTTCAGAATACAATAATAATTTGGAGTCAGTGCCCAATGTTTATGTGCTGGTCATTCAGCTCGGCACTGACAGTAAATGATTATTTTCATTAGAAAAAAATATTTCATGATCTTTTGTGAAGACGCTGGGAGTACAGTGATGACATATTTTGTTAAACATACACCAACTAGGTACTAACGGACTGCTCCCATCAGGCCTAATTTGCTGTTGTCCATGCGGTCCATAGAAGAGTTCTGTTCTCTATCTCCGAAAGTCTTAATCAGATCTTCACCAAATTAAAATGAGACCATTCAGACGTTACACTCATTCAAACAATAAAAAGAATTGTCAAAATCGGTTAAGATTTCACGAAGTTATGAGAGAACCAAGAGAACATGGCAAAAAAAATAAGCGTCGAGTTGAGAACCTCCTTCTGTTTCAAGTCGGTTAAAAGGCCCTTTAAACTGGCAGACAGCATAGCCTTAGTAATGGGACCCCATTGGCATCCTTCGGCTACGCAACCCTAAAAACAGTCCTCATTTTTCCACATGTAGGTTAGAAACCCATGTAAACATTTCGCAGATTTCCTTGCTATCTCCAGTATGACAGAACTACTTTGTTCCGGTGGTCGAGCCCGGGCGTATTGTGTTGGGATCCGAGCATTATGTGCGGATAAACCTACCCGGTGTCTACCGGATCGCACCGGTTTGCTTTAGTTTGTAGCAGTTCTCTCCGGTCCTCACTGGTTTCCGTCGAGAATGCATAGAGGATCGTCGTTGTCAGAAAATGTTGTTAAAATTTTGTATGCTGACAGCAAACTGCTTTTGTACTATTGGTTGCAATGTTGTTTTTATTTTCATCTGTAGAATTGTAAAGGACCCGATCGGGCCACCATACATGGTTCTTTTCAAGGTCACAATCTGATAGGTAAGACAAGTTTTGTCTTCTTTTTGACCACGTAGCAAGCTTCCTTCGTTGAGTATCCGTACTTTGGCAAGCTTAGCAATACGATAACTTTGTAAATACGAATATTGATGGTCACATTATTCATTAAGCGAGGCGGTAGTTTTATATTATCTTTGTGCTAGATGGATGAAATGCCCGGCATATAACATGAACAAAAATCGGCAGTCAGTTTGAGTTTGCTCTGCACACGTAAGGATACGTTCAATTGTTTGTTAATTTGACTAAACTAAAGTCTGAAGCTTTCAACGTTAAATCCCCTGTCCCCTTACCAATGAGACCCGAAATACATCCATGCGAATACAAAGCCATTTGTTCAAGTTATTTGTCGGGATTAATACCTCTTTTTAGCCATGAAAGCTGTGGTTAATAGAGTCATAGTTCCACAGAAAGATCCAACGTTTTCAGTGCCGTAGCCGGGGTCACTTGCTAAAACCGCATGCAAAGAAAACATGTCTCGGCGAGGGTTGTAACTCTGTAACTACGACTCGTGTGCAATTCATTTATATATCATTGAAGTCTCAGATCTTCTTGACTCGTGCCGCTAGATGGCGCCAGTGCCGCGTAACATATTGCGCAGTTTGAGCTAAAAATTAACGCTTATGTGCTTATTTATAACGTTCACCTTAAGCCACGGCCGTGTTACCCGGCACAGCCTCACCAGCTTTTTCTTGGATCGAAAGAAATTGTGGGTTGCTTAAGACAAGCAACACTTTATAACATTGCGGGTAAATAAAATAGTCCTAGTTAAAGATGAACCTTCGGGAACATCTGATAGGTGTCCTTTGATATTAACGCATTCAGGATTAACCCAATCCCATGATATGATGGACGAGAAGAGCGACTGAAAGTGTATTTTATTAGCAACGCATTAATAGCCCTTATTGTTTGCTGGATTTGTCGATGTTGATTAATGACCATTTCGGCAAACAAACTCATTTGTTCGGGTTTCGTAAATACACAAGATTATAGAGATAAAGGACATACTTTCGGCTGAAAGATGAATAGAGTGGAGTAAATAACACTTTATGGTACAAGAAAAAAGGAAAATACAGAAAACATATTCTTATTCGTAAAGGGCCGGTTTCTGAATTGAGAAATTCACTAAGTAAATACTTAAGTAACGTTCTGACACACTGTTTTCTGAGAAATTCGAAGAGACAGCACTACACTTAACTATTTACTTAGTGAAATTCTCAATTCAGAAACTGATCCTAAGCGGTCTTGTCACTAATACCTAAACTACATAGACCTAAGAATTGGAGTAAAATAAGCACTTTAAGTAAGTTGTAATATAAGCTCGGAAGGTCATGGACTCGAATCCCGGCATGTACCAATGAAATTGTTTCTACGTTACGTACATTTTTGAAGTTGTAGTAGAAATACCACTCGCTAACGGTGATGGGAAAAATCGTGAGGAAACCTGGGAGTCTGAGGTGTTCACATACCTCAGCGCTTGAAATTGCCAATACGCGGTAGGCACGCGTGGTAATTAAGCCCATAGGTACTTTCTCTCTGAAAAAAGGCATGTGCCCTTCAATAGGACGTCAATTGTCTAAATAAATAAAAAAGTAAGTTGCAACAAAAATGTTACTATTATTAAAAATTCGTACCATAATCTATACAACATTTGAATATTTGAAGCGTCTACTTGTTGCCGTTATTAATATCGAGCAAATAACGGCAGAAAAATGACGTTCATAGTATGGAAGCCCCCCTTTAATATTTATTTTATTCTGTTTTTGTATTTGTTGCTATTGCGGCAACAGAAACACATCATCTGTGAATATTTCAACGTTCTAACTATTACGGTTCATGAGATACAGCCTGGTGACAGAGGGACAGACGGCGGAGCCTTAGTAATACCCTTTTGGGTATGAAACCCTAAAAAACCACTTTTTTTACAATTTTCATGTTCTTGTGATGTGAGAAAATTATCTGAGACGTTAACAATCAAATATTGAATGACACGTTACCATCAAAATGAAATATTCCTATTACTACCAATTGCAATACTTATTTGATTTTTCTTCAATGAACCATTTTAATAGAACCTGCCCGCCATTTCCATTGTATCTATTGCAACTTATGGATTGATTTGGCTGGTAGACCACGTTTGAGTATTAACCTGTTTGAGTCTAAGGTCACTAAAGCTACGTGCTGTTTAAGCTTATAACTTACACACAAAAAGTAAAAAAATAAATAAAGTAACATTATTGAAATTAAGTTGATGATACAATTTTATTTGCAAAAAATACTTTAATTATGGGTTAACAAAAATATACTTTAAAGTTAAAACATCTTGTTAAATGTCCGTTAAGTAAATGTCAAGCCAAGCCTTTCATTATCTTAGGACTTGTCTTTCTCCAATTTCAAAAGCATTTACTAAATAACCGGCCGTGAAGAGGTAAACAACAAACAATTTACACTTCGGGCGTTGGAGGAAACGAAAACAATTTGTCAAATTTTTCCCTTTTTAATTGGAAGCAGATTGCGACGTACCGTATCCGCCGCAGAAATGTTTCGGACAGTTGATCGTTAATGAGCCGTAGAGTTTAACCGGTTGAGAAACGGGCAAGTAAGGCCCTGGCCACACCGAAGGGACGTCGGGCTAGAGCGCGGAAAAGACGCGACGCGTTGCATAGAGTTCGCGCCCTCGCACCATCTCTTCTGTGTGGCCTTCGCCCCGTCCGTTTGTATGAAAGTGAACTGGAAGGACGATGCGTCTTTTCCGCGTTTTCATTTTTTTGTATATTTAGTAGACAGTTGTGTGGTCGGCAGCTGATTAAACTTTGCATTTTTTTTTGCTACGTCACACTATAAGTGTATTCCAGCTAATATTAATTGATCTTTCAGAGGAGCTTACTTACGGAGTTTCATAGTAATAAAATCGAAGATTATGTATAATACTATGGCAGACGGAGCAAACGGACTGGCGGTCGAGATCCGGCAGTTTTTGGTAGACCAGCACTCCGATGGTCGGACGATGTGGTCGAGTCAGCAGAGGGCCCGTGGATGTGGATGGCTTGACACCGCAAAAAAAATGGCATACCCAGCGTACGTAGGACAATGATGATTATATGCAATAAAAACACATACATTGCATATGCTCACGTCTGTCCCTCGGACGGGTAGGCCATAAAGACCAGGGTTCGCGACTTGTTATGAATGTGAGTAAATAAGAAACAATTAAATATTGTCAAATCGCTTTAGCTGTCTGTTTCCTGGTATGAAATTGATGTATTGTAAAAACCTATTTAGAGGCTAAAAGTTGCACCCATGCCGGGACTTGAACCCGCGACCTCTGGCTAACCGCGCTCTCCCAACTGAGCTAATGGGCAAGTGCAGGCATCGGTGAAATTTTGAGCCTCTTTACAAACTTCCCGTATTACGTACAGGGCTCAAGTCCCGGCATGGGTGAAATTTTTCCTCCTGTGTCCTCAGCACGGGTTAGTGCAACAAAAAGAATGTAATCGATGTATTGCCTTAAAAATTGTCGATGTTAGATTTGGAAATTTATCATCATCATCAGCCCACCTCTGTCCGTTTTGGGTATAAGCCTTTTCACCATCCTGGGACCAGTGTCATCTTTCGCGGTCTCTCGCCATTCCCATCCAGTGACCAACGGGCTGTTGGTCCCACCGACCGCCGTCCGGTCGCCACTCCGTTTGCTCCACGTAATACTTAGACTAATTTATGATTCATACATCGAGAAAAGACCTGCGAATTTAGAAATCATTATCGAATGTCATATGTGAGCATTATCAAATGTGAGCGGTGGTAGCCTAGTGGGTAGAACATTGGACTCGGAAGCGAGAGACCCAGGTTGGATTCCCAGTGCGGCCATGTACCTATGACATGGTTTTCTAAGTTATGTACATTTGTGGAGTTATAGTAGCAATACCACTCCCTAACCGTGAAGGAAAACATCGTGAAGAAACCTGAGAGTCTGAGCTATTCACATACCTCAGCGCTTGAAATCGCCAATCCGCGGTGGGCACGTGTGGTGATTAAGCCCATACTCTGTCTCTGAGAGAAGGCATGTGCCCTACAGTGGGACGTATATAGGCTGCTTATGTATATGGTGTAAGTATACTTCCTAACAAAGAAGCCTTTATATTTTATTTATTGGTAAAGAAGCAGTAAATATTTTAAAACACACGAAACTTTGACGGAATTTGTTCCGCCATACTGCACATTCATTCACTGCAGCACAGTTTGTAACTCGACGAAGATATAAGGGATTAGACAAAATTTAACAGCCGAACATTCAAAGTTAAAAACATAATTTTTTTTTAATCAACATGAATATATTTTTCATGTAGATAGACACAAATGTTACCCTAATAAAGTAATAACTCATAAAAGGTCATCGGTTACAGTTGTACGTATATAGGCTGCTTATGATGTAATGTCAACTGTTTATAATTTACACGACATAAAACGGCCCTTTGACCTAGTCAAGGCCACTTCGACAGAGACAACATTGCAGCTGATACACAATTGTAAAATATTCAAAACTGTGTAATTAAACGTCCAAAGAAACTGGATAATCTACACACTACGAAGCCTGCAACAATAATCGTCAAAACCTCCCGCAGCTACGACTGCGACGGCAAGATTTAAACTTAATGTCTAACATTCACAAAGATTACCTGAGCCGGAATGCACTCGCTTTTGCGCTTACAAAGATGGTATTAGTGCCGGTATTTTGCAGGCGCTAATTTCACAGTGACCTTAGTCCGACATTCACACAACACCTTCTAGAAAATTGGACAAGGTTATTGAAGCTATGGAGAAGCTTTTTGGAATTAAAACTTTTGTAAGCACTACACATTATTAACTTAGTAGGTAGAATAGACTTTGAGCTTGGCCGTGGACAGACAGACGGAAGGACATGACGAAACTACCTTGTCGACTACGGAACCCTGTGGTGACACATGCTGTGTATAGCTAAAATATAGCGATACCCGATATGTTAGCCATACGACAGAGCTCGCTAGTAGTCCCTAACCGGTAGGCCGATGTAAACGTGTGTAATAAACGTTATTATTTGGGATCCTTTGGTTTGTTCTCAATCTCCAAGTAGATCCCTACAACCCTAAAAACAATGTTTTTATATTTCAAAGTGGATTTTTTTATTCCAATTTGAAATCTTATTCCTCTAATTGTTTTGAGAAGTATAGTAATAATTACCCTGTACTGTAGTAATTAACAAAGAACGAAGCAAAAGTAAGATGCACCCCAAGCGAGATCGAGTGAGCAAAGCGAGACTACTTTACCAAGAATCTCGAAACGATAGAACACGTAGCCTGTTGCGTCTAGAGTCTGTGTAAAATAGTGGTAGTTTTGACAGGCTACTGCTCACGAAATAGACACTTCGACTCTATGGAACTAACCAATAGCCCGCTTTGCCGGGGATGCCTCGAAGAAGAGGAAACACCCGCCCACGTGACCATTCACTATGAGAGCGGGGAAAAGCAACGGACCGCCATCTTCGGGAAACTAGGATCTCCTCTAGTGCCTAATTGTGCGCACCACATCCTGAGCGATTCTAATCGCCTAACTGTCAAACTCGTATGGAATTTAACAGTTAGACAATTGGATCGCTCTGGATTTGGTGCGCGTAATATAAGGGCAGGAGGCTCGCAGTGACATCAAAGCACTGCTGTCTTTCTCAAAACAAATATGCTAGCTGGAGTAATTTCATAGCGTTGCTGAGTACAATAGCCAAACTCTGAGGCTAAGTATGGAAATCTAAGGTTTAATTACTAACTAGCACCAAGCATAGGAGTTTCGTTGCTGTATCTCCCTTAGACAGCGCCACAGCCTAGCTCGAGATTATTGTCGCATCACGGAGGCGATGCGTTGCGCTTTGCACTCGCTAGTCTCGACGTTCCAACTGCCTCTATTGCCGGGATTACATAGCTTTGATGAGGTACTCTGAGCGAGTTAAAAGGCGTGGAAAGACTTCAAACGGGGGCTGCTGTTAAAAATGCGTAAATAGTGAGCATCGTTTATAGTGGCTTGCGCTCTCTGACAGCACTATATATTTGTTCATCCGTGGGTAAGCTCCATCTAGCGAATAAATCCATAAACGTTACCATGACATTGTCAGAGCTGTCATATACATTACATTACATCAATACATTAAACTTAGCCATTCGTGTTCACTTATTTGCTGACAATTTGTAATACAATGAATGTTTGAAAAAAACAGTGCAAGAGATTCGACAGACAACCCGGCGATAAATGGTTGATATTTACCAAATACGAGAGGCCAAGTAAGGCGCCGACTTAAAACGTATGAAATGTACTTGCATAATATGCATTATTATTATTATTACCTAATATTATTCATCAGACATGCCTTGCTCTTTGTTAGATAGATGGGCGGGTTTACTTCATTAAAGTAGGCCTACTACCAGTAACGATAATCGTCAGGCAACACGATTACGACTCCACCTGTGGCCGGTTTCATAGAACTACAATTGTACGCAATGTACCCCGAATTTTCATAAAACTAATAATTGTATAGCGTCCAGTGGCACCTTCACTCACACTAGATAAGTGAACCACTCGGACGCTGCAGTGCCTGGGACATTATTTTATTTTAGATGGAATAGACTTGTACCATCCTGACAGCTTAGTCGGCCTAGACCACAGGAAAGACGAGTCAATAGGTGCGGAGCCAACCGAGCCGTGGTGTACTGGGGTTACCAATTTTGACGCAGATCCTAAAGTTTGAAAAGAAAAGCTATGGGAAAATATTTAACTAGGACCACTGCTATGGAGAGCGAGGTTTCACCTTTTGATTTGGAGGACTTGCGTATTGATCAGCATATCCTAGGAAGAAAATCTGATGTAGCGTATAGTATAATGCTGCGTTCCGCCAAGTGTATGCCGCGGCACACTGGTGTACCGCGGTCACAAGTTGGTGGTTGTGGGTGTTGTTTTGGAAGAACGACAAGTTTTTAATAAACACTATAGTTTTTAGAAGAAATATAATCTTGTACTGCGTTGTTATCCGTAGATTCTATAGGTTTTAAAATAAGCAGTACCTACTATCATTGAGATTTTTGGGTATCTTTTTCTTCATTGGTTGCGCCGTAAATACCTTTTGTACGATTTCCTTAGTTAATTGATTTAATAGATATCCATTAAATCAATCAACTTAGTAAATAGCAGCGAACGAAAAAAAATCGTGTATCTCCGAAATTTCCTTATTTTGTAAGTGAACCTTGAAAATGAAGAGTTTGCGAAACGCTGGTATAATGGCCGGGGCCAGGCCCGGACCTAGGGCAGCTCGATATTACGGGCGGCTAATCGCGGAAAAAATGCTAAATTGCGAGTCGCGACTCTCACGAGGAATCATTCAAATTATAAGGACGAAAAACAAGATGATGCGTATAATGGACTAACAGACAGAAAATTTATGGAATATGTTTGAATATGCCACGGTCTCTCAGGCCATCGAATTGTCATAGTAATTGTAGTTCTGTGAAACAGGCCCCTGCTCTGTAACTAGTAACTTACTCATTCCACTGGGGAATAGGCACTGCTTGCTTTAATACAGGTGTCAAGCCTAACAAAGCAACGGAAGCTAATGTACCTAATTAGTTGATTTACAAACTAGTTTTAAGTGAGATTGTGCCAAAACCGTAAATTTTCTGGAAAATAATTTATTCTATTCTTTATTCTATAAATTACGTGCAGTCAGGATGACCACAATTTTTTATAAATACTTTAAACCTTTGTACAAATAATTTTAATTGTTCAAATAAATACTTTTTCACGCAAAGTTCAAGTCATTTGATCAAGTTACTTGACGGGTGTTATATCTACCTACTTTTATTAAAATAAAAAGTACCTGAAATCAGCGCGCGTTCATGCAACGGCTAATGAATGTTGGCGATGCTGCTGTCAGGATCGTGGCAAGTGGCAGGCTCTGATCTCTGCCCACCCCTCCGGGTAACAGGCGTAACTTTACGTTATGTTGTTACTTTTTACTAAACCTCATTAAAGTGTTTTTAAAGTACTTTGTTTAATCTAACTATAAATTAGGGTTGGGAGGTATATTTCATCATCATCATCATCATCAAGGGTTGATGAGGTATATTGCTAATTTTATATTATTACATTCACAAATTAACTCCTAAACCGTCAATCGTCATACTTTACCCTAATAGTACACCATTCCCTCTGAAGACCCATTCAGCGGACATGGATAGTCGACAATAAATATTATTGGACGTTTCTCGATTTAATTGACAGGGGACCGGGATTTGTGGCCCCCACCTTTCACCGGTCCATGGTGGACCCCAATAATTCTTGCGGTCTCAATTCATGAGGCCCCAAAATCGCCGGCCGTAGTTTATAAAAATGCCATGAATATTTTCGTTCACTTCCATTGAACTGTACGTGTAGCATGAAACTTTAGGACCATGTTAATAAAGCACTATGTTATACTTTATTGTACACAAGAAAGAAATATTTTACACATAAAACAAAGCAATAAGAACGGGTACATAGCACTCTCACCTCTGAGATTTCTATTTGAATTTATTAGCCTTTCCACAAGTAGGTTTTTTTTATGTAGGTCATATACGTCCCACTGCAGGGCACAAACCTTCTCTCAGGCTTAATTACCACGCGAGCCCACCGTGAATTAGAAATTTCAAGCTCTGAGGTATGTGAACAGCTCAGACAATCAGGTTTCCTCACGATGTTTTCCTTCATGGTAGCCAGTGGTGTAAAAGCAATCTTACTCGGTAACCCTAGGCTGTTGTCTGTTCTAATATAACATTGAAACCAGAAGAAGTGAGCCAGAATTCCAATAAAACAATTTGGAAAAGTGCTCTTATGAAGTTGTTAACGGGCTACCAGGTGCGAACAAGGCTATCAGTGACAAACTGGCCAAGTGCGAGTCGGTTCCGTACCATTATTTCACACATTTGAATATTTGAAGCGTCTACCTGTTGCCGTTATTAATATCGAGAAAAAACAGCAAAATATTACGTTTGTTGTATGGGACTTAAATATTTATTTTAATGTGCTTTTGGCATTTTTTGTTATAGTGGCAACAGAAATACATCATCTGTGTACATTTCAACTGTCTAACTATCACAGTTCATGAGATACAGCCTGGTGACAGACAGTCGGACGGACAGACGGACAGCGGAGTCTTAGTAATAGGGTCGTTAGTAATGAATGATTAATTTCACGCTGTTCCTTTCTTTTAAAATACTATGTTACTTGAGAAGAGTTATCAGTTTTTGGCCATTCTTTCGATTGGCATCAAAAAGGTAGGGGTGTTTTTTTTTTACATTTAAGTCGGTTCGATTCCCAGACGAGGCAAGTAATTTTTAGGAAATGTTTGAATGCAGATTTACAAATTTTAAAAAATAACATAAAGTCTTCTTTCAGCAAAATACTCTATCTACGATATTTAAGGTACTTTCCCTTCAAGGCCCATAATTTTGGGACGCCCTGTATATATTGGAGTCAGTGTCCAAAATTTACCTATGTGCTGGTCTTGTAACTTGGCACCGGCTCCAAACTATACTTCTACGGTACCTACATCGAATTTACGGGTCATATTCGTTTAAATTATTTCTCTGTTTCTAGTGCTGTAGTGTATTTAAGTCGGTTTTTACTTTTTTTATTTATTAATCAATCACTTCATAGTTTTTCTTTTCTTACATAAGCAGCCTATATACGTGCCACTGTATGGCACAGGCCTTCTCTCAGAGAGAGAGAGTATGAGCTTAATCACCACGCGTGCCCACCGCGGATTGGCGATTTCAAGCGTTGAGGTATTAGAATAGCTCAGACACTCGGGTTTCCTCACGATGTTTTCCTTCACCGTTAGCGAATGGTATTGCTACTAAAACTTCACAAATGTATATAACTTAGAAAAAAAGTCATGGTACATGCCCGCACGGGGAATCGAACCTGGGTCTCTTGCTTCTGAGTCCAATGTTCTACCCACTAGGCCATCACCGCTGTTGAAATAAATGAATACAATACAACACAATTATTTCAAGCAGTGAGCTCAATTAAGAACCTAGGAATAAAAAATTACAAGATGGACGTACTCGTAGTTTATTCCGTATCTGGTCGATTTTGGTCAACTGGTTGTTGAAATTCAGGGAAAGCGTGTCTTTTCTTGTTTCGTAGTAAAAGAAATAACTTCTAATTACACCTTACTTGTGGAAATTCAATTAATACAATAATTCCATATCACACAGCGTGCGAAATTTCATTATTCGAAAACCCGCCATCAGTTTCATTGATCCATCAATGAATTCTATCAAACTTCTGCAGTTCATTCAGTTACACCCGATAAGTTAGGAAAAATACGGTATAGTTACCGATTTCCTGCTGAAAATTAATTTAGTTTCATAAAACCATCGCGCGAAATTCCGGTGGCATTACTGCAACACAATTGCCACGGAGAGTATTGGTCAGGACGTAATGAAAACATACTAAGTCGCTTAAGTTTATTTTAGTTGGAAGGTTCCTTTAACGTCGTCGCTGGAGTTAAATGCGGCGCTTCGCCAATGGAACGGTCCATTGGCGGTCTTTACACTCTGCGACCCTAACGTCTGAGACGCCGTCTCACTAGCGCAATCTAATATTTTTAATTATTGTAAAAAATAGCAAAATTTTGATGAATAATGGGAGCTTTTCAAAGCGTCATTAAAAAAATACAGTACCGCAAGTTACCGATAGATGGTGCTGACATCTCTGTGATTTCTGTCACGTTGCTCTCTTGTTTCGTTGACGAGAGCAGATATGTTTAGATTATCACAGATTAATAACGACGTACAATATTTAAAACGTATAATGACATTTGTTCTCCTTGCAGCGCCATCTAGTTTTTTTTAATGAAACTTCCTTCCTTAATTGAAAAGCCCTCATTGTCTAAGGCTTTGGCAGTTACTAAAATTACGAACATTTATGACAAGTTTTGTTACCATAGTTTTTTATTGAACGATGGGCGTTGCTTTTACGTTGGTGCTGGAATATCGTAAAATGAGGCGCTCTACCATTCGAACGTTCCATTTCCGGAGGATGGTCTGCGACCTTACACTCTGCGACCCTGTTAATAAGGGTGCTGTTCTGGGCTGCCGTCACATTCTAACATTGTTAAAAAAATTGCATAATTTTGATAAATGTGTCTGTGATAGCCCCAGACCACGCTAGAAAATAAAAATTAGGATATTTAAGACATATTTTTGTTAGCCTCGTTTTTTGTTGAGCGATGAACGTTCCTTTAACGCAATGGAACGTTCCATTCGGATGGTAATGAAACAAAAGAAGCGGGGTGGGGCTGTGTGTTATTATTACACGGCCGTTGGTTTAACGTGAAACGTCTATAAGCAAGCGTTAATTTTTAGCTTTAACTGCGCAATGTCTTACGCAACACTGGCGCCATCTAGCGAATCAAAAGGATCTGACTAATGGCTACTTTGTTCTACTTAACGATATATACCTAAATGAATTACACACGACAAGCAGTTATAGAGTTACAGCCCTCGCCGAGGCGGCACGTTATCGTTGCAAGCGGTTTTAACAAGTGACCCCCTAGTACCGAATTGAAAAACGTTTCACGTAAAAAAATAGTCAGCCTCTCGTTGAATACAGTTTTGAACATAAATGATTTAGAGCCCGTTTCTTTACTCGTAGTATAGTCGTGAGGTATAAACGTAACCGTTGACCGCCACAGTTAATGTTCGGGCAATATTGTGGCGATTGCTCCGCTGCTGTTATGCAGCCGTTTAAATGCTGATGGCTGGCCAACGATACACTAACACTGTGCGCGTTTTTATTCACATTCGGCCACCATTTCATTGTTTTTCTGCTGTCGAAGTTCAAATCGAATGTGTAAATAAAAATGTTTACAATACTGGCCAGTGTTCATAGTTAGCTGGAAAAAAATAGAATCAAATAAAAAAGCAAATATGGATCTATGCGAGTTTGAATGTTTCAGTGAGCCACCTGCCTTTGAGGCAACTTAGATACACCACAGGCTACATCTATGGTCCTGTTTTATTTATTCGTTTTGTCTGTTGTGTATTTAGTTTTCTTTTTGCTGTTGTGCATATTATGTTACTTGTCTGCTTATTTTGTTTCTGTGATGTTGGTATAAATGTCTTTCTTCTTCTTCTTCATAATAGATAACTGTATACGTTAAATTGAATAACGGGAAATTTAAAGCCAATTAGTTCTTCTTTTGCCGATCTGTCAGTATATAGGTAACGCCGATCTCTGTTGTTTTAAGCTGACTTCGAAAACGAAGGATTTTTTCAATTCTTTCGATTGGTACCATTTTTTGGGAAAATCTGAATGAAAATCAGAGGGAACTTTTCAATTTATTTATTTATTTAGGACAACCAACAGGCATTACAACAACACATTCACAAAAAGAAAAAAAAAACACGTAACATGGTAATTGCTCACCCACTTATAGGATGTCTCAGCATGCATCTAAATCTTAACAAAACTGTTATATACGTAAGGATATTACACGTATAGAACAATAACGAAACTATTTAAATTAACATGAGCTATAGATATTCAAACAGCTTTCTTTTAATTAATTAGGCTTGTTCGAAACAATGCTATGTGGTAGGTACAGCGGTGGTAGCCTAGTGGATAGAACATTGGACTCGGAAGCGAGAGACCCAGGTTCGATTCCCAGTGCGGGTATGTACCTATGACTTTGTTTTCGAAGTTATGTACATTTGTGAAGTTATAGTAATACTACTTGCTAACCGTGAAGGAAAACATCGAGAGGAAACCTGAGTGTCTGAGCTATTCACATACCTCAGCGCTTGAAACCGCCAATCCGCGGTGGGCACGCATGGTGATTAAGCCCTTACTCTGTCTCTGAGAGAAGGCCTGTGCCCAACAGTGGGACGTATATAGGCTGCTTATGTATAAAGGATATTTCCTAACAAAGAAGCTATTTATTAATAATTAATAATATTTTATTTATTGGTAAAGAAGCAGTAAACATTTTAAAACACACGAAATTTTGACGGCATTTGTATTAATTCATCGCAGTACAGTGTGTAACTCGACATTATCTTCAAAAAGATATAACTGTTATTGGCCTTATCTTTAGTAATTAGTTAATAAGTAATTATAATCAGATTACGCTGTTGTTGTTCCTAATAAAGTAAAATAAATAAATGAGGGATTAGACAAAATTTCACAGCCAAACATATTCGAAGTACAAAATAATTATAATGTTTTAATCAACATGAATACTTTTTTCATATAGATAGACACAAATGTTACCTTAGGGTAACATTAGGGTAACAGGGGTTATTAGTAACTGATAATATGCGAGCGCTGTCCTTAGACAAAGTTTGTTGTATGGGACTCCCTAAATATTTATTTTATTTAACTTACATTTAACCTTTTGTATTTTTTGCTTTTACTAGTCAATCTACTATAATAACACAGTAAAGCCCCAATTGGCTACAATCCTCTCGTCTCCTCAACCATCACTAGCCATTAAAATTCAAATGCAAACTTAAAACTTCGCAAGGCAAACACGTAAAGCCTAAATACGCCACGTTAAATCCCTCTAAATTCGCGAGCTTATTTAGCGGTACACATTTAGAAAGGTTCACCACCTGAACCTATTTGTATGCAATTACTATTCGCTTCATTACGTTCTTAAATAGCTCGGGTAATGTTTATTGCGCGCCTACTCTAAAAAGACCTCCAGGGATTAGTGAGAGTGCCCCCTTTGTTGTGGCTCTGGAGACGTAGTGGGGAGGCGCGGAAGGTCTCTTTAAACTAGGCAAAATTTATATTTGGAGTTATTTTGTTAAATAGGGGCTGATTATGGCTGGACGGGAGGGCTAACACGTTTCGCGGAAACGCTGCGCTGCCAGACGGAGTTCCGTTTGCCGTGAAACGGAAAATTTGGTTTGGCTAGGTGCGAGTAAATCATAATTTAAAACTTCAATAACTAAAGCCGGGTTTTGACGGTCTTAGTACGCTCAGACCGTGTGCGTACAGTTTTAGTTGATTGTGACGACGCACACTGATCGTCGTCATACATAAGCCAATCCGCGGCGGGTGCGCGTGGCGATATAGCCCATGCTCTCTTCCTGAGAGAAGGCCTGTGCCCTACAGCGGACGTGGTGGTGGTGGCGATCTATTCGAACGTAAATGTCGTATGTATGGACCGCCACCGCCACCGCGTTGGTGTATTTAAACCTTAAAAGTAACTACAATTGTGGGGCCGCAAAAACGAGGAATTTAATATCTATAAAAATCAAAGGTGCACATACAATAATGCATAGCTTCAGATGAAAGACGAAAGGCATTCCAAGCGGCATTATAATGGACGTAAATGAAATACGATATTGAAATTCCTGTGCTGCCAGAAAAGTTGGCTTGCATATTTGATTGAGCTCCTAGACATTTTCTAGGATTTAGTATTGTAGGGAAGAGCGGGTGATCGTGCTCTTTCGCTATAAAGAGAAATTTCCCGCCAGGCAGATCGTATGCCTGGGGACGGCCAGTCCAACTAATGTTCGTCGGACGTTATATATATGGTATGTCATGTGAAACATTTTGCTTGCGCGATGCAGGAATGTTGGAGTTTATAGTGCGCGCGCAGAGGTGACATGTGCTCGCCACATCACTCCCTTTCAAGACCGTAGCTACGCATAGGAATCGAAGTCTGTGCTCTAAAGCCTGCAAGTGCCAGGAGGCGCTGAGTCAGTGAGTCAATCCTGGCTCAAGCTTCTCTGCTATGCTTGAAATAATATCTGAACATTATAGCTGACATCATTTCAATCTATAACAGCTTCGTCACTTGTACCTTTCCCCTTTGCTAATCCTTTATTTTTTATGTTAGACATTCGGAAATACGATGTACACAATTTTACTAGATAAATAATAAAATATTATCTGCACTTTCATATTGACTGATACAACGTCTGATTACAGCATCGGAGGTCATGGGTTCGATTCCCACTGGGGGCAGCTGTATATTTGCACAAATGGCCTCAGTCTGATTTTATTTTCATGTTTGTGATGTCCTTGCCTGGTGACCATAGCACAGGGTATCCTAGTTTGGGACCAGGACCAGTGACGATGTTGTGTGAAAGTTATTATCAAGGCGCATAGAGTGCGCCAGGCCAAGTTCTCGGCCGGCCCGCGCTGTGCATATATTTGCATGAAGCAATTCTAGCACTTTTCGACCTCCTCTATCTTTGAAACCAGTTATGTCACATGACTAAAAATGCGGAAGGGTTAAGGTTACCAAATTGAAAGATTATTCTATGCTTCCAGTTACTGTAGTTTAGAAGATGTGGGGATCCAAAATTACAAATTCTCTGACTCACTCACTGATGGATCATCAGGTCTAGAGATTTGAAATTAGAAAAATAAACAGTATTTATTGAGTAAGCAACGGAAAAAAATCGAAATTCATGAAAAATATACGCTGACCGGGTTACACAGGGTCATAATTTGTGGGGAAATACCTAATCCGTTGTAAATAGAGAAAATGTTTATTAGAAGATCCATCCTAGATAATAAAGTTATGCATATTTACATTCACAGATTTTGAAAAAATCGTACTATCAGCAAAAAAATCAAAATAACTACTTTTACTTTCATAGCGAAAAGAGATCATATTTATAACGTTATTAGCACTTCAATAAACATATTAAAACCAATAAAAAATAGCGAGAATAGTTTAAAAAACTTAAAAGTCTAAACAAAAAATAAAAACCGACTTCGAAAAACTGTAGTTTTTTATTTTATTTTTATTTTTTGTTTAAAAATTTTTGTTTTTCAATTTTAAGTGGGGGAGCGGGAGAAAAATAAATAAGTCCCTTATAACCATAATTTACCCTACTTAATTCGTTACTTTAAAATTTGATGTTCTAAATTTCCATCTCCGAAAGTCTTCACCAGAACATCACCAAATTAACTTGGGACTACTTTTACGCTATTTTATGAAACATACGGATATTACTAAAGGATGGGCCCCATTAGCGGGCTTATTTACTGCTGTCCATTGAAGAGTTCCGTTCTCCATCTCTGAAAGTCTCCATCAGATCTTCACCAAATTAAAATGGGAACAATGGGACGTTATATCTGTTCAAACAAAAAAAGAATTGTCGAAATCGGTTACGATTTGACGGAGTTATGGAGGAACATAGCAAAAAAAATATATACACGTCGATTTGATAACCTCCTCCTTTTTTGAAGTCGGTTAAAAAGGCATAAAACCCCACCAAAACATAAATGTACAAAAAAAATTCTGGCCAACTTCTCGTCCCAAAAAATAATTCAGGTATAAAATTGCCAAGTTCCTTGTCTTATAGGAATTAGCAGTGTTATATTATATAAATAAGGAAAATTTGTGTAACCTTCAAATTTACAGATCATGCCTGGCAAGTTTTCAATGTAAAATTATTCACCATCTTCTAAAGACTTGCCAAGTTTTATCTGTAGATTTAAAAGTCACACAATTTTTCCTTGTTTATTATTTCACTGCTGATTCCCCGAAGCTAAGCAACTTGGCAAGTTCTTAATATTTCAAGTATTTTTTGGGACGAGAAGTTGGCCAGTTTTTTTACCTTTATGTTTCGGTGGGATTATTATATACACAATAGAAAACAATTAAGTAGGCATAGCATACATTAGGTACAATATTTAAGGATTGCATAAACAAAAACACCGGCCAAGTGCGAGTCGGACTCCAATCACAAAGCCAAACTGAAGATAGCATTATAGGTTAGTTGAGAATACGAACAGAACGGTATACTAAGGCAGCCACTAAACGGTGGCCAAGAACAGACTCTAAAATGCATAGTTGTTCAATAGAGTTGTTATTAGTACGGTAACGCGTGCCTACCTACTAGGTACTACCAAGACAGTGAAAATATTTTTTTTGCCCAAACTGCTTTGAAAACTTAAAATCATCAAAAATGGAGTTATCACTAGTTGACCAGTGGCCACAGATATACTGATCGATGTTTACTCGTTGCACCCTGTGCTTGGATATTTCTCTGCTACGCTGTAAGAAGTCGCAGGTAAATCTATAAATCCTTAAATAACTTTCAAGAAGCCTACTTTGGACACACCTCACCGCTCGATTTTTCTTTCACCTCTCCTCATACATTTTAAATAAAAATTACACCGGTGAAGGAGACACCGAGAGCCTGTTACCGAAGAAGTGAAATGCACAGAAAGATACACTTGATTTACTGAAAGAGAGAGTGTGTGTGAGAGAGACAGAGAGGGGAGGTGAAAGTCAGATGCTGTCAACGTCTATTTGGATAATAGCCATTTTGAAAATGAAAAGGTATCTCATATAGGTAGGTGGTTGCACGCTTAAAGAATAGTAACCATTGACTCTAAGAAAGAAATTATTTATCTGAAGGAGAATGATACAATTTTGAAGAAAAATATATATAATAAAATGATCCATGGTTGTGACTCATCGTTTTTCGTTTCTGCCCCTGTAAATCTAGAAAGATCTACTCGTTTGAATATTTCATCTCAATCACATCTACATCCCTTGTAAATTGTACAAATAATGACTTAGAAAGTTTGAGTATGTACTCAACAACCAAAACTATATTCATCAAATTGTTTTTGATAATCAATATTCCCTCCGGATGTCATATATTCGTAAGAACATTTTCCACCAGAACAACAAAAAAATACATTTTTTTGTCCAATTACCTATTATGTTTCCGCATAAAAGTTCGCCAGTGGTGTTTTTGAAACTTTAAAAGAAGCAAACTTAAAGTAAGTTTTTCTTAAGAACCGCTTCAGGGCGTGGAAGCAATTTCTGGCACCCAATTAGATCAAGCCAAGCTTCCGCGTCTGCCTACACCGCCGGTTACCCAGTAGCATTCAGCCATTACTCCGAGAAATGCCAATTTAAACTTGTAACGAGGTTTACCGCGAGCGCCGCGGAACGAAATTAAAAAGTCCGCAGAAGCGACGACGGCCGCCCGAATGGTTACACCGTCCACGGTCCGCTAGAATGTAGCGCTGGGCCTTAGATTGCTGGAGGAGAATGTTTGAGACATTGCCGAGGTGGTAAAGTCAGACAAATTTTTAGACACGAAGTCCGGTGTTATTGTAAGATTCTCGAAATTCTTACATGTGACCGACATCGGCAAAAGAAACATTATAGGAGAGTGTTGGAGACATTACTAAAGTAGAGAAATCGGAAAAATTTTAAGACACAAAGTCAGTGCTGTTTGTAAGATACTCGAAATAATTCAACAAACATGCGACAAACATTACAGGAGAATGTTGAAGACAAATTCGAATTAGCCTGTAGATAGGTGAAATGATCGCCAATCGCTGCAGTACCGGAATTAAGCAAACATTCACCTTAAGGTGGAATTTTAAAAACCTATCTAGAGGCTAAAAATTCCACCCATGCCGGGACTTGAACCTTCTAAATAGGTTTTTAACATTGTCCTCAGCACGGGTTCGTGCAACAAAAAGAATATAATGAAGGTGGAATGTCAAAAGTAAAATAATTCAATTTTTTATCGTTATCTGAGCTAAAAGTTGAAGATTCACAATACAGGGTAATTTTGAAATGGTTACCTAGTTATATTTTGAGATAATATTCTTTTCACTGTGAAAAACATTATTAATGATTTATCGGTAATGGTATAATAAATTTGTAAATATTCGTGATTTTCGACCTTTTTCCAAATCCAAATTCAAAGTCCTAGGAAGTACCACATAGAAAAATGTTTTCTAATGTATTATCACAAAATAAGATCATTAACTATATTCGTTATTTAGCTACATGACAATCTAAGCGTAGTTGCACACTAAGGATAAAACATGCATGTACATTGACCTTACGTGTCTCAAAATTAATCCGATTTTGAAATTGCTAAAATGGACAAAGTCGGATTAATTTTGATATACAAAGTCAGTTTGATTTTAAAATTTGTTCAAAATATATACGAGTCGTAATAACTTTTTTTGAGACGCTGCTTCTGTAACGCCAGTTTAAGAAGATATAATGTTCTCTATCTATCTATAGTACGTTTTCACGGTTTTAGCTGAAGAGAATTTGATGTAAAACTCTTTCACTCAATAACCTATACCTATCTTTAGACAGAAAAGTTTATGATAAATAAATAATGACACTCAATATGTGTATGTGTTTATGTCAACTTATAATGAGGGACTTGTTCAGAGTATATTGGCTGAGCCTTTGTCGGACTCAGCTAAATTATTATTCTATTTTAGGCTAAGAGAGTAAATTTGTTTTTGATCTAATGTTCCTTATCTAAAGTTAAGTTATTTTTGTTATGTATATAGTTAATTAGGATATAACTTCATAACGGGTACGATGGAACTGTCATCGTCACCTTGCGACAAAAGTTCCCAAAATAAAATAGATTAAAAAAAAACTTCTAATGACAGGTAGCTCTAAAACTAACGCCCGACCCAAAACCTATGCATACTGGACTAGAAAAAAACTACTTTATTTATACAATTTAAGTCTGTGTAAATTTGATATTTATATATCAAACTAGCCGACCCGGCAAACGTTATTTTGCCATATTAATAGACTACAACCTGTTCTCAGACCAGCCAAATATATACAAAAAAATCATTTAAATCGGTTAAGCCGTTTCGATAACCGAGTTAGATGACAAACACTGTGACACCAGATTTTTATATATCAGATAAAATATCGCAAATGTTAGCACGCAATAGACACGTAGTTTCAGCGTTCTTATGGCCCGATGCGTAAGTATAAACCAGCGCTACGTTTTTTTTTGAGAAAACAATGCTTTGTTTATTTTGAACTCACTGCGCGTTGGGATTTCGAAGGAATTCACGTTTTAAAATTTATAAAAGATTCCTAGGGAAGAAACATTGTTTGCGATGCATAATATGATGTGCATCTGGTGCATTTCTTTAAAAATTATGAAGAAGAAGCGACTTTGAACCTCAATAATAAATACTTAATATTACGAAGTGCAAAAAAACAAAACATTTTCATACATTCTATAACCGATAGTGCACGTCAGCGGTGGCACTTCTAATGCAATATATGTTCGTTTTTAGGGTTCCGTACCTAAAGGGTAAAGACCCTATTACTAAGACTCCGGTCCGTCCGTCCGTCTGTGCGTCTGTCACTAGGCTGTATATCATGAATCGTGATAGTTAGACAGTTGAAATTTTCGCAGATGATATATTTCTGTTGCCGCGCTGTAACAAAAAATCCTAGAAACAGAGTAAAATAAATATTAAAGGAGGGCTTCCATACAACAAACGTGATTATTTTTGCCGTTTTTTGCTCGATATTAATAACGGCAACAGGTAGAAACGCTTGAAATGTTGTATAGATAATGGTACGAAACCCTACGTGCGCCATCCGACTCGCACTTAGCCGGTTTTTAACGTAGCCTCTATTTGTCCCACTATAGAGCATAGGCCTTCTCACAGAGAGAGAGAGAGAGAGAGAGAGAGTACGGGTTCGTGGCTATCGCGGATGGTTAATTCAAAGCGCAGTCTTTTTGCACTTGTATTGCAGTCTCCAACTTCGTAATTATTTAGGGATTATCGTTGCGCCCACACGTCACCGCCGGTTGTAATGCGGACCTTAACCGACTGACTTTAAAAAACCATTGACTTCGACGGAAACTTTTATTACATTGCCGCCAGCTTGCCAACTTGTAGCGGTTGTGTCATCAAAGTCAGTGGTCTGACTATAGTTTCTTGGTCTCTTCTGCACTAACAGTTTGTTTCGATGTTTAGCTGTTCAGTTTTTTTGCTTGTGATTTTGTTGGGCATAATTATGTTCCCACCTGTGGGTAGGAATGTGCACACGCTCAATACTTAACTGAAATTAAAATGTACTCAGCTATAATAGAAACTTCCGAATTATGAATTCAGAATATTGTTTGAACTTTATTGCACACCAGTAATTGCAAAATATAACATATTTGTAAAACAAGCCATCTTTTTTCATTCATGGTTCGGTCTGAAAACCAGCGCCAAAGCCCTGCTTTGGCATCATGCTGAGACTGGCCCATTTTTGGCAACTTTGTGTGTCTAAGTTTCATGTAGGTACAGGTATTTCGCCAAATGTGTCCTATGGTTTACTAACTTAATTATGCACCTTTTGTTTGTAATTTTTTGTAAGGATATTGGCTTATGTGCCTACTGTATGTAATTCTTTGTAATGTTGCCAAATAAAGTTTATTCTTATTCTTATTCTTAATCATCGATTTGTAGTTATAAATCGATGATTAGGTATTGAGCGTGTGCACATTCAAATCAGTACCGAGAAAGCCTTTAAGCGTCACCGTGTTTCTTTCTACAAACTCCTTTTTAAGCCAAAATAACTTTTTCGCATACATCCGACACATCAAGTCCCAGAAACGACAACACTTTTCAGCGTCTGTTGCACCGCTGAATTGTCTTAAAGCTCGCCTACCGAGTCGTTGAGCGCTAAACCGGCCTAACTTTCATCTTCACTTTGTTGTCCAATTTTCTCTCGGCAATTTTCATCGTCGTCATGAAGCTATCAAAAGGGCTTACACTTACAGGCGGGTAAGGCGAGTTCATCATTAGTCATACAAAAATATACTCACACCTGTATCCCTGAGGGGTGGGCAGAGACCAGGGTCCGCCACTTGCCACGATCATGACAGATCTCTTTCGCTTCATCAACATTAATTGGTGGTTGTGTGCACGCACTTTTTAACTTGCCCTTTGCTAAAACATCCCCTATTAGGTCGAAGTATGTCCCAAACTAGGATACCCTTTGTTATAGTAACCGGCGAGGACATCACAAACATGAAAAAGATGTACCCGAAAGTTCTTATTTTTTCGTGTAGTTTATAAGTTTGTCATTCAAACACACATAAAGGGATAAACGTATTACAATGGCATGCAGGTAGACCAAGTCCAACACAATAAGTACACCAGACAGTAGGCACCTTATATAAGACATAATTTTAGTATTTTATAAATGATGTCCAGCCGGACATACTTCGACCTAATAGGGGATGTTTTAGCAAAGGGCAAGTTAAAAAGTACCCGAAACCGGCGTGCGTGCACGCAACAACTAATTATTATTAATGAAGCGAATATGCACGGATGGGTCGCCGTCTATGCCTAACGCTAGTGGCATTTTTCCGAGCGGTTCCGTGCTTCGCAGGGCACGTTAAGCTGTTGGTGCCGGCTGCCGTCGATAGATGGCAGTCGTTAAGCCAAGTCAGAGGCCTTAGGGCGGCTTGACAACTTCTGACAGTAGACGAGCCACTAGTCTACAAGCCTCCACCAATCCGGACTTGGCCCCCGTGGTGGAGTATGGCCTATACCTTCCTCAGGGAAGAGACCCGTGCCCCTCGGTGGGGACATAATGGGTTGATGATGATGAAGCGAATATGATCTGTCAGGATCGTGGCAAGTGGCAGTCCCTGGTCTCTGCCTACCCCTCTGGGATACAGGCGTGAGTTTATGTATGTATGTATGTATGTGCACCTGCTCGTGTATGATAGTTTTTAAAAGTAGCTTTTTATATATTTATGTCAAAAATTTACAATTAATACGCTTTTTAATCAAGGTCACTTTAATAATTTTTGATTTAAAATGTACCTAATGTATAACAATCTCGTATCACAGTGTTTGTTGTCGAACTTCTCCAAAACGATTTCACCGATCTTTATGATTTTTTTTGTGTATATTTATTAGGTTTGAGAATAGATCTTAGGCTAATTAACATGGCTCAACATCGTTTGCCGAGTCAGCTAGTATTTATATGCTACTTACTTTATCATTCGAGAACTTACATTACATTATTTTATGCTTATTAAACTTACCCTCTTACATACACTCACACACTTTTCACACATTACACACAAAGAGGACCAACACACTATACATGTTTTTTATTTTTTAGTTTAGTTAAGTGTTTTGTATTTTTCTCTTACAAAAGTAATATCGGAATGTGTTTCAAATATTTACTTACTTGATAAACTATAAAGGCCTAACCTAATTTGATTGCGCCATTCCTACCAGAGGGGTGCGGCACTGTATGCTGAAACACAGGCTCTGCCTAGTTCAGCAACAGAAGCTCGCCACTTATTTTAAAAATGTCTTTTGGTTGGTCTTTTCGGCTAAGTTTTACAATAAGTGGAGATGTGAACCAGAAATTGTTTTATGAAATAAACTATTTGTATTTGTATTGTATTTGTAATTCCAATTCCGAATTACCCTGTGATAAACCTTCCTCTTTGCGAGGAAGTGGGTGTCGCATTCCGACGACGTGTCAGATTGTTACTTATGTGCTTATTTTGTTTCTGTGATGTATCTTGTTGGTATAATAAATGTCTTTCTTCTTCTTTTTCTTCTTCTTATTGTATCACCCGGTTTTTTGTTCGTGGCAGCGCATTCCGCTTTGCGAAAGTAGATCCCATTTTCTTGGATCTCATTTTAGGGTTCTATAAATGAAAACGAAAAAACGGAACCTTTATAGGAAAAAACTGTCTGTCCTTAAAGAAACACTTTTTCTCAAGAACAGGCCATATCACCACACCAAAAGACAAATGCAAAAGATAGTTTGGAACTAGGACAAGTGATTGCACTGTATAGAAGTTATTTATTATCACGTGTATTATTTTAAAAAAAGCTATATTTCATAACAAAAAAATGACGGCAATATTCAGTTTAACTCGACAGCATTTCAACATTCAGGTACAACGTGCACTCTAATCAGTTACGTTACGGGCGACTTTGCAACTGAAATATAAAGGTTGACGTACTGTCAACTGCACTAGAACTTGTACGATTTTACTAGTTTGCTCCAACTTTTTGGGTGTCGC
The DNA here is from genome assembly GCA_947310995.1 of Yponomeuta cagnagella. Classification (NCBI taxonomy): domain Eukaryota; kingdom Metazoa; phylum Arthropoda; class Insecta; order Lepidoptera; family Yponomeutidae; genus Yponomeuta; species Yponomeuta cagnagella. The sequence continues at coordinate 18,345,233 of OX371267.1, forward strand.
TTCGTTAAGGTTTTGATTCCGCATTAAGTTTTTACCAGGTAAGTTGAAAAATCTGAAACCATGTCTAAATCAAAACTGCAGTTCTATTGTAAAAACAGAATGACATTTTAAGATTTGTTCCATCAGAGTTTATAACGACAATAACAATCAAGGAACCATCAACAAATTAGTTAATTTAATTGGCCCCATTTACGGTCAAGCATTTCGATAAACCTCTCTTGGTTAAGACTCTTGCCTATAGTACCTATTCGATAAGCAGGTACTTAAAACTTATCTGAGTAGAACTTTTAGTGCAAAGCTCCTACCCAGAAGGTAATAAAACTCTTAAACTAAGCGGCGCGTAATAAAACGGCTTATTACGGATTATCACATGAAAACTTAATAAAAACGTAATAAAATATGCATAAGAGCAAGTTAGCCGCCTAATAAACCATTTCGAGCAATTTAATATTCAATAACTGCTTTATCTAAAACTGTTGGGGGCAAAGGGTATCTGGGAGCTTTAAACTGCGGCCCGTGGTACTAGCGGGTTGTTCCTGTTACCTACAACGTTTCAAATTCGAAAAATTGAAGTAAGGCAACACCTGAAATAGTTTATACTTCCAATAGAATAGAGTTTCTGTATTAGCTTCTTCTCCGCATAACCTATTAATTGTGAAACTAACAAATTTGATGTTCATAAAGTAAACATTTTGTTTTCGTAACGAGTAAAAATACCGTTTCATAAAACGGTACATTTATGTGAAAAATTTAAAATAAATCGAGTTGAGAATTTCAAAACTTGCTTATTCAATTCAATTCAAATATTTTTAGTCGTTACAAAAACAAAATGTTTATTAAATGAACGTCAAATTTGTTAATTGATATTTCTTCATATATGAAATTGGATGAAAAATTAAGAAATTGAGAATTTGAACCTTTTTTTATTAAAAGTGGTTTAATAATTAAAAATCGAAGTGGTTTAGTTATCATTTAATATAACATGTTGTATGACAGCTGAGTTCTACTTTTAGATCCCTTCTGCTGCATTTTGATTGAGAGTTAGTATTGACTAAATAGTTAATATAATTTAATAGTTAATTTAATTTTATAGTTAATTGTTATTTGGTTGGTCATCTACCTATTTTTGAATTAAAGCTTTCGTATGCACTACACACTATGAACTTAATTCCGGATTCACTTACTTGCTATTTTGTCGGAAGAATCCGTACAGGTTTCACCCTGATGCCTTGGCTACATTAACGGGAAATGGCATTAATTATCGCATTGTTGGGCGTTGAACGTTAGTGTAGCCAGCTCAACGCCGTAATTTTATAAACACCGTTGTCAATGACGTTAAACGTTTGGCGATAGCTAGGGTGGCGGTCTCTTTCGACACATCAAAAGGATTATGGCGTTTCTTACTGCGTTGATGTAGCTGCACTTGGGGTTTGACATCTGTCATTCGAGAAGGAGTAGAGTTGATGTTATTTTGTTTTTTATCTGTGTTGTAGAGTTAGGAGGTTCTTTGTTGTTTTCTCTTATCTTTCTTTACGACGCTGTTGTCTTTTTTTTTAATGCAGTACATGTAATACAACATTGGCGTCACTCATAAAATACAAAAAAGCAGCAGCTTCGAAGTCCACCTTCGCTTTCTAATCCAAATAAATTCTTTGAAATTTTATTTCATACGACGTCCATGTTGAATTCAGGATTTAGGAATAGGAATTAGTTGAATTCAGAATTCAGGAGTTAGGATTTTTTGAAATTTGTCGCCATAATTATTGCCATTGAACACCAGTGTAGGCAACAGATTTATAAACGCGTCCGCATTCGGATTCACTTACTTGCTCGCCTCTGACTGAGCAAGTAAGTGAATCCGGAATTAAGTTACCAATCCACCTATTTCTTTATTTTATAATATATATTTTTTATTTTACTCGTTACTCAAAGGAACATGACAGTGGGCGTCTTTTATGGGCCCAATAACTACATTAAGCTTTTTCACTTCGGTTTCGGGATGTAGATTTGTATAGGTCAATTTTTCACCTTTTCTCTCAGGCGATGTGTTAATAATATTAATTTCTATGTGTATTTTCTCCATATAAGAAGTTGCCCATGTTCTGTTGCTGACTACAATCTGCCATATTGCCGAAATAACTTCCACACAACAAAATCACTTGCCCTGGTCCCAAACACCCATGGAAATACACCTAGACTGAGACCATTTGTACAAATGTACGGCGGCCCTCGGTGGGAATCGAACCCACAAACTCCGGCAAGGTAATCAGACGTGATATTTATAATTTAAAAGTTTGCAAGGATGGATATTTATAATTCAATCACGCCAGGGTGCGGTGGTAGCCTAGTGGGTAGAACATTGGACTCGGAAGGAAGAGACCTAGGTTCGATTCCCACTGCGGGCATGTACCTATGACTTCGTTTTCTAAGTTATGTACATTTATGAAGTTTTAGTAGCAATACCACTCGCTCAGAAAACATCGTGAGGAAACCTTAGTGTTTGAGCTACTTACATACCTCAGCGCTTGAAGTCGCCAATCTGCGATGGGCACGCGTCTTGATTAAGCCCATACTCTCTCTCTCTCAGAGAAGGTATGTGCATAACAGTGGGACGTATATAGGCCGCTCATGATAAATCACGCCAGAAACGCTGAAGTTCTGGATGAAACTTGACAGATTATAGTCCACAGTGACTAAACATATTTCTTTCGTGAATCTTTCTTCCTTCATCCTCTCCATATGTCCAAAATAAGCGCAACATTAATTTCTCTATTCTAGCATTATTTATAATAATAATAGTAGTGACATTAGGTTCAACAGGAGTAAGCCAGGTCGGCTTAGCCGGGAACAAGCCTCGGTTAGTTCCCAGCTCACGTGCCGGCTCTGTCTTACCGTCTGGATTGTTTCGTAACGTAACATAGTGTAGCTGCAGCGTCCTGGAGTTTGTTTTTAAGCTGGCGCGCCAGAACGAACTTATTCAAACGTCTTTAGTGCTACGTTTAGACGTTAGCCGAGTTTGCAGAGAATTGGTGTGAACACTTCCTTCTTTCCGTAAGTTTTTCCAACGTTTCATTAGTTTTTAAGGTTCTGTTTCGGGAATTCGTGACTTATTTTTTTGTCAGCAGAAAAATTAAAAGTCAAAAAGACGAAATGCAAAGTTTAGTTCTTGAAAATGTATTTGCTACCTTTTACCATATGTTTAGTAAAGCCCTTATGAAAGCCTGATTTGGTTTATGAAATCAGACAAAAAATAGCAAGTATGGATAATATGCTACGTGTTATTATAGCGTGATAAAAAGTCTGGTTGAACGTTTCATATTTTATGTGACTTTGATTTGTGCTAAGAAACATAAATAAATGATTATTGGTGTACACACCAATAATAATTTGCCCATAGTACATAAAGTTCGTATTGGAGAGTAGCACCCCCAATTTTCCTATGTATATGGGGTTTTTTACACACTGTATGAGACAGCAGAAGTAGAAGGCAAGGAGTGGAAGAAGCTAAGTGTAAATACGTATAAGATAATGCACAAAGGTGAGTTTTCTAGTGTTATTTTAATGGAAGAGAAATGAACTGTGCAGCAGTATTTTGCTACCTAAGGCTGAATTAGTATTATGCTCTTTTTCCGACGTACGCTGGTACTAAATAAAATAATAATGCAGCTTGTTTACACCGTAAGGCACAGGCCTTAATCTCTCAGAGAGAGAGTTTGGGCTTTATTACCATGTGTGCCCATCGTGGTTTGGCAATTTCAAGCGCTGAGGTATGTGAACACCTCAGACACTCAGTTTTTTTCACGAGGTCTCCCTTCACCGTAAGCGAGTGGTATTGGTCCTAAAACTTCAAATGTACGTAACTTAGAAAACAAAGTCATACATGCCGAGATTCGAACCCAATACCTAATCTACCGCTCCGCTACCGCCGCTGGTACTGAATACATTGATTAAATTTATCCTCTACGTTTATGTAGGCAACGAAACCTACTAAAAGACTATCAGGAATTACAACGGGCCGACGCCATGCGGAAAAATTGAAATTTTCACAGATAATGTATTTCTGTTGCCGCTATAGCAAAAAATACTAAAAACAAAATAAAATAAATATATATGAGGGGTCGTACAACAAACGGCAAACGTAGCGTAGGACGCCCTGTGACCAGGTGGAGCGACGACATTCGTAAAGCGGTGGGTAGTGACTGGGAAAGAAGAGCCTTAGATCGAGCTCAGTGGCGTGTCTTGGGAGAGACCTATGTCCAGCAGTGGACTGACACCGGCTGATGATGATGTACAACAAACGTGATTTTTTTTGCCGTTTTTTGCTAGATATTAATAATGGCAACAGGTAGACGCTTGAAATATTCAAATGTTGCATAGATAATGGTACGGAACTCTTCCTGCACGAGTCTGACCCGCACTTGGCCGGTTTTTAGGATTCCGCAGTGGAATCCTACGGGACTCTTATAGTTTCGCTATGTCCGTCCGTCTGTCTGTCTGTCTGTCCGTCCGCGGCTTAGCACAGAGACGGTAAGTACTAGAGAGCTGAAATTTGGCTCAGGTGTACATATTTATAACGCCGTCAAAACGTAGAATAAAACCTTGAAAAAAAAAGATTTTTAGTGTACCTCCCCTATATCTAAATTAAGGATGCAATTTTTTTTCTCGTCTACACCATGGTGTGGGATATCGTTAGCTTGGTCGTTGAAAAATATTGTGGATGTAGGAAGACAATTTTTTGATTTAGGGTTCCGTTTGAAAAATATTAAGCAAATTTTGTCCGAGTAGGGCGTCCCGAAAAAAACTACCTCCCTACTTGATTAAGTTTCTCCATTGAAGAAGAAGACCAGACGCATAAAAACATTATTTTACGAGATAACACAAATTTTCATAAAAACTTCATGTTGTGTTATAAGATGCTTTGTGACGTCACAGCTTGCGCCCGGTTTGCAGGGAGCATTTTCGTACCACGTGACTAGAATTACTTTTCGTCAGTTTATATAGAGAAAAATATTAGTTGCAGGTAAAAACTTTTATCTGGAACGCTTTCTTCACTTTAACTTGGTTATTCTCATATTAGCATCTAAGAAGAAAAACTGTGATGAAATTTTAATAATGAAACACCTAAGTATCATCTGATAATAATAGTTTTTAAAACCTATTTGGAGGTGAAAAAACAAAAAATCTAAATGAAAATCAATTCCACTCATGCCGGAACTTGAAGCCGCGACCTCTGGCTAACCGTGCCAGCGCTCTCCCAAGTCAGCTAATGAGCAAGTGCAGGCATCGGTGAAATTTCGAACCTCTTTACAAAATTTTCTGTATTACGTACAATAATAATAATAGTTATTTATTTCAGGCATAGGCACCCTAGTACAAATCCATTTTTTTTTATTTTTTATTTACAAATAACTAAAAACAGATGAAAGTCAAAATAATATAACTCAGCGCGTGAAATAGCTAATATGCGCTAGGCACACTTTGTGATTGATTAGATTAAGGTGGGACGATTCCCATACAAATTATTACCAAATTTGTTAAAAAAATTACATAATTATACACTGGATTTTATATCTGTCTGCATTTACCATGATTTTTGTTTGCGCCAATATATATTTCCTTGAATAAAACGGTAGTTTAATAGGTTAAATAAGATCGATAATGTTTGTATGAACTACATTGTCGAACTCATTTAAGCTATAAAAAAACTGCTTTTTTATGAAACTGGATATTGCCGCAAATGAAAATCTTGATTAATGCTAAAAGACATAATTCCAGTGCATAAATATGTAATTTTTGTAAAAAATTTGGAAATAATTATTTGTATGGGAAACGTCTCAGCGTAAGACTACACTCTCTTTGAGAAAAGGCCTATGCCATGCGGTGGGGCGTGGGGCGTTAGGCTGTAAATTTAAGTGTAGCCTCTCAAATAAGACCAATTTTTTTTTCCTTTACTGACTTTCTGCAGTCATGGAGTTGCCATATACCAACATACTAGATGTCTTACGGCTTACTGTAGTAAGTAGAATTTTCATCGAAGATCGATCGACATAGGAAAAGAAGATGACACCCAATTCTCTCGAACCAAAGAGTTGTGTGTTATTTGCGCTTCAAATTGTCATACCTCGGTGGGTATGGGCTCATTACTGTACATAAACATAAGGTTCCGTTTCGACCCTTTAAGTACAGAACCCTGAATATCTACAGATTTGGAATTTAAGGTAGACAAAAAACTTTTTTCTGCTAAGCGAGGCGCCACTAGTGATAATTTCATACAAGCAAAATGTGTAGTTCATTTGTTGGTTAGTTAGTTCTTTATTATAAAACATTTATTTACAACATTCACAAAAAGTTAGGCCCTTGTAGGTAGCAATCACTGAGGTATGTGAACACCTTAAATGCTCGGGTTAGCTCACGATGCTTTCCTTTACGATGATAATAATTATTATAGCTACTACAAATATACGTAGATCGTTCTGTATGCAAAGTAATAGTTACATAATAAAACTAAATTTTAACGGATATTTACTCGTTTACTTTTCCATTTTACAATTTTCCGACGTTTTGGTACTTTTGCAAGTGCCGCGGTCTCGGTAGACTGAGGTGACAGGCGTCTTTTTGAAAGCATTAACTATTAAAAATTATCAAGTTGCGTTCCAAAAATATTTTTTCAAATAGTTTACCTGCTGTCGAGTATTAAAATATTTAATCCATTTTCTAGGAAGCGCAAGGGGTGCTCATGCCCAACTTTAATTGTCCCCGTTTTTCCCGGATATTGTTCTTTCACCTGAGTCTCTTCCCGAACACCATACTTTTTTTATCCATAATACATACCCGTACGTAATTTATCGTAATTTTACGTACATAATGACACTTTACGTATGTAATGTATCGTAATGTTACGTACATAACGATACTTCACGTACGTAATATACCGAAATGTATACATTATTGTAGGTCCTCATAATAATTTAGCTATTTTGCCCATAACTTGTTCTGTGCAATTCTGTTTGAAAGATAGTTTGTATTCGAGTCGACTTTGCCCTCTCTTTCTCTCAAAGAAGGCATATGCCCTACAGAAGGACCTACATAAGCCATTGGAATTCCTAAAATTGTGCATTACCGATACGTTCTTGTAATAAAGCTTACAAGCTGTTACAACAGACGCGCTGTATCGTCGGCAGCGCCGATTTACATTTCACCGTTTACATTTCAGTCGCAAAGTCGCCCGTAACGTAACTAAGTAGAGTGCATGGATGATGTGTTGCTGACTGTACTCTCAGATTCCAGGTTCTAGGCATAAGGGATGCAAGATGGGGGCGCGGTACGTGAGTCGCATGCTGCGGCGAGCCTGATGCCTGCAATTGTTAACAACAGGTATTCGGGATTTATCGCTCGAGTTTTGTTGCGACATAAAATGTTTCGTGCTTTCTCGGGGATTAAAACGTCTTTTGGTGGTACGCTGTGAGAGAGCGAAGCTTTTTTTGTGAAATTGAGAAATTTGATGCCAGAGCTATAAATGGTATACTTGCACTTACATACATACATGAACTTACGCCTATACAGGCGATACCCCAGAAGGGTAAGCTTCAGAGGGTAGGGGTAGGATCCTGACAGATCGCTTTCGCTTCCGTGTGCATGCACGCACACCGGTTTCGGGTTTTTAGCTTGCCCTTTGCTAATACATCCCCTATTTGGTCGAAGTAGGTCCGCCTGGGATGTCGCTTACCGTTCCTTCCACCCATTCACTGGATATATTTGTTTCGTCAATCCTACTCCATCGTCTCCACATGTCCAAACCAATGCAACATTCCTTTCTCAATTCTAGTCACTACATCCTCTTTCAGTCCAAATCGTTCTCTAATCAAACTACTGCGTATCCTGTCATTCAAAGTAACACCGGACATACTTCTCAAGGACCTCATTTCCACTGCATTAATCCTACTTGCACTTAATTGCTTAAGTGCTCTCTGAAAAGATGTAACGTCACAACTTTAGACATAGCACCTAGAAGGCAAAAATCCTGTTCCCCCGGTTATTATCCTCATAACGTTGCAAAACGGATTTGGGATTCGGTATTCCGAATACCTACTTCAATCAATCAGTCTTTACTCGTTCACTGCTGGATATAGGCCTTCCCCGAGGCACGCCACTTCCTTCTGTGCTCGGCTATCCTTATCCAGCCATTGCCAGCAATCTGCCTCAGGTCGTCTGTCCAGCGAGCTGGTGGTCGTCCTACGCTGAGTTTGCCAGATCATGGTCTCCACTCGAGGACCTTCGCACCCCATCGATTATCGGTTCTTCGCAGAGCCGGATTTTGTGGTCTGGAGGCCCTAGGGCAACGAAGGAGCGGAGGCCCCTAATTATTCTCAAACAAAAAAATACGAAACAAAGACTACAATGAATAGGACGATTTTTTTTTAAAATTTGAAAAACAAACAGACGGAAGCTTTATTTTGTAGTGGAAACAATCTATTTTAGAAGTGTTTATTGATTTATTCGTTTTGTTGTCGGATGTATTTTTATTATATCAGGTTAGTTTAGATTAGAACTCTTTAGATTAGAGCACTTGTGTTCTGCATGATTGTTTTAGGTTATTATTAGGGGTTAAAGTATGAAATTGCCGTTTTATTGCAATAGGTTCTTCGACGACCTCGTGGCGCAGTGGTAGTGCATCTGCATACCGTGCGGGAGGTCCCGGGTTCGAATCCCGGCTGGGGACACAAAAAAAAACCCCAGGTCTTGGAAGTTTACATGTTTGTGATGTCGTTGTTTCTGGTTCCCACGACACAGGGTATCCTAGTGTGGGGCCAGAAGCAATGTACGAGTATGTGCCTGTATGTAAATGTTTATGTTTATGTTTTTTATGTTTAATTGACATAGAATCTTCATGGTTTGAGGTTTTCGAATGAAACTTTTTTCAAATGGTTTCAATGATGTTCTTTTTTTAAAAATGTGAAACATTTGAATATCGACTTTCAATTGTTTTTTTATTCAATTTAGACAAGAAAGATACTGCGAAAATTCGAGTGATTATGAGGCACCCATTTTTCGTATTTTTTTATTTTATTGATTTGACGCAAGTGAGTCAATATTGTAGGTAAGGTAACGTTAAACCATGCTGCTAATTCCTGGTTAGTTTGACTAGGGTCGGCTTCCACTATCTCTCTTAATTCATCGTTATTCACCTGTGTGGGCGGTCTTCCTCGTGGCTCGTTCTTTAAGTCGAAATTTCCATCACGAAAGCGTTTAAACCAAAATCGCACGGTGCGTTTATTAGTAGACCCCTCTCCAAACGTTGCATTGATATTGCGGGCTGTTTCTGCCGCGTTAGTTCCGCGTCGGAACTCGTATGCAAAAATCACTCGAATTTTTGCAGTATCCATCTTTCTTGTCTAAATTGAATAACAAAAACAATTGAAAGTTGATATTCAAATGTTTCACATTTTTTAAAAAAAGAATATCATAGAAACCATTTGAAAAGAGTTTCATTCGAAAACCTCAAACCATGAAGATTCTATGTCAATTCAAATAACCTATTGCAATAAAACGGCAATTTCATACTTTAACCCCTATTATTATTATTTTTGTGTTCTCGTTTCTCTCTATAAATTTGTTTTATTTTTATGTCATGGTCATTTGTGTTACAATGGAAATAAATGCTTTTCACTTTCACTTTTACTTTATTGCAGACAACAACAAAAATAGATTATTATTACTATACTTCTTTATGTAGCCCGAATAGGTGCCACTGCCGGGCAAACGCCTCCCTTTTAGCTCTCCACTCCTCTCTGTTTGTAGCCACCTCCAGCCAACCTAGTAGATAGGTCGTGAGGTCGTCACGCCATCTCCATTATATTGTACAATTTTAATGCATCGTTAAAAAAAACCACATTGCGAAGTGGCTTGATTTATATTAGAGCAATTAAATTTTTGGTGAAAAAAGGTGAAGTCTACGAAAAGATTTATTTTAATTAATGAAAAACCAATATATTTAATAATCCCTGTTGATTTGAATCTAAGCTAACACAAAAACTGTCTTACAAAGCCTATAAGAACTTAAACTTAACATTTAAATAACGGTTTCGCTGATTATTTAAATATTATATACAAATTGATCGTAAACTTTGTGACAAGAGTTTCATTTTGGTTCATCGTCGTCATCATCTTCATCAGCCGACCTCTGCCCACTGCTGGGTATAGGCCTTTTCCCCATTACGCCATCTAAATTTGGTATTCTATCTACTGGTCTTAGGCCTAGCATGGCTAATAGTAATGTTTCAAAATTATAAGACTTTCTTAATGAATATTTCTGCAACAGAGGGCTGGATATTAATGTTCATTACCATAACAGCCAAAAGTAATAACGCTAATTTGTGAAATAAAGTGGAGTAAATGATCTGTCAAAATCGCTCTTAGGGTGAAAAATTAATGCAATATTAATGTGAATTGCTTATTTACTATTCCACTCTTAGAAAGGGAAAATTCTTTGCCGAGTATAAATTTTTTTTTTGCTTTGCGAACGTGAGTTTATAATTGGTGGAGTCCGCGGTATTTGTAGGCATTAATTACGCAGAAAATACTTTGCCATGCAGAAATATTGTCTTACTATGCGAATATCTAGTACGAGTTTAGAGTTAGTGGAGTCCCCGGTATTGCTAGACATTAACTATGATAGACATGAAACTGAAATGGGTCCACAATAAAAAATAAAAACTTGCGACTTAAGGTGCATTTAGAGACAGAAAATTAAGCAAACAACAGATTGTAGTTTTTTACGGCCACACATACATACACAGCACTAAGGAAATCAATTACTAGGAGACGGGCAGCAGCGTCTTCCTGAGATTCCAACCACATACTGCGATCGCCAACCCGCCTGCCAAGCGTGGCGATTACGGCAAAACCCCTCATGGTTATGAAAACCACGAAGGAAGCCTATGTCCTGCAGTGGGCGTCAAATGGCTGATGATGATGATACACAACACGAAGACAGCTTATATTTTAACTAAACATTCACCAAATAGAGAGTAAATTCTTTAAGTTACTTGTTTTTATCTTTTATATAGCCTCTATGTTTGTGTCTCACTGCTGGACAAATGCCTACTACATTTGAGTCCAGAGTATTTTGGAAACCTCCTGCTTTCCAAAATGCTATACCTACTCTCTACTTGCTACGTTGAAATAAATCAATAAAGTAATGAATTTCATAATAATTATTAAAATAATTATTCAAGCATTTATTCAAAATCTTACAGAGTTTTTAAGACATCTTAAATAAGTCGGCGCCGCCAGGGGCACTTGTTAAAACTCCACTATCAAAACGCAAGTGAAAAATCTCACAAAAGACATTTAATGAAATTTGCATAAGCCCTAGGGCAAACAACAAAGCCTCTGGAGACGCACTGTGCATCACAACTGGGCCTCTACTCTAGTCTAGTCCTGCATAATTTCACTGCCGAACGAGAGAATGTCTATCCCAGAAAGCGGGCCGAACGGGAAAGTTAATTCATCCTTTATGTGGCACTGTATAAGGTTCTACAACATGATTCCTAAAGATATATTAGACTTTTCATATATTGGTTGTTAAACCAATTTCACTTACTTTTATTAACTTACTTTTTACATTTTTTACTCTTATTAATGTGCAGTGCTTACGAAAGTTTAAATTGTAAAGTGTATTTAAATTTATTTAGAAGACAAAGATTTTTGGTATTGAACGGTAAATAAGAGTTAATGAGTTGTGTCTAGTATTCAACACATTCATAGGTAATAATTTTTACGTTGAAAACTCTGTTAATTAAGTCAAAAATTAATAATAAATGTGGAATTTCACTGTTAGCTTCTTCTCCGCAATCTGTTAATTCTGAAAGTAATAACATTGGCGTTCATTAGCAAACATTTTGTTTTAATAATAAGATTTCCTCACGATGTTTTCCTTCACAGTTAGCGAATGATATTGCTACTATAACTTAACAAATGTACGTAACTTAGAAAACAAAGTCATTGGTACATGCCGGGATTCAAACCCACGACCTCCCGAATGAGAAGTCGGTGTTCTAACGCTCCGCTACCACCGCTAATTACATTGTCAATACAAACAACTTTTACTACAAACGTAACATAAACTCACGCTTGCATCCCGGAGGAGTAGGCAGAGACCAGGGAGACCTGGCATGATCCTGACAGATCTCTTTCGCTTCATCAACATTCATTAGTCGTTGCATGCACGCACGCCGGTTTCGGGTAAATTTTTCTATTGTACTTTTACTATGGGAAAAATGTTGAAATCATCATCACATAAAAATTAATTGCTGTTTGTTAATCTCGCTAAATCTCAAGAAAGGCTGGGCCGATTTAGATAATTTTCCTTTTTTTATCTTTGCTGAAGTCCGGGAAGGTTTTAACGGTGAGTTCGAAGAAAAAAGAATGCGATACAAAGTTCATGGGGTCATCTAGTAGCTAAAAATATTAATTGACCGTACATTTTTATGCCGCAGATGGTAACTTTAGTATGATATTTTTTTTTGCAATTTCAAAATTTCCCCAATTTTGGATGGATGTGGGGATTTTGACACTTTATATACATAAACTCACTTTTCACGGAAGATAGGCAGATACCAACAAATTAACCACTGCACATGTTGACCTAGGTCATAGACCATGGGTCTAGACCCATATTTAATATTTACACCTTAATGTAAAAAAGGTTTCAGAGCTAATTTTTACATAATTCAATCAGTTTTGATGTATTTTAGTGTTTTTATTAGTATAAATAGTATGTATTTAAGCAACAAACAGCAGAAAAATTGGTTGGAACTCATGGGATAAGGCTATTTTCAACGGGAAATTAATTTGAAAAACGCCCAGCTACGTTGAAAAATACCTTTGATCTTCAGTAGGACCTCTGTGCATTCCAACTGTTGCCCCGAGCTGTACAGCAGAAAAAGGAAAAAGAAAAAGTAAATTTTAAAAAGGGAACGAAAAAAATACGCGGAATGGAGGTTGCGACAAACGGGGGATGCAATCAACATCTCATTAGTGGTACTCCTTAATTCTTCGTGTCCCTGAGGGCAACTTTGTGTGATTACTTCGATAAACCGTTTATGGTGGAGTACTCGCTTTTCTTGGCCCCCTGGATATTTCAGTTTGTCTGTACTCTGTTTAGATACTGTCGGTGATTGATTGAGTTAGTAGATACGCTTTTGGGTGAACATTGATTTGACCTTAATGGAAAATTAGTTTTCGTGTATCTTGCGCATGACATACTGCGAGGAAGATTTATGAATGTAACCGCTGGTTACGTTACCGTCAACAGCACATAAGTAGCGTATGAAGCGTATAAGTTAATATACGTCGATGCACTCTACGAGTTACGATACGAGTGACTTTACAACTAAAACGTAAAGCTTGATGTGCTGATGACTGACCATGATAATCTCACTACGTACACACTGAAGAACAATTTTATGTAGGAGTTGGCGCTTATTAGTGCCTGATATGGTTCAAGAAATGAATTGATTCACATTTAAGGCCCAATTCTCCGAGCGCACGGATTTGTATGGGACTAATTATTGCCCTGCGCGAGCGAATATTACAGAAATAAAAATCCTGTTAATAGAATTTTGACGACCAACGCCACTAACACTTTCAGTGATATTCATTTTGGTACCTATAGTTTTAACCGACTTTAAAAAAGGAGGGGGTTATCAATTCGACGCGTATATATACCTAGTATACATACAACATCACCAAATTAACTTGGGACTACTTTTACGCTATTTTATGAAACATACGGATATTACAAAAGGATCGGCCCCATTAGGCCTTATTTACTGCTCTCCAAGAGTTCCGTTCTCTATCTCTAAAAGTCTTCATCAGTTCTACAGCAAATTAAAATGGGACCAATTGGATGTTATATCTATTCGAACAAAAAAAGAATTGTCAAAATCAGTTAAGATTTGACGGAGTTATGCGATATATATATGTTATGTGATGTGGTGAAGACTTTCGGAGATGGACATTGAGAACATGAAATTTCAAAGAAACGAATTAAGTAGGGTAAATTATGGTTGTAAGGGACTTGTCTATATTCCTCACGCTCCCCCATTAAAAATTTAAAGATAAAAAAAAAATAATAAGAAATAAAAACCGACTTCGAGACACTACAGCACTAAAAAGTTAGAAATAATTTAAATAATTAGAAGTATGTATGTAGGTATTGGAGAAGTATAATTTGTAGTCAGTACCCAGTTTCATGACCAGCCCATCTATTTTGGGCACCGACTCCAAATTATTCTTCTACAATATCTACATGTATACATACTTCTAATTATTAAAATTATTTCTAATTTTTTTGTGCTGTAGTGTCTCGAAGTCGGTTTTTTTAATTATCCAAATCTCGGTACAGCTTAAATAAAACCATATCTAGTGATAGTTTAGACTCTTGTTCCCGGTTTTGTTGATACTATAAAGTTAAAAAATCATAAAAATAATGACCGAAGACCCTAGATTTTTTTTTTTTTTTTTTTTTTAGCCCTAAAAAGGGCACCCTCCGGAGGACACGGGGGAGGGAGGTGGTGAATGCTCATGCATAACAGCACGGGCCCGGCCGTGCTGCCAATGTGGGACTCACAGGAAGTGCGCCTACCCACTAAACACCACCTGGGGGCTGGTTTGGTCCTAAGGACCCCTAAACCTACATCGTGAGCGACCCACCTCGATGCCGAGGAGGGCGCGCAGCGGAGCTCCTTAAGGGAGCGTCCGCTTGGGACGGCTCGTCACATCGTGACCGCGGCTAGGAGGGAGAGGTGGGGACACCGGCGGGGGCACCGGCGGAGGCGGGGGCGGGGGCTACGTCTGACTGGGACTGGGCCTCTAGTAGGCGGTCCAGGTCAGATGAAAGTTGGTCGGGGGGGTCGACGAGGGCGTTCCTGGGCCTGCGCACCAGGTAACGGGGGTTCGTCGTGGGGGGGGTGTAGTCCGCCGCTTGGCGGATAAGGGGGTTGGGGTGCACTTCGGCCGTGCTGAAAAAGGTCTCTGAGAGGGATTTAATAAACTGTTGGATAGTTGGGATCTCCATGTCCCGATGGAGATCGGCATTCCTGACACACCAGTGTGCGTTCAGGGCCCTACGGATGAAGAGATTTTGAACTTTCTGAAGTTCGTACAGGACTTTGGGGGCCGCGTGAGCGAAGACGGGTGCCGCGTAAGTCAGCACGGGACGGATGCAAACCTTATAGAGCGTTCGCTTGTTCCTAGGGGACATCCTACTGTGTCGGCCTATCATGGAGGATAGGCGGCCTAGGTAGAAACGGGCGGTCCGCGTCACCTTCCGGATGTGTGGCCTAAATGTCAGTCTGCTGTCAAGGGTGACACCTAGATACTTGGCGGTGGTTCGCCAGGGGACTGGGGTACCTAGCATGCGAATAGGGCGGTCAGAGAGACCGCGGCGGACCCTATGGTCGAAGCGGATCGCGGTGCTCTTTTCCGGGTTGACCTCGATTCGCCAGAGCCTGAACCAGGCACCTAGCTCATCGACCGCGGATTGGAGCCTACTCAGAATAACTGACATTTTCCGACTCTTGCAGTAGAGTGCGGTGTCGTCAGCGAAAAGTGACAGTTGGACCCCATTGCCGGGGATGGGGATGTCGTTTGTGTACGAAATGTACAAGAGGGGGGAGAGCACGGAGCCTTGCGGGACCCCGGCTCTGAGTGGGCGGGGGGAAGAGAGAACGCCCTCGTGTCTAAAACGGAAGGAGCGGTCCTTCAGAAAGGAAGCTAAGACGCGGACAAGTCGGTCGGGGAGACCCAGCTCGTACAACTTGTAAATGAGCCCTGCGTGCCAGACCTTATCGAAGGCCTTGGCGACATCGAATAAGACGGCTACCGTCTTTTCGCGCTTGGGGAAGAACCCGCTCAGAATGAACTCTACTATGCGGTGGACTTGCTGAGGGCAAGAGTGAATTGCCCGAAAGCCAAATTGGTGGGGGATGATGAGGGGGGGGCCCTCTGAAGGGAAGAGGTGGTTCCTCATACGAGTGAGGATGACTCTCTCGAAGAGTTTCCCCATAGCCTTGAGGAGGCTGATGGGGCGATGGCTGGATGGGAGGTTGAGGGGCTTTCCCGGCTTGGGGATTCCTATGACTGTCGCCTCCTTCCACGCGGTTGGGAAGTGACAGTGGTCAAAACAGGCATTGAAGATGACTGTTAACAGGGTTAGCAACTGAGTGGGGAACATCTTGAGCGCTAGGTTGGCAATGCCATCCGCTCCTGGGGCCTTTTTACGTTTCAGTCTTTTGATGAAAGACTGAATTTCGTCCGTTGAAACCGCAATGGGATTTTCGTCGGTTGGAAGAGGGAGGGAGGTCTTTTTACGGACCTCCTCCTCGACCATACCGACGTGAGCTGGGTCGCACTGCTGAGTGCTGGGTGAGCATTGGGACTCAATGCTGTCGGCGAAACACTCGGCCTTCTCAGCGTCCTCGAAGGCGGTAGAGCCATCGGGGCGGGCCATGGGTGGTGTGTGAGTGATCGCGTCTGCCCGAAGGGCCCTGGCTACTCTATAGTAGGCTTGGTGGGAGGGAGAGATGGTCTCCATGAGATCGCCCCATTGGGCGTTGTTAAGGTCAGAGAGACGGGACCTGACTTGCCGCTGGAGATCGTTGGCGCGTTTCCTGTAGGCAGGAGTTGGGTAGAGGGAGGCCCTCCGGAGGGCGGCTCTTTTGGCCCTAATCAGGTTCTTGACAGCGAGAGGCAGTTTCCGGTCGTGGACCGGTACTACACGCTCGCTCTCACGAATGGCTGTTTGGACCAAAAGGGTGAGGGACTCTACGGCGCTGTCTATTTTGTCTGTGCTGTCGAAGTGGTCGGGCGGGAGCGCATAAGGCGAGTCGGGGGCTTCTAAGGCGGTGACTAGTGAGCTTTTGACACTGTCCCAATTAGTGATGGTTTTAGTGGAGAGTGTGGAGGGTGACGGTGGGGGACCTAGCTGAAGGGACACCGGTCGATGGTCGGAACCTAGGTCGTCGAGAGGCTCGATCGACCTGAGGTTGAGGTGGACGCCCCTTACTAGGGCGAAATCTAGTACGTCGGGGGCGTGGTCTATGTTATCGGGGTAGTGGGTGGGGGAGTAAGGACATAAGACGTCCAATTCTAACGCCTCGGTTAAGCCGAGGAGGGCAATACCGCCGGGGTTCGTCTGAAGGCAGGTCCAATCCGTATGTTTGGAGTTGAAATCCCCGAACATAACGGTGTGGGCGCCTAGAGCGAGGATGGCTTCGAAATCACTCCTTAGGGGTAGTGTTCCGCTGGGTATGTAAATAGAGGCTATGACTAAGGACGGGTGACCCGTCAGAGCTAATCTACAGATAGTAGCCTCCATGTTAGTGAGGGCCGGAGTGGCGATGGGGGAGCAATGGAGGGACTTTCTAAAATAAATGGCAGTGCCGCCGCCTCTACGGCCGTCGGCTCTGTCGTTCCTAACGAGAGAAAACTTGGGTATACTCAGGCCCCTGGTATGGGGTTTGAGCCAAGTTTCCTGCACTAGCAACATATCGACTTCAAAGTCTTTGACGAACTCTCTAAGTTCGGGTACGTTGCTGCGGAGGCCGCGAGCATTGTACGAGATAAGCGAGAGGCTCTTAGGTTTGATACGACCCGCGCTGACGGGAGACTGGGTGGTCTGAGGGACCGGGGGGCGCGACATTGAACTACTTATATGAGGGAGAGCAGATGGCTGTGTTCGGCCACAGCCATCAGACGCGCGGTGGGGGAGGTTGCGGCGCGCAGTTTGCGCGCCAAGACCGATATTTCGGCCAAATCTATATTCGCAATGGCGGCGCTGACCGTCAAGAGGTCATCCGCGATCTGGGAGTGGGGGGCGCCCGAGGGGGCGGGGCGCGGAGCGGGGGCGGGAGGCTGGGTCAGAGAAGGGCGGGGGGCCCACGCGGGGGCCTGAGGGGGGTTGGGATTGGTGGTGGGGCGACCGAAGCGGCCGAGGGAGGGGAAATTGGACGGGGTGATAGCCGGTGGTGGCACTGATCTCCTCTGAGGAGAAGGCTGAGTCGCCTCTGGGGCCTTAGGGGCCTTAGGGGAGGAGCGGGGGGCACGCGGGCACCCCCGGTAGTTGGCCGGATGGCCGGGCTGTTGGCACAGCACGCAAGCCGGAGGACCCTCCGATTCGCGTGTGCGCAAGCAGTCCCCGGTGGCGTGAGGCTCTAAGCACTTCACACACCTAGGTGGGGCGGTACAATTAGCCGACGCGTGGCCATAGAGTTGGCAGCGGTGGCATTGGCCAGGGTGGCCGCGCCTGTGGGGCTTTTCTAATTTAATGCAGGAGAGCCCACAGACGGTGAGTTCTCCTGAGAAGATGGACCTACTGGAGGGGGTGTTGGTGAGAATCACCAGGGATAGCGGGAAGGTTTTACCGCGGGAGCTGTGCATGGGATGCACAGCCTCAACGGGATGACCTTGTGCAATAAGGTCATCCTTTATGGAGTCCAGAGGGAGTTCTGAGGGAACGCCTCTGAGGACAGCACGCACCTTGCGCTCCTCGGGGAGTGCGTACGTGTGATAAGGGACTTTATTTTGGGTGAGGAGCCTAGTAAGGCTCCTGAAAATGTCGGTCGATGGGACCTCGATCTTGATTGAATCGCCCCAGTTTTGGGCCTTTGTGTACTGGACCTTGTGGTCCAGGCACAATTTGGACACCGATGTCCATGCGGATTTGTCTCTTAAGAAGACGGGAGGGGGGGACTTAGCCTTCGGAGGCTGCGGTGAGAACCGCTTTACGGGTTTGGCCGGCGGCGGCTCGGGGATGTCTAGGGACATGAGGGGGCGGGGGTGGGGGGTGGTCACCGTGGCGGTAACGGGGGCTGCGGGGGGGCAGGGGGGTGCGGTCACGGGGGACGAGCGGGGGGTAGGCGAGTTGCCATTCTTGGGGGAAGAAGCTTGCTTACGCAAAAGCTTCTTCCTCGGGACTACGGTTTTAAAGTCGTGGCCTTCATCAGACGAGAATTCGGCCGGGGTGGTGCTTGCGCACGAATAAACAATAGCGGCGGAGTCAGGAGACTCGCAGCTGCGGGACACGGAGCGTTTCCGTGGGCGCGAGGGGCCAGGGGTGGAGTCGGTCTCCATGGGGGACGAGGGGCCAGAGGGGCCAGAGGGGGCGGGGGAGGCGGGGGACTCAGGAGAGTCCGGGATCGCGGCGGCGGCGGTCGGGGGGCTACAGAATGCCTGAAAGGCATCGAGGAGCCCGTGCTCCTTTATGAAGGAAAAGAGTTGCTCAAGAGAGCAGTTGGGCTGAGCCATAGTGGCTGGCGGCACCCCTGCCGGCGGCAGGGGGGCGGGGGGAGCGCGGTTAAAAACCAGAATGGAGAGATAAGGGGACAGAACAAGTAAGTAGGAAAATTCTAGCGGCGGCTAGACACTTACTCACTCGTTGGAATGCGGCAGGCTGGAGAGCCCGAACACTGGAACAAAAGATAAGTAGATTAGGTACAATTCGATAAGAGCTCGCCGGCAGTACACGGGCGCACTGTGTAAGCGGGCGGGCGGTCGAGTAGCGGAGAGCGAGACGTGTCGCTCTCAACGCTATCGCAAACGAACTGTGTGTGTGACCCTAGATAGAGCATTGAAAATAATATACATTTTTTTCAGATTTTTACTACTAACCATTAGAGAGTAAAATGTATTTTCACACCTGCTATTCAGAAAAGATCTCTTGATTCCCTCAAATGAGGGATCAAAGTTGTACTTTTCTTCCCTGATATTCTAGTTTTTTTTTATTGCCCTCAGCATGATCCGTGTGCAGATTTTCACAAAATGTAATTCCAATTCGATTTTTATTTTGTTGCAATCGATCATAATTGTCTTCCACGGCACATATTGTGTTTGATTTAAATTTTCCTTATAGCAGGTGTGAAAAGCAGTATGTGTCACTCGGTAGCAAAATTATTTCCGTCATGGGTGTAAACACTTGAATCCCTCGCTACGCTCAAGATTCTACTTTAGAATCCCTCGCTACGCTCGGGATTCTATTGTAGAATCTTTCGCTTCACTCAGGATTCAATATACCGCCCTCGCCGTAAATATATCATTTTGCTCCCTTGAGACACAATCTACTATTTAGAACAACTGATTTAAGGGTAATTTCGGAGAACCCAGCCTTAAACTGAGCCGCTGCGGCTCCCTTGTCAAACAAAAAAGCCGGAACTGCCAAGACGGTGCTTTCCTTTCTTATTATGACACAATTACCTGAAATTTCGTACCATCTTCTCGTTCTTGTATGGACGTATTTATACTGCGTATAGACCGCGAACGCAGCAATCATTTCTTTATTTCATACTTCTGCAGTGTCGACCACTATGTATACCTGGGATAAACAGTCCAGTTAGGTAAGTCCAACTTCGAGAAAGAGGTCACTTGTCGAATCCAACTCGGATGGGCAGCGTTCGGGAAACTAAAACACGTTTTCGCGTCCAAAATACCTCAGTGTCTCAAGACAAAGGTGTATTACCAATATGTGTTGCCAGTGATGACTTATGGATGTAAGACAGTGCCCTTATGAAAAATGCGACATTATGACGTCATTGGGCTAACAAAGAGCCATGCATTTCTAGCGTTTATTACCCAATGGCAGGAAACTTCAAAACTATTCAAAAAAAGTACCGTATTTATAGAGCGACGTTGACGACCCTTCCGAAAATATCGCTGCTACATAATAAGGGCCCCTGGTCGCTCATAAGAATGCTCAAGGTCGCCCAACGAGCAATAGAGAGAGCTATGCCAGGAGTTTCACTGTGTGATCGAATCAGGAATGAGAAGATCCGTGTTACTGATATAGCTCAAAGAATTGCTCAGTTGAAGTGGCAGTGGGCGGGGCACGTAGCTCGGAGAACTGATGGCCGTTGGGGCGAAAAAGTTCTGACCTGGTGACCGCGGACCAGACGACGCAGCGTGGGAAGGCCCCCCACCAGATGGTATGATGACCTGGTTACGGTGGCGGGGAGTTGCTAGATGCGGGCGGCACAAGACCGGGAAGCTTGGAAAACCATGAGGGAGGCCTATGTCCTGCAGTGGGCGTCCAATGGCTGACGATGATGATGATGCTGATTACGTGTAGCTTTGCAATAAATTGTGAAAGCCTACCTGCTGTCAACTGTACGTAGTGTGACAAGCAGATTTGCTTGCCAATGAACGTATTAGACAGGAAGACTTTTACAGTTTATTGTAAAGACATCCTTAACGTGACTTACTTAGAGTGCACGCATATAATGGTTGATGTGCTGTCGACTGTACAATACATTAAACTTTTGACTGTCTCATAACCCTCCGCCCTCAGACGTGGCTTTAAACCACTCATTTAACTTTCGGACTCTCCGTTAACTTTTATTAAGTTATTCAAAAATTCTCAATTGAAAATTATACGCTCCGCTTCTTGGCTGAAGGGGTGGGTGCGAATGACGTTCGCAAGATGAGAACGAAGATTGGTGACTTACGAAACGTTATATTTTAAAGAAGACAAAAATATACATTGCATAAACAGTTTTTTTTTGTATAGGCTATAAATGTCTCACTGCAGGACACGGTGGGACACATACAGTCTCACTGTGTCCTGCAGTATTAATGACCACCCCACCGCGGACTGACAATTTCAAGCGCTGAGGTATGTGAACACCTCAGCAGCTTAGTTTTCCTCACGATGTTTTCCTTCCGTTAACGAATGGTCTCTCGGTCGAGCCGCAACTTCGTTGGAACGTGGTTATGCATCGGATGGCAGTCATCATTCGCTTATCTCTACCGTTCTATGGCAGCGGCATCCTCTCTGCGGATTGCTGGTGGTGTTATTCCGGCAAGCAAGTGCAGTTTCGCGGTCTGAGTCGGCCTCAAGCAGCCCGTGATAAGACGGCAGGTCTTGTTCAGAGCCACGTTGAATGAGCCAGTATGCGCAGAATTACTCCAGACAGGGCTAGCGCACTCCGCGGCCGAGGAGCTGAGTGCCAAGGCAGTGGTTCGTAAGACATGGGCATCTCAAGCTTCCCGTCATGCTTCTTAGTAGGTTATTATGAGCACTGATTTTCATGTTAGTATTAAGGAAATGTTGCTTAAAGGTCAGGGCCCGGTCCAAAGTTATGCCAAGATATTTTGGGGTGGCTGTATTTGTCCTCCCCATTCAACGTTCAGATTATGATTCAGTTGGCCGTTTTTTAGGTGAAACGCATTCAGCTGGATTTTACCGGGGTTTGGTTTGAGTTGGTTATCACTGTAGTACTTCGATAACAATTTTAAAGCCTCTGCCAATCCTACCTCTACAGCTTCAAAGGATTTTTCCTGACACTACAGAGCTAAGCCGTCAACAAAGCGAATATGACGAATGTTTAGCAGGATGGGTTGGTCATTTGCGTAAATATTAAACAACATTGGAGCCATTACGCTGCTCTGCGGCAAGCCGTTTTTCTGCCGTCACCATCTGCTGTCTTTTCCTTTTTTTTTGCAATTGCTGAGCAATTTCTGTAATAGCAGTGTAAGGTGGTAGTCTTTGGTAGTACTGTAGATCTTTGATAGAAGTGTACGGTGGCTGACAGTATCGTAGGCTGCAGTGAGAAAGCCACTTCAGTCATTAAGCCGTTTTCGTATTCATCCTCTGTTGAGTCAGTGTGACGGCTTAGCTTGTGCAGGTTTCGCCAAGACGGTTACCAGCTTGTTGGCTGATCAGGTTTCTCTTAAGGGTGGTGGTGATTCTGTTGAGGATAAGTCTCTCAAACATCTTGAATAGGAGGGGTATTGGACAGAAGCTATTAGAGTTCTCGGGTGCTTTACCGTATTTCTAGAGTACCACTACGTGAGATTTCGCCCACGTCTTCGGGATGTGGTTTCTATCCACACAATTGTTGAAACAAGCCAGTAACCATTTTCTTACATTCTTACCTAATTTCTTGATCTGCTCAGTGCAGATATCGTCAACACCGGCAGCCTTCCCATCCTTTAGCTTATTCAGGGCCGTTTGCAGCTCAGCTTCCGAGAGAGATTCTCGTCTTCAGGCAAACTAGTATACTATGTGCTATGGTAACCAGGCAAGGACATCTCAACCATGGAAATACACTACCACAGCGGTCATGATCAGAAATACACCATATCTCGGTTTAAGCTAAGGTCCCTTGTTTATAAGCCACAGGTCCCCAAACTGCGTTACCACCGCTCGGCACTCTCTCCCCAGCGCGCAACTGTCGCGGAGTTAATTTGTACTAAACAGCATAATCAATCGGGAAATTCAGAAACGAGTCATGAATAATTCGTGAACAACAGGCCCCGGAAACTTTTCTTTCTGCCCGACAACCCGTCTCGGTGGGGGAGCCATGCTGCGGGCGAAACGGCTGCTCGACCATTCCGGGATTTGCCTGGATTAGTGAAGGACGTCACTAAGTTGTTTGCGGAATTATTTCGTCAAAGGAATTGCGGATTTGGTTGCGGACGCTCGAGTTAAAGCTGTATTTCGATGTAGTTTTGTGGCGATAATGAAAAATACAAGAGTCACTTTTTTCAAGCTGGGAAATTCAAAGTTGCTATAAAAATTTTATCGTGTAAATCTATGTTGACATGACAACAAATATAACAGTTTTATCTACCAAAAATTGTAGAATATCAATCCTTCTAATATGATACAGCCAACACATTAAGCTGTGTATTAAAAACTATAAGATTATATTATTCGTTTTTTGATAATACTAATATAACGCTAATTAATGTTGATGAAGCGAAAGAGATCTGTCGGGATCGTGACAAGTGGCAGACCCTAATTTACCTACCAACCCCTCCGGGATACAGGCGTGAGCGTATGGCGTTCTTCAAGTACAGAGCCTAGAAAGCTAATAACGGAATTGAAAATTGGATACAGAATTTCTTTGGTCCATTGAAAGGCTTCGTATTGGCCGGTAAATTCACAATAAAATCAATTTTCATTCTTCTCCTGTAGCTTGGGGCAGCCACTCCCTTAAAACGTTTCAGAAACTGTATTGAATAAACTTTAATTTAATGGACTACGGGCGCGGAAGTTGCCGAATTTATATTCTTATTCAGTTTTTAATTAATGAACTGTTGTTTGCACGTTGGTAGGGCCACATTTCTTGTGAAAACATAAGTTCGATATTGATATCGATATATTGTAACAAGATCGCTTGCGTTAATAATAGTGATAAAATGTTTTTATTGTACCTAACGCCACCATTATTATTATCGTCAGCAAACAGCCCAAGGATTAAATATTAATAGATAGTGGTCAAAGGAGGCAAACGACCGAAAATCTTGGCCTATAAGGCGGGAGGAATTTGCCCTGCAGTGTGACACCCAAGTTATGGAAGCTACATAAAAAAAAACATGTTAATGATTTTTTGTACCCCTGATATGTCTTACAGCAGGGCAAAGAGACTTTAGACTTCACAACTCCGCTTTAGACCTCACAACTAGCCAACTCCTGCCTCCCAGGTAAATATTTGGTCAAATCGTCACACCATCTCCGCCTCGGTCTTCCACGGCGTCAATGAAATAAATCAATTAATTTCGTTGCCTAATTCAAGTGGTAAGCCCTGGTTTCTACCTACCCCTCGGGGTATAGGCGTTAGTTTATATTTATATGTAAATTAAGTTAAACCCAAATATAGAACCTTATAAATTCCTCAATAAATAAACTCACTAACTTACCTAATAAATGTAGCTAAAATTTCTTGAACATGAAACTCACCAATTTGAGTAACGAGGATTCCAAAACGCAAATAAAAAATCAAAAGGCAGTTTCTTTACATAATAACATTTCACATTAACACACGCCGTGCCGATTACTTTAAAAATGTTTTAAACAGCCCCACAGAAATTCTAGTATCAACCCGAGTCAGTTCGTAGATTTTTAACAATTTTATTGCCAGCTGAAATAGTTTTAACTTTCATTGAAATAGACCAACATTAGTATTGGCTGATTCAATCTTCTAAAGAGGCTAGCTAAACCAGACTGGAGCGAACTAAAATACTCTTGTTATAAGTTGAAACCTCTTAATACATTGTGATAAAGTAGAGTTTCCGTTACTTCTAGCGGAAAAGTTAAGATGGTGTACGTTGAGTCCCTTGGTAAATCTTAAAGGCTTTCTTCCCAGGTTATTTTGCTTTTCTGGATATCACCGTTTCAGTCTCGTAGCTACGTAGAGTGCATGCATATAAAGCTTAATGGTATTATAAATTGTCCGTTATTGGTATAGTTATATAGCAGATCGAATCTTAAACCATTTCGTATTGTATGAAGCGAGTCGTATTTAGATATTTAAGCCCTTAGAAACAAAGAGCTTTTTTAAGGAGAGTGCGTTTCCGCACTTCTGTTTGCCAGAATTGCTGGATTAGACTCCAAGAAAAAAAAAACAATAAAATTTACCTAAAATTAAACACGTAAGTCATCTTTATTTAATTGCTTCTGTCCCTTAACTATATCATTTCGATTGCTTCGTTATCCCCCCTCATTAAATTATAAGAGCGCAACGTCAACAATTTTTTGGCATAATTTCTAGTCAAAATATACATGTTAAGGTTTTAAACCATCACTCACCCTAGATGGGTGACGGGACCACTCGGACGCCGCAGTGCCTGGGACATTGTTTTTTAGATGGAGTAGGCTTGCCCAGACAAGTCTATACGTGCGGAGCCAACCAAGCCGCGGGTTCCCTCGGGATGTTTTCCTCCTTCCGTACCTAACCGGGGTCTTCACTTCTGTTCTTTTAAATAGAACAGCTTGGATACTTGGTTGATAAACCGCAATCAAAGGATCGCCTAGGATGCACTTAGCCGAAACCACAGACGTAACCGCAGCTTTCAGAGGTAGATTTGAGAGGTAGTTAGAGCTTGGAACAATATCCCTCTACCATTGAGAAGTATAAAAGCGCTTAGTGCTTTTTGAGATGCACCTAAAGAAATACCTTCTAAGGGTTCCGTGGACCACACGAAACCCTTATAGTTTCGCCATGTCTGATTGCCTGCTCTGATTGTAGAATCGTGAAAAAAATTAGGCAGTAGCACATATCATGAACTTAAAACGAAAACTATCCCAGCTAAGTAGGCTTTACAAGTTAACGAGTACTAAGCGACCAAGTAAAAAACTTTGTACGAATTCCATTGAAAATTACGTCCCTCTACGGAACATTACACTGCGCGTGGCCCAACACGCCCTTCGCCAGTTGTTTGGCGCGGCGTAGCACAGAGACGATAAGTACTAGAGAACTAACATTTGGCATAGATAGTCCTCCCCCCCTCTCCTGGCTAAACGGTTGATTGAAGAAACGTGAAAATATTCAGGGCAGTAGCGAATATAATGAACTTAAAATAAAGACTATCACGTCTTAGTCAACTTTACAAATTAATGAGTAATAGGCGGATAAAGGAAAAGTACGTAAAAATCCATTGAAAATTTCTTTGATGAAGTTTAGTTCAGTAAAGCAGATAAAAACCCCTCTTTCTACGAAACCCTACACTGTGCGTGGCCCGACACGCACTTCGCCAATTTTTTATATTTCTATTTGCTATTGTGGAATTGTCACTATTACAGTTGTTCGCACTGAAACAAACCCCCTCCTTATTGGGTAGGTGTGGAGATTTTGTTACAGCATATATATTATTATGACTTCTTCTAGGAAGTGGAAGACCGTCTTCACTTATCGTACGGTGAGATATAAGTCAAGTTAACGTATCTTCTTTTAGGCCATCCGTCATAATAACTAAATATGACAATCCGTCATAACATATTCTGTGAAAACAACTGGCGACCTGTCACAATTCAAAAGATATGAGATCTTTTGAACCGTTTCATAGATCAGCCAGACATACATCGTAGATATAACAATAGGGTTCTTTCTCTTGGTACACTTTAATTGCTACTGACGAGAATCTTTAGCTTTTAGAGATACAGTTACATTGTTATATTATTAGTTTAATCTGGTCATTCTTGGAACTGAATAAATAAAAAAAAACTAAATAAAAAAAATACCGACATCTCGACTGCGGAGCATTAACTACAAACCAGGCGGGACCAACCTATAGATACGAGGACGAGTAGATACTAGACGCAAGGAGTTTTATTTTTTAATTTGGGTCCCGCCTGCTTAGTAGTTAACACACACACATACACACACACACGTTTTTTCTGTTCTTAATTCTACATAACTATGCATAACTTTTAATTTATGTTAATTTTTAATAAGTACAGAGCCCCAACTACGTGTTTAATCTATAACCGCTGCTTATTGAATAAGGATTTTTTTTTATAATGATCGGGATGTCGTTTATTTTTTTATTTAGTCTTTAGGGCTTCGTCACTAAAGGTTAAGGGATCCTATTACTTAGACTCCGCTGTCCGTCCATCCGTCCGTCCGTCTGTGACCAGGCTGTATCTCATGAACCGTCGTAGTTAGATAGTTGATATTTTCACACATGATGTATTTCTGTTGCCGCTATAACAACAAATACTAAACACAGAATAAAATAAATATTTAAGGGGGGCTCCCATACAATAAACGTGATTTTTTGCCGTTTTTTGCTCAATATTAATAACGGCGACAGGTAGACACTTGAAATATTCAAATGTTGCATAGATAATGGATAACGGAACCCTTCGTGCGCGAGTCCAACTCGCACTTGGCTGGTTTTTTATTTTAGATTTTTGTCTTTTTATTGATTTTTTATTGGATTTAGGCTGATTATGGCCTATGCCGCTCGTGCAAAAAATACTAATCAATTGAGATCTTATTTGTCAAAATCTGACCATTGGTTAAGGCGTTATGAGGGAACATATAATCGGACATACATACATACTTACGAGACTAACACATTACCCTCCTTTTGGGGTCCACCGTAGTCGGGTAATAAATACAGAACTCTAAAAATATTAATATTTTACCGAAGTCTGACATCACTACAAAAAATCTAGGCCACTTATCGATCGCAAAAAAAAAACACCCAAACAATGACCAGCGCGTACCGATTTAACTTCCTACTAATTCTTTGCCATTCATCTGCACGGTAACAATGGCAAACGGCTGAATTCACGCAAATGACCTCGCGAGCGCCTTTCAAAGAAAGCTTTGTGTATTACAAATCGGAGGGCATATAGCCCGCTTTGTAGGGCCAAGGAAAGAGTTTTGTCGGCTCATTTGCTGGGCGTTGGAAAAATAGAAATACAATTTTGGTATAAATTTTCAAGTCCTAGTTTTAAAAACCTATTTAGAGGCTAAAAATTCCATCCATGCCTCATTATCCTCAGCACGGTTAAGTGCAACATAAAGAATATAAACACGTAGTTGTTCAATAGAATGATATCAGCAAGATAGTAGCTGTTACTTTCCTTTATTTCGTAGTCTACTATGCAATAATAGAAACACAATGTTGTATCAATGGTACAAGCCGCGCAAATTAAACTACCGTAGGCACTGACTGAAAATCAGCGCTGAGGGATCACTTCCTCAGCACAACGCTGAGTCAGCTGCCTTTTGTGTCAACGTAGATACACCACAGGCTACATCTATGGTCCTGTTTTATTTATTCGTTTTGTCTGTTGTGTATTTAGTTTTCTTTCTGTTGTTGTGCATATTATGTTGATTATGTGCTTGTTTCTGTGATGTATCTTGTTGGTATAATAAATGTCTTTCTTCTTCTTTTTCTTCTTAAATAGGGATCTCTCGCGAAGAAGATCGAATCGCGCGAGGAGTTAAGTTGCCTGGGTTTACTTACATTGGAATGCGATTGGTTAGTTTATTAAGTATCAATAGTGTACCTATATGAAACAATTACGCATTTAAGAGACTCGACCCCCTGACAGAAAATGTTAATTAATCGGTGAAACGTCGACTGGCTAATTTAGCGACAATTTTATGAAGACCTTCGGAGATGAAAAAAGGAATTGGATAAAGCAACTAAGTACATGGAACAGTTTAGTTAGTAAACGGCATAAAATGCCTTTTTATCCCCACAATAAGGACGTGAAAGGAAATTTAGATATAAATTAAAAACCGACGACATAGTAAAAATACAGAAATAATCAAAATAAACATGACATTTAGCCTTTACTCCTTTAATGTAGCTATATTGTATTAGTAGCTATATTTTGAAATCGGTGACGAGCTTCTTCTTCTTATCGTGTCGGTGACAAAACCAATTAGATTTTACTGGCCCAGAACTCGGCCACGCGCACTCCGGCGTCTGTGGCCTCCAACAAGTCCTCTCGAGTGCATGTGGACGGGCACATGGGACACACAGAGAAGAGAGATGCGCCATAGTCTGAGGGGAGATTCCGCTCCAACTTCGTAGAGGCGCTGCCACCGGGACACGAGTTACCATGGGCGACTTGGAAGTCACTAAACAGACTTTGCACTCAAGTCGAAGTTATGTAGAAATAACTAATAATGCAGGTGGGGCTACATGGGTGGCAAGCTGCATGACCAGTACTTAATTTTTTGGCATCGACCAAATAGCATGCTAATACAACACCTAAATTTTTGGGTACTTAGAATATTTACTTTATTTTATTTTATAAAGGAGGAAAAACAGAATTAATAAAAAATACTTAAATAGAGAAAATGAGTTAACTTAATACATTTTGTTAACTCCTAAACATTCCTCACCGATAGATAAAAGCTTAATGATCTTAAATGACAAACTTAAAACAAATGGCGTGCAAGAAAATATACAACAATACACACAAAAATTATGATGTGGTTAAGTAGGTACTTATAGGTAGGCACTTTGTTACATCAAGGACTATGCAAGTATCACAAATTTCTCAAAATAGAAATAAACATTTGTTTACAACGGTACTTGGAAAAGTAAAATAAGTCGACTTCTGTAAACGAAATATTGTAGGTATCACACATTCGGTACAATGGAGCTCTCTTACCGGCATTGGTTCTTGTAATGCCTAGCGAAAAAACGCGCATGCTTCTTTGAGGACGGACAGGTACTCGGAAACATATCTTTGATAGTAGATCGGAGCAGTTCAGCTGTGATGTGCAAATGCCCTGTTATTTGAGGCCATGTTATTAACTATACATGAGCAGCACCTAGCTGTGATTAATAATAGTATGTTCGTTTACATTATTTATCTGTTTTAGTGGTTTGAAGCTACGCGCGCACTTTTGGCTCTTTCTGAACACTGAACAAAGCTGAACCATTACGCTTTAGTCAGTGGCGCTGAAACGGGTATACTCGGCTTCAGTCGTCATAAAACTACATAATTTTAGATTTTAGACATCACCTTTTTGAAGTTGTTTTTTTTTATTAGAACATCAAAAAAGTTTAAACTCCTGTCGTGTGTCGTAAAGTTTTATTTAACAAATATCAACTTTCGTGGTCCCATTGTAGGATAAGATAAGATGAGAATAATCTTTATTAGGATCATTTTTTATGCTATAGACACCGACAAAGCGTAAAATGAACATGAAAACTACCTAAACTAAACTACAACCAACATACGGTGCCTCTCTGTGTCGTTCATATTCCACTCAAAACGTTAGCAAAAATATATTTCAGAGACCTCCACTTTTTTAAGGTTCCGTACCTCAAAAGGAAAAACGGAATCCTTATAGGATTTCTTTGTTGTCCGTTCGTCCGTCCGTCCATCTGTCAAGGCCCTTCATTTCCGCAATGCGTGGAGGTATTGAATTAAAATTAAAACCATATACTTAGGTCTGGTCAAACCCTTGACGCTGTGAAAAAATCAAACTTCTAAGTTAACGTAACGTTACGGCCATTTATGCCACAAAAAAACGCATATTTCGACACTCATGGGAAACAAAATTTATAGGGCACTAATATTGTCTTATACTACAAATACAACGAAAAATCTGAAAATTATACATTTGTAATTACATCATAAAAAATACCTAGTCTTTAATGTTAAGGGAAAAGCTCGGAAAAAACTGCGGGAACCTTCCTACAAATTTGTACGGAACCCTCGGTGCGCGAGTCCGACTCGCACATGACCGGTTATTTTTAATGTGAAATAGGTAGTAATATCGATTTTGTTCGCATAACATTTCTCTGTTTCCCCATTTCTAACTCTATTTGTAAAGCCTATTATATTTAATTCGGATAATAACGTATCGATTGACATGTCATTCATAAAAATCGGAGGACTAGTTTAGGCACTATGGTGGAACATCCGTAAATACAAACTGACATGCAAGTAAAATACATACTGGTAAAATCATTCCTTTTGTCTCTGACGTAGTAAGGTAAAAAGCTCTTTAGAAAACGTAACCCTGTAAAACAAACTAAAATTAATTTGAAAACATAATTTTGCCAAATGACTCGGGGCAAACTTGCCAGACTTGTTGCTGGAGTAATTTAGTGATTTAGCTAGCAATAATCGTAAAAACGTTCATATTATATGAGATTCTTTTATAATTAAGGTACTACAAAGTTAATGTAACAACTAACGTTTTGAAGATTTTCGTTAACGTAAATTAATTACATCTGTGTATTATGTCATTCTTGCAATAAAGTATTAGGCCAGAAATCCATGTTAATAAACCGCTCACCTGGCAGTGGGCGGGGCACATAGCTCGGAAAACTGATGGCCGTTGGGGCGAAAGAGTTCTGACCTGGCAACCGCGGAACGGACGACGCAACGTGGGCAGGACCGCCACCAGAGATGATCTGCCGACCTAATTACGGTGACGGGGAGACGCTGGATGCTGGCGGAACAAGACTGGGACGCTTGGAAAACCATGAGGGAGGCCTATGGACGGTAACCAGTGGGCGTAAAATGGCTGATGATAATTAAACCGCAGGTTGTTCTTAAGGCTCTTTTAATTCTGGCATTAACTCTGAAGCCTGCAAAAATAATATAAGTGGTAAGAGAATTTTATTAACACACCATAAGTTAAGGCAGACAGCAGAATAATAGCGAAACAGATGTAATGTTAAATTATGCAATCACTGAGACGAATTCCATACAGCAGCAATTTCAAGCCAGACATAAATTTCACTCCGAGCCATGCACAGCTACATGCGAAAATTTGCACACCGTCTATTTTCGTGTTTCGCAGGCGAAAATAGCTTTAATTGCGTCCACTAAAAGCCGCACTATCTAAGCGTGTGCCATAGGAGCAGCCTTGTAGATAGCATCGCATTTTCGGGCCAGTTTCCTCTGCAACGTGCCCACGGAAATGAACGCGATATCCAGACTGAATCTCGTCTCTCGCATCAATGTACTATCGATGTCAAATGTGAATCGCGATTGATCCGCGCCCGTTGGTAGACTGGAAATGGGCCGATGTAACACAAATAGAGAGCTTTGTTAAAAGCTTGTCAGACGCTCGAACTGGCTATTTTAGTTGGCAAAAGTCTTCATGTTCGGAGTCTTGAAATTAAAAGACATAGAAACGCAACATTCTTAATTTTCTTCTTCAATACTTTTGTAGAATTTGACGCGTTAGGATCTTTCACGTTTCCCTATCAGTAAAAAATAAGAGCAATTCTATCCAAGTAAGATTTTTCGTCTTTGCAACTTTGGAGCGTTATTTTGTTTGACACAATTGCAGACCTTCATTCTCTCAGAGCGAGAGAGAGAATATTGACTTAATCACCACAGATTTCATGCGTTGAGGTCCTATGTGAATACTTCAGACACTTACGGTCTTATTTATAAAATAACGATTCCACTAAAACAGCTCTCAGTTAGACTTACGGCGGTCTTAGGACCGGTCTTAACTAAAAATTGATATATAAAGTGTTATCTCCAATTTATTTCCAATATAAACCCTCCATAACCCAAAGTCCCGTATAAATGGATAAGATATCAGAGCCACAGACGTCAGTGGTGAGAGCACAGATTAAACTGCCAAACTCGCTTGTTATCACATGATATTTCTCTGACATCAGAGAAACTTTGCGGTGGTCTTTTATTTTACAATTTTGTTTCCTGCAATCGAGGATCTATTCGTGAATAATATTCTGTTCATAAAAACGAGCTATGCCAAGAAATAATATGAATCTAAGAACAACACGTCAATCAACTATTGATTGTCTCATTGTTGCAGAAAAGAACCGTTATTATGACATATCTACAAGTTAAAAATTCATCTAAGATTGATTGCATTTTTCTTTGCTTTAGCGCGAACTTTTAATAAATCAAAATATACAGTTATGAGCATTCCTTCATGGGTGAGGTTTTCAGCGGCCCCGCTTGGTTCACTGCCTAAACGTTAAAATAACATACCGAAAAAAATACCACACATGGATCAGGTGTTGACCGACCTGGAGAGCATGTAAGTTTTTGGAAAGGCCTACTAAAACTCACTGAAAAAAATGTAGCAGGCCTCAACGCTGATATTGCGTGACGCGGCCCTCTCCAGAATCTAACATACAATGGTAAATTGGTTAAAAAGTAAAAAATGTTTTAAAAAAAATATTAGTTAAGTCCAGTTTCTTATTTCAATTAGTTTTATTTTTGTTATGTTATGAATAAAGTTTTAATAAAGCAAAAAAAAAGTAAGCCATAGTTTTACGATTAAATTATGTTCCCGTGTTACAGATTAGTTATTAGTACCTATTATTTAAAATCTACATAAAATTAGACAATAGTATTGTAAAAAACAGGTTTTCTGAGTGTCCCGGACCTACGCCTGATTGCAGTGGTACTTATGGACCACGCTGCACATAATTGGGTATTTGACGAAATATCAAATGAGTCACTTTTAAAACTGAATTTTGTATGAAAATACGGGCATATGACGTCACATTTCAGAGCACTCTTTTTATGTTTAATCTATTTAAAAATTCTAATAACTAGTAATTGACTAAAAGAGATACATTTTCCGAGATATTTTGTAATTCTTGTTTTAATCGAGCATATGAATTAATTTATTGTTGACCGTGTCAAATATCTAATTTACATAGCATTCCAGAAGGGTGAATGACCGTTGATATTAGACGTCGTTCACTCACCTTTAACCTAAGAAAGCATGGTCACGCTGCATTGAAGAGTTCATGTTTTTTTGGGGTACAGTATGCGATTCCCCGGATTTGGTCCAGGGTGGTTTCTAAATTCTGCGCACAGTAACCTAAAAAAGAATATAATCATGTAAGTACAGCGATATCAGTCCGATGTAAAAAACCTAACTGGGTTACTCGGGGCGGCAAGTGATGTAAATTGCTTCTGCCAGATGTCGCTGCCTGTACGTAATACAGAGAAGTTTGTAAAGAGGCTCGAAATTTCACTGATGCCTGCACTTGCCCATTAGCTCAGTTAGAAGAGCGCTGGCACAGTTAGCCAGAGGTCGCGGGTTCAAGTCCCGGCATGGGTGGAATTTTTAGCCTCTAAACAGGTTTTTAAAATTGTCCTCAGCACAATTTTAAAAACCTCAGTGCAACGAAAAAAAAAGAATATAATCAATTGACAGCTGTTCACAGCAGATTAAGAGATTGTTACTGTACGAGAAACCGGAGCTTAAATAACTTAGTATTTTTTTCCCATACAAACTTTTAATCCACTACACACCACTTTTCACGATGGAGGTACAGTCGAGAGGTCTTTCAGGAACGTGGCAAGTGGCAAATCCTGGTCTCGGCCTATCTCTCTGGGATACAGGAGTGAGTTTTTGTAATGCAATGTAGGTACAGTCGACCTTTTAGTACATTATGGTTGCAAAGTTGCCCGTTTCGCCGCTGAGTAGAGTGCACGGATTCAAAGGATCAAGTGCTGTCGACTGTACGTTGGTGGGATTTAAAGGATTACTTGTACCCACATTTTCACCGAAGCGAGTTTAAAATTTTTGCAAGTAAAACACTCGTGTGTATGAAGAAATACGAAATACGCAAAACCGACGTGCGCGCATGCAACGACAAATGAAGAAGTGAGAATGTCAGGTCGCTGCTGGTATTTTCATTGTAAAATATGGAAAGGAATACATGTAATTTCACAACAGTTACATTCAAGGTTTGTAGCGGCAATATAAAGATACGATTGTCAATATTCATGATGCCAATCTAATTAATTGCGCAGTTCACTAGAAACCCTCGTTCTAGTCAACTACGGTATCCTCAAAAATGGTTGTTTTGGTTACCACGTGCGTGGCAGAGGTCAAATGGATATTAGTTATCCTACATCTAGGTAACTGCTAGTGGGCTGAAATACTATCGATATATAGGGTTATCTAATATATAACAATCTCGTGTCACAATGTTTTCACAGATTTTTATGAACTTTTTTTGTGTATATTTGATAGGTGTAATTAATATGGCAAAACAACGTTTGCCGAGTCAGCCAGTAATATATATTATATATTGCTTATGTATCGGTTAATAAGCCCATACTCTCTCTCCGAGAGTAGGCCTGTGTCCAGCAGTGGGACGTATATAGGCTACAGAAAATAAAATAAAAATAAAAGAAAATGTAAGAGGTAAGATATGATAAAATTTATTCATAAAATGATAGGTGTATAGTGTACATAACAATTGATTTTTTAACAGAGGTAAGAGTAAACACATAGCCTAAACTAGGAATAAACCTGTATTTTAGGCTCTGAATTAGATTTTATGATAAGATAATTTGTCAAACATCTTTAAATGACACGCTAGAATGTGTTCCCCGTCTTATAAAAATTTAATTCTGTAGGATATTTGCATTTTCGTAAGGAGCAGCAGCGTGTTTTCATCTTCTTCTTCCAGATTTTTTGTGGACAGAAGACCCCGTCTATCTATTGATAAAGCTGTAATTACACAGTAAATATTACCAATAATAAACTCACGGAATTTTAAGTCCAAATTGTGGGCAGAATATTTAATGTTTGATAACTTTGCCCTTCGTGAAAGTTTCGTGTAAAAGGCGACATCTCCGGCAGAACTTTTAAGCTGGGTCTATATTATTATCAGACGTGATAATAAAACCCTGTTAAAGCTGTTCATGTAAGCCACGCCTGTATATCAAGTATACAGGGGTGGTGTGCATGAACAGGGTGCTTAGGAAAGGACCGGTAATCTAATTTTTTATATTTGACTAAGCAAATACAAGATATGATTTTTATTGCAATAGCTAATCATCATCATCAGCCATTTGACACCCACTGCAGGACATAGGCCTCGTACATTTGTGATACTTCGGACACTTGTGAAAACCATGAGGGATTTTGCCATAATCGCCACGCTTGGCAGGCGGGTTACCGATCGCAGGATGCTGTTGGAATCTCAGGAAGATGCTGCCCGTCTCCTGGTAATTGATTTCCTTAGTCGCCTTCTACGACATCCACGGAAGGAAATGGAGTGACGCTATTCTTAATCCGGCGCCACACGGAATATTTTTAGTGAGCTAATATTTTTTCGATATTTTGGGTTTTATCTCACAAAGACACATATACACACACATACGCCACGCCGCATTTTTCTAATTAAATCAATGCAATTATATTTATTTGTAAGCAAACACGGTGCGATGCGTTCTTAGAAATAAACTCTGGAATAGACTCTGGCATACAAAATCTGGTAGATGGGCTATTGGAAAAGCGCGATACGCTGCGACTTATGTCTCTCCTCTGTACAGTGACGATGGGCGCAAGACTCTGTAAGTAAAAAAAAAATAATTTTAATTTTAGAATTTTTTGATCTCACTAACATTCTTAGTTTTATTATTGCATGAAATCTTACTAACAATTTATGGATAGTAATATCTGAAATAAGGTGATACAATACAATACTATGCAGCTGCTAAATAATAATAAATAAATAATAAGTAGTTTTTATTCCTGCCAAAGCCATATTAAATGACATAAAACATTGATTAATTGAATTATTTTACTGAAATAAAGTTTATTGAATGATTTAATTTATCGATCATTTTAAAATTTTACAGTATATTATAAGAACGTTAGTCAATTCAATTATATTTGTTATAGGCAATATCAACCAGCTGATGTCGTGGTCGGCAATTTTTGCCAGGTTTTTGGCTGGCCATAAACTAGTATTGTCATCGTGATGTCCATGGAGCATATTATTAGCCGTAGGCCGTAGCTAAATACCAAGCAAGATATTCGGTGACGTCCACGTCTGATAGTAAATATGTTTAATTTAGGCTCAATGCATCCTTTATGGGGCATTGTGTACGATTCTACAATAACACCCGTGAAAGTTTAGGCTTGTAAGAAACGCGGTTAAAAAAATGTTACAACATTAAATATTATTTAGATGACAAAGATATTTCAAATGAAAGTCGATGCATGAGTTTTAGGTTTTAGAATAATAATTTCAACGTTGTTAACTAAGAGCCAAATTTGAAAAGATAGAGTTGGGAGTTTTTCTGTTCATTGATCTCCAAAACGATCTAGCTCATCAAATCAACGTCTACCTGTAAAGTGCATTAAGTCGCAGTTCCTACGCTACTTTGTTAAATAACATTTTGACCTCGACTTAAAAAGTGTCACTGTATACTTCGTCGATAGTTTGTCAGGACCTCGCTCGACGCTCCCTCGCGGGATACAACACTTCCGTTTCTCTGATAGAGGGTGTCATTGCCCGGGTACGCCTCGGGGCTAATAAATTCTTCGTATACTTTATACTTTATACTTTATACTTTATTGCACACATAAAATTACACGAATAAAACAAAACATTTACAGAATTAAAAAGTGTACATGGCGAGCTTATTTCAGCAGAAATCTCTTCCAGCCAACCCTTGATGTGGTGATACGAACATTATAAACAAGGGAGGAAAGTGTACAATAATTATTACGCACTATATTACAACCCAGTACAATCATACATATGTAATATATATTTATATATATATATATGGCTATAAAGTTAAAAAGTTACATAAACTTACTTATAAGATGATAAATAACTAGAATACGTAAATAAATAAATAAATACCTAAGTAAATAAACAAACTAAATAAATAAACTAAATAAACCTATTGCGATAATGAAAAAAGGAAGTGCTCTTTCAGTTTGGCCTTGAAGACAGCAACAGATGGACTCTCCCTGATAGACTTAGGTAGACCGTTCCACATACGAGCAGCACGCACAGAAAATGACTTAAAGTAAAACTGTGAGTTGCAGGAAGGAACTTGTAAGGTCCTAACATCACAAGTCCTCTGTGGCCTGGCACGTGGAGGCAGCAGCGAGAATCTTTCCCGCAAGTACTGTGGGGCACTGGGATTTCTCAGCAAATTATATAAGAGGGAAAGCATGTGAACATTGCGCCGCATGCGTATAGGGAGCCACTTTAGCTGCCGTCTGAATTCGGATACATGATCATATTTTTTTAATCCGAATATAAATCTAATCGCGAGATTTTGGAGGCGCTCAAGCTTATTTACAAGAGCCTCAGTCGCATCCATAAAGCAGACGTCAGCATAGTCCAGGAGCGGCAACAGCAGTGTCTGTGCCAAGAGAACCTTAGTTTTGAATGGCAGAAAATTTTGAAGTCTTCTGAGTGACTGAAAAGAAAAATGCATTCGCCTACTGACGTCGTTCACATGAGCATGCCACGACAAGTTGCAGTCCATGATAAGGCCAAGGTTCTTAACCCTATCAGAAAAGGCAATGGGGACATTGTCGTAACAGATGGGCGGAAGATGTTCAAGAGACAGGCTATCTCTCAGAGGTCTGCTCCCAAAAATAATAGCCTGCGATTTCAAGGGATTCACGAGCAGACCAAATTCACGTGCCCATCCTCGAATAGCCAGCAGGTCTCCATTAATGGAGGCAAATGCTGCAGCTGCATTTGTGAGCCTAGCAGACTGATCGTTTGGGACGGAACCAGCATCAAAGTGTGTGTATATCTGAAGGTCGTCGGCATAGAGGTGGTAGTTCGATGAAAGCGCACGGGTGATCTCATTTATAAAAATGGAGAAAAGTAGAGGAGAAAGCACTCCTCCTTGAGGAACACCCGCTTTTAACTCACACCAGGTCGACGACGCTTCATCGATACACACACTCTGCACGCGTCCACCGAGGTATGAAGCGAACCACTCTCAATACATGTATGTACCTGCGTGAAAAGTTTATATT
This sequence comes from Yponomeuta cagnagella, assembly GCA_947310995.1. Taxonomy (NCBI): domain Eukaryota; kingdom Metazoa; phylum Arthropoda; class Insecta; order Lepidoptera; family Yponomeutidae; genus Yponomeuta; species Yponomeuta cagnagella. The sequence continues at coordinate 18,384,259 of OX371267.1, forward strand.
CTGAATATACAAGACTACCTCTAAAATGGGCTATTCCTGTGACACGTAAATTATAAGTTGCCTCGGATAAATTTACTATATGATTGGACTGACTCATTGGTCTAGCGGTATCACGTCTGATTACAATGCCGAAGGTCGTGGGTTTGATTCCCACTGTGGCCCGCCGTACGTTTGTAAAGAAGGTCCTTAGCTACTTGGGGTATCCTAGTGGACCAGGACAAGCGTTCGTGTTGTGCTGAAGTATTGTTATGGTTTGTGTTTTACAATTTTTGTTCTATGAGGTTTTCGCGCGTTCTACCAATGTTACAGATCACCCGAAAATATTCCAATGTCAATATTCATGAAAAAGATATTCGCTGTTCTATACAGCATGACGTAGATACGACTGAAAATCTTTATTTTTCTTCTTAGAGTATGGGGCAAACATTAGAAGTATTTTCCGTGCTTGTTGATGCTAGCCCAAAATGTTCGTAGTTGCTGGATGTCCTTTTGGACTGATTTTTTCGATGAAACGTGAACGTGAATAATTTTAGGGCAGTAGCACGTACAACAAAGTAAAAAACTATGAGAGCTAAGCTAAGCACGTACATACTGATAAAACGAAAAGGTTGTACGAATTCTATTTAAAATTACTTTGATGAAGTAAATAAGAATAAGAATAAGAATAAACTTTATTTGGCAACATTACAAAGAATTACATACAGTAAGCACATAAGCCAATATCCTTACAAAGAATTACAAACAATAGGTGCATAATTAAGTTAGTAAACCATAGGACACATTTGGCGAAATACCTGTACCTAAGTACCTACATGAAACTTAGACACACAAAGTTGCCAAAAATGGGCCAGTCTCAGCATGATGCCAAAGCAGGGCTTTGGCGCTGGTTTTCAGACCGAACCATGAATGAAAAAAAGATGGCTTGTTTTGCAAATATGTTATATTTTGCAATTACTGGTGTGCAATAAAGTTCAAACAATATAATTCTGAAGTTTCTATTATAGCTGAGTACATTTTAATTTCAGTTAAGTTCTTAATTACATATATTTTTTGAGCTTAATTACATATATTGAGCAAGCAGGTGAGGGTGTATTAATGTTAATGCTTGATAATACAAAAACTTCATTAAAAAGGGAAATCGCCGCTAATTTGCGCGCTGACAACATATTCTTTAATTTTTTGTCTGAAAGTTCCAATAGATGTAAGATTACGTAAAGGAGGTGGGATGGTATTCCAAATTTTAGCGGCAGTATAAGTGTGAGGGAATAGCAAGGCGAGCAAGTCGTGTGCGAGAACACCAAGTAAGTTTTTCATAAAGATAAAGGGGTTTGCGACTCTTTATAATGCCAAAAAGAAGTGTAGCACAATGAGTGAATCTTCTACAATTCATATTTAAAATTTTGGCTTGAATCAGGAAAGGTGAGACATGACTTCTAGGTGGAAATGTTATTGGTTTAACCGTGAACTCAAAAATATATAGATAATAGCAGTAAAAAAACTCTCCTTTTAAGTAGGATTTTACTATACTGCGCGTGGCCCTACAGGGCCTACATGCACTTGGATGATTTTTTATTGAATGTTTGTGTCGTCATAAACAAACCTATATAAGTGAACAAAGTCGTGGAAAACCTCTAGTTTTATATGAAATGGAAGAGCCGAAATGAAAGCTCAGATAATAGTTTTACGGGAAGTGCATATTCCAAAGAGTTGTTTTCAAATTTAGTATCTATGCACGGTGTGAATAAGGTAATTTTTCGTACGTGAACTTTGGCACATCTGGAAATAGCTTTTTTCGTTATAAACTGCTCGCGGAAAATCATAAAAGTCATTGACGTGAAAAGCCTTTCGGACGCAGAAAATACAACCATGTAGAGTAAAAGAACAAAGGCTAAGAGCACTGGAAACTTTATTTACCACGAAAGAAGCTAAAAAGAAAAACTACTTTAAAAACCTCCAGCATTACAATAAACCACGCCACATCTTCCCCGCAAAGAGAACGTTAAAAGGGAGCATTTTGCAAGTGTATGCAATAAACAGTGGAATAACGTTGCGCTTTTCCCTCCTACCACCTTTACTCGTAGGGCCTTATTAATAGCAGATGAGGTGTATTTAACAGAACGGTTATTTGTTTACTTAAGCTTTTATTTAACTTGCAACGTTCGTATGTATGTAGATTATATAAGCAAGTTGTCCGGGTAAAATTTCAAAATATGTATGCATTTCTCAACTGATTACTGGTATCCGAATGATCTTGGCATATTTATGTAAGTTTAGTGACAATGCAATATTATGTACCGTGAAACTGATCTGAAGATGGAATCGAGACTGGAACTCCATGATGGAAATGGTAGAATAGTTGAGATTAGTAGTATTTTGAGATTAGTTATGTTTGTTGTCATAACTATTTACTCGGCACATTTATGTAAGTTTGTTGACAACGCAATATTATGTACAGTGAAACTGATCTGAAGATGGAATCGAGACTGGAACTCCATGATGGAAATGGTTGAATAGTTGAGATTTGTATTTTATCATGATTACTTTCCATTATACAAAATGACGAGGGTCCAGAGATGGAGCCGGAAGAAGTCTCTGATGGAAAGTGCTACGTTAGTCAAGATTTATTTGTTGTCATAACTATTTACTCGTATCATTATACGAGATGACGAGGGTCTGGAGATGGAACCGAAAGAATTCCCTGATGGAAAGTGCTATGACCGTCAAGTTTTGTTTATTGTCATAACTATTTATAATGGTACAAGACCATTATACAAGATGACGAGGGGGCCGGAAGATTGCTACGGGAACTCCCTGATGAAAAGTGCTATGATAGTCGAGTTTGAGATCGATTGGTTTGTTGTAATGAGTACTTCCTCTTATAGATGATTACAATGGTCTGGAGATGGAGTCCTTAGATTACCACTGGAAGTATCTGATGGATTAAAGAAAATTTTGTTTAGACTGGTTTGGTTTGTTGACATGTTAGTGTTTGTAAGTGGAAGTATTGTCGTTATTTTTTAACTAAAAGTCAAAATAAGTTAATTTTAATAATTATAACCGCACAAAACACAAAGTATCAACAACTTAAAAAAAACCCATGAAAAGGCCTCATTTCTCTACTTACAGAAATCTTCTAATTCATATTTGAGCAACGTACGCAAATTACATCCTAATTACTACCTTAATATTAAATTCTAGGAATAGAATCTATATTAACACATATAAAAATCTGTATTAAGTAGTAATATTAAGTAGTCGATTAGTTAATCAAGTACCTAAGTAAATTGTCAAATTTTTTGTTATTTATTTTAACAAGAAATAATAACAGAACGTATCATGCATACATAATACTTGTTACCGTTGATGAGAATTTGTTCTCGTCATTATTTGTAAGCATAAAGTATTTTTCGTTCTAACCTGCATAACAGTTTAATCCCAAAGAGATGTACTAATTCTAATCCATAATATATGTGATAGAATCTCGCTCTAACATGTGGCAAATGCCGTATAGAGCACCAAAAGGGTGCAACTTAAACAAAAGTGGAGTGAATTGTCAGAAAGATATTAAACGCATTTCAAAATGAATCTACGCACTCGTAGATTATTTATCACGCAATGGTCTAGACTCTAATGTTTTGCAATTTTAATAAATAAATTGCCATTCCGTTCATATTTATACCGTTCTAACCACACATCAAGAAGTGATCCATATCAAGACATCAATGATTGTGCAAAGCACCATCACCGGCGTTACAAAAATAAAAACTGGTTATTTGTAATAGGTATTAGGAATGATTACTTTCGGATGACGAGAACGATTCTACCTAGTATCACTATTTATCTAGTATATAATAATCCACCTCTGATTAATAGTTTGATTAATACTGATTTCGAGAAATGGCTTTTGAGAGCGGTACTGAGAAGCAATATCGGGCGGGTCATACTCAATACACAATAGGCATCCCAAGTTCATAGCTTATTAATAAACGACTCCTAAGGGCCTATCACATGCTGTCAATATCAGGAACAGGATTTCAAGAACGCTATATTTTGACAAAATTATAGATAAAATGTCAACTTAATTTTGTTTATAGCTTAATCGTAGATTTATAAAATTAGACATAAATTTTAAGTTAACTTAATCACTAGCAAAGGTGCATACTGTGGCAACCTTAATAGGCTAGGCACTTACCTTATAACCCTTTAATTTTAATAATTTATAATGTATTAGTGTACTAGCTACTGGTTGTCCTAATAAAATAAAATAAATAAAATAAAATAAATCAGCCAATGCTGGTCCACTGTTCCACATAGGTCTCCCCCAGAGCACGCCATAAAGACATGTTGGCCTTGGGGAGGGGGGAAGAGTTTGGCAGTTATCACCACGCATTGTTGTCGAGCAGTGGCCAGTGAACGAAAATTTGCCGATGACAGATTATCCCCCAGTTTCCCGTACACTAACAGGCTGTTAATCTACTGTTAACAGCTGTCAATTGACCAAAGTGTGTACAAAAAAAACACTGACAGCTGTTAACAGTAGATTAACAGTTTGTTAGTGTACGAGAAACCTGGGGTAAATGAGTTACTCTTTTATAGGCCAGGTCGTTAGAGTAATATAAGTGGACTGTAATTAGATAAGCTGGTTTAATAGGTCGCTATGATAGGTACAAGAGTTAGATGTGCGTTCGCGACAATCAAAAAAGTGGAAGTGATGGACGCCGCCGCGCGGTGCGGAGGCGCGGGCGCCGCTCCCCTGCTCCCCCGGCCGCCGCCGCCGCCGCCGACGTCTTGTGTGTGAACATATTCCCGGGCCAGCGATGAAGATTGTGATGATTGTGGTGCTGATGATGAAGATGAGCTACTTAATCTGATGATTCGTCTAGTAGCGGGCATATTTTGTGAAAAGCCCTTCTGATCGTCCCTGATTGAACTTTGATGTCCGCCACTCGTGCTTCCCCGTCGGGTCCAGGGTAAAGTTTGATTATACGTCCAAGTGGCCACTGTGCCGCAGGAAGCGCCTCATCTTTCACGATGACCAGGGAGCCCTCCGTCAGCGCCCCGTTCGAACGTTGCCATCTCGTTCTTTGGTGTAACTGGGAAATATACTCCACGTTAAATCGTCTCCAAAAGTGCTGTCTTAGCAATTCGACTCTTTGATGCCTTGGCAGCCGTGCTGGGTCGCAGTCGGACATCTGTGGGTGAGGTAGCACTGTTAGAGTTCGACCAATTAGAAAATGGAATGGGGTGAGAGCTGAAAGATCAGAAGGATCGGATGAAAGAGGCGTCAAAGGCCTCGAATTTAGTATGCCTTCTATTTGGACAAGTAAGGTATACATTTCTTCGTATGTGAGATTTGCTAAGCCTAATACTCTTTTTAGGTGATATTTAACTGATTTTACTGTGCTTTCCCATAAACCTCCGAAATGAGGTGTGTAAGGGGGAATGAAATGAAAAGAAGAACGCCTTGTTCTGCGGTGAAACTGAAAATTGAGTCGCTGTTTTGTTTTAAGAAATTGTTGATCACGCGAGCAGCTCCCACTAGGTTTCTTCCGTTATCAGAGTACAGGTTATTAGGTTTGCCTCTACGAGATATGAATCGGTTGATTGCTGATATGTAAGATTCTGTCGTCATGTCTGTGACCAACTCCAGATGCACTGCTTTGACTGCAAAACAAACAAATATGCAGATATATGATTTGACTAAAACACTTCCACGCCCTTTTCGGTTATTAATCATAATTGGCCCGGCATAGTCTACTCCTACGTCACTAAATACAAAATTTGCGTGCAGTCTCTGCTCAGGCAGCTGTCCCATTAATGGAGTTACTGTTTTTCCTTGGAACCGTTTGCAAGTGACACAGGATTGTGTAGTTTTTCGTGCTAAATTACGACCTGAAACTGGCCAGTATAGTTGACGTATGTGTGAGAGTAGTAGTTGTGGGCCGGCGTGTAAAAGTGTCAAATGATATGTGGAAAATATGATCTTGGTAATGTGATGATCTGGATGCAGTAGAATTGGGAATTTTCTATCGTAATTGAATGGCGAGTTGGCTAACCTTCCGCCCACACGAATGAGATTATTGTCGTCCATGAATGGGTTAAGTGAATTTAATTTGTGAGCTGCGGGTAATTTTTTGTTATGAGAAAGTAATGCGTACTCCTCAGGAAATAAAGCTTGTTGTACTATTCTTGCTAATTTGTGTCTAGCCTGGTTAAGTTCTATAGCAGACAAGGGTATGCATTGCTTTGTTAGTTTTTGTGTAAGAGGTTTTTTTTGTTTGTTTTTTGTGTGATGAATAAATCGTAGAATGAATGCGACGATGCGTGTAAGCTTGGTAAAATTTGAGTAATTGTAAATAAAGGAATGATTGTCTGTGTGTGTGAAATGTGATTGTGACCGGATTTCTGGAAGTTCTGATGTGCTAAGATGCCCAGGTTGCTCAGGCCAGCTGTTTTTGTCATTACTTTTCAGGAAATCCGGTCCTGTAAACCATAGTGTTGAATTTATTAGCTGTTGCGCATTAGTGCATTTTGTTATCGTGTCTGCTGGGTTTTGTTTGGTAGGTACATAGTACCATGATTGAGGCTGACTGTGTTTTAGTATGTCTGTGATTTTGTGCTTGACAAATGATTGTAACTTGTGTGTTTGAGAATTTATCCACGACAAAACGATAATTGAATCACTCCAATAATAGCATTTAGGATTGACACTGTTGTTTCGTAGGGAACTGAGTACCTTTTTACATAAAGTAATGCCTGTGAAAGCGGCGCACAGTTCTAGTCGCGGAACTGTTAATGTTTTTAATGGTGCGACTCTGCCCTTTGCTATTAGTAGGTGTACATTGATGCTACCGTCTGAGTTATAGCTGCGTACGTATATACATGCACCGTAAGCTTGTTTTGATGCGTCGCAAAAAACATGAAGTTCAGTGCGGCCCGGTGATTCATAGAATGCGCGGCGAGGAATGACCAGCTGATTGATAAGAGATAACGACTGGATGAATCTCGCCCATTGTATTTGCATTGAAACCGGTATTTCGCTATCCCAGTTTATATTACTGAGCCACATTTGTTGCATGATTAATTTTGCCTCGAGTACACAAGGGCTAATGAGACCTAGTGGGTCAAAAATGTGTCCTATTGCAGACAAAATAGTGCGTTTTGTGATTGTTTTTTGTGAGTTGTTCAAATGAACTGAGTAAGACATGGTGTCTTTGTGAATATTCCAGTAGATACCTAAAGTTTTTGAGGGATCGTTTGTGCTGAGATTTATTGTTGTTTGTGGTAGATTTGAAAATCCTAGTTTTTCCAAAACTGTTGGACAATTTGACAACCATTTCCTCAGAGGAAATTGATAGTTTTTAAGTTCGCCGTAGACCCCTTCAGCAATTTTAAGTAGACTTGATTCGTCATCTGAACCTGACAAAAGGTCGTCGCAATAAAAATCATGCAATATGACCTCTGAAACAAGTTTGTGATCGTAACTATCCGTGTTGTTGGTTTTCCCGTGTGTTGTTTTTTCTAGGCAATCTAAGCCTACTTGTTTGATACACCGTGTAGCAAGGAAAGGCGCGGATACCGTTCCGTAGGTGACTGTGTTAAGTGTGTATGTTTGTATAGGTTCTGATGAATTATATCGCCATAAGATCTGCTGTAAGGGTCTCTGTTGCTCAACAATTGCTATTTGCCTAAACATTTTTTCTATGTCGGCTGATATAATGTATTTGTGTTGCCGGAAACGGACTAGGATGGAAATTAGATCATCCTGAACAACGGGACCCACCATTTGCAAATCATTAAGCGATACTTTTGTTGATGTTTTAGCAGAGCCATCGAATACTGATCTGAACTTTGTTGTACTACTTGATTCACGTATAATACCATGGTGTGGCAAATAGTACGTGGGTGTGAGGGGTATGTTTGACTGTATGTCAGTGTGTGTGTTGTTTGGGGTCATGTGACCGAGTTCTATGTATTCTGTAATAAAATCACAATACTGCTTTTTGTATTCGGGATCTGAATTCATGCGATGTTCTATGGATAGAAATCTCTTTTTTGCTTGAAAATATGAGTCGCCTAAACATTCCGGTGATTTTTTTAAAGGGATAGTGACCACAAACCTGCCGTCGCTTTGTCTTGTGGTCGTTTCTTTGAAAATAACCTCGCATGCATCCGACTCACACGGGTCATTGATCTGAGAGGTAGACATACTATCTAACTCCCAGAAGCGCGTTAATTGATCGGAATTGTCGCTGTGTGTGAAAAAACAATCGTTGTTTGTGTGGTTGTTTGTGAGTGGAGTGCATCCTGAAACTAGCCAGCCGAATTCAGTCTCCTGTAACGTAGGTAATTGTTTACCTAACTGAATTCGACCACTGCCAATTATTTGCCAAAAAATATTTGCGCCAAGTAGCAAATCGATCGGTGCTGGTTCGTGGAATTGTGGATCGGCGAGTTTTAAGTGTTTAGGTAGATTTATACCTTCTGTTTGTATGCGCATGCTGGGTATTGAGCTAGAAATTTTTTCAAGGACCAGGCATGATGAGTTGATTGTGTATGAATTGTGTAATGATTTTATTTGAATATTTGTGCGATGTGAAATGTTTGTGTGTTGATGATTGATGCCCGTAACTGAGCCGTTAACGGGTTCTAACGGAATATTTAGCTTTGTACATAAATCTTTTGTGATATAGCAAGATGTACTGCCATTATCGAGTAACGCTCTTGCTGTGTGTAATTCGCCACCGCTGCCAATGACATGAACTAGGGTGGTTGATAACAATACTGATGTATGCTGTGTACTTGTGAGTGTTGTATGCGATCCTTTTGGTTGTTCTAAATGAAGCATGGTGTTATGTTTTTGTGTACAGTACTTACAGGTACCGCCGCGACATGATTTGGTTTCATGGCCTTGATGCAAACAATTTGAGCAAATATTTAACTTGGAAACCTTTTCGATTCTTTTTTCGACAGGCATTTGCTTGAAAATTGGACACGAAAACAAATAATGTGGCGCTTTGCAAATTAAACAGCTTGGAAAGCGAGATGTGCTTGTGTGTGTATTTGTGTATTGTGTATTTTGTTTGTGTGATTTAAATTCTGATTTGAGAATGTTCTGCTTGCTTTCTTCTAGGTTTTGTAAAAGATCAGCGCGATCTTTGAGGTAAGTTCTCAAATCATGAAGAGTAGGCATTTTTTGAAGTGTGTTTTTAAATTCTTCCCAGTATCTAAGCGTCACTGAGTCCAACTTACTTGATACGAGATAAATTATCAAAGTATCCCAGTACTCTGTAGTTTCACCTAGATTTTCTAGGGCTCTGAGGTTTTTGTTGACTGTATCAAGCAGTTGCCTGAGCGACGCTGCAGATTCCTTCTGTATCATGTTTATGTTAAACAATGCGTGTACATGGTTGCTTACCAACTGACGCGTGTTGTTGTAACGGTCAGTGATAAGTTCCCATGCAACTCGGTAATTGTCTGATGACATTTCTAATGATTTTATGATTTGAGAGGCCTCACCTTGCAAAGACGCGCGCAAATAATGGAATTTTTGTATGTTGTCTATGTTTGTATTTTTATGAATGAGTGATTCGAAAGTGTCTCTGAATTCGAGCCAATTGTGATATTCACCTGTGAACCGTGGAAGGTCAATGGTTGGTAATTTTATGAAGGCTTTTGTCGTGCTTGCATCTGGAATTGTTAGTACAGACCCGTCGACGCTGGTCGTTTCATTGTCTCGTATCAGCTGCATGGCGAGGGCAAGTTGATTTTGATACTCGGATTCAAATTGCTCCCGTTCCCTCAGCTGCTCATCTGAAATGCCAACAATTTCATCGATCAAGGTCTGATTTTCATCAAAGGAGTTTGCAAGCGTTTTGTAAGTTTCTAGACGGTTTTTTAGCTGTAAAAGATCAATTTCTGGCAAGGTATTGAGCTTTTTGGACACTAATGAATCGAGATAATTTTTGAAAATGGTGACCTTTCCTTTGTGCATTGCTCGTCTTCTTTTATAAGTGTTTAGATGCTCCGAGTCGTCGGCGACAGACATGTTCTTAATTGACTTGTGAAATTAAAATAATACTTAAATTTTAAGAAAGCAGGTAAGCCGCGCGATAATCACGTAATCACCAATGTAGGTAATACTAATTACCTACTCGCGGCCGACTCCACGCGCCCGCAGAACAAGGCGTAGTAGATATGCTGAAGCGCAAGTGTAATTAGGTGTAGGTATTAGAAAATGATTAACTTACAAGACGCTTTTGTTGTGGGGGGCTATTTAATGATTTAAGCTAAATTCAATTGTATTTTGTGGATGAATGTGATAAAACGGGTAAGATGCAAAAAAGTTGCGTAAGGATGATTTGTTGAATTTCTGTGCGAAAGATGATTGGAATGATGAAATTTTACTGGGTCACTGATATGCAAGAGCGAAAATGAACATGAATGAGAGATACTGGTGTCAGGGGAGACGAATAATTGGTCGAACTCACAACTGCTGCTACCAAACCCTTTTTTCGTCCGTTATCGTGACTGTTGCTGATGCCGTTGATGCTGCTGCTTGGCTGTGTTGCTGCTGCTGGTTGCAGCCGTTGCGTTGCTGCCGGATGCTAGTCGATGCTACCCTCGCTGAAGCGTTAGCCGCTGAGTGACGGCTAGCTGAATTCCGAGCTCGCTGAGTTGACTTGACTTTAAGATGCGGCGTGACGCGTTTTTCGTATCTAACTTTTATTTTGATGCGAAGAAGGACCATAGATAGGCCAGGTCGTTAGAGTAATATAAGTGGACTGTAATTAGATAAGCTGGTTTAATAGGTCGCTATGATAGGTACAAGAGTTAGATGTGCGTTCGCGACAATCAAAAAAGTGGAAGTGATGGACGCCGCCGCGCGGTGCGGAGGCGCGGGCGCCGCTCCCCTGCTCCCCCGGCCGCCGCCGCCGCCGCCGACGTCTTGTGTGTGAACAGACCTCATTATGCATTTATAATAAATTCAGTAAACGAAAGTCATGAAAAACAATTAAAAGGCGGGTCAAATAAGATGGAAGAAAAATTTAATTAAGAATAATTCACAATCAAATCATATCATAGCATAAATTACAGTATAACATTTAATTGACATAAATATTCAATAAATAATTAATACATTTAATTATAGTGAATTTAAATCACTCTGAAGCTTGTGGTAGATAAAAATCTGTGATACAGGCGTCAGTGCCCTATAAAGATATTCACATAATGAATCCATAGTTACAATCGATAGATATACGATAGCTTTGGTTAATAGATCTAATTTAATAAAACGTTTTATGATTAATGACATTTATTGCATAAAGGGAACTGGAAAAATGATAACCGAGACAATAAATTTTGCTGGTATCGATTCTGCTTAATCAATTCTGCGATCAACGCGAAAAAAAGTTTTATTTTAAAAACATGACAAAAAACATTGGCGTGGAAATTTGGTAATAGGGACATTAGTATTTTTTATTTCTGAGTTATACAGAAATCAAGATGAAGCCCGAAATATAAACCTCAAACTTGCAGATTGAAGGAATTAATCACTTTAATGAATGCAACAGCGCAGTTTACCCAAGGTCACAGTGTAATTTATGCCCTAAACAAAAATGCGCAGCTCGACGGTAAGAAAACCGCTGATGTTTGGGAGAAATTATGCTGTGGCCGAAGTCAGGGCTGTGTCAGCACATTAAGTACAGGTGACCTATGATCCCCGCTCACGATTTGGATCCGAGCCAGGGAGCTCTGCGTAAATTTTGTTTCCACAGTTTGAACATTAGGGGTGAGGGTCGAAAAGTTAAATATGAGCGCGTGTACTGTTGGATCAAGGGTTTTATTAATTTGGTGTTTAAGTTGTGTTGCATCAGTTAAAGTAATTTCGCTTGCACTAGAGAGTCGAAAGTAAATCAACCTTTATACCCGGGCGAGTCTGCAACTAAAAAGCAAAAGTTGATGTGCTTAGACTGTACTACAACTATGTATGTTAGTACGGCGGTGGTAGCCCAGTGGGTAGACTGGGTAGAACAATGGACTCGGAAGCGAGAGACCCAGGTTCGATGCCCAGTGCGGGCATGTACCTAATACCGCACGCTAACTGTGAAGGAAAATAACGTGAAGAAACCCGCGGCTCGGTTGGCTCCAAACGTATTGACTTGTCTTTCCTGCGGGCTAGGCCGACTAAGCTGTCAGGATGGCATATTTGCTGGGCAAGCCTACTCCATCTAAAAAACAATGTCCCAGGCACTGCAGCGTCCGGGTGGTCCCTTCACCCATCTAGTGTGAGTGAAGGTGCCACTGGACGCTGTATAAATCATATCTTTACGTGCGTTAGCCAGTAGAATGAGTTCAAGGTGGATAATCTATTAACAGAATTAAAAATCCTGGAGTTTTTAAAAGATTTTTCAAAGAAGCTTAAGTCTAGAACGTGCGTTTTAATGTGGGTACTTATTGAGCTATTTAACATACCCCAGAACGTCGTCGGAACAAATTGTGTCCTCACGCCCAAGACATGGAACAAACATGCTCAACGCGACGACGCGTACATTCAAAAGCACATCGACCTTTAAATTTTAGTTGCAAAGTCACCCGTAACGTAACCGAGTAAAGTGCAAGCGTGTAAAGGTGTATGTGACGCAGTCAAGCCGCTCGCGTTGAGTAAACTCAAACGGTTTCATTATGTACTTTTGTCTGTTTGATGTATAATTGGTGCTTTCGGCAGTAAATGTGTTTTCACTTTCAAACGCGTCGAATAATTCGATTATCTTGGAGCGAGCCAATTTGGCTCAAATCTAGTCAAAGGTGCAAGGTCCACTCTAGGTATTACTCGAAGCTCAGATGCTCGTATGAGTTAGTCTCAATGTGCTTACCGAGCTTTAGTTTATTTACTTTAGCTCGGCGGTATTGGTCGGTGGACGGTTCAATAACAATTTGTTTGACCAATAATGATATGAACACTGCCCACAGCCATTCCAGTTTCGACGCCAATAGTCAATAATTGCATTGCAATAAAGTGCGTCCATTCCGCAAATTAGCGAAATCTTTGCTCGGATTTCAGTTATCCCGAGTGTATTTTGTGTCGTGATGACCCTTTTTGCAGATTTTCTGGAGTAAAAAGAAAATTTATAATTGACTGTCGCTCAATTATTTAATAGAACACAGAATAGAAGCGGTGGTAGCCTAGTGGGTATCGCAAGCGAGTTCTATCCTTTTCTGAAAACAAATGAAAAATAGTCGCTATGTAAAAAGACGACTATGTGAACGATGTAAACCATTATGATAAACCAATTCCACTGTGAGTTTATCGTTATTATTATTTAATTAAGCATATAACTTTAAATACTGTTATTTATATATTTTTTTACTTTTGTAAGAGAAGTTCCTAATGTTTTGCCACTCAAAGATAAACCAATGTGATTATGTTTAATATGATTTGAGAAAAGATGGTCACCGTGAGGTTTTTTTGGTGCCTTTTTCTCTGTTACAAAATCAGCCCAAAGGCAGCTTATGTTACGTTCTATATCGGGGTTTTCTGCCTATGGTCAAGGGTGCGATTCGTCAATTTTTTTCAAAGGCTCGTTTGGTCAAACATATGGTTTACCAAAGTGGCGACCCGTCAAAACGTTTCGTCAAAGGTGCTTTTGAGCAAAGGTGAGCTTTACCAAAGATGCAATGTATATATCATCATCATCATCAGCCCCTTGACGTCCACTGCAGGAAACAGGCCTCCCTCATGGTTTTCATAACCATGAGGGGTCTTGCCATAATCGCCACGCTTGGCAGGCGGGCCCGTCTCATGGTAATGTATTTCCTCAGTCGCCTTCTACAACATCCACGGAAGGAAATGGAGTGACGCTATTCTTAATCCGGCGCCACACGGATTATCCTGTTATATATATATATACTTGTTAAAATGTTGGCCTTTGGTGGAATTACCGTGCAAATGCTCCTTTGAAAAAAGGGTGTTTTGACGATTCGCACTTTTGACAAACGTAATTTGACTGAAGGTACCTTTGACCAACCGGGTATTTTGACGAATGGCACCCTTGACCATGAGCGGAAAACCCACATTCAACGAACAGAATGTAAATTCTTTACGTTGAAACAACTTTCTGAGTTCTGAACACGGGCTGATTGATTTATTATAGCCATTATTATCTTCCATCTAGTGGGAGTAAAGGTACCACTGGACGCTGTATAAATCATCTCATTACGTAGATGCAAAGACCACAGTTATTTTTCACCTTTTTATAAGGCGTTGACACTGGCCTGTTATTATAATTATTTATTAATATTTGTATTTTAATTAATTAAAATTGGTGCGCGTATATCATATTCGTGCACTTGCAAAGTGTTTATCAAGTCTGATTAATTGATTTATATTTTTATATGAATATTGATTGCGAGAGGCTGGCGTCTGGCTGGAGTTGAGTTAGTAAAACGGTTTAACGTTAATGGTTACGAGATAAAAGAACCAACATCTTTCGGTGAACTGTACTTACATGTTTCCGACCAAATTATTCATTCGAGCCGAGGCTACTGGTTGCACAATTTAAGTATATTCCTCCATTAGACAATACAACTGAAGTACAACTTTGCAAACTTTGTTCGCGAGGGACACCGACAAGGCTTCTGTGTGGACTCACGCCATGGAGCTTATAGTGTCGAAAGAGATTGGGGTAGTTCTTACTAACGACAAAACAGACACGGCTATGAAAACTTGGCGTCTGATGAATTATGAATGTTCAAAGTCAGTTGAGCGGTGGTAGCGGAGCGGTGGTTAGACATCTATGTTTTTAACTACCACTGGGTCTAATACATAAGTTGGTACGAGTACCTACCATACAAGATGTCATGAGTGCAGTCAGTAACTTGCAATGCTAAAATTTTAGTAGGAAAGCAGAATGTTTCAATAAATCTGTTTTTACGTATTCTCCCCCGGTTTCTCGTACACTAACAAGTTGTTAATCTACTGTTAACAGCTGTCAGTAGTTTTTTTTTTGTATGCACTTTTGTCAATTTATTATACATACACAATATAATATTTTTTGTTCACCCCCTTTTGTTAAGGTCAATTGATAAGTAAAGAACCAACGAATCTGTTTTCCTACATTAGCTCTTTCATTCTAAACAAATCTCGTGAGTTGTTAACAAGCTGTTTTGTTACGTGTTGGGTTCAAGCCTCGACTTGATTAGTCGAACAATTCATTGGCGTACCCATTTTGGGCACTCTATTGTCGCGGTCAATCGTGACCATGTCACAAGCTTTTGACTTTAGCTAGCTGTGTGATTTTAAAACTACGTCTGTGATATGTGGATGTATATCCGTGGCAGTATACATACATAAACTCACGCCTGTAACCCGGAGAGGTGACCACGTGACGCGACACGTCCTGACAGAACTCTTTCGTTTCACCAACATTTAATTAGTCGCTGCATGCACGCATGCCGGTTTCCGGTATTTTTTATTTTACCCTTCGCTAATACATCCCCTATTTGGTCGATGTATGTCGGCCTAGGACGTCCCTTATTAGCCCTTCCACTCACATTCGCTCGCATCTACATTTTTAACCGACTTCAAAAAAGGAGGAGGTTATCAATTCGACGCGTATATTTTTTCTTCTTTGGCTGTGTTCTCGCAATTCCGTCAAATGGCAACCGATTTCGACAATTCATTTTTTCGTCGAAGACATATGACGT
This sequence comes from Yponomeuta cagnagella, assembly GCA_947310995.1. NCBI lineage: Eukaryota > Metazoa > Arthropoda > Insecta > Lepidoptera > Yponomeutidae > Yponomeuta > Yponomeuta cagnagella. The sequence goes on from OX371267.1 coordinate 18,399,967, forward strand.
CCCATTGGACCCATTTTAATTTGGTGAAGATTTGATGAAGACTTTCAGAGATGGAAAACGGAACTATTCAATAGACAGCAGTAAATAAGCCCATAATGGAACCCATCCTTTAGTAATATCCGTATGTGTCATAAAATAGCGCAAAAGTAGTCCCAAGGTAATTTGGTGATGTTCTGGTGAAGACTTTCGGAGATGGAAATTGAGAACCTCAAATTTTAAAGCAACGCATTAAGTAGGGTAAATTATAGTTATAAGGGACTAATTAGCCTCTAAATAGGTTTTTTAAATTGTCCTCAGCACGTGTTAGTGCAACAAAAAGACTATAATCATGTAGGTACGGCGATATCATTCCAATAGTAAAACCTAATTGGAAAGTGGGTTACTCGGGGTTGCAAGTGATGTAAATTGCTTCGGCCAGATGCCTGTACGTAATACAGAGAAGTTTATAAGAGGCTCGAAATTTCGTCGATGCTTGCACTTGCTCAGTTGGGAGAGCGCTGGCACGGTTAGCCAGAGGTCGCCGGTTCAAGTCCCGGCATAGGTGGAATTTTTAGCCTCTAAATAGGTTTTTATTAGGGAATTGTTAATATTTCTCCCGCTCCCCCACTAAAAAGCATTCATACCAGGATACACATTTTGGACTACCAATTATACTTCTATAATATCTACATGTATACGTACTTCTACTGTACTGCTGTCGAGTACGTTCTTGAGTGGAGACCGCGGATCGATAAACGTAGTGTAGGACGTCCTCAGACTCGGTGGAGCGATGATCATCGCAGGGCGGCTGGCAAGAGCTGGATGAGAGTAGCCGAGGACCGTGCTCAGTGGCGTGCAATAGGAGAGGCCTATGTCCAGCAGTGGACAAGCATAGGCTGACGATGATGATGATACGTACTTCTAATTTAAAGGTATTCTTTTTAATTATTTCTAACTTTTTAGTGCTGTAGTGTTGTAAAGCCGGTTTATAATTTTTATTTAAAAAAATTACAAGTCACTAGCGCGCCCAAACACCGGCGCTCTAGGTATATCACCAGTGAGGATACTATAAACACGGTGGTGTTTATGAATATGCAGAAACAGGGATAGGAAACATGAATATGCTATAAACGTGCCATAAGTAGACGTTAAATGTCACGTAATAGACGAGATTGTCAGGAAACGAGAGCGTTGGCGTGAAATCAGAAATCAGCAGTGTGCTAGTAGTACATGGAACTCGTACCAAACAAGAAGTGTTGCCTTACATCAAATGAGGTAGTTCTGCTTTTTTATGAGTTGGTAGTGATGAAATGTGTTATGAAAACTCCAAGTGTACCACCACGAAAGCCCTTCGGATCACAGTTAAATACCTGAAAATTCATTAAATTTTACGCGATTTTTCAGTTTTGGTTAATTTTTGCCACTAAGGACCTACGTTACGGCAAAAAGTCACTATGGACGCTTTTAAGTAGACTAAATTTGCAATTATATGAGAATAATTTGGTTTTAGTAGGCCTAATAGTTCTTAAGATACAGCTATTTAAAAGTTTAGCAAAATTAAAAAACAGAGGAAGTATCACAGTTTTTTTTACTTTTCGACAATTTTGACCCCTAGTGGGCTTATGGCAAAAGTTAATTTATAAGTTATTAAAGTTCACTAAATTTCGAATTTACGAAAGTGTGTTTTGTTTTTACTTTTATTACATTTTTGTCATATCACGATGATGATGAATAAATTTGCTTATTTCACTAGCAAGGCGTACTTCATTTTCCAAACCCTTCTAGTACATAATTGTTTACTTACCTCAACTGCTTTGAACAGCTGTGTCTCAGGAACTATCAGGCGTAAGTTGTCATAATTGGTCTCATTTTGTCGGGAATTTAGTGGACTTAGTAACTTTTGCCATAAACCTACTCCTTAGGTGTCAAACTTGTCGAAAACAAAAAAAAAACTGTACTACTTCCTCTTTTTTTTTAATTTTGCAAACTTTTAAACAGCGGTATCTTAAAAAATATTAGGCCTACCAAAGCCAAATATTTTTTTTTAATTGAAAATTTAATCTACTTAAAAGTGTCAATAGTAACTTTTGCCTTAACGTAGGTCCTTGGTGGTAAAAATTGACAAAAATGGAAAAAGTATTTAAAGATAAAAGATAATTTATTCAAGGACCATTAAATGTTCCTTGAATAAATTATCTTATACAATGGTCCGAAGAGTTTTTGAGGTGAAAAACTTGGATTTGTCATTACCATCTCATCACTACCAACATATGAAAAAATCAGAACTACCTCATTTGATGTAAGGTTAAAAGTGCCAATTCCATGGGCTATAGATATTTATCCAGATACTAGCTGACTCGGCAAACGTTATTATTATTATTATTATTATTATTATTAAATCCTTTATTGCATTTAAAACAGGCAGCTTTGCACATAGGCGAGCTTAATACTACTTAGCAACGTTGCTTTGCATTATTAAATGTTCACAAGAATCCTGTCAAATTCATGAGCTGTACCGATTTGTTGCGTTTACTTCTTCCAATGTATAAGTAATATTAATGATTGTGTTTGTGTATGTATTTCTTTCTAAAACAGTTGCTTTATTGTTTGTTTATTTTAGCCTTAGAACAAAATCTAGAATCCTGTATTGCGCCTCTTACTTATTTATTATATTAAGTATTACCTATCTGTGGGAAATGCTGAGGAATTGTCAAAATTATTATATTGACTCCAATATGTTTTATCCTATAAGTTTGTCAATTTTGTTTTTTCTCCTTAAATAAATAAATTACCCTACGACTTATTCTCAGACCTACCAAATGTACAAAAAATATTTATAATAATCGGTGAAGCTGTTTCGGAGGAGTTCGGTAACAAACACTGTGACACAATTTTTAATGTTCGACTTTTTTAAAATATTCTGGGGTATCTCGGCAACTAGACGCCAAAGCAGCTCAATTCCAGCGCTTGCCCAGTGAGCTGCGGACTTTTTGCGTGGAGATCGAAAAATGGTAAAATTTTGGGGGACTACACTGACGTCGTTGTTGTTCGACAACCGAATGAACTTCAACATTATAAAGAAGAAAAGTTTATTAGTTTAAACGTAGGAGGAAATCTCCGAAAGTTCTAAACGGATTTAAAAAACACGAACGTAGTCATGGGAACTGCTAGTATGTCATGAAAATCTGAAAAAGCTATGTTTGTCGATTTAACAAATTTCATTTAGTACTTTGATGATAGAGATTATGCTCTTTACAGATATTGGATGGAAGGGCCGGTAAGGGACGAGCCAGGCGGAAATACTTCGACCAAATAGGGGATGTATTAGCAAAGGGCAAGATAAAAAGTACCAGAAATCGGCGTGCCCGCATGCAGCGACTAATGAATGTTGAAGAAGCGAAAGTGATCTGTCAGGATCGTGGCAAGTGGCAGTCCCTGGTCTCTGCCTACCCCTCTGGGATACAGCCGTGAGTTTATGTATGTGTATGTATGTAAATATTGTATGTTGTGTTTTTCCTGGTACAATAGAGAATATTCTTGTCTTCTCCGTTTTCCCTCATCAGGAAAACAGGGATCAAAGAAGGACCCTCCACTTCTCGCGGTCTTGAGCAGCACTATTATTGTTATTATTATAATTAAATGCACAGGAATACCCAATACAGGAAACTTGGCGTAAGAAAGTACATGTACATAGGTGAGCTTATCTCTGTGAGAGATTTCCTCCAGCAAACCTTAGGGAGTCGGCATCATCTAGCTACCTCCAGCCGAATCCACTTGATGCATTCCATTGTCGCCTAGAAGATATAATACGCGTGCACACGTTGACTTCAAGCAGCAGTGAAATTAAATCGCCGCTTTCACGGGGAGATCGAGGGTAGATACAAAAAGCCACTGCTAACAGAAAGTTAGCAGATTCTTGCTGTCCAGTCGACTGCACATAAGCATACTCTACTTAGTTATGTAAGAGGAGACTGCAACAAAATGTGAAGGTTTTTCAGCTCTCGACTGTATGAAAAACTGGGGGTAAGTATCGTAAAGTCTCAACAAATTTAACATTATAGTTGCAAATTCACCCGTAATTTCACCCGCAGTCACCCGCGGTTTAGGTGCTGTCCACTACACTGCTTCGCTATTTATTACCTGAAGCACAGAGGCTGAAGCTATTGACGAATAATATTTTACAAGGTCCGATGCCAGTATAACAAAACCCTACTAACCTACAGGCTGACATAGTTTTTTTTTGCACTATCCCGTGCTGAGGACAATTTTTAAAAACCTATTTAGAGGCTAAAAATTCCACCCTTGCCGGAACTTGAACCCGCGACGTCTGAGTTGAGTAACCGTCCCAGCGCTCTCCCAACTGAGCTACTGGGCCAGTGCAAAATTTCGGGCCTCTTTACAAACTTCTCTGTATTACGTACAGGCAGCGACATCTGGCCGAAGCAATTTACATCACTTGCAGTCCCGGGTAACCCACTTTGCAGTTAGGTTTTAACATTGGAATGATATCGCTGTACCTACATGATTATATGAGGTACTGTAATCATGTAGGTACTGTTGACTGTATTATCCCTCTCGTCTTCCATATTATTCGCTCGCGACTTCGCCTGCAGAATTTCTTACTAAAGTTCTCTCTTTTACTGCTTCAGAGAGTTTCCAGGAAACCTTCCTTAGATTACTGTGGGGTTGTAAAAGAACGTGTCTATGGACTATCCAGTTCCTTGTGAGTGTTGATATTGAGATATTTTCTGCTGGAACGATATCAAGTTGTTACTCTTTTTGCTGCACTAATCCGCGCTGAACTCAAGTCAGCTCAAGTAATTTTCCCAATTTCATACATTTTCCATGCCAATGTCCATAAGTAGCATGACGGCAGATGTGAAAAGTCGCATCTTTCCAATACATAAATTGTCAAATTTTATCGCCACAAAACGCGCGACTCGCGCCGTCATGCTACCCAGGCAGCAGTGGGCTTTATTTGTGGGCTGGATAGATAGATGCACACATTTTCCGTGTACACTATGCCACAGTTAGCCCAGTGCAAGAAAACGTCCATGGACCTTGATTTTATTAGTCTGGTACTGCTACACTTGGCAGAGCGGTGGTAGCCTAGTGGGTAGAACATTGGATTCGGGAGCGAGAGACCCAGGTTCGATTCCCAGTGCGGGCATGTACCCATGACTTGGTTTCCTAAGTTCTGTACATTTGTAAAGTTATAGTAGCAATACCACTCGCTAACCGTGAAGGAAAACATCGTGAGGAAACCTGAGTGTCTGAGCTATTCACATACCTCAGCGCTTTAAATCGCCAATCCGCGATGGGCACGCGTGGTGATTAAGCCCATGCTCTCTCCCTGAGAGAAGGCCTGTGCCCTACAGTGGGGCGTATATAGGCTGCTTATGTACCGCTATACTTGAGTTGAGTCTAGGTGACGTAGACGTAGAAGAAAGTAGCACCAAAAGCAGTAGAATATTGGTAAATCTACGGACAGGTAGAATAATGATGGTTCCTCTCTCTAGAACAGTAAACGGTAGACTGGCTTAATTATACGAGATTATTTAACAATGTTAGTTTTATATGCCTAAAGCCAATACAATAAGTAGGTAAAACTAGGTTAAACTCGTAAGCACAATAATGTACGACGTTAGATCGTACGTGTATACCATAAAATATTGTTTTTAGTGCCGTAATATTTTGAAGGCAGTTTTTTTTTATTTTATAACTTTTTTTATTTTTTAACATTTAAGTAACATTTTTCTACGTCGATTCAGAAGTTATTATTTTAACTCCGGAGACAGATAGACGGACGTACAACAAAGTGATCCTAAAAGGGTTCCGTTTTTCCTTTTGAGGTACGGAACCATAAAAAAGTGACAGCGATATATCAACAACATTGATGTCTAGATATGTTCATAAATTGCATCACCTGACAGTGGAAAAACAACAAATAACATTTTGTAGCCGTCTATTCAATAAAGGTTGATGTTTTGGCCGCTTCAGATTCCCAGAAGGAGCGGGGCCTTTACGCCACGACTCAAACTATTATATTAAATGACGCCGGAGGTCAAAATGACCGACACCGCCATTATTAGGTAGACGACGACCCTTTGTAATTGGAATCGGTGGATCGTAAAGCACTTAGGAAAGTACTATACTATAGCTACCTACAGCTTATCGAATGCTTCATAACTTATCAAGAGAAATTACGGGTATGTTTAGTTTCATTCTACTTTAGTATGGGTGTAAAATTTGTTTTAATACCATCAAAGTCCAGACTTTAATAACGGGTGGAAAAACAACACGAGAATCGCAGCGCAGACTATGTACAAAAATCATGTGGAAATGGAACTGTCAAATGGATTAATATTTCTTGAATAAATGCTTGAACATCTTGATAGACGTTATTGGTTTCCGTATCTTAATGACTGCCATAAATGATGTTTAAGCGAAACAGCGATTAGAGCAAAGACGAATAAATGAAATGTAGTCATCATCATCATCAGCCATTTGACGTTTCGAAGTTTCTCGGTCTTGTGCCGCCCGCATCCAGCGACTCTCCGCCACGTAACCAGCTCGTCAGATCATCAGGTGGGGGGCCTGCCCTCGTTGCGTGGTCCTGTCAGAACTTTTTCGCCCCAACGGCCATCAGTTCTCCGCGCTATGTAGAATGAAATATAGCTTTTTACGAAATACGAATACAAATGATGTCCGTGGAATATGTGTGTACGTAAAATTCCTTACAAGTAGTCAAGTTTAATCATGCTTCCTGTAGAAGCATGTAAACGTCAATATTTCAAAATAATTAACACACGCGATTTTTACGTAATTTTTTTTCCACAAGTTAAAATTTTATCGAGTATAATAAGATAACAAGATGAATTGTTTGATTGGCGGGTAATTGAAGTGTCAGCTTAAAATACTCATTTAAATTATAGCAGCGTTTCTGGATGAGTATTAGTGCATCTGTCATTTAAAATTAAGTGATTTCGAGATCTAATAATAAAGAGTCGACCTTAATATATTAATAACCAAACGCGGAACACTTGAAATATGTTATCTTTTAAAGACTTGCTTAGCTCATACATAAATATGTAGGTAATGAACTTTATCCAATAAACAATAGTGATGAGTTCCAGTGGATGTAAATTCCTACTATTCATATTATAAATGTGAAAGTTTGTGAAGATGTTTGGATGTTTGTTACTCAATCACGCAATAACGGCTGAACGGATTTAGATGAAATATGGTATGGAGGTACTATGAGTCCCGGGGCGGACATAAAATACTGTTCATCCGGGAAATTACTCATTCCATGCGGATGAAGTCGCTGGCATAAGCTAGTTAATATGTTACATGTTACAATTTTGGCGTTGGATTAGCTTTGGCTTTCCAATGTTGCTCGAATCTGACCCACATACTCTGATTAAAACATTAACTCATAAAGTTTCGTACATACATAAACTCACGCCTGTATCCTGGAGGGGTATGCAGAGACCAGGGTTTGCTATTTACCATGATCCTGACAAAGCTATGTCGCTTCATCAGCATTCATCAGTCGCTGCATGCACGCACGCTGGTTTAGGTTACTTTTTATCTTGTCCTTCGCTAATACATCCCCTATTTGGCTGGCCTACGATATTCATTATCGATATTTTTATCCACATTCTCTTGATGTATTTCTTTCATAAACCTTTACAATTACAACAAACTTGCCTTTTTCCTCTCGTACATTTCATGTCTTTGATAAGTCGCTTTTAATTTCGACCAGGGGCCTAATTACGCGCACTAAATCCTAAGCGATTCCAATCGTCTGACTGTCAAATTCCATACTAATTGGACAGTTAGACGATTTAAAAAGCTCAGCTCATTATAATAACATGACCTCACTTTTGATGAATCTGGTCCGAGAGTTTGATTGGTCTGTCTGAAATGTTAAATTGTGCAAGCGAGCATGCTCCGTGTAAGAACAGCCTTAACCTGTAAACGTGTGTAGTTCGTGAACGAGTACTCCAAATAACAGTAATAACTTCCACACAACACAATTACTTGTCCCTGGTCCCCAACTAGGTTACCATGAGGGATTTCTCTTCGTAAAACAACTCGTTGATTCATTCACTGTATTGTATCTCCTTCATCTTAGTAATTCATTCTTCACCTATCATTATTATTATTATTATTTGTTTGGGAAACTTGTAGCTTACATTATAAATGGACAGAGACTTAGAACGGACAGACACATAAGCTAAGAATAAGTTTCCGCATATAGTAACTTGAATCCATTGCATTACGAACGGAAATTCTTTTACTCATGGGACTTCGTCACAGATTACAGTTCGTAACGACATTTTAATAAACGCTTCATGCGTTCAACATCTTAAGACTATGTATGTTAGTCATTCATTTAACAACTCATTCATTAATTGTCATTCACGAACCAACGAGAGTGGAAATATACGACGTCTGGAACAAAAATAGAATAAAAGCATCAACCAATTCACTGAACGAATGAAACGTAATCTACGAACTACTAAGAAGAACTACTTATTTGAAGGATTTGATCCGGGCCCTTATTATGAAGCAGCAATATGTTCGAAAGGGTCGCAACGTCGCGCTTGAGCCCGACAATTCACTAGAAGCTAGCGACAAATACGGTTCTTTTTTTAATAGTTTAATTGAGTTAATACTTTTAATCGAAACTATAATATTAAAAAAATGAACCGTATTTGTTGCTAGATTCGACTGAATTTTCAGGCTCAAGCGCGACGTTGCGACCCTTCCGAACATATCGCTGCTTCATAGTAAGGGCCCTGTATCACTCTTTTCTTTTCGACGAAGCGTTTGGCGCACGTCTTTGTCTGTAGCCCGAATTGCGCAGATACTTCGTAACTCCGTCCCCCATCCTTCAGCCGAGCGCTCTCGCAGTAAAATCTGAAAGATAACATGACTTCTTCGCCACTATGCGGGCAGTTATGATCGAGAACCGCTTCCTTTAATTACCAGCAAGGCGGCAACAAAAGGGCGGGCCACCCGCTCAATACCGTCCTGGGCAGCCTTTGTCGCTGCGGCTTTATCTTAATTGCTTTAAGAAACTCAATATCGTTTCGCGACAAGACGCCTTTTTATTCCCGCGCTTTGCTCCCTCCCCGATGGCAAACAATGACGGAAGTTTGAATTAGTTTTCGGTTAGATAACGCCGCGGTGGCTGGCTGGCGCGTTTTTTTTTTTATTTCTTCGCCGGCACTCGCTTTTTGTTTGTAGTACCTTTACTGTTGGGTTTTATTGACTGTAATGCAGATGGGTTAGGTTTTAAAGCGGCGACGATTTGCTGGAAAGGTAAGCTGATAAGCTAGTTAAGTACACAAAAAAATACTGTGTTTTTTAGTACATACTCCGTATTATAACGAATAAAATCATAGTAGATAATTATATACATTATTTTTGAACTTTTTACTAATATTTTTTTTACTTTTTGCGGTATTATATCAATATGATGGCCGACAAATACCTTGAACAAACAGCATGGGCGTATTTCGGATCTCACTGGTGGGCGGCGCGGAGCGTGAATTCTTCGGAATTTACTTTGCTCATTATTAAAAAATAAATGCCCTTAAGTTTCCATTGCAAATTCATCGCGACTGCGCGGAGTTTTGTTCAAGCTAAATGACGGGAATTATACCACAAACTCACGTTAACAACAATAATAATTCAAAAAAGAATGAAGCGCTCTATTGAAATATTGCGAATGTTGTAATGGACAAACGGGCTTACACGATTTTCCAGTGATCACCCCTCCTCACTCTGTTCATTGAATATCGTGAGGACAAAGCCTTGAGTTTTCATTTGCACATATTTCACATTTTTCACACAACAAAAGCATCTTTTTTCTCCTGTTAAAAAACCATATTCACTACGCAGCGATAGTCATAAAAATCACTTTACGGGTGCATACACTTCCGTATAGAGGTGAAAAACTCGGTACTTCTTTAGCTGCTAGAATTTTAAATGTTCAAGAATCTCTAAACTAAATCTTAACTTCAGCAGTTCCAAAGCCGAAATTGCTGCCAAAATTTTGAGTATCACCAACTGGACACACGTGTGTCTAGTCTTGTGTATCGAGTTGAATAAAGTAAGACATTACTTCACGCAAAGCCAGCTTTTGAACCTGTACCAAGCACAAGTCCGGTTATGCATGGAGTACTTCAGCCACCTCTGGGATGGTTCAGCCAGGTACCAGCTTGCGGCTTTGGACGCGATTGAGCGCCGGGCTATCAAGCTAATTGGAGATGAGGAATTGACAAAGGCAACATTACGGCCTCTGGAGCACCGTCGTAAGGTCACCTGCCTCTCCGTCTTCTACGAGTGTACATAGTGGCTACATAAACTTCTACTCCTTTTCCCTTTTTTCCATCGGACAACCAGACGGCTGGCTCATAAATTTGTTAAAGTCAAAGTCAAAGTAAAATATTTTATTAACTATAAAAACCAAATGTTTACTTAACGAACGTCAAAGCTGTTAGCTTCAAAATTAATAGATAATACGGAGAAGAAGCTAACAAGGAAACTCCACATTTATTCTTTTCAAAACAGGTTTGCCTCATTAACAGAGTTTTCATCTTACAGTTACACTACACTAGATACAATCGTTCCCGTTAACATTATTTAGGTAAATACCAGAATGTTGAAATTCCGCGAATTCACACCAAGTGATTAGCGAACTCTTTTATATTAACAACGGCAAAGATGTGGAACACGTTGCCGTCGTCTGTTTTTTTTTTCGGAGACACTTAACGTCTTTAAAACTAGAGTCAACCGACATTTAACATGTAAACACGTGGCATCTTAGACCTTTAAGATAAGATAAGATAAGAATATTCTTTATTGTATACCGGAAAAAAATATTACAGAAACAGCAATGACAAAAGAAAAGATACAATTGGCGGCCTTATTGCTAATAGCAATAGTTAATACCATCAGGCGTGACTAATGTCAAGTGTCAATCTTTCCTAATTAAAAAAAAACTCATTACATTACATAAACTCACGCTTGTATCCCGGACGGGTAGGCAGAGACCAGGGTTTGCAACTTGCAACAACGTTTGCAAAAATCCCGACAGACCTCTTTCGCTTCATCAACATTAATTTGTCGCTGCCTGCACGCCCGCCGGTTCAGGGTACTTTTTATCTTGCCCTTTGCTAATACGCCCGGTTTGGTCGAAGTATGCCACCTGGGACGTCCCGTACCGGCCCTTCCGCCCACATTAGCTTGTAATATTTGTTTCGTCAATCTTTCTTCCTTCATCCTCTTTACATGTCCAAACCAACCCGACGTTCCTTTCTCAATTCTAGTCACTACATCCTCTTTCAGTCCACAATCTCTCAATCATATCAACAGTGATTCTTAGGACCCACGACAAAGAACCTAGTATCGCGAACCTGGGACTAGATAGCATTTATGCCAAAAACGGCCGTTTCTGGCGTTAATGCTATATAGTCCTAGGTTTTTCGCCTTAGGTTCAGGGCCATTTGTCCTAAAAATCACTATTAACGTGATTGAGAGATTGTAGGTACTGACACTTTTTGCAAATTTGAAAATTGTCCTCAGCACGGGTTAGTGCGACAAAGAAAGAATATACTTTTTGCAAATTTGATCATTAGATAATGTACATGATTTTTATTCCTCAGTGGCTCTAGTGTTACTCCCTGGACCGTCTTTAATAGAAAGTTTGCCTAAATACCTATAAGTGGGATCAGCCACAAGGACTTAGTAATAAATGTTATTGTTCATACAAAATTTATGTTTAGGTCGATAAAATAAGCACGCAAATGGCGGGTAAGTGATGCCCAAGGGGGGCATACTTCGACCAAATTTAGAGGGACGTATTAGCAATTTGCATGCAACGACTAATGAATGTTGATGAAGCGAAAGAGTCTGTCTGCCTAAACCTCCGAGATACAGGCGTGAGTTTATGTAATGTAATGCAATAAACACGCGAACTTGGAGCAAATATGCAACGAATTCAACGCCAATTCTTTCATAAAACGACCAACGTATTACACTTCTAACCGCAGTTAAACGCGCGGAGGTGAGATCAGGAGTAGCTCGCGTCTTTATAGAGTATTTTATGGGGCCGGTGGTCGGCAAACATCATTAATTAACGGTAACCGGCGTCCACGGCAACTGCGGGTGTGCCGGGACATAAATCAACCGCTAACGGCAACTCTTTTTGTTTGATTGTTATTTAATGGCGAACTTTGGTGTTTTCGATTAGCATGCGATGATAAGTTTGTGGGTGTTTTTTAGTATGAAGTTTAGTTGAATCGCGGTGTTATTTTTGCGATACCGATAGGAGAGTAAATTCAAAGCGAGTGCCGTCATAAAGCTGGAAATAAAATAAATTAACGGTAATAGTGTTTCTTGTGATAAGTGACGTCATTGTAATATTAGCATTGTGTTACAAACGTAGTAAAGAGTAGAACGCGTGATAATGGCGTCTGAGGATCTACTAGCGTTTTATGATTTTCATTAATTTATGTCATAAACGATCTATATACGTTCCACTGTAGTGCACAGGCCTTCTCTCAGGGAGAGAGTATGGGCTTAATCACCACGAGTGCCCACGGCGGATTGGCGATTTCAAGCGCTGAGGTAAGTGACACTGAGGTTAGAGTCAGACACTGAGGTTTCCTCACGTTTCCTATGTATTAGTTATGATGGATTAAGAGGATTAATGATGATTTGAGAAAAGATTTTCTCCGCTACAAATTTAAGCCGAAGGCAGCGGCTAATATTTTGCATAGACATTCATCAAACAGAATGATATTTCTGATTACAAGGTCGCTAGAGGGAGCGCTTGAGCGAGTACGTAGTTGATTGGATTGCTGGAACAGAAAAGATGGTTTCACATTGGACGATTACCGTATCTAGGCTCAAATTGTAGCTGACTAACCCCTAGTTTCTCGTACACTAACACGCTGTTAATCTACTGTTAACAGCTGTCAATTGACTAAAGTTCATACAAAAAAACAGCAGATTAACAGCTTGTTAGTGTACGAGAAACCGGGGGTAAACTTTCCAGAGGAGTTTTTGTCAAATTTTTGATATCATTCTTCGTTTCCAAAATATCGAGCGCCACAATCAAAAATTCGGAAAAACTTTAATATTGTTTTTACTATTTCGGCTATAACTTTTTTCACCTTACTCTCGTGAAGGACACGTCTTTTGAGTATTTTTTTTAATATCATATCTTTAAAACTCTTTGAGATATGAGGGGTCGCACTTTTTCGTGAGCGAACGAAAAGACATTTCCAGTGTGAAAAACCGACTCCGATGCATTGAAATAAAGCTGTATCAGATATATAGCTATAGGCAAAGTTTTATTGTAATCCGTCTCATCGCTTGGAAATTAAAACCCAACTACGTATGTACGGGATCCCCTCGCGTTGGGCGCTTTCCAAAATGTCTCAATCAATTTATCAACGGGCTGATAAAATCACATAAAAAATCGATTGATCCTCCAATCGATCTGTCCATCATCCGGATTCAAAGTGCCTGTAAATAATGACAACGGATTACTCTCCCCGGCCTCTTTTTGCTAAGGACTTTGCACACTAGGCAACTTCAACCAGAATTAATAAAAATACCCATCTTCGTTCCTAAAAGTTTCACTGAGAAGTTTCATCAAGGAATGGAACTCATAAATTTCCTACTACTGCTATGCATTGAATAATTTAAGGAAATACAAATACTGGAAATCCTTACCAATATTATAAACGCAAAAGTTTGTATGTATGGATGGACGTTTGTTACTATTTCACGCAAAAACGGCTGAATGGATCCTGATGAAGTTTTGCACAGAGATAGATTATAGTCTGGATTAGCACATAGGCTATTTTTCATTCCGGAAAAATACACATCAAAATGACCACGCGAACGAAGTCGCGGGCAACAGCTAGTTGTATAATAACTATAGTAAGGTAGAATTTACAATATCCGTTATTAGAGGTTACATTGATGCATATGATGGGTGGGACATTATTTAAACGAATGAAACGTGGGGAAAAAAGTGTCACTAGTGCGATTGAATTATACTGGTAAGCACTCGTGATACCAGGTTAATGATATCACTCCAGTATCATTTCATATTCTTACAGTCAGTCCAACCTTTTATTTAACTTTTGACAGCTTGTGATTTTGTTTTGATATGTTTCTAGTTTGTCTTTCTGAGCATGATGAACAAAAACTACCGAACTGGTTTTCATATTATTTTGTTACTTATAATATTGAAACCTATTTAATCTATCTTTGTAATAAGATAAATTTGTATTTTTTATACAAAATCAACTTGAATAGCCTTCACTACATAATCTTCTCGTCATATTTGCTACAAAAAGACGTCGCATCACTATTGTGAAAAAAAGATGTTCATGAAGTGTTGCATTTTTCGCCTGTGGTTTCCTGTCGAATAAATAAGGAACTTCATGGATGTGCATCTGTCAAAAGTTAAATAAACGGTTGGACCGACTTATTATTGATTGATTCATTGATTGATTTATTGAAATGGCGCGGTATGCTTGAGGCGTTGGTTTCAATCCTGCTGCAGCCCGGATTTTTTTCTTTCAGTATAAAGTTTATCAATTACAGTAATTGCACCATATAAGTAATATATAAGAGATCCGCCAGGATCGTGGCAAGTCACAGGCCCTGGTCTCTGCCTACCCCTTCAGGATACAGGTGTGGGTTTATGTATGTTCGAAAATAGAAAATATTATTTATCAAGGTACTTATGACTTACACACATACACATACAACGTTCAATTACAGCTTGCTGGACGGTTTGGTTGATGCGAAACGTTACCTTGTGTGAACCACCCTTAGAGGCAAGCCAGATTAGAGAATGGGAACGCCTCTTGGCCTGTTTCCGTGAAAACACAATGCTTGGATTTCCATTAACATTTTCCGATGAGTGAATCCCGGATTCCGTTGTTTTTCTCGGGTTTGTTTTGTACGAGTACCTCTGCGTTTCAGTGGAGTTTTTTGTATGGAAAATTGATATGCCTTCATTCCCGGCGCATTTTTGATCAACTAGGCTCAAAAGGCCACTGGGATGTTATTTGGGTTTTAATTAAGTTATATAAAATAAAAAAAAACATACTTGAAGAAAAAAAACTGGCCAAGTACGAGTCGGACTCGCGCACGAAGGGTTCCGTAATAGACTACTACCATTATCTATACAACATTTGAATATTTCAAGCGTCTACCTGTTATCGCTAATAATATAAAGCAAAAAACGGCAAAAAAATCACGTTTATTGCTTGGGAGCCCCCTTAAATATTAATTTTATTATATTTTTAGTACTTGTTGTTAAAGCGGCAACAGAAATACATCATCTGTGAAAATTTCAACTGTCTAACTATCACGGTTCATGAGATACAGCCTGATGACAGACGGATGGACAGACGGACTTAGTAATATGGTCCCTTACCCTTTGGGTTTAGGTTTAATTAGGCAAAGAGGGCTTGCAACTAAAATTAATTTTACATAGTAGGTTATCGTTCCGTGTGGCGTCGGATTAAGAATAGCGTCACTCCATTTCCTTCCGTGGATGTCGTAGAAGGCGACCAAGGAAATCAATTACCAGGAGACGGGCAGCAGGGTCTTCCTGAGATTCCAACCGCTTACTGCGATTGCCAACCCGCCTGCCAAGCGTGGCGATTATGGCAAAACCCTTCATGGTTAAAAACCACGATGGAGGCCTATGTCCTGCAGTGAGCGTCGAATTTCTGATGATGATGAGCTGGTTGGGCTTCCTACGCTGCGTTTGCCAGCTCGTGGTCTCCATAAGGCCCAAATGCTTCCGCTCAATGGAGAACTTGCACAAAAAATGTTTTAATAGAAGAAGAGAGGACACGTTAAAAGACAAGTATTTTTTCTCTGCGACTAATACTTTTTGTAATATAACCAGTCGAAAAGTCAATATAGTCACGTGGTACTAAAACGCGCCATGCAAATCGACCTTAGACTATGACGTCACTCCCTGACGTAACGCCTTATAAGTGGTTATTAATATTTGAGTTATCTCGTAAAATAATGTTTATATGCATGTACAGTGTACACCATAATAAGACAATATTCAGAATTCAATGACAAAACAAAATCTAATCAGTTTTATGTTATTGGAGTAACTTTATTTTTCGTATATTTTGTGACCCTGAAAAAATATTTTAATTGGTTTATTTTTAAATTTTTCCTAGGTTTTTAAATGATTTCTATGGTATAAAAGCAATGTCACTCCAATCTAAGTAAGACGCAAGTTCCCTATTGTAAATCTCAGCAGCCCGGAAGTATTATTAAATTTCTTGTATGTAAGGTACTTTGATCGAGCCTGCTGAGAATAAGAATTAGCCTTAATGTAACAAATGCACGAAGGCCTTTCTTAAGAACATAGAGCAGTCGGATTATTTGTTTTGAAATAAGTTATTTCTATCATGACAGCTTCTTGGTGATTATTACTAACAGACTGCCTTGAAATTTATGTGACATCATACGGTCAATAAAACTCCTTTTTGTCAAAGACATGTCACCTTATTTGTAAAAATTGCTCAAGCTGTTTACCCTTTCACGATATTTTTTTTTTAATCAAAAGTCGTTCTAGTTTAGAAAAAACCCTTTCACTTTTATGCTATTTCTATTGACGTATAATTATCTATAAACACCATAATTATACGTCAGGCATACACATTATGGCTTTTAGGGATTGAATAGGTAGTTTGATTCACCGATGCTTGTTTGTGCTTTACATGCCCTTTACCCACTGTCTGTTTAATACGCTAAACGTCAAGGCTCACTGGAAGAAATGTCTCTTGAAATAAGTTCGCCCTTGCTCATAGTCTAAGACAATCATGTCTTTTTAAGTGCATTTTGTATTATGTGCAATAAAGTGTAACACAAATCAAGAAAGCAAATGGTACAACACGGTAACATTTGAAGAAGAAGAGAAGAAGAAGAAGAAATACATTTATTATACCAACAAGATACATCACAGAAACAAAATAAGCTTTTACCGTCAGCAATAAAAAAATCGTCGATATGCCGTCGATAGATGGCAGTCGTTAAGCCAAGTCAGAGGCCTTAGGGCGGCTTGACAACTTCTGACAGTAGACGAGCCACTAGTCTACAAGCCTCCACCAATCCGGACTTGGCCCCCGTGGTGGAGTATGGCCTATACCTTCCTCAGGGAAGAGACCCGTGCCCCTCGGTGGGGACATAATGGGTTGATGATGATGATGATGAATAAAAAAATATAGTCACTTCTGTTTCACACTTGCATTAATGTCGTAAGTTATGAGAGTTGCCATCTAGTAGGTCAAGAAATGCGACAAAAAAGCAGGTTTTCATCAGTTAACATTAATTTATTTTTACGAAATCTTTTTAAATAGGTACATTTTTGGCCGAGAAATTATGAGTGAAATTGTTAAATGAAGTGCTAATTTCCTTTTCGTGTAAAAACAAAACAAAAATGTTTGCTCTCAACGCGGATCTAATTATTTTTGAAAGGATAAAGAGTTTCAGTTGGATTATGCAAATCAGGGCTGAGGCCCGCGAAATCCGGTTTCAACCAGTTTATGTTTTTTCATTCTGTCAAATAAAGTAACAACATGTTACAAAATGTTTTGAAGGTTTCGTTTTTAACACAAACCCCTTCACAAATAAGCTGGACAGAAAAGTAATAAGTACTTAAGAATAACACACACACACACACACACACACACACACACACACACATACACACACACACACACACACACACACGCGCACGCGTACTCACATATGTATCTGTACACTCTGAATACTCTGTTTTGTTTTTTTTTATACACACGCCGAATTTTGCATGATTTATATCAATTTTGGGTTTATGTTTCATGTTTTAAACTATCAAAGCCAGGTCATTCTGTTACCTGGTTGTAGAATTTATAAAACTGCCTCGTAAATAAAATTAGTTTAAAAAATATTAGTTCGTAATTAGCCTATGTTTGGTTTACATTAATTACCTGTTTATTTTATAATTTTGTGCTGTTGACTTTGTGAAATTAATAAAATAAAGAAAAATGAAGCTAAATCACGAAAAATAAATAAGAGAATATATTATTAACTTAATTCCGGATTCACTTATTTTTTGTTGGAAGAGTCGGACCAGGGAGCTCGCATCATCGATTGCTCGTCTCTGTCATCCGGAATTAAATTAATAATGCGTAGTGCTTTCGAAAGTTTTAGTGGAAAATATATTTGTTTACAAGTGTATTTAAATATATTTTCTTCATTATAAGCCTAAATAAGTCAAGACTTAAGTATAGCAAATAAAACTAAGGGCCGGTTTCCGAACTGAGAATTTCACTGAGTAAATACTTAAGTAACGTTCTGTCACGCTCTTTTCTGAGAAATTCGAAAAGACAGCACTACAGTTAACTATTTACTTAGCGAAATTCTCAATTAAGAAACTGGCCCTAGGAATTTCAATAGAAAATTAAGTCCAAATCGCTGCCATCGGCCGGTAAGGTGCCTAAGAAAGAAATAATGAATAACGAATTTCTTGACTTACATTACAAGCAATCTAACAAGCATTTTTTACAGCTGAAAGCAGCTCGACCTTTGCGTTATAATAGAGTACACGCGTATAGAAGCCAACATACCACCGAACTGTATCAAGTTTCCTCACGTATTTTATGTCATGTTTCCTTGCACCAAATTCTATCTGTTTTTAGAAGCTATTGGTTTACTGTAGACCTCCTCAGTTCTGACCTTGAAAATAACAATTGTTTTCAATTCTTCTTTTTAAGGTCGCTTGTGTCCCACTGCTGGGCAAAGGCCTCTCCCATGATCTTCCACTCATCCCTGTCTTGAGCCTCTCCTATCTAATTAAAGAGATCAAAAAGATCTCTAAATCAATAAATAAAAACATATTTTCGACTCACGCGCAACTGACCGAAGCAACGCGTAGCTCGTAGGTAGCTTAATGCGATTAGCTACGCCCGCTACGAGCGTGGTTAGGCCTACGCTTCGCTACGTGGATTGCGTAGGCACGTTAAGCTATCTACTGGTAGATGCAGACAGCATGTTCTTAAGTTTGATGTGCCAGCCAGTAAAATTTGTAGCATATTATAAATAGTAAGGTAAGCTCCAAATTCCAAATTCCGTGGGGCGCCGAATTAAGAATAGCGTCACTCCATTTCCTTCCGTGGATGTCGTAGAAGGCGACTAAAGAAATCAATTACCAGGTGACGACCAGCAGCGTCTTCCTGAGATTCCAACCGCATACTGCGACCGCCAACCCGCCTGCCAAGCGTGGCGATTATGGCAAAACCCCTCATGGTTATAAGAACCACGAAGGAGGCCTATGTCCTGCAGTGGGCTTATGTGGCTCGATGTGTTTCAGTTCTCGTCCATGTTCTAGCATTCTGTCATGACACGTTAAAGGACATAGGTAACTAAATTACAAGCTGTCAGCGTGATATTATAACATTATGCAATGCTACTTATCTGCTGTGTAATGCAATAAATTAAATAAATATATACTTGTTGCGGTGGTAGCCTAGTGGGTAGAACATTGAACTCGGAAGCGGGAGACCCAGGTTCGATTCCCAGTGCGGGCATGTACATGACTTTGTTTTCTAAGTTATGTACATTTGTGAAGTTATAGTAGCAATGCCACTCGCTAACGGTGAAGGAAAACATCGTGAGGAAACCTGAGTGTCTGAGCTATTCATATAGCTCAGCGCTTGAAATCGCCAATCCGCGGTGGGCATACAACAAACGTGATTTATTTGCCGTTTTTTGCTCGATATTAAAACGGCAACAGGTAGACGTCTAAAAAGACGTATAGATAATGGTACGGAACCCTTCGTGCGCGAGTCCGACTCGCACTTGGCTTTTTTTTTATTAATATCAGTCGCACTGAGTTTTGAGTCGATACCTACTAGTTCAGTAGGAGGAAAAAGATTTCACGTTTTGCATTATATCAATTAAACGTTGTTTAATATAGAAGTAGTCCACACCACGTGCCATCACGTATGCATAAGCAGCCTATATACGTCCCACTGTAGGGCACAGGCCTTCTCTCAGCGGGAAAGTGTGCGCTTAATCACCACGCGTGCCCACCGCGGATTGGCGATTTCAAGCGCTGAGGTATATAAATAGCTCAGACACTCAGTTTTCAACAGAGGACACAAGATCCTTTGCTGGAATCGAAATCCTAATAAAACAAAATAATCTTCGGATAGAAATACCAAAAGTGAATTAATGAAAACATCCTAACAAAGTAAAATGACATTGCAGCTTTAAGAGGAAATATGAGAGACCATCCTAACAAAACATAATACGTTAAGCGGGACCCCTGGCGTCATCTAGCCAACTTACTTAGAACGTCTTTGCCACTCGAACTTAGTCCTTGCAGCATGTAAATAAGATAAAATGTAATTGAAATGAAGTGGCAAGAATGATTGGCCGGTGCCTACTTGGCTATTATCCGGGGGATCGGCGAAAGTTGACAAAGACCTCATTATAAATTCGTGAAAGCGATCGGATGCTAAAGATATAGCAGACTTTACCTTTTGGCATTTGGCTACGAAATGACAGAAAGTTCACTCGGCGAAGCACACTGTATGGGAACTCCATGTCAAATGAAACGGATAACCTATCATCATCATCATCATCAGCCATTTGACGCCCACTGCAGGACATAGGCCTCCTTCGTGGTTTTAATAACCATGAGGGGTTTTACCATAATCGCCACGCTTGGCAGGCGGGTTGGCGGTCGCAGTATGCGGTTGGAATCTCAGGAAGACGCTGCTGCCCGTCTCCTGGTAATGTATTTCCTTAGTCGCCTTCTACGACATCCACGGAAGGAAATGGAGTGACACTATTCTTAATCCGGCGCCACACGGTAAGTATTTGTAATATCGTCGTTCATATTGCAAAATGTCACCTGAGAAAAAATGCGATTCGTGTTCTTTCATCGAAATTGTATAAAATAATGATTCTGTCACACGGGCAAATCTACGTAATCCTCGGTCTGATTAGCTGTGTAGACTATTACGACTTAATTTTCTTCTAATTTACTAATTTTCATACTATTTCGATGAAAAAACAAAAATCGTATTTTTTTTGACATGGGACATTTTGCAATATGAACGACGATATAAGACGATAATTATTACTTGCCAAATTTCATAGTTCTAGGTCAAGTACCCTATAAATTTTGATACTCTGGACAATGTCGAAATATACGTTTTTTGCGGCATACACGGCCGTGACCGTTTTTACGTTAACTTACAACTTTGATTTTTTTACAGCTTCAAGGAACTGTAGAGTTGAGTTGGTTGGTTGATAGTTCTAATTTTAACTCGATACCTCCACGCTTTGCGGGATAAAGGGTCTTGACAGACAGACGAGGTTGGACGGACGGACGGACGGACGGACGGATGGACGGACGGGCGAACGGATGGACGGACAAAAAAGTGATCCTGTGAGGGATCCGTTTTTACTTTTAAGGTACGGAACCCTAAAAACGTGGTTAGTTACGCGAACCAAATCCTGAATGACTCCAATCGTCTAACTGTCAAATTCCTTACAAATTGCTATCGCAAACGTCAGGATTCCGACAGGATTTGGTGTGCATAATTAGGCTTATTATCTAATCTAGTCGTATCACGAGCCCTAAATGAGAAAAATGTAATGATAATATTAGTTTCCCCATTCACAAGCATTTCCAATTAAAATTCAAGACGATTCTTTCATACCGTTTTGTTGAATACCCATTTTGGACCCACGCGTTCCGCCGGCCGAGATTGCAAGCTCATTTGTGTGTTTTGTTATCAGCAGAATGTGTTGCGGAACGCAAAATTAACTCCTATAGGCCACAAAGATAAGGTCCATTTTTTATACGGCGCGTGCCGGATAATTCGGCCTGCATGAGTTGACGAAAAAAGTGCCTTTATTTCTTCCCCGTTGTAAAATATTTGCGTGACAGTTCAAATTTACTGAGTTTAGTGAAATTAAGATAGACTTTCTACTTACCGTAGCAAATGTATCGCAGCGTACAGGATAAATAAATAAACAAAAAGGTGAAAGCAAAGACAGAGGCACCGCCTACTCGTACTTATAAATGTGAGATACAAATTGTCACCCACTGATACGTGGCCCCGTTAATGAAATAGAAAGAAAGAAATAGAAATAGTTAACTTTGTAAATCTCTAATTACTAAAAAAGTAAACTTCGTTAAACGTTAAAGCGTTACATTTCGAAAGATTTAACACAAGTTAACGTTAATCGATAACCTCCTCAGTCCTGACCCCGGAAAATAACAATGGTTTTCAATTGTTATTTTCAAGGTCAGGACTGAGGAGGTTAATCCGTTAACACTTGACAAAATTTTCATGTTCTTTATCGTTGCGTTAGTGATCTACTTATATAAACTGTTGGTTTAGGTTCAGGAAGTTAAAAGGTTAGGAACAAAAAAGACCTGTATGATTGGAGTGTGTAATTTAGTCTGGCATATTGCGAATATTACTTACCATTAATATGTTGAAGTTCTTTTTAGTCAATATAAACTTAACAAAACCCTCGTCACTAAGCGTCAGCACTAAGTAATGAAACCGACAAACGAATCATACGAATCATACGAATCAAACGTCTTCGCAGTTTTTTCACTCACACAATCCGGCAAGACTTACATATCTATCTAGTTTCAAATAGTAAAGTCGACAGCACATGAACCTTTACATACGTGCATTCTACTGCTCTACGTTGTGGGTGACAAAAATTTAAAGAGTGACCTAATGTCAACTGTACTTATCAGAACGTATTTTCAGCGACGTGGTGCAGTGCGTGCGGGATATTTTTGGTAAATAGTAAGTACTGGATGAACGATTAACGGACTTGGGAAATCGTAACGGACGTTAACGAGTCCGTTAATATTTTTAAAGGTACTCAAAAAAGTCAATCCGTTAGTCAAAACGTTAACTTCGTTAATATTAATGATACAATAATTAACGAGTTACTGCCCAGCTATGCATGCACTCAAATAATTACCAGAATGCCCATTTTTATTTATGTTTCGTCTTCGTTTAGGGAATTCGATAGCTATTTTACTTCGATATCAACTTGCTTTCGTAGATGCTTATAAAGTTGAATTTTCTATATATGGTATCTATACCGTAAGTACTGAGCTCATGAAAGTCTACCTACAATGTGGCAATAAGCTAGGAAAGAGATCTGTTGAACTTTCGTATTTTGTGATTTTGAACATAGAACGATTTCTCGATAAACCGAGCAAGGAGCCAACGCGGGCAACGCTAAGGCAAATGGACAAGCTACTGACCCGAACGGAATTAAGTTTCATGTCACTCTGAATTCGTTCGGAGCGCGGAGACGCGATTCAATATGGCGTCCGCCATCTTGTACAGTAATCGGTATTCCGATAACTGGTAGAGCATGCAGTAGTGGCGGCGCAGCGGTAGAACGCCTTGCATTCAGGAGGTGGTGGGTTCAAATCCGGGTATGTGCCAATGACTTTGTTTTCTAAGTTAAGTACATTTGTGAAGTTGTTGTAGCAATACCATTCGCTAACTGTGAAGGAAAATATCGTAAGGAAACCCTAGTATCTGAGGTATTTAGGTACCTTAACGCTAGCTAAGTACAATGGCTTAACTATTAGGTTTTTAATAAGTACATGATTGCTTTTTCTCTCTATGTAGGTATATTATATTCATTATATCCTCCTCTCACATATAGGTATTGTAACTTATTTATGTAGTAGTATATAAAAATTATTTAAGTAAGATTTATGTAAGTTTATTATTAAGTTTAAGTATGTACTATAGAACCGCTCGTAGCCCCGGCTGCCTGAGTGATCTTAAACGATCACGAAGGTTAAGCAACACAGGGCGCGTTCAGTGCATGGATGGGACGCCGTCTATGCCTAACGCTAGTGGCATTTTTCCAAGAGGTTCCGTGCTTCGCAAGGCACGTTAGGCTGTTGGTGCCGGCTGCCGTCGATAGATAGCAGTCGTTAAGCCAAGTCAGAGGCCTTAGGGCGGCTTGACAACTTCTGACAGTAGACGAGCCACTAGTCTACAAGCCTCCACCAATCCGGACAGGGAAGAGACCCGTGCCCCTCGGTGGGGACATAATGGGTTGATGATGATGTACTATTCATATTTGCACCAACTACCCGTCTCCCTTTCTCCTTCGGAAACCTTTCCGTCACAAGGTTGTCTGGAAGAAATTGCTGTTAGCAATAAGGCCACCCATTGTACTTTTTCATTGTAACTTTCATATTTTATGTCTCACTTCTTGTGTGCAATAAAGAATATTCTTATCTTATCTTATCTAAGTGTGGAAATATCAGGTCTAACAAACTACTAGTAGAGCATAAATACTTACAGTTGGCAAGCAGACACCAAATGAGAGAGAGAGAGGAGGTGAAAGGTTTGTCAGAATCGTGGCAAGTGGCGAGCCCTGGTCTCTGCTTACCCCTTCGCGATACAGGCGTGAGTTTATGTATTGCGATTTAAAACTGCTGGGCTGGGCATCGCGAACTGTGTCATAAGAAGTCTGACACATAAAAGGCTAGGGTCTTAAAAAATATTATTTCTTGATACCGAGAATGGTTCTACCTAGTTATAACTCACCTCTACATTGACATAATGGCCTTGTACTTGCAAGGTGCAACTGGTCGATAGTAACATCATCACGTCATACACAAGGCGTGTGGATAAAACATTGTATCATTAATTGCACATACGAGTGATTTTAAGAATCATTGTTTTAAATTTAACGGGTCTAAAAGCGATTATTTATCAGGCGCCAGTGATAAACAAATACAAATCTCGCGCCGTATCATCGGAACTGTCCTCGGACTTAATGGGTGTTGTGTCAACCTTCTGTGAAAAAAGAGAAGTGAATTGAGGGTCGACCACCATCCCACACTACAATAATTCAGTCTACCCGTGACCACAGCAACTGCAACGTTGTCGAAACGTCGGGAATGAAGGTAATTAAGTGTATCTAATAAATGATGGTGATTAAACCCGTTGAACGCATAAAAATGTGTGAGTATCGCGAGTCTTTGAAAAATACGACCTTAAAAAACACCAACTAAGTGGAAAAAGTTTAGTTAAAGTTTTATGTTTATCAGAAGAAAATTTATAAATTTTCTAATAAGTAAACTCGATACATGGCGTATTGTTATATCAAACAGCAGTTTTGTACATATTTCCAAGACAGGCTGTGACATGACCGTAAAATGTATTGCATCAGTAAGCGAAATACGTTGGAATATTTCGCGTCAGTCGATACAACAGTTGAGACACGAATTTTAAATTTTCACGGTCCGTATACGCGCTCTGCCTCGAACCTTGAAAAACACTACCCCAACAGAAGTTTACCCGGGACAAGCAAAAACAAACTTTACAGCAAAGAAAATACGAGAGCAAACGTCTTTTTAGCTACTTACCTAGTTGGACGGCAACTTTGTGAATTTGAAAATAGCAAGTCAAGAAACCAAAGTTAAAAGTTGCCAAGTTTGTTCGAGGAGTTAGAAAATTATCTGTATAGAGAGGAACTTTGAGTAGAAGTTGCGTTTTATTTAACTTTACTCCCTTGACGGTATGTAGAGGAACTCTGTTTGCAAATAAACTAGCCTTGAATTCGAACAGCGTCACACCACTACGATGTTTTAAAGGGAAGAGCTCAGTTTTGACTTCATGAAAACATTTGACTTTTGTCAGAAGAAAACTGTACAAATTGTTTTAGTAGTAACAATGAAGAAGATACAAATAAAACCTTTCAAAAATTAACCATGCATTTTGCAAGGTTTTTGAATTTTGTATATGTTTTTCGCATTTCAAGTAAATTATGTTTATTTTTCTCCATAACATAACAAAAAGAAAACTAATTGAAATAAGAAACTGGACTTGATTAATACATAAATGATAAAAATATACAAATGCATTTAAATGAAATTTAAATTAAAATCGATCCACAGAAGCAGTGGTAACGCATCGGTAGAACATGTGCGTGTGATCGTGGGTTCTAATCCCAGCAGGCATCAATTACTCGATTACTTTGATAGATATATGGATAACTCTTTAATGCACACCAGTAATTTTCACAGAGATAAGGTACTTAATATCTACAGAGTGACTTTGAGCTCGTTCACCGTATTTTAAGGGGACATTCTGACCATGATTTAGAAACATATGGTTTTGAAACAAATTACGCGACATATTTTTTTCTTATTGAAAATTATTTTACTTAAGCATACACAAATAATATAAAATGAAAAGTAATAGAAATAAAAAAAAATGTTTTGAGCGTGTTATATTCAGCGCTGGCTAACAATTTTTTTTTTATTGTTTCCGAATATCGGACGCCAGACCCTAAGCACTGAACATATTAGAAAATAACGTTTTAACGTTATGGTACTTCCTACCACTTTGAATTTAAATTTAGAGTTTGGAGACCAAGGTCGGAAATCACAAATATTTCCAAATATATGTTGTACTATTATATTTACAAAAATATGTTGACGAATCCTTAAAAATACTGTTTTTCACAAGGAAAAGAACATTCCCTCGAAATACGGTGAACGAATTCAAAGTTACTGTAGTTCTTAATAGTATAAATTCGGCAGTATTTTCACTAAAAGCGATTGATCTCTTTCAGACCATCTTAAGATTGACAAGACTGAAAGAAGACCTTTATTTACTAAGTTTAAGTTTATTTGTGATTTTGTAGTAGCAATATCACTGGCTATTGGTTCCGTGTGGCGCCGGATTAAGGATAACGTCACTCCATTTCATTCCGTGGATGTCGTAGAAGGCGACTAAGGAAATCAATTACCAGGAGTTCTGTTTTAAAAATAGATGGCGTTGTGCAAGAATCGCATATTAATAAATGGATTCTGTGGCGGTAAGAAGTTCGCCGGGTCAGCTAGTAAATGATAAACGTAAAAGTACTCCAGCGCCACGAGACTTTGTACCACTTTGATTTGTGATTAAAGTCTTGAACGAAACCTTGAAAAGCTATATTGTCTATAAAAAATCTTTAATCGTTTTAAAAACTTTTAAATCATTGATACCATTACCATTATACTTAAATTTAATTGTGCAACGAATTAGTTTCGAACTGTAATGTTGGACAATTTGATAAATAAATAAAATAAAATATATCAAGACGTTATTTGAACATTTCCTTCAAATTATATCATTATACAAAAATCACCCTTTTCATAACTTAAAGATAAACGTGAAATATCTTTTCCATTATACATCAATGAAATCCATGTAGCACAGTGGGAAGTATGACTTTCCCAAAAGTGAAACCATAAATAATGTCTTTATAAAACGTAGCATAATTTAATAAAAGGCTTGAACGCTTGCAGTTTCATTAAGCGTCTTCCTGCGCCGGCGGCTGCTTAATCTCTTTTTTCATCTGGCCTTTATTTATTAATTAAACCAGACTTAAGGCGGATGTGAGAAACAAGTATTTGAGGCGGTATCACTGTGCGCACTCGGGTACCTCCCTTAAAGATAAGTAACTGATATAAGGACCAGATAGGCGAAGGGCCGGATGTTATCCTTGACAAGGTAGTCTACGGCTCCTATTTGTATCATGTAGGTTCCTTATTCCTCATTTCGTGTTATTTCTACTTCCACGAGCAGGAGTGGTCTTTTGAGGTGAATTTCGTTTTTGAAGCTTTTTTTTTCTATAAAAAGAATTGTAACAAAAATAATTACCTATATAGTTAGTAAGTAGCTCACAGGTACGTTCACATACCTGAGCGCTTGAAAACGCCAATCCGTTGTGAGTTCGTGTGGTGATTAAGCCCATATTATTTCTCTGAGAGAAAACCTGTTCTCTGCAGTAGGACGTTATTGGCTGCTTATTTACATGTGTAGTTAAGTAGGTAGTATCACCATACATATTTTTATAAGTAGACATTGGAGGGTATTACAAAATGTTTTTGCGTTTACCAGCAGTACCCAAACCAGGCAAGGCCTGTATTTTGGAGACTTTATTAGTGTGCACAGTTTCTGTTGTGTTTTGTCGTTGACAAATTCTTAAACGCAACGGCCTATTTAGAATATGTTGCCGTATACATCGTTTACATATCGTAGACTAATATTAGTCATATGTAATAACCTACATTTTCATTTCATTGCAACGACCGATTCAAAAATTCGTTAATGCCGTGGACCGATGTCTATGATTTTTGTTAAATACTAGGATTAGATAGATACCTAGATTTTGACAAGACAAATTCAAATCTTCATGAGCCCAATCTTTTGATAGTTTTATAAAAACCGGCCAAGTGCGAGTCGGACCCGCGCACGAAGGGTTCCATTATCTATACAACATTAGACACAAAGGTCGAGAAAAAACGGCAAAAAATCACGTTTGTTATATGGGAGTTCCCCTTAAATATTTATTTTATTTTAATGTAATCATTGTTTTTAAGCGAATTATATTATTAAGCAGCCTATATACGTCCCACTGTAGGGCACAAGCCTTCTCTCAGAGAGAGAGAATGGGCTTAATCACCACGCGTGCCCACCGCAAATTGGCGATTCCAAGCGCTGAGCCTACCTACCTACCAGTGTGACGGACCAAGCTCCGTACAGGTGCTCACGATCGTTAATATCATGTTGAATTGTGTTCTGCACGAGAAGATTAAGGATGGAAGCTAAAATAAACCGAGAAATGATAATCGTATACTTATATAGGGATTGTAAAACATTTAAAGAGCGTATTATAGAATCGGATAAAGCGCCGAAACGTATTTGGTTCCTCGACATAAAATACAGCTAGGTATATTTTGTTTGTATCATTTGTAAATATTTAAGCAGTTCTTGTGAGATATTGCGTTGTCTTTTATAGATTAAATTTTTACGATAATTGAGATTAATTACAACGGCATCTATTTTGCGAGATGGCACAACTAATGAATTATGGATTGAAGAAAGTTTTTCACCTAAAACCTGTTACAATACATGACAGTTCATCGCTTTGTTCGTAGGTGACGCTACCGGTCTATACGCGTGGGTCTGAATTCATTCTCTAATAAAACAAAAACAAAAAAAAAGTGCATCCGAAAAGCTTTTGTTTTGTAGCATTTGTAAACATTTAAACAGTTCTTGTAAAATACTTATTGCGTTGTCTTTTGTAGATTAAATTATGCAACTGGTTTTAGGGATGGTTTACGATAATTGAGATTAATCACAATGACATCTCTCTTGCGAAATAGCATAACTAATAAATTTTGGATTGAAGAAAGTCTGTCACCTAAATCTAATACAGTACATGGCAGTTCATTATTTTGTTCATAGATGACGCTTTTTTAATTCATTCTCTAAAACAAAACAAAAAATTGCATCCGAAAAGCTCGGTCATCCAGGTACTAAATAAATAGGGAACTTAAATCATATAAAACTTTAACAAAACAACATAGACTCACGCCTGTGTCCCAGAGGGGTAGGCGAATGTCGGGGACTGCCACTTGTTGCGATTTTGACGGATCGCTGTCGCTTTCTCAACATTCATTGGTCGTTGCTTGCGCGCGCGCCGGTTTCGGGTGCTTTTGTCTTGCCCTTTGCTAATGCATCCCCTGTTTGGTCGAGGTGTGTCCGTATGGGTCATCCCTTTGCCGTTTCTTGCGTTAATTGTGTGAAGCGTCTTGAGTCTTAAGATCTCTATACTTGCTTAAAGCTTTTATTATGTTTGACTTGTCCTTGAGTGGCATCTCATAGTTGCGTGAGCTCGGCTGGATTGTTTCAGTGTTGGTAAGCTTCGATGAAGTCTTATTCCAACGTACTTTGTGCATTTGGTTATTACCTCTCTCACACTCTCGTCTGCCAATGCATTGTACTGCTGAACATCCCTTTGCCGTTTCTTGCGTTAATTGTGTGAAGTGACTTGAGTCTTAAAATGTCTATGCCTGCTCAAAGCTTTTATTGCTTCTATTATATTTATTTGTATGACTTATGTCTTTGGGTGACATTTCATGGTTGCGTGGGTTTGGCCGGACTGTTTCAGTGTTGGTAAGCTTCGATGAAGTCTTATTCCAACGTACTTTGTGCATTTGGTTATTACCTCTCTCACACTCTCGTCTGCCAATGCATTGTACTGCTGAACGTCTCTTTGCTAATTCTTGCGTTAATCATGTATGTTTTCTTAAGGCATAGACTCGGAATAATGAATCATTGTATTCTTATTTCTAGTCAGTCATAGTTTTATTATTTCTAAGTATATATTAATAGTATAACGTAGTGGTGGCCAATCCCCATCCACGGTAGATATAATTAGCACTATCGGCTAGTAGATAATTGAGTATTGCACTCTCTTCTTCTTATCCAATATTATCTACTTAGCTGGCTAATAATGTCTGCCTTAACCGGCCTTTGGTAGGGGACGTTATACTAAAACACTCACATGTGTAGTAGTATGACAAGTAGTTATTTCAAATATTTTGCTACTATAATCTTATTTTATTTACATGGAATTTATTTTATTTAACCTTTAATTTATTGTCTTCTAAACTTAACTTCTTTATTTAAATTTTCCTTCTTTATCCCAATCTTGTCTCGCTTCTGCTTATTTAATGTTGCTTTATTGCTATTTTAGTTTCTTCGAATCTTTCTAAAATTTACCTTTTCTAATAAACATTTGATTTGAACTGAATGTTTTTAGTTCCACTTTTATTATTTTAACGGATCTCTTACATGCACTCATTACTCAATCTCATATCCTAAAAGTTCTTGGGTTATTAATACGTTCACAATGAAGGGTCCTCACTAGACTAGACGATCACAGTTGGCCATTGGAGTGTTTTGCATCATAGTAACTTTTCTCCTTTACTATCGGGGTCATACTTTTAATATTCCGGGGAGGGTGGTACACCAGGCTACCACCGCACTTTTTAAGCGAATATAGAACTAAACATTCTGTGAATATTTCAAGCGTCTACCTGTAATATCGAGCAAAAAACGGCAAAAAATTACGTTTCTTGTATGGGAGCCCCCTTAAATGTTTATTTTATTCTGTTTTTAGTATTTGTTGTTATAGCGGCAATAGAAATACATTAACTGTGAAAATTTCAACTGCCTAGCTATCACGGTTTATGAGATACAGCCTGGTGACAGTGAAGTCTTAGTAATAGGGTTCCGTTTGGCACCCTTCGGGTAGGGAACCCTAAAAATCAGTATTATATTATTATTAGCATTCGCATAATCGGTATCTTGCTCATGGTCTACTGTAGAGTCTCCGCTCAGAGAGGCTTCTCTTGGTGTTGGTTTAAGGGTTCATTGTCTGCCATCGGTGCTGACGCGTTCTCAGCGTGGCTTGGCGATTTCAAGCGCTGAGGTATGTGAGGTTTTCTCGGGATTTTCTCCTCTATACAGATTATCCGAAAGATACGTATACTGGTCATCAAAACATAGTACTTTATTCACAAAATGTTGGTAGTAAGTCATTGAGCTTTTTTGTTTACTAAAATAAAAATAACTTAGAGTGCAATGGATGTGTGAATTTTGTAAATTCAGCCTTCTTGGGCCATGGAGCGTATAAGTGCCGATTTATACGCGCACAACGCTTGTTTAAGATCCGGGTGTTTAGAAATACATTGTGCATTAGAATTTCAACCTTTTTCTCTAAAAGAAAGCTTGAAATATCCTATGAGATTTTTTAGAAACAAATGTTCAGAATACGAAAATATCTGATTTTGCAAAAAAAAAGTGTGACTTTGAACTTAAACATATTCTAAGCCATCCGATTTCTCAGGCACAATTTTTGAGTAAAAGAAAAATTTATAAGGCAAATAATACGTGGGTTTTAGGAAGCACATCAGTAAGCGAGTGTGACAATCACAAATTAACGTACATAACTTAAAAAACCATTTATTGGTATTTTCCGGGATTTGGACCCAGAACCTCATTAATTTGAAGCAGCTGCGCCTGGATTCAGTCAATGTATTGCAGCGCAATGACGCAAAGAACGCAACGCATGAACTGCATGAACGGGCCGATTCCATTGCATTGCCGCTTCAAGTCTACGCGCACACATATCAAACCTTCAAGGCGTCAATGGCGTGAAAAACACGTCACGTGACCCGACCGTGCATCTGTTATTGTACTATAATGCACTAACAGAATCGAGGCCTGTTCTATCTACTCATGTACAAACTCCACTTGATAGATGGACTGCAAGTGAATTCCGGCGAGCCTATACGTTTCTCAGCTCAGTGTCTTCCGTGGTTTATTGCATATAAACCGGCGTCCACAGATGTCCCTCTGTGCTAAGTAACTCCGGTCCGCCAGTGACAGCTAGTCGGCTATAACGAAGATTAGTATTTGGGTCTTTAAAAAGCGGCGAGCTTTGCGGGAGGCCTACAACCAGGGCTTAGATACTAATAAACACACAGATGTTTAATAGAATTACATTAGCACTACAATAGCTGTTATTTTTCTCTATTTCGTAGTCTAATAACCAATTGTAGTTCAATGTCATTCCAATGGTATAACCCTGGCTGTTTCAAGTGACTTTTCTTCCTTTCATTTCAGTGGCGCGCCCTTTCTTCGTTTTCATTCGTATTCACACCGACAAAGATAGTTGAGACTTGTACGTCACCCTCTTAACGCTACAACAACGGGTAATGTGAAGTTACTACACCACAAGCGTTCGCAATCTGCTGACTGAGTTTGCCGTACCGGGCGTGACCATACGGCACGTGTAGCCAAAGTTAGACGCAAAGCCGGCACGCGATGTCCTCCGAGCAAAACGTTTACGGAATGTGCGGTATTTTCTTCCAGCTAACCGACGTTAACGTAGAAAGTGGAAGGGGTAGTACCAGAAAATAATATAAGAGTGACTGGGATACTTAAAAATATTTTTGATTTATATTGTTAATTTATTAGCATTGAATTTCTCGCAATTCACCTAATTTTAGTTGCAAACCCTTTTCCTCTTTCATTCGTATCCACACGGACAAGGACAGCTGAGACTTATATGTCACCCTCTTAACGCTATTACACCAATGCAATGTGAAGTTGCTACATCACAAGCGCCCGCAATCTGCTGACTGAGTTTGCCGTAATACCGGGCGTGACCACACGGCACGTGTAACCAAAGTTAGACGCAAAGCCTGCACGCGATGTCTCCCGAGCAAACGTTTATGACGCCACCGGGTTGCGCTTTGGCGGACACAGCTTTACCTTTCACGACTTTTCAATGGGTAGAATTTAACTGCGCACCAATATAACCATTGTTTTTGCGTTTAAAGTGTTCTAAAATTTTATCAATACTTATTTCATATCGAAATGTGGGCGACAATAGAAATCGGCTTTTTAAAATGTTATGTGGGCTCACACCCTCAGCACAGTGCTGAGTCAGGTGCCCTTTGACACACCACAGGATGCACTCTGACGCTCTGACTTTGCTTTGTATTATGTTGTATTTGTGTGACTTGTTTTTCCTTTGTACTTGTTTATGTTACATGTTATGCTTTTTTTCTGTGATTGTGTTAATTTGTCCCAATATATGTCTTTCTTTCTTTTTTTCTTTCTTCCTTATATTTGGATGCACACCAAATTTTCTTTGGCTCAGGGCAAAAATTTGATATATATCACAATCAATACAATCAATCAATCGCTTACAATCTAGCAAATAAGAAACTTACCCGCACAGAAGAAAATGCTTATTATCAAACAAAATATTCTGGATATCTAACAAAAATACTAATTATACATCAAACTCTGTGCACTAAAATATATCTATTTTATTAGAACTAGTTGTTTTGATACGGCATTAGTATATATGTTATAGGCAAACTCCGAAGCTCCGGTGCTCCTAGGTTGGACTGGTCAATCCTCAGGTCAGACTGAATGACTTAGTCAAAGCCCAAACAAATGTAAATTTTCGGCCTTTGACTAAACAATTTTCGTCAAACCTGGGAGAGACTAATTTGGTCAGGCAAACGTCAAAACACAATTTTATTAAATCGGGGTTTGACGAGTAAGTTTAAGTTTGACACAAAACTAAGTTTTTTAGTGAAATATTTTTTTTCGCTTTTATATAAAAAAAAGAACTAACACCCGAAGTTTCAGAATGGAGCGTCGCTGCGCTCCGCTCCATCCTGAAACTTCGAACCTATTTTTGCTTATGTGTACTGACCTAACAAACAAAATGCGAAATATAAATTTAATCAAACAATTATTTGCTAAATAACACTTGCCAAAATAAAACGTTAGCATAATAAACGTTTGTCTTAATAAAACTTGACGCAGTAAAATTATGCGAAACATGTTCAGATCAACGTTTGACCGAGTTTTGCAGTCGCTTCTAGGATTGACTAGGCCAAAACCGAAACAGAATAATTTACTTTCGACGTTTGACTGAAAAGTTAGGAGCTCCTGGGTTTGACTAAAAATACTTCAGGCAAAGGGCGAAATTGAAATGTATTTCGGGGATTGCCTGATGGCTTTGGCCAAACCTAGGATAAACCAGTCCTTCCGCGAAGAGACTGTGTATCGGACTTTGACTATAACATATACATACATATACAAATTCACGCCTGTATCCCAGAGGGGTAGGCAGATACCAAGGACTGCCACTTGTCACGATCCTGACAGATCGCTTTCGCTTCCTCAAAATTTATTAGTCGTTGCACGCACGAACGCCGGTTTCGGGTACTTTTTATCTTGCCCTTTGCTAAACATAAGCATAAGCAGCCTATGCACCTCCCACGGTAGGGCCCAGGCCTTCTCTCAGGGAGAGAGTATGGGCTTAATCACCACGCTTGCCCACCGCGGATTGGCGATTTCAAGCGCTGAGGTATTTTAATAGCTCAGAAACTCAGGCTTCCTCACGATGTTTTCCTTCACAGTTAGCGAGTGGTATTGTTACTATAACTTCACAAATGTACATAACTTAGAAAACAAAGTCATAGGTACATGTCAGCACTGGGAATCGAATCTGGGTCTCTCGCTTCCCAGTCCAATGTTCTACCCACTAGGCTACCACCGCCCGTTGCTAATACATCCCCTATTTGGTCGAAGTATGTCCGCCTGTGACGTCGCTTACCGGCCCTTCCACCCACATTCGCTCGATATATGTGTTTCGTCAATCTTTCTTCCTTCATCCTCTCCACATGTCGAAACCAACGCAATCTGAACTTTACACGTATTTTTAATTTTTATAGTAATGTATTAAACGAATCAAAGGTAATAAATAATCGCGGTTAGACCCGTTTACTATGTATATCACAATGTCATATAACCTGTCGGCCTTATTCATAAAAACACGATTCCCCTAAAGCACTCCTTAGAGGTAGTTTATTTAATCTGTGGTTAAGACTTTTCTATGTGACATCTCCACTACAGACTATTTTAATCGGCGTTTTAAGTTTTTTTTTTTTTACGTAGCCACGTTTGTGTCCCACTGCTGGGCAAAGGCCTCCCCCAACTCAGACCAGATGTTTCTGTCTTGTGCCACCTCAGGCCACTCCGGCATGTGTCGGTCGAGGTCATCTCGCCAACGTCTTCTTGGCCTGCCTCTCCTGCGACGACCGCCTTGTGGCACCCACTCGGTGGCAAGTCTCGCCCACCTATCCGGGTGCATTCTACTGACATGGCGTTTTAAGTAATCAAGTTTTTTATAAATAAGACTGTAGGAATGTAGCGTAGTCTATTCCAAACAATTAAAATTACATTTTTGTATTTAATATCGCCTTTGGATTTTATTCAAAAATGGTAAAATGTTTTATTGGTTTGAATCTAGTAGAGTTTAATATTAGAGTTACCAAAGATATTTGCGCTGAACAAAGGAGAACCCATTTCCAAAGAAGCACAAATGAGCAAAGCGCTTCAAAAAAAATCTGCACAGTATAAGACACTGCCTTTCATCGCTCAAACATCGTGCAGTAAAATTAACAATAAATAACCCGAGCAAAACATCAAGAGAAAAGCAAAGTAAACATTACTCGCGCCACAAATAATAAAACATCCTCCAAAGCCTACAGGCCGCATGTTAACATAAATTTTCAAGAAAACATATTTTCTAATACCCTCTCCCGGAGTAAAGGCGGATAAAGTCGTTTGTGGGAAACAAAAACACACCATTATTTCCGCTAACGGCACATGATACATTACCTGAACAACCTTTACTCGACTGTTGTCAAGTCATGGGATATTGTTTAAGCGATCCAAGTAAGTATGTTGGCATATAGTAAATAAATGATCAGGGCCGCATTTCGTAGAACTACAATGCGTGGTTTACTATGACAAATTAATAACTAGGAAGACTTTATACTAATCGGCTACGCAATGTACATCGCTTGTCATAATAAAGTGTGATTTTAGGGTTCCGTACACAAAGGGTAAGGGACCCTATTACTAATAACCTACTGTCCGTCTGTCACCAGGCTGTATCTCATGAAATGTGAAAGCTAGAAAGTTGAAATTTTCACAGATGATGTACTTATGTTCCTACTATAACAAAAAATACTAAAAACAGAATAAAATAAATATTCAAGTGGGGCTCAAACAAACGACAACAAACGTGATTTTTTTGCCCTTTTTTGCTCGATATTAATAACGACAATAGGTAGACGCTTCAAATATTCAAATGTTGTATAGATAATGGTACTGAACCCTTCGTGCACGAGTCAGATTCGAACTTGGCCGGTTTTTTTTTTTCATGAAACGCGGCCCAGAACGAGTGGCAAATAAAACATGTGATGATTTTCTGAATTAAGTATATTATGTGATTCATATAATGTTCACATAAACTCATGTCCGTAGCCTAAAGATTGACTGCCCAGAGACCAATGTTTGCTACTCAAAATTTATCACTCGTTGTATGCACGCTCAGTCGTGTAAAAGTACCTGTAACCGACTTTTTCATATACCTATAGAAAAATTAATTTGTCACACACAGCTTTTGTATCAAAGCTTTCAATACGGTATTTGACACGATCAACATTTGATATTTTGTCAAATACCCAATTCTTTCTAGCAAACCGTAACCGGTTCGAATAATAAAGCATAATATTTGTGAACATTGTCTTTCAGCGGTTGGGTTTTTTTTCTTCATAACTTTTTTCACCGCGCGTTGGCATAAAATAATATGTTAAACATTAGAGACCGAAGCAATTAAAATGAGTGATTTTTTGTCAACCGGCAAATATTTCCTTGTGATCTTTATACCCACTTGGAAGATGAAAACTAACAAAATTATTTAACACTCAGTTACGATCTTTTACGTCCTTGTGAGATTGTTTGCCATGTTACAGATTCTGTAACATGGCACACATTCTTACATTCGTATCATATCCGATATGATACAGATGTAAGCTATTTTACCAGCTAATATAGACTATTGGTATTATTGGCGTGGTGATCGTTGGTTCAATTGATAATAATTGTTGGACTTTCTTTTTCATGACATGATTATCTAATAATAGTTATTAAGTACTAATTGAAGCGACCGTGGAAGCGACCAGTCGTCGTACTGGTGATGCGGGACTGAGTTTGTTCATATTGATTTTGTATTGTATGTCTTGAGCAAACCCAATCTAAACGTACTACAATGATTTGAGTCTTGTTCGCGTAATTATTTTAATAAACAGAGAACCGGGAATATAAGCACCCATTCGAACTGAATGCCACAATGCAGATTTGTGTGAGTGTATGTGTGCGTGTATATAGAGTTTTTTGTGCCTCTAACTATAGTACCTATTAAGCTTCAAGAAAAATGGACACAGACAAAAATCAATGGGCGGCCTTATTGCTAACAGCAATTTCTTCCAGACAACCTTGTGACGAAAAGGTTTCCGAAGGAGAAAGGGAGACGGGTAGTTGGCGCAAATATAAATAGTACATACTTAAACTTAATAATAAACTTACATAAGTCTTACTTAAATAATTGTTATATACTACTACATAAATAAGTTACAATACCTATATGTGAGACGAGGATATAATGAATATTAAGCAAGCGTTAATTTGTTATTTGGGCACCGACTCCAAATAATACTTCTACAATACCCACATGTATACGTACTTCTAATTTAAAGGTATTCTTTTAAATTACG
Source organism: Yponomeuta cagnagella (assembly GCA_947310995.1). Classification (NCBI taxonomy): domain Eukaryota; kingdom Metazoa; phylum Arthropoda; class Insecta; order Lepidoptera; family Yponomeutidae; genus Yponomeuta; species Yponomeuta cagnagella. The sequence goes on from OX371267.1 coordinate 18,438,083, forward strand.
CTACCGCCACGCGTTGGTGTAGTTATCCTTCATCTAGAAAAAAGACGGCATCTAGGCTACCATAAGTGTTGAAACAAAGTCTCACAAGCTGGCAAGCCGCTTTAGATCAGGTTAATGGGCCAGTTGGTGGTGGCTCGCTCTCTCTCCCAAAGCAGCCAACTTCTCGCGGTACGCCTCTAAAGGTCTATTCACATTGCAACGAGCGTCGGACGGGCCGGTGTAACAATTTTTAATGTACAATAATCAATATATTAAAAAACCCGCCAATTTCAAGAGGACCTTGCGCACCGAGGGTTTGGCACTATAAATATATAAGTACGTCACAAAAATGTGATTTCACTGCTGGGCAAAGGCCTCCCTAATGGTCTTCCACTCCTTCATATCTTGAGTCGTTCTCTACCATCCGGGTAAATAGATTGAGAGATCGTCCCGCCATCTCCGCCTAGGTCAACCACGTCTGGTCTGCGACATCCGTTGCGTGGAACCCAATCAGTGAAAATTTTCGTCCATCTGCCCGGGCTAAACTAGACAGACGTTATATACGTTATATGAGGTCACATTAACTCCCTTCCAGCATGAAACCCAAAAAAACTAAGCATTGACGATCACCCTTCCGTCTTTCGCAGCCACCTGGCGCCCGTAGCAAGGACTTTTTTTTACATTGAAATCGTTGCGCCTGCCCGTCCCATCCACGTTGTAATGTGAATACACCTTAACTCGTGTTGTAGCATTTAAACAGTGCGATCAATCAAACGGCTGGCATGCTCATGAATAATAGCAATCCTGTTGAGAAAAGTTTCACAAAGGATTTATTTTCTTTCCGCGAGTAGGCGATCGGAAAATAGCGGCGAAGATTGATTGATTTCCAACAGGCATGAAAAATATGAATTCTATACCTACATTAATATAGTACTTTTTTGTTTCGCTTTGCGTGCCTACGGCATATACTATTTAGTAACGATATCTACTTCTAAGAAATGCTGCTTTTTTCATTTTCCATTTATGACTAAACTAGCTTTTGCCCGCGACTTCGTCCGCATGGAATGAATAATTTCCGAAATGAAAAGTATCTTATCTCCTTTCCCAGGACTCAAAATATCTCCAAACAAAATTTAATCTAAATCTGTTCAGCCGTAATTGAGTAACAAACATCCAAACATCTTCACAAACTTTTACATTTATAATATTAGTCGGATAAATGGAAAATTAAACTTGTTTTCTTGACAATTTCAGGGTTTTCTCTGTCTAAGATCCATATTAAAATAGCGTTCTTACCTCTGAGATCGCACTTGAGTGCACTGTCAATAAATTGATTTTGTTAACAACAGCATCCTCAGTACTTACTGTTAGAGGTAAGAACCTTTTATCAAGAGTATTTTACACGAGTGTCACTCATTATCGGTGTAAGCGGATACGAGTGAAAAAGAACACAGGGCCATTGAAATTAAGTAAATAAGTTTAAAATATATACATAAATCATTAATTATTGTATTATATTTTATATTAATTAATTCTGCTGTGATGTTAACATTTTGTTATTATTGCTGTTATTATTGTTAAATATGGACCCAGGAGAAAATAAATATTTTCATTCATTCATTCATTAATGTTTTTTGGTATTAATATACTCAAAAACATTAATGATATCATCATAATTGATGAGTTGCTTCCCCTTAATCTTAATGACAAAGTTCAATAAACAAGATAAAATTATTATTGTTAAATTGTTGTTTTATCGGGTAAAATTGTATTTTTTTTCTAAATTATATTTTTATTATAGTGTTACTTCTATTATACCTTCGAGATATTAACCAGATTTTGCTAAAAACTTGTTTAAGTGAGGCTGAAATAGCTTAATTATCTGATAAAAGGGCCATTATCTCTCACTTTCCACCGTCACTTTTGTCGTCCCATCGCGGTAGGTATTAATGTTTTTTTGTCAATATCGTACTAAGTATAAAAACGATATTGCTTATGAAACACAACCATTATTAAATCTCCAACGGAGTGTTTACATAATTACAATATGCCAGCAACAGAGTAGGCTTTTACCGGCTTTCGTTGAGCCAGGGGCGAATTTAAAAGCAATCTTATTGCGTTCAACATTGGGTGCAGATTCACTTGCTGGTCACGATATTGTATTGAAACAAACGCAATGCCTTGGGTATAGAGGTTTGGACCCACTAGGATTAGCGAGATGATTAGGGTCCGATCAAAACATAAATGTAAAAAAGGGGCCGAGTTTGTTGCAAAGGAGAAATAAGGCTTCTTGCGTTTTTTGTTTCTTAATATGTAACTTGGCAAGTTTTGTCAGGTATATTTTGAATTTTTAATGTGGGGTTAATTTACTACAAAATAAGAAAACTTGCAACGTTATATATTCAGTAACAAAACTACACAAAGTTTTGTTTTAAAACGAGCCATAACGTAAAATAAAACTGTTAAAGTATGTTATATGTTGTTAATTACTGCAGTTATGATTTAAGGCACCTGCATGTGACTTACCATCTATTTTGATCTCAATTCTTCAATCCTGCGTTTCCTTTGTATCTTGGCTCTTTTATCACAGTTATTTTTGGTGATTTAAATAATGAAATATAAATATTAAACATGCAAGCATACATAAAGTGATGCCTGCATCCCGAAGGGGTAGACAGAAGAGACCAAGAGGTAAATCCTTCTTCTAAAAACGTAATACACTGCAAGTATTAGTCGTAACATTAACGAGACACAAAGGCACAAGAAACGTGGACTTAATACAAAAGTTGAGGTGAGAACGTGCAGTTGTGACTAACACACTGTAGTTGTGTACAACTTTGCAGGCTCAACGTGTCCAGAGCCGACGAAAGCCACTCCAGCGTCGAACGGTAGAGAGCGTTAGCTTGTGAAATCCGCGTGTGTATTTACCAGCTACTCGGATGCCCGTTTTCTTTCAAAGCAGATGGAAATAGTACCCTAGTCTTATTCGAAACACAATTTTAGCCCCACTGGAAGGATAAGTTTGCTTACTTTGTGCTAACCTGGGCTTAGATGCATTTTGGCACAATGACAACAGCATGAACGAGCCAATTTAATTTCATTGGATCTTCAAGTTTAGCGAACACTCGTTTCAAACCATTGATGCCTACAATGGTTTGAAATAAACACGTCATGTGATCTGACCATGTTCTTGTCATTGTAGGTACTATAAACAGCGGGCCGCGTATCCACGGGTTATTATTTTGATAGACGGAGAGGCTGTATTAATTGTTCGAGAATTTTTTGAAACAAGATTTCTCGACTTAATTTTTGCTATGTTTTTCGTCTATCCTTAAAAGTAATATCTACAGTCTGTTCATCCTTACTTGTCCAATTTAGTAAACAATATTCTAACCTCAAAATTGACATTAATTGATGCCGAAACTAGATATTTTCTTGCAAGTTCGTGCACTTTGTTTATAAACATAGCAGCGTGTTATCCAAAATGGTGTCCCAGGTTACTTAATTTATGGGAATATGGCAGTTTTCGACTAAAAAGTCATACTTTGCGGGTAGAATCTTGTTTAATAAATTGGACAAGTAAGGATGAATAGACTATAAATAGATTGCATTTGAGGCATGCAAAAGTGTGTGATGGAAGTAGAGTTACAGAATTCGCTAGCCAGGAAGATCGTAGTATATTCCACGCGTCACGGAAAACTCCGGGCTGAGGGTCGGCGTAGTAATTGTCATCTCTGCTCGTCATCTTTATCGAAGTGTTCGAACGGGTCACCAGTGAGGCAGGCAAAAGTGTGTGATGGAAGTGCAGTTCAAACCACCTAGATTTCAGCGTTTATATTATCTCGATGGTATTCGGCTACCGTAACTGGGATCTGACTGTCAAGAGCGTCGTTCATGTGCCGTCAGAGGCTGCGCTAAATTTGCCTAAAAATCTTGAAGGATTCCTAACGTCTGGTCTGGTCTGGTTATAATCTATAGGGTAGATTTTGATTTTTTTTTTGTGAATTTTGGCAGAGATTGTGCGACCACGTTCGCTGCATGTTGACGTAATCATAGTGAATGGCCACAGGTGGTCGGGCCTTGACCGAGTCTTGCTTAGCATCGAGCTCTGACATGAGTTTCGCTTCAAAATCGTACAACCTAGTGAAAGTGAAAGTGAAAAACATTTGTTTCCATTGTAACACAAACGAACATAGCACAAAAAAATTAAAACAAATTTATGGAGAGAAACGAGAACACAAAAATAATAGTACCTATACAATCATGCCGAACACAAGGGCTAAAAAAGGGCAGAAAAAGGGCTGCAGCTCAGCAAAATGCTACTCAATAGCGCTCAGGGTCTGCCTCCACATTAAGTAATATTCATGACTTCCAATGTTAATTTGTTTCTCACACCCCACATTTAAAGTTCAGTTCACTTTTGTTACGTAGCACTATTCTTAGTCTACCTAGCACATATTTATAGTTAAAGTACCGACTTGCCCCAAATCCGTCTTTCGCGGGACGCCAAATACTAGCGGCGCGGCGTCTGTCTCTATTTGTATCTGAGACGGTCTTATAAATATATTTTTGTCATAAAGTTTATTTTCATATAGAAGGATTTACTTTCTTGGCTTTGGTCCGCGGTCAGAGACGAGCAACCGTCGACGCGAGCTCCGGCTCTACTCACCATGATTTTAAGCTCAGCGAATCAGAGCGAAACCTGGTCGGACTATTCCGACAAAAAACCAAGTATGTGAATCCGGTATTAAACAATAATGATAATGTGTAGTGCTTACGAAAGTTTTAGTTCGAGAAAGTAGGTATAATAGTACAGACTTTGTTGGCTATACGTCTAGCGTCTAAGCGTTTTAAGTCTTACGAAGTCAATCAATCAATCAGCCCGTATTCGTCCACTGCTGGACATAGGCCTCCTCCAAGGCACGCCACTTCCCTCTATCCTGAGTCATCCTCATCCAGCCACTGCCAGCGATCTGCCTCAGATTGTCGATCCAGCGAGTCAGCTCGTGGTCTCCACTCGAGAAGTGCCGAAGTAACCTTACGAAGTAACTTTAAGATATTTCCTTATTTTGGCCACTTAAATGTGTATCAGATTATCAATTTACTATTAATGCACCATATATTCGCCCCAATGTGGGGCGCAGGCGTTCTCAGCAAGTAATTAAGCCCGCGAGTAATTTTAAGCGTTAAGGTTTGTGAACATCTCAGGTACTCAGGTTTTCTGACGATGTTTACCTTCACAGCTAGTTACTGGTATTGCTACAACTAATTCACAAATGTACTTAGAAAACAAAGTCATTCGCACATGCCCGAAGTCAAACCCTCGACCTAATTATACTAAAGTTTTATTTCTTGTACTCCTAGAGCCGTACAAAGGTTAGCCTAGGGCAAATATAATCTTACGACGCGTCGACTATAACAAACAACAGCTTAAGCCACAACTGATGTCTGAAGCTGCCGTAGAGCCTCCGAAACAAGCTATCGCACCGGACAGCTTCAACCTGAATATTAAGGTAGAGTTGGGGCGTATATAACAGAACGATTATTTCAACGTGGTATTAAAGAAAAGCGAGAGACCCAGGTTCGATTCCCAGTGCGAGCATGTACCTATGACTTTGTTTTCTAAGTTATGTACATTTGTGAAGTTATAGTAGCAATACCACTCGCCAACGGTGAAGGAAAACATCGCCAGGAAACCTGAGTGTTTGAGCTATTCACATACCTCAGCGCTTGAAATCACCAATCCGCGGTGCGCTGATTAAGCCCATACTCTCTACATACTCTCGCCAATACTAGTCTCTCACTCTATAGGCTGATTATGTATTAAAGAAAGCGAAAGTGAAGTACATTTATTGCCAAAAACATATTTTACACATAAATATAATATAAAGCTTATATAATTAAAACATCTTTTTTTAAAATACTATTAGAACGTATCACGATACCTGTTATAAAAACACTTGTCGTCATTGGAATTATCTAGAATTATTATTATTGATACCTCAGCGCTGGGAATTGCCAATCCGCGGTGGGTACGTGTGGTTATTAAGCCCATACTCTCTCTCTTTCTCTCTCTCTGAGGGAAGGCCTGTGCCCTTCCTAAAAAAAACTTGATAGCATCATGCTCTAACCTGTAGGTAGTTAAATAATTCTATAGCTGACCTAATTACAAAACAATAAGTGAGCATTATTATATTAAAATAAATAATTATTGTTGTGGAATGTAAGTTATATAATTTATATCAATAACAATAATAATATTATTTTTTGAGGTTAACCACGAGCACTAGACATAATAAAACTGAATTTGAACGGATATTTACTCGTTTACTTTTCCAATTTTACAATTTTCCGACGTTTCGGTACTTTTGCAAGTGCCGTGGTCCCGGTAGACTGGCGTGACAGGCGTTTTTTTGAAAGCATCAACTGTTAGTTTACTACCCTCGGCAAAAACCCACCCTACCCTGCCCCTCCTACCCGATCCCCATTTTTCAATGGAGAAGTAAACGAGTAAATATCCGTTAAAGTTCAGTTTTAATAAAAATATTGATATCTGTCTTTCAATAGTGCTGCCTAAGTTCTATCTACTATAGGGCACAGGCTTTCTCTCAGAGCAAGTGTATGGACTCAACCGCGGACTAACATAATATTAATTTAACTTATTTTGCTTACATAAACAGTAATGGAAAGAAAACTTTGTTGCCTAATAATCATGACTCGTTATTGATTATATTTACTACTTATTTATTGTTAATAAATTATTAGCTACTCAACAGCATATTCAAAATGAATTTAAATATACTACTCTCTCACATTTTGTAAAGATAGATAGATAGATAGAATATTCTTTATTGTATGTACACGATGAAGTAAGAACGGCTATAATCTCAAAAATAATACTAATACTGATAATACTTTATTAATTTATTTATTCAAAGGAATGTAATACAGCACATCACTAAACATAACAAATCCCTTAACACGTTAATTGTCTGTACCAATCAGTAACAGAGAGCAGGTCGTAGCTGCCGGCTTCAGAATCACTTAGCTATCGCGGTCTCCTGACTGACAGTCGGATTGCTGCACGGGCAAACAATGTATATTTTTAGTTGCATCAAGCAGTCATGTAGCTTTTATGGCATCCCAGACAGGTCCCTCTTAGTTTAGGAACGAATTTCAATTTCAAACGCGTGTGGTAGACAGTTAAATGTTAAAATAGTTTCATTTGAACTTATCAATGCGGTTATTTAAGTAGTCTCTGTTTGTACCCAGAGACTGCCACTGTCTCCTTAAAATTTCTGCACTTTGGTATCATTTACATAATATCTCAATTTTCATTTTAAATGTCTATGGAATAAAATACGGAACCAATTCTCCTTAATAACTACGCTCAGTTAGGGTGATATTTTCCTTTAATTTGTCAACATTTTTTATTATTGTACAAGAATACTTTTCATAAATCAGCCCCTCTGCGCTGAACGTTTTTGTATTCAAATTGCGTCACAATTAAACGCAATAAGTCAGAAATATCAGCTTACTAAATATTTAAGTACTAAGAGAGTGCATTAACCTTATTGGAACTTCGGAACGCATGGGAAACTGAAAGCGTATTTTGGCCAAACCGGTAAATAAATGTACTCAATTATAACGCAAGTTGGCTAAATTTGTGTCGAGAGTAGAGGGGCTGGTCTAAGAGGTACTCGAACAGAAAATTACGGATTTCAGACATATCTCAATTTTAATCAACTATTATTGTTATTGACCTGTGGAGTAAGAATTTGTTTTCGTTTTTTCGCAATTTTTCAAAAAATAGGCAAAATAACAAAAACCGGAGAAGTCCGAGTCAGACTCGCCCACCGAGGGTTTCGTAGAGTCACGCAGTTTTTCCGAGTTTTTCCCGAACTTCAAAGACATTTTTTTTGTGATTTCATTACAAAAGGATAGGTTTCAAATTTTTCGCTGTATTTGTACTATAAGATAATATTACTTGCCAGTTAAAGGCTCGCCCACCTGCTGCCATAACATATAATTATGAGAACGGCATTCTCACGTGCCCTCAGTGTGGACGGAGTTTCGCCGTGAAGATAGGCTACATAAGCCATCTTCGAGCGCACCAGCGCCACATCACTGATTAGGGGTCAAAGTGGTCGCCATGGCCGAAACCGGTCGGAATAATCATTACTTGCCAAATTTCATAATTGTAGGTTAACAAAAAGTACGTTCGTATCTTTTTTTTAAGCTAACTTAGAAGTTAGATTTTTCCGTAGCTCTAAGGTACTGTAGGCCAGAGCTATCTTTTTAATTTCAACTCGATACCTCTAAGGTTTTTTTATATGAAAGGCACTTTTTTCTCTTCCGCTCTCAGTACTGTTTCCTCGTACATCCTCCTCAGTGTATAAAAACTAGTCAAGTGCGAGTTACATTCGCGCACTGAGAGTTCAGTACCACTGAATACTTATAAGTCATCTAAGTTTGTTCTAAAGTGTGATTTTGTTTCATTCAGTCAGGGACTTTTAGTGGGAACTCGACTTGTACTTGGCCGGTTTTTATTATTATTGTTACACTATAAGGATTGCAATGTAACCACACAAAGATTGACACTTGTATGTGTTACGATTATTACGAAAGTATTTTAATTAATCACGTTTTTTCTTGTATAGGGACTTGATAGATTTCTTGCCTTTTACCTTTTATGAAACTAGTATTTGACTTTTATATTATTACTTAAATGTAATTAATAATGTCTAAGGGCCGGTTTCTGAATTGAGAATTTCACTAAGCAAATACTTAAGTAACGTTCTGTCACGCTATTTTCTGAGAAATTCGAAGAGACAGCACTATAGTTAACCATTTACTTTGCGAAATTCTTAATTCAGAAATTGTTCATAAGTGATATGTTATAAATATAATTCACAAAATGTAATAAAATAAACTTTTACTTCGAAACTATTACTTAGGTTCTGAAACTAATCAATTAAAACTAAATAATATAATGTAAATCTTGTAACAATTAATAGTAAATAAATAGAGGACCATAGAACCTTAGCTTCCTCTGTCCTAATCTAAGCTTTGTATATATTTGCATGCATGCTTTACTTATGTAATACAAATTTGCTACACCCTTACAGGGTCCATGTTACTTGTTAAGAATGAAATGTTCATGGTTTTGCAATAAATAAATAATAAATTATTTTTTGGGCAATCTACCATAATAATCCATATTATATTGGGAAAATATCAATTACATACTCATTAAGGTTCATGAGATACGTATTTTCAAAGGTAAGACATACACCAAGCCGAAAATGAGTTGCCCAAATGTCGGGAATTAAAGTAATTAGACCCGTTAAATGAATGACTTTGTAGGATTATCAGGAGTCTTAAAATACTAGCCCCTGATATCTGACGATAGTTACAAATTACCATCACAGGCCTTAGCGTCCGTTACGGACGATTTAAGCAGTGCCTAAGAGTTTAACACTTTTTCGAATGACCAAAAAGTCTGATTCGAGAGTGGCAAGCCCTACTGCATGTAGGGCATATAAAAGAAACGCCCGGAGTCGGGTCGGTACGGAATATTGGTGCCTCCTGGCTCTCTTATCCGCCAGTGCCGAGCACCATACTTCGTAGTAGGTTTAGCGGCCCTCTCGAACTTCCTCTCTCCAGGCGTCTCTGTCCACGGCAAATGATACTTGGATTGTGAAGTAATAATATTCACCGAAGTCTTGTACTTTTGTGGATAAGTGTCTGACTAATTCGGCCTCCTAACATTCGTTTCAACGCCAAGCTATCTCGGTATTCGGTAAACAAAAAATAAAATGTATATTTTACGTTTGCATAGATTAGGAGTCTCATTAGTTTTGATTATTTTAAGAATTCTTGTATCGAGTCACGGTATCACTAGAAACTGACAGCTCGGATGATCTCAGTTGCGGGGGAATCCCGCGCATGCCAGCCATGGAGCTTGATGTTTCCTCAGCGTCAATATCACTAGGCTTCAAAGCGCAGACACAGCGCAAGAAAAAAAAAAGTCAGTGAATCCGGAATAATGTTAATATTGTTACTTTCTCACCTGTGCCATTCAATTTGAACTTAGTTGAATAATAGTAGTTTATGCAACTGTCATATAATGAAGGGTATTAAAACACGAGTGTGAGTTTATGAAACGAGCGCAGCGAGTTTCATAATAGTAGCGAGTGTTTTAATACCCGTGTTATATGCAGTTGCATACACTACTTTATCTTCACTAATGCAATTAATCAAACAACAAATTTATTAAATTAAATTCACGCGTACGTGTATAATCACAGTGGTTTTGCCGCCATTAAAATTTAACCAATGAGAGCGCAGCTTCAATAAAGCGCGACCAACCTGATTGGCCCTGCAATCTAGTTGGTCGCGTTTTATTGATGTTATAATGAGATTTTACGATATCGATGTGAATATTATAACATCATGTGAAATTGCTTAAATTGAGTGTTTTGTTGTCTGCGCTATAACAGTAGTAATTATAAGTCAAGTATTGAAAACATAAGTAGAATGTTACAACATTAGTGTAGACAAACACTTTTACCTTATCTTGGTGGGCGAGAATTGCCACAGAGTGGGTACCGCGCGGCGGCCATAGCAAACGGGGGTGGCCGAGAAGTCGATGGCGGGACGATCTCGACCAATTCTTGCCGGAGTGGTCAGAGGTGGCAAATGGCCGAAAATCTTGGCCTGAAAGGGAGGAGCCTTTGCCCTGCAGTGGGACACCCATGTTATGTAGAAAAACTCGAAAAAAGGCCCTCCAGGTCACTACTTAAAAAAATATTTCCAAACTGATAAGTATAAAGGGGGGGGGACGTACTGCCTACACCTAATAATATTAGGTTTTATTATGAAGGCTAAGTGTGTCCTACTTCCCATATTAATATTTTACTATGTAATTTGATATAATCACTCGCATGTACACAGTGTTTATCTACATACCTGTATTTTTACTTATGCAACTATATTTATATCATTCACAACTATTATAGAGCAATCTTTGGAAGTGCTATAGTCTCATATAAAAGATTTAGCGTCCAAAACCAAAAATAATTAGATTTTTTTGAAATTAACTGTGTAATTATTTTTATTTTTTTACAAAAAGGATATATTTACTTACCCTTACCCCCAGTTTCTTGTACGCTAACACGCTGTTAATCTACTGTCAACAGCTGTCAATTGACCAAAGTGCATACAAAAAAACCACTGACAGCTTTTAACAGTAGATTAACAGCTTGTTAGTGTACGAGAAACCGGGGGTTACTGCCATTCTAGCACGGAACTCTGACAAATAGGACCATGTGCGCAATATCGACTTGTCCCGCACGAAGCTAGTGATTTAAGGCCTTACCCATTCCGCTGGTCACGCCCAACCAACTTAAATAAAAGGGCGCTATTCACTTAGCGTGCCGTTCTGTCTTGTCTTGTTTTTATTTATTTCATTTTATTTAGGACACAAACAGTCAAATAGGAGAAAATAAAAAGTATATGTATACTAAAATAGACCTGGAGGTCCCTTAAGTAAACAAAATTGTAGTATTATAAGCATGAAATGTTAACCAGTTTGAATTCTTAGTATCTCAAACTTAGTAGTATTCCTTTTTGCTGAAAAAGAGGGTAATGTGTTTAGCTGGTAAGTATGTATGTCCGATTTCGACCCGCCCACCCACTCACACACTCACTCACTCACTCACCCTCTTACTCTATCACCTTCTCACTAACTCCCTCACTAACTTACTCACTCACTGACTTGTTTAGCCAACAAACTACACATCAACCTTATTTGTTGATCTTTTTTAAGACTTTAGCAGTCGTTATCTGTTTCTTAAATTTCTTACCGTTGGTAGCGCAATATTGCATTATCAAGGTAAGATTCTAACCAGGTGGCTTGTAATAAAAGTGAAATAAGCCTTTATTTTCTAAGCACTAAGCACTTAGCCGGCTGCATTCTTGAGCTATAAAGTGTGCCTTGTGGAAAGAAGTATGGGCAATTATTGGGAGACCCCGTGTGTTTAATATCGGACTTTATGGTACATTGTTACCAGATAAGTTAAAGTAACTACGACGTATTTTTATCGCTGCAGCGGTTGGCAGTCTGCTGAATGCAAACTATCCTTCCTCAAATCATACCAAATAATAATTTGTTTATTTTGAACCAAAAAGTACATTAAAAATGACAACAATCGTTTGGTGCTAATCTATTGCACAATAGTCTTGTCATTGCATCCTATCTCCTAAACTAGGCGAAAAAACCTGTATCTTAGGAGAAGGTGAAATTAAATTGAAACCTTTAAAAGTGCATACATACATGGTCGAGAAGCATTGGGTGGACGACTGTGAAATATTCCTGACACATTACTTAGTACCTACCTAATCTAACCTAACAAGATCCCATGAGTGCAATCAACAACGTGAAATGCTAAAACATAAGTCAATCTTCTTGCAAAAGTAGGAATGAACTTATCATGCGGTCAGACATAGGGACGGCACCCGTTCACGAACATAACGCAGGAGTCAGCCATCACCAGTCTCAATCATGCGACCCGGCTATCATCAACCAAACCAAGTAACCGTTCAATATCAAAGGGTATTTGGTCTTGAACGGTTACTATCCTATGTTCGATTCAGAATAGGAAAACTGAAATCCAGGTCGACTTTCACGGCAATTTGGAAGTTAATGATCCGTTGGGATCGGTAAGATTTGAGGAAATTTCTAATTTATGAAGCCTGCTCATAATTTCCTCGAGGCGTTCCAGATAATTTAATCAACAGATTCCGAATAAACTCAAAGGCAAACTGAAATTATTTTACCTGTGTCTAAGGAAATAAATAAGTACCCAGAATATTTAATTAATTGATTGCAAATAATATTATATTTTATAACAGCGCAAATGTAATAGTCTCACTATAAATACGTACTTTGGACGTACTTCGGACGAGAAGATAACATGGAGCAGTGCTGCTAATACCTCCAATTTGGTACCTATGTTTGTACAACGTGTCAATTAAATAGCACAAGAAGTAAGTTCGATGAATTTCAGCGTGATAAAAGTACCTACTTAATAATAATAACTTCCACACGACACGATCACTTGACCTGTTCCCAAACTAGTATACCCTGTGCTATGGTAAGCAGGCAAGGACATCACAAACATGGAAACCCAGACTGAGGCCATGTATATGTGGGCGCATTTCATTTGATCACATTTCAAAGATAATGATTAATGTTTTTGTTTCCGAGTTTGTTACATTTTAAACATAACAGTATTCCGCCTGGAGAATAAGAATAGCACTGTTTATAGTTTTATAGTCTATACTGAAAATACTGTAATATTTGAGTAGACATGCTATATTTTTATCCTTAATTATTATCTAGCTTAAGTATTTATGAATAAATAGCCACTTTCGTAGAAGCTTAAATAACAAAATAGCGTTATGAAACAGTATGACCTACTTCCTTCCGCCTCTTTACAAAGATGTGTTTATTGAGGGACAAACTCTGTATACCTACTCTTCTAGTTCCTGAAATTAGTATTGGTGCTTGGACATCTACCGTTACCATCTCTTAGAACTTAAGTATTTGACCTGTCTGAGTTTTGTTAGCAAAATTATGCTTCTACACAATGGGGTCGTATGAGGCACTGCTTGCGAATGAGCTAATTTGAACGAGGACCAGTTTCATAAATTTTTCGCACATGTATCTAAAATAAACATGCAAATTATGCAAATATTTTAATACGACAGGTATGGACGTGTAGCCTCACCGGCTCCAGCCAATTTTTCAATAGGTATTACTTAGGTTTTATGTACCTGAAGACGCAACCTCCTTCTTTCGTGGTCATTTTGTCACAAAAACTGAAGCTACTGGGCAGTTCAGTCGCGGGGAGCGGGGGGAAGTGGGTGAAAGAACGAAATTGGCAATCGCGCGGAGAATCTTGTGAGACTACATAACCATCCATAAAGGTGAAGGTCGCCTTTGTAAAAAATCGCTTTTTTTAGTGCAATAAAGCATTTTTCAATTTAATATGTACGAAGTACGGTGTCCCGTGGGTATCGAACCCTCATGGGGTTTGTGGGTTCTGTTAGATTAGAATAGATTGGATTACACTCTTTATTGTACATACGTAAGCGTGATACACCGCTAGAATACGATGTTTCCCTTATCAGTTAGCAAATTGTATGCAGTCAAAAACGTAACTTATTTGTGTGTTATTTCTTAAACGCAATTTCCATATTCTCACGAGCGCAAGGCTTAAATATTCGTGAGAGCGCGCGTATTGTTACCTTCTAAAGGTGGAAATATATTTTGGAAACTAAATAAAAATACCGGGGCGCACAGTCGATATGTTGCCTTTAATATGGGCAGTAGGAACTATTAGGATGTGGCCTTAGTAGGCAGCCTCTGGGTAGACTCTTAGCAATTTGTGTACACAGTTCGCGAAGCTTACACCATGTGTGTTATGCAGCAGATTTTTACTAACCAACTAGATAGATAGATAGAGAACACTTAATTAAGATGGAAGGAGAAAATAAGAATACACGTGTTTACCTCACTACGAGAGAGCCAGCCGGAAGGTTTATAGTTTTAACAGTGTATACATGTATTTATGTATGGACTACACATTATTAACTTAATTCCGGATTCCGTCAGAGACGAGCAACCGAAGACGATGATTAGGTAAGCTCTGCGATTCAGAGCGAAACCTGGTCGGACTTTTCCGACAAAAAAGCTAGTAAGTGAACCCGGAATTAAGTTAATAATATTTATATATGTCTTCTATGTTTGTATTTCATTACTCTGCCGATTGTTATAACTGAGGTGTCAATCTATTACTTAATATAATCTGGGTGCATAGGCCATCTTATGCGAACCAAATCCATGTACCTACCATACATTAATATACTTTATTGCACACGAAAACGCAATACAAAAGGTAAGAGAAATTATGTCTGTTAGAGACTTCTACTACCATGACGGACGTTAGGTGCCTGAAATTTCTTTTTAGAGAAAATTCTCAGTTTTACTACAATAGTAAAATATTCCAAGCGATAGAAAAACGATTTTACTATAATTGGGGCGTTTATGAACACTACTAGCGCCATGTAATCACTTTATTATTATTATTATTAGTATTTTTTTTATTGAATAATAAGCTTTACTTATCTTTATTTTAATTTTATTGATTCAAGGTGAAAATCATACTTGATAAACTTATAAAATAAAAAATGATAGAGTCACTAAAGTACATTTTAACAATTCCTCAGTATTTTCCACCGATAGGTAATGATCATATCATAAATAAAAGGTGCAAATCACTGAGTAATGAAGGTCAAAAATGGAAATTATCTTATGTTCTTTCCATGTACGTTACGTTATTATTATAAAGATGCAAAAGATCCACGCTTCGTACATGAGCTTTTAAATATATTCACTATTCTGCAGGGTGACTTTGATTTCGTTTACAGCATTTTAAGCGGACATTCTAACCACGATTTAAAAATATGGTGTTACTTTTGAACAAAAAAATTATATACAAAATTACTTCACTTAAACGTAACCAAACAATATCAGGACGAAAAGTAAAAAAAAATCAAAACAACTGCATCTCAATACTGTGCAATATACATTAAAATTGTAAATGTGACTATAATCATAATTGTATTTGTACTTCCTCTTATTAAATATGTATTTCTAACGTAATTTATCATGCTGTATGCACATGTTTTGGTGTTATGGTTCGATTGGATCGTTTAATGTTTATAATTTATGTTCGTAACACTGTTTTCTGTATCTAATAAATAAGTAAAATCATACTGTAATAATAATGTTTTTGACAATGACAAGAACATTCCCTCAAAATACTGTGAATGAATTCGAAGTCACCCTGCACATCACTAAAGACACAGCCCTATTGAGCGGTTTATAAATTGTGGGTTCGAAATAGCCCGACCGTTTAGAAGCAAAAAGGGGAAATCTAAAAAGTAAAAAGAATCCAAAACAACTGCGTCTTAATACTGTAATAGTACTGTTTTTGTATACTGTAAAATACTGCAATAATAATGTTTTTGACAATGAAAAGACCATTCCCTCAAAATACTGTAAACGAATTAATTCAAAGTCACCCTGCACATCACTAAAGACACAGCCCTATTGAGCGGTTTATAAATTGAGGATTCGAAATAGCCCGACCGTTTAGAAGCAAAAAGGGGAAATCTAAAAATCAACAGCGTTTTTAAAGATTCTTTGCTCCAAAGCGTTAAGTAAATAGGTGTTCTAATTGAGTAAGAGCAATTTACTCTTAGCCCTGAGCTGTTTACGAAAGTTTTAGTTCGGAAAAGCCGTGACTTGGTTAAAACGTGTGTCATCTCAAAAGCTGAAGACATAATGATTGCGACAAATTAAGACCTCCTCCTTTTTGAGGTCGTTTAAAACTAACGTGAAGTCTTGAAACATTTGGTCTTAATGTGAATAATTTACATTCTATAGGATCAGTAATAAACTTTGAGGAGTTATTTTAAAAATGCGCATAAATTGGGTTTTTGAGAAATTGGATCACTACAATTTTTTATAGAATTCGAGCCTAATGCAGCCTATATACGTCGCACTGTAGAGCACAGGCCTTCCCTCAGAGAGAGAGAGAGAGAGAGAGTATGGGCTTAATTACCACACTCGCCCACAGCTCGGACACCTCGGACACTCCGGTTTCCTCACGATGTTTTTCTTTATCGTCAGCGAGTGGTATTGCTACTATAACTTCACGAACGTACATAACTTAGAAAACAAAGTCATTGGTACATTCGGGATTCGAACCCACAACCTCCCGAATGAGAAAGCGGCATTCTGCCGTACCGCTACCACTGCAATAGTCTATTATGTATGTACAATTTTTTGCCCGCGACTTCGACCGCAAGGAAAGAGTTGTTTCTGTGATGTGTCTTGATGGTATAATAAATGTCTTTCTTTTTCTAATTTCCGAGATGACAAGTATTCTGTCCTTCCCCTGAACTCAAACTATCTCCATACCAAATTTCATCTAAATCCGTTCAGCCATTATTGCGTGATTTAGTAACAAACATCCAAACAACCATCACAAACATTCACATTTATAGTACTAGTAGGATATTATATATAGAGCATAAACGCGAAAGCGCAAATGCCGTACTCTCGCTAAATCATTGACCTAAATAGGAGAGCTGCAACATTAGTGGAGCGCTTTAAACGTGAATTGAATTAAAACATACAGGTATACTAAAAAAAGTACCGATCTGAGGAAAAAATTGTAGCTAAAGTTGTTGTAAAATAAAAACACAAATTGACAACTGACAGATGACTCGTACGGGCCTCTCACTATGTCGAGAGATGTAAGTCCAAATATACAAGTGCCATAACGGGCGTAGCACCGCCACCTGTCAAAACTTGCCATATAGTTTGCCCACAGTACTGGCAATTTGTGTGAAAAGTTCACTGTGTTCCATCAAACCCCACTCAGGGAATCCAAATAGCCATAGAGCATTAAAATCTAGAGACTTCTAGGATTCGCGAACAAGCAACAAGAGATGCAAGAGATGCATTTCTAATGAGTTTAAAGTGAAAGTGAATGTGAAAAAAAAAATCCGTTGTAACACAAATGAACATACTTAACATAAAAAAAATTTTAGTTATGAAAACAAAATAAAAAAATAAGAATAACACAATCATGCAAACAAAAGTGCTACAGGAGAAAATGGCCGCAGCTCAGCAATATGCTAGCCACAATATGCAAATTATTTGTTTAAAAGCTTTTGTTGTAGGTACATAATAAAAATGTATGAGCTCAACTGGACACTGACTGCCAATAAGCTGTACAGTTTAAGGGCATTTACCACGATTTTTCAATTACACTGGATTGCTGGATGTTTTTTTATTGATATTTTTTGCGCAGATAGTACTGACGTAGCATATTAAGTATAGAGCGAAGACAAATGATATACTCTATATTCATGGAATACAGCATTTTGCCCCCGTTTACAAACGTTTTTTTTATTGCTATTTCACCGTGTCTCACTCGACATGTCATTGAGGGCCAATATTGTGTTAAACTGTTAATACTTAGCGATGTTCAAAGTGCCTAAACAGGACCGATGTGGATAGCGCCCTAGTTTGGCATTGAAAAATTCCATGTAGGTAAACGACTGTACCAGTTGGTCTTGTTAACATGTTTTTACCATGTCCGAGAACGTAGGGTTGAATCCCGCTGGGACTGACATAATTCATTTGCACAAATAACCTCAGCCTAGCTGTTTTTCTCCATAATAAACACCAGTAATCAAATCAAATACTATCCTTTTTTGGGATCACGACAAAAATGATTGTGTTATGTTATAAAAGAAGCCAAACAAGAAGCATAAAACTTTTTAGTATCGCTGAACAAGAATGCTGGGAATAAATGGGTCAAGATAGCTCAGCACAGGGGCGTTGGCGCCTCTATAGCGTCGTAGCTCTGAGTGCACGTCGCTGGGGCCATTAATTACCTGCTGTTGGAAAACGTGAGCCGGCGCCCAAGGAGTTGGAATTAGATAGAGGAATTGTTTCTTTGACCCGCTGCGTCTGGGACCAACTCCCAATAGACGGTTGAAGTTTTTGTTTCGCTTTTGTGTATATACTCGTAAGTATACAGTTTATTTTCGAAGCAATAGTTTATGGATCGGGCGTTAGAGTTGTGAAAAAGACAAAGAAAATTGAAAGGTTTGCTTATTAGATGTGTTTTTTTAAATACTTGGGCGGTTTCGACCGGTTGTTGTGTTCTTGAATTACGTTTTGGTCTTTAATCATGAAATACGAATATTTTATAATGTTTGAAACTTACCAAATTTGACTATTTAGCAAGATAAAACTCAATCAGATCAGAGACCAACAGCTATATTATGACTAAGCGCATAATTAAGCGGTTAGCGAAATTGTTAGTAAATAGGATTTCAAACGATTTAACTGTAAATTCCCTAATAGTTGAGGTGGCAAATTAACATCAAAAGTCCATCAGGACTTTGTGCGCTGACATAGGGCTTGTCACCCGAACCTGTCTGTCATAGAAAATCTAAAATGGTGGGGCTCCACCACCAAAATGCTGCCCGCTTCTAAAGAGGTTTCGCCTCTCTATTTCGTAAATAAATTATTCCATTCATCTCAAAAGGCACGACATCTGTCAAGACATTCGATAAAGCGGTTTTCCCATTATCTTCATTATAGTACAAGAAAAAAAAAATGTTACTGTGTAATGCGTCGTGGACACCACAGAAAGAGAAACAGACGGAAATAATACTTAAGTACTCTACGCACCTAAGAAAAGAATATCAAAAGTTTTCAAAAAAAATCTTCGAGTCAGCTAACGGGCGATTCGACACCAAATCGCAAATTAACCTTAAAACGGTCGGCCCATATAGCCTCATGATTATTGCAACGTCATGTAAGATAATGGGGGCGTAATAACCGGAAACAGGGTCACCGCAATAACACACGCTCCTGCGATCAATTTAACAGGCAACGCCGAGTTAATTATAGCGCGAAGAGGGCCAGAGAATTAAATTATACATGGCCACTGTAGGCTTTTGTGTCCGCAGTGTGTATGGAATACCTATCCAGCTGCAAAAAAAAATGGAGAACTCGAAATATATAAATATATATATATATATATATATATATATATATATATATATATATATATATATATATATAGTGTTGCAATTGTTGTACATATTGTATATATTGTATATATTTATATATATTGGCTATAAAATTAGAAAGTTACATAAATCCACCAATCCGGACTTGGCCCCCGTGGTGGAGTATGGCCTATACCTTCCTCAGGGAAGAGATCCGTGCTACTAGAACTAGAATACGGAAATAAATAAATAACTAAGTAAATACACCTATTGTAATAGTGAAAAAAGGAAGTGCTCTTTCAGTTTGGCCTTGAAGACAGCAACAGATGGACTCTCCCTGATAGAAGTGGTACACCACTCCACATACGAGCAGCACGCACAGAAAAGGACTTAAAGTAAAACTGTGAGTTGCAGGCAGGAACTATAATATAATTATATATATTATTATAACAGGAGTATAATAGTGGCCATAAAGATTTTTCGACACGATTAAAACTTATTATATAATATTACATGTTCCACGGGTAATAGGCTCATTTAGCAGTTGAGTTTTGGAGACCCAAAATGCCACCAATACCATACCAATAACAATATTACCTCTTGAAAAGGAATTCGCGGTAAAAAAACGTGCTATACAAACGTGGTGAATTGTGACGTCATAAGGTGCTTCCAACGCGTAATAATGTAGAACTATCAATATTTTAGTTTCTCCTAAAATAACGTTTATAGATGTAAATCCTTTCGTCTCGACGTCTAAGTACAAACCTTTTAAGTATTTCATTTTTTGTGTACAATAGTATCTCTATCTATCTTATTGGAAAACGTTTAGAATTCAATATAAACTAAACAAATCATGTTTGCTGTAAGATATTTTTTAATCATGTCGTGTGAGCTCTTAATCTAATATTCTCTTGAGTGGTCTTTGCCGGTGAATTCTCAGATTTATCAGTGCCTTTATAGCATGTAAGGTATACTACGATCGTACCGCGAAGGCTGTAAGTCAAATAATGACGCCCTTATTCTCAAACTCGCACCTACAATATTAACATCCCTTATAATGCGTTTAACCCTTTGGCTCCTATTCACAGAAGATGGATATGAAGAATAATAATATTATTGAACATTCTATTCCACCAGCAACTGGTAGTAACATCGGATGGGCGAAATTGCGGCGTCTTCCCTCAGACTATGGAGCACCTCTCTGTGTGTCCCTTGTGCCAGTAAAAATGCACTCAAGAAGACTTGCTGGCGACCACATACGCTGAAATGCGCGTGGCCGAATTCTGGGTCAGTAAAATCCAACTGGTTTGGTCACCGACATAATAAGAAGATGGGTAGAAAGACGACGCGAGTCGCGCATTTTAAATGTGAAAAGCGCGTCTTTCTTGTTTATTTATTGTTAAATTCTGACGTTTTATCGGCACAAATGTCTCACACTTTCGTACTGCCTATGCTGTAATGAGTTTGAGCGGTCGACAACCTGCGCCGACAGGAAGAAGAAGAAGAAGAAGAAAGACATTTATTATACCAACAAGATACATCACAGAAACAAAATAAGCACATAAGTAACATAATATGCACAACACAGAAGGAAAACTAAATACACAACAGACAAAACGAATAAATAAAACAGGACTATAGATGTAGCCTGTGGTGTATCTACATTGCCACAAAAGGCAGCTGACTCAGCGTTGTGCTGACAGAGGGGACAGCGTGGTGAGGTAGGATAAAAGGAAAGTAAATTTAAAGCTACCGCGAAAATTTCTCACGGGACGAAATGTTGAACAGAGATAAACCATGGCCTTATTTAAGGGGTAAGGGCACTTACCCGAATGTAGTCGTGGGCACAGCTAGTATACTAATAAATACATGCCTATATCCTAGAGGGTAGACAGAGATGCCATGTGCCACGGTTTGGCATTAGCCACAGGAAAATATATTTTGATTTGGCTTGATATATAATTATTACTCCACATTATCAATCTTTTTGGAAATCCATGGAGGAGGCCCATGTCCAGCAGTGGACTTCTTGTGGCTGAATGATGATGATGATGATTATCAGTCATCGCCTTGGTCTTGACCTGGCGCCATGGCTTTAGTGATTGCTATATTAATACGAACTACTAAGATACTCATTTTCGAAATACAGTTAATTCATGATTAATTTGCATGTGGTGATAGATGTCACTGACACTACATTCATCGTCATCATCATCATCATCAGCCATTTGACGCCCACTGCAGGACATAGGCCTCCATCACGGTTTTTAACCATGAAGGGTTTTGCCATAGTCGCCACGCTTGGCAGGCGGGTTGGCGATCGCAGTATGCGGTTGGAATCTCAGGAAAACGCTGCTGCCCGTCTCCTGGTTGATTTCCTTTCCACACTACATTCGCTAACTTGTAAATACTGGCTTATTGTGTTCCTTTTCAATAACTTTGTGCCAAAATTTAAGGATAAGAATAGATTTCATTAATAAATTAGGTATGCATTTTAATAGTGGTCTCCACACTAAGCAAGAGCAGAGAGGCAACGGGGCGGCGGGGTATGTGGCCGGGGCAGAAGGCGCGATGCATCCAGTTTAGCACGTACAATAGCAAAGCCAGAAGTTGACGCCGATTGAAAGGAGTCATGATCAACGACGTGAATGCGCGAATCTGCTATGGCCGTATACCTGACCCCGTGGCCCCTGAACTGCTTGGATTTAGATCAGAGATCGGACTGGCAATCAAAATCCGAATTCCGTGGAAGATTTCTAGATCCGTATTTTTACGGATTCGGATCGGATTCAGACCGGACGTAGTGCGAAGCTGCTCTAACTTATCCACAGAATCAATACGGTTAGTCAGTTTCTTTTAGCTCTTTTCGAATCTGATTATCTCGATCGCGCAAGAATAGGTTGCTGGGCTCATCACGCCACGGTCGGTGCCGGCGTCAAATTAGATTCCCTGAGTTATACAAAGCCTTATTGGCTAAGACTGCCTACGGACCCTCTTGATTAATTCCCGACGTTAGTCGGTCACATTATACCTCATACAAAGTGACGGATAATGTGTGGGCGATTTATCAGTGGCGGTGTTTTCGGGTAATATTTGATTAGATATTGTGAGGGAAAGGCCTCAGCCTTAGAAAAGCGCAGGTATAATAACTTTAATAAAATTAATAATTTATCTTTCTGCTTCAATTGGCACGCGTTTCTGAACCGATATTCTTATGAAAAATTTAATTAAAAGAGAAATTTGAAAAATTATTCGTTCATTTTAAGGGCAAACTGGAACTGTAGACATTAGAAAAATCAATTTTTACTTTTTTACGCCTATTCTATTTTATATGTTTACCACAAGTTGCGATGTTGTACGTATTTTCGTAAAATAAAGAAAAAAATTGTACTTGGCTGCCGGAATTCGTAGCCTCCCGCTGAGCCGTGACAAACATCGAGTTGACAAGAGACACCACGGTTATCCGCACACGCACCTATATCGTATTGGTGCCTACACAATTTTCTGCCGCGTATTCGTCGAAACGACGAAAGTTAGGTGTCTAGGGCTAACCACCCTGACAGTATAGTTGGTAACGTACGACCAGGGTGGCCTATAGACACAACCTTTGTTCAGTTCTTCTCGGGAAGAAGCTGAACAATTAAGCCTAATGAAACAAAAGTGACACTATGTTGTAAATCAAATAAACTTAAGACCTAAGGGCCGACGTGCAACCCTTCTTGAATTTGACGTAAACAGTCATTAGTATTGTGGTCAGGGAGCAGTACTGGAATTCCTAAGGTGATGCTATATCGACTAGCAATAAGTAAAGGAACTCACAAACCAAACGGATCGTGGTCGCGGTGGTGGTGGCATTTGTATGGCCATATTCAAACCAACGTGTTCTGACCGCAAACGAAGCAATCATTTTGTTTAGCGGTCAGTCAATCGCGGTCACAATGCATTGGTTTGAAACCGTCCATACAAATACTACTGCTGGTAAAAGACCACCACTGCCACCGCAACCACGACCGCTTTGGTACGTGAGTTTCCTAAAGTTGATGCAATATTTATATGATGTAGCAACGATGTCTGTCCAAGTCTTGAACCAACGAACACACACCATCGAACTGCAGCTGGGTGTTAGACATAGACATGACATATTTACGATACTGACCACAAAGACGATTATAAAAATGATGGACTGGACGAGGCATTCATTATTTCTAATAAACTCATTAAAAAGGGTTCTTCTTGTTAAACAGGTCAATCACCCCTAAAATCTTTGCATTTTCTAAATGCCACAAATTATATTCCTTTTTATCCCTTGGGTGCTGTCACAAATATGTATTCTTCCTCTATTCAGAGCAGTTTCGTTCGTGTTAGCCTTAATATGTAATATTTAAGATATTAATAATTGTAGTGCCTACTTGTTTAATTGTGCTGTTTGTGCTATTGTGTCACGTTTGTAACGCAGTCTACTCTTGTGCTAATCTCTATAAAGATTTTTAAAATTTTTATGTTTAATATCAGCTAGCATTTCATTGACCAACATGTCAATTGCTAGCAAATAGGATGTGCTAAAA
The DNA here is from genome assembly GCA_947310995.1 of Yponomeuta cagnagella. Lineage (NCBI taxonomy): Eukaryota > Metazoa > Arthropoda > Insecta > Lepidoptera > Yponomeutidae > Yponomeuta > Yponomeuta cagnagella. Next base: position 18,462,295 of record OX371267.1, read on the forward strand.
ATCAGCGCTGCGCTGATGTTCGCACACGCAGCATTAAGCTGAGCATATCCTTATTATCGCATAGTTATCTCAAGTTATCTTTGTAGTTTTTGTGATAATTAAACCGTTTTCCAATTTAAATTTTTAATTTCAATTTGTTCTTTATCTACGTAACCTACACCGTATCAATTTATTATTCAATGGATTAACATTAAACGTAGCAAAGTTGTTTTTCCATCTTGCGAACTGCGACCTTTTGTAAGAAAATTCGTCTAAACGCAATGTTAGCTCTCTGCCCTTTAAGACAAGATAATTTGTCAAACGATACTAAAATTATTGGCTTAATTCGATATGCTTAGAGAGATTTTAAATGAAATTTTGTTTATAGCACAAGACATACAGCCTACCAATTATATCCCAATTGAGTTTAATTACAGTACTTGTTCACTGTCATTTGAATATCCGAAAGTGAAGTCTTAATTTGCATCGCATAATGACTGTTGTGTGGCGCTCTACAACAGCTATTTATTATCATGCTTGTATGATAGACGGAACCCACTCAAAGGCCCGTTTTGGCGGGTGTTCTGCTATAGGCCCAGAATATTTGGAATAGAATGATTAAAAAACATTTATTTAATGGTACAATAGAGCACCTGAAACTTTTTATATTAGTATGTAGAACGAGGATCCGTGTGGCGCCGGATTAAGAATAGCGTCACTCCATTTCCTCCCGTGGGTGTCGTAGAAGGCGACTAAGGAAATAAATTACTAGGAGACGGGTAGTAGCGTCTTCTTGAGATTCCAACCACATGCTGCGATCGCCAATCCGCCTGCCAAGCGTGGCGATTGTGGCAAAACCTCTCATGGTTGTGAAAACCATGAGGGAGGCCTATGTCCTGCAGTGGGCGTCAAAGGGCTGATGACGATGACGACGATGTAGAACGAGGAGCAGAATAGTTCTGCTCCTCGTTCTATAAAAAACACCTTTAAAAATACTGGAGTCCAGTATCAGCCTTGACTCCAATCACGCCTGATGGTAAACGCAGACGGAATCTAAGATGTGTATTTTTTTTAAATGGATTTTTTTTGTTGTTTTTTATGGGATTAGTAAAGGACAAGATAAAAAGTACCCGAAACCAGCGTGCGTGCATGCAACGACTAATGAATGTTGATGAAGCGAAAGAGGTCTGTCAGCATCTGACAAGAGGCAAACTCTGCTCTCTGCCAACTTCACAAATTTCTCAAATTACTTCCACAGTGCCATATTGTATCACTTCTATTGTAATCTAATCTAATCTAATTTGTGGATGGAGAAATACAGGTTCTCTCATGATTTTTGCCTTCACATCGCAAAGATGCATCCAAAAACAAACCGGCCAAGTGCGAGTCGGACTCGAGCACAAAGGATTCCGTACCACGTAAAGAATTTACATTCTGTTTGTTGAATGTCAATGTACAATGTTAGCCTGATCCTGATGAATATTCTGATGCTATTAGCCAAAAGTGTTGCTACAAGTTCACTAAAATGAAGGGTAAAATTCTGTAAGGGACATTAGGACATAGCCCGCTAGTGGTGCCTTAATTACGCATATCGAATCAAGACGCCTCTATGCCGCTGTCAGCGACAATTATTCATCTGTGGAAGTTTCTCATTTGCGACGCGGTCGGACGCCGCGCTGGTAAACCTAGCACACTATGCACTACCCGTTTATCTATACAACCTAATAGTATAAACGTGAATATTTGAATAGATGGATGTTTGTTACTCAATCACGCCAGCGCCTCTACTCTCGATGCAAATTTTTCCAACTTGCGTTGCAATTGAGTGCATTTTCAGTTTTCGACGCGCTCTGAAGATTCAAAAAGTTTTATGCTATTTCTTGCAACTTAAACGTTTACTATGTCGTTGTTTCTAAGCGTCGAGAGTAGAGGGCAGAACTTCTAAACCGAGCTGGACGTAATTAAGCACAGAAATAGGAGGAGATTGCAAATTATTTTTGTCAGCCTTTCTATAATTTTAAAGAGACGTTACACTGGCTTGACTAACAGTATACTGTGCCACTCTGTCAGTGGTTTCAAGGGTTGTATTTTGAAATTCGCTCTTGTTTTGTGCCGATCTGCACTCAGAGGGTGAATTAAAGTGTATTCGAATGTGTGTGTGTGTGCTGATTGATGACTTTTGATAATCGGTCGTCTGTGAATCGAGCGCGTAAAGTGAAAATTGGGGGAAATAGATTGGATCGCTTCTGATTTCATCGTTTCTGAGTTGAAACGTTGCCCGATTGTTTGTATCAGACAGTCAGGTCAGACTATTTGTATTTATGTCTGTTGTTTTTGCCTTTATTGGCTTTGTTTGTTGCTTTTTGTGTTCAAGCGCTCATTTGTCACCTTTTGCAAAACATACTATAAACATAAAATAGTCACTGGTTTACTCATAATACAATATTTTGGTATTATTTTAGCTACTCATTCAAGATTCTATTTAATCTTTTGTTGTATTTTTTGCCATTAAGACGCTTTAGAAACAGGTAAATTTTTAACCTACTTCCAGACAAAATATGTTTTTTAAACATACTGTTATGCTTCCTTTGTTAACCGATTTCAAATAAAGGAGGAGGTTCTCAAGTCGTCGGAATCTTTTTTTTTATGTATTTTCCCGATTACCTACTCAAAGACGCTTGGAGCGATTTGGAAAATTCTATTTTTGTTTGAAAGGATAGACTTTAAAGGTGGTCTCATCGTTACCAAGACAGGATGCGATGACGGATTCTTTTAGAAATCGAGGAAAATCTTCAAATTTCAAAGGCACACTTGAAGCGATTGGGGTGTTTTTATAGTGCCTCGTGCATTGGCTTTCGGAAAACGTAATTTGGCGGAGTCGTATTGATATTCACAAAAAATTGTGAAATATATATTTTTTTTAAATAAATAAATCAGTTTTTAACCGACTTCAAAACACTACAGCACTAAAAACAGAGAAATAATTTTAACGAATTATGGCGTTTAAATTCGAGGTAGTTTTAGAGAGACCATGGCTTCACAGCTTACGACAGTGGTTTGAACAGAGTACAGTACAGACCACTTCCTTGTTTGTATTGGCAGCCTCGAAAATCAAGATAGAAAAAGATTTGTCGGGCATTATACGCCCAGTTTCTTCACAATTTCATCGGGGCTTTTGTCTCGACTAAATCAAAACGGCTAACAAACTGCAGCAATCAGTGCCCCAGCAGACGCGCCACGTTGACAATGCCCCTTGCACGTAATTAAATGTCCTGAATGCGGAATGAAGGCACGGAAAAGCTGAGAAGAGACTCGGGGACTACTCTGTAGCGTGAAAATCGGTGGCTTCTCTGTGGGTAACTGTGATTTTATATCAAACTCAAAACTCACTTAATCTCAAAAATGTTATCACAAATATAAAAATCTCGTATCATCTCGTAAAGTCTCATGTTTGTTATCGAACTCCTCCGCAACGGCTTCGCTGATTTGTATGATGTTTTATTTGGTAAATCTGAGAGTAGTTCGTAGGCTAATTTATAATTATGGCAAAACACTTTTGCCCAGTTTGCTAGTAACTATATAGCTATGCAAGAGAAGTCGATAAATAAAAAAAAAAAAACCGCCTTCACAGTTCTCACCAAAGAGAAACAACTTCGCTAATTTTAACACCAGGTGGCGCTGACGCTGTTCTTTATCGCGGTATGCTTGTGTCCACAATGGTTGTGTCCGTAATATAGGATCCCAGACTGTGAGCAACCGAGTTATTGAGTTTCCTAACTTGTTTACCTAGTCATCTAGCGAGTTTTTTTTTTTACAATAAAACGACTTTGTTTTCTAAGTTACATTTGTGAATTTGTAGTAGCAATACCACTCGCTAACTGTGAAGGAAAACATCGTGAGGAAACCTCAGTGTCACACACCTTAGAGCTTGAAATTGCTAATCCGAGGTGGGCACGCGTGGTGATTAAGCTCGTAATCTCTCTCTGAGAGAAGGCCTGTGCCTTCTCGTGCCTGCAGTGGGATATAAAATAGGCTGCATTGTTTATAATAGGCCCGAATTTTATGAAATTATGTAGTGATCTATCTGAAGGAAACATGAAATCTAATTAAGGTGTGTATTTCAAGCACTGAGGATTTACAAAATAAGCGTTTAAACTTTATTACTGATGGTATTTATAAAAAAAAAATACGATTTCCTCAAAACACTTAATAAACACTGTATAAATAGTTTGTGGTACAGTATTTCCCTTATAAAGTCTTTATATGGCGTTTATGGAGTGTTTAAGGAATCATGTCTTTATAAATAACGCCTACGCCTGTAAGACTACTTCAACTTATACTTTAGTATAGATATAAATAGTTCATAAGTATGTCAAACTTGACTCAAAGGCTAAAAAAATAATTAAAACATGCGTTGTAATTAAATGAATCTCTGGATGTTAATTATTTATCATTATTTGTTTGTTCCGTCTAAATGTACTGTGAATTTGTCTTTTGTAGTGTGTTGTTTATTATGTGTATGGATCTCGCTATCTGAAATAAATAAAATTATTATTATGTATTATTTATTGAAGTACCGAGATATTCCGTTCGTGTGTTTGGAGTAGCCCCCGTGCACGCGAAATAAAGGCATGGATAAGGCTACGAAACACAAGTTAGACGACGCTCCGTCGTGTTGTAAGGTTTCACTTGGGCGAAGTTTGCATCTGATGGGAAAATGAATATTTTACTAGAATAAAGAGGTAGGCAATGTGTTTGCGCCTACCAAAAAGTATGCAAACTCCTTGCTGCTTCAAACTTATTCTTTTTATATAGATCGTCTTTTGTTTTGTCTTCTTGTGAAAATATTTGTGCAAGCAACATGTAATTGTACTATAATCTATTAAAACTATTGTTTCTATCCAAAAGTCGTCGTATTTTTGCCGTTATTAATATCGAGCAAAAATCCCCAAAAAATCACGTTTGTTGTATTGGAGACCCTCTCAAATATTAATTTTATTCTGTTTTTAGTATTTTTTGTTATAGCGGCAACAGAAATACATCATCTGTGAAAATTTCAACTGTCTAACTATCATGGTTCATGAGATTGACTGACGGATGGACGGACAGACAGCGGAGTCTTAGTAATAGAGACCCTTACCCTTTGGGTACGGAACCCTAAAAATTACTTCAAAGTGAAGAATTTACATTCAGTGTGTTGAATGTCAATGTACAGTGTTAATCGCTGCCTTCGGGCCAAATTCTTAGTGGAGAAAAAGTCCGATTAACAAATAGACTTGGCAACGCAATTTACACCGAAATGTCATTATAAACCATGAATCGTAGTCTTATGGAAAACGGCCCCGTAATAATTATATTAAAGCAACTGTCTCTTACTGTAATACTAGTTTTAAATTATCTTTTAATTTATTTTTTACACACGACACAACTTGGAATGATTCACGTATTTTAGACGACAAATTCTGTGTAGCGCCGGATTAAGAATAGCGTCACTCCATTTCCTTCCGTGGATGTCGTAGAAGGCGATTAAGGAAATACATTACCAGGAGATGGGCAGCAGCGTCTTCCTGAGATTTCAACCACATACTGCGATCGCCAATCCGCCTGCCAAGCGTGGCGATTATGGCAAACCCTTCATGGATAGGAAAACCATGAAGGAAGCCTATGTCCTGCAGTGGGCGTCTAGTGGCTGATCATGATGACGATGAGCCGACAAAGGATAAAATCCGTGATCTAAACTGAATACTCGCTCTGGAGCCTTCAAAATTCAAACGTGAGAGGAAATGGGCTCTATGTGTTTTTTCGTGCTTTATATTCAATCATTCAAAGTTGAAGACGTTAAATGTGCCAACGAGTTTCATTTCACCCGATGGCAATTTCAAGCGCTGAGGCATAATAATAACGAAAAATAATAATAATAAAAATGCCACACTCTTATGCGATAAGGCCCCAGCGGCGATCCGAACGCTCAACTTGGGTATATAATTAAATTTACATGTACGTATAAAGGGTTGGGCTCGGTTCCCGCTCCTGTATTAATTACTGTAAGTTATTAGTTTTCCGTATGTTTACGTTCAACGCGTTGTGTGTATTGAGGTGAACGGCTGCTGTTTCGTTTGGCGTGCTGTCCCGCTCGCACAATGTAACATTTGTAATTAAAAAAGTATTATAATATGAGTACCCTTTTGATAAATGTGGTCTGAGGGTTTGACAGATTGTTAAATTACGGACATTCAAGCCATATTTTTTCTATCCTGTAGGTAACTAGTTTTTGAGTGAGAAAATTTAACATAAACATAAACATTTACGTACAGGCATATACATTGCTTCTGGCCCCACACTAGATTACCCTGTGTCGTTTATACTAAATTGAATAATTTTGGAAACGACTTCTAAGTATAGAAAAAAATATTTAAAATTATTTAGCACGGATTAGTGCAACAAATTATGAAAAGTATACAGTGTTATACAATCACAAAAAAATAATATTGTGCGAGCGAGACAGCTTGCCAGACAGCTTTGCGTATGTTTACGTCCAGCGCGTTGCGTGTATTGAAACCTAAGGTGGAATGAAGATTTTTTTCTTTGTTTGTCGATCACTTAACATATTCATGCCAATTCCAATTTGGATTCACAGTTTAGATCTAGAGGTCGGAAATAACGAATATCGACAAATATGTTTTACCATTACTGATCAATGATTAAAAATACGTTAATCCTTTTGGTTTTATTTATTTGGTTTATAATAATACATGTTCCTCGAAATTTACACCCAGACTGACACCAAATACAAATTTTGTACAAATGGCCTCAGTCTGGGTGTAAATTTGGTGTACGGTGGCCCCAGTGAAAATCGAACCCACGACCTATAGTTTGGTGATCAGACGTGATACTGCTAGACCAACGAGGCAGTCAGAATTGGCGTGCCTCGGGGGAGGCCTATGTCCAGCAATGGACGGATATGGCCTCATGGATTGTATAAGATTAGAGGTTCGCAAATACACGCTGAAATCTGGTTTGAAAGCCGGGGTTATGTAAAAAGTAATTAAAATGGCATCTATTTAGACTATTAATCATCAGCCATTTGACGCCCACTGCAGGACATAGGCCTCCTTCGTGATTTTCATAACCACGAGGGGTTTTGCCATAATCGCCACGCTTGGCAGGCGGGTTGGCGATGGCAGTACGCGGTTGGAATCTCAGGAAGACGCTGCTGCCCGTCTCCTGGAAATTGATTTCCTTAGTCGCATTCTAAAAACATCCACGGAAGGAAATGGAGTGACGCTATTCTTAATCCGGCGCCACACGGAAGATTTAGACTATTACTTTTAAGTAAAGACGTAAACTAAAAAAAATTTAATGATTTGACTAACCTTGTTTTGAGCTGAGAAGTCTTAAAAACCTATTTAGAGGCTAACAATTCCAGCCATGCCGGGACTTGAACCCGCGATCTCTGGCTAATCGTGCCGTCATGGGTTAGTGCAACAAAAATAATATAATCTGAGAAATCTTGTTTAAAAAAATGTGCTTACCATTAGTTCCTTCTCGTCCGTCTATCAGAGAAATGACGCGCGGACAGTGGCACGCGCGCAACGCTCTGGCTAGCGTTCTGATAGGTTCGAGTTTATGTCGAGATATTTTTGGAAATACCTTTTTTTTATAAAAAATTAACTGGCATCTCCGATAGCTATTGTTAAGGCACATTCATTTTGCTATGGCTTTCAAACTATCCAAAATTCTTGGTGTATTTTCCGTGACGTATCTGTTGTAAGTACTCCTCATAGTCTTTGCCAATGACAAATCTTATCCGGGAGGGCCAGAGATATGTATTACTACGTGACCAGCTAAAGGGCCGCTCAGAAATAATAAACCGAATGGAAATATAAAGGGGCCAGAAAATCACATACAGCATTTTTTGGGTAGCGTTATGATAGTTAAAGATTTTTTTTGAGCCATGACTGACGTGACCTGTTACGAGTACCTACCATAATGCGAATGAATGATTGTAAATAGTTATAAGTTATTGTGTTATAACTAGTTTATAGTTTCTAAATACTGGAGAGAAAGAGAGAGAGAGAGAGAGAGAGAGAGGCACTTTTTATCTATCTCTGTTGTGAGTTTTAAAAGGACTCGTTAAAAATTAACTGTTAAAAGAGAAAATAAGCTACGTATTTTTTTAACCATAATGTTGGCCTTTTAAACCATAATGTTAGACTTTTTAACCGACTTCAAAAAAGGGTGAGGTTAAGGGCGTTTTTTTAGCTATGTTCATGCATAAGTCTTAAACTTCGACAATTATTTTTTTGTTCAAAAAGATATAACTTCCTATTGGTCCCATTTTAATTTGGTGAAGATCTGATAAATACTTAGAGACATGGAGAATGGAACTCTTCAATGGGGCCTATTCCTTAGTAATATCCGTATGTTTTATAAAATAGCGTAAAAGGAGTCCCAATGCAATTAATTAGGTGATGTTCTGGTAAACACTTTATAGAGATGGAAATTGAGAACTTAAAATTTTACAGCAACGAATTAAGTACAGTAAATCATGGTTATAAGGGACTTGTTTATTTTTCTCCCGCTCTAAAATATGAAAAATATTTTTTTTTTAATAAAAAATACAAACCGACATCAAAACACTGTATCACAAAAAAATTAAATAATTTAAAACAAAAAAAGTATAATTTATAGTCGGTGCCCAGTTATTTTTGGGGACTAACTCCAAATTATACTTCTACAATACCTACATGCATACATACTTCTAATTTAAAGGTATTCTTTTAATTAATTTCCAATTTTTAAGTGATAAACATGTTTTGAAGTCGGTTTTTATTTTTTATTAAATTTTTTGATGTGTTCAGCTAATTATTGAGGAATCCTTTTGAAACAAAAAGATTAGCATTGGTCGTAAGATTAAAAGAAAAATAATGTTTTTTTTTCTATTTTCAATTAAAGTAATAATTTTTAATCGATCATAACTTCTTGGAAATTTAGGACTAGTCGGTTTTTTCCACAGAGTTTTTTCTGTTCCGTGGTTTTTTCCACAGATCTGTTCCGTGGTTTTTTCTTTACTGGGCCCTTATTTTGAAAAATGCGACATTTTCGAAAGGGCCGTCAACGTCGCGCTTGAGCCCGACAATTCACTCGAATCTAGCGACAAATACGATTCTTTGTATTTGTCGCTAGATTCGAGTAAATTGTCGGGCTTAAGCGCGACGTTGACGACCCTTCTGAACATATCGCTGCTTCATAATAAGGGCCCTGGGCTAAATGTGAATTACAGGATAATTATTGTGATATTTTAAGGCTGGCTTGCATCAATGCTATGCGACAGTACTATCTGTTTATCCAGGGGTAAGGTCTATCCAGTGAATAAGTCCAAAAACGTCTTGCACCATGGCATTTGCAGAACTACAGATAGAATGAAAAAAAGCGTCGTACATGTAATCCCGACAATCAAAATAAAAACTTCTCAGATTTGCTTTACCTAAGCGTAACTTATAAACATTAAACTTAAAACGTATAAACTTGTGGTGAAGTACCCTTTTTAAAAACAAAATACCTAAAAGCTTAAATTTAATAAACAATGCCTTGTCTCAAACAAAGCAGTGATTCGAAACCTCAGATTTATGGCCCGTCTGTGAGCGGTGTCAGAAGGAAGGGCTTTGATTTTAGCAGTCTATATTTTGATAAATTAATCATAAAAAAATTATCTTTGAAGTTCGGCAAAAGCTGGGAAAAAGCTGCAAGACTCGATTCCTGAAATATTTATAATATGTAAGTACCCACCCAAAAATTTGTACGGAACCCTCTCAGTGCGCGAGTCCGACTTGCACTTGTCCGGTTTTTTTTTTGTTTTTATAATAAGTTCTTTGTTGGGGCAGTTACGTGTTTCACGCCGAGACAAAGCGAAATGCCTTCCTCTTTTTTAGCTCAGATGATGTGTTAAGCCGTGTCACCTATAAAAGTGTACTTACTTACCCTAAGCTGTGTAAGATCCACCCCGTAATTTAAAGAATTAAACCCCGTCGAGGCAAATAAAAGTTACTATGATGCAAAACAGTCTAATGGCCAACTGTGATCGTCTAGTTTTAATCGGTAGAACCCTGCGTTGTGATCGTATACGTAACCCTAGCCCTTTTAAGGTATCTGAGATTGAAAGCAAATGCTCGAGCGCAAAAGTATATAATTAACAAATGAAGATCTAGTTAATTTTCTTTAAATTGAAATTAAAGGTCGAGTTAACTCGGTTTGCTATCAAAGTTAAGTAGAGAGATTGAGTTAATTCCGTCCTATATTGAAAAGGTTAAGTAAAGCCCTAACAAGAATGAAAATTAGAAATTTTAATGTTTAAGTGTTGAATAAGTTTGCTATTTAAAGTAGAATATAGAACAGTTTAAACCGGTATGGAACATTGTGTAAGAACAGATAAAAGAAGTAGGTCATTACAACAATATTATTGTTAATAATATTATTATAATGTTCAACGAACATTTTCGTCACTAAAGTCCGCTAGTAATTTGATTGAAGCGATGGCAAATAGAAATTATAAGCATGAAGCGCAGTTAATGCAGAATAAAGTTTAAATTTATAATATAATAGATAAAGTGAAAGTTAACTAACACAAATCTAGTTAAAAGTACTTGACTCAGAGACGGGATCCGGACTAAAAGAACTCAGTTCTTCAACCAAAGGCTGGGTCTTTCACACCGTATGCTCATCATTGTCCCACTGTACATAGTTTTATCTATAACTAGATTCATGGATATACATAACATTTCAATTGCGTTTGCCAAATGCAGGCAATCCAGTGAAAACTGACCGTAGGAAGATTTATAAAAGGTGCTTTCAACGTATGAACAGTCATCAGGTCGTAGAATAGTATAGGGTTGTGATATCAAAGGCATGGTACATCGGAGAAAATTCAATCCGGAAAGCCTGGATATAATGGATGACTGGTCAAACGAAGTTTTAGCAACTAGCGAATAACGCTCATTGTGTAGAAGTGGTCAGCCTCACTAAAGATTGCAAGCATTAATAGCAGCAATAGCACAAATGTTTAAAAATAAACAATTCTAGATTGTTTGATCCAATGAAAGGAAATTATTCCTTGAAACTCTGAATAGGTAGATAACTTTCGTATGGTCCAGCCATTATACACAAAACTCAACGGTATCAAATACCTAGGAGATAACTCTACTAAAAGTATGTAACCCGGACGTGTATGTTGGAAAAAGTCTATTCAAGACGTCACAACAATGGACTGAACCAACGAAGTCTATTAGAGCTCCAAGCAGCAAGTATCCCAAATATCATTAGATCAAACAAGGCAGAGCACAAAATATTATTGAAGTAAAGAGATAAGCAAGTTTAAATATTATTCAAATTAAAAAGGTTTACGCCTTAAGATCTAACAACCACAACATTCCATAACGGTTTTTGTCATAATGTCAATAAAGACTATTTTATTTATCGGATCCTTCGCCCTATAGCATACTCATTTCCATTGCTCGATAGATTGTTAAACTCTCAATATAAAACGGCACTCAACCTCAACGCTATAAGGATAGATTCACGTAAGCGAGATGCGGCGCAAAATATTGAAGGTAGGTGCGTAAAAAGATAATCAGTAATACGTAGGTTGTTAATCAGGGTTTTAAAAGATAATGTCAATGTCGATTTGGTTTTATTACATCTAGGTTTTATATTAATAATAATTTGATGCCATTTTCAGACCTCCCAAATCAAAGTTTCGATAGGCGAGAAATCAAAGTTCAGTAGTTAATTTTAATGTAAGTAAACAAGGCACGAACTTACATCCTTACTTATTAGATCTTCGTTTACAAGTCAACGCTAACATAGTATAATAGTTTCTAACGTCCAACAGGACTCGAACCACTACGTTTTCATTAATAAGATGCCGTAGCAACCTAAGCAGCGGAAGAAATTAGAGCAAGTAACTAAACGTTTCATTGATTTATGTTTGAAGGGTTCCGTAAGCGAAAATAGTAAAATATTAGTTAAATTACGAGTCACTTTTAATAGTTGGAGTAAAAGGCTAGAATAGTAAGGTGTTAGATAGTTAAGAGTCACTTTTAGTATTTTGAGAATAAAAGCTAACTTACTGAAAATATTTCATTTATACACAGCAAATTTCACTGTTCATAATGAGAATGGAACAATAAACATCTAACACATTTGGCACTTCTGATTAATTAAAATTTGGTTGTCTACTTTAGCTTTTACGTAATTAGTTTATAGAATTTTGTCAGAGCATTTATTTTAACGGAATTTAATGTTAGACCTTTGCACAGGACGTTACAAAATATTATTGCTGTCAATATTTTAAAATAAACCTATTGGATTACTTATTTTTTGGTACGTAAATAAATCGCTATTTATTGTCCTACTTAATTACCGCATTGCTAAGGTGGGGAATCGGGGAAATACTTACGCTCATCATACAACTGGATACCCTGAAAGAAAAGGGGGAGCCTGCCTAATTCTTCCCAACCCCGTAAGCTAATTTAACCACCCATCAATTGTTTCAGCAAAGCAAACCCCATTTACATTTAATCGTGTATATGTGTGAGTGCCTATGGTGTCTCCCTAGTCACAGCTATTTCCTACTTCTATCCTCCCTAACTCCGGTAACCCAGACTGCTTCAAATCACTCGGTAACTTGACACAGTTAGCTTTCAGACTTTCTGGCCGGCCAGAGTGTGTAGCCTAGGATGTGTATGCGCGGGTGGTTTTATGGGTTCGGTAACCACCCGCAAGGTAAGAATATACGAAATATAATACATAAATATGTTTTGGGTGCAAAGTGCCAGAGGGCTAGAATCGTCTGTCACTCAGGGTAAGCAGGGGGAAAATTGCTACACCACGAATGCTAACGGAAGAAGATCTAACACCGCATTCACAAGAAGCGTTTTAACCCAATCTCCAAACAAGATAATTAATATCTAATTATCTCAATTATAATAATTATTTTCTTTTTACTAAATTAAATTGGGAACGCCTCCGGTGAAGGGATTCTTTAAACCTTTCGACCCAAGCAGACTCAGATTCAGCCGTAGCATAGTAAGCAGAGCTAGATTTTGGGTTCCTTAGTCCATTAATTTAAACTTCTTAAGGCTCCCAAGTGAATTCGCTCTAAATTCACACGTTTGTGTACTGAAACTCAATTACCACTAGCTAGTGGAATTAAGTTAAAGTAATAAGTAGAATTAAATTCGAACAAAACTCTGAAAGCTATGACGCAAGCATGATACGAATAACCTCGTGTGGCCTCACCGAGCCTTGGTTATTTGACAAAGGCTGGACACACGGACTATCCTTAGCATACCTTTGTCACCGAGAGTTTCCTTTTGTACAAATTTATTTCCCATAAACGTAGTACTGTGGAGAAAAAGGATTAGTTCACATTTTATTACGCGAAAGCTACCCTAATTACTAAGGCTGAAAACCCTATTTTACGCGGAAAACTTCTAGCTAAATGTACGAAAGATTCAGGAACCGAAAACCGTTTCTAACCTTAACACTTTTACTTTCAAATCAACTCCCTAGCTTCGAGAGCAACTCTAAACCTGAAACTTCACACCAGAGCTGATAGTCTGGGACGCAATGCCCACAGGTGATGTTAGGTAACAAATCCAAAGCCACTCTCCTATTTTCGAATTTAAATGCAAACGAAACTCCCTAATGCTAATAAATTCGCTGAAAATGGCGAATTTCCCTACGAGCGTAACGGATGTATTTACTGTTCAATTCTCTAGTCTGGAATCGTCCCGCGCGTTTGGCCCTCGGCCTTTTTATATGATTTCACTCAGATTTCACCAGTCGACCTGACACGTGAAACAATAGTACGGGTTCATAAATAAGTATCATCCTTATTGGTTTTAGTCGGGTGGCGTGATGTTGTATTGGCGCCGCTCTGTCGGGGAAAAAAAGTAACTTCTGCGCGAATACCCGCATCTACGAGCGGGTAGGAAAACATTTTCGGTGCCGGCTCCGACCGCTTGTTATTCTTTGGATATAAGTTCAATTTATTTAACTAACTCGTTATTTCTCAAATATTCCCCTCCTTTCAGTCTTAATCATATGTTGTGAGTATGCTACACAGGCAGGTCCGTTACAATCAACCCCCAAAATTTGTAGAAGAACCGACGAATACAAATTTTATACAAACAAGGACATGGTATCTGTGATAGCTCTCACAATGGCCCCTATCTTCTTCTAATATACCTGTTGCAATATTGTCCCACATGTCTGTCATGATGTGTGTGTATTTAAACCAAATACTGCAGATATTTTTCAGTTAGAAAGTTTAGATAACGCAGCCTGAATTAATTATCTCAGCATCCATGAATGGCCTGTCAGTCAAAACTCCGTAATCAACGACCCTGGTTGCGAGGCAGAGTTACCGAAAGTCAATCCGGTATAAATTACGTCCTTTGGCTGCCCCAACGTCAGGCACGGCTTTCGTGTGAGAGAGGACGCACCCCAAAACGTAATTTCCGTCTACGAAATTTCGATACTAACAATCAGCAAGCTTTCCAAGTCCACCGATCTAATAACCAAACAGTCATTAATTCTAATCTTTCCATTTCAAATATCATTATATTTGGAGAATGTGCAGTGTTTAATTCCCGTGTAGAGTGAAGGTTCCAAATACCAAATGATACTATTTAAACTAAATGATGCTTTGCATCCAGCAAAGGAAAACGGTATTTGAACCCTTTTGAGGTGCGTGTATGTCGGCATGGGACCGTACTACGACAGGCTATCTACGTTTAACACTTCGCCAAACCTTAGGCCTCCCAATCATTCCCCACTTTCACACTCTTCTTTTGCACGCCATACTTCAATCATCTATCATCGACTCAAATAAGCAATATCATTCCCTTCTGCATACCTAGTATTATTGTTATTTGTTTAATTTTACAGCGAAGATCTAAAGATTTAGCGAACAGCGATAACCGTGGATTTATTTTATTTTGTTGTAACCTAGCGAGTTTAATTTATTTTATAGGCAATACTGAATATTATTTATAGGAAGTAGTCGGAAGTACTTATCTCAATAACCGTTTTGGAATGGATTGTGATAGAATTTAAAATTAAAGTAAAATACCCTTAATTAACTTATAGTTTAACATGCGGTTACCTCTCAAAACCAATACCTTATTACCTTTCAAAACCGTTTTAATTACCTGGTTTAAGAAGTACAGTCAACGACGAAAATTAAATAATCAACTTTAAATCCCGATTAGATTGATATGCTTCCGTATTTTATTAAAAATAAAATTTAAATAAATTAAAATCAAAAGTTTGGCTTAATGAGAATGTTCAGTTATCTACTTTTATCGTTTACTGTACGCGGATGGTTAAATGAAACGAAGTGTTTATTTATTAATTTTTTATTTTGCTTTTTTACTATAAGTACACTAAGAATTAAAATAAACAAAGGTTTGTTTTCTTTTTTTTTTAGTTTATTATTTAATAAATTAGTCTATTATATTTATTACGAAATTTACGAATTGTCGTGAATAAAATATAGGAAATCCTTTTAAATCAACGAAACTTTAGCAAATTGAAGAAATCCGAACTCTAAATGAATCATTATAAAGAATGAATTTATTTACGCAACCGCTATACGAAGACTACCTAATTACGCAATGCTAGATTCTTAATAATACTGTAATAGCAACTCCCCGTCGAGAAACCTTTTGTTAATTTTATATTAAGTTTTATTGCAACCCCCCAAATGAAAAGCTAGTTTCCGCGAAATGGAATATTATATCGAATGTAAAAATTGATATCAATCCCCAGCATGAAAATATTTTGAAAATTAATTATAATTATCAACAAATTAAAATAATAATGATCTCTCTCAATAACAAATGTTAATTAATATGCAGAACAAGTTTTATTAAAGTATTAAACCGAAAATATTCCTTAAGTTGATTTAAAATCGTGGAAATATTTTTAACAACCCCCCATAAAGAAGAACTTTGGTTAACTAATGTAAATTTTTTTTAAATTACTTTTTAAATTTTTTTTTTTTTTTAACTTCCCGTTGAAATGAAATATTCTCGATTACTAATAAAAATTAAATATTCTCGATTACTAATAATAACAAGTTAATTAAATGTTAACTCAATTTTCATTCAATTCCTATGATCTGTGCGTAGTACTACCTCTCGACCAACTGCATCCTACTGAGTACTGTGTTCAAGCAACAACGTCCACTAGCAGTCTATGAATGGGTGACCACCAGTAGTATACGATACACCCTTATTTCCCCGTTTTCATCTCGTCAATATTAAATCCTCTCAACTTAGTTTGGAGCGTATTGTGTTTTAAATCGCTTAGTTAAATTATTTTCTGTAAACTACATAGTTCATATTATTAATCCCAATGTTGATTCAAAATTAAATTGCATATTAAATACATTTTTTTTTAGATTATGTAAATTTGAAATACTGATTTAACTCATACTAATTTTAACAGTACTACATAACTATATTTTTTTTCAGCTCATATTATAAAATATAGACGATATAAAAGCCGTATAAAAGCGCCATCTAGTGCATGTACCATGACCCTTTTCAACCCTACAATCGTCAATATGTCTGATGTATTGACCTGATTGCTATGCGAAGGAAGTGCAGGTTTAGTCGTACCTACATAACTTTCCGATAGTTAAATTGTTATCTTCATACGGTTCATATCCAAACTTATTTTTATTTAATTTTAAATTGACTCCAAAAATGAGAAATTTATTAATTCGACCTACGTTTATTTTACCATTATGTTACGCGATTACTTAATGTAATAAAATTATGAATTGAATTTAATGGTTCTATTCCCGTTTGTCAGAAAATACTGCAAAAGCGATACCATTAAAACTTAACGAAGTATATTTAACGCTTTTTGAAAAATCTTTTAAATAAAATAGTACCTATGTTGTACTAAAAATCGCAACCCCCAGAGTATAAAACATTTAGATATTAAACTATTTGATTTAAATTACCTGCCTACATATGATATAACTTTGGTTCAAAGCTCAGGCAATAATAATGGGACGAGATTGACAAAGTAAAACCCCCCACACAAGATACTTTTGTTGCAATTTACTTAATATTCACCTGTTACCTAGTTTATTTAGATAATGATTGCTTACTTTTGAAACTAATCTCATCATCAGTAAGAAATATTGCTTTGAGCCGGGCCTATTAGATATTTTGTTTAACGCGGATCTAAATTTAGACTCGGATTTGAAAACTTGTCTTAAGTGGAATGCACAATTGCACATACTAAGTAAGGACCGAATAAATAAATTTTGAATTGTTTTATGTGTTGTTTGTTTTTACTCTTTCTACAACGTTTTCCTACGTACTGAATATTTATAAAAGTTTTAGTTTAAATTAAAGTTTTTTGGTTTTTGTTTAATCCTAAGTAATTAATCTAATTTTGTTTAACGATTTGAACTCGCACATTCGCTGCCAATCCCAATGTTTCTACCTTTTCCATTTCACGAACAACAAATTGTGGCATAAAGCCAACAATTATTAAATGAAATAAGAATATTCTGCATCATAAACATACACAAACTACTCAAACTCGTAATAAAATATCATGGTCACGGTAACACCATATTGTAAGATCCACCCCGTAATTTAAAGAATTAAACCCCGTCGAGGCAAATAAAAGTTACTATGATGCAAAACAGTCTAATGGCCAACTGTGATCGTCTAGTTTTAATCGGTAGAACCCTGCGTTGTGATCGTATACGTAACCCTAGCCCTTTTAAGGTATCTGAGATTGAAAGCAAATGCTCGAGCGCAAAAGTATATAATTAACAAATGAAGATCTAGTTAATTTTCTTTAAATTGAAATTAAAGGTCGAGTTAACTCGGTTTGCTATCAAAGTTAAGTAGAGAGATTGAGTTAATTCCGTCCTATATTGAAAAGGTTAAGTAAAGCCCTAACAAGAATGAAAATTAGAAATTTTAATGTTTAAGTGTTGAATAAGTTTGCTATTTAAAGTAGAATATAGAACAGTTTAAACCGGTATGGAACATTGTGTAAGAACAGATAAAAGAAGTAGGTCATTACAACAATATTATTGTTAATAATATTATTATAATGTTCAACGAACATTTTCGTCACTAAAGTCCGCTAGTAATTTGATTGAAGCGATGGCAAATAGAAATTATAAGCATGAAGCGCAGTTAATGCAGAATAAAGTTTAAATTTATAATATAATAGATAAAGTGAAAGTTAACTAACACAAATCTAGTTAAAAGTACTTGACTCAGAGACGGGATCCGGACTAAAAGAACTCAGTTCTTCAACCAAAGGCTGGGTCTTTCACACCGTATGCTCATCATTGTCCCACTGTACATAGTTTTATCTATAACTAGATTCATGGATATACATAACATTTCAATTGCGTTTGCCAAATGCAGGCAATCCAGTGAAAACTGACCGTAGGAAGATTTATAAAAGGTGCTTTCAACGTATGAACAGTCATCAGGTCGTAGAATAGTATAGGGTTGTGATATCAAAGGCATGGTACATCGGAGAAAATTCAATCCGGAAAGCCTGGATATAATGGATGACTGGTCAAACGAAGTTTTAGCAACTAGCGAATAACGCTCATTGTGTAGAAGTGGTCAGCCTCACTAAAGATTGCAAGCATTAATAGCAGCAATAGCACAAATGTTTAAAAATAAACAATTCTAGATTGTTTGATCCAATGAAAGGAAATTATTCCTTGAAACTCTGAATAGGTAGATAACTTTCGTATGGTCCAGCCATTATACACAAAACTCAACGGTATCAAATACCTAGGAGATAACTCTACTAAAAGTATGTAACCCGGACGTGTATGTTGGAAAAAGTCTATTCAAGACGTCACAACAATGGACTGAACCAACGAAGTCTATTAGAGCTCCAAGCAGCAAGTATCCCAAATATCATTAGATCAAACAAGGCAGAGCACAAAATATTATTGAAGTAAAGAGATAAGCAAGTTTAAATATTATTCAAATTAAAAAGGTTTACGCCTTAAGATCTAACAACCACAACATTCCATAACGGTTTTTGTCATAATGTCAATAAAGACTATTTTATTTATCGGATCCTTCGCCCTATAGCATACTCATTTCCATTGCTCGATAGATTGTTAAACTCTCAATATAAAACGGCACTCAACCTCAACGCTATAAGGATAGATTCACGTAAGCGAGATGCGGCGCAAAATATTGAAGGTAGGTGCGTAAAAAGATAATCAGTAATACGTAGGTTGTTAATCAGGGTTTTAAAAGATAATGTCAATGTCGATTTGGTTTTATTACATCTAGGTTTTATATTAATAATAATTTGATGCCATTTTCAGACCTCCCAAATCAAAGTTTCGATAGGCGAGAAATCAAAGTTCAGTAGTTAATTTTAATGTAAGTAAACAAGGCACGAACTTACATCCTTACTTATTAGATCTTCGTTTACAAGTCAACGCTAACATAGTATAATAGTTTCTAACGTCCAACAGGACTCGAACCACTACGTTTTCATTAATAAGATGCCGTAGCAACCTAAGCAGCGGAAGAAATTAGAGCAAGTAACTAAACGTTTCATTGATTTATGTTTGAAGGGTTCCGTAAGCGAAAATAGTAAAATATTAGTTAAATTACGAGTCACTTTTAATAGTTGGAGTAAAAGGCTAGAATAGTAAGGTGTTAGATAGTTAAGAGTCACTTTTAGTATTTTGAGAATAAAAGCTAACTTACTGAAAATATTTCATTTATACACAGCAAATTTCACTGTTCATAATGAGAATGGAACAATAAACATCTAACACATTTGGCACTTCTGATTAATTAAAATTTGGTTGTCTACTTTAGCTTTTACGTAATTAGTTTATAGAATTTTGTCAGAGCATTTATTTTAACGGAATTTAATGTTAGACCTTTGCACAGGACGTTACAAAATATTATTGCTGTCAATATTTTAAAATAAACCTATTGGATTACTTATTTTTTGGTACGTAAATAAATCGCTATTTATTGTCCTACTTAATTACCGCATTGCTAAGGTGGGGAATCGGGGAAATACTTACGCTCATCATACAACTGGATACCCTGAAAGAAAAGGGGGAGCCTGCCTAATTCTTCCCAACCCCGTAAGCTAATTTAACCACCCATCAATTGTTTCAGCAAAGCAAACCCCATTTACATTTAATCGTGTATATGTGTGAGTGCCTATGGTGTCTCCCTAGTCACAGCTATTTCCTACTTCTATCCTCCCTAACTCCGGAAACCCAGACTGTTTCAAATCACTCGGTAACTTGACACAGTTAGCTTTCAGACTTTCTGGCCGGCCAGAGTGTGTAGCCTAGGATGTGTATGCGCGGGTGGTTTTATGGGTTCGGTAACCACCCGCAAGGTAAGAATATACGAAATATAATACATAAATATGTTTTGGGTGCAAAGTGCCAGAGGGCTAGAATCGTCTGTCACTCAGGGTAAGCAGGGGGAAAATTGCTACACCACGAATGCTAACGGAAGAAGATCTAACACCGCATTCACAAGAAGCGTTTTAACCCAATCTCCAAACAAGATAATTAATATCTAATTATCTCAATTATAATAATTATTTTCTTTTTACTAAATTAAATTGGGAACGCCTCCGGTGAAGGGATTCTTTAAACCTTTCGACCCAAGCAGACTCAGATTCAGCCGTAGCATAGTAAGCAGAGCTAGATTTTGGGTTCCTTAGTCCATTAATTTAAACTTCTTAAGGCTCCCAAGTGAATTCGCTCTAAATTCACACGTTTGTGTACTGAAACTCAATTACCACTAGCTAGTGGAATTAAGTTAAAGTAATAAGTAGAATTAAATTCGAACAAAACTCTGAAAGCTATGACGCAAGCATGATACGAATAACCTCGTGTGGCCTCACCGAGCCTTGGTTATTTGACAAAGGCTGGACACACGGACTATCCTTAGCATACCTTTGTCACCGAGAGTTTCCTTTTGTACAAATTTATTTCCCATAAACGTAGTACTGTGGAGAAAAAGGATTAGTTCACATTTTATTACGCGAAAGCTACCCTAATTACTAAGGCTGAAAACCCTATTTTACGCGGAAAACTTCTAGCTAAATGTACGAAAGATTCAGGAACCGAAAACCGTTTCTAACCTTAACACTTTTACTTTCAAATCAACTCCCTAGCTTCGAGAGCAACTCTAAACCTGAAACTTCACACCAGAGCTGATAGTCTGGGACGCAATGCCCACAGGTGATGTTAGGTAACAAATCCAAAGCCACTCTCCTATTTTCGAATTTAAATGCAAACGAAACTCCCTAATGCTAATAAATTCGCTGAAAATGGCGAATTTCCCTACGAGCGTAACGGATGTATTTACTGTTCAATTCTCTAGTCTGGAATCGTCCCGCGCGTTTGGCCCTCGGCCTTTTTATATGATTTCACTCAGATTTCACCAGTCGACCTGACACGTGAAACAATAGTACGGGTTCATAAATAAGTATCATCCTTATTGGTTTTAGTCGGGTGGCGTGATGTTGTATTGGCGCCGCTCTGTCGGGGAAAAAAAGTAACTTCTGCGCGAATACCCGCATCTACGAGCGGGTAGGAAAACATTTTCGGTGCCGGCTCCGACCGCTTGTTATTCTTTGGATATAAGTTCAATTTATTTAACTAACTCGTTATTTCTCAAATATTCCCCTCCTTTCAGTCTTAATCATATGTTGTGAGTATGCTACACAGGCAGGTCCGTTACAGCTGGTCATGTAGGGAGGTGAATCCTGAACCAGCTTTCGTTTAAACACCTTATCTTGCACGAGCACTCATTATCGATCGGGTTATATTACATACTTGAACTTGGAGCAGGTTTGAGTTTATGTACCTGCCTATCATGTAATGCTCAGTCGGGTTAAAAGAACCAAGTATTGTGAAAACCGTTGATTTTTTTTTCAAAGCTGCATTGCGCGACAAAGTTTTGATAGTTTTATGGTCCATCTGTTGCGTATATGAAAATACAAGTTGCTCCGAAAAAAAAATTAAGTCCTCAAAGGCCATATCTCACTAATTTATACAAGCATTAGTGAGATATGGCCTTTTGTCATCAGCATAAGTGTGATGTTTTTCTTTTCTATTGTCTTTGTACTAATCTATAAAAAACACCACTGGTTGTACAGTTACATATATATCCATGTAAGATTTTTCTGAATTGTACAATTGTTTGTTTTCTTTCAATAAATTAATAAACCGGCAAAGTGCGTGTCAGCCACGCGTTTTTTATCTACTTTACAGAACTAACAACTTCGTCGAAGTCATTTTCAATTGATTTTGTACGAAATTTTACTTTTATAAGTTGGTTGCCTATTACTCGTTAACTAGTAAAGCCTACTTAGCCATGATACTTTGCCTTTTAAGTTCATTATATGTGCTACTACCTTATATTTTTGTACGTTTCTACAATCAACCGTTTAGCCAGGTTTGGGGGGGCGACGCCCTACTAGGACAAAAATTTGGGCTTCAAAGCTTAATATTTCGCAAACGGAACTGTAAATTAAAAAATGGTCTTCCTACACCCACAATTTTCAACGACCAATCCAACGATGGTGTGGGCGAGAATAACAAGGATCCCTAATTCAGGTATAGAGTACCCTAACAAAAATTTTAAGATTTTTTTGTACCATTTTGCCGGCGTGATTAATAAATGTATGTCTATGCCAAATTTCAGCTTTCTCGTATTAATCGTCTCTGAGCTAGGCCGCGGACAGACAGACGGATATGGCGAAACTATATGGGCTCCTTGTCGAGTACGGAATCCTAAAAAGATTTAGGTAGGTATTACCAGCTACACTGTATTACGTATCAACGTTAAAAGTGGCAGCATATTTTCACACGTCCCTTAATATAATACGCGCTCTCGTCACGTAGGGTATACAATATACAACTTATTAGGCCGATATTAGTCTACGTATTATAAGGTCTCGGCTTGTAACAGATGTCACTTAGCTACGTGGGTTATTGGTTATTGGTGGCTTGATACTGTGCCCTTCGGAATTAGCACAGTCTGGTTCTTTCTGTGTGAATAAAGTCTGAGAAGAAAAGAAAAATACGTAATTCTCGATCCTCAACATTCCTCAAGATATATTAGAGTTACCTCCAACGATTTGTATTCGAGAAACATGTATTATTATTAAAAAAAACTGGCTTGTAAATGTGTCAAAGTACACTCTTGGCAAAAAGCTTACTATAACATCAGAGATTATTTAGAAGACAAATGTATCTCGTATTAACCAGAAGATTAATGTTAAAGGGTATTTAGAGGGTATTTAGAGGACGATTGTGTCTAGTGTTTAACACATTCATGAGTAATATGTTGACTTTTTAAGTGTCGATATTTTTCAAAGACCTTACGTCTTTAAAAGGACCTCCTTTGTATTCTCAAATGAAGAGCAAACTGTCATTAGAATCATCATGAGTGTCATAATTATTAAGTTTACTTAATTTTATTTTTCTAGGTTATTCGTGCATGCTAGTTTTATTGCAAATTTTATCATTATTTTCTTTTCATAACTTATAATCATGCTGTATGCATAAGTTTAGGGTGATGGGCTAGATCAAGGAAAATTGTTTCCTTGTTTTTCTTGTGTAATATTGTCTGTAACCTGTTTTGTGTGCCAAATATCATCATCATAATCATCATCAGCCTATGCTTGTCCACTGCTGGACATATGCCTCTCCTGTTGCACGCCACTGAGCACGGTCCTAGGCTACTCTCACCCAGCCTTGCGAAGATCATCGCTCCACCGAGTCTGAGGTTAAGTCCGAAATTAATATAAATGGATATAAATATAAGTAATAATTTTTAAGTTGAAAACTCTGCTAATTCGGCTGAAACTCAGCTGTTTTGAAAAGAATAAATGTAGAGTTTCTTATTAGTTTCTTCTCTACATAATCTATTATTTGTGAAACTGACAACTTTGATGTATTTGAATTGAATTGACTTGAACAAGTTCGGTAGGTACCTAACCCGCCTTCTTTCAGAGAAAGAAAGAGAGAAAAAAATCGTATTATTTGATAGCCTAATAGTATACACTATCACTAGGGATGGCAAACCTTTTAGGATCAATGTGCCATTTTATCTAAAATAAGTGTTTGATGAAGCCACACAATTTTGACTTACGGATTAAAATAAAATAAAATAATTTTATTTGCTTAGAACGTGGTACATTAGGATGACATGATATTAAATATGAGCTCACATTCTGTTAGATATGTTCTAACATGCAAATATTTAATTGTAGTTTATTTATGTAATTGAAATGTCAAAATACCATAATGAAATTAATGAATTACAAATGTGCAATCTACTGTCAGGTGCTAAATCTACAATGTTAATACAATACAATGTCCAAGTCAAATACAGTAATTGAAATGTCAGTTGCATTGAATTAATAAAATTAAATAAAATAGATTAATATAAAAAAATATTAATTAAAAAAAGCTGGAATGTCAAAAAACAATATCAATTTACTTAACCTTGTTTGTTATAAATTCATTTATAGAATAATAGCACTTTTGGCACAGCCAATTATAGATTTCTCTCTTGAATATCGACCATCTTAATTTTAAGAATTCAACAGGTATTTTGTTATACACTCTTACAAGCATAGAGCCGCAATTAACGGGAAACTATAAACTTTCAACTCAAACTCATTATTTACTAACAAAAAATAAAACGCACTCCAAGTATAGTGATAAATGCGCGGTCGTTCGTTGCACTTTCTAATGAACTGAGTTATTTTCTCGCCCATTGCGCGTGCGCATAATATTTTGTCTCATGCCATCAATTGATCAATGGCACGCGTGCCACTGGTTTGCCATCTGTGTGTCTGTAGCCACTGTATAGACACCGTACGTCTCTCTTTTGGTGCCACATAGTGTTGGCCGACATGAAGAGGGGTCATTAGACTAGAGATAAATAAAATAAAATAATTAAATAACTTCCACACCACAATCACTTGTCCTGGTCCCAAACTAGGATACCTTGTGCTATGGTGACCAGGCAAATACATCACAAACATGGAAATACACCCAGACTGAGGCCATTTGTACAAATGTATGGCGGCCTCCAGCGGGAATCGAACCAACGACCTCCGGCACAGTAAGCAGACGTGATGACGCTAGACCAACGAGGAAGTTAAACTAATGTGTGCACTACGTAAATATAAAAAGCAAACACCCTTTTAATGCTCCCCCACATAGCATCCACTCGTCAAAATGTAGGAAGTAACAATCTAGTTCGAAATACATACGCTTCATTAAAACACTAGCTAAACTAAATTTTGCCAGTATGTTATGATCGAATATCCAACTCCCTGTTTGCAAGAGGTCCTACTGTCAAATGAGATAGAGATTCGCAAACAAGGCTGTAAGAAATAAAGAAAAAAGACATTTAAATTGTCACAGAAACACAAAGTAAACACGAATGTACACAAACAAAATACACGAATGTCAATAAAACAAAAATAAGTTATAGAGTCATTTAGGATGGCCGGCTTACATTCGGAAAGTTTATTCGACTGAGTGTGTCGTGTAAGACTAATTCCATTAGTAAAGATCATGCATGACCTTTCCAGACCTATCCATAACTACACTCTGCTACTGACAATCTCGTTAATTAGCTATTTACTTGTTAATCCCTATACGCGTACTTATCAGTTAACCTTCGTACATGTTTTGAAAAGAATAAATATGGAGTTTCTTTGTTAGCTTCTTCTTCGCATAGTCTATTAATTGTGAAACTAACAGCTTTGACGTTAATTAAGTAAACATTTTGTTTTTATAGTAAATAAACATTTTTGACTTTGACTTGACTTTGACTTTCAAGTGACTTGGTACAAGTTACTCTTAGCGTTTTCGCATCATCTACTACGTAAGTTGATATGCTGTTAAACGTGCATGCTCCAATAACGTTAATAAATTACATCATATTTATTTCCAAGTAAAGATGCTGATAGACATGAGTATTTAGTTACAAAGAGCTTTGATGCCGAGCGACATTTACGACTATTTTTTGTGACTTGTCAAAGGCATTTGATTGCGTGGACCACGAGACACTTTTGCTAAAACTAGAGCATTACGGAGTAAAGGGGAAAGGTTTAGAACTGATGAGATCTTATCTAAAAGGACGGGTTCAAAAAGCGGACATAAATCGTATAAAATCCACAGGTTCACAAATAAAAATGGGAGTACCACAGTGATCAATTTTGGGGCCGTTCCTTTTCCTTGTATACGTAAATGATTTGCCGTTTATGGTATAAAACATGTCCGAGATAGTATTATTTGCAGATGACACGTCACTTATTTTTAAAATTAAGAGACAAGAAAATAATCTTGACGATGCAAATGATGCTGTCTCGCGTGTATTGGATTGGTTCACGGCAAATAATCTGCTTCTAAATTCCAAGAAGATAAAATGTATAAATTTTACCTTACCAAACGTAAGATTAGTTGAAAACAACATTGTACTCGGAAAAGAAAAACTAGAATTAGTAGAAGTTACCGTTTTTCTAGGCATCACAATCGATTCAAAATTGCAATGGGGTCCTCATATTTTAAAACTAGCACACAGGCTTAGTTCTGCAGTATATGCAGTCAAAAGAATTAGAGAGCTCACTGACGTTGCAACTGCTAGGCTTGTTTATTTTTGTTATTTCCATAGTATTATGTCCTACGGCATACTACTGTGGGGTCGGGCAGCAGATATTGAGACGATCTTCATCTTACAGAAGAGAGCGATCCGATTTATTTACAAGCTAGGTAGTAGGGACTCGTTAAGGGATTTCTTTAAAGAAACTAACATCTTAACAGTTGCAAGTCAATACATTTATGAAAATATAATGTATGTTAGAAAAAACATCAGCAATTTTGAAAATGTTGGTAGCCATCACAATATTGATACTAGAAATAAACATAAATTGTCATTTCCACGTTTTAGACTTGCAATGGATGTATTAACATACATCTTTTATGGGGCACTGTGTACGGTTCTGCAGTAAGATTCCTCAAGATATATTAAAGTTACCACCGACGCGGTTTAAAAAATGTATTAAGCATTCTCTGTGCAACAAAGCCTCTTATAAAATTAAGGATTATTTGGAAGACAAAGATGTCTGGTATTTAAATAATGTTAACAGGAACGATTGTATATAGTGTAGTGTAACTTTAAGTTGAAAACTCTGTTAATTAAGCAAACCTGTTTTGAAAAGAATAAATGTGGAGTTTCTTTGTTAGCTTCTTCTCCGCACAATCTATTAATTGTGAAACTAACGGCTTTAACGTTCATTAAGTATGTAAACATTTTGTTTTTATAGTGAATATTTTTTTTTTTTTACTTTGACTAGAAAACATCAAGCTCCGCGGCAGGCGCGCGCACCTCCGTGCGGGCGTCATTACAAGCGAATGTTTATTACAGCTTGAAGCTGTGGCGGTGATAGCGCAGCGGTAGAACGCCGGCTTCTCATTCGGGAGGTCGTGGGTTCAAATCCCGGCATGTACCAATGACTTTGTTCTCTAAGTTACGTACATTTGTGAAGTTATAGTAGCAATACCACTTGCTAACCGTGAAGGAAAACATCGTAAAGAAACCCTAGTGTCTGAGGTATTTACATACCTTAGCGCTTGCTACGTACAATGGCCCAACTGTGAGGCTAAGTGCGGAGATCTCAGGTCTAACTAGAACTACCTTCGGCTAACAAATTAAACGGGAGCGTTTCAGCGAGCATTCCAGGGAACGTTCTAGCGAGCATTCTAGCGAAACGACAATAAAATTGATTTGAGTTTTTTTTTGTCATTGTTCCGCTCTGCTATCTGACAACATTATGAGAGCATGACGAGCATTTGCTAGAGCAAACGTAAAATGGTTCGTGGCTATGTTTAACTTTATGCTTTGTTCAGTTCAACAAATTTGGAAACGGCGAATGCTCAATATTCTCTCATCATCTCATCATCAACCCATTATGTCCCCACCGAGGGGCACGGGTCTCTTCCCTGAGGAAGGTATAGGCCATACTCCACCACGGGGGCCAAGTCCGGATTGGTGGAGGCTTGTAGACTAGTGACTCGTCTACTGTCAGAAGTTGTCAAGCCGCCCTAAAGCCTCTGACTTGGCTTAACGACTGCCATCTATCGCTCAATATTCTATTACAGGTGAATGCTCAGGTCTATCACCATCTCAAAAAGATTTGTTTCGTAACTGGGCATTATTTTTCATTGTCGACACGGAGTAGGGGCTATACGGTTTGGCGGGAGAGTCACACCGGACGCTTGCAAAATTAAATTCAATTAAGTCTCCTTAATTAATACTGCAAACACCCTTTCATACGAAATGCTCGTATGCTGGCACCGGCATAACTCTCGTCGTGCCGATATTGCGATGGTATTTATGAATAAGTTTCTATCCAAGTCGGAATGTCTTTGTGTTTCCAGGGTTGAATTGAAGTTTGGTCGAGTTTGTAGGTGAATGATACTTTTGTTATGATTGGATATAGCAGCCAATTGGGTATTTGACAAAATATCAAATGAGTTACTTTTAAAACGGAATTTTGTATGAAAATATTGGCTTATGACGTCACATTTCAGAGCACTCTTTTTATGTCTAATCTATTTCAAAATTGTAATAACTAGTAATTGAATAAAATAGATACATTGTTCGAGATATTTTGTAATTTTTGTTTTAATCGAGCATTTGAAATCATTTATTGTTGACCGTACCAAATACCGTATTGAATTAAGGTAATACGTAGTCGGTATCTGGGCGGAAATGGTGACCGAGATCTGGATGGTGGTTAGTGGGTCCGACAGCCCGATGGTGGGGTGATCTGGCGAAGACGGCAGAGTGCCTGTTAAGGGGCTCCATAGAATAACACTAGCGCCACCTAGTCATATTTGCAAAAGGTGTCTGTACATTCTCTTAATCATGTTAACAGTGATTTTTAGGACCTACGACAGAGAACCTAGGGTCACGGACCTGGGCCGTGGTTATTTGCCTTAGATTCACGGCCATGGGTCCTAAAAATCACCATTAACATGATAGAGAATGTATAGGGGAACACAGAATTTTCTTAAGGGGATGAAGTTCATTCTTCACATTCTTTTACAGAGCGTTTTCGAAAAATATTACTTCTAATGAATCTCTTATGTCCGGTTCCTATATTAAACGAATCGTTATTCGTAATCGGTAACTTATTCTTAACAAGCGTCCCGTAACTTGAATAGCTAGTTGATATTTAAAAAATTGTACAGGAACTTTACAAATTGTTATGTCCATACATTTATCGTACGGTACGTTATTTGAAGCCGTTTTTAAAAGGAATACATGAGTAGACATTTTAACCATCCGTAACCCAAACGAGTCGTTCTTGAATATAGGAACTGGGCATTTATCATATTAATGCCAAAATCGGCCGGTTTTTGGGGAAATCCTATCTCAAAGTTTTTGGTCGTGGGTTGAAAAAATCACTATTTTCATAATTGCGGTCATATATGTACCTATAATAGCTGACTCGGCAAACGTTCTTTCACCATATTAATTAGCCTACAGCCTATTCCCAGACCTACCAAAGATACACAAAAAATAAAAATGTGAAGCCATTTCGAAGGACTTCGATACAAACACTGTGACATGAGATTTTTATATATTAGATAAGCCACTTTTTGCAAAAAGGTTTTTTC
Source organism: Yponomeuta cagnagella (assembly GCA_947310995.1). Taxonomy (NCBI): domain Eukaryota; kingdom Metazoa; phylum Arthropoda; class Insecta; order Lepidoptera; family Yponomeutidae; genus Yponomeuta; species Yponomeuta cagnagella. The sequence continues at coordinate 18,492,053 of OX371267.1, forward strand.
ATTTTTCATTAACGGCGCTAGAGATGCTCATGGGGCCTAACGGGCTTTATACATGTAGCAAAAGGCCGCTACAAATACATTTATCTGTCTCTTTCAGGACCCACGACAGAGAAACTAGGATCAACGACCTGGGAGTAGATAGTAGCTATGAAAGAAATAGCAGATTATAGTCGAATAGTCTCGCGTAAACACAAACGCGCATTGGCGAAGAACTGGGCGCCAAATACATCACCTCCACAAGCTTTACGCGAATTTGAAATACACTCTTAAAACTCTCTGAGAGATTTACGCGCGGATTTGCGGCGACTTCGCCCCTTCTGGACAAGGCCTCAACATGTTTGCTGTGTTACGAGGCACATAACACCCCGTGCGCGACTTTTATTCAGTGCGGGGGCAGAAAATACCGTCTGCTCGCTGGTGCGAAAGCCATATCTGTGCGATTTAAAGTTGTATGAGTGAGATACCTTCTTGAATTGTTTATCTTTCAAATCACTTGTTGATATCAATAAACTATATGGGGCCATATGAACCCCGTATCGAACTAATAGCTAACAATCCATTTTAGTGTGATACGGAGTCTTGTAAGCACCTTAAGATGGTTGCCTTAGAGTTAGCGTTATTGCAGTAACAGTTTTTAAGTATGCAAGGTGTCGATATGAAGCGTTTGCGACGGTAACATCCGTTTGGTACATGTAAAAAAAGTACAAAACTATCGAATCAATTTTTTTGTGGAGTCAATTATTGCAGCTCTCATAAATAATAATACGCAGCTTTTTGAAACTGAGTTGTGAGAGTCTCACACATAATTATGAGGTAGGCGATAAAAAAAGAAAATGTACTGGATAATATGAAGATGTAATGGGGCTATATAAGCCCCGTAAAAACACGTTTTCTGTGCAATATGGGGTTGAAAGAACCCCGTAGTGTTATTTTTGTTGTACTTTTAGCAACTTTTGTTTTATCCACTAGCGAAGAGCGTATGATATAGGGTAATTATGCATCTATCAAATGATAAAGTTTTTTTTAACAATAAAAAAACCGACAAACTTGCAGCTTAATAAACGATCAGGGTACAGGATCAGGATACAGGGCACTATTGAACCCGTACCACACTATAGGAAGTCCATTACGGGGCTGAATATCCCCCGTAACGCACTGAAGTTGTGGATTTGATTTTGAGTCACCACAGTGAAGGTGTTAGCACGGTGTAAGTAGATTTAATTGTTTACTGAAGTGTGACGTAATAAACAATAACATATTACGCAACACGGCACAACAGACCCAATCGAGCTGAAGGCTGATCGAGCACGGTATAGGCTGACGCTGAACCTAGTGCGAGTGATGACACTTATACCTTATTTACACGAGTTAAGTGAATTATTTAGCCATCAAAAACATCTTGAGGGGCTAATATACGGAGCCTCAATGATCAATGGAAAAAAATCATTATTTACTGATCGTTACCGCAAAAAGTACCAAACCAATCTCTCAATCACGTTAATGGTAATTCTTAGGACCCAATACCAAGAACCTATGATCACGGACTCGGGACTAGATAGAAGTTAGGCTAGAAACGGCCGTTTTTGGCGTAAATGCTACCTTATTCCTGGGTTTTTGGCCTAAGTAAGGTCCCATGCGTCCCAATATCACTATTAGCATAAATGAAAGGTAGGTCTGATACTTTTTTGCCAAAATGATCTGTAAAAAAAGATATTATTTTTTCCATTGATGACGCTAGTGTTACTGCTGGTGAGCACTTAATTTGATTATCGCATAATTTTAATTCAATGAGCAGACCAGTAGCTCGATAGTCGGACGATATAATTGAGTCGGTGGAAGGTCCATGGACGCGGAATATACGGATGGCATGGGACCGTGTCTGAGCTATTTATATAACTCAGCGCTTGAAATCGCCAATCCGCGGTGGGCACGCGTGGTGATTAAGCCCATACACTAGCACGCAGAACTGATGGCCGATGGGGCCGAAAAGTTCTCGAATGGAGACCACATATCGGCAAGCGCAGCGTAGGACGACCAGCCACAAGATGGACAGATGACCTCATCCAAGTGGCAGGAAGACGCTGGATGCAGGCCGCTTCCAACCGGTCTTTTTGGAAATCCATGGAGGAGGCCTATGTCCAGCAGTGGACTTCTTGTGGCTGAATGATGATGATGATGATGACCCTCTCCCTGAGAGAAGGCCTGTGCCCTGCAGTGGGACGTATATAGGCTGCTTATGCTATGCTATGGGACCGTAAGAGACGGTATTTGGGGGAACAGTCCTGTGCCCAGCAGTGGGTAGCGGTGAGCTGATGTTGATTATGATGATGATTTTAAGTGGTCGCGGTTCATACGAAAATTAGCTATTTAGTTAAATACCTTCATACAAAAATACGGTGGCAGGGAGTCGCTGGATGCGGGCGGCACAAGACCGGGAAGCTGGGAAAACCATGAGGGAGGCCTATGTCTGGCAGTGGGCATCAAATGGGTGAGGATGATACAAAAACACGAGTGCACGCCCAACAGGGTTCGTACCTACCACCAGGTAGGTAAGGCTTCTAAACAGAATAGTAGACTCGTTTCTATGTTACTTGAAACTTCAAACCTATTCCTTATTTCACTGATATCTCAATGATAAGGAATAATTTTAATGACGAATTATGCATAGCTCAATCAATATAGTTAAATTACGTAATATTTACGTCATTAATGTTCTGATATCTACACTTGGTTATGTACGTATCGCATACAATGAACTAGAGGTATATTTTATTTATTTAGAATATTTCTTGCCACTCAAGGGAAGGCAGGCGGACATGATTCGACCAAATAGGAGATGTATTGGTAAAGGACAAGACAATAAGTACCCGAAACCGGCGTGCGTACATGCAACGACTAATGAATGTTGATAAAGCGAAAGAGATCTGTCAGGATCGTGGCAAGTGGCAGACCCTGGTTACAGGCGTGAGTTTACGTTCTGTTCCTACCACTTAACTATGTGCGAAGAGAACACCACAATGCCTCTCGATCAGCGCAATAGTCTTTCGTTGCCCTTTGAAGAAAGAAGTCGCGTTATAATCTTTTGGTAGTTGAAAACTGATAATGGGCTTTTATTTGGCTCTTAGTACTAGGATCGAAAATTTAATTCTGGTAAGCGTTTGACATTATAGTTATGTTCTAGGGATGGGTTCGTGATTGAAAAAGCACTTTATAAACCGATGAATGAGAGTAGGATTTATTTTTACACAATTTCTTAACTTCACAATACTTTTCTCTAAATAAACACTCTTAATCACACTGCACTAATCCGATAATTCTCGTAGTAGGTACTTCTTCCTTCGCTTGTATTTCGTTTCACGTCCGCTTCCGCGGCACGCGTCGTCCCCGCTTATATATCATTTGAGATGTTTTCGAAAACTCCATGGCCGTCTCGCTCGATCGTGTTGTATCTGTCACATCTTTCCGGAATTATAGCTATTCCTCTCTAATAGTGCTATCTCTTTCCCATATCGTACACATAAGGGGCCCTGAAAGTGTATGAAAACGGGTTTTCAGGTTATGGCGTCATCGGATAGAGGGTGGCCTGAAACGGACTGAAAACATGTTTTAGGCGGCTGAAAACCATGGTAACTTGGGTCAAATTTTAATAAACTAGTATGTGCCAGAGCACCCTCTGAACCGGATCGAAACGTATTTTAGCCTGCTGAAAACGCCTCCAAGGCACGGAAAAACCCGTTCAAAGTTTTACCTCCTATCCGCCGTCGTAGCAATATCCAATGACACCCCTCGGTAGATAACACCCTGCCTGCTTTTACCATTGGACATATTAAGTCCACTGAAATGTTCACTGATATGTGAAGACTCGTCCAATTATACCGGTAGACAGTCTAGTATAGAATGGTCTACTGTGATGGTAAGCCAAGGTTCAATTACTTTATTGAATGATATTCAACTGCCGAGCTTGAATTCTCTCTCTAAGGGAAGGACCGCATTACATGTATATAAGCTTAATTAACCAAAATTAAACCAAAGACGGCAGAGTACTCTAGTGGGTAGAACATTGGACTAGGAAGCCAAAGACCCAGGTTCGATTCCCAGTGCGGGCATGTACCTATGACTTTATTTTCTAAGTTATGTACATTTGTGAAGTTATACTAGTAATACCATTCGCTAACTGAAAGAAAACATCGTGAGGAAACCTGAGACCGCCAATCCGGGGTGGGCACGAGAGGTGATTAAGCCCTTACTCTCTCTCTGAGAGAATGCCTGTGCCCTTCAGTGGGACGTATATAGGCTAATGAAACAAAAGATAAACGGAACTAAACGTGAAATATTGAATTATCCTTTTTTTCTCTACATACTTCGCACGGTAGAGCACCGGCCTCAGTAAGAGAGTATGGGCCTAATTACCACAAGTGCCTTCCGAGGGCACTCGCAAACGCTAAAATATGTGAGCACCTCAGGCAATCAGGGTCTCAAATTCGGGAAGTTGTGGGTTTGAATCCCGGCATAATACCAATGACTTTGGTTTCTAAGTACCGTTCATTTGTAAAGTTTTAGTAGCAATATCCGTCTGTATTCTTAGGTTGAGAATTATCTGTCTAATTTCCTTTTTTATCTACAATAAAGTGTTCTCTATCTATCTATCAATACTAACTAATGGTGAACGAAAACATTGTGAGGAAACCTGAGTGTCTTTGGTGTTCACGTACCTCAGTGCTTAAAATTGCCAATCCGCGGTGGGCACGCGTGGTAATTAAGCCCACACTCTCTCTGAGAGAGGGCCTGTGCCCTGCAGTGGGACGAATATACGCTACGTAAAAAAAAACCGACGATTCAGTGACAAATATGATTCGCACTGGGAACCCCAGTGACTTTTCCACGGAACCCTCGGGTTCGTGTACTCGTGAGGCACATGGAGCCAGCAACAAGCATTCCTGTTAAGCCCATGGTTCTAACTGTGGGAGCCCTGCTAGATACGTAACATTGATGTTGATGATGACTGCACCCTTCGCGTATTGAACCTTACAAAAATAAAGGAAGAAAGTAATGTGAATATGAAAAAAAAGAGAATTATGAATTATGAATGTGTATCTAAAATGAGCAGTCTCCTTATGCCCTTAACATCTACAGCACCTTTTTAAAAAATCCTCTGTAGAAAAACCTATATAATACGTCCCCTGAAGGCATAAGTCTACTCTCAAAGAGAGAGAGAGAGAGAGAGAGAGTATGGGCTTATCATTCCGAGTGCACACCGCGGATTGGCGATTTGAAGCGCTAAGGTAGGTATGCAAAAATACCATAAATTTAGAAGCGAACTAAATTTATGGTATCTCAGACACAACTTTCTTCACGATGCTTTCCCTCATAGTTAGTGAGTTTTATCGTTCCTACAAATTTACAATGAACAATATTCAGCACATCAATCTTTATAAAAGTGCACTCTAATCAGTTACGTCAAGGGCGACTTTGTTAAGAAATGTAAAGTTTGACCAGCTGCCTACTTCGCGTTACATAGAAAACAAAGCCATTGTTACATGGCACGATTCGAATCCACGAACTCTTGAATGCGAGGTCGACGTTCTACTACCGGGAATATTTTTTGTCTGTTACTGTTACTAGGTACACCAGGTTGTACCTAGTAGGGGGTATACAATACCCCCAGGTATTGTCTCCATCCATTTGCTCCCCGAAAACAAAGGAGAAAAATATTCTCTTGCCTTTTGTAGAGTTCGGACTAATGGATTTTTTTTGGTGTCATCCCATTACAACCTCTGGTTCTGTTCGTCTTTATAAATGATATTAATAATAACTTCCACACAACTCAATCAATGCCCCGGTCCCAAACTAAAATACCCTTTGGTCAACAGACAAGGACATCAAAAACAAGAAAATACATTAGATTAGATTAGATTGAAACTCTTTATTGCACGCCATACATAAGAAAAGTACATAAGACTAACCATTTGTACAAATTAAGTACAGCGGTCTCCAGTCAGAATCAAAGCCACGATCATCATACATCAAAGTATTTTTTACAAAGTGTATTCTTTTCGGGAATCATTTAAATTTTAAATATGAATCCTAAAAACTAATAGTTTGCACAATAAGTTTTCTTATATTATAACAATTAGTCTTTGAAATTAATACTTTTGACCTAAAATTTTTTGTTGTAACATAAACTCACGCTTGTATCCCAGAGCCTAATAATCTTGTGTGGTGTGAGTCGGCGTGGCGGGAAGACAAATCTGCACTTAGTAGCTTACGTGGGACGAGCGCTCGTGGGGTAGTCAATGGGGAAGACTAGGGCCTTCGACTATAAGTGCAAGTGCACATCAGTCGGGAGGCGTCGGACACTTTCATCCACACACGTCGACACGGAGTTCGGCCTGTGGATTTCTATGTCAGTTATTTGTTACTTTCTGTTACTTCGGTTACTTTCTCTTTCTCTTTTCGGTTACTTTCTCTTGTAAGCACAGTGGGTCCACCCATCCCGCTCATTTAAGGGCTCCGAGCGATGAAACTTGGGCTCCCTGAGGCCAAAATTTGCTAGTAGCAGACCGTGGTTTCTCGCTGTATCCAAAATTTTTCTTATACTAACTTTAAAATGAATAGTTCAGGACCAGACCGGGATCCTTCGTACGAGAATATTAACACAATATCAGTGACTTAGGCATCAAGAGATTACTTCTTTCCACTTAAGCGAAATTAAGCAGCAGTATTTGAGACCACTTTCCCTTTTGATTTTATTGGTGCAAAAATAAAATAACCAAATGGATAAAAACTCTATAAGAAGGGGTTAAAACAGAGATAAAATTGATTGTGTAGTCGAAATTGAAATCTGTTGTAAGAGGTTTTGCGAAGGATGGATTAATATTTTCAAGGACACACCGTATTACTTCCCTTTCCCATATATCACACACACACATACACACGCACACACACTAAGGTTCAAATAAAAATTTGAATATGTACAATTACATTTCTTAAACTTTACATGTTTAATATTAATATTTACTTACTTGATGCTACGCGAGTTTAGTTTATTTTTCTAGTGTTTGACGTAAATATAGAGGAGCGGGGCCTCCTGATATACGTATTGCTATACGTGTATCAGGTAAAGTAATTTTCATCGGATTTTGTTCGAAGTTTTTCTGTTGGCCAACTCGTTTTCTTTTAAAACGTACTTAGCCGTGATAGATTTCCTTTTAAGTTCATTATATGGGCTACTGCCCTGAATTTTTTCACGTTTCTACAATCGATCATTTAGCTGGGAGAGGACGGACATCCTACTCGGACAAAAAATTGCGCTTTAAAGCTTAATATTTTGCAAACGGAACTCTATATCAAAAAATGGTCTTACTTCACCCACAATATTTTTAAACGAAGAAATCCAACAACACCCCACACTGTGATTTGGTAATGGTATGGCGAGAAAAAAAATTGCATCTCCAATTTAGGTGTAGGAGAAGTACCCTAAAAAAATTCAAGATTTTATTGTACCGTTTTGTCCGAGTGATTAATATGTATGTCTTTTTCTCTGTAACTAAGATGACAATGGCCGAACCCTTTTTATTTTTCTTTCACTTAACTTTTGTCAATGACCTCCTTCGTGTATTTTTCTGGAGATTTTGATAAAAATTCCCTAAAGGCTTCTTAAGACAAGAGGGGGTGTAATTACGGGGTATCGTGAGAAATGCCGTTTTATATTTTATTTTTGGTAGAAGTTTAATTACTAATCGTGGCTTATTAAATGTTTCTCTGTAGACAATCTAATATATAAAAATCTTGTGTCACAGTGTTTGTTATCGAACTCCTCCGAAACGGCTTCTCTGATTCTTATGATTTTTTTTGTGTAGGTATATTTGGTAGGTCTGAGAATAGGGCATAGAATTTTATTGCACACTAGCACTTTCTGTTAATAAAAATAACTTAACTAAATTCTTGAATTTCATTAACAGTTCAAAGCAGCAGTTAAATAGCGGCGTTTTACTTGAAATAAAACGCTTATTAAATACTTACCTTATTTGAAGCTTTGAGTTTGAGACAGGCAATATCCTTTTCCGTGCCAGTCTATGCCGTTTGAAACCTCATCGTCACATTTTGCCGCTATTTCTGTTTTTAGTGTTGTAGTGTTTGAAGTCAGTTTTTATTGTTTATTTGTTTTTTTTTTAATTAACTTTCCTCCAGTTTCTCGTACACTAACACGCTGTTAATCTACTGTTAACAGCTGGCAGTTGAGGAGAGTGCATAAAAAAAACCACTGACAGCTGTTAAGAGAAGACTAACAGCTTGTTAGTGTATGTGAAACCGGGGGTTAGGGCCTTTGCGATGTGACGCGATGAGCGCGTCCGTCAAACCGCGCGTCGCCGCGGCAACCTTGCGTTTGCTGTGCGTTCTGATTGCGTTCTATGCGCGTCGTCAGCGCGTTGAAAAGCGTCGTGTGCAAAGGCCCTTCGTCAATACGCAGCTGACTCCTAAGATAAACATGTAGTGACACATTCATATATTTTAAAAACCTAGAGGCTAAAAATTTCACCCACACCGGGACTTGAACCCGCGACCTCTGGCTTACCGTACCAGCACTCTCCCAACTGAGCTAGCCGCCACCGTAACCAGGTCGTCGGACCATCTGGTGGAGGGGCTGCCCACACTGCGTCGTCCGGTCCGTAGTCGCCAGATCAGAACTTTTTCACCCCAACGGCCATCAGTTCTTCGAGCTATGTGCACCTGCACGTCGGTTTATATGAATCCTGTCCGAATCCTAACGTTCGCGATAGCAATTAGTATGGAATTTGACAGTTGACAGTTACAATATTGGAATCGCTCTGGATGCGATGTGCGTGTATAGAGCCATTTATACGTTTACAAGGAGCTATCACTACAGTAAGTGCCTCAAAAATAAAATGAGAGAATTTGGCATCAATATAACCCAGCTTCTTTCCTCAGCGTTATTTAAACCTCCCCTAATTAATTGCACCGTTCAAAGTTTCGCATGAAAAGAAACAGCATTTATGCGAAAAGAAATTTGCGCATTGAAACATAATAGAGTAGCAGCATCTTAGAAAAAAGTCTCTTTGAATGTATTTGAATACGTCTTAATTAATGGGGTACTAAATTAAAGGTACATTTTTCCTTCATTGCTGAAATTCTCTCCTAATTAGCATAATTATACTCGGAGAGACTGGAGGAGTAAAGTTTCAGATTTATGATGTACAAGTCTAACTTATTGTCTGTATAAAACTCGGTATAGGCAGAGAACAAAGTTGTGCAACTTGATACGATCCTGGCGTATATAATATTCATTGATTGAAATTATCTATTGCACAATAAAACATTTGTACACAGGCGAGCTTCACATAACAGAACATAAACTCACGCCTGTATCCCAGAGGGGTAGGCAGAGACCAGGGACTGCCACTTGCTACGATCCTGACAGATCACTTTCACTTACTCAACATTCGAGCGAGGCGAGCTTAATACTAATAAGTATTTTCTTCCAGCTAACCTTAGGTGTTGGGGATATTAGATGGGGTAGTGCCAGAAGATGTTTACTAGGAATATTATTAAGACTAGGTCGTAATAAAATTATATAAATATAAAACACATATAAATATATATACATAAAACACCTATAATACACACTATGCTTACTAAATAAAAAAATAATGTATCTCCCTACTTATACTATTACTTGATTATCAATATACACCATTAATTTTGGGTGTTTTGAACTATAAACGTGCCTGACAATATCTATCGGATACGCACGTGTGTAGGTACTTAAAAAAAGTTTTCAGAAATATCTCGACACAAACTCGAATGTATTAGAACCATTAGTAGCCATCCAGAGCGGCGCGTGCGTGCTGCGGGTCCGCAGGTCCGCGGGTCATTGTTCTGTTAGATGGAGAGGCGGTACTATTTATTCGCGAATTTTTGTAAACAAGATTTCTCACGAATTTTCGTAAACAAGATTTCTCAACAATCTTTTTATGTACGTCTTAAAGTAATAGCCTAAATAGATGCCATTTTTAATTACTAATTACATAACCGCGGCTTTCTGACCACCCAGATTTAAGCCACTATAGGTATGATAAATACAATATGATATAAGCTACATAATATAGTAAAGTTATATTGGATTACTCTCTACATTTACTCTTCACACACAATGATCTGAGTGGCTAATATCATTATAGCTTTTTTTTCTGTTTGTTTTAATGAAGTTTTTCTTTGCATGTGATAAATATAGTTTCTCACCCAACGTTTCTCGACCAATTAGGTATATGTACGCACTTTTAAAGGTTTTAATTTAATTTCACCTTTTCCTAAGATACAGGTTTTTTGCCTGGTTTAGGAGATAGGATGCAACGACAAGACTAATGTGCAATAGATTTAGCACCGAACGATTGTTGCCATTTTTAATGTACTTTTTGGTTTCAAAATAAACAATTTATTATTATTATATTATTAATACATAAGACCCTATGTTTTATTTTCACTTTGTAAGCTTTTGCTTACTTAACTGTTGTAATTTAAACTTTTTTTTCTGATTTAAGAATTACTTCTATAAAGGTATCTTGGAACGTCCCTTTAACTCACATCCGCTCGATTATATATTTCTTTCGTCAATATTTCTTCCTTCATCCTCTCCAAATGACCAAATCAACGCAACATTTCTTTGGTTTCCTTTTTGTCCATTCCTTTGATTTATTACAATCGTGGCAAGTGGCCAATCCTGGTCTCTGCCTGCCGCTTCGGATTATAGGCGTGAGTTTATGCAATGCCATGTCTATGAAGGTTTAATCGAGAGAACTAGTTTAAGATTAACTTTAGTATCACTTTCCTTCAAATGCCGCGATCAGAAACCGAGAGTTCTTCTCTCGGATTTGTTTCTTGATTGTAAGTCAAATTACTAAATAGTTCTTAAGTTGTTAGATAATAATTGTTTTATTAGACCGTAAAAAAATGTTGAACGTTTCGAGAAAACTTTAATTTAAAATTTCACTTTTGATGAACAAATGAAATGTTCTCTAGTTAATCCTAGACCTCTGCCATGACGTCAATTAATAGTTTGCAAACAAACACGTAAGGCTGGGGCGTAACCATGGTGATCCTAATTTTGACTAACTCAGTAACGTCATAACCATGGCGTTATCGGCGTTTGAAATCGAACATAAAGAAAACAAGAGTTTTAAATTTATTTTCTAAGGCCATCTTGAACTGTTATGCATTGACATCGACATATTTATGTTTGTTAGCTCAAGTACTGTAAGCAATGAACATTTAAAAATCAATAACTCTGAAGTTAGCTAGTGTATATTGTTATAATCTCAGTTAATTGCAAACTAATCCTTTTGAACCTCACAACGTGTCTGGATCTATTCGTGACACTATATCTAGGTCTAATAATAACTCAATTATATGAAAATTTATCGCATTATTCACAAAGGGGCTTAACGATACCAACAAAGATAAACCTTAAATACTTCTAAGCTTAGAGACCACAATACTGGCGCAAAAAAGCCCGGCCGACCGATGAGCTTGACGCGGGAACGTGCTTTCTTTACATTTGTGTTTTAGGCTTCGTGAGTATTTAAGGATTACTTTAGATTAAAATTGTGCCGCTTGCCGGGCCCGTTGTGACGTGGCTAGATCCGAAGGTGCTCAAGGAAGTAATACTAGCGCCACTGAGGAATAAAAATCATGACTTTTTTACAGATACAATTGGGTATTTGACAAAATATCAAATGAGTTACTTTTAAAACGGAATTTCGTATGAAAATACTGGCTTATGACGTCACATGTCAGAGCACTCTTTTTATGTTTAATCTATTTAAAAAAATTGTAATACTAGTAATTGACTAAAAGAGATACATTTTCCGAGATATTTTGTAATTTTTGTTCGTGTGTGTGGCCGCAACATTAATGTTTTTCCTACTTTTGTAAGAGATGTTATTTTGGCTTTTAAAGTTATTAGTGGCTATCACGGAATCATATCATATAGGCTTTGATGTATAAGTTTAAGATGATTTGAGAAAAGATGGTCAGAGTGGAGTTTTTTTTCCCGCTGCCTTTTTCTCCACTACAAATACGGCCCGAAGGCAGCGGCTAACATAGTAACATAGTACATTGACATTCAGCAAACAGAATGTAAATTCTTTACGTTGAAATAAATTATTGATTTCTGATTTCTGATTGATTTGTTCTAAGCGAGCATATGAGCATATGGTCTCTCACTATGGGCCTCATAAGAAAGCTCAAGGTCACGCAACGAGCTATGGAAAGGGCTATGCTCGGAATTTCTCTACGAGATCGAATCAGAAATGATGAGATCCGTAGACTAACGCAAGTCGTCGACGTAGCCCAGCGGATTAGTAAGTTGAAGTGGCAGTGGGCGGGGCACATAGCACGCAGAACTGATGGCCGATGGGGCCGAAAAGTTCTCGAATGGAGACCACATATCGACAAGCGCAGCGTAGGACGACCAGCCACAAGATGGACAGATGACCTCATCCAAGTGGCAGGGAGACGCTGGATGCAAGCCGCTTCCAACCGGTCTTTTTGGAAATCCATGGAGGAGGCCTATGTTCAGCAGTGGACTTCTTGTGGCTGAATGATGATGATGATGAGCATATGAAATAATTTATTGTTGATCCGAATTTGCAAAAAGAGTCTGTACAATCTTCGAGTCGTTAATAGTGATTTCTAGGACCCATGACGATGAACCTGAGGCAAAAATCCTAGGACTAGATAACATTAACGCCAAAAACGGCCATATTTGGTACAGATGCTATCTAGTCCCAGGTTCAGGCTCCTAGGTTCTTTGTCGTGCGCCTTAAAATCACTGTTAATATAATTGAGATATTGTGCAGACACTTTTTGCAAATACGATTTGCAGAAGAAGATATGATTTCATTTCATTGCTGGCGCTGGTTAGCCCACTAGATCCCCTTAAAGCCCGTCGCAAGGGTGAAAAAAACACATCCTTGAGTTAAAGCAATTATGTATATAGGTATAAAAATGGATTGCTGTTCGTTAGTCTCGCTAAGACTCCGGGAACTGTTGGACCAATTCGGCATTTTTTTTTATTTGTGGAAGTTCACGGAAAGTTTTAAGCCACCGTTTAAACTTTCCGTGAACTTGCACAAATATAAAAAAATGCCGAACTGGTATTACTTGTAAAGGACATAAATTTTTTGAACTTTTTGAGAAAACTTTAATTTAAAATTTAACTTCTGCCATGACGTCAATTAACAGTTTGCCAACAAACACGTAAGGCTTAAGGCGTAAGCATGGTGATCCTTATTTTAACTAACTCAGTAACGTCATGACCATGGCGTTATCGGCGTTTCAAATTGGACATGGAGAAAACCTGATTTTTTAAATTCTCGGAAAGTTTAAATGGTGAGACTCGAACAAAAAGAAAAGTAGATGTAGGTGTAGGTGATACAAAGTTTATCGGGTCATCTGGTATCAAAATATTTGCTCCTGTATAAGAGTACAATAGGGTCGATGGTTTAAAATACGTTGGCAAGGGAGTACAATTTTCCAATAGCTACCAAGTTTCTGCCTTAACAAGGTAACATATACTCAGGATCGTTAATCACACGCTCGCACAGCTTCCTGCTGTCCTAACTGGTATAGCGCCCGACAAATTAACTTGAAAAAATAACTTTGACTTTTTGAAGGAACCGATACTCTGTTCAAACCACTGTCTTAAGTTGTGTTGCCGTGATATCTTTGGTCTCCTAGGACCCATTGTTCCTGGAATCGTCCCTGGCCGAACAAATAACTTGATCATCTGTCTCCCTTTTTCTCCCCCCTCTTTTTCTTTCTTTCTCTGTCTCTCTCTTAAGCTTGCTAATTTTTCCTCTCAACTCTCGGCCCCTTTCTATAGAAAAGACCAGAATTTTACATTCTTTACTGTTTGTAAGACTAAGCCAGTGAAAACGTCTTTTACGCAACCATTTTACTGTTTTCGTGCTGGTAGAATATACCTAAGTTTAATTAAACAAGTGCCTCAATATATTTGATCTTACCAAATATGAACTAAAACAGAAATTAACAGCACACTTAAACAATCTTTGCTATGATGAAACAGAAAAGCTTCTTGAAATTGATAATCTAATACCAGCTCACTTTACTTACATAATTATATACGCATATAACTCCAGACTTTCTCATCCTCTGTGATATTAGTATACATCATACAAATCGTTGCCTACATTCACAAATATCTCCTCACACACATTTGCACACCCTCTGCTCAGTGGCTAAACCCGAACTCAAGGCTCTGGTCGTAGGGCGTAGGGAGATACACTTACATACTTACATACATTTTACTCTCTTTTATATTATGTTTTTGCTAATATCTGTAATTTTATCGTTTAGCGTGTAAATGGGGTTCTACATAACTTAGCTTACCTACTACCATAAATAAGCATAAATGCCTTAGTTTGAATTTTTTTTGTTTTTTTTTTTTCATAAAATCTCATTCTAGTAGTCATCTCCTTATGCCAATTTTATTTCATCATAAGCAGCCTTCTCTTAGAGAGAGAGTATGGGCTTAATCACCACGCGTGCCCACCGCGGATTGGTGATTTCAAGCGCTGAGTTATGTGAATAGCTCAGACACCCAGGTTTCCTCACGATGTTTTCCTTCACCGTTAGCGAGTGATATTGCTACTATAACTTCACAAATGTACATAACTTAGAAAACAAAGTCATAGGTACATGAGAATCGAACTTGGGTCTCTCGCTTCCGATTCTAATGTTCTACCTACTAGGCTACCACTGCGAGTACGAGATAAAAAGTTGGGCTAAGAAAGAGCGATCACTTAGGAAGTAACTTCGGTGTTCTATTTATTTATGTAGAAAAACTATATTTATTTTATATTTATGTGTCGTTTATGTATGTGTATTAAATATAGAAATATCTTGCTTAGAAGGTTTTAGTTGCACCGACTACCCGTCATTTAGCTTCTCATTTTTTTTTTCGTCAATGGTTGTCTGGAAGAAATTACTTTTAGTAATAAGGCCGCCAATTGTACTGTACTATATTATTGTTTAATTCTCATATGTAATTTCTGGTGTACATACAATAAATAATATTCTATGTATCTACCTATAAATGGCACCAAAATGGCAAAATGGTATCTTAGCTAAAACGCATCGTGCAAAGTTGTCAGTTAAACAACCCCTTTCCTCCCGCACTTCCGCTGATAATACAGTGCATTTCTCAGAAAACCACCGTACGGGCGCAATAAAACACCTTTTGAGAGATTAAATTTTTAATTGCGGCCAGCGATTCTCTATCTGGTCCAAATAGGTGGAATTTTCCAATTGAGATATTGCGTTGCGCGGAAAACTTTCCGCTTCGTTTTGCAGCATTGTTGGATTACTGTAAGTGGAGTTTGCGAAAGTTTAGAATTTGTTACTTCAACTTTTTAAATTTCTGTGAGCAAATGCAACCTGCGATGAAAGTAGCTTATTTTATAAAACTTTTTAGTTATGCATGTAACGATATTTTGAAAAATGAGCAACGGCAAACTAGGGGATGTTGTCATGACTTACCTCTGGATTAGAGATTTTCGTGGCTCACAAAAAATGAAATTTAATATTATTTATTACACACACCTTCCTTGTTTGATGTCACCAGAACGTGATCAAACTGTATTTCACCAACAAAATATTTGTGGTCGAATCATTTGATACAAAGTTTCGAAGAACCTATTTTTTGTAAAGGAAACGTCAATTTGTTTTTTATTATTCTTTAAAAATCGCAGTGCTAGTCGTTAGCATGCATTTGGTTATGGTTAGCTGCCATGGGAGAAAAGGAAGCCATAAAAAACAAAGCCCTTTAAACGAAAAAATGTAGCTACAAATAAAATACAAACCGGCCACGTGCCTGTCGGGCCACGCGCAATGTAGGGTTCCGTAGAAGGGGGTTTTATCTCCTTTACAGAAGAAACAACATCAAATTCATTTTAGGTTGTCCGTACCTAAAGGGTAAGGGACCCTATTACTAAGACTTCGCTGGCCGTCCGTCCGTCCGTCCGTCTGTCACCAGGCTGTATCTTATGAACCGTGATATTTAGACAGTTAAAATTTTCACAGATGATGTACTTCTGTTGCCGCTATAACAACAAATACTAAAAACCAACATGCAACAAACGTGATTTTTTGCCGTTTTTTGCTCGATATTAATAACGGCAACAGGTAGACGCCTGAAATATTCAAATGTTGTATAGATAATGGTACGGAACCCTTCGTGTGCGAGTCCGACTCGCACTTGGCCAGTTTTTCGTACGTAGTTTTCCTTTTTTAAGTTGGTTGCCTATTACTCGTTAACTTGTAAAGCCTACTTAGCCGTGATAATTTTCCTTTTAAGTTCATTATAATAATTATGTGCTACTACCCTGAAAAATTTCTCGTTTCTACAATCGACCCTTTAGCCAGGAGAGATCTCCCCGGGTCGCCCTACTTTTTTCTCGTAATTATTGTCATTTTTTATCTTCAGTACCTCAACGTAACTCAGATGACCAGAACGGCTACGTCAAGGGTTGAATTCCATGGCAAAACAATACCTGGGGATACCAACCAATAACAATACCTGTCCACCATCCAGATGCTAGGCAATCAATTCGTTTGTCTATCAAGAATCAAGAATATTTTTTGTGAGCTTAGACATGGTTTACACATTTAGCAGTAACAGTTTCTAAAAAGAATCACCAAGTCTTACCTTAACAGGTGTACTCACATTCATCCATCCTTCACGTAGGTATTATTTTTTACATGGTGGAAAGAGTAAAATGTCAAAATTATAACAACATTTTGAAATAAAAATCTTCTTCTTCACTCTTTGCGTTTCTTCTACATTCTTCTTTTATTCCTGTGCTTGTTGTGTTTTTTTATCTTCAGTACCTCAACGTTACTCAGATGACCAGAACGGCTAGGTCGAGTGTTGAATTCCACGGCAAGGCATAGCTGTGGATGTCTGCCAGGCAATCAAGCCGTTTGTCTACGTAACAAACTTCTACGCCGCCGTCACTCGCCGCAGACATTTTGGTTCTAGCAGCTTTAAATAATAACCTGTAAAGCGAGGTCACCAGTGCTTGATTCATCGCGAGCGCACTGTAACTTAACTTATTCCGAACCGCCTCGGAACTTATTCCAAAATGCATTACTCGATTTCTCGCCTGCATTAATTTGAGCATTCACAGCGGGACGGGTAAATGGTTAAATGTATTTCGCTGCGGAGAGCTTGGTTCGCACAGTTTGCTCGTACATATGATAGGACATTGTACTTGGGAAATCGGTTACACTAGGTTCTCGGTCACAGGGGTACTGTCGACAGTGTATCAAAGTTCTGGTAACAAAGCGTGTTAACCGCTAGACCAACGAGGCAGTGAATAGGGTGCACGCGTGTAAGGTTTATAAACCGTTTGCGTTATCAGAAAATACTTGTTCTTAATACCTACCTCGCTCGTAGCCCCGGCTGCCTGAGTGATCTTAAACGATCACGAAGGTTAAATAACACAGGGCGCGTTCAGTGCATGGATGGGTCGCCGACTATGCCTAACGCTAGTGGCATTTTTCCGAGCGGTTCCGCGCTTCGCAAGGCACGTTAAGCTGTTGGTGCCGGCTGCCGTCGATAGATGGCAGTCGTTAAGCCAAGTCAGAGGCCTTAGGGCGGCTTGACAACTGACAGTAGACGAGCCACTACAAGCCTCCACCAATCCGGACTTGGCCCCCGTGGTGGAGTATGGCCTATACCTTCCTCAGGGAAGAGACCCGTGCCCCTCGGTGGGGACATAATGGGTTGATGATGAATACTTACCTTTAACAAATCACAAGCTTTTATTTTTTAATCGCTGACACATCGAAGTTGGTCTAGAATGAAAAGTTTACATTTCGGGTACAGACTCGCAATATTACGATTGCATACGACCGCGTAAATAATTTGGGAAAGCTAATCATCCAATTCTTTTTGTCATTTGACTCTGATACAGACTATAGCGAAACACAAACATTGAACAAATTCATATTTTGTTATGGAGCTATTAAGAGATTTATTAATGTGCTTATTGAGACCATTATCTATGTCATTTACAAGTAATACTAGTATACTGATACGGAGATTCCGGATTCGATCCTCAACTATTAATTTTCCCTCCGGACGACCTTGTCTACTTCCTAACTTGACCACTTCCAAAGTTGTCCACTTCCTAACTTGACCACCTCCAAAGTAGTCCATTTCCTAAATTGTCACTTCCTAATTTGACCACTTTTTAGTTTGCCTTCATCCTAACTTGACTATTTATTTTTATTTTCCTAACTTAACTTTTGTAGTAAAACATAGTAATTATATCTGTTTCTATGTACAGAGGCCAGCACATCAAGTTATACACTGACAGGTGACAGCTGAGCTCTGATTTCTTTCTACTCCATGCAAGTCAGAGCTCAGTTTATACTGGCACTGTATAGATTGATGTGCTGGGTTCTGTACCTACATAATCCTTCATACATACGTGATTTGTTTCTTATTAGTTCTGGGTCAGTTTAAGTAAGTAGAAGAAGCTTTAAGTGACTGCCTCGTTATTATTGTTGGTATAATAAATGTCTTTTCACACCTGCTATTCAGAAAAGATCCCTTGATTCCCTCAAATGAGGGATCAAAGTTGTATTTTTCTTCCCTGATATTCTAGTTTATTTTTATTGCCCTCAGCATGATCCGTGTGCAGATTTTCACAAAATGTAATTCCAATTCGATTTTTATTTTGTTGCAATCGATCATAATTGTCTTCCACGGCACATAAATAATTTTTTCCTTATAGCAGGTGTGAAAAGCAGTATGTGTCACTCGGTAGCAAAATTATTTCCGTCTTGGGCGTAAACACTTGAATCCCTCGCTACGCTCGGGATTCTATTGTAGAATCTTTCGCTTCACTTAGGATTCAATATACCGCCCTCACCGTAAATATATCATTTTGCTCCCTTGAGACACAATCTACTATTCTTCTTCTTCTTCTTATTCTAGCGGTATCACGTCTGATTACCATTTACATTACATTTGTACACAGGGCCTTCTCACACAGGGTGCATTTCCATGTTTGTGATGTCCGTGCCAGGTTACCATAGCACAGGGTATCCTAGTTTGGTACCAGGGCAAATGATTGCGTTGTGTGGGCGTTATTAAGTACTTATGTTTATAAAAGTCAAAGTCAAAGTGAAAAAAAAATTCACTAAATGAAGTTCAAAGCTGATAGTTTCGCAATTAATAGATTATGCGGGGAAGAAGCCAACAAAGAAACTCCACATTTATTCTTTTCAAAACGGGTTTGCTTAAAGTTACACTACACTAGATGCAATCGTCCGCGTTAAAATTATTTAAATACCAGACATCTTTGTCTTCCAAATAATCCTTAATGTTATAACATATATTTTTTTGGTTAATCGTGTTTTTTTTTTGGGAATTATATTTAGATGCGATGAAAAAAAAAGGGGAAAAATATAATCGGACTAGAGACGGGTTCGAACCGGCTTCTTCTGGTTTCGGGACCGCCCGATTTCCCACCTGAGCTATTACAAACTTGGAAGTCAGTTAAAACACGCATAAAACGACGTTTTCTAAAAATAAAACCTAGCTAAATCGTTGATATATATGTATATACAGGAATTGCTCGTTTAAAGGTATCACATGTAATACGTACAAATTATTGAGCAACGCATTTATTTCAAGGATCCTAATTTAGATCATTTCTTTTCAAGATTTAAAAAAATCATTAGATAACTTATCTTGAAAGTATATTTCAATATACCCCTTGGTATAGGCTCCTTTATCTTCACGCCACTTCTGACGGCCCTTTGCCATGCGCTGAAAGAACAAGCGCTGATTAGCAAGTTGACGTGGCAGTGAGCTGGCCACATATGCCGAAGAAAAGAAACGATGGCCGATAGGGTGCAAAGGTTCTCGACTGGAGACCAGGAACGGGCAAAAGCGGCGCAGGACGCCCACCAGCTCGCTGGACCAACAATCTGAGGCATATTGCTGGCAGCGGCTGGATGAGGATAGCCGAGGGTAGAATAAAGCGGCGTGGGGGAAGCCTATGTCTAGCAGTAGACGAAAACGGGCTGATTGATAGAATTGATTCATCATCATCATCAGCCATTTGACGCCCACTGCGGGTACGTCCTTCTGGCCTCCTACGGGCCTTCTTCGTGGTTTTCGTAACCGCCATAATTGGTTTTGCCATAATCGCCACGCTTGGCAGGCGGGTTGGTGATGCGATCGCCCGTATGTGGTTGGAATCTCAGGAAGACGCTGCTGCCCGTCTCAATCCGTCCCGAATTGATTGCCGTACGTAAAAAATTTTCTCGCGCCAATACGGAGGCAGATAGGTACCTCCTTAATCTTTTACCGGGCAAAGCAAAACTTAATTAGTTTGGAAGTCCCACACAACACGCGGCCTGATCGGCGGCTGCGATGCTGAATAAAATATAGCCCTGAATTTTGTACGGATATCCCGATAACTTCCGTGCGATTTATAAATGTTCCGACGGTCAGCTGTCAAATAAACGAGAAGTGTTCGACGTGGCTTGAAATAAAAGCGGTAGGCGTAGTGGCAGCACAGCATCCTTAACATTTAAGAAAAAAACACACCAACTGCTATTCTAAGGCATGTATGTATGTATTTATTGTATGTGTGCAAATTTTATTGTGTATTTTATATTAAGTTTGAGTTCTTTTTTTATTCATATGGAAGTTAGGAAGTCCTTAAGTCATCTTGACTTAGGACTTCCCACACGGCAGCTAAAGCTATCGTGCGTAATGATTACAACGAAGGGTTCGCGCACGAAGGGTTCCGGACTAGTATCTATACAACACTAGACAAAGATCGAATTTGAGAATAGCGCCATCTATAGAAAGCAACAAGAAGCATTTTACATTAGACATTTAATGACATAGATGGCCGCCAGATGGCGAGTGCTGTCTTTAGGCAACGTTTGATGTCTGGGAGCCCCCCTTAAATATTTATTTTAGTCTGTTTTTAGTATTTGTTGTTATAGCGGCAACAGAAATACATCATCTGTGAAAATTTCAACTGTCTAACTATCACGCTTCATGAGATATAGCCTGGACAAATGGAGGGACGGACGGAGTCTTCGTAATAGGGTCCCTCACCCTTTGAGTACGGAACCCTAAAAACTGACTGGTTCTAGCCGTAAGATAACTCCTGCACTGAACAATACAAGGAAGGCGTATCATAGTACCAGTTTTATTATGAAAAATGTACGAATTTGTTGAGTTTATTTTATTTTATTTATTTAATAGACAAAACCAAGATATGCTAGGTAAAACACATTATAGAGCTTGAAATTTAGCCTAACAACACTCATGACTGACAGTTACTTACAAAACTATATTATTAATTATCTGGCTTGTAAAGTGAAGTGAGATCCGTTAGTAAATTATTACAATTTTTAAGTTAAATCTAATTAAACTATATACGCTGAAATCGGGATGTTTTGAAAGCCGGGGTTTTTATACAGTCAGTATTAAAAATGAAATCTATTTAGACTATTAATTTGAAGTACAGACGTAAATTAAAAAAAAATCAAGTGTGAAATTTTATTTCGAGTTCAGAAATCTTGTTTTGGAGTGAGTTTACGCAATATTTTTTTATCTCAATCTATCTCTCTATCTATACAGCCCATCAAAGACGCCCACTGATAGGCAAAAGCCTCTTTACCGTCACACTAACCTCGCCGATCTCAATACTGACAATTTATTCTGATAGTTCCATATTGATAAAAAAGTTATGTCGACAGTCAAATGTCAAAAATAATATAGCCTGCCGCAGGCGTTCCATTTTTGCTCTGAGGACCTCTGAAATAAAACAAAAATATATCCCGCGTACACAGGGCCGAGCCGCTTTATTCAGGTAATCCTATAGAATAAATGCTTTGACGTTTCGACTGCGTGTCAAAATGTATTTCACGGCCGTTTTCACTGCATAAAAATATATTCGCCCACTGAAATTTACACGATTTGAGAATTCGGCAGCCCTGGGATTACGAGCTCGAAAATAAAAACAAAATCCAGATGAATGTTGCCAAAGCAAACGAGGCATATCGGGATCGTGGCAAATGCCATATATACGAATTATTAACTATTAGGTACGTATTTTTATTTTTTGTGTACCCCAAATACGTCCCACTGCGGGGAACAGACTTTCTCTCAGAGAGAGAGTATGAACACATGTGCTTCATTACCACGAGCGCCTACCGTGGATTGGCAATTTCAAACGCTGAGGTCTGTGAACACCTCAGACACTCATGTATCCTCGCAACGTTTTCCTTTACTGTTACCAAGTGGTATTGCTGCTGCAACATCACATCATACGCCGGACGGATTTGAACCTACGACCTCCCGACATGGTTAATTGGTACAAAAAATTAACTTGTGAATTTGTAACTTGTGGTTATTAGTTTAATATCGTTACTGAAGAGATATTGGATAGGCTCCTAAAGCCTATCCAATATCTCTTCAGTAACGATATGTTAATTAAGGTATGATACCAAATAAATCATTACGCTATAGACAAAATAATATTCGCTCTGAAAAGAATAAATGTGGAGTTTCTTTGTAAGCTTCTTCTCCGTATAATCTATTAATTGTGAAACTAACAGCTTTGACAGCCTTGACGTTCATTAAGTAAACATTTTGTTTTTATGGTGAATAAAAATTTTTGACTTTGACATTGCTCGAAATATATTGAGCAAATGTGGGTGATAAAAAGTACCCGGAACCAGCGTGCGTCCATGCAACGACTAATTAATGACGATGAAGCGGAAGAGGTCTGTCAGCGTCGTGGCAAGTGGTAAGAACTGGTCTCTGCCTACCCCTCCGGGATTCAGGCGTGAGTTTATGAAATGTATAATCATTACGTTACAAAAGAATCGAACGAAACAATCAATGTCTGGCACACACCACAAACGTCGCTTACCCGACATCTAGATAGCACCTTTGTTGCTCTCTAAAAAAAGCCCTTACCGTATCGCGAATAGAAGTCAGAGTTGAATGGACGCTCCAGTTGTACTGAAGGCTGGTAGGAAGACGTGCTGAGAAACGCTAAACTGAGACAAACAAGCTCATTACAGCGTGCGGTCGGGACCAAACGGGTACGGGGACTTGTACGCACTGGGTTCTTGTATCACCTTAAAAAAGTACGTGGACATAATCACAGAGAAACCTAATTTCCGACCAGGACTAGTGTTTGTGTGGATTTCCAAACAGATAGGTGTGTAAAAAAGGTTACTATACTTCAATAAACATAACATGAACATAAACATTTACATACAGGCACATAGATTGCTTCTGGCCCCACACTAGGATACCCTGCGTCGTGGGAACCAGAAACAACAACATCACAAACATGTAGGTAAACATCCAAGACCTGGGGTTTTTTTTGTCCCCAGCCCGGATTCGAACCCGGGACCTCTCGTCGAGGTCGTCGAGATTATTCTACTGTTTAATACCATCTTTGTCCTCCAATGATTAATGGGAGGACAAAGATGGTATTAAACAGTAGAATAATGTTAACGGGTACTTAGAGGACGATTGTGTTTATAGGCCGACTTTGAATTCGTTAACCGTCTTTTAAGGGGACATTCTAACCATTATTTAGAAACAAACGGTTTTGAAAAAGAAATTCGAGTCATGAAAATATTTTTTTTAAATAGGTATGTCTGTCCGTCTGTTTGTCATTCTATAGATGGCGCTGTTCTCAAATTTTATCTTTGTCTAATGTTGTATAAATAATGGTACGGAACTCTTCGTGCACGAGTATGACTCGCACTTGGCTCGTGACTCGTTTTTTTTACCTGACTGATTTACATTGATATGTAACGAAATGACATCGGCGCTGCTGTGAAGGTTCCATAGATGGCCGCCAGATGGCGAGCGCTGTATTTAGACAAAGTTTTTTGTATAGGAGTCCCGTTAAATATTTATTTTATTCCGTTTTTAATATTTGTTGTTGTAGCGGCAACAGAATACATAGCCGGACAGACAGACGGACAGTGAATTCTTAGTAATAGGGTCCCGTTTGGCACCCTTCGGGTACGGAACTCTAAAAAACTAAGTTTTTTTTCTCGAAAACAGGTCAACCCTCCAGGTCAAATATGTCCATCGTTAAGGCAGGCACACAATCGTGCCTCGCCGGCGACAGATCGGCTTTGTGTCTCTTCTTGTCGAATGCAGCAATGTGAGCAGGTCCTTATATAATTGGCCATGTTATTAACTTTCTTTGAAGGTAGCGCCGTTGAGATACAATGTTAGAAATGTGGCAGAATACAGAGACGATAGCAGATTTTTTTACTTTCGATCCTTATTATTAAGACTGTTAAGAATTATTACATAGACCTTATTACATAGACTGTTAAAAATAGATAATTTGCAAAAACATGTATACACTTAGAACTACATTTGCGATTTCGATGCTGATGTGACTTGCCCAAACAATAATAATAATAATTACTACCACACAACACCATCACTTGTCCTGGTCCAAAACTAGGATACCCAGACATCGCAAACAAGGAAATACACACAGACTGAGGCCATTTGTACATATCTAATACGGCGATCTCCAGTGGGAATCGACCCCACGACCTCTGTTTTGCTCATCAGGCGTGTGAACCGCTCGACCAACGAGGCAGTCAACTATATATTAGAGACACATAGTTTTCCAATATTAGGCAAACTAAATAGATGGCCAATTCCTCAAAAAAAAAAATTAAAAAAATAATGTAGCGATACATCACTTATATACAAGTTTTGGCTTTAACGTGGCATAAATGTAGCAATTTTCCTTTCGTATTTCCTTTCCAAATTTATAATTAGGTCTAATTAAGGTTGACGGAAAGTTATATACTGCTTTGAAAAAATACGCAACATTAAATTATATCGCAGTAACAACAAGTTTTTTTTTACTAATTACAGTTAATTAATTAAAAAGTCAGGGGTGGACCAGTGGCACAGACTTTCGAGGTCAAAAGGTCGTGAGTGGTCAAGGTTTGGGCGTACAATGCTTGACCGTGACCTTAACATGGGTTTGAGAAGCCCCATGGAGTTGACTGGGGCACGCCGCATGAAATCATAAGCACTCAAAACGATTTAGGACACCTGTATCCCGTGAGGACTTAACATTATAATTGGTGAGGATTACGATGAAAAATATGCTCAACCCAACGCGTGGGTCTACACTACATAGTTAGGTAAATCGTAAGCTTCTTTAGAAAGTGAGGTGATATAAAAAAAATTGTACAGTTGACAACATAGCGATCCTTATAAGCGTGCACTTTAGTGCGTCGTGTTACGAGTGACTTTGTAGACGGTACACCAGACAACATTCAAAGAGGCAAGTATATTTAGCGATAAAATAATAATAACTTCCACACAATACAATCACTTGACCTGGTCCCAAACTAGGATACCCTGTGCTATTGTGACCAGGCAAGGACGTTACAAACATGAAAGTACACCCAAACTGAGGCTATTTGTACAAATGTACGGCGGCCCCCTGTGGGAATCGAACCCACGACCTCGATAATGGTGCTGTAGTTAGAAAAATGGGAAGATAAGATAAGATAAGAATATTCTTTATTGTACCAGGAAAAACACAAACATGAAACAAACAAGGTTAGATACTTTGCTAGATATTTACTGTCACTGGCTAGAATATCGGATTGGGTGTTTTAATTAGATGTGTCACTTACGGATGATTAATGAATACTTTTTGTAGGCGTAACAAACGTATCAGAAATATGACTTGTATGACACAAAAATCTCTCGCATCAAATTAAATTTCTGCAATGAGCGTTACAGTACCTTCCGCTTCAAGCTTCATCGAAAAGAGGTCGTGACTAACATATTTTTATTATCTCAAACGAAGAAAACCTCTGTTATTTCGTCGAAAAATCAGTGGCCTTTTGTCTATTGCTGTTTTCTTCTCACACAAAGCAATATGATACAAAAAGGCAATCGAAGTCGACAAAGTGTGCCTACTTGGCATCTTTGATTGTATGGGTTCTATAAGTATCTATGTAGGGGTATATGGTAATTATTTCATGTTTCATTTTCTGGGCACGTTTCAAAAGTTTCAAAATTTTTTTACCTGCACACACACGCATGGTTATCTTAATCTAACGTCACTTTCGTTGGAAGGGATGTCGAGTAATCACTAAATGTATCGCACCTTTTGATACCTAATCCACAGAGTAAAATGCAGTATCTTTGTTTAGATCATTTCCTACAATGAACAAAACCTTTTTATTTTGTCTGTCTCACAAAAGTGCGTGAAGTTACACAAGTCAGCTTACGGCCGTTCAGCAATTTTTGTTAAACGACTTCTTGTGGCTACCTAGACACTTCCTAAAATGTTTCTTTCTCTATTCTTTTTTTGTGTTTATTCTCCTTATAAGCCAGCTATTGCTAGAATACACCGCGTTTTATAAGACGGCAACCAGGCACGGGGCTGCGCAACAAGAAACTTATGGCAAAGACAAATTGCGAACTTGCATTGAGCAAGTAAACCGCTTTTACATTTGCCTTGCCCGCGTCTACTGTGGGAACGTTTTAAGTATTTATTTATTTGCTGATGCTTAGTTTAGTATGTTTTCTTATATACCTATCGAGCAAATGAATGAAATAAGAATCGGTTCTTCGACATTACTCCTAAATCAGGTGTTTTAAAATACATTTCACCGTACTAAAAATCTGAAAAAGAATGCTTTTCAATGTTCTATCTAAGGCCGTTGGTCATTATTTTTATGATTTTTTAAACTTTATTACATCAAAAAATCGCGAACATGGGTATAGTTTTATTTGAGCTGCACTGAGTTTCGGATAATAAAAAATATACCAAAATGACTATCACTGAATGTGTTAGTGACGTTAGTCCCATAAATAAATAAATAAAATGCGCTCGGAGTACCCTTAAGTACGTTAACTAAATTGGGATATATTAGTGAAGGGCAATATAAAAAGTTCCGTGACTAATTAATGTGGATGAAGCGAAAGAGGTATGTCAGGATCGTGGCAAGTGGCAAACCCTGCTCTCTGCTTACCTCTCTGGGATAGAGCCGTCAGTTTATATATGTATGTACGCGCATTGACTTTGTCTTTGAGAATCAGCGCGACCTAGCTAGTTTGATCGGGTGGCTGGGTGGGTTTTTTGAAGACGAAGAGCTTCGATTCCGATCCCAAGCGCATAAAATGTATATGTGTGTAAGTACATATCAATATCTATATCCAAACTGTACAAAAAAAATACATTGAAGCGAAAGGCCACAGGCAGAGTAATAATGAAAATAATAACTTCCACACAACACAATCACTTTGACAATGTCATCCAAGCGGCAGGAAGATGTTGGATGCAAGCCGCTTCCCACCGGTCTTTTTGGAAATCCACGGAGGAGGCCTATGCTCAGCAGTGGACTTCTTGTGGCTGAACGATGATGATGATGAACACAATCACTTGACCTGGTCCCAAACTAGCTGTGCTATGGTAACCAGGCAAGGACGTCACAAACATGAAAATATATCCAGACTGACGCCATTTGTACAAATGTACGGCGGTCCCCAGTAAGGATCGAACCCACGACTTCTATCTTGGTAGTAAGCGCCTTAACGGCTATTCGAACGAGGCAGTACCGATAGGGCTATTTATTATTATTATTAATACGTTTATCTACACTAATGTTGTAACATTCTACTTATGTTTTCAATACTTGACTTATAATTACTACTGTTATAGCGCAGACAACAAAACACTCAATTTAAGCAATTTCACATGATGGTAAAATATTCACATCGATATCGTAAAATCTCATTATAACATCAATAAAACGCGACCAACTTGATTGCAGGGCCAATCAGGTTGGTCGCGTTTTATTGAAGCGCGCAGCTGCGCTCTCATTGGTTAAATTTTAATGGCGGCAAAATCACTGTGATTATACACGTACGCGTGAATTTAATTTAATAAATTAAAAGTTAAAAATGGATAGCGACGATGATATTTGTATGCCTCCGGATATTCTAGAAGTGGCAACAAAATTAACTCACAATCTTTTGCCAGAAAAATCTAGAAAATTATATGAAAAAGAATATAATAACTTTTTGGCATGGAAGATCGAAAAGAAAACTACATCATTTTCTGAAAATGTCATTCTTGCGTATCTCAAAAACCTCTCCGACAAATTCATTAGTGAAGATAAAGTAGTGTATGCAACTGCATATAACACGGTTATTAAAACACTCGCTGCGCTCGTTTCATAAACTCACACACGTGTTTTAATACCCTTCATTATATGACAGTTGCATAAACTACTATTATTGCACATAAGTAAAAAAATACAATGGCAATGTGGCCACCATAAACCACCACCATTTATGCTATGCAGTGAAATTTCCTAGTAAATGAATGCAACCAGTAACAATCACTTCCTAGCATAATTGATGACAATAGCACTTGTAGTGTCACTCTGATTGAGGTTATACAATACAACTTATTATTGAAATAATGCAGAATCCAAAAACGGTTTCTTCGGGATCCACAATTAAACCACTTCAAAGAACTAGCACGCGAAAGTTTAAAATACTTAATTTTAATACTCATCATCAGCCTCTTGACGTCCACTGCAGGACACAGGTTATGAAAACCATGAGGGGTTTTGCCGTAATCGCCACGCTTGGCAGGCGGGTTGGCGATCGCAGTATGCGGTTGGAATCTTAGGAAGACGCTGCTGCCCGTCTTCTGGTAATTGATTTCCTTAGTCGTCTTCTACGACATCCACGGGAGGAAATGGAGTGACGCTATTCTTAATCCGGCGCCACACGGCAATTTAAATACTAAAATACTTACCCGGCTGCCTTCGAATCTATATGCCTCAGATCATGTTCTCTTTACGATTGTTTTGTTTTGTTGACGTTCGTGTATTTTGTTTGTGTAGATTTTATTTTTTTCAAGACATTTAAACGAGAGTAATTTAAAAAAAAACGGTTTCCTTGTTCCGCGAAAAAGTTATTGAAATAACATATTCCATAATTTAAGCAAAACCTGTTCTCTGTCTATCCCTAGGGCATACAGCAGTGAGTTTATGCAACATAATGTATCTTAACATTACCATGGTATTATTTGCTATTTAATTTTCTGGTGTGTACAATAAAAAGTTCTAGTCTAATCTAATCTAACCATAGTTTTACGGTACAAGAGCGCATCGCACAAAAACCTAGTACAGCGGGAACTTTCCAAACATTCTGTTACTCACACGCCCGAGCGTCTAAAATCATTAAGCGTGAACATAAATTCCGAGAACACCCTTTCGGGGCAGAGCGAGAATATACAGGCAGGTGCATTCGGCGAATCACGCGGTTGAACGTAATAGCTGAGACGGTATTGTGCGAGACACACGCAGAGAACACCGAAGTTACTTCCTAAGTGATCGCTCTTTCTTAGCCCAACTTTTTATCTCGTACTCGCAGTGGTAGCCTAGTAGGTAGAACATTGGACTCGGAAGCGAGAGACCCAAGTTCGATTCTCATGTACCTATGACTTCGTTTTCTAAGTTATGTACATTTGTGAAGTTATAGTAGCAATACCACTCGCTAACTGTGAAGGAACACATCGTGAGGAAACCTGAGTGTCTGAGCTATTCACAAAGTTCAGCGCTTGAAATCACCAATCCGTGGTGGGCACGCGTGGTGATTAAGCCCATACTCTCTCCCTGAGAGAAGGCCTGTGGCCTACAGTGGGACGTATATAGGCTGCTTATGAGGGTTCTACTCGTCAATACAAACAACTTATTACTGCAGTAACATGTTTGATTGTGTGGAGCAGCAGATTTGTGTTTCTTTATTTCTGTATTTTATTTACATGATTATTGCAACATGACAGTAATTACACCAAAGCGTTACAATATTATAACTGAGCACTACCTATCAAACATCGTGTAGCATTCTCTTACATAACCTTCATCACACTTCCAATCCCATCCGCAAACACATCACACTTTGGTACTTCCGCGAGCAGGGCACAGAGTAGCCACAGTAGTAGATTTGTGTTAAAATTTATGAAAATTTTAAAGTGGTGTAGACTTTAAAATGGCTAGCAGAGTAACATAAACCTTTTGGGGGTAAGTAAACAATATCCGCGTGGTACCGGATTAAGAATAGCGTCACTCCATTTCATTCCGTGGATGTCGTAGAAGGCGACTAGGGAAATAAATTACCAGGAGACGGGCAGCAGCGTCTTCCTGAGATTCCAACCGCTTACTGCGTTCCGATACACGATAAAGAATATTCTTATCTTATCTTATCTTACTGCGATCGCCAACCCTCTTGCAAAGCGTGGCAATTATGGCAAAAGCCTTTATGGTGAGGGAAAACTATGAGGGAGGCCTGTGTCCTGCAGTGGGCGTAAAGGTGGCTGATGATGAAACAATAAAAAAAGTATGTGCATTGTGTGACACAGTAAAAGTGAAAACTTTTTTTTAGTTGACGGCTGGAGCCGAGTATACGTGATTCAACGTCACCGACCGACAGGAGCAGAGTGTATCCGATTTGGCGTTACCAAAATTATATACAGAACAAATCTGCAATATTCCACTCAAGTAAGCCTACTAAAAGATACTTGCAGAAATGAGATTCGGGTAATGGAAGTAATTTTACACGCAATGAGAGATCAAATCCTTTATTTATGAGGAATAACCCGGTCATGGTGACTTGATGTAAGACCTTTTCTCTATGTGTCGACATTTCTCTTGTAGGAATTCAGAATTGCGCCCCGCAGGGATGAGAGTTGCGGATTGCCATTTCTTGTTGACCTCTCTCGGTTCTCTTTGTCAGTGCACATCTCTACCGATGTGAGGGGTCTTTGTATAATTGACAGCAAAAACAGCGGTTGGACGTGAACAAAGTGTTTATAACACAATACTTTACCGCTTAAAAAGTTGCTTCAAATGGCTCACAATTATTTTTTCGCAAATGAATGAAAGTGGCGCTTTTTACTTATAAAACCTCCAAAAAGGAAATCAATCCGCAAATTCTAATATAATAGCCCATCGAAATTAAATCGAAGACAATCCGGGGCCGATAAATGAAATCCTCCCGGCCACATCAATGCCAAACCAAACGGCCGGGGATACCACACATAAATCCGCAAACATGTCGTTTGCTTCTAAAAACTCCGTCACGTTATAGAGCCTCCAGAGAGGAACGGATGGCCAGCAATAACGAGGTGAAGTGAAGCGGGAAATTGTGCCAGCCATCTAACTCGATGCGGGCGTCGGGATTAAGTCGACCGACTTATGTGTGTACGTGTGCGAAGACCCTAATTCCCACTTAACTTCAGTTAGGAGATTTTTTCATGTTTTTTGGAGGTTGTATTTGCTGTACTATAGTCGTAGTAACGGTGTGGTGTAATGATGCTATTGCGTGGCGATTTCGGTGTCGGTTTTCGACGACGATGAGGGATGATGTTGAATCAACAAGTGACACGGTCAAACCACGAGATGTTAAGCGAACAGTCGACAGTAAGTTGACTTTTATACGCTAACTGGAGCTGGTGCTTTGAGCTGCTGTAATGTACGTAACGTTATGACTTTGTAGCAAAAACGCCAAGGTTGATTCAGATCGACCTCTGTGTAGAATGTATAAAGTAATATAATTTTTTATTCGGTTATAAGCAGCCTATATACGTCCCACTGTAGGGGACAGGCCTTCTCTCAGAGAGAGAGTATGTATGGGCTTAATCACCACGCGTTCCTACCGCGGATTGGCAATTTCAAGCGCTGAGGTATGTGAATAGCTCAGACACTCAAGTTTTTTCACGATGTTTTCCTTCACGGTTAGCGAGTGATGGTATTGCTGCTATAACTTCACAAATTTACATAAATTAGAAAAAAAAGTCATGGTACATGCCCGCACTGGGAATCGAACCTGGGTCTGACGCTTCCGAGTCCAATGTTCTACCCACTAGGCTACCAGCACAATAGAATTAATTGAAAGTAATAGAATTGATTATTTTCATTTACTTGTTTAATGAATTGAAAATTTATCACGATTTAGTTATCAGGTACTAAACAATGATAAAATATCAATAGTTCAAATTAAAAAAATATATATGTTGACCCAGTTTAACCACAACGTTACAAAAAACTACACAAATTTTGAATTTCCCGCTAGACTAATGACGTTCCACTTGAATATACATTTGTTTGTATTTTTTTTCTTCCTCCGGCGCCCTGACGTCAATTGTTGCGAGTCAGCTTTGGTTTTGAATGTCGTGGCAAATAAATTTTCTCTACCGTAAAAAAGGTTGTCCAAGGGTGATTTAACCTCGAACGCAGGGCGTTCCATAGAAAAAACAAACATGTTAATAAAAATGCTGAAACTCCACAATTTCTCGCATATTTCAGAGCGCAACAGGGGTATGAGTTTCCTCATTGCATATTTGTTCAACAAAATGATACTAGCATGGCAATGGCTGATTTATTTACACTATTTATTATAGTTTGCCAACCAATCGCATTACAGTGTTAATGGCGAAGCGCTAACCGTGAAGGAAAACATCGTGAGGAAACCAGAGTGTCTGCGGCGTTGACATACCTCAGCGCTTGAAATTGCCAATATGCGGTGGGCGCGCGTGGTGATCAACTCTCCCTCTGAGAGAAGGCCTGTGGGACGTATATAGATTGCATTACAGTATTAAAGTGTGACCTAATTTGGCGCATGACACGGTGCGATTTAGTCTGTGCGGGTTTCTCTTTGCGAAAGTGATCTGTCAGGATCGTGGCAAGTGGCAGCCCCTGGTCTCTGTCTACCCTTCTGGGAGTAGTGCATCTGCATACCATGCGAGAGGTCCCGGGTTTGAATCCTGGCTGGGGACAAAAAAAACCCATGTCTTGGATGTTTACATGTTTGTGATGTCGTTGTTTCTGGTTCCCACGGCACAGGGTATCCTAGTGTGGGGCCAGAAGCAATGTATGTGCCTGTATGTAAATGTTTATGTTATGTTATGTTTATACAGGCGTGAGTTTATGTATGTTTGGTTTCTTTTTAATTCGCGTACGTTACATAATTTGAATAACACGGCAATGTGATTGGTTATTGAATTACGTGCTGATATCACTCTTTTGAACAACCTAAGCGCTTAATGGACTGTAAGCCCAGTTCTCGATATCTACTATTCACTTAGGATAGCGTATAGCCCTTAGGGGGAAAATATTGAACAAGAAGAAAGAGACCCTCAGCCAAGCCACCCGGACGAATTTATATTAAATTTATATTCATGAACGTATTCATACCAAAATAATCGAAAGACTACTGAAGGCATCAATATCCACCCCAGGCTGTAGGGCCAGGCCACAGAACGCAAATATTTGAGTGTATTTGGGAAATACTATTACTTTTGAGCTACAGAACTCTGAAAGACCGAACTATTACAGACCACTAATTGCCTATTTCAGTTTCTGAAAATCTGCCTCGAGCGGTCCGTGAAACTGCAATTGTGAATTCGCTACAAGTAACTACTCCTATTGAATAATTTTAAATTAGCACTGAAGTTCTTCGAATTGTAACCTTTCACAGAGTGAGGATAGATTTTTGAGCGTTATTAGTTCATTAATAGTTAGTGCGGTGGTAGCCCGGCGGGTAGAAAAATGGACTCGGAAGCGAGAGACCCAGGTTCCACTCCCAGTGCGTGCATACACCTATGACATTGTTTTCTAAGCTATGTACATTTGTGAAGTTATAGAAGCAATACCACTCGCTTACGGTGAAGGAAAACATCGTAAGGAAACTTGAGTGTCTGAGCTATTTACATACCTCAGTGCGTGAAATTGCCAATCCGAGGTGGGCACGCGTGATTAAGCCTATACTATTTTAGAGGAGAATTAATGGTAATAATAATAATTGTTTTAATTAGGAGAGGTTAACACTTGGCCCCAGTCACGCCTGATGGTAAAAGATGACGGGGTCTACGTGTTTACCTGTTAAATATCGGTTGACTCTAGTTTTAAAGACGCTCAGAATATATGTTCCACATCTTAAACGTTCTTAATATAAAAGAATTAAGTAACTTTACAAAGTAATGTACAACGCATAAAGTCGTCCTTATACCTATTATGATAAAATTATGGCAAGTTTCGTGACCTAATTTATAGTATTTATTGAGTAAAACCTGTTATCTGTTCGATTTAGGGCCGTTTTCTCCACAGAACCAAATCTAGATTACAGCAAGCTAAATCCGGTTTTGGGCTCTAAATCGAGATTAAAATCCCAAATTGGATTTCTCCGACAACGGAAACGAAAGTTTAAACTAAAGTCTCTGAACGGCCGATATTGGAGGATTAGCTTCTAAAACCAGATTAACAGTCGGTCATAAGCTGTCAAAAAGGCATCAAAAGTAGTTAGGTAGAAGAAAATTACCCAACTACTGGTTTTATATCGAGTATTGAGAAATAAAGGTTAATTTTCAATATGAGAAGAGCTTTGGAATTTTCTTTAAGTTTTCCCAGCACGTTTTTAGTGTGGACAATTTGGACAATGGCAATTTTTTCCCACTCTTCGTTCTTCGACCGGATGGTCGTGGCGTCGGATTTTTGATTTTCCACTATATGATAGTGTTCCTCCACCAAGTCTATTATAGCATGTTTTTCACTCGTTGTGAATACTGGTTCTCTCTTAAATTAAATTCCAGAGCCGTTCGAAAATAATCACACTCAAAGTTGAACAAAGTTTTCATATTACACAGAATAACAGGAAAAAAAACCACAGAATCTCAGACATTTTTGACAGCTGCGTTTCAAAATTTAAAAAAAAATAGTGTTACCAGCCACAAATCTAAGCGTTTTTTGTCTAATCTGTGACGAGAACTAGATTTCGTGAGCCCTTACGAAAAGTTACCGGAGAAATCGGATGGACAGTAATCTATTTTTTAAACTCCGTTCAAGCATGATCCAGATTATGAAATCCAGTTTTGCGCAGCTAATGGAGAAAACGGCCCTTAGAGGTAAATTAAAAATGTTTTTCTGCAGAGAATACTTCATGGAATCACGTTTTCGCCATCAGTAGAAATAGTCCCTAACTTTATCGTAGACAAATTACAGATTGATCAGGGTGTCTATGATGTGATGTCGATCAACATCAACGATTGTTGATGTAAAAGCTGATCTGGTGAAGCAATTTTACCCAATTTCATCGGCTCCTAATTTTAGGATCCATGGCCGTGAACCTAAGGCAAAAAACCTAGGCATAAATGCTATCTATTTCCGGGTCCCTGTTAACACGTTAAATCACTGTTAACAAGATTGAGAGATGTAGCTTAGGTATATACTCGTACATCCCACTGCAGAACACAGGCCTGCTCTCAGAGACAGAGAGTAGGGACTCAATTATCACGTGTGCCCACCGCGTATTGGCAATTTCAAGCGCCGAGGTATGTGAACACCTCAGTTACTTATGTTTCTTAACCATCTTTTCCTTCACCGTTAGCGAGTGGTATTGCTTAAACGATCACGAAGGTTAAGCAACACTGGGCGCGTTCAGTGCATGGATGGGTCGCCGTCTATGCCTAACGCTAGTGGCATTTTTCCGAGCGGTTCCGTGCTTCGCAAAGGCACGTTAAGCTGTTGGTGCCGGCTGCCGTCAATAGATGGCAGTCGTTAAGCCAAAGTCAGAGGCCTTAGGGCGGCTTGACAACTTCTGACAGTAGACGAGCCACTAGTCTACAAGCCTCCACCAATCCGGACTTGGCCCCCGTGGTGGAGTATGGCCTATACCTTCCTCAGGGAAGAGACCCGTGCCCCTCGGTGGGGACATAATGGGTTGATGATGATTGCTACTATAACTTAACAAATGTACGTAACTTAGAGAGCAATGTCATGGGTATAGATTGAGAGAGATTGTACAGGCACTTTTTGCAAATACGATCTGTAAAAGATTTTTTTTTTTTTCATTGGTGGCGCTAGTTAGCCCACTGGATCCCCTTAAGTCTCTGTGTTGAAAATAGTTGATTGTGTAGTTTCTTTGTTGATCTGATTTCTCCTTACATGATCTACTTTGCTGAAACTAACAATACTAAAGTTATTGCTAAGACCAATAAAATACTTGAATGCGACTTCTCAGGAACACAGGCATCAGTTTATGTATGAAGCGTACTTTTCTCAAGTAACTGACATGAAATAAGTCATGCAATTTAGATAGCGTTTTTCTTCAAGCCGCAGCTGTTCTTCAAAACTCGCATTTTAACCATCTATAGCCAGAATAATAATATTCATTTTAGTCATGAGGCCTACCAAGCACATAAGCTCGCTTCAATCAACATATCGGTAGCTACACATACTTAATAAACAGTAAAGTTAATTTTCGCAACGTAAACATAAATTGCCGAACATAGCATTATGGCGAAGTTGCGGTTTCATCGTTCG
Source organism: Yponomeuta cagnagella (assembly GCA_947310995.1). Taxonomy (NCBI): domain Eukaryota; kingdom Metazoa; phylum Arthropoda; class Insecta; order Lepidoptera; family Yponomeutidae; genus Yponomeuta; species Yponomeuta cagnagella. The sequence goes on from OX371267.1 coordinate 18,528,548, forward strand.
CAAATTAAAATTTTCGTCGACGAAATCAGCCTCGCAAGACTGTACTTGAGGCATTTTTATTTTTTATTTTGTAGGTACAGGGTACGTTTGGAGACAGCCACGCCGTGGATCTTCTCACGATGATTTCCTTCACAGGCAAGTTAGCTAGTGGTGGTGGATAGATCAGTTGCTTCAAATTTATGAGATTCAATGATGAAAAAAAGAATGATTTGAATGAAATTATGATTATTGATGATTTTTTTGATTTGAAAGAATGAATGATACGAGATGCAATAGAGAGTTCATTTTCACTAGAGATAGCTACAGCATGGGAACCAGTGCTTAAGTGCATGAGACCCCCTTGTGACTGTAGATTAATTTTAATTTCAATAACTAATAATCAATATTTTTTAGGTTTATATAAAATAATTGTTTTAAAGATATAATTTTAATTTCAATAACTAATAATAAATATTTTTGAGTTTAAATAAAATTATCGTTTTGCCAATTTAAATTAAAAAAATTGCCAAAATATTTTTGGAACGTAACTTAATAATTTTTTGCCGAGGGTAGTAAACTAACAGTTAATACTTCAAAAAGACGCCTGTCACCTTTGTCTACCGAGACCGCGGCACTTTCAAAAGTACCGAAACGTCGGAAAATTGTAAAATAAAAAAGTAAACGAGTAAATATCCGTTCAAATTTAGTTTTTATTTTGTTTTTTTTTTTTTGTTCCCGCCGTGTAATTTAATTGGATATATTAAATTGACACGAATTTCTGAAGTTAAAACTTCTTCGCGCTTTTTCTGAATAGTGACCCAAACGTCGGCAACGCTGAATCGGGTTAACTCGGCTCCAGTGATGCCGATTATAACATTTCACTTCATCATTGTGGTCATAAGCACACATCCGCTTTTATTCATCTGTGACATGCATGTTGAAACATGTCGTATGGCATGTTTTATGTGCGATACAAGTGATACAGAGTGATACAATGTGCGCAAAAATTTGAGATTTTATGACAACGCGTACGCAAGCGTAGATTTGAAGCGGTAATGTCATGAAGTCGTTGCGTTCCTGTAATAATCATTGTACAACAGTGCATTAACGGAATATAGGCCTAAGCTATTTGTCTTGAACAACTTGTGGGTCATATGTAGGGTAACAAGGATATAAACACTCGATACCCGAAAAGGAAAAATAATATGAGACACACAAATAACAAAGTGAACATTCTATCAAATCGTATTCCTGCAATGAAGTGCTTGCCCATTAAAGCATCAGTACAATCTATTTTGCAGAGGGAAATGCTTGTTAGCTTACAAAAACCAGAAGGAGAAAACAGGGAGCGACTTAGCGAGAGATTGCGAATTCCTTCCGTTGACTTTTATTTTATTTTTCATTCCCGCCGTCTTCGCGCTGGGATTCGTAGCTCCCATATTTCTATCCCTTTTTTATTTCAGAACACTTATTTATTTATGAATACTTTTATTGCCCTTAAAGTAATAATACCGTAAGGCAGACTTAATACCTTAAGCATTTTCTACCAATCAACCGCAGGGGGTGGAAGAGAGAATTTGTTGGGGTACAAGATTAAAGGAACAATATTATGAAGAGGAAAAATATTCAAAAGAAAATATAAAAACGTTGTTACTATATAAGATATAGCGATCGCATTATGCGATTGGAATCTCAGGAAGACGCTGCTGCCCATCTCCTGGTAATTTATTTCCTTAGTCGCCTTCTGCAACATCCACGGGTGGAAAAAGAGTGACGCTATTCTTAATCTGGCGCCACACGGATGGCAATTATGGCAAAACCCCACATGGTTATGGAAACGATGCAGTGGACGTCAAATGGCTGATGATGACGATGATATAAGGTATGATTAAATAAACTTAGTCATTAATAACACACAATACACAATAAAATAAGAATAAAGATATGACTATAAAATTTATACTATACCTACTAACTATAAGAGAGCTAGGAATTATATTAATATTTACAATACATACAAATATTAAAAAAAATTAAAATAATACAGAATACGCTGATGAGGAAGGAGGTAGACACGTCGCGGAAGTGTTTCCGGACTGGGCTTTGAAAGGATGCTCCACCTTCTGTAGCATTGGTAAAAATTTGTGAAGTCATCTCATGATCGCCGCTTTGGTTAGCTGCATTTAAATGGTTTGATTGTACCTGCATAACATAACCGATATCTTTCCCGCCGGGAAAACTATGAGAATAATAAAGGTTTATATCATTTTGATAATGATATAGTTGAAGGTAATGTAACTGGAATGAAAACATTTGAATGGAATTAATGCCATCAAATGGACTATTGCTAAAAGAAAAATAAAAGCTGGGAATAATTTCAACATTTAATTCTAACAATAGATTATTTAAGAATAGGATAGAAAAGTGAGATACACGTGTATCTGGTTGGTGCCAAGTACACTCAAGTGCCATTATTATGTGCAACATTCATTATTTCCTGATTTTCTTGCCCTCGAATACTTTGGATATTCATAGCTAGATAGAAATTGTTGTCGAAGATCTGAACGAAATATTTTGAATTCAACTACTAGGTATAACGAAATATTTCGAATTCAACTTCTATTTTATACCTAATATATAAATATCTCGTGTCACAATGTTTGTTGTTGAACTCGTCTGAAACGGCTTCACCTATTCTTATGAAATTTTTTGTGTATATTTGGTAGGTCGTCGGCTAATTAATATGGCAAAACAATGTTTGCCGAATCAGCTAGTTATCATATAATATGCTCATAAACCCAAGTGCAAATCACCAATTCACACTGTTTTATTTGATCTGTATCACGAAGTACATACATACATATATTAACTCATGCCTGGATCCCAGAGAGGCAGGCAGAGGCTAGGGACTGCCACTTGCCACGATCCTGACACATCACTTTCATTTCCTCAACATTCATTACTCGATGCATGCACGAACGCCGGTTTCGGGTACTTTTTATCTTGCCCTTTGCTAATACATCCCCTATTTCATCATCAACCATTTGACGCCCACTGCAGGACATAGGACTCCCTCATGGTTTTCATAACCATGACGGGTTTTGCCATAATCACCACGCTTGGCACGCGAGTTGGCGATCGCAGTATACGGTTGGAAACTCAGGAAGACGCTGCTGCCCGTCTCCTGGTAATTTATTTCCTTAGTCGCCTTCTACGACATCCACGGAAGGAAATGGAGTGACGCTATTCTTAATCCGGCGTCATACGGAAAATAACGGATTAAAAATAACGGAAAATAACGAAAAAATACCCGGATAACTTGCGGTACTGTATTTTTTTTCTTTGAAAAGCCCTCATTCACCGAGCTTACAATAACCGGCAATTAAATTACTTTCAGGCCCAGACTCCACCGCCTAATCAACCTACTAATGCTGATAATCATGTTTGAGAAGCAATTTCACGAATTGGTTATACCCGAGGGTGTTTAACTTAATTAAGGGGATAGTCAGTTATAATTGAATTGCGCGTAACGAGAAATATGATTATATTTACTAACCCATTTGCTTTTAAGAAAGCTAAGTGGTCGTATATTTCTCCCATCCAACTTCCCGGATCCTGTGTGTGCTGTACAATAGCAGACTTAAGTGTTACATACTTACGACATTATTTATAAAAACAAGTTTCCTTGAAACACTTCTCAGAGGCAGTTTTAATAGTCTGTGGTAAAGGAAAACACTCGACTTGGAAGCAGGAGACCTTGGTTCGATTCCCATATAACATTTGCGGACATGAACCTATCTATGACTTTGTTTTCTAAGTTACATACATTTGTGAAGTTACAGTAGCAATGCATAAGCAGCCTATATACGTTCCACTGTAGGGCACAGGCCTTCTCCCAGAGAGAGAGAGTTGGGCTTAATCACCACGCGTGCCCACCGCGGATTGGCGATTTCAAGCGCTGAGCTATATGAATAGCTTAGACACTCAGGTTTCCTCACGATGTTTTCCTCCACAGTTTCCTTCAGTAGCAAAACCACTCGCTAACCGTGAATGAAAACATCGTGAGGATACCTGAGTGTCTGAGATATTCACATACCTCAGCACTTGAAATCGCCAATACGCGGTAGGCACGCTTGGTAATTAAGCCCACACTCTCTCCCTGAGAGAAGGCATGTGCCCTGCAGTGGGACGTATGTATTTAGGCAACGTTAAAAAGAGCAATTATGTTTTAGAGACAAAGGTGTTTTCTATTTTGATATATAGAACATTTTTTTTCATAACGATGTACGAACCAGATTTTGCTAAAAACTCTTTACTTCGCTCTTGCCTTATTTTTTATTCCATTATTTACGGAGTAGCACCTGGTTTCACTTGCGCGAGCGACAGTACACGGAGTAGCTGTGAAACTTCTCAGCTAGGAGTGAAGTTTAATATACATTTCTTGGTCAATAAAGTGTAAACTATTATAGCTTTTGTAGCAACCATAATCTTATTTTGAAAATAGGATAGTGCAACTTTAATTTTAACTTCACGTAAAGTTTCTTTTGCGGCCGCGGCACTTTAACTTTAGTTTATCTTTAACTACAGTTAAAGGATTCTGGGACGGGGACGAAAAATAAATGAGTTTTTTTCCAGGCATCAGAGTTAAAATTACTTTCTTCTCTTAGGCAAAGATCGGATATCGGTCGCTTTATTTTTCAATACTTTGGAGACTTGTCAGCAACTTTGTCGCTTATCCCTCGTTTTAATAGGTTAAGGCGTAAGTTAATTATGATTTTGGGAGCAATCGAGCCCAATTTCACCTCTAGAATTATTTTAACTTACATCGCTTTTTTATTTTTAATTAATTAACTGGTTAATAGGATTTCTTTAGTCGCCTTTTACGACATCCGCGGAAGGAAATGGAGTGACGCTATTCTTAATCCGGCGCCACACATCCGGAGGCCTATGTCATGCAGTGGACTTTGAGTGGCTGATAATGATGACGATGATGATGATGATTAACTGGATGGCGGTCTCCCGTTTTGAGAGATTGTTACAGAAGTTTTTATATTATTACTAACTGACTCGGCAAATGTTGTTACGCCATATTAATTAGCTTACGACCTATTCTCAGACCTTCGTATAAACACACAAAGTATTTCATAAAAATCGGCCGTTTTGGAGGTGTTCGATAACAAACACTGTGACATGAGATTTTCATACATTAGATTCATGTTCATCAGAGCTTTTAGTCTGCTACACTCATAAGCAACCTATATACGTCCCACTGCAGGGCACAGGCCTTCTCTCAGGCTTAATCACCACGCGTGCCCACCGTGGATTGGCGATTTCAAACGCTGAGGTATGTGAATAGCTCAGATACTCAGGTTTTCTCACGATGTTTTCCTTCACAGTTAGCGAGTGTTAATGCTACTATAACATCACAAATCTACATAAATTAGGAAACAAAGTACACGCTCGCACTGGGAATCGAACCTGGGTCTCTCGCTTCCAAGTCCAATGTTCTACCCACCACCACTCTGTATCGTACGTATCTCCACCGTAACACTCACTTGACTGTGATGAAGAATATATTAAGGATATATTATATAGATTTTTTTTGTGTGTAAAAGTGCAAAATGCCGATATGCGATAGAACGAAGCATATTAATTTGATATCGCCAATACAAGTAACCTACCAATAACCAATCTGATTTTGACAGAATTAACCAGCGTCATCGCTCTATCTTTCTTAGTTACTTTGCGATCGGTGCGGGCCGTGTTCGAGCCCGTGCAGCGGCACCTGCGCTGCTTGCCGCAGCCCGTGCGGTCCTTGCGGCCCGTGCCCCTTTGGGCTACGCTGCCGGCCGTCATGCCCACCATCCTTGCCGCCGTGCAGGCTGATGCCGATAAATAAATTTATTTATTTGTAAACATAGGTAAATTTATACAAGGTGTTAGAAAATACTCGTAGAACAGTGGCGCTGTGTTTTGCCTTTGGGCGTATAAACTTACCTATATTGTAATGAAAATTATGTTAAGTAAAATGTCACTACAATTGCCATACCTACATAATTATTAAAAAAACACACACACAACATTAAAATTAATATAATAATCATTATCATCATTATCATCATCAGCCATTTGACGCCCACTGCAGGACACAGGCCTCTCTCATGGTTTTCCGAACCATGAATGGTTTTGCCATAATCGCCACGCTTGGCAGGCGGGTTGGCGATCGCAGTATGCGGTTGGAGTCTCAGGAAAACGCTGCTGCCCATCTCCTGGTAATGGATTTCCTAAGTCGACTTCTACGACATCCACGGAAGGAAATGGAGTGACGCTATTCTTAATCCGGCGCCACACGGCCAGAAAACAGCAGATCAATATGTATTGCGAATCTGATACACTTACTTGTAATATAATAATAAACAAAGAAAATGTTCAATTGAGCAGGTATTCCAAAAATCATGTCAATAAAACAAAGTAATAGTATACTATTAAAGTACTTACAAAATAAGAATAGAACGCTGAATGTAAAAAAAAACTTTATTATAAAATTATATGTGTAACTGATAACATGATAAGATCCGTAGACGAACTAAAGTCGTCGACATAGCCCAGCGGATTAGTAAGTTGAAGTGGCAGTAGGCGGGGCACATAGCACGCAGAACTGATGGCCGATAAGGCCGAAAAGTCCTCGAATGGAGACGGCAAGCGCAGCGTGGGACGACCAGCCACAAGATGGACAGATGACCTCATCCAAGTGGCAGGAAAGTGCTGGATGCAGGCCGCTTCCAACCGGTCTTTTTGGAAATCCATGGAGGAGGCCTATGTCCAGCAGTGGACTTATTGTGGCTGAATGATGATGATGATATATATATAACACAAACAGACGTTGTTTTTTTATTATTTCCTTAATAGAAGGTCTGAGATAGAGTAATAATATTTTCACCTCACTAGCTCGTAAAAGCTCTGTTTATCATTCGAAATCTGCGTGGAAAATCGCACTTTATCCGCTAGCGTGGAAAGTGTTTTTAAAATTCGAATATTTTTATTCAATAAAGGTTTCGTATAATAAATTACATATATATAGAACCTCATTGGTATCGTAATAGTTTATATTCTCTGCAGCCAGTCCATTGATGATTGAAATGCAAATACTTATTTCATGTCATGAGCCAGCCTCATTTAAAGAATCGCACTGGCCGGCAAGAAAATTTGATTTAAAAAAAAAACTTTAACTTTCAATATTACCAATTGTAGTAATTTTACTTTTAATTTTTGATATAAATAAACAGTAATTTAATATTTATTAAAACTGTTTTTCTTGCACCTAACATTTTCCTCGCTTTAGTGAGGTGAAAAGTTGTGTGTTGCGCTCGGCAGCAAAGTTATTTTGCGTCTCGTACCTTTGAAACCCTCGCTACGCTCAGGATTCTATATTTGAACCACTCGCTTCGCTCGTGGCTCAATCCTAGAATCCTTCGCTTGCTCAGGTTTCAATACAAGGTACTCGCGCCAAAAATTAACTTTTCACTTCTCATGCTCTAAAAGTTCGTCTTTATGTCGTGCGTAGGCGACATAAAGTCGCTTTTTATGCTCTAGAGCATAAAGTAAAATCTTCGTCGAAGACCAAGGCAATCGCTGCAACAGCCACACGAACATCTTTAACTTCATACAACAACCTCTTTATTTTATTTCGTTTCGTTCGTATTCTAAGACCAAGGCAAAGATACCAACAGCCAAAGTACACAATAAAACTTCATGAAATAAACTTATAATTTGTATTTCGTCTCATTTATTATTTCTCATTGCTCTAATGTAACTTTCAATTTTAATTAAATTAGCATTTACTATATTTACATGTTGCTGTTTCATTTCCTCGCAATCGAAGTGAAAAGTAGAGTGTACAACTCGTCCATAAAACCCATTTTACACTCGACTTTATATCTATCCTCGCTCGCAAGCTCGCTCGGATGGATAAACGTCTCGAGTAAAATGGTGCGTTTTATGCACTTGTTGTACAATCTACTATTGCAGCCTTGCATAACAAATAACTATTATTTACTATACAGCCAGAAAGTTTTCGTTTGACCGATGCCGTGCGGCTCGTACCGGCTGCCATGCGGCCCGTACTGTGACTTCACTGCCGTGATTTTTGTCAGACAGATGATTTTAAGTGGCACAGAAAACAGCAGATCAATATCGATTGCGAATATGATACACATACTCGTAATTGAATCGTGTGATTTTAAAACGACACATGTCCTTTCATTACAACTTTGCAGGGAATAGAAAAAACTGTTTTATTCAAATACTAATATCTACAACAGCAATATTTTAGCACATTATATTGATTTCTGTATGAATAAACTACAATTTTTTTTTCTAATGTAAATCAATAGGTAGGTGTAAATAATTTAATAAAAAAAATGGGCAAGTGTTATTTTAAAAACACATGTGACTTGTGTTGTTTTAAAATCACACGATTCAATTATATCAGAAATTCCGACCAGTTTTTGCATTCGTAGTGCTTACGAAAGCTTCAGTTCGAAAATCAACATCTAATACTTTATATCTACTCAAATCTATGTTTCAATCACCTGAGTAGAGTACACGCGTGCACCTAAAGGTTAATTGAATAAAATTCTATTGAAACATACGACGATAGGTGTTCCTACTTTGGGCAGGCTCCTCTAAGCAAGCGCCGTCAACTCCAAGACCTTCTGTACTTGCATAAGATAAAAAATAATAAAGTTGCCACGACCATTTACTTTAGCGTACCCACAAGGTGAGTTTGCCTCGCGCGGGACTTTGCTATTCCACCTTGCCGGCTAAATATGACTGCTAATAACCCGATTCGACGCATGTGTTCTACTTATAATAACATCATTTTGAGTAATCCGGAAAGCGTGCCTGACATCCATCATGACTCCCTCGTATCTTTTAAACCAAGTATCCTTGCCTCCGACAAAAATTAATTAAATTCAATATACATTAGAAGCGGTGATAGCCTAGCGGGTATAACATTGGACTCGGATGCGGGAGACCCAGGTTCGATTCCTAGTGCGGGCATGTACCTATGAATTTGTTTTCTAAGTTATGCACATTTGTGAAGTTATAGTAGCAATACCACTCGCTAACGGTGAAGGAAAACATCGTAAGGAAACCTGAGTGTCTGAGCTATTTACAAATCGCCAATCCGCGGTGATTAAGCCCATACTCTCTCTCTCTCTGAGAGAAGGCCTGCGCTCTACAGTGGGACGTATATAGGCTGCTTATGTTGAATATACATATGTAAATGTAACTATAATCGTACTAATTGTATTTGTACTTCCTTTTATTAAATATGTATTTCTGACGTAATTTATCATACTATTTGAACATGTTTTGGTGTTATGGTTTGATTTGAGCGTTTTTATGTCATTTAATGTTTATAATTTATGTCCGTAACACTATTTTGTGTATCTAATAAATAAATAATTATTTGCTGCCGGCACTGCTATATGCCAGTCGGGTCTAGTTGTATTAGTAAGGTAGTAAGTGATTATTCGACACCCTAACTGATCCATCGGGGTGGTCATTGCCATCGTAAAGCCCCGTACATACAGGAGCAATCACGGCTAAGATTAAACTAGATGACGTAATGTTCCACAATATACAAGGGCGATTGGTGATGGTTCCATTGGGAAACAAGATAAGAGCATTACTCGTAAGAGCATAATCGTTCTTGCAATTCTCATTTGTTTGTCTACCAATATCGAAATTATCACATAATTACTCAAAAATGAAAAATAGAAAGTCATGCCCTATACAAAACCAAACTATATTGTATCCAATGCTCACACGAATGAAATCGCTAGCCTGCATAGCTTGTAAACAATATTCTTTCTGTCTGGTTGCGCTCAGCGCTTAGTCAACCAATATGGACTTAATAGCCAATTTTCTAAACTTCCGACATTTCATGTTTGTCTGGGAGCGAGATGGCAAGTGAACATAAGGCATTATAAGAGAAAAAATTGTAAATTTAGGAACTTAGTTTTGTCGAACATTTCGTGCACCCAGCGCTTGCACCGCAAGTCTTCACCACACTGCAGTTTCGTCGCCGACCGACCCTGAGACCCATCCGGACAACCTACAGGTATTGTGCCACGGTTCATTTGTTGGATTTTCGGATCGGCCTTTATGGTTAATTGCATTCATCAACAACTCGAGTCCATTTATGAACAACTCAAAATTTTGCCATCATCTCAGCGCTAATTAGACACCTCCAAAAACTCACACCGGTATCCTGAAAAATAAAGAAAGACCAGGTTTTGCCACTGACAAATCTCTTTCGCTTCATAAGCTAATGCTAGTCGCTGCGTGCATGCACGTATGTATGTCTTCAAAAACGTGTGTTATGTATGTGTGGATACGTATGTGTCTTTAAATATTGTGAAGACATCGAAAAGTTGCCCCGAGTAATTTAAGACGAAATAACCTATCATACGATGCTTACATTCATAAGGCCCGTCTGCGCCAACTGTATCTAACAGCACTGTCTGTTTATCCATAGATAAACTCCATACAGTAAATAATAAGAAAAACCTCTTTCGCCATAACTTTAGCAGGGCTATCCATAAATAAATTGTGTCATTGAAAACCCTGTCAAAAACGTTATTTTATTCGTTTATCCATTGACACGATGTTGAAAAGTGGACTGTATTACTAAGGAAAACTAATGAAAATCGAGTAAAATATGGTGTAATCGTGAAAATGCGGGTATTGTGGTGATGACAGCAAGAATAATTGACATGTGACAATAATACATAGGAGTAATAACAAAGAGGTAATATTGGTCGCAACAAACATCTTTATCCATTTACTCCTTTCCAGTAACTTAGCACAAGCAGCCCTTTAAGCAGTAAATTTACCTATCCTCGAGTGATAGCCGGTTTTATCAGCCGTGCGGACGGAGGTTTATGGAGGCCGTACAAAAACGCATCTTATAAGCTTAACTCGGCTTCAGGCACAGATTTACTGCGATTAGCCGCCGGACCTGCTGCAAACGCTGAAAAATAATACCGTCGTAACAATGGATTACTTGCCCGCCGAATTGTGTACGGCCAATGGCCATGGATTTTAGTTTAACAGGTCTAGGCTGACTAGCATAGTGATGGTTAGGTGACATACTAAAGCCCTTCGGAAATCAATGGACAAGATTGGGCATGGCTGGAAAGAGACCTGGGCCACACAGGGGTTTTATTTCTGTGTGCAATAAATATATATTCTACGATCTATGCCCTACAGTGGTACGTATATAAACTACATCTAATATATAAAAATCTCGTGTTTGTGTTTGTTATCGAACTCCTCCGATTCCGGCTTCATCGATTTTTATGAAATTTGTTGTGTACCTATATCTTATAGGCCTGGGTAGGTCTTAGGCTAATTAACATGCCAAAAGAACGTTTGCCGAGTCAGCTTGATATTTATATTAATGAATAGATCATTCAGTGTTTCCAATGGTGGCCTCCGATTTGACTGATTGATGCGAGTTTATAAGTAAAGGCGACATATGCTAACTTACCGTGAGAGATGGCCTTTGGGGTAAAAGGCAATTACGCAGTAGTGGACACCGGTGGGCTGATGATGATGACGAAAGTTCAGCGGCCCCCAGTAGGAATCGAATCCACGAAGTCTGTTACGGTACAGATCAATAAGGCAGACCAATAATACGAGTACAAACCGAAGCTACCAATACAAAAAACAATAATGCACTAAAACGGATTTACAGAACAGAACCTAAGATTTACCCGTAGTCAAAATCTTTGGTGTTAGTACTAGTAGCATGACTTTACGGGAAAATTAAGAATTTATTTTAGTTACACCCTGTATAAAATTCGAAGAACCGCTTTCCACCGTACGCGTATACTCCGTACTGGATTAAATTTCCTTAGAAGTAAAAATCGATAGAACTTTTTTAATGACTCATGATGCTTATACATGCAGGCACACATTTAACGGATCTATCATAATCGCGATTATATCGCAAAAACATCGTCATCACGGGAAGTACGACGACACGAACAAAAGCGGGCTTTTCCAGATTTTTTTTTCAAATTCTGACGTTTTAATGCCACAAAACGTGCGACTAATGGAGACCTGCCCTTATATGGAGACCTGCCCTTATATTACGCGCAAGGAACCCTGAAAAATTCCAATCGTGTAAATGTCAAACTCCATACTAATTGCTATAGAAAAAGGAATTAGCGGCATGGTTTAACGTAACTTTACCCACAATATTGACTCACTTGCGCCAAATCAATAAAATAAAAAAAATACGAAAAACGAAATGGGTGCCTCGCCTCATAATCACTCGAATTTTCGCAGTATCCATCTTTCTTGTCTAAATTGAATAACAAAAACAATTGAAAGTCGATATTCAAATGGTTCACATTTTTTAAAAAAAGAATATCATAGAAACCATTTAAAAAAAGTTTCATTCGAAAACCTCAAACCTTGAAGATTCTATGTCAATTCGAAGAACCTATTGCAATAAAACGGCAATTTCATACTTTAACCCCAATACATTCATTTTTAGCATTGTATTCGGTTGTACAATAAGATTAATAAAGATAATGTCAAGCTTACCAGACACGCGGTTCAAGAAATGTGTGAAGCACACTTTGTGCAAAGAGGGCTATGACAATAGAGCTTATTTAGATGACAAATGGCAATTACGATATCCACAAAGACAAAACCAGACAAAATCTTCCATCTGCGCCCATTAGTTGAGCGTGACCTTCAACAGCCACTGCATTAAGTAAACCTACCCTATGAAGCGAACCGACTTCGCTTATTATTTCGCTTATCTCTAGCCACGCGCATTGACCAATGAGATGCGAGTATTTGTTTCCCTAGGAGTACGAGTCGAACTCGGAACGTCGGAACGGAGTATAACATAAAACACAACTCAATATGTTCTAGATTTCAAAATAAGAACTTAAACTTTTATGGGCCACCTGAGCGTGGTGTTTTTTTCCCATCTTTTCTTCCGTACTTACTAGATCTAGTTGGAAATGGACACCTATGCTCCATTCCGTAAAGTTCAAATTCTCAATCAACGGGCAATTTATTTTGTACCCAAATCTAATAGATTTAAATAATTGAAGCCGTAGTTTCAGCGCTACTTTGATTTTTTAATTTTAACTTTTTTCATCCGGATTGATGACTTCAACTTTAAGGTGTGTGATGACCTCAGAAACTCAGATAACGTCATAATTTTTCTCTTTATAGTTAGCATGATCCCCAGATGGAAACGAAATAATTTGCACTGATTTTGAAAATAAACGAAATGTAGATCAATGGAATTGGTGATGAGGCTGCACAGGGTTCCTGAATCCCCATATTTTCCCGTAAAATAGGAATTCTAGTCGTCCATACGAACAATTTTTGTAACAAGTAGCGATTTTGAAACTGTCCCTACAGTCAATTTAGTTCGTTACCATACTCATGGTTCCCTCTTGTTTTCTGTATTTTCGGGATTTATGTTAACGGTTCGTTTATATCTAGAGGAAGATCATCTGGCACGCAGTATGCCTTACTTCGTACCACGGAATGTTTGAGCGATGCGCGCAAATTAAGTTTGGCGGCAAGCGCCCGCGCTCAATAGAGTTACGCTTGTCGACTAACTCCGGCCAAGTTATATGGGCCTGTATATGTAGGTGTAGAGTCTACTGCTGTGTCATAGGCAGAAAAAGTATTTAAATATTAAATAAAGAATGTTTTACTGAAAGCAGACTCATATTACTTCTGTAAATAATTGAAACTGCCTCCGTGGTCTAGAGTCGTGGATTTGATTTATAAGCAGCCTATATTCATCCCACTCTAGGGCACAGGCCTTCTCTCAGAGAGATAGAATGGGCTTAATCACCACGCGTGCCCACCGCGGATTGGCGATTTCAAGCGCTGAGGTGTGAATAGCTCAGACACTCAGGTTTCGCAACGATGTTTTCCTTCAGCGTGGATTTGATTCCCACTGGGGAATACCATACATTTGTACAAATGGCCTCAGTTTGGGTTTCTTTTTATATTTGTGATGTCCTTACCTGGTTACCAAAGCACAGGGTATCCTAGTTTGGGACCAGGACTAGTGATTGTGTTGTGTGGAAGCTGTTAATAAATTTATTTACTTTCATAATGTTTCATAGAGTCCTATTAAAAATCACACTGTACTCCTAGTAATTTAGTGTATTTGTTATGCTGTACCTGTATATTGACTGTGTACTGTTATTTTTCATTTACGTAAATCTAAACTTTAATATATTGCATTGATTTTTTCCATACAATCTGTAATTGCAATCAAAATATCCTACTTATCTTAGTCTTTCTCACTGTTAAATCTCCACTTTAGTTCCCTTTTCGCGCGTATTTGTAATTTCGCACGCTCCTTCAAATTGGTTTTAATTATTTATGAAATGGGACACAAATAAAACAATATTGCTTCCTGAAACACATCGATTAAGAGACTACTGACAATTAACTGCCATCAACTTTGAACATAACAGCGGAAATAAACTACGAAATTACCAAAATTACTGTACGCTATGTTATGATGGACTTAATGATTTTAGGCGAACAAATGATTCGTGTAAAACTTACTTGATATCGACAAATTTAATGATTTTGATAATAGCCGAAGCGAAATTTATTACAATAAACTCACTCATTAAGCATGAATGCGATGTTACAGAGAATTAATCAACGTTGGCAGAATTAATTGCTACGAATCGCTACGCCGTAGTCACGTAGCACGCTCGCGTAGCGCGGTGCTACGAAATCACCTGAGTATTTGAACTATTTCTTTGTGTTCCTCAGAAGGAAAAACAGAACCTAACTGTCAAGAATTTTTTTTTCTCAGGCTTAGGAATTGGCTATCAAGTGGAAAAAAATATCTATCTGAGAGCGAGATTTGATATACTTCTGACGTCTCTCTTTTTGTTTAACCTATTAAAGTTTTTGTTCTATTTACAAGAAATCGATTCCAATAAAATACTCTTAAGATGTAGTCAAAGGCGGTTTATTACAGGAACTCCTCTTATAAGCCTTAAAAGTATTTTATTAGGATCGACTTTTTGTAAATGGGATCGCGTATCGTTAGAACAGTAACAGGTGAAATGTAACAAATATAAAAATAGTCGAAAAAACAGAGGTATTCATACAAAAAACGTGGTTTATACGTTTTTCCGTTTTGCCCTACCATATAAATGGTAATACAAACATTTATTACATTAGTGTGATTATTATAGTACTGTGTCTGTAGTCTATATAAAGTATAATAAAAATCAGTGTGAGGCGGACTCCCGCTAAAGGTCGCAATGTGAATGAAAAGAAACACATGGTATTTAACCTCACGGTGCCCGAGTCTATCTCGCACTTGGCCGGTCTTTTAGTGTCACCTGGACCACAATGTTACAATATTCGAGTAAGCGACAAGCAAAACGGGAGAGCAGTCTCCAGCATGGGTTCTTAAGGTTCACAAGCGCGGCCAATAAAAAAACATATCTTCTTTTACAGACGGTCAATAGTGATTTTAGGGCCCAAGATCGAGAATCGGGTAAAAAGGGGCGTGTTTAGCGTTAATGCTGTCTAGTCCTAGATTTTGACCCCGGGTTCTCGGTCGTAAAAATCACTATTAACATGACTAAGACACTTTTTCAAAAACGATACGCAAAAGAAGATACGATTTTTTTCCAAACGGTGGCACTAATGTACCTCATAGAGTGCCTTAATCCGTTATCCATAAAAGCATCACGACCAATCAATTTCCCCGGCATCGGTAAACAAACTACCTTTCGACGCGCCCATTCAGCTGTTTTAGTTGTTGCTTAAAGACAACAGCTTAGACCCTGCGGCCCGCCCTTTTTCCCTGTTACTTTCACGGGAGAACAACCGGGCAGATACCATTAATGCCTGCTAACGACCGGACGCACTTCGGATTGGGGTTTAAAAGGGTTGAGTGGTTTTGTACAATCGCCCTGATAAAAAGGGATGAATGTTAAAGCTTTTAGAGATTTGAAGACTCTCAAACAAGGCGATTAATTTAAGCCCCGGCCGATGGACCGATAATTCTCCAGGGCCCTTCCACTCTCGTTAGAACAAAGACGTTGCGAAATATTTATGTATCGGAATTTGGAGGGAATTGCTCTCTTGTTGGGGATTTTATTTATTATTCCGGCCCGGCGCGGTTTTGGCCGTCTTTTAATAATTTCAGATTTATCATTGTCGCAATAATGCCTCGTTTGATCGGTTGCTAATAAACGGATTCCGTGTCTGATGCAGGTGCAGTAGCGCCCAAGCTACCATTAAAACTGACCGGAATCGTCAGAGTTATTAACAAGGACCGGAATTCTTCATAGCAAAAATCAAACTATCATAGGGAATGACCAAATTGTTTTATCGACAATTCCACTTATCGACTTTATGGAATATTATCGCATATCGACTTATACGATTATTCTGTAACATTTGACCTCTTTGATAAGCAACCTGCATCTCCATATTAAAATAAAATCCCTTCAATTATGACTGGAATTAAGTGTTCGAGGTCCGCGTCACTGTCTTGAGTTAAGTACGTATCCATGTTGTAAAATGAATGGACTATGTTCACTTGTTTCTGGTTTTTCGGAATAAACCGGTTTCTTAATTTATTGAAGAGCCATTTATGAATGGAAAATGATCGCTCTACATCTACCGATGTCATGTTAATTACTCATTAAGTGACATTTATTTATCGATAGTCGATAAAACACTTTGGTCATTCCCTCTGACAGTTTGATTTTTGCTATGAAGAATTCCGGTCCTTGGTTATTAACGTAACTTTTGTTCGGTTCCATATGTAGTTTAGTTATAATGAGCATCGATTATGGCAAAACCCTTCAAGGTTAGGGAAAACCGTGAGGGAGGCCTGTGTCCTGCAGTGGGCGTAAAAATGGCTGATGACGATAATGATGAAGAGCATCGTGAGTTATTAGAAAACAGCGCAGGTAATTTTTTAGCAAAAGTTTGACAAAAGATTTTATTGAATGCCCACAAGGTAGTGTCGTTTATTTTCTCGCTATTATTTATCAATGTCTCCGAAATCAATAGAGATAACCAATGTTATGGTTTTTGGTTCACCCTAATAAGTAGGTCAATCACGGGTCAGTTAGCCGAGAAACTTATTGTTTTCAAACGTTATAGACCCCGGTCTAAATACACTGCCACCGTCGATGGCTAGTATAAAATTGGGTATTTGACAAAATATCAAACGAGTTACTTTTAAAACGGAATTTTGTACGAAAATACTGGCTTATGACGTCACATTTCAGAGCACACTTTTTATGTTTAATATATTTAAAAATTGTAATAACTGGTAATTGAGTAAATGAAATACATTTTCCGAGATATTTTATAATTTTTGTCATAATCGAGCATATGAAATAATCTATTGTTGGTCGTGTCAAATACCGAATTGAGATGAAAATAGACTGAAACAAATTTCAAATGAGCAATATTATATTTAAACAAAACAAGCATGTTAAAGTCAGCGCTATGTTTTTTTTTTCTTTTACCTATTTATTACGCGACTGCAGCGTAGCCCAAAAGGAGGGTCATGTGTTTAGCTTGTATATATGTAAGTATGTCCGATTCTAAGTTCCCTAATAACTCCTTAAACAATGTTCAGATTTTGACAATCAAGATCTCTTTTGATTTGTCTTGTTTGCGCAAGTGTCATAAAGTATATAAAATCAGCATTAATGAAACAAAAAATACCGAAAGGGCTAAAATAAAAAAATGAAATAAAAAATAACCAACATCCCAAATACTGAGCATACTTAAAACTACGCAACAACTAAGCTGGTGGGACCAAATTCAACATTGTAACTCATTGCGAGGTACCTAGGTACCGGGTCCCGCCTGCTTAGTAGTTAATGCTCAGCAGTCCGGTTGTTGTTTATTATTTATTTCAGTTTTTTTTTAATTAAAAGGTAATGTTGATGAAGTGAAAAATTCAGGATCGCAGCAAGTGGCGGAACTTTGTCTCTGCCTACTCTTCCGGGATACAGGCGTGCGTTTATATTATGTAAGGTATGTCAGTTTCAGTAAAGAAAAGAAAAATCATGTCCCGATCTTTGTGTTCAAACATAAGACGAAGAAAGCCATAATGTGAAAAAATACATTGCGACGCGATTTGCCTCTAAGACGAGGCATCCTCAGGCTCCACCGGTCGACTGAACACTGGGAGGGAGAGCGGTGCATTAACTAACCGCATGGTGCTTGTGAGTTACCAACCCGCCTGCCAAGCATAGCGATTATGGAAAAACCCCTCATAGTCATGAAAACCACGAAGGAGGCCTATGCCCTGCAGTGGGCGTGACATGGCTGATGATGATGGTGCTTGTGTGATTTTGGTGTAATTTAGCAAAGTAATTTTCACATTTTAATGCTAGTCAAAATGTGAATAGACGGCTATGCCAGCCAGCTACTATAAAGAGGAATCGTTACATCCCCCCCCCCGTAGCTAAGCTATGAGATTACTCCAGCTAGCCCTATCTCTTTCTAGGAAGCCAGTAGTGCTCTGATGTCACTGCAGCCCTTCTAAAGGAATCTCAGTTTCCAATATGATGCATTGGATGACTGTAGTAGACTCTAACAATTGATGTCATCCTACGCAATGGAGATTTAAGTAATAGAAGCACAGAGCTCATAAAAAGGAAAGTTATACACTCGAAATCTAGACTAGATCAGAATCTACGAATAAATAAATCCATGGAAGTATTTTTTCCTACAAAATTCACTCTCATAGGCGGCCACTGTCCTCTCGATTAGTCTGTACCAATGAAATGAGCACAAGATATGCTGCACAGTAAACCAATCTGTGATTGGTTCACACTGTGCGCCATGCGCGACGACGTGAACGTTGATTGGGCGATAGTAAGTGACAGCGTAACTTATGATTCGTTTTATACAAAAACGTTAAACCATTGACTTCATGATGAATAACCCGTCGAAATATCTAGGTACCTCACAAGATGGCGGTCTGACAGTGGCAGGCGCAGAGATATTTTGCCGGGTAATACTAAACTCCCTCCGATTGGTAACACAATCGACAAGCCCCACCCGCCTTTCCACAGTTAAACGTGGGGTCATTTTTTAGCGCTAGTTCGATACCTATGTTTTTAACCATCACTGATTAGAATATTCTTTATTGCGCACCACAATACTTAGAAACAAAATTCAATTGGCGCCCTTGTTACTACAAAGCATTGTCTTCTAGATAACCCTTGTCCAAGTAATAGTTCTGCACTTGATTTGTGGATTGAGAAATAAACATATTTAATTTGATATTAAAATAATATTAAGGTTACTCTTATAATGTAACACAGGTATAAATTTATATTCGTTGAAAGAGCGGGCCTCTTCTAACAAAGGTTTTTTTTAACTTAAAAGGAGAGTTCCAACCCCTGTCAAATGCATACTGTTCATGAAATAACGAAATGTCCTAATTGTATTTTTTTATATTTTTTATATAGCCTATATACGTCCCACTGCTGGGTCACCTCAGAGAGAGAGAGAGAGAGAGAGAGAGAGTATGGGCTTAATAACCACACGGGTCCACCGCGGCTTGGCATGTGAACCCCTCGACACTCAGGTTTCCTCACGATGTATTTGTTGTTAGTAATATTTTTTAAGCCTCGTTTAACCATTCTTTCCATAACTTTCTGTCACAACTTTTGCTCCACGACAGCCGCACTGTAACTCAGTTTTGGCTTACGTTAATGTTAAGTTCGCACCAAGTTTGTGTTTAAATTACAAGTTATTGTGTGTGTTTTCAACTAATAATTGGTAAGGCATGTTATTTGAATGCCAAAGTCATCGTAAATAACTCAATTAACAGTTTGGTATATTAGTCGGGATTATGATATAGTATGTGAGAGAGATAATTACTTTGCAAGAGAGCTGCTAATATTTTGTAGGTTTACCGAAGCCTCTTAAATATTAACGTTTCGATTCTACTTCTCAAAGCAAACTGCAAAATCGGTTGGAAATTACTTATTTTAGCCTTATTACTTTGAATTATGGTATGGCCTATACCTTCCTCAGGGAAGAGACCCGTGCCCCTCGGTGGGGACATAATGGGTTGATGATGATGATGATGACTTTGAATTAATCATCATCATCAGCCATTTGACACCCACTGCAGGACATCGGCCTCCCTCATGGTTTTCCAAGCTACCCGGTCTTATGCCGCCCGCATCCAGCGACTCCCTGCCACCGTAACCAGGTCGTCAGGCCATGTGGTGGGGTCCTGCCCACGGTCTACGGTCGCCAGGTCAGAACTTTCCCGCCCTAACTTGCATCAATTCACCGAGCTACGTGCCCCGCCCACTGCCACCTCAACTGAGCAATTCTTCGAGCTACATCAATAACTCGGGTTTTTCAGCGGATCTCTTCATTCCTGATTCGATCACGAATGAGGAGATTTGAGTTAATAGTTATACATATTATCCTGCATTAATAATTATACGTTTGACTGCCCAGATGGCGGTAACATGCTTGACTACCGAAACAATGGTAATGGGTTCGATTTCCACTGGAGGCCGCCGTACTTAATCAGTAGGTACAAATGGCTGTCTGCGTGTATTTCCATGTTTGTGATGTCCTTCTTTGCTTGGCACAGGGTATCCTAGTTTAGGACCAGGTCAAGTGATGAAGTTGTGTCGTGTTGAATTTATCAAGTCTTATTGCGATTGTTTATTAAGTAAAGCTAAGTATCTTAATTGCCAACGTTTCAATAACTCGTTGCAGTTGGTATCGCCATAAGTAGACTGGCGAGTATAAATTATTTTAAAATTACCTAATAAAAAGATAACGCAACAAATAAAAACGATTATTAAAATATTTTTATTCGTTATATTTTTTTTATAATAAAGTGCATTGGTTGTGCGATAAAGTAATCCCTATCTTTCTACCTAATACGTAATAGTCACGTAATGGACACGTAAGTTGTATGTAATATATAAAGATCTCGTGTCGCAGTGTTGGTTATCGAACTCCTTCGAAACGGACTCACCGATTTTTATGAAATTTTTGTATGCCGGTTTCGGGTACTTTTTATCTTGCTCTTTGCAAATATATCCGCTATTTGGTCGAAGTATGGACGTCCTTTACCGGGTCTTCTACCCACATTCGCTAGATATGTTTTTTTGTCAATCTTTCTTCCTTCATCCTCTCTATATGTCCAAATTAACTTGACATTCCTTTCTCAATTCTAGTCACAACGTTTTCTAATCTATCTTTAGTATAACTATAATTTCTTTACCTACTTACTGAATCCACAAATTTGTTCGCGTGGTCTTCGGTGAAAATCTTTGTGCAAAACGTCAAAATCATATCGATTTGCTATGAGCTTGTTTGAGACTTACTGTACAACATGAAGGCTATTATTTTTTAATATCAGGGATTCATCAAAAACCTGACACAGGCAGTAAAAAATATGATACGAGAATATGTTGTGGTTAAAAAATAAAAGATTTATTTCGATTGGAACATCTCAACTAGGGTCGCCGTCTATGCCTAACGCTAGTGGCATTTTTCCGAGCGGTTCCGTGCTTCGCAAGGCACGTTAAGCTGTTGGTGCCGGCTGCCATCGATAGATGGCAGTCGTTAAGCCAAGTCAGAGGCCTTAGGGCGGCTTGACAACTTCTGACAGTAGACGAGCCACTAGTCTACAAGCCTCCACCAATCCGGACTTGGCCCCCGTGGTGGAGTATGGCCTATACCTTCCTCAGGGAAGAGACCCGTGCCCCTCGGTGGGGACATAATGGGTTGATGATGATCTCAACTAAATTACATATCTTGTATACAATTAACTTACCAAGTAGGCGTGTAGAAATAAATATAATAATAATTTCCACACAATACAACCACTTGTCCTGGTCCCAAACTACGATACCCTGTGCTATGGTTACCAGGCAAGGACATCAGAAACATGGAAATACGCCCAGACTGATGCCATTTCTACAAATATATGGCGGCCCCCAGTGGGAATCGAACACACGACCTCCGGCGTTGTAATCAGACGTGGTACCAATAGACCAACGGGGCAGTCGATGTGGTGTATAATATGTTATTATTATTTTTATATTTAAAACCACTTAAGTATTAATAGAAGTATGTGTTGTGTTACTTTGAACGACAGGATCCGAAATAAAGTGCGAGATATGCAATATCCAAAACCGTTGTAGCTTAGAGAGGATATAGTGTCTAGAATTGAGAAAGGGCTGTTGCGTTTATTTGGACATTTATGGAGATGATGAAGGAAGAAATATGACGAAAGAAATCATCATAATCATAAGCAGCCTATATACCTCCCACTGTAGGGCACAGGCCTTCTCCAGAAAGAGAGAGAGAGAGAGAGTATGGGCTTAATCACCACGCAAAAAAATATATTGAGCGAATGTGAGTGGATGGCTCGGTAAGAGATGCCTCATACTTCGACCAATTAGAGGTTTTATTGGCTAACTACTAAGTAATGTTGATGAAGCGGAAGCGGTTCGCCTTCCCCTCGGCAATTTGGGCGTAACCTTACGTATTGACGAGTAGGTACTAAAAATATGTGTTTTACGGCTTTCGCTGCCTCTCATAAAGTTTCAATAACACTTCGTTGCTGTAAGTAAGTAAACATTTATTTAATTTCCAAAATAAGACTAAAATGTGACGGTACATCGATAATTTTACATATAGAGTTCACGCTAACGGTGAAGGAAAACATCGGAAGGAAAACCACGGCTTGGTTGGCTCCCCACGTATTGTCTTGGTTTTCCTGTGGGCTAGGCCGACTTAGCCGTCAGGATGGTATAGGTGCTGGGCAAGCCTACTTCATCTCAAAAACATTGATTGATTGAACAAGATTAAAGATTATTTAGATGACAATGATGTCTAGAATTAAAGCCAGTTCAATGCATGAGTTTCAGGTTTTAGCACATTTATATAAATCCTGTAAATTAAGGACTTGAAAAGACTAAGTTTGGAGTTTTTTTGTCCATTTTCTCTAAAATGATCTAGATTTTGAAATGGACACCTAGTTTAACTTGTAACGTCCATTAAGTCGCAATTTCTGTGCTACTTTGAATAAAAAAAATTGTATTGATTTGATTCATTGTCCCAGGTACTGCAGCGTCTGAGTGGTCCCTTCACCCAACTAGTGTGAGTGAATGTGCCAGTGGATGCTGCATAAATCATCTCATTACGTAGATGAGAAGGCCAAAGTTTTTTAGAGTTCTGAAACATAGTTAACGATGCAAAACAAACTTATTTCAAAATTTCAAAAAGTGTTGGCCTAATACGAGCCGAATCATAATACATCATGCTTACAAAACACTTTTTTTTTTTCAACACACATATCTAAAGTTACTGCTAAATATATTCTATCACATCGACGTTACACCAGCGACTTCTTTTGCAAAGTAATAAAATATGTACAAAAAGCAGCACAAAGCTCGAGCTGCAAATAGATCGCGAACGCAACCACTGGTGGCCCGTCCATCAAATCAAAACTAAAAACAGGTAACTTATGAATATTTCGCTATTTCGCCCGCGGTGTATATGGCGTGCTAGCTTTCGCGGGTGTCAATCTTCATCGCGCCTGCGCCGTCCGCGACGGCAGCGCCAACTCGAGGGCCGTCCTCAGTAATTGGCCGCCTGCCGACCGGTCGGAACCTGTCTGAACCGGATCGCGCCGGTTCGAAGCCAACATTTCGAGCGCGAGTTTCACCTGTCACGAGGCGAATACGCGAACACTTTATTGGACACCCTGTACATATTTTTTGACAAGATAATTTTGTCTAACAGTTGAATAAAGTTGATAAGTATTTCTTTGCTGCTGTTGTTGTTGGATTGGATTGTGGATGTGGATTTTAAAGTATTTAAATTATTATCATAGTTTTTTTTACGATTGACATGTGTGTGAGTGCTGTGTGGTTACTTTATGGATATTTACACTGTAAGTATACTTTTATGAATAATTAATTGATTACTTAAGTAATTTAAATACATTTATAACAAAAATCGCATAGGTATAATAAAAAAAAACCAATAAAATCTTAATCATTGGAGACAAATCGAAACCAAATTAGACTATTCAAATAATAAAACATTTTAAATAAACGTAGATAAAATGTGATATTAAATACGCTGCGTCTTTAACCAACCGTCCTTTACACATACATTCTCGAAGGATTTAAAACTAGTAACAGACGTCTCTACCTGAGAGAGAGACTTTATTTCAGCGGAGTGTGCCATTTATATATAAAATTTAGTGCCAAACTTTAGTGGCCCTGCTCGCTAACTAATTGTTTAAGGTAAAATATACGTGTGTGTTATTAGTAAGTAATAAGTTTTATTTTTAACATTTATGACTAAGATTTTATTTTATTTAACGAGTTTTGTATTTTAAATGTGAATATGTTTTTACAGTATGACTACGAGAAATAAGTGATGGGCGCTTAACCATATTTAACTCGCCTGTTTCAAGTTATTATAATTATGATAAGAAGCGTGCCTCTTCTGATCCTTGGAAAAAAATTTACGTTTGGTTCCAGCCTTTGAGTATTTGCTACGCCGAAGCGGAGCTTGTCCGCAGCGCCTATTCGTTTTTAAATACTTAACCATATTCAATTATTGTGTTATTTTCATATACAATGGAAAACTATTTAATGTTTTTGATGATGATACTTTAGCAGTCTTTTTTTTAGGGTTCCGTACCCAATGATGAGATCCGTAGACGAACGAAAGTCGTCGACATAGCCCAGCTGATTAGTAAGTTGAAGTGGCAGTGGGCGGGGCACGTAGCACGCAGAACTGATGGCCAATGGGGCCGAAAAGTTCTCGAATGGAGACCACATATCGGCAAGCGCAGCGTAGGACGACCAGCCACAAGATGGACAGATGACCTCATACAGGTGGCAGGAAGGCGCTGGATGCAGGCCGCTTCCAACCGGTCTTTTTGGAAATCCGTGGAGGAGGCCTATGTCCAGCAGTGGACTTCTTGTGGCTGAATGATGATGATCATGACCCAGAGAGTAACATAACATAACATAAACTCACGCCTGTATCCCAGAGGGGTAGGCAGAGACCAGGGACTGCCACTTGCTATGAACCTGACAGATGACTTTCGCTTCCTCAACATTCATTAGTCGTTGCATGCACGCACGCCGGTTTCGGGTACAGAGAGTAAGGGAGAAAAGAACCCTATTACTAGGACTCTGCAGTCCGTCCGTCTGTCCGTTTGTCACCAGGTTTTCTATGGAACCGTGGTGGATAGACAGTTGAAATTTTCACAGATGATGTATTTCTGTTGCCGCTACAACAACAAATACTACATAACATAACATAAACTCACGCCTGTATCCCAGAAGGGTAGGCAGAGACCAGGGACTGCCACTTGCTACGATCCTGACAGATCACTTTCGCTTCCTCAACACTCATTAGTCGTTGCATGCACGCACGCCGGTTTCGGGTACTTTTTATCTTACCCTTTGTTAATACATCCTCTATTTGGTCAAAGTATGTCCGTCTGGGTCATCCCTTACCGGCCCTTCCATCCAAATTCGCTCGATATATTTGTTTTGTCAATCTTTCTTCCTTCATCCTCTCCACATGTCCAAACCAACGCAACATTCCTTTCTCAATTCTTGTCACTACAAATACTAAAAACAGAATAAAATCAATATTTAAGGGGGGATCCCATGTGACTAACGTGATGTTTTTGCTGTTTTTTGCACGATATTAATAACGGCAACAGGTAGACGCTTGAACTATTCAAATGTTGTATAGATAATGGTACGGAACTGAATCGCACTCGGCCGGTTTTTTTAACTTCATGTAGCAATTATAGGTTGAATTGGCGTCCGCTAATTTACTGCACCATAACTTCTTAATTTTCTTCACTGATTTAGGATTGTGTGGTATTCTTATGTTATTGTGGGTAACATAGAGTACCTACTTTGAATTCCTAAGCTGATATGGTATAGAGTTTTTTCATATTAAAACATTTGACGTCGTAGCAGTTAGTTGGCAAATGATAACGCACTTCTTAACTCCCATACGTGGACAACATGCAATTGATGTAGCACTATTATTAAATAACATAGCATAAGCAGCCTATACCTATACGTGCCACTGTAGGGCACAGGCCTTCTCTCAGGGAGAGAGTATGGGCCTAATCACCACGCGTGCCCACTGCGGGTTGGCGATTTCAAGCGCTGAGGTATGTGAATAGCTCAGACACTCATGTTTCCTCACGATGTTTTCCTTCACCGTTAGCGAGTGGTATTGCTACTATAACTTCACAAATGTACATAACTTAGAAAACCAAGTCATAGGTACATGCCCGCACTGGGGATCGAACCTGGGTCTCTCGCTTCCGAGTCCGATGTTCTACCCACTAGGCTACCACCGCACTATTATTATTACCCTTTAATGCACACGGTACATTTAGCAGGACTTTACATAAGAAATAACATGTACGAAGGCGAGCTCATCTCTGTACGAGATTCCTTCCAGCAAACCTTGGAGAGTCGGAGAAGCAGTAAAAAACGGACCTCCAGAATAAACTACAAAATACAAAATAACCTGCTTGCAGCAAAAACAAATAAACTGCAAAAATGAAATACCTGAAAAAAATATATTTAAATATGCAAAGTTAGTTAATAATACATGAATATATAGTTCAAAGTAATGTCAGAGATAGATAGTGCTTTTTCAACCGCTTCTTAAAAATGTGCCATTCGTGGGACTAGCGCATATATTCGGTGGCAGTGCGTTCCACAGCCTAACCGAAGTAAAGTTTTTCACGCAAAGTTAAATTCAAATGACAACTAAAAGGTGGCGCAAGTTAGGTTAAGACTTAAGTTCTAATGTTGATTACTCTCCTGCCCGCCCTACGCCCACTGCTAGGGATCGGACAATGTCGAATGTCCTGTTCAATGTTTCGTACGCAATAAAGTATATAGGTATTACTGTGCCACAGGCAGGCAGGCAGTCTCATGTACACAAACACAGAAACAAAACTTGCATTTTAGTGTTTCCTTGTAGTGGTTATCTTTTTAAACATAACAAACATAAATTCAAGCCTGTATCCCAGAGAGGTAGGCAGAGACCAGAGACTGCCACTTGCCACGATACTGACAGATAACTTTCGCTTCATCAACATTCATTAGTTGTTGCACCGAGTTGGGCCGAAAAGTTCTCGAATGGAGACCACATATCGGCAAGCGCAGCGTAGGACGACCAGCCACAAGATGGACAGATGACCTCATCCAAGTGGCAGGAAGACGCTGGATGCAGGCCGTTTCCAACCGGTCTTTTTGGAAATCCATGGAGGAGGCCTATGTCCAGCAGTGGACTTCTTGTGGCTGAATGATGATGAGTTGTTGCATGCACGCACGCCGGTTTCGGAACCGAATCTTGCCCTTTGCTAATACATCCCCTTTTTATTTTTTTATCCCCATCACCTTTTTAACCTTTATATAATTATATCGATTAAAATCTACCCCGTCTACGCCCGCGGCTTAAGATAAGTATAGTGCTACAGGAGAGGAAGTAGTAGTGTGTTTTATTGTGGCGGTTATTTTTTTTTATATATTTTTATTAGGGAAAACAAACAGTTACATGTTATACATTACATAAAACTTTACTAAGTAACTTAACACGTAACCGATGGCGTTCTCCGGCTAGTAACGTAGTATTAAATTAATTTACCGCAATGATTACTCGGATGATTACTTGATTCCGTGTGGCGCCGGATCAAGAATAGCGTCACTCCATTTCCTTCGGGCAGCAGCGTCTTCCTAAGATTCCAACCGCATACTGCGATCTCCAACCCGCCAGCCAAGCGTGGCAATTATGGCGAAACTCCTCATAGTTATAAAACCATGAGGGAGGCCTATGTCCTGCAGTAGGCGTCAAATGGCTGATGATGATGAATACTCAGAATCTTTTTAACTTTTATACATTTAGATTCAAATCCACAAATTAAACTTAGTTATTTCAAAATACTAGAGGTAGAAACCAAAGCCATTGAACAAACCAATTTTCAACCGATAAGCCCCCGTAAATCAATATGTTCGGTACAAACTAATGGAATATTGTTGCGGCACGTCAACAATGTTATGTGGGAATGTTGATATGAGCGGTGGGAGCCCAGTGGTTTGAACATTGGACTCGGAAGCGAGAGACCCAGGTTCGATTCCCAGTGCAGGCATGTACCTATGACTTTGTTTTCTATGTTATGTACATTTTTTGTGAAGTTATAGTAGCACTGACACTCGCTAACTGTGAAGGAAAACATCGTGGGGAAACCTGAGTGATAAATAACGCAGCTAAATCATTGTATTACATTAAAGATTGTCAATATATATATATATATATATTGACAATCTTTTGACAAGAGCATATAAATCTGAGAAAAAACTCCCATAACACAAATTGTAATTACAATCAATCTTAATGCGCTTGTAAGAGGTAATCGAATGTAACATAAAAATTGTGTCGTGACAGTTTAGCTGTGCCTAGTGTAGAAGACATTTCAATTCAAGTTCAAATTCAAAAGTGGTTTATTCAAAGTAGCACAGAAACTGTGGCTTAATGAATCATCATCAACCCATTATGTCCCCACCGAGGGGCACGGGTCTCTTCCCTGAGGAAGGTATAGGCCATACTCCACCACGGGGGCCAAGTCCGGATTGGTGGAGGCTTGTAGACTAGTGGCTCGTCTACTGTCAGAAGTTGTCAAGCCGCCCTAAGGCCTCTGACTTGGCTCAACGACTGCCATCTATCGACGGCAGCCGGCACCAACAGCTTAACGTGCCTTGCGAAGCACGGAAGCGCTCGGAAAAATGCCACTAGCGTTAGGCATAGATGGCGACCCATCCATGCACTGAACGCGCCCTGTGTTGCTTAACCTTCGTGATCGTTTAAGATCACTCAGGCAGCCGGGGCTACGAGCGATTCGCGAGGCTTAATGAATGTTGCAAGTTAATGTCGGTGTCCATTTCAAAATCTAGATCATTTTGGAGAAAAAATGGACAAAAACCTCCAAACTTAGTCTTTTCAAAGTCCTTAATTAACAGAGTTTACAGAATTATTCTAAAACCTAGAACTCATGCATTGAACTGGCTTCAATTCCAGGCATCATTGTCGTCTAAATAATCTTTTCACTTCTCATGCTCTAAAAGTTCGTCTTTATGTCGTGCGTAGGCGACATAAAGTCGCTTTTTATGCTCTAGAGCATAAAGTAAAATCTTCGTCGAAGACCAAGGCAATCGCTGCAACAGCCACACGAACATCTTTAACTTCATACAACAACCTCTTTATTTTATTTCGTTTCGTTCGTATTCTAAGACCAAGGCAAAGATACCAACAGCCAAAGTACACAATAAAACTTCATGAAATAAACTTATAATTTGTATTTCGTCTCATTTATTATTTTTTATATTTGTTTATTTTTCAATTTAGTAGATCAGTATAGTATTTAAGCCATAACAACAACTTATCATAGTTATAAAAAGAAAATGTTTTTATAACTGAGCAGTATGTAACGACCTTAAGTCAGGTGTCACGTCCCTACAGAAAAAAAAAAGAAAAAAAAGTTAATTGGCGGGAACCATAATTATTTTTACATGTTGCTGTTTCATTTCCTCGCAATCGAAGTGAAAAGTAGAGTGTACAACTCGTCCATAAAACCCATTTTACACTCGACTTTATATCTATCCTCGCTCGCAAGCTCGCTCGGATGGATAAACGTCTCGAGTAAAATGGTGCGTTTTATGCACTTGTTGTACAATCTACTATTAAAGTTCTAGTAGCCCTTTTGGCACAAAGTGTGATTTATACGTTTTTTGAACCGCGTTTCTGGCAAGCTTATTGTATCCTAAGGGATCTTATTTTAGATACTGGTAAATACATTTTAATTTAATTGTAACTGCACCAAACAAACAACCGTGTGATATATTTATGTAAGTTAGTTCCTACTTCGGTTGTAACCATAATCAAATAGTTGCTTGTACATTTCCATTTTTTTTTTTCAACTTAACATTCCACGTCCTCGGTGTATGCCGAGATTTGAACCCTGAATCTCAAGCTTGTATAGCATTTGACTGACAGCTTAGATCGTGTTTGAGCTAAAAGGTAGAGTTGAGTTCAGATTGATAGTAGCAGTTGTAGTTGACTGTAAAAAAGTACAGTGGATCTCCACGGTTATTTTTTATTATTTACGGTGTACAGTCGACAGCCAATAACCGTTGCATTTTAGTTGTAAAGTCACCTGTAACGTGATAGAATACAGTGCATGAATGACAAGGTTGATGTGCTGTCAACTGTAGATACGTCATGTATGAAACTGATCTAATGATGATCTGATCTGATGACTCGGATTGCACAGTACACCCTTATAAGACATTTCCAACATTATAAAAGATACTGGCTGACCTGTCAAACGTTGTTTTATCATATTAATTAAATTAGCCTACGACCTATTCTCAGACATACCATATATATACACAATTTCATAAAAACGGTGAAGCCGTTTCGGAGGAGTTTCATGACAAACATTGTGACACGATATTTTTTCATATTAGATCATTTTTACGCCTCCAGAAGTGTTACTAAACTGAAAACCTCCACGAAGGTCGTTCTTATCTCAGTTGTAATTTAATTACGAACCACGAGAGTTGTAGTCCTACTTAAAAAAAAAACTATTATAAGACATTTCCAACATTATAAAAGATACTGGCTGACCTGTCAAACGTTGTTTTATCATATTAATTAAATTAGCCTACGACCTATTCTCAGACATACCATATATATACACAATTTCATAAAAACGGTGAAGCCGTTTCGGAGGAGTTTCATGACAAACATTGTGACACGATATTTTTTCATATTAGATCATTTTTACGCCTCCAGAAGTGTTACTAAACTGAAAACCTCCACGAAGGTCGTTCTTATCTCAGTTGTAATTTAATTACGAACCACGAGAGTTGTAGTCCTACTTAAAAAAAAAACTATAAAGAAAGGAATAATAAAACAAACGTACACGTCCTTGAACAAAACCACGGCACAATGTTTTGGAATAGGACTCAACTGACTTTAAAATGTAAGCCCTTGGTTGGCAAAATAAAAATTATCACAACTTGGTCAGTTAATGTGTTATCAGATCTATCTTTCTGTCTAACCAGCCCATATACAGAGCTCACTGTTAGACATAGACCTCTTCTCTTTTACGCCAATCCAGCCGGTCCTTTTCTAGTCTCGTCCGAAGTTTCCTAGCTGCTTTCACAATATCATTGGCTCACTGAACTTTGTCCCGTTATTGGCCACCACTCAGTAGGTACCTCAGTCAACCGGTATCTTCCCACCAAACCAAATGCCCGCTCATCTCCATTTTCGTTGCATGACTCGTGTGTAGTATCATATGTTAGGTAAAAAAGTATTTGCACAAGCGTCTGTCGGGTATAATTTAAAAAATCGCTGGACCTACGGTAAGGATGAACAGAAAATAGTTTCAGCTAGCTTTTGGCACACAAAAACAAATTATGCAGTAACATGATCGCAGATCACAGTTCCGTGTGGCGCCGGATTAAGAATAGCATCAGTCCATTTCCTTCCGTGGATGTCGTAGAAGGCAACTAAGGAAATCAAATACCAGGAGACAGGCAGCAGCGTCTTCCTGAGAATACAACCGCATACTGCGATCGCCAACCCGCCTGCCAAGCGTGGCGATTATGGCAAAACCCCCCATGGTTATGAAAACCACGAAGGAGGCCTATGTCCTGCTGCTGATGCTGCTTTTACTGCTGCTGATGGCATGTAGCTGATGATCAGGCCCGATGAACCCTCCAATTGAGGCTGCAGACGCGTGGCTCGACGAACGAAGACATCGACGACCGCCGGTTTTTTTTACGGATCGATTGGACCAACTTGGTTAGGCCGTCTGGAGTTGGTGTTAGAGTGGACTGTATTATTAAGGATGTCCTGTTTATGTATGTGGTTGGAATCTCAGGAAGACGGTGCTGCCCGTCTCCTGGTAATTGACTTCCTTAGTCGTCTTCTACGACATCCACGGAAGGAAATGGAGATACGGTGCCACACGGAATTCTGCCGCTGCCTTCGGGCCGTATTAGTAGTGGAGAAAAAGGCAGCGGGACAAAAACTCTACTCTGACCATCTTTATTCAAATCATCTTAAACTTAACACATCAGAGCCTATATGATAGGATTCCATGATTGCCATTACTAACTTTAAAAGTCAAAACATTAGTTAATTTTCTTACGAAAGTAGGAAAAACATTAATGCTGCGGTCAGACACGAACAGCACCCGTTCACGAGCATAACGCAGGGGTCATCCATCACCATCTTAACCATTTTAGAGGGAGATACGTGATCCGGCCACGAAAATGCAATACAAGTGCAATTAAAAGCCCGTTTCCTTGTGACCGTCGGCCGGACGTGGCCGGGCTTCTTATAGTATCTAACCTTAGTAGAGTACATCATTGCGGTCTTTTAGCCTTTGGCTGTATGTGATGGTGATCGGAGAGTGCATTCGTTCCGTTGGTGTGTATGCAAACATCACCAACATCACGTGGGAACAATCTTAAGGTAAATCCGATTCAAATCCAATGTCCAGCGACTACACCCACGTTTTGTTCAGGAGTGATGCTGATCGGAGAGTGCCTTCGTTCCGTTGGTGTGTATGCAGCATTACATAGACAAACATCACGTTGGCTCAATCCTAAGGTTAAACCGATTCAAGTCCAACGACCAGTGTTCCTCTTCCTTATTGCAAGTTAGAAACCTCGGCCTCTTCATCCAGTCCGATTTATCTTGGGACCGGCATGTGGCTGAGATAAGTAGGAGGATATTTTCCTCTATGCACTCCCTTAAGCGTTTACAGAACTTTCTCCCTTTTTCAGCCA
Source organism: Yponomeuta cagnagella (assembly GCA_947310995.1). Taxonomy (NCBI): domain Eukaryota; kingdom Metazoa; phylum Arthropoda; class Insecta; order Lepidoptera; family Yponomeutidae; genus Yponomeuta; species Yponomeuta cagnagella. The sequence goes on from OX371267.1 coordinate 18,561,517, forward strand.
AGGTTATGCTGGTTAATTCTCTCTTACTTCCCATCATTGACTATGCAGATGTATGCTATGCTGACATAAGTCAAGAGCTACTCAACAAGCTTGACAGACTCCTTAATTTATGCATCCGATATATTTTCGGATTGCGTAAGTATGACCACATTTCCCAATTCGTGCCCAGCTCAAATGGCTTAACATCCGATTCCGCAGGAATGCTCATATTCGATGCTGATCGGAGAGTGCCTTCGTTCCGTTGGTGTGTATGCAGCATTACATTGACAAACATCACGTTGGCTCAATCCTAAGGTCAACCCGATTCAAGCCCAACGTCCAGCGACCACGCCTACGTTTTGTTCAGGAGTGATGTTGATCGGAGGGTGCCTTCGTTCGGTTGGTTTGTATAAACATAAACATTTACATACAGGCACATACATTGCTTCTGGCCCCACACTAGGATACCCTGTGTCGTGGGAACCAGAAACAACGACATCACAAACATGTAAACATCCAAGACCTGGGGTTTTTTTTGTCCCCAGCCGGGATTCGAAACCGGGACCTCTCGCTGCGCCACGAGGTCGTCATGTATTCGACGATGTATGCAGCATTACATTGACGCACATTACGTTGGCCCAATCCTAAGGTCAAACCGATTCAAGTCCAACGTCCAGCGACCACGCCCCGCGTTTTGTTCAGGTCAAAGTGTGCGTGTAGGTACATGTTTAAGTTACTACTGGTCACGCCATGCCTTGCCGATATTATAGCCTTAGATGTTTAGAAAACACTTGGAAAGAAAATCGTTAAATATTAGATTTTAACGTAACAGAGGAGTAGATGCTCGTTTATCATCTGCTGTTGTTGTTTTAGAACTAAAACTTTTGTAGGCACTACAGTTTAATTAACTTAATCCTGGATTTGTTAAAAGGTAAATCAGTGCTTTCGTTCATAGCTGTTGTTATTGATAGTAAATTGATAAACCAATTTTCACTAAGCCTTTCTTTTATAAAAGAAGTAATAAGGTCAACGTATTAATAATGTTAAAACTTATTTAAATATATATAAACATAAGAATACGAGCTAACACTAGAATAAGACCACCAAAAACTTTATATGAATTTTTGTATCTGAAAGAAATGAATCAAATTGAATATTGATTCAATTTGATTCATTTCTACAAAAACCAATACCACCTGTAATTATAAATGTGTACGTGATTTAGCAATAAATAATAATATGAATATGAATATGAATATGAATATGAATATGAATATGAATATGAATATGAATATGAATATGAATATGAATATGAATATGAATATGAATATGAATATGAATATGAATATGAATATGAATATGAATATGAATATGAATATGAATATGAATATGAATATGAATATGAATATGAATATGAATATGAATATGAATATGAATATGAATATGAATATGAATATGAATATGAATATGAATATGAATATGAATATGAATATGAATATAAGGAAAAACAATCGCTTGAATCGTTCTTCACGTTTATTTCACAGTAGCAGTGCCCGCGACTACTTTCGCGTGGTAAACGGATAAGCTTATATAATCTATGTCTACCCTGAGGGTCTATTCTAAGTAGAGTTTTTTAAATCGGATAAGTAGGTACCTACTTACGGGGATTACCCCCTACGTCATCATCATCGTCATCATTCAGCCACAAGAGGTCCACTGCTGGACATAGGCCTCCTCCATGGATTTCCAAAAAGACCGGTTGGAAGCGGCCTGCATCCAGCGCCTTCCTGCCACTTGGATAAGGTCATCTGTCCATCTTTTTCATTTTTTCATTAAATATAAACTTTGGTGTCAATAGCACAATATATTAACAAGGTACATTAATTGTGTAAATTAGTGTATTGAAGTCTGTTGACCTTGAAAATGTAAAATGTTTTTCGGAGGAGCACTGCTTATCCTAAACCACAGGTTTTAACCTTTTTTAGGGAGCAGGGTACCACTGCCTTAGTGATAAGGTCACTGTAAAATGTTCCTTGAATAAATTATCTTATCTGTCTTATCTTGTGGCTGGTCGTCCTACGCTGCGCTTGCCGATATGTGGTCTCCATTCGAGAACTTTTCGGCCCCATCGGCCATCAGTTCTGCGTGCTATGTGCCCCGCCCACTGCCACTTCAACTTACTAATCCGCTGGGCTATGTCGACGACTTTCGTTCGTCTACGTCTACGTCTACCCCCTACGTACAAACTTACAAACATTTATGCAATTAAAGGATTTCATAAAAAAAATATCATCATCATAATTAGCCATGTGACGCCCACTGCAGGAGAGAGCCCTCCCTAGTGGTTTTCCAAGCTTCCCGGTCCTGTGCCGCCCACATCCAGCGACAAAAAAAAAGGAATTTAAACTTTGTTACAAAGTCTTAACAAAAAAAAATAAAACTAATTTTCAGAAGTTCATTCAATCCTATTTAAGTACCTCCAACATGCGTCATGCCATTGACTTGGAACTAAACCGTGACTCTTATTTACTTAAATTCCCGTTAAAAGCACATAATTAGAGAGTGGCGGGGCCTTTCACCATTTATTTCAGAGCTTTTCGCGGGCCGTAAAAATTAAAAGAGTAAATACAAAGGGGAAATGGCCAGACCATCACTTACCATAGATAACGATCTAGTTTTACAATATTACGGACAATGAAGTTGGTTAGTTTCTGCGTTTGTTTTTGCTTCCTTTCTGGTTTTATTTTAGCCTTTAGGGCTCTTATATTTTTTACTGAAATGGGGGGCGACAGATAAAAAGGAGTAGCTTTAAATGCTTTGGTTATAGCTTTAATTATTAATTCATAGTTTATGGTAAAAATTTCGGTGTTCATTGCGGAGCCGAGTCTTCGCAACATAGATTATTTTACCATGTTTATATTGTGGCAACCTTGTTTAACATTCTGATGTTGTCACTATTGAAATGTGAGTTCGTGGCTTGCCGCTCCCGCACGCGGTTTGTTTGATTATATAATATAGCCTTAGATATAGAAAAACTCGGTTTTAATTAATCATCAGCCCTTATAAATACAGTTCTCTAAACTGAATGTGTGCTACACTTATTAACCGATGGGTTAATTAGCTATAATAATAGGGGTTAAAGTATGAAATTGCCGTTTTATTGCAATAGGTTCTTTGAATTGACATAGAATCTTCATGGTTTGAGGTTTTCGAATGAAACTTTTTCAAATGGTTTCTATGATGTTCTTTTTTTAAAAAATGTGAAACATTTGAATATCGACTTTCAATTGTTTTTGTTATTCAATTCAGACAAGAAAGATGGATACTGTGAAAATTCGAGTGATTATGAGGCACCCATTTTTCGTATTTTTTTATTTTATTGATTTGACGCAAGTGAGTCAATATTGTGGGTAAGGTAACGTTAAACCATGCCGCTAATTCCTGGGTAGTTTGACTAGGGTTGGCTTCCACTATCTCTCTTAATTCATCGTTATTCACCTGTGTGGGCGGTCTTCCTCGTGGCTCGTTCTTTAAGTCGAAATTTCCATCACGAAAGCGTTTAAACCAAAATCGCACGGTGCGTTCATTAGTAGACCACTCTCCAAACGCAGCATTGATATTGCGGGCTGTTTCTGCCGCGTTAGTTCCGCGTCGGAACTCGTATTCAAAAATCACTCGAATTTTCGCAGTATCCATCTTTCTTGTCTAAATTGAATAACAAAAACAATTGAAAGTCGATATTCAAATGTTTCACATTTTTTTAAAAAAGAACATCATAGAAACCATTTGAAAAAAGTTTCATTCGAAAACCTCAAACCATGAAGATTCTATGTCAATTCAAAGAACCTATTGCAATAAAACGGCAATTTCATACTTTAACCCCTAATAAATAAATAAACTTTATTTCGGTCCACACAGGCAGGCGGTAGGTACAAAAAAAATTAAAATTATTGAAATTAAATTTAAGAAAAAGTTTTTAAAATCTACTTTTACAACAAAGTAGGGCCAGAGTGTACATTAGTACTAAGATTACAAGATACTTCATGATCAAGATCGAGATCCAGCACGTCCAGCTATGCAATGTTCATCGAATTGACATAGTAAGCCATGAATTGCAGTTCTATGAAATAGGACCCAGGTGCTTCTCTACCGCCAATAATATCTGACGGTACTACAGCCGGCCTTCGAAGCCTGCATTTCCCTCATTCTTTCTCAGTGGTAGAGTCCAAAAACAGATACATAACCACCTCTTCGGTCTAGCTGTTAAAACGCTTGAGTAAAAAAAAGCCTTGGGTTCCGTTTGCCACTGATGACCGCCATAATTAATTTGTTCAAATTGTCTCGTCTGGGTGTATATCCATGTTTGTGATGCCCGTACGTAATCTAACACGGGGTGTGGATAATGTAATTGTGTTGTGTGGACGTTATTATTGTTATTTAATCATCATCATCATCATCATCATCATCGGACCACTGCTGCCCACTGCTGGGTATAGGCCTTTTGCCTCAAATGCCATCTCTCACGGTCCCTTGCCATCGCCATCCACGGACCGTCCGCCGAGAACAAGACAACGGTCACTGGGCAGACCAGCGGCCGGATGGTCGGACGATATAGTTATGGTGGTTTATTACCCGCAAATTATTTAATATACCTAAATTAAGCTTTAGTCAATCTTAACTTGAAAATAAAAGCGATAATATTCTAATGATCAGATCACAATAAAACTACATAAGGGACTATAAAATTCATAATTGTCTTACAAAACGAAAATCTCCTCGATTGTATTTTTTTTGTTGCACTAACCCGTGCTGAGGACAATTTTAAAAACCTATTCAGAGGCTAACGACACGTACGTACAAACTTCTCTGTACGTAATACAGACAAGTTTGTGAAGAGGCTCGAAATTTCATCGATGCTTGCACTTGCCAATTAGCTGGGAGAGCGCTGGCACGGTTAGCCAGAGGTCGCGGGTTCAAGTCCCGGCATGGGTGGAATTTTTAGCCTTAAATAGGTTTTTGAAAATCTTCACGTATTCAACAGTAAACTAGGTTAGCGCAGCGTCAACACTTATCATACGACATTTCTTCACCACAAAATGCCCACAATTTCCTCGGAGCGCCCTAACACGGCAAAATGTGTCACGACAGACCAACATAAATACGTAAAAAACGGCGGCAAACATGCAAGCTTGACCTCTATTAGGTCTCCATGGCCGACCGCTCAATTTTTCATTTGAAAATTATAAGCTTTAACACGATATTTTTCCACGTAAAGTAGGACTTACACACAGCAGTGTAAGGGAAAGGCCGATGTCTATAATTTTACAACGGTACATTAAGTATTTCTTGTACACCGTACGGGATGATATATGACTTTATAATGGTGTTTTAAATTGTTCTTACGATATGGCACAAACTTATCAAGGACTTTCTTTGTAGTTATGTAGGTAGCCTATATCTAATAATAAATTTAGATTAGGTACAGTCAACAGCACCTCAACCTTTACATATGCGCACTCTATTATGTTAAGTTAAGGACGACTTTGCAACAAAAATGTAAAGGTTGACCTGCTGTCGACTGTACGCATGCTGTAATTCTATTGATGATATATGTAGACAATCACAGACAACTAGAAATCGTTTTCGACCAATTTGCTTGCCATAAAGATGACAAAACATTTACATAATATGTTTTTTACGTTTGCACATAGGCATATACATTTTAAAAATTTAGAGCCTTATAACACAAGCAACTTGCGAGCAATTTGAAAGCAATGCGATTGCGCAGCGAGCTCGCCGTGACGACGCTGCGCAATAGCGGCGACGTCGTCGCAATTATCACCGTCGACGCCATTTTGGACAATCGCGTTCGACAGTCCGACCCGTCCCACTTGAGTCATATCAAAGATACGTGTGTAAGCGGACGTAGCATCGTTTAGAGGTACAATGATTGTCGATACAATGGATACAAAGTTATTTATAACTAAAATTCAGAATCGTCCCGATTATTATGTTTCCCATGTAGGATACATAATAGTAGCTCTGTCCCAGTCGATGTCTTTATTATGGATCCTCCCAGATTCGTCGATGATTGTGGAGATTGTTGAGTTGTATCTGCTTTCTTTTTCTGCAACTTCGAAAGCCAGCAGTAGTGTTTTCTTGTCAGGTCAATCCATTTTGCTACTGAGTGTCCAAAACGCAGCGAGCACGCCGCGAGCTCACCGCGACAGAGCAACGTCGTCACGGCGTGCTCGCCGCGCAATCGCTACGTAATCGCAACGAGCTCGTTGCGCAATGGCATCGCTTTCAAATGGCTCTCAAATCACTAGTGTGATAGGACTGTCACACATAGACGCATAGTACCGGAACCAAATAAACAACAACGCAACTTTTCCTCTGAACGGTGACATTTTCCTCCAAAATTAATCGATCCGAGGAACAGATAAGCTATGTTACTGCGGTATTAATTCATAATGAAAACCTTTTCCCCATTAATAAAACATTTTATAAGTATACGTGTAATTTCGGCTAATAGGGTCTTCAACAGAACGTCGAAAACAAATTATTTTCATCGCGGGAACCCTCCGGACAAGCTTCCGCCTCATATTAAACAGTTATCGCACGATCTTAACTGCTTTGTACTCGAAACTATAGCTCTCACAGAAAATGATATACTCGCCGCCTTTATGCAAACGAAAACGAGCCGTAATCGCAGCATGACAGAGAACAATTTTCACACAAAACAATTCGCTTAACTGCTACACAGAAGGGTCTATTATTTCTACACATTAATTTGATAAGAAAAATGCGATCTGTGCCAAAGCGATTTTCGACTCTGTAAACTAGTGTTCAAATGGTAGATTCCGCTAACGAGTGTGCTTCGTGATTGTTGCCGGGTAAATTTTCTTTCAGGGAATCATTGAAAATACGTCCCATTATACATAGTCATCTATTCCGTAATTAAAGTAGAACCAATTCACGTAACAAGGTTCTCGAGCAAATTGGCAAAGGGATTGTGGGACGCCCGGCAGCTCGATGGATCGAGGCAGATTGCTGGTGACGGCCGGATGAGGATAGCCGAGGATAAGAAGAAGCAGGACACACTATGCAAAAAAGCCTTTACGTGGTCTGATAGTTTGGATAGGATGACGCATGCTATCAAGTTACAATTTTTACCCGATTGCAATGCAAAGGCAAATGAGGCTTAAGTTTTTTTACGCGTATGTATGATTGTATGAAGGAAGAAACACGCTAAGCAGACATTGACGAAATAAGTGTAGGTACCATGACAATAAGGGACGTCTTATGCTTCGGTCACACACAGCGACTAATCGTTGCGAGTACCTACTCGCCGCGAGTACTCGCTGTGTGTGACAGGCTATTCGCTGCGAATAGATTCACTCGCCGCGTGTTGAAGTCGCCGCGACTAGAATCGAGCATGTTCAATTTTATTCGCTGCGAATGCGCACTGACAGTAGAAATTCTCGTGTACAACTCTAGAACTGTAGAATTATCGATGCGACTTTCCGATGCGCTCTGAAGTTCCGATAAGTTTAATGCTATTTCTTTCAACTTAATGGTTTACTAAGTCGTTATTTCTGACTTATTGCATTTAATTGAGACGCAATTTGAACACGACAACGTCGAGAGTAGAGGGGCAGCCCAACATACCTAGTAAGTGAATACATATCCCAAAATAGTAAGTAACAAAACATATCTAGCACCTTATTTACGAATACCGTGTAATGATTCGGTATGTATTAGAACTCTTTGTCAGAAATAATGAAAAGCGAAGTTGAATTAGCGCCCTTGTTCGTTGGAAAATCAATACCGTGGTGGTTCTGCACGAGTTTTAAAGGATTTAGCCTCGTTTTTAAACACAGCTTTTGGGGTAAACTAGAACAAACTAGGGGCTTGTCCGACCAGGTTAAAGTGACAGAGCATGTGCTTTCCACGAACCTTTAATAAACATGCGTGCCAGTCATTCAACGAAATATGAAATAAAAACCACGACGCTTTTGACATTTTTGTAAACATTAATCGATTCAAATCACAATAAGTTAAGCTCCAAATTAAGTAATTTATGACGACCTCGTGGCGCAGTGGTAGTGCACCTGCATACCATGCGAGAGGTCCCGGGTTCGAATCCCGGCTGGAGACAAAAAAAAAACCCCAGGTCTTGGATGTTTATATGTTTGTGATGTCGTTGTTTCTGGTTCCCACGACACAGGGTATCCTAGTGTGGGGCCAGAAGCCATGTATGTGCCTGTATGTAAATGTTTATGTTATGTTTATGTTTATATTGTTAATTTTAAATGATTCAACCTCGTTTTAAGCCCAACTTAAAATAGAAAGTTCAAGCGGCTCCCCACAGCAAACTTGTGTCCATAAAGTAAAACATATCGTTTTATAAATAAAAAAGTTAGTTCTACTTTGAGTTTTACGTTAGTTTGTTCTTGAGCTATCTTAAGCTATCTTTTAACATTGTTGTGAGTTTACGGACCAAATGAAGGGACAATGAAAATTGAAAATATTTAGGTTAAGAAACTGTTCTTAATTATATTCTTTTTGTTGCACTAACCCTTGCTGAGGAAAGAAAACGAGAAGAAAAAGAAAAGAGGCTCAAAATTTCATCGATGCTTGCACTTACCCATTAGCTCAGTTGGGAGAGCGCTGGCACGGTGAGCCAGAGGTCGCGGGTTCAAGTCCCGGCATGGGTGGAATTTTTGGCCTGTAAATAGGTTTGTAAACAGTTCATAAAACAAAAAAATACTTGAATAAAAATTCTCAAATTCAACATTGTTGTACCACCTACATAGCATACTCTTCCATTCACTCGTAACATCCCATTACTTTGTGGCATTCCGTACACACGGTCCCCGTAAATACCCTTCATTGTATCAAAGAGTAGGAGGGTGTAACTTTTGCGTGCGAACTTTCACCGAGCCCGAGTAGACTAACCACTTCATGTCAAGCGAAAAGGGATCTAACGTCGCTCGAATTACGGGCTAAGGCGGATGTAAACTTTTCGCCACGTTTGGCTGTAGAATGTTGGATCGTTATGTTTCGACTCTTTTGGTCGGGAGTTTTTTTTTTCTACGGCTCTCGTGACGAGTGTTTGCGTATTTTAATTACGTTATACGTCGCTCTCTTTCTGCGTGAGGTGGAGCGTGTATAATGGAATGTGTCTTTTTTCTGTTTGTTTCTCGCACGAGGGAGTTATGGATTGGTTGTCTCACTTACTTACGAGTACTTAAGATAATGATGAAACTTGAATTATGATAATTATTTTGTTTATAAATTTATGTTCATGATTTAATCAATTTTGAGTGAATAAATAAAGAGTGTATTGTTTCACTTAAGATAGGTAGAAAACTCTATCTACTGTTCTAAACAAATATTATAAAAGGAACGTTTGTAGGTCTACATATTCGTTAGTGTGTATGTAGGGGCAGATATCTAGAATGCTTTTAACAGTGTCGAGCGGGACGTTATTCTGGGTAAAGTTAGGGAACGCGTTCTATCTCTCTATCCTTTTCTCCATCAATGCTATTCGAGACCGAGAAATTTATTTCTTGGTGGTAGCATGACGGAGTTACTGGTGAGAGCACAGCAGGGTGATCCATTGGATCTTCTTCTTTTCAGCTTGGCTATAGTAGAGGTTGTCATTGTTGGCCTGCGTTCTCCTCTGAAGGTATGATACTTGGACGACAATTGGAGGGGATAAGATAAGAATATTCTTTATTTTAAGAAATTACTTTAATAAACTCGTAATAAGGCCGCCAATTGTACTGTACTATATTATTGTTAAATACTCATATGTAATTCCTGGTGTACATACAATAAAGAATATTCTATCTATCTATCTATCTTTATTGTACCAGGAAAAACACAAACATGAAATGTTTACAAAAATGCAGTACAATTGGCGGCCTTATTGCTTATAGCAATTTCTTCCAGGCAACCAACGATGTAACCTGTAGGAATGAGAAGGCTTCAGTAGAATAACAATAAGACTATTTATTTTATAATATACAACAAAAGCCGTGTGGCACACTTCAGATGTACGACGCGAGGGGGCGCTCCAATCGAGTCATCGTTCCTTTTTCAGGGTGTTGAAGGAAAAGTGAGACAGGTAGTAGGTGCAAATATGAATATTCATTTACATACTATAGGTATAACAATATCCGGGATCCGGATGGTATTATCGAAGACCTAAAATGCCTGGAAAGAGGGTTTGGTGACACGGGACTCAGGTTAAACACGCAAAAGTGCGAGATATTTCCGTGCTCTGGACAGATTTCGCGGGATGTTTTGTCGCAAGTAGATTCCGTAGTCCCCGGCCTTAAGTTAAGTCGGATTTCACTCTTTTGGCAGCGCTAGTTGTCTCGGAAGGTATTCCTCAGGTGCTTACTAATAAGGTACGGACCTTGTTGGCGACTAAGCCGTATCTGGAGCAAAATTCCGCCCACGTTGCGTTAATCATCCTGCGATTCCTGGGTTGCCTTACTCAGTTTGCACTGCTCCTGTGTGGTTATGCAGGGATAAAACATCGGACTATGATGAAGCTTTAAAATAATTGTTAGAAACAGTTCTTAATATTAGGATGACGTCAACGCAGTGGTGCCAAGCGGCTTTTCCAATTTGGGATGGTAGTTTGGGGATACGTCGTTTGCAGCATACCGAGTATCCAGCGTTCCTGGCTTCGTCGCATGGGGTGTTAGATCTCGTCACTCGTATACTGAATAATGATGGTGACGGGTTTCGCATCCCTTTCGTCGATGAAGCTTTGGGATTATGGCTCGTTGTCCTTGGGAATGGCTTACCGGAGCGGCCGGAACTTCAGCGTGCGTGGGACTAAATTTTGTGCAAAATTACTCTGGACGGATTGTTGAACTCTAGTTCCGGGGCTGAGCTCGCGCGGTTGCGTGCCGTTTCGAGGCCAGATTCGGGAATATGGCTTCCTGCTTTGCCTTCCCCACAGCTGGGGACGTTTTTGGACTGTGATCCTCTCCGGGTGGCTGTTGAACTGCGCTTAGGTCGTGGTCTGTCAAACGCATTGCTGTGTCTGTGGCGTGGAGGTGGACGCCCAGGGTCACCAGGGACTTTTGGGCCGGATGTGGCTTGGAGCGATTTATTTGGTTAGGTTATACATATATTATTATTATTCTTTGTTTTCAATAGTGTTTTGACATTGTATTATATTTTTGTAACTCTTTTGACCGACGAAACCTGCCACCTGCACCTGTTTTGTATTGATCATTCGTTTGTTTGTACTGTGTTTAACCTAATATTTAACTGAACAATACAGGGGGTTCTCCGAAATTGCTTATCCGATTTCAAAAATTCGTTAACCAGTATTTAGAATGGACTTTTAGGGCGCATACCACTTAACTGCGGTGGTAGCCTAGTGGGTCGAACATTGGACTCGGAAGTGGGAGACCCAGGTTCGATTCCCAGTGCGGGCATGTACCTATGACTTTGTTTTCTAAGTTATGTATATTTGTGAAGTTATAGTAGCAATACCACTCGCTAACCTTGGAGAAAAAAAAATCGTGAGGAAACCTGAGTGTCTGAGCTATTCATATACCTCAGCGCTTGAAATCGCCAATCCGCGATGGGCACACGTGGTGATTAAGCCTATACCCTCTCCCTGAGAGAAGGCCTGTGCCCTACAGTGGGACGTATATAGGCTGCTTATGCTAATACCACTTAGAGGCACGTATAAAAGTTTTTACAAAGAAAAATGGATGTGGACTGATTTTCTTATTCTAACTAATAGTAAAAGTTAAACTATAAATTTAAAGTAAGGGTCCCCTCTACGGCTGAAGGCTTCCTCCAGATAAGCCTAGCGGTCCCTTTCTCTGGCTGCGCTCACCCGGCGCACATGGGCTATAAGCTAATTCGTTTACCACGCGAACGTAGTCGCCAGCACTGCTAGTTGTACCTACATAAAAAAAAGAAATTACAACACGGTCACATTAACTAGAGACTTGACGTTGATACAATAATGTCCAAAACAAATACCAAAATGACAGAAAACTAAGCAAATTATCGATAGTATGGTCAGTATCTTTGTAACCAATACGTGTGTCGATAATTTGCTTAGTTTTCTATCATTTTGGTATTTGTTTTGGACATTATTGTATCAACGTCAAGTCTCTAGTTAATGTGACCGTGTTGTACACAGATATTTCTTAACCTAACAGTACAGACAGCGGCCTTATCACTAAGAGTGGCCTCTTCCAGACCACCTTTGGATGAACTGGACTAAATGGATTGGAGAAGAATTTAGACGCCGAATTTTGCAGAATTTCTTGGGAGTATTATTTGTGCCAACTAACTAATTTCTGCATAAGCCACTTCTTTAAAAATTTTGCTACGACAAAATCACATATTGCTATTATATAAAACTAGTATTCATGTTTTACTAAGACAATTCGATCTACATTGCACAGTCAATAAATCCACCGATTAACAACTAAAAAGACTCAGCTAGAGCAGCATACATCGAATTGTCACAGTAAACTACGAATTATAGTTCTGTGACACGCGGTCTGGTACAAAAAACAAACTATTTTACCATAATAAAAGTTGTTGGCATTAAACGAATAAAACGCAAACGGGAAGACCAATTTTCAAATGTGTAAATCCTGTACAAAACACCCACTAATTCTCCGAAGACCTGTGTCTTTGACTCAACTAAAATTCCAAGCAAGCAGTTAAGGGGATCCAGTGAGCTAACCAGCGCCACCAATGAAAACATCATATCTCCTTTTACAGATCGTATTTGCAAAAAGTGTCTGTCCAATCTTTCAATCATGTTAGCAGTGATTTTTACCACCCACGACAAAGAACCTTGGATCATGAACCGGAACTAGATAGCATTTATGGCAAAAACGCCCGTTTTGCGTTAACGCTATTTAGTCCTAGGTTTTTTGCCTAGGGTTTACGGCTATGGGTCCTACTAATATGATTGAGATATTGCACAGTAGGCTTTTTGCAAATTCGATCCGTATAAGAAGATATGATTTTAAAAATCTATTTAGAGGCGGAAAATTCCACTTATGCCGGGGCTTGAACCCGCGACCTCTGGACGGTCCTCAGCATGGGTTAGTGCAATAAAAATAATATGAAGATATGAGTTTTTTTTTCATTGGTGGGCGCTGTTAGCTCACTGGATCCCCTTAATATAGTGACGCATTTTGCCCTGTCGATTCGTATAATATGATAAAGTGGCGAAGCTAGGTGCGGGCAGGGTGTGACACGTTTCTTTGTCACATAAGTCATTGGCGTCATCAATCTGATTTATACCCACTTATGAAAAGATTTACGTAACCTACCTGGGTTGGGCCTGAGATTTATTAGGTGGATAGTGCAGTTTATTTTACCAGGACACGGTACCTTGTGGCTAATTCGAATTCATTGGTGGTTTTGGTTCTTGCATTAGAGAGAAAGCTGGCTTCACATTCGAAGGGTCGTGGGATCCGTGACTTTGTGTTCCAAGGTACCTACGTGTATTCGTAAAGTTGGTGCAGCAATAACACTTGCTATCTTTCAAGGAAAACGTCGTGAGGAAATCTGAGTTCCTACAGTACCTATTATACATGCCACGTGGTCATTAAGCTCATTTTCTTTCTCTCTGTCTCGGCATAAGGTATTCACGTAAATTACTTACCCCCGGTTTCTCGTACAATAACAAGCTGTTAATCTACTGTTAAAATCTGTCAGTGGTATTTTTGTATGAACTTTGGTCAATTGACATCTGTTAACAGTAGATTAACAGTGTGTTAGTGTTATTGAGAGTTGAGAATTTCACTAAGTAGTGCTGTCTCTTCGAATTTAAGAAGAACGTTACTTAAGTATTTACTTAGTAAATTTCTCAATTCAGAAACCGGCCCGGTTCTGTGATGTGAGTTGATCTTAGGTAGTATTTACCTCTAGATGCTATATAAAAATGTAATCCAAAGCCGAAGTTTTAGTAGCAGTTCTAATAATTGATTAATTTGCTAAGGTATCTTTAATGTTAATGGAACAAAAAGAGGCCTTGCATTTAAATGCTTGTTATATTACTACTTTTACGCTATTTTATGACACATACGGATATTACTAAAGGATGGGCCCCATTAGGGCTTATTTACTGCTGTCCATTGAAGAGTTCCGTTCTCCATCTCTGAAAGTCTCCATCAGATCTTCACCAATTAAAATGGGACCAATATGACGGTATACCTGTTCGAACAAGTTAGCTCATCGGCCTACCTCCTCTATAAACTTGCTCCTGTTACTAATACTGATGCTCTAATTACTGCATACCATGGTATTGTTGCTTCAGTGCTGAGGTATGGCCTAATATTTTGGGGTAACTGATAGAGATATAGCGTTTAAGGCGCAAAAAAGGTGTCTAAGAGCAATGTTTAGATTAAAAAAGACTGACAGTTGTAAATCCTATTTTAAAGACAACAATATTCTGACACTTCCCTCAATGTACATTCTAGAGGTGGGACTATTTGTTAAATCCAATCCTGATATTTTCCAACCAGTTTCGCTCGTCAGCACTCGCTTACAACGGGACGAAAGTAGAGTTTATATTCGTAGAGCCAACACTGCACTTATGCAAAAGAGTGTGTTTTGTATGGGGCCTACAATCTACAATAAAATACCAAGATCATTACGAGAATTAAACATAGACCAATTCAAATTTAAATTGAAAAAAATGTTGTTGGAAAAATGTTATTATAATTTAATGGAATTCCTGACTGAATGAAATATAGAATTAATTTAATTATTCACTACAAATCCGACATTATTATTATTTTTTTTTTGATTGACCTTGTGTGTACTAAATCATCTTGACTATAAAATTGTTTTATTTTTATTGATTTTTGTATTTACTAATGAATTAATATTATTATGATTATAATCTAATTTTTTACATAAATTTAATGGAAGGTGCTCTCTCAAGAATTTTGTAAGTCCCGAAGGACAAAACATGCACAGGACATATTTATTATAATGAAACAACCTTTTTAACTCATGTTTGACAAATAAATAATCTTTATCTTTATCTTTATCTTTATCTATCTTTAGAACGAAAAAAGAATTGTCGAAATCGGTTAAGATTTGACGCAGTTATATAATTAAAAAAACGCGTCGAATTGATAACCTCCTCCTTTTTTGAAGTCGGCTAAAAATAAAAATTATTTCTGCCGCGGTATGCGTGGTGATACTATGGCCATTCTCTCTATCTTTGAGAGAAAGTCTGTGCCCTATAGTTAGTTAGTTAGTTAGTTAGACCTGAGATTTCCGCACTTAGCCTCATGGTTGGGCCATTGTACGTAGCATAGCTGTGAGCTCACTCCAGCCAGCCTATCTCTTTCCAGAAGGCCAGCAGTGCTCTGATGTCACTGCAGGCCTCCCGAAGGGATCCCAGCTTCCCAATGATGGCGGTCCGTTGCTCCTCCACGCCTTCACAGTGAATGGTCACGTGGGCGGGTGTTTCCTCTTCTTTGAGGCATCCCCGGCAAAGCGGGCTGTCGGTTAGTCCCATGTTGTGAAAATGTCTATTTAGTGAACAGTGTCCTGTTATGATTGCCACAGCTTTGCGGAGATTATCCCTTCTCAGACGCAGCAGGCTACGTGAAAGACGTTTCGAAATCGTCGGTAGAGCCTCCTTGGCTTGTCTGCATTTGGTTTCCGTTCTCCAAAGTTCAGCATGCTGGCTTTCTGTTCGTGACCTCAGCCATTTCCTAAGCTGGTTGTATGGGAGTGGGATCAGGGGTTCGGGTCCTTCCACTGTAGTTTCCGAGCCTCTTCTAGCGAGTTCATCCGCAGCATCATTGCCCAAGGAGCCGCTATGGCCCTTTATCCACTGTAAGGTGACTCGGTTGTTTATTGACAGTTTTTCCAACTCATGGTGACACTCTAGTATCAGGCTGTTGTTAGTGAGATTGCTGTTGAGTGCTTGTAGGACTGAGGCACTGTCCGAGACTATACGTATTGCATAGTCTTGCACATTTCTTGTATTCAACAGTGCGACTGCTCTTGTTATACCTATGCATTCTGCCTGAAAAATTGTGTTCAGGGTGCCAAGGGTTGTAGACATTTTTAGGTTTAGTTCATTGGAGAAAGCTCCTGCGCCCGTTCCTGTTTCGGTTTTAGAGCCGTCCGTATACACTCTGACTTCGTGTATACCCGAGTAGTCGGCTGGCTCCTGTTGTAGTTGTACCCTGTATTTCTTGTCGAAGATATAGGTGTGAGGTATCCTGTCGCACGCCGCCTCCATCATGGGCTGGTCCGAAACAGCAGCTGACAAGATTTGTGTGTGTGCAAAACAGCTGTTCTGTTTCCATAGTCCAGCTGTCCGAAGCCGTAGGGCAGCGCTGGCTGCTTCTTGTTGAACGTGTAGGTGTAGAGGTCTGAGGTTCAACAGGGCTTCCAGGGCGGCAGTCGGTGTTGTCTTCATGCACCCAGTTATTGCGAGGCATGCCAGTCGTTGTAACCTCTGCAGTTGGAGTGCTGCTGTTTTCTGTTTTGTTCTGGTCCACCATACAACGGCGCCATATGTTATAGCAGGTCTTATTACAGATGTGTATAGCCACATCATAAGTGACGGGTGTAGTCCCCACTGTTTTCCAATGAGGCCCCGGCACTGCCAGAAGGTGATTTGGGCCTTTTTAATGATGTTCTGTAGGTGTGCGCTCCAGTTTAGTTTGCTGTCCAGCGTCATCCCAAGATATTTAACTGTCGGCGACAGAGTTAACATTTTCCCGAAGAACTTTGGAAGATTCCTTGTTTTTGGGGTACGCTTGTTTGTAAAGAGTACTAGTTCCGTCTTATCCGGGTTGGCGGATAGTTGATGAGTATCGCACCAACATTCTACTATGCCAAAAGCCGTTCTCATGAGACTGTATAGAGTGTCCTCGCAATTACCTATTGTTAGGATTGTTATGTCATCGGCGTAGCCTATTATCCAGAAACCACATTCGTCTAGGCGTCTGATTAGTCCGTCCACTACTAGGTTCCACAGAAGTGGCGATAGCACTCCCCCTTGAGGGCAGCCTTTGGCCACTATTGCCCTGGTAGTTTTGTTTACCTCCAGCGTTATGGCTCTTTGACGCAGGAGGTTATCTATCCATCCCGTGATGGTTTGCTCTACTCCTCGTTCCATCAGCGCTTGGTTGATGCTACTGAAAGTTGTTTTGTCGAAAGCACCTTCTATATCAATGAAGGCTCCCAAGACCATATGCTTATCTGAGAGGCCCTTTTCAATGGTTCTAACGACAGTATGGAGAGCCGAGTCCGTTGATCTGCCGTTTCTATAGGCATGTTGTTGAGGGTGTAAGGGTTTTGTTCTTAGGGCTCCTTCTCTTATGTGCCTGTCCGTTAGTCTCTCCAACGTTTTTAAAAGGAACGATGTGAGGCTAATAGGCCTGTAGGATTTTGCCTGTGTATAGTCACCTTTTCCAGCCTTTGGTAAAAAGATTACTTTGACTTCCCGCCAAGAGTGGGGAATGTACTGGTGTGCCAAGCAGGATTGAAAAATACACACTAGCTGTGGTAGTATTATGTTTATCCCCCATTGTAGTAGTGCCGGAAAAATTCCGTCTATTCCAGAGGATTTGTACGGTAGGAAGCTTTTTACAGCCCATTGTACTTTATCATCGGTAATAACCGTGTTTGATATGTTCCAGTCACTATCAGCTGGCGCTCGTTCGCTGGGCTCTTCCCATTCCTGTTTATCCATGATCTTGCAGTCTGGGAAGTGGGTGTATAGAAGCAGTTCGCTTATTTCTTCGTCGGAGGTTGTGAAGGTGCCGTCCGATTTCTTTAGTGAGCCTAGTCCTCTGTTATTGTTTGTTGACAGAAGCTTTTTAATTCTTGCTGTCTCCTTTGTTGACTCGATTTTTTCACAGAAACGCCGCCAAGAGCTGGTCTGATAGTAGCGGATTTTCTTCTTATACTCGTGTTGTAATTCTTTGTATGTATCCCAGTCAGAATCATTTCTGGTGTTTCTTGCATGATTAAAGGCTCGCCTTAGCTTGCATCTTGTTCTTTCTAGGTCCTTGCCCCACCAGTGGCTACCAGCAGGTTCCTTGGGGTGCGTTAGTGGGCAGGTCTGTTGGTATGTCTCTTGTAGGCAGGTTGTTAGTGATTCTACGTTGTGTTCTATATTGGAGGTGCTAGAAGTCGCGTCTTTTAGTTGCAGTGCTGACCACTTTGACTTTAAGACGTTTTGAAATCTAGAGACCTCCGTTTTGCGAGGGTTTCGCCACGGTTGTGGCGGTTGTGTCTGTGCCTGTATTGTATACCTAACCCGTCTGTGGTCAGAGAGGGAGGGTTCGTCGGAGACGTGCCAGTTGGCTACCATGTCCGCCGCTCCTACTGATACAAGAGTGATATCTATAACTGTTTGGTACCTACTGTTAATAAAAGTGGGATGGTTACCTTTGTTTGCTATGAGAAGGTTCGTGGTCATCAGAAACTCTATCAGGTCCTCTCCCCTTGTGTTGGCTTTGGGGCTGCCCCACAGAGGATGGTGTGCGTTGCAGTCGGCCGATATAATCAGCTCCCAGCTGTGGTCTGCGCAGTACACTGCCAGGTCAGCCACCTCCTTGGCTGGTATGGTCTCGTCTCCTGGCATGTACACGGAAGCCAGAACAAGCGCAGTGTGGTCATCCTTTCCATTGAGGAGTCTCACAGCTGCGAGATCTCTGGAACAGAATTGTGTGAGTAGCGTAGCTTGTAAACAGTTGGGCATGTAGATACACGCCCTTGGGTTGGGTATCGTCGTATCGACCATTAACTTACCTCCCGGGTTGTTAAGTCCACAGATTCTACCGCCCCTTACCCAGGGCTCCTGTATGAGAGCTATGGTATTGGTTTTAACCTCCAGCAGGCTACGCAAGGTGGCTGAGGCGATTTGCTTATGCTGGAGGTTTGTTTGGACGACCTCGACTTCGACTGTAGCTACTACGCGTGCTGGAGCCATCGCTAATCGGACAAAGTCTCCCCCACGCGCAGCAGCCAGTCTTCGTCTTCGGACTGGTCGTCATCGTCGCTGATCGACATACCAGCGACTGTTGGCGAAAAGGATGAGGGGACCGCACTCGACGGCTCATTGGCTGGAGTCGGGACTCCGTCAACGTCATCGCCATCGGGCCCGGCCTCATCGTCCCTTGTCTCTGTGTCCTCAGTGGATGCCCGCGCGCACGGAGGCTCAGGTAAGAACGGAGTGTCGCTCAGACCCGAGGGAGTGAAAAACTTAACGTACGCACTCCCCATGATATAAGCGACCCTCCGCTCCCGTTCCAGAAGGCAAGGCACCTCCCCCTCTGGGATGCCCAGAACGAGGAAAATGCCCCTTCCTTCCTGAACCTCCGTTCGGTAGAGCCTCCACCTCTGGATGTTGTATTCGGGATTTTGATGGATAAGAATCTTGCGAATCTTATCCATCTCCATCACGACTGTAGTGGGTAGCAGCATACCGGCCTTCACCATCCTTGTAATATCTGACTGTGCGATGACAGTCAGGTCACAATTTTGGATCGGGCACGGTATGCTTGCTACTGTGTCTTTAAGCCAAGCAAGCGTGGCGTCGTCTCCACACCAGATTTTCAGCACCCCCTCGCTCAGATGAGGTTTCCCGTGAAACCTGAGCGGTTGGGCACCGTCACCAGCCAGGCACGACGCCAGGATTGCGTCGGAGGTGACTCTTTCTAGAGTCTCCTTGAGCTCATGCGCTTGCTCGCTTGTTAAATCTGTGGGGGGGACGGTGGTTACGGCCACGCGTAGGTGAGAGTTAATCACCCCCGCGTAGCTGAGCGCCTTTCCGTGCCCCTGTTCCAGCCTGCGTCGCTTATTAGTGACGGCCGGTGACAGCGTTACATCAGCCCTGCCACGCTTTACCGGAGTTTCCGGGCCAGCATGTTGGGGCCTCTGGACCGCCGTCATCGGTCGTTTGTGGGATGGCGATTTGGTCTGCTGCCGATCGCGTGGTAGGGACCTCGCAGTGATGGCGCACTCGGCTTCCGCTCGCAGCGGCCCAGCCTGCGGGGTTACCCCTGCACTATGGGCGCATTGTGCGGAAGTCTCTGGCTGCCCATGCGCGGTCGAAACCACAGCGGTCGTGGCGCGTTTCGCATGGGCGGCAGTGGCCCCCTGGAGCTTATCCAGCTTCCAAGGAGGCGACCGCCCTCCACGGTGACCTCTTCGTCTCTTTTTGTTGCGTTCAGTCACAAGCTGCCGACTGTGCTGGGATCCCCCTGCGACAGACAAGGCGCTTTGCAACTGGGCGCTTTCCCTACAATCAGTCGCCAGCAGCCGACTGTGCAGAGTTTCCCCTGCAGCAGACCTGGCGCTCGGCAACTGAGTGGTGTCCCTATCTTCGACACGGGCAGGCGGTGGCTTAGCTTTCCTGGCCCGCTTGGACCTGGCAACGAACTTGCTAGTCACCGTCTGCCACGTGTTATCGCGCTTTGACTCACTTGGGCTGGCGCTCCCGGCCTGTGCCGGTGTGCTGCCGTCCAAGGAGGTTACTCCGGTGTTGCCCCCCCCAGAATACGAGGGGCTGCCCGGTGCCAAAGTGACACCGGGGAGGGATTCTCCTGCCCTTGTGGGGCCGGTACCCTCCTGGGGTAATTTCTTTTTACTACCGGACTCACTCATTTTTATTTTTTCTCTTGAAAAATTTAAAGATCTGGGGATATTACTCGCGTCGCTTTCCCAACACGCCGCGGGTGCACTTTTTGGGGTTATTTAGGTCCCAAGGCCAACACAGACCTGGTTTGTTGTGGTTATCCCGCCACTGATTCGGGAGTGGTTCTTCGCCGTCACCAAGTCCATGACCTCGGCAGGAGATGTGCAGCTAGATAGCGCCCGATCGCCCGCCTCAGCCCGGAGTTGGGGCCGTTGCCCAGGATGTGCCAGGAGGGCGCCTGCTCTCGCAGCAGGCTCATCATAGATGGACCCGATACGCAAGCAGGCGCCCTCACACGAGGAGGCGACCACACTCACATCCCGTCTGTGCCCTATAGTGAGTGATACGTACATAGTTTGCAT
The DNA here is from genome assembly GCA_947310995.1 of Yponomeuta cagnagella. Lineage (NCBI taxonomy): Eukaryota > Metazoa > Arthropoda > Insecta > Lepidoptera > Yponomeutidae > Yponomeuta > Yponomeuta cagnagella. The sequence goes on from OX371267.1 coordinate 18,582,553, forward strand.
TATTTTTATACATTTAAACATAAACATAATTTAATAAAAGTGACACTGTATTACTCCGCAACACGACCGGATTTAGGAGAGGTCAGGCGGGGCTACTGCCCTGGGACCGCCAGAATAGAGCAATACTATCATTAAACGCCTATCTTTTATAAGTAAACTAGCTATTGTCCGCGACTTCGTTCGCGTGGACTTTAGTTAATAAGAGTGGTAGCCATATATATTACGGATACATTTACCGCATGTGAAATAAATATAACAAAAAAAAGTGTATTCATTTACATCATTTTAAGTCTATATATATATTTATATAATATGTTGTTTATTAGAATAAGCCAATAGTGCGAACCTGTGAGTGCTGTGCGCACCTATAATTGGCACAAACGCCAGCCCTCTGTTAATTACGTTTAGTTAACCTTTAATGTGTTTGTGCTGTTGGTGTGCCTTAATAAATAAAATTAAAATTAAAAATCTTCATATTGCCTAGCTTTCGTCAAGTTTTAACTTTTATTAAACGGCTGCCCCTACTGTGACATCTAAAAATACTGAAGCCACAGGGCTATATTCCGTGTGGCACCAGATTAAGAATAGCGTCACTCCATTTCCTTCCGTGGATGTTGCCAAAGGCGACTAAGGAGATGGGCAGCAGCGTCTTCCTGAGATTCCAACCGCATACTGCAACCGCCAACTCGCCTGCCAAGCGTGGCGATTATGGCAAAACCCCTCATGGTTATGAAAACCACGAAGGAGGCCCATGTCCTACAGTGGGCATCAAATGGCTGATAATGAGGGCTATATTATGTGTTTTCACTTTATGTTTCGAATATTAATCTCTTCGATTATATTTATAACACAACCTCTTTACTATTACGTTACACGTTCTTCCCTTAGGTGCTAAAATGCCAAGGCTCATTATAGGAAAGCTCATTCTGGAGCATGCAACGTAACACCTGCCGTGCGAAAATCAGTCCCCGCTCAGATCAATTCCTGCTGTTTGAATCCTTAGGAGGCCATTTCAGGTGACATAGAATAGGGTAGGGACCTCAAATGAGACTGCTTACTTCTGATATCTCTATTACACTCATAGGCGTTGAACTTTTAATTTCAAGAAAATCCGACCAATGGATGAGGCATTTAAAAGGAAAGGAATGAACATTAATGTGAGTAAGACGAAAGATGTAGAAAAAAGAGAAAAAGCGGGAAATTGTGTGATCTCTGCCTTGTACTACTAAGTGAGTCATCAAAACATCTCCAACAGAGCTACATTGGCTATCCATAATGGAGTGCTGGTCTCAACACTCTTGTATGGTATCGAGACTTGGGTATGGCACAAGAAGCAAGAAACTAGGATTAATGCAGTAGAACTGAGGTCCTTGACAAGTATGTCCGATGTTACTTTGAATGACAGATTATTAGAGATTGATTAGAGAACGTTGTGGACTGAAAAAGGATGATACATTGTACTTGTAGTGTCTAGAATTTATTGAGAAAGGAATGTTGCGTTGGTTGTACCCGAAACCGGCGTACGTGCATGCAATGACTAATTAATGTCAAGGAAGTGAATGTGATCTGTCACGATCGGGCAAGTGGCAGTCCTTGGTCTCTGCCTACCCCTCTGGGATACAGGCGTGAGTCTATGTTTGTTATGTTTAAAAAGACAACCACCACAAGATGACACACAAATCCAATTTTGTTTCTGTGTTTGTGTACATGATGTGTATTTTTATCAGAAATGCATTTTTTTTACAATCACTAATAACGTTACATGGTGCGAGCGAGACGGCACGTCAGTTATTACAGCAGTCTTGACAACGATATGGTGTACGGTGACTGTTGTGCACATAAAATTATCACTGGCTGTATCACAATGACATGCAAATTTTCTACAAGTTTACCAATAACAATTCCGCTGTAAGTCAGCCGTAAAATTCAACGTTTCAGTCCGCAATTACGCACAGAGCAATTACGTAACACGGCCGGGGGGCTTAAAATAATAATGAAGGTATATCATTAGGGTTTTTCTGTGTCACATTGTAACAAATTTCGGCCATTAGGTATCCTTTGTCACAATTTCGTGACACGAAGCTCAATAATTGATAAGCGACCCCGATTATTTATTATTTGTACTATTATCTGCCCTGCCACTGTATGGCTGCTGAAAGATTGATATTTAATATGGACATTCTATATCAATCATTATTGCTTAAGGTATATTTAAACGTACTTTAACATATTCTTTTCCTAAAATTAATTCAACAAATCAATTCATCATCACCATCAGCCATTTAACGCCCACTGCTGGACATGGCCTCCCTCCTGGTTTTCCAAGCTTCCCGGTTTTGTGCCGCATGCCGCCCGCATCCAGCGACTTCCCGCCACCGTAACCAGGTCGTCAGGCCATCAGACAAATCGTTAATTAATTTAAATTAATGTAATCTATTCACAAGTTAATTTACATGTAACTAAATCAATAACTACTATTGGTGTAGAACTTATGCCATCTAGTTCTTTGGCGAATTGATGTGCTATATTACGCGCATCGAACCTGAATGATTCCAATCGCCTGTCAAATTCCATAGACTTTGCTATCGCAATCGTCAGGATTCCGATAGGATTTAGTGTGCATAATTAGGCTCCAGATCTGTCTCTGAAACAGACTCTGAGCATAGCCCGTTCCCAGCTCGCCAGATCGGTATGAGGCAGATTGCTGGCAGCAGCTGGACGAGAATGGCCGAGCACAGAAAGAAGTGGCGTGCTTGGGACATGCCTATGTCCGACAGTGGATGAATAATATATAAAGACATAGATTGAGGCTTCATTTAGTTTGTCACATATTATTCATCATAACCAGCCCATATACGTCCCACTATAGGGCACAAGCCCTGTCTCAGAGAGAGGGTATGGGCTTATAATTATATGCATGCATTATATTTATCTGTTTAAATTTTAATATATGTATTTCAGTTTATTTATTTATTTAAATTTCTAGTTTAGTTTTTCAAACTACAAGGGCCTCGCTGAAAATCAGCGCCTTTTGAATGCATAATAACATTCAAGAGGCATTACGCTGAGTGAGGTACCTTTCGCCAGAACCTTTAATTTTAAGCTGTGTTGCTCCGAGAAGTTTATGTTACTCAATTCACGTACACCTAGATACACACATTAGTTTTAATTTTCTTTTGTTGTTTTATGTCTGGCAATAAACACCATTCTTTCTTTTTCTTTTCTTTAATCACCACGCGTGCCCACCGCGGATTGGCGATTTCAAGCGCTGAGGTATGTGAATAGCTCAGACACCCAGGTTTCCTCACGATGTTTTTCTTCACAGTTAGCGAGTGGTATTGCTACTATAACTCCACAAATGTACATAACTTAGAAAACAAAGTCATAGGTACATGCCTGCACTGGGATCGAACCTAGGACCCTAGTCCAATGTTCTACCCACTAGTTCTACACATAATATTACTATAAAATAATTAATGTGCTCTTCATAAATTACTCAATACCCGCCCTCACCTTTAACTCACTCATATTAAAGTACTTAGTGTGAAATATTTTTGGATGCATGCCTAGCACATATTTTTATCATCTTAGTTTGGAATAAGTCGCATTTTTCTGTAATATCTCCGTATTAAATAAATAAATCAATATAACTTATGATCTTTAAAGTAAATGGTCTGCTCTATAATTTTGCGGACAGCAAATAGCATTTAACTTCTATTAATCTGTAGAATTCTAAATGGCCCGATCGAACCACCATAATACTGGTTTTTAATTGTTCATTTCAAGGTCATAGTCTAACAGGTTCTGTATAGCGCCGGATTAAGAATAGCGTCACTCCGTTTCCTTCCGTGTATGTCGTAGAAGGCGACTGAGGAAATCAATTACCAGGAGACGGGCAGCAGCGTCTTCCTGAGATTCCAACCGCATACTGCGATCGCCAGCCCGCCTGCCAAGCGTGGCGATTATGGCACAACCCCTCATGGTTATGAAAACCACATAGGAGGCCTATGTCCTGCAGTGGGCATCAAATGGCTGATGATGATGATGAATCTAACAGGTTAAAAGCCGGTTTCTGAATTGAGAATTCCACTAAGTAAATACTTAAGTAACGTTCTGTCACGCTCGTTTCTGAGAAAGTCGAAGAGACAGCACTACAGTTAACTATTTACTCAGCGAAATTCTCAATTCAGACACACCGGACAAACTTTGAGGAATCTTTCTACTCGTCAATATAGACAACTTTTACTATGGGGCCAAAAAAATCAGAGCAAAAAATAAATCAGCTGTTTTATAGATTTTGTGCAGTACTGCTTTTATCTTATGTATGGAACAGCTAGCTCATTTATTTTTTGCTCTGTTTTGTTTGGCCCCATAGTAAAAGTAGTTTATATTTATGAGTAAAAAGCCCCTTTAAAGTTTGGCAGTTGACTAAAATGCCACCGGGTATTAATAGCATGTAACGTTTACTAATCATTAATATTTTTCCTACTTTTGTAAGAAAACTAATGTTTTGGCTTTTGCAGTTTTTGGTGGCGGCTATTATGGGCTCTGATGTACCTACTAAGTTTGAGATGATTTGAGAAAAGATGGTGAGAGTAGAGTTTTTTTTCCCGCTGCCTTTTGCTCCACTTCAAATACGGCCCGAAGGCAGCGCCTAACATACTACATTGTTATTCGGCAAACAGTGTAAATTCTTTACGTTGAAATAAATACTCGATTTCTGATTTCTGACTTGTGAATGTAAATTATTTCTCTCAAAATAATAAGAACTTGCACACACAATCACTTGTTCTGTTCCCAGACTAGGATAACCTGTGCTATGATAACCAGGCAAGGACGTCACAAACATGGAAACACACCCAGACTGATGCCATTTGTACAAATTTGTACATGGAAATCGAACCCATGATTTTCAGCATGGTAATCAGACCTGATACCGCTAGACCCGTTGGTCTAGCGGTAGCGGTCAACGAAGCAGTCGAGAATAAAGGGCAATTTTATTTTATTTATTTAATAATTGATGCTAGTTTTTTCCATGAAATCCGATAGAGATCGCGAACATAACTTTCCTTTTTACGCCGACTATAAACAACGGTTACAAGCGGTGATTAAAATGAATTTTCAGTGTTAACATATACCTAACAAATAAATATTTTTGTTCAGTTTTACATGTTATTAAGTAGCATTTTGACTACAAGTACATATGAAAGTGAAAATATTTTATTTACCACACAAAAATAATAAACAATTATTATTGTTTCATTCACAAATGTTTGTGGTAAAAAGGAATGGGTTCAGCTTTATTGCCGTGACTGGATGCGTAGTCTCGGCGCTGGTTTTCAGCCCGTCCCTTTATACTATATAGGTACTTAAACTCAGTTGCTAATTAAAGTATGCAACTTTGTTAATGTATGTAAGTACGGTCGATATCTCGTCAACGATTTATCAACAAAAATAGTTAAAGTTGATAAGCTTTTTACTATACCTACGTAACTGTTTCGTCGACTTCGTATTTCATGAAGCTAAGATAAAGATTATTCGTTTTAATACAAGTTGCAAGGGCGGCTGGCTCAGCGGCTTGCTCTGCGGAGAGCCTCAAACGGCGGAAATATGCAACATTGGGTAACCAATATAATATTCTCGCCGTTGGGGCTCGAGACACTGGGTCCGTGGGGCCCCGAGGCTCGTTCGCTCTTTAAAGAGCTGTCGACGCGCCTCATCGACGCCACGGGAGACCGCAGGGCTGGCGCATACCTCGGCCAGAGAAACGGTCTTTTATAAAAAAGCATGTTTCCACTTAAATAGCCCTTAGTGAGGCTTATGTCGGTCTTAAGACAGATCTGAACTAAATTGTGATTTATAATGTCAAATCTCGACATCAGTTAAGCATTAAGCCCTCCGCAACTAAAGTCTTGTTAAATGTCCCTTAAACCTACTTTAAGCAGTGTCTTTAATCTGTGGTGTGCACTGTGCACCATATGAGTGAATGAAGGTCAAACTCAAAAAGCTGTTTCTCTCAGCGTTGCCAGATGAGGTGATTATGGCGGCAAAAAAGGCAATTACACCTACTTTTGCTCTTGGTAAATTTTCGTTAAATTAGTCAATTCAACTTAGAGTTAAAAGATAGTTGTAAAACTGTCAATTTTTTTTTAGAAATTTACGACAACAAGGCGTTTTTGACACAACCACAGACTACATAAATAAGGCCGTAATATTCTTATTTATAAGGAGTTATAGTCCGCGTAAATCCTTTTGGCGGCTGAGTGAAGTTCGTCAATTCCTGCGCAATTACTGATTTTAGGTGTCAAAGGGGAGCTGTGCGGGGAGTCACTAGGGACGTACCACTGGTTGAATAGGTAATATTTTTTTGTAAGGCTTGCCACGTATACTTTTTTTTTGTTTATGGCCAGTGTCAACCTTATTGGCTTAATTGCGGATTCACTTACTAGATTTTTAAGCTAATAATGTGTAGTGCTTACGAAAGTTTTAGTTCAAAAATCATAGCAACCTTTTAGCGGTGGTAGCGGGTTGGTAGAACGCTAGCTTTTCACTTGGGAGGTCGTGGGTTCGAATCGCGGCATGTACGACGTTGTTTTCTAAGTTACGTACATTTGTTAAGTTATAGCAGATATACCACTCGTTAACAGTGAAGGAAAAACATCGTGAGGAAACCTGAGTGTCTGAGTTGTTCACATACCTCAGCGCTTAAGATTGCCAATCCGCTGTTGGCACGCGTGGTGATTAAGGCCTGTGCCCTACCTTAGCGTTATAATATTATGCCGACTTATGTCGAATGCATCTAGTCGGAACTTATTAATCGATTGATTAAATCTTTTCTACTTTGCACATCACTACGCATCACAGTACATCAACTACTCACACATACACTGCAAAGACAGTAAGCAATGTGCAAACAATCTGTGACTATGTTCACGTTACCGCCAAAAACATCCACTAAAGGCGGAGTTATATCAAGAATTCCTGCCATGTACCGGCTTTAAATCTTTCTTAAGAGTATTTTAGAGGAATTAACTTTTTTTATAAATAAGACTGTATGCCGCAATCTTGTCGAATTAAATCGAAATGGCACTGGGCGATAAAAACAGATAAGCGGTGGTAGCCTAGTGGGTAGAACATTGGACTCTGAAGCGAGAGACCCAGGTTCGATTCCCAGTGCGGGCATGTACCTATGACTTTTTTTTCTAAGTGATGTACATTTGTGAAGTTATAGTAGCAATCCCCTTCACCTGTGAAGGAAAACATCGTGAGGAAACCTGAGTGTCTGAGGTGTTCACATACCTCAGCGCTTGAAATCGCTAATCCGCGCTGGGCACGCGTGGTGATTAAGCCCATACTCTCTCCCCGAGAGCAGGCTTGTGCCCTACAGTGGAACGTATATAGGCTGCTTATGTGATAAAAGATTCCAACCGCATACTGCGTGGCGATTATGGCAAAACCCCTCATGGTTATGAAAACCACGAAGGAGGCCTATGTCCTGCAGTGGGCTTCAAATGGCTGATGATGATGATGATGTGATAAAAACTTTTATCGCGGTGCCATACCGCGATACCGCGATACTGTGATATTATAATTGTCAACAAAACTAGCCATGCAACGATGGGTACGATAACATTGATTCAATTTTAATTGCCCGAAATTAGATAGCTACTCGTGGCGAGGCGCAAACGATCAAACTATTAACTGCTCGGTGATCGTTTAAACATAGTTTGGACGGTGATTTCCTGAATATTCCGTGGAAATTAGTTCGTAGGTAATTTGGAAACTTAATTCAAGTAGGCCGAGCAGGTGAAAGCCACTGTGTTTGGGATGGCAGTCTGCGCCGTAAATTATAATGTGTTTTACATCAATTGAAATTATTTATATGCTTCGTTTACTCGAAGTGTAACTCGCACTTTAATTTATTGTTACTTCTCATCTTACGTGACAGTTAACTAGCTTAGAATTTATTGTCTCATTTTTTTATGTAGGCTACCAGCTGTTGCCCGCGACTTCGTTCGCGTGAAAATTTTGATGTGTATTTTTCCGGGGAAAAAATTGCCTATGTGCTAATCCAGACTATAATCTATCTCTGTGCAAAATTTCATCCGGATCCGTTAAGCTGTTTTAGCGTCAAAGAGTAACAAACATCCCAACATACATACAAACTTTCGCGTTTATGATATTAGTAAGGATATATGTCCCACAGGGACAGAGTGCGGGCTTAATCATCACGCGTGCCTCCCGCGGATTGGCAATTTCACTCGGCAACTCGGGTTTCCTCACCATGTTTTCCTTCAGTTAGCAAGTGGTATTGCTACTATAACTTCACAAATGTACGTAACTCAGAAATAAAAAGTTATTTGTACATGCCGGGATTTGAACCCACGACCTCCCGAATGAGAAGCCGGCGTTCTACCGCTGCATTAACACCGCCTATCGCTGTTGCTATCACCGTTTCACTGTTTTTAATTAATTTTATATGTTTCGTTAAGGGAGGCCTATGTCCTGCAGTGGCCGTCAAATGGCTGATGATGATGATGTTTCATCGTAGTACTGCTTCAATGTGTTTAGCGTTGATAATTTCAAAGGTCTCTCAAATAATCTCCTTAATTCTTTTTTATTGTGTGCATGCAAAAGCAAATAAATAATTCATCTTTTTATATTTTTTTTTACTTTTTATCTTTTCAAAATCAAACACTCAAAACAATAACTGATTAGAGTTCATGAGAGAAAGACATTTAAGGGGATCCAGTGTGATAACTAGCGTCACCAATTAAATTTATTTTCATATCATATCTTCTTTTACAGATCGTATGTGTAATAAGTGTCTGTACAATTTCTCAATCATGTTTATTAATAGTGACTTGTAGGATCCATGGCCGTGAGCCTAAGGTAAAAAACCTAGAACTAGATAGCATTACCGTCAAAAACGGCCGTTTTTGGTATAAATTCTATCTAGACCGAGATTCGTGATCCGAGTTTATCAGTCTTGTGTGCTAAAAATCACTATTAACGTGAATGAAAGATTCTACTGACACTTTTTAGGGTTCCGTAGCCCGACAAGGAACCCTTATAGTTTCGCCATGTCCGTATATCTGTCTGTCTGTCCGTCCGCGGCCTAGCGCAAAGACCGGTGGTACTAGAAAGCTGTAATTTGGTGTGTGTATACATATTTATCACGCCGACAAAGTTAAAGAATAAAATATTGGATTTTTTTTTTACTGTACCTCCCTACTCTACTAACATGAAAAGTGGGAATGTTTTTCGTTTCGTCTACCTCATCATGTGGGATATCGTTGGATTTGTCGTTGAAAAATATTGTGGGTGTAGGAAGACCATTTTTCAACTTAGGTTTCAGTTTAAAAATTAAGCTTTAAAGCGAAAATTTTTGTCGGAGTAGGGTGTCTCCCCCCTCTCCTGGCTAAACGGTTGATTTTAGAAAGGTGAAAAAATTCAGGATAGTAGCACATAATATAATGAACTTGAAGGAAAAAGTATCACGGCTAAGTAGGCTTTAGTAGTTAACGAGTAATGGGAACTTATAAAAGTAAAATTTCGTACAAAATCCATTGAAATTGACTTCGATGAAGTTGTCAGTTCTGTAAAGCAGAAAAAAGCGGTTGCTCGTATCTAACTGATGATGAAAGTTTTAATATTTTTACCTATATATTAAACGGGTCTTATCGCGATTGACGTCCAGAATTTATTAAGGTATTCAAATTTTATCCAATGAATAATCGCTTTAAGATCTGTTTAAATATAATATATATAGTTATAGTTTTACTATGTATTAAAGTTTTAGTTCAAATACTGCCGAAACATTAAGAGATCACATAGATGAACCGTGGTAAAAATCATATGAAATTTTAGTAACTGTTAAAATTTTAAAAGGTATATTTTTCATATTTTTTATTGTAAAAACATACAATTTAATACAAAAACAAGCGTGCTCGCCGCAACTAATTAAGTTGACGAAGCAAAAAAGGTCTATCAGGATCAGTTTAGTTCAGTTAAGATCAGTTCTCTGCTCACCGCTCCCACCTGGATACACAGGCGTGAGTTTTTGTGTATATTGCATTTATATTATTAGTCTGAAACGGTGTACTATCACTTCCTACAAACAATACGAGAAAGAATAACAAGATGGAAAAAACACACGACAAAGGGTGCAATGCGATGAATAAAAAACAAACAAGAGTTGTTACAACAGTACCGGTCGCGAGTTCAGTTCAAAGGTCTAGCTTTACTTTAGCAGCGGGCGGGGCGACTGATAATTGCTTCCTTGCACACAGTGTAGCCAAACAAACTTGACACTTGATTGCAAATCAATCACATTGGCAAAGTATGATGGATGTGATTGCCTTCAGGCCAAGTTATAGTGGTCTTGTTTGTGGGCCGTACGATTGGGAAATGTTTAGGGCAATTAAAAACCTGCACGTATGACCAAAATATGCCCTTTTGGTTATTGATTATAGCAGTGGGGACTTTTAGCCTACAATTTTGATAAAATTACCATTTGTCTGGGGTATAACGTAACATAACATAGGCAGCCTGCATACGTCCCACTGTATGGCACAGGCCTTTTCTCAAGGAGAGAGTATAGGCTTAATCACCACGCGTGCCCACCGCGGATTCGCGATTTCAAGCGCTGAGGTATGTGAATAGCTCAAACACGCTGATTAAATAATAATTTCCATACAACACAAGCTATGAAAAAATTCACTTTTAAAAAAACCAAGTCAGTTAATTTATTCAGTCACGTTATTAGCTAACCTAACAACATCTTACAGTGACCGTATCAGCATTAAAAATCTTGTATGTTTTAAAATTTTAAATAAATAGATTGACTTGGCATTCACTTGGAAGGTTTTGATTGAATTACTCAACCAACTTAGTAGGGGATAAGAAAAATTTGCCGTGAATATCCGCAATTTAATTATCCATCAAACCCTCAGACCACATTCATCAAAAGTATAGGTACTCATTTTATTACAATCACTAAAAACATTAAATTGTTCGAGCCAGACCGCATGCTCCACGTAAGAACAGTCTTAAGGCGGCTCTTACGTCGCGCATTCTTAAGAGTTTAAGGTTTAAGAGTTACATCATTAGTTTTTTTAGTGATTGTAATGAAATAAGTAAGTTTACCAATCCGGACTTGGCCCCCGTGGTGGAGTATGGCCTATACCTTCCTCAGGGAAGAGACCCGTGCCCCTTGGTGGGGACATAATGGGTTGATGATGATGATGATGAAGTAAGTTTACTTCAAAATAATCACATACGAGGTACGTGGGCCAAAATTGCGATCAACTGGGTTCCGCGAAATGGACCACATTTATCTAAAAGTTTGCTCATTTTATAACAATAATTAATAAATTATGAGAGCGATACAGCATGCTTCACGTAAGAACAGCCTTTGGGTCGTCCCGCCATCTTCACCTTAGTCTGCCGCGACGTCCGTGTCCATTTCGCGAAAGCGGAACCCAGTCGGTCGCAATTTTGGCCCGCCTAACTCAGCTCATACGGCAGACGTCATGGCCAGCCCAGTCCCACTTTATCCTGGCAGTCGCATCACCAACATCTACAATTTTAGTTTTTAAACGCAGCGTCGTGTTCCTAATACGGTCTAGTGTTAGTCTACACTACAGGGTCCTTATTATGAAAAATGCGACATTATCGAAAGTCCGTATCTCAAGATTATGATACATCATTAGGCTAACAAAGAGCCATGCATTTCTAGCGTTCATTACTTAGTGGCAGAAAATTTCGAAACTATTAAAAAAATGAGCCGTATTTGTCGCTAGGATCGAGTGAATGGTCGGGCTCAAGCGCGACGTTGACGACCCTTCCGAACATATCGCTGCTTCATAAGGATTATTTCGGGGTTAAATCTCTTCCACTCTCCACATCAACATGGGAAGCTGGAAGAAAGTACTATTTAGTATTGAGCTCTCCTGTGAACGCATTTGTTTTAGTGCAATAAAAAAGAATCATTAATTATTTCTGAATTGCGCGATTCCGCAATTAGAATTTATTAATGATTGTATGATTGACAGTCCAACCCGCTCCACTTGGATCATATCAAAGATATGTGTGTAAGCGACGTAGCATCGTTTAGAGGTACAATCAAAGTTGCTACAGTGGATACAAAGTTATTTATAACTAAAATTCAAAATCGTCCCGTTACATGGGACATATAGTAGTCGCTCTCTTCCAGTCAATTACTTGTTAATGAATCATCCCAGATTCGTCGTTGACTTGTATCTGCTTTCGTTTTCCGCGTCTTCGAAGTACCAGCAATAGTGTTTCCTTGTCAGATCAATCCATTTTGCTACTTAAGCCGGGTTTTGACGGTCTTAGTATGCTCGGATCGTGTGCGTACAGTTTTAGGAATTATGACAATGGTCAGTGCGCTCGAACCGAGTGCTTCGTCATAATCAACTAAAACTGTACGCACACGGTCGAATCCGAGCGTACTAAGACCGTCAAAACCCGGCTTTAGTGTTCAAAACGCGACGAGCAACGCCGCAGCGTCGTCGCGGCATCGTCGCAGCGTGTTTGCCGCGCAATTGCTATGCTGCTATCGCGGCGAGCTTGCTGCGCAATCGCATCGCTTTCAAATCGCTCGCAAATCGCTAGTGCTGTGATCGCTACCGCAAACGTCAGGATTCCGACAAGATTTGGTGCGCATAATATTAGGCCCTAGGACAAGTGATCGTGTTGTTATAGTTTCTGCAGTCTACGGTACTAATTGATAGCTGCCACGGATAATAAGCCAATAAGACAGAATTAATAAGCGATTACTTGAGCGATGCAGAAGCAAAGGGAGCTGCTTTTAGGTGACACATTAGAAGTGACAGGGGCCGGTATGTGAGATGTTTGCTAGTGACGACGGGATCGGGATGACTTAAGGTCTTGCTTTGTGGCTGAAATGTACGCATCGTCAAATGTATTCATCGTCAATATTAACCCGGTTTATTTAAACTAATCTTAGTTTTTGCACAGAAACTTTCCGCGTAGCATTACACGTTATTCGCTTAATTCCGGATTCATGACGGTCCGATGATTAGCAACCGACGACGCGAGCTCCGTCTCTAATCACCATGATAGATATGAGAATCCGAATGAAACCTGTTTGGACTGTTCCGAGAAAAAAACGGTCAAGTGCGAGTTGAACTCGCGTGGAGAGAGTTTCGTACAATGCGAAAGTCAAATGTTTTTATTCAAGACGCGAGTTAACTACTACTAGCGCTATCTAGTGGCGTTTTAGTGAACTGTTTTCCGTAAGTGATAATACGTATATTGAGTTTACCACTTTATCTTCGATTGATAGAATTTTTATAGGTTTTCTACAAGCAATGAACTATATTTTTATCTTTTTAAAAATTTTAAGCTTAGTAGTTTCGGAGATCAGGGAGGAATGGTCAATTTTCGTCTTCTTTCATGAATAAAATTTAAACTATTTATTTTACAACAATAAAAAAAATATATTTGAGATCCTCCTAAGGACTCCTTTCATTTGATACATGACATAATAAGGTTTGCAAAACGTTTTTCTTTAATTTCTTAATTTGTCTCCCGAAAATGACCCTTATTTTAAAGTATGAAACTTATTTTAAAGAAAGTGTAATCCTATGACCCGAAAACAGATGTATAAACAAAATATATATTATAAATATATTATAAATGCACCCACGGGTTTTGGTTTTAACATCTGCATGTAGCAATACTTTTTTTAAGAGTAGAAAAAAATCCATATCGATAGCCACTTTGAGCAAACAATAGTTAAAAATGATCTGTATTTTTTTTTTGTTTTTTCGTACAAATCAACCGCGTCATTGTTTGAGCAATAAAAACATATAATTGGCCATTTTCAATACTTATTAGGGTTAAGTAGGAATAAAGGAACAACGAACCCTTATAGTTTCGCCTTGTCCGTCTGTCTGTCTGTCTGTCTATCTGTCTGTCAATCTGTCTGTCTGTCTGTCCGCGGTCTAGCTCAAAGGCGACTAGTACTAGAATCCTTTTTCTGGCATAGACATACATATTAATCCCGCCGATAAAACGGTATAAAAAAATGTTTAATTTTTTTTCTAGGAAAGCCCCCTCTAGTCCCCCCCTCTCCTAGCTAAACGGTTGATTTTAAAAACGTAAAAAAAATCAGGGTAGTAGCACATATTACGGCTAAGTAGGCTTTACAAGTTAATCAGTAATAGGAGTAATAGGCATTAAAAATTACATTATTGAAGTTGTTAGTTCTGTAAAGCAGATAAACTCCTCTCTTTCTATGGAACCCTATACTGCCCGTGGCCCGACACGCACTTCTCTCGCTTTTGTTGTGTAGTTCTTCAAGTGAATGTGAAGTTTTGTTGTTACCAACTTAGTGTTATTTTACACTAAGTGTTACGTTATTAAACACTCTTAAGATGAACTTGACACCGGTTTATAAGCGAAAGTCCAGCCACAAACCGGTTTTAATTAGTGGAATGTCAATTCCATTGAAACACTGTTAAGATGAAGTTAAGACTTTATAAATTAAACTTAGGCCGACTGGCCCCACTTCTTAAATGTCACTTAAGTCGCCATTTAAATCGAATTTTGTATGAAAAAATTTAGTTAAATGCTGTTTAAGCCGCATTTATGAAAGTGGTGCAAGTAAGCCTTAGTTTATGATCTGAAGTAACGTTAGTACAAGATATTGGCAACAAAATGTGTGTGCGAAGGAGATACTATTCAACCCTTCAGAGTAGCTCTACAATAATTTCTCTTGTTAGTCAACAACATACTTATAGCTACACAGCTGTTTACGCAAGATGAGAGCGTTTATTATGTGAGTAATGTATTCATCTCGTACCTAGTGCTACAACTTAACTTAGTGTCTCGTATAAATTAATGGAATATGTCAACTTTGTGCTACTTTGTACGATACACATTTCCATTAGCAGAGTTTAATATAAATTACTAAGTTGTGAAACATAAGTTTTCTTATAGGGTACAGAAAAGAACTAACAAATTCGGCTAATTGTACAGAGCTTTTCTTGTTGTACGAGTTGTATTAGTTGAACAAAGGCATATTAAACAGAAACTGGTTAAGAGCGCATCGCGCCACGCGCCTACTGCACGGCTAAGTAGGCTTCACGTGTTAACGAGCAATTGTTGACGAACTTAAAAAAGGAAAACTGCGCGAATTTCAATGAAAACGACCTTAATAAGTTACCCTACTATTGCCTTAGTTGTGTAAAGCAGGTAGTTCTACGGAACCCTAAAATGCACGTAGCCTGTCGCGCACTTGGCCGGTTTTAACTATACGAAATTAGCTTTTGCCTCTTAATCTTATAAGTTTCTCTTATTCTCGTCCAGCGAGTCTTTGACACCGGCTACTTTACAAAATATTCTCATATCTTTTAGCCCAGCTTTCTTCTTCTTCAGAAAAATAATGATAAAACACAGCAAACTAATTAAAATCACAAAGTCACTTACATTACATACCACTCTCAAGGCTTCGCAGAATCATGCCTTAGTAAAGTGAAACCGTTAATATAACGCGTCTCATTTACACAAAGATAGAAAATTCAATTTGCCTCCGGAGCACTCAGATAGACAATTCCTATGACTCTGATTACAAAGTTGTCTACTTGAACGTAATAAGTAATTCAGGTTGGCAGTATTAATGTGCTTTTAATCTAGTCTGTGGAATGAAACCATGTCAAATGGGTGTAGGGTAGCTTTGCGAAGTGTTATTGAGTAACTTAAAACTGAAAACAGTTTCATCGGTTTCAATAAAACCTCCACGGTTTCCCACTTTCAATTCTCTATTTTTGTGGAATAAAACATTGTTGAATGTGAGTATTGGGAAACTAAACAAAGTGTTATTGAAATAACAAGTTTAGTTGTATTTGGCAAAGAAAACATTACGCTCATAGATTTAAAAAAAAACGGCCAAGTGTACCTGTTGCCGTTATTTACATCGAACAAAAAACGGCAAAAAACACGTTTCTTGTGTGGTAGACCCCTTAAATATTTATTTTATTCTGATTTTAGTATTTGTTGTTAAAGCGGCAACAGAAACAAATCATCTGCGAAAATTTTAACTGCCTAACTTTCACAGTCTGGTGACAGACGGACGAAAGGACGGACGGACAGCGGAGTCTAACCCCCAGTTTCTCGTACACTAACACGCTGTTAATCTACTGTTAACTTCTGTCAATTGGCCAAAGTGCATACAAAAAAAACCACTGACAGCTGTTAACAGTAGATTAACCGCTTGTTAGTGTACGAGAAACCGGGGGTTAGTCCCATACCCTCTGGGTACGGCACCCTAAAAATGATTAGCTTATTAACTTTATTCTGGAAATACTTGAATGTTTTAAATCATTGCGATTTTTTGTTATTTTGTTAATTGGATTGGACTGCCTCGTGGCTCGCAGTTCAATTGTACAAAATGTGTACCAATTGTACACATTATTCGGCTAGGTAATAGCCTCAATCTGGATGTACTTCCATGTTTGTGACGTCCTTGTCTCGTTACCGTAGCACAGGGTTGGGACCAGGACAAATGATTGTGTCGTGTGGCGGTAACTATTATTTTCCTTACTAATATTATAAACGCGAAAGTTTGTATGTACGGATGGATGTTTGTTACTCTTTCACGCAAAAACGGCTGAACGGATCCGGGTGAAATTTTGCACAGAGATAGATTGTAGTCTATAGATTATAGCGCATAGGCTACTTTTTATCCCGGAAAAATACACATCAAAATTACCACGCGAACGAAGTCGCGGGCAGCAGCTAGTTGTTAATAAATGTGCAGTGCCAACGAAAGTTTCAGTTCGAAAATATCTGCTGCTCGTATTGATGAGTACACTAAATAAACTCTCGTCTGTATTCACGAGCAAAACCTGGCATTTTGCGATGTGTCCTTATATGGAGATGTTTTTAAAGAGGTCTAAGAGTTAAAAAATAAACAGAGTGGCGTTTGATTTTCCTCCGCTCTCATAAACTTTTGAAACGGACGAGATGCCACTTCACAAAATCACAGTGGTGTGACTTCATCCCGCTCACAAGCAAAACTCGGCATTTTCCGTTGTGGCCTTATATGGAGATTTTTTTAAAGAGGTCTACGAGTTAAAAAATAAACAGAGTGGCGTTTGATTTTCCTCCGCTCTCATAACCTTTTGAAACGGATGAGATGCCACTTCACAAAATCACCGTGGTGTGACTTCACCCCGCCGCGCCACGCCACCGTCTTCACTGGAGTGGGTTGAAGCGCCCTCAGATATGAAATAATCTCCTAATTATCATTCAATTCGTCTGTCACTAATGTGCCGCAGTAACGTAAAGGGAAAACGCTCGCTTCATATTCGAGAGGTCGTGGGTTTGAATCCCGGCATGTACCAATGACTTTATTATCAAGGTTAGCAGGTACATTGGTGAATTTTTACTACAAATGCCTTTCGTTAACGCTGCAGGAAAATATTGTAAGGAAACCCGAGACTATTCGCTTGAGATCGCTAATCTGCGGTAATTAAGCTCTTAAGGTCTGTCGACGTTACAACGGGTCGGTGACGTGCAGGCGGCGCTATTTCAATCCAAAGTCATCTTTAAATACTTCTGGGCTCTTTTCAGCATAAATGAAAAGTCATCTGCCAAGCAAGAGCGACAACCGAGAAGGCAGTGCTGCTACTGGGGAAAAATAAATTCTCCGACAGGCACTAAGATTGTGTTTTTGTTACAATATTCCAACACAGGAAGTGCAATAAACTGCCCGTTCCCGTGACGCGCCCGACGCGTCGGCCTCATCAGCCGCACGAGACTGAGATTTCTTTGGCCTCGGTCTGGGTGTATTTCCATGTTTGTGATGTCCTTGCCTGGTTACCATCGAACAGGGTATCCTAGTTTGGGGCCAGGTCAAGTGATAGTGTTGTGTGGAAGTTATTATTATTGTTATCTCTAACCTTAAAGTATTTAAGTTTCATTTCGCTTGTGTCGTTGCGCCCGCAAGTCACTGGCACGTGTTAATGAGGATAGTCCTCAACTGTCTGAGAGAAGGCAGGTGCCCTGCGGTGAGATGTAGGTCTTAGCCGTCTTAGTCCGCTTATGCTTCTAGTATGTATTATGTATAGGGTGTATTGAATATTGTTGTTTTAATTGATTTATGATACACGCAATACACACTGGCTGAAACCCGATCCCATGACCTAGTCGTAGGGCTGAGTATGAGTTACCCCTCGTTTTGGTTCTAGTTTTTGTATTAGATTAGATTAATACTCTTTATTGTGCACCATACATTATAAAGATACATGTATTTTATTTCCTATTATATTATTTGTATAATTTTTCTGTCGGTCAAGACTTAGGGTGGCTTTGTGTCTACAGTTTGTTTCATACTTTGCCGTCTGGTTTTTGGGAGGCCTGGCATCCTAAGATATACATCTAGTACCCAGTCTTTCCAAAAAAATATTTTTATTGTACCTATCATATTGTACCGCTACTTTTGTACTTAGCTTGTGGATGAAGAAATAAAGATTATTTGTATTTGTATTCATTAGACTAATTGGTTTTTTGTCGCTGAGCAAATAATAATCTAAACGGCGCCTATACAGGCTAGTCCTAGTGTGGGGGCAAGGAACCAAACACGTCTGTGATCCCCCAGCAATTAGTAAACAAATACTTTTTACTTGACATTTAATACCACATAGCTCGGAGAACGATGACCGTCGGCGCGGAAAAGTTCTGACCTGGCGACCGCGTAACGGACGACGCATCGTCGGCAGGCCGTCCACCAGATGGTCTGACGACCTGGTTACGGTGGCGGTGACTCGCTGGGTGTGGACGGCACAAGACCGGGAAGCTTGGAAAACCATGAGAGAGGCCTATGTCCTGCAGTGGGCGTCAAATGGCTGATGATGATGATGATTTTTTTATAAAAATAGACTGTATGGCGCTATGTCATCAGAAAATAGAACGTACGTGGGTTAAATTAGGTCGATCATCAATATACTAGATTAAAATTGCACAAATACCAAAAGTTATTTTAGCTATTTAAAAGTCTGCTTATTTTATAAGATTTAAATCTGTGGCTATTAATTTCGTCGGCTTTTCTCGATTTGAAATATTATATAGGAATATTTTATTACAAGTCTGTCGTCTGATTCCCTTCGTCTATGTCTATGTCTATTTATAAACGGTTTAAGGCTAAGTTTTCCGATATTGCCCCTAAATCAGGTGCTTAAGATACAGTTTTACTCTCTAATGGTTAGTATTTAAAATCAGAAACAAAATTGTTTGCACAAATTTCGTACAAAGCGAAATTTAAATTAGTTATATTTAAATACAATTAGTTAGGGATTAAAAAGTTAATGCCCAGCGTTTTGATTACCATCGCGCCTAAGTAATACAGCCTCCATTTAGCCAGTCAATTAGACAACCTTACAATTAGACTAAAGCGTAAACCTTAGAGCCTCAAAGCCACTGCCGTGCGTCAACCCTTCCAATTCACACACAGCCAAGACGGACCGACCGCTGAGATTCCCCAACTCGATCGGCGACGTGCGTGTGACGTGTAGTAATGACGCAGCCAAGTCTCCACTCTCGATCTCTGGAGGACACTCTACGTCTACGTCTCTACACGTTTTGACTTTCGGCCCCCGCGCGGCGCTCCTCGATGGGGGAATTTAATCTGGGACGAGTGTAATCGGATCATGTTTTTGTCCCGGTGCGGTCGCGGCGTCTGACGGGTTAAGGCCTGCTTAGAGGGGTACAGTGACTCGCTAACTCAATCTTATTCTGGCTTAGGAATCGTGAAATTGGTGTTGACAATTGCAATTTCGTTGGATTTGGAGATTTGTCTGCGGAACGAGATAAACTACGGATTTGTCAATCTTCGCGTTTATACAAAATATCATATATAAAACAAGCCCAATGGACGAGATTAGACGTATGACGGTGAAGAGGCCTATGGTCAGATTGAATGTATTGTTAGAGAAACACATATTCTCTAATATGGGTCTACGAGCATTCGCTACATGGTGCCACTATGTAAATTGTCTTCAAAATGGATATTGCATCAATGACTATAGATTTGCAAAAATCAGAGGATATCAGATGACTAATGGTCAACAATTCCTTTGCGGTAAGCCCCAAGGAGCGAGAGTTTACATATTTTGTTAAAAGGGACATGTCTTTTCAAGCCCCATTTAAGCTTGCAGCTAAAGATATAACCTCCTCAGCCCTGACCGTGAAAATAACAATTGAAAACCATTGTTTTTTTCAAGGTAAGGACTGAGGAGGATAAACATTACATAAATTCACACCTGTATTCCGGAGGGAAGGCCACGATCTGATCGAGTTAAAGATATTGTTCAATACAATGTGCATTTGCTCTTCTAATTACAGTTATGATCTATCGATCAATCTGTCATTGAACCTACTTGCATGAATATTAAGAAACTTGACTCGTCTAGACAGACCTTAATCGGATCATGTTTTTGTCCCCAGCGGTCACACAATGTTTGACGGTTAGTTTTTACATCGGGTAGTCTCATCGTGACCCTTTGGTCTATGTTATTAGTTGCCGAGCGGAAGCAAGTTCGCAACAAAGGGCTCGGGGCATTAATGAGGTTTGTGTTGATTAAAATACTGCGTGGTGGCGGTCTTGCCTTGATCAAAGTTTAATGAACTAATTGTCCCGTTACTACGTTGTTCTTTTATGTTGAATTAATAATCGTAATATTTTTTTTACTGAGAAAGTAGTGGTGCCAGTACGTATGGAATCAGTCTCGCTCGCTCTTCTTAAATTGTTAATGATTGAAGCAATTAGTACACTTCTCATGAATGTGAAACTCGAATGTGAATGAAACCATGACGGAGTCCTATGTCCTGCAGTGGGCGAAAAATGCTGATGATGATGGTGAATGTGATCTGAGGCTTTGCAAGACAAAAAAAGTTACAGACAAGGCCGACTTGCACCACTTTCTTAAATGTGACTTTAACAGCATTCACTGAAATTTTTCACACAAAAGTCGATTTAAATGGTGATTTAAGTGACATTTAGGAAGCAGTGCACGTCGGCTTTTGTGTTTGATTAAGAAAATTTACTAATAAAATAACATTTCATTTGGTCGTCGCAGGAGAGGTAGGCCAGGAAGACGTTGGCGAGACGACCTCGACCGACACATGCCGGAGTGTTCTGAGGTGGCACAAGACAGAAACATCTGGTCTGAGTTGGGGAGGCCTTTGCCCAGCAGTGGGACACAAACGAGGCTACGTAAAAAAAAAATAGAAGGAATATAAACATGTTTTTTTTTTAACCACAACTAGAGCTGAATGAAACCTAATATATATAAATATATACCTAATATAAAGATATATAATGTAACGTAATAGATACATAAATAGCAAAGGGCAAGATAAAAAGTACCAGAAACCGGCGTGCGTGCATGCAACGACGACTAATGAATGTGGAGGAAAAAAAAGTTATATGTCAGGATCGTGCCAAGTGGCAGGCTCTGGTCTCTGCCTACCCCTCTGGCATACAGGCGTGAGTTTATGTATGTATGTATGTATGTATGTATATATAGATATGTACATAATATTATAGGCACAGCCAGGGCACTTAAGTTGTAGTTTTCCAAAAGTTTTTCCTAACATTGTCTCTACACTGAAAGGAAACCTCTTGTATTTACTATGTGCAAAAAAATCCGTTTCCAAAGAACCCCAAAAAGTGTGCGTGGTGGTGTAACTTTAAGCACGCTCAGCTCATCAATTTTGTTCCTTACTTTTTTATTATTCCCTGGTTGGAAGCGGCGCCAATGTTCCAGACGAAAACGCCAGGTTAGGTACTTTTCTTCAAAATAAAAAGTGTTAAGAACGCTTTACTAACGTTAATATGGATTACCTGCCTCCTTGGTCAAGCGGTAACATGTTTGCTGTGACACAAATATCACAGGGTAGGTATCCGTATTTGGGACCAGCGTTGTTTGGATATATTATGTACTGGTTATTTTATTGCCCCGTGACTTTTATTGCATGAAAATTTTGATATTTACTTTTCCTGGATAAAAAGTATATTCCAAACTATAAACTATGTATGTGTTTAATTTCATTCAGATCTATTTAGCCGTTCTGGCGTAATTGGGTTGATTGCGTACAGATCAAAAGCCACAGTATCTTTTACACCAACGTTATATTTCAAGCAAAATCGAAATTATTATGAAGCAAACCCTGATCCTGCAAAATATTTTAAGTCTCTCATAGCATCTATTTTGATTTAGTTCAAAGACACCTCTGAAAATATTCTGAATCTGAAACTGTGTTGGAATCTCCCTGGTTACGCATTTTATGCGTGATTTGGTACGTTGATACTACATATATTTTTTTTATAATTGAAGTTTATTTGACTCCGCGCCTAAGGTTCTCGCAATTTCACCGTTCGGGACATTCCTCATTCATTCTACTCGGGTTTTGTTCATGAAAAGCAGATATAAAAAAGGATAGATAGATAGAATATTCTTTTTTGTACACGGAAAATACATTGACAGAAATTTAATAAATCGAAATAGCGTGCAATTGGCTAAAGGATGTGTTGATGTCCTCTAAATCTTAATATGATGGTTGTTTTCGTTATATTCGAGGAAGATGGTCGCAAGTGAATTTTAGTAATTTTATGACTTTAAAATTATTCTTTAGACCAATAATTAAAATAAGCCAGATCTGAAAGGATGAAAGTGACTGGATAACCCTTTGGATAACCCTAGAAAAAATAGGTGTCTAAACGCATACTAAGTGGAGTCACGTCATAACTAGGACAAGCTACTACAAACTAAAACTTTTTCGATTTTAGCTGTAATACATACGCTCTAGTTTGTATAAATCGAAAATATAAGCATTCTTAAAAATATAAAAGAACAGGAACGTGGTTTATGCAACACTGGCAGCATTGCATAATTGAGTGCTTGGAGTCTGAAAAAAGAAGGTTCTAGGAATAAGCCGGCTCCCAGTTTGAGGCATTATTTTTATTACGTCTGCTTCCCTCTGTGCGCTAATAAACAATTTCGCAAGTTCTGCAATATGAGATTTTATAGACTCAACATTTTGTGTGGGGGAAATTTTACTTATTGCTTCAAATTTGAATAAAGCACGTCATCACAATAGAATTTTATGCCGCACCGTGGAGAGAGCGGGAAATTCAAGTCGCTTTATACAGCGTGATATTTCGGTGCTACGTATGTCTCGGCATATTTCCTTAAGTGAATGAAATATGTTGTGATGGCTGCGCAACATTACAGGTGACGGGAAAGACATTTTGGGAAGTAATTTTTGAAGATTTTTATAAATAGCTAGAAACGCATAAAATTACTCAGAAAAACATCACATTTTATTAAACCATAACAATATTATTGTTTTCGAGATTACAGAACACCGACTCACTTTTCGAGAGGTAATCTTACTAATATTATAAACGCGAAAGTTTGTATGTTACTCTTTCACGCAAAAACGGCTGAACGGATCCGGATGACATTTTGCACAGAGATAGATTGTAGTCTGGATTAGCACATAGACTATTTTTTATCCCGGAAAATACACATCAAAATTACTACGCAAACAAAGTTGCGGGCAACAGCAGCTAGTAATACATAATTAAAAGTTGTGTCCAATATATTCCATTCTCCAATCAGATTAAAACATTTTTTGCCATTTCTCCCTTAAACTGAAACTTTGGCCTTTGCATTTACGTAATGAGATGATTTATACAGCGTCCAGTGGCACCATCACTCACACTAGATAGGTAAAGGGACCACTCGGACGCTGCAGTGCCTGGGACATCGTTTTTTAGATGGAGTAGGCTTGCCCATACCATCCTTATAGCTTAGTAGGCCTAGCCCACAGGAAAGACAAGTCAACCCAACTAAGCCACGGGTTTTCCCTTACCTATCAGAGAAACAAAGTCCTATAAAAATCACGCTGTACATCCCAGCTCCATCCCCTGTGTGCTCAAAGTTTTTTGTTTGCCTTTTTTATTATTATACTTCCGTAACTTATGGGGTACATTATCACTTCATCGCCACTGTATCATGTTTTATGAGTGGCTTGCGGTACCTAGTAAGTATATTATTTTGTAAGGAAATGTTGAGTATTTAGTATATATACGCGTTGCTTTACATGCGTTAGATCGTGGGTTTAAGCCTCGCCCTTATTTTCTATGTCAATTTAGGAATTTGCTGCAGCACTACTACTCGCTAGTGATGAAGGAAACGATCGTTGGACTAGCCGTTAAGGCGCTTAACTACCAAGACAGAGGTCGCGGGTTCGATTCCCACTGGGGGCCGCCGTACATTTGTACAAATGGGCTCAGTCTGGGTGTATTTCCATGTTTGTAAGGTCCTTGCCTGGTTACCTTAGCACAGGGTATCCTAGTTTGACCAAGTCAAGTGATTGTGTGCGGCGGTAGCCTAGTGGGTAGAACATTGGACGCTGAAGCGAGAGACCCAGGTTCGCTTCCCAGTGCGGGCATGTACTTATGACTTTGTTTTCTAAGTTATGTACATTTGTGAAGTTATAGTAGCGATACCGCTCGCTAACGGTGAAGGAAAACATCGTGAGGAAACCTGAGTGTCTAAGGTGTTCACATACCTCAGTGCTAGAAATCGCCAATCCGCGGTGGGCATGCGTGGTGATTAAGCCCATACTCTCTCCTTAAGAGAAGGCCTGTGCCCTACAGTGGGACGTATATAGGCTGATTATGCAGTGATTGTGTTGTGTGGAAGTTATTATTTTTTTAATCGTGACGAAATCTGACTGTCTTAATTCTTCACAGCTCAGACCTTGTAACTGCAAGCTGAAAGGAATATAAAAGGCAAGATATTTAATTCACTGACTAGATGTGCCGCGATTTTGGATTTTCATGCAAATCCGCTTACACTTTTGGGCATTATTTGAGCGTGATAAAGTAATAAAAAAATATATTCGTAAATATTAATAAGATAAAAGGCGTGAGGCCATTGACCTACAGTGGGACATCCATGTTATGGCGGCTACTTAAAAAAATAGGATAAAATACTTCCCAGCGCTTGTAACAATCACACATCACTACTAACAAAACAACCGGAAAAAGATAGGCATACATGTACCTACATAGAGAACAGGGACAATTTCTTTGTTACAATAACTTACTCTGCGTGTCTCGGAGTGGCTGTCACGCACACGGCATTCGGTACCAAAGTTCAATTTGCATCTTCGGTACACGTTCTATACCGTATAAAACGAGGTCGCAGCACTTACGTTTCGCGAATGCCTCTTGTAGAGTTTGGAACACAACAGCTGTGGTACTGTTAAATCCATACCTACATAAAGTGTTGTGTAATGCTTACTTAATTTTTTTCAGCGTGAAGTGTAAAATACTTTATACCACACCCACTCGGACAGTGTCTCATTGCTCGTTCATAAACTGGTTACAAAGTTCGTCATTTCTCCCTTGTAAATGTGCAGCGGGGAAAGTTATATGGAATTTCATGCCGGAAGGCTATCAAAAGGTAACTAAATTCTATCTAGCATTATATACCCCGTGATAGAAGCTATATATTGGGCATAGGTCTCGTTACTGTTATGCCAAACTCCCCGGTTCCGTTGCCAGTCTCGTCCATTACCCGCCTGCCACCTTTTTATTGTGGTTTCTCCATTGGTAATGTGGGTTACTTACCGTAAAACGACCAGTTATTTACTAGGTACCACTCTGTGACCACCTTCGCCCACTGTTTGTCCTCCAGTTTCACAGATACTCCGCTTGTCTGCATTTTATTTTCGTGTGCACGAAAAATTTACCATTTCAAGCATTTGTCTATGTCGACATTGCGCACATCATCAGCAAGAGTGATGCCTGGCATGGCCCGGACTTAAAGTGGCAGGTTTAAATTAAATTTTTTATCGAGTCACTAGCCTGGCGTATTCTAGTTCCATTTTCTCAGCTGTACTCCCTCAAATTGTGTCTCAAGTGTGTTAGACGCTTAACACTTCACGTATCTCGGCGAGTTTTCGGACACAAAAGATTCGCGTACCCCCACCTTTTTCTACCATTCTTTTATCATTTGATTTATTGCGGGGGTGGGCCGGCGCGTCATCAATTTCACTTCTTTGTGTTTCGTGAGCGGCCGAGCATTGGAAATAAGTATACATTTCCTGTTCGAGCCTCCTCCGCGATGAAATGGAATAAACCTGTCAGCATCGTCCAGAATGCCGCGCTTCTTTGCTGTCCGGGAAATTAGTGATTCAATTACTGGCTGCGGGCTGAGAGATACACGCCGTATTTGGTAAATACTCTGATGTTAGAAAAAGCTGTTTATACTCTTAGACAACGGAAGCATAAAAAACCGTTTCTTCAATATCGGTAGTTAAACTACTTCCTACGTACCTAATCTCGAAACTTTCTATCTTCTAAATCCTACTAATAATAAAAATGCAAAAGTTTGTGAAGATGTTTGGATATTTGTTACTCAATCACGCAATAACGGCTAAACAAATTTGAATTTTGGTATGTAGATAGTTTGAGTCTCGAGAAAGAACATAAGATACTTATAATCCCTAAAATTACTCATTCCACGCGGACGAAGTCGCGGGCAAAAGCTAGTTAAAACATAAAGTTAAGTACTGTGTTGCTGTGGCTAACTTGCATGTTTGTAAATTAATTGTGTAATAATAATTATTAAGTACTAAAATGAATTCATAATAGCGACGGTAGCGAAGCGGTAGAACGCCGGCTTCTCATTCGGGAGGTCGTGACTTTGACTTTACAAATGAATTTGTTTTCTGAGTTACGTACATTTGTGAATTTATACTAGCAATGGTGAAAGAAAACATCGTGAGGAAACCTGAGCGTCTGAGGTGTTCGCAAAATGTGCACAAATAGAACGTGCAATTAATTTGAACGATTTTGTATTTTAATAATTCTGACATTACTCGGATAAAGCGACATTCGGAGCAACTTTTATTGCTAATGTCTATCATGATTAGAGAAAAACGGGGCTATTTAAAATAAATAGCAGTTTCCAAAATTGACATTTTTATCTCAAACAAAATTACCAAAGTCGGTAAAGAAAAAACCAAACGATGGAACTACTGATAAAGACGTAAAGTAAGTCAAATTTGCTTAAGATTTGTCTAGCAGTAACGATTGCGATCGCCAACCCGCCTGCCAAGCGTGGCGATTATGGCAAAACCCTTAATGGTTATGAAAGCCATGAAGGAGGCCTATGTCCTGCAATGGGCGTCAAATGGCTGATGATGATGATGATCATGATTGTTTCATTGAAATAAGTTTGAAAGAATTTGTTCCAAACGAAGAATTTGTGTTTTTTTACCCTGTCTGTTTAAAACCTGTCGATTACATTAAATCTGCAGTCCGCTATTATTAAACATTATTGAGACGGGTTAAAAAGTAAGTAAGTCTTTAAAGTTCAACACGTGTATGCTCATTATACTGATAGCTGCAACATTTACCCTAAACCGCACAAACCTGAATTTTTACACAGGTCATATCCAACCACTTCAAGAAAAATAACCAAGGGTCAACAACAGGTCATAATTGTACTGATTGGTGGTCTGCGCGACTCCTACGGTAACACTGGCCACTTAGGATTCCGTATTCAATTTGGCCGATAGCAGTTTGCTTTTACGATATTATCAAATGCTGGCGTAGCCGGTACTCGGTTGTGTGTATAATTTTGACTAGATTTCAGGTGCGGTTTTGCCTTTGATTTCATTGGACCATCATATAATAGGAATTTAAGCTTAGAATTCAATTTTTTAAGGAAGTATGTGCAACAAGGTGTCATGTACAATTCGAAATTAATATTTTGAATTCGGAAGTCACTCTGTTTGTACCCATTGAAGCAACTTTAATGAATTATTGTGTACATTGCATTCTTCGGAAGAATAAGGACTATTTTTATTATCCTTAATCCACGCAAACATTCAAACACTCTTAAGGCGGAGTTGATTCATAGAAGGAAAGAAGGAAATCTTGTTATAAACCGGCTTAAAATCCGTCTTAAGAGTGTTTTAGTGGAATTGAATTATTATAAATAAGACTGTAAATAAATAAACAAATAAATAAAGACAGACAAGGACATCACAAACATAGAAAACACCCAGACTGAGGTCGTTTGTACAAATTTAATTGCGGCAACCTCCTATGGGTAAGTGTAAATATATCCACAGAAGGCAAATAAGCGTGACACCGTTAGACCTTGGCCACACGGAAGGGACGTAGGGCGAGGGCGCAGAAAATACGCGACGCATTGTATAGAGTTCGCGCCCTCAGTCCGTCTCTTCTGTGTGGGCTTCGTCCCGACCGACCCTTTTGTACGTTTTGTATGAAAGTGAATTGGAAAGACGACGCGTCTTTTCCACGCCCTCGCTCCACGTCCCTTCTGTGTGTCTCAGGCCCTAGACTAACTAGTCAGTCAGTGCTTACCTTTGATCTCGGTTGTTACTTGGAGTCGTGTTGAATATTAATAAAGCGAAAGAGGTTTGTCAAGATCGTGGCTAGTACCAAATCCTGTTCCCTATATCATGAGCAGTGATCGGAGTACGTATATTGATTGTTCGTAATTGCATCATGTTTTCATAACATATACTTACATGACATTTTTCTTAAAGTCTTAAATGTTGTCGCCATTGTCATCATTACCATTTGTTTTTTGTGAATGGTAATGATGAAGTATAAACGGTATGTTTTATGAGCAATATTATTATCGTCGTCTAACAATTAATGTGTTAAACTAAATTTCACTAAATGAAAATATCAGATTTAGACAGAATTTATATCAGTAAAATACACATTACATCATTACCTTTTACATTTCATCATTACCATTTAGGTAAAATGGCAAGTTTTGATATCATGATGCAAGTACGAAAAATCAATTTACCTACTCCGATCACTGATCATGAGGCTTTACTGATTGTATGGTAATAAACTAACTTTTTCAGTAATTTTTGCCCCTAGTCGAACAATGGTGAGGCTAAATTTGTTAGCGAAAATTAATAATCATTGTAAGTTTATTACCAATTACTGCTTTGAGAAAGAAGAAGAAAAAAGAGATTTATTATACCAACAAGATATATCACAGAAATTTTTCACATCTGGAGATTGTCCAGATGGAGAGCATCATTGTGGGACCTGTGCCTGTGCACGTATATAGGCTGCTTATGTATTGTGGGACCAACTAATTAGATTGGATTGTTTTATGTAATAGGGCCCTGGACGATACACGGGCGAGTTTATGCGCATGCACGTGTCACGGTTTGTATTCCGGGTTCAAAGTTTGTATGCAGATGTTAATGCGCTTTGGAGACGATTTTCATTAACTGGCAGACTTTAATAGTTTATTAAACTGCTACCGTCAATCATCATCAATGGTATACTCGGATATTACGCCAATGAACCACTAAATCCGGAACAATTTCAATCGTCTAACTGTCAAATTCCATACTAATTGCTATCGCAAACGCCGGGATTCCGATATTCCAAATTCCGATTTCCAAATTCTGACAGGATTTGGTGCGCATGATTTGCGAAGGTACCTAACATGGTGCCGTTAAGACTAGTGTCAAATCCCGAACCGTTGGATGCTAGGATTACCTATGTGGTATCTGTGACGGATATTGGTGCAAGTTATTCAAATGTAATTCATAGGTTGTTGAAAACTTCACACTCATCGAGTCCCTGAAAAAAAAAAACACAGTAGACGTGAAAACCGGTCTATTTGTGGAAATGGACTTCTTGTGGCTGAACGATGAAACGATAAATATCATCACCTGTAGTTTCTCTACTTAATTCAATACCTACAATATCACAGTTAACAATATTTTGTAATCAATAAAAAAAACGTATTTTAAAAATACTGCACTTTATGTACCCTCACCAATTATTGGCATTTCTACCCCGGTTACGCTGATCACGCAATGATCATCGTACAAATAATAAAAATAACTTCAAACACAAAACAATCACTTGTCCCGATCCCAATTAGGATCCCCTGTGCAATGATAACCAGATAATGACACCACCAACGTGAAAATCCACCCTGGATTACCACCCTATTTTGGTCGGTAGTGGTTGTAAAGCAAAAATGTGCATTTGGTATAAACGCCCACAGTGCAGGTGATAGACAAACACACTTCCCTGTTTACAACAACAACCAACCTACTTAGGGCTGCAGTTAAATTCTAGAGTGCCGTAAAGAAAATAGCCGTTGAATATTCAAGGGGCTAAATACACGCCGGATCGCATGGTTTGTTTTCATTAGCATGATTGGGCTGACCCGGGTCAGGCAGCTGGTTAAAACACTGCCACGGGCGGCGTTGCCTGTGCGCGATCGCAAGTGCCCTAATAATACCTAGGCCGAACCGGCGGGAGCCGGTTATGGGCGGTTATAACCGGAGATTCGGCATTTTATTGATTTCAGCTTTTACTGGAAAAACTTTTGAGCGCTCGAGGGGAATTTTATTATTAAATTGGATGTATCCGTGGCTTTGTTAGCGTGGAATTCTGTTTGAGATTGTGACCCCCGTTTATCGTACACTAATCATCTATTTATATACAAGGTTGTCTGGAAAAATGGTTGTTTAGCAATAAGTTTGTTTAGCATTAAACGTGGAGTTTCTTTGTTAGCTTCTTCTTCACATAATCTATTTTAATTGGGAAACTAACAGCTTCGAAGTTCATTAAGTAAACATTTTGTTTTTATAGTGAATAGTTTTTTTTACTTTGACTTAGACTTTAAGCCTGCCTGATTATACTTTTTTTTATTGCATCTTACATTTGTGTGTTTTGTTTCTAGTGTGCAATAACGAATATTCTTATCTTATCGTATACTGTTAAAAAGTGTCAGTTATTTTTTGTATGCACTTTGGCCAACTGATCGCTGTTGACAGTAGATTAACATTTTATTAGTGTACGAGAAACCGGGGGTATGAGAATCAGGAAAATATGTTCAGTGTTTTGTGTTTTACTTTTTTTGTGTGCAATGGAGTATTCTCCATGTATTTAGATTTTTTGAACACACTACTAAGGTGTTCTACTAAAAATTTACGTAAATTATCTTTATAGGTATTTAAAATAAATAAATAAATAAAAATTTACATATAGGCACATACATTGCGTCTGGCTCCACACTAGGATACCCTGTGTTGTGGGAACCAGAAAGAGCGACATCAAAAACATGTAAACATCCGGGGGTTTTTGTGTCCCCAGCCGGGATTCGAACCCGGACCCGGGAATTTGTTCTTACATGTAATCTGTCGAGGTCAAGGTGTAATTGTTTTTAGATTATAATCGCGTGGCCAGACACTTCTTTAGTTACGAGAAAATCGATTTATATTTTAAAAAATAATCGATTTCTATATTAAATGGCTGAAGATATATTTTTTACGAAGATATTTTCACATTTTATTGTGGAGTTATAGCATTCTGAATCCATTAAAGTGAAGTTAAACCTATTAACAATTATTTTAATCGATTATGACGATTTCAATCGATTACACTTTTACTTATTTCCAGTTTTCTCGTTTCCTAGATTGTGAATTTATCTGAGTTTTTGTACTTTAAACCACAAAAATATAACTAATTTTTTTAACCTAATTTCAACTTGTTAACTTTGGGCCCAGAGCCTTCTTTCTCTTTTTACAATAAATTTTTAAAATATTTAGAACAAGTCCTATTTCAAAACCTCTGCTGCGAGCCCCAAATGGATGGATTAAAATTGTGGAGGGTACGTGAAAAAATATTCCGAGTTCACGTTGGAGTGTAGTTTCGGTTCCAGTTCACTAGATCATAGTTAATAGTCCACTCAAATTAGCGATCAATCTCGAATTTCAGTCTCGGAATTAGAGAGTCGGAGAATCAGAGACATGATGTGCAATCAATCTCGGAATCAGAGATAATAACCAGAATTTTCGTATATACCTTTATTTCAGCGTTTTAATAAAAGCTGTCTCAAGTTTCATAAAATCTCGCGTCTGGGTTATAAATTCAAGGTCATAGTTCACGATTATCTCGGTTTCTATTGCTCCAATAACGTGAACGGGTACTGTTCGTGTCTGGCCGCAGCATTAAACTGTTCTTATGTGGAGTATGCTGTGTCGCTCGCACAATTTAACATTTTGAGTAATTGTAATAAAATGAGTATACTTTTGATGAATGTTGTCTGTGGGTTTGATGAATAATTAAATTGCAGATATTCATGGCATATTTTACTTAAGGTTTTGATTGATAAAATTTGATTTCAAAATTAATAATTTTGGAAACAACTTTTCTTAATTAAAAACAACGTACAGGAAAACAGAAACATATTTAAAATCTGAAAAACCTATTTAGAGGCTAAAAAGTCCAGTTAGCCAGAGGTCGCGGGTTCAAGTTCCGGCATGGGTGGAATTTTAGCCTCTAAGATAAGATAAGATAAGAACCCTCAGACCACATTTATCAAAAGTGTACTCTTATTATGACAATATAAAAAAAAATGCTAAATTGTGCGAGCGAGAGAGCACGCACTGCGTAAGAGCAGCCTTAGTTTTTTTTTCCTACTTTAGTAAGAAAATTAACTAATATTATGTCTTTTAAAGTTATTAATGGCAATCGCGGAATATTATTATACAGGCTCGGTTGTATTAAGTTTAAGACGATTTGAGAAAAGATGGTCAGAGCAGAGCTTTTTTTCTCGCTGCCTTTTTCTCCACTACAAAAACGGCCCAAAAGCTACGACAATTCAGCAAAGAGAATTTAATTTTTTTTACGTTGAAATAAATTATTGATTTCTGATTTCTTTTACTACAAAAATGGTAGAGCATAAAATTTGCGGCAGATTTTATCGAAACATTTTTAACATTAATATTCACACAACGCTCTCTCTTGTTCTGGTTCCAAAGCACAATTGCAACAAATCATATTTTGTGCTATCAAATTGGAATGAACATGTGTTGTTACAGCGGATTACTCTACTAATAAAAAAATCATAGAAGTATTTTTTCCTACAAAATTCACTCTCAAAAACGGCCCTTGTCCTCTCGATTAGTATGTACTAATATAATGAGCGCAAGATATGCTTTAGAGTGATTGGATTAGAGTGACTCACTCTGTGATTGGTTTATTCTGTGCGCCATGCGATAGTAAATAACAGCCTTATTTGTGATTGGTTTTGGTACAAATTTGTGATTGGTACAAAAACGCAAACCATTGACTTCATGATGTATTAGGGCGACTGAAAAGTTTTGAGCCTAAGGTATTAAAAATGCTGATAGAAATATATAAAAAAATATCGATGTAGTCTCCTTCTACTTCAATACACGTTTTACATTTATTAAAAAGGGCTTTTAACCAAGTTAAAAATATTCACCGTACTTGCCTTCGAAATGTTCGTTTACGGCCTTAATTTCATCGTCACTCGAAAATCTCCGTTCTCTGAGGTCCTTTTTCAAATTTGAAAAAAGGATAAAGTCGCTAAGAGTCTTGTCTCGACTGTAGGATGGGTGGTTGATTTCTTCAAATCCTGTCTCTGCGAGGGCACGCCTTGCAACTCGCGCAGTGTGGACGGGCACATTGTCCTGCAGAAACAGGACGCCTTTCGCCAGTTTGCCTCTCCTTTTCTCGACAACCATTTGAGCACTTTTGCAAACAATAGGGCGTAATAGTCTCCATTAATTGTAGTATTTTTGGGAAGGTAGTCGATGAACAAAAATACCTTCACAATCCCAAAAACCAGATGCCATGAGCTTGGCCGCCGATCTTTCCACTTTAAATTTTCGTGGCGGCTTTTGTCCCTTTTCTATCCACTGCATTGACTCTTGTTTTGACTCCGGATCGTACTGCCGAATCCATGTTTCCTCAACAGTGACAAGGCAAGAAAAAACTTCGTCACGATTATCGGCACAGATGTCCAAAAACCCCTGCGAAGCTGTGACTCGATGCTGCTTGTCCAGTGGCGTGTTAGTAACACAACTGACAGGCCCCGCCTCCTTCCTACAATTGAACGTGGGTTAATTTTTAGCGCTAGTTAGATATGTTTTTAACTATTAGTGGGATTACCTAACAAATATAAAATTTTAAAAATATGGGGTGTCCATACAATAAACGTGGTCTTTCGAAATTTTTCTGTTTATGCTCTATTGTAAAAACCATAGATATCTGAAGGATGACTATGGTAAAAACGGTAATACACACAGACAGCAACCTTGGCGTGATTGTGAGACTTATAATTATATATTAATTGTATAATTATAGGAATATATTATATTTTCACAAAACCGACTCTACCCTAACCTGAACCTTCGCCACCTTGTTAACAGCCAATCAAGTTATTTATCACCATTCAACTCGATTTACGGTGCAACTCACAACTATCTTAAAACACTCTTAGCCCTTAGACAATAGAGGCTAAAATAGATGGTATTTTTAACAAAGCCATTTGCATAGCTCGCGAATCCATCTGTCGCTAAAAGGTGATTCCGACCAGCCCCGACTCGGGTCGTTTCCGTTTCGGCAACTGATTGTTTTGTCTCCTTTTTTTACTTTGCTAAATATATTCTACAAATAAGATTCTAGTTTAGAATGTCGACTTATACCAACGACTATTTACTAACAATTATGTAGCAGCGATAATTCTTGGTAGGAGCGCAGAGGAAAAAAACTAGCAGATACATATTTTTAGAGAACCCGAGTATCAAAACTCTTGTTAACAATACCTTGAGCTGGGTCGCTTGCTTGTGTTTTTAATCAAACATTACAATTAATAACTTTATTCCGGATTCACTTAGTTACTTTAATTCGAAAACATTTGGCCTTTACATCTATACGTAATGAGATGATTGACTAGATGGGTGAAAGGAGCACTTGGACGCTGCAGTCCCTGGAACATTGTATTTTTAAATGGGGTAGGCTTGCCCAGCACCTATACCATCCTGACAGCTTAGTCGGCCTAGCCCACAGGAAAGACAAGTCAATACGTGCTGAGCCAACCAGGCCGCGGGCTTCCTCACATTTTTTTTTTCGAATGTTCTAAAACATTACAATTACAAAAATAATTTTATTCTGGTTCCCCTAGCAAGGAAATCGATTTTGCGCAAAGAAAACGGATTGTTATAATAAAATGATTTGTTTTTAGCAGGATACAGATCCTTGATCCAGATCCAGATCCAGAAGCAGGATGCCATCCATGGCATGCACGATGCATAATCATATCTTTCTCTCTCTGTATCTTTTCCTCTCTAAACGATACCTGTGTCGTAGAGTGGGACGTGGGATTTGTTTTTTTGTCAAAATAAGGAAATTAAGTTTAGGTAATAATAACAAATTCAATTCAATTCAATTCAATTCAAATATTTTTATTCATTGTAAAAACACAATGTTTACTTAATGAACGTCAAAGTTGTTAGTTTCACAATTAATGGATTATGTGGAGAAGAAGCTAACAAAGAAACTCCACATTTATTCTTTTCAAAACACGTTTTAACTTAATTAACAGAGTTTTCAACTTAAAATATTAGTCATGCATGAATGTGTTGAACACTAGTCACAATCGTCCTTTAAATAATATTAATCTACTGTTTAATGCCAAACATCTTTGTCTTCTAAATAATCCTTGATGTTATAGTAAGCCTTTTTGCACAAAATGTGCTTAACACATTTTTTAAATCGCGTTGGAGGTAACTCTAATATATCTTGAGGAATTTTGTTGTAAAACCTTATACAGTGCCCCATAAAGGATGTGTTAACTTTAACGTTAAAGGATGTATAACTATGAATGTGTATTGGCTAATTATGCACTCTCTTTTCATATGTTAATGTGCTTTCGTTTCAGTGCCAATTGCGAAGTATGAAAAGGTAAAGACATGTAAAACTCACGCCTTTATCTCTAAGATAAAATGTAATGTCAAGTTAAACAGTCTTAAAAACTATTAACAGTCTTATTTACAAAAACACGTTTCCTTAAAACACTTCTCAAATGCAGTTTGAATTCATCTTTCGCCCTACAGAAGTCTATATTAAAACTGAATTTGAGGAGTGTTTTAGAAGAATGATTGTTTTACAAATAATAACGTTCAGACTGTTTTGTGCAAAGTGTACAAAGCGGGAGTAACATTTACTCGCTCTGAATCGTGATCGCGGCGTGATTTAGCACCTAACCAACACGTTTGACAGTACAATCTATACGGGGATTTGAATGTTATTACCTCGCGCTACTCGGTCTATACCTGGGCTATAAATCTACTAAATGCATTGATAACCAATGGAGTGATGATAGCATTGGCGTTACTCTAGTGTTTGAATAGAACTATTTTATAGAGTTTTATTGAAATATAGAGACGAAGTCCGTTTGTCTCTATATATTTTTTGAAAAAATTATTGTGTTGTCTGAGAGTTATTAGTATCATCCAGCGCCTGGTGAAAATACTTGACTATAGCTAACTAAGTGATTTGACCATTCATTATCATCATAAACAGCCATTTGATCCCCACTGCAGGACATAGGCGACCTTGAGCCTTCTTATGCGGCCCATAGTCAGCGAACAGGTCTCAAATCCATAAGTCAACACTGGCAACACACATTGGTTATACACCTTTGTTTTGAGACACTGAGGTATTTTGGACGCGAAAATGTGTTTTAGTTTCGCGAACGCTGCCCATCCGAGTTGGATTCGACGAGTGACCTCTTTCTCGAAGTTGTACTTACCTGACTGGACTTTTTTTCCAGGTATACATAGTGGTCGACAACTTCAAAGTCAGAGCCGCCAGTCCAGAAATTTTAATACAGTCATCTTCAAGTGCAGCTGTTAACAGTTTCGGAGATATTACATCTCCCTGTTTCACTCCGTGCTGCAAATGAATAGGATTCGTATTCTGATCCTGCAGTTGGACTGACATTGTGGCGTTTTTGTATAAACACTTCAGCACTTCGACGTAGCTGTAGTCAATTTGGGGCCACTGGAGAGATCCGAGTATCGCCCATATCTCGATCGAATTTAAGGCTTTTTCGTAGTCCACAAACGCCAAGCATAGTCGTAGATTATATTCTTTGGTGTTCTGTATAATCTGCCGCAGCGTATGCATGTGGTCCAACGTACCAGTCTTTTCGGAAACCGGCTTGTTCGGAGGGGCTTGAAGTCATTGAGCTCGCGTGCGTAATTTTTAATGACTCTTCAGAACAGCTTATAGACATGGCTCAGAAATGAGATGGGTCTATAATTCTTTAATATGGTTTTATCACCTTTCATAAAGAAAAGTATCACCACACTGTCTTCTGTTCCGTGCCTCATCAAAAGATTTGACCATTAAAAATTGTAATACATATTGACAATTAAATAACTTCCACACAACACAATCACTAACTTCTCCTGGTCCAAAACTAGGGTACTTTGTGCTATGGTAACCCGGCAACGATATCACAAACATGGAAATGCACCATGAGGTAAATGAAAATTGCTGGGAGCTTTTACACGCAGAAAGCGAGTTCATAAAAGTATAAAAAAATTAACAATGTTTCATAAAGTAAGTTTTGTCTTTCGGAGATCCGGGGGTTAGTAAAATTAGTATAGTGCAGCTTCTATGAAAAAACACGTTGAAAATGAATCTCAAAATTAATGTATTAGGTTTTTACACGGCGGAGGTCGCGGGATGGATACCCAATGAGGGCCACCGTCGTATATTTATATACATGGCCTCAGTCTAGGTGCATTTCCGAAAGACAAAACTTACTTTATGAAACATTGTTAATTTTTTTATACTTTTATGAACTCGCTTTCTGCGTGTAAAAGCTCCCAGCAATTTTCATTTACCTCATCATTATCATCAACCCATTATGTCCCCACTGAGGGGCACGGGTCTCTTCCCTGAGGAAGGTATAGGCCATACTCCACCACGGGGGCCAAGTCCGGATTTGTAGAGGCTTGTAGACTAGTGGCTCGTCTACTGTCAGAAGTTGTCAAGCCGCCCTAAGGCCTCTGACTTGGCTTAACGACTGCCATCTATCGACGGCAGCCGGCACCAACAGCTTAACGTGCCTTGCGAAGCACGGAACCGCTCGGAAAAATGCCACAAGCGTTAGGCATAGACGGCGACCCATCCATGCACTGAACGCGCCCTGTGTTGCTTAACCTTCGTGATCGTTTAAGATCACTCAGGCAGCCGGGGCTACGAGCGATTTACCTACTATTTCAAATATAAAACCGCCGCATTAAGTTAAACTTTTTCCTCAGATAATGTAATACCGTAATAAGAGCGGCGGTGGTAGCAGAGCGGCTTCTCATTCGGGAGGTCGTGGGTTCGTATCCCGGCATATACTTACCAATGACTTTGTTTTCTAACTACCTACGTATATTTGTGAAGTTATTCTGGCAATACTTTGAAGGAAAACATCGTGAGGAAACCTAAGTCAAATCAAAATCAATCAAATCAAATTTTTGTTTTATTCAAAGTAGCACAGAAACTGCGATTTAATAAACGTTACAAGTTAAACTAGGTGTTCATTTCAAAATCTAGATCATTTTGGAGAAAAAATGGAGAAGAAACTCAAAACTTAGTCTTTTCAAGTTCTTAATTAACAGAGTTTATATAAATAGTGTCTGAGGTGTTCGCATACCTCAGAGCTTGCAATTGCCAATCCACAGTGGGCACGCGCGGTGATTAAGTCCATAATCTCTCTCTGAGAGAAGGCCTATGCCATGCATTGGGACGAATATAGGCTACATAAAAAAATGTAATACTGACCTAAGATATATACAGGGTGGACAAAATCCTCATACACATCGGAAGATGGGAGGCTCTACTGGTCAGTACGAACAATTTACACATAATGGAAAACTTCGAAATATCAGCTCTTCCATACTAAATTAACTACCTGCATTATTCGTATTCATCAATATCCACCCAAGATGCACCCTGCATAACGCTGATGCTAAGGAAACTAATTCCAGATCTACTAAAAAAAGAAGAAACGGCACTACATTTGATTATTGTTTTAGTTTGTTGGAAAACATTCATTAAAAAGTCGCTAAGTAAAAAAGCCTATTATTATAGAATAGACGAGTATATGAACCACGTAAGCCCTTGGCAGTAAAGCAATTCCACTGCAATTTCATTGTTATTCAATTATTCATATTATAATTTATTGAGGTTTAAAAAGTGCACTGTCGACGTGATTGCATATTAATAACTACAACATACAATTTATAACTGAAAAGATCTCAATCTGTAGGTTTGCTAAATATTACGCGAATGATGGCGTGGTGGCCGGGTCACCTATCTCCCTCTAAAAAGGGTGAGACTGGTGATGGCTGATCCCTGCGTTATGCTCGTGAACGGGTGCTGTTCGTGTGTCTGGCCGCAGCATTAAAATTTTTCCTACTTTTGTAAAAAGTATTATTTTGGCTTTTAAAGTTATTGGTGGCAATCACGTAATCATATCATATAGCCTTTGATGATTAAGTTTAAGATGATGAAGAAAATATGGTTAGAGTGGAGTTTTTTTCCCCGCTGCCTTTGTCTCCACCACAAATACGGCCCGAATAACATAGTACATTGACATTCAGCAAACAGAATTTAAATTATTTGCGTTGAAATAAATTATTGATTTCTGATTTCTGAGAGCATTTTCAGATGTGTATGGGCTGAGATAAGAAAATCAAAGAACTTCCAGATTTGCTAGACAAAGAACAGACGGCTTGGAGCATGGAGCATGTTTCCTGACATTTTTTTTGACTTTTTTTTACTTTGACTATTTAATTTTTGTTGGCAATAAAGATAATTTCAGGTTCACTTTACCTTTCACTTTTACTACATTGGAGCACTATGATTTATTCTATTTTCTATCAATATGGACAAATCAGGCATTCAGTTCCCCATACACACGCACCAGGGCATCGTCTTAGAGAGAGAGAGGGAGAGAGAGAGGGAGAGAGAGAGAGAGAGTACGGCAACGCGAGCCTACCGCGGATGTGATTGACTTGAAGAAAAATAACCGGACAAGTGCGAGTCGGACTAACCTACCGAGGGTTCCGTACAAATTTGTAGGTACTTAAATATTATAGTAGTTCAGGAATCGCGTCTCGCAGTTTTTTACAAGCTCTTCCCGAACTTCAAAGACTAACTTTTTTATGATCTCATTAGTATAGTTTTCAGATTTTTCCTGTACTTTTAGTACAAGACAATATTACTTGCCAAATTTCATAGTTCTAGGTCAACAGAAAGAACCCTATAAATTTTGACACTCTTGAGTATAGACATATACGTTTATTGCGGTATAAACGGTCGTATCTTTTTTAAACGTTAGTTTAGAAGTTTGATTTTTTCCCAGCTTCAAGGGACTATAGACTTGAGTACACGATTTTAATTTCAATTCGATGCCTTCCTGCAGTTGGGTAAAAAACACATTGCCCTCCTTTTGGGCTATGCTGCAGTTGGGTAAAAACACAACACCCTCATTTTGGGCTCTGCTGCAGTTGAGCAAAAACACACTACCCTGCTATTAGGCTCTGCCGCACAAAGATAAAAATCAACAGCTAACTGTAAGATTTTCCGTGTGGCGCCGGATTAAGAATAGCGTCACTCCATTTCCTTCCGTGGATGTTGTAGAGGGCGACTAAGGAAATCAACCAAGAGACGGGCAGCAGCGTCTTCCTGAGATTCTAACCGCATACTGCTATCGCCAACGTGCCTGCCAAGCGTGGCGATTATGGCAAAACCCCTCATAGTTATGAAAACCACGAAGGAGGCCTATGTCCTGCAGTGGGCGTCAAATGGCTGACGATGAACTGTAAGATGACGTTTTGTTAAGAAAATGTTGTGTAGTTTTACACTTTAATAAAGCGTCTGTAAATTACGACTCAGTTTACCCCACGGCGTGTTACATTTAATAAAGGCTGCCGGCGAAAAACCAGATAATATTTACGAAGCGAAGTAGGTGTAATAGATACGGCACCATCTTTGTACGTCGGAGAGCAAAAGTGGATCATCCTAGTCATTACGAATACAGAGAGGACAAAATATTTTTTTCGTATAACTGTAGCCCAATACGGGAATTTCTGTACCTGCGAAATATTTCATACGAATAATAACTTCCCCACAACACAACTATTGTCCTAGTTCCAAACTAGGATACCATGTGGTAACGTGGGAGTGACATCACAAGCATGGAAAGTACATCCTGGTTGAGGCCATTTGTTTAACAAATTCAGTAGGAATCGAATCCACGACCTCCGGCATGGTGATGAGACGTGATACGGTAGCCAATGAGGCCGCCTTCAAACATTCAAATGTTTAGGATTGTAATACATCCTGTACAGGTATTTCAATGGTTACTGCATGTTTTATTATAAATTGTATAAAAAATGTGTAGGGAACGTCGCATGTTTCATGGAAAACTTTCGATATCAAACGACACGTGGCGCCAAACACTGAGCAAAGAATTTCCTCAAGATATTCCGTCTCCAGCGTCAGTCAAGGTGATTTATGTGTTGTTAACAGCACCTTACTATCCCGACCCGACCATCGACGTTGACGTCGTCCCTTTGGGTCAAATCAAATTATAATTAAGTTAATTGAATCGACTGAATACGACAGTGTGTCCGGCCGCTCACTCGAGTTCTACCACTAAAACAATATCCACACCGAAAAGATTTAGAATACCTGTCGGTTCAGCGGTATCGCGTCTGATTAACGTGCCGGAGGTCGTGGGTTCTATTCCCACTGGGGGCTGCCGTAATTTGTACAAATGGCCCTAGTCACCCAGTATTTCCATGTTTGTGATGTCCTTGCCTGGTTACCATGGCACAGGGCATCCTAGCTTGGGGCTAGGGCAAGGGGAACGTGTGTGGAAGTTATTATGATTTTTGTATGGCGATGACTATAAGTCTGCGCGAATTTTTCATAAACTCAAAGATCCTAATAAGTTAGGATTTTTATCTACACAAGATCTTTAACAGAGATTATCTCGGAAATCTTGCGCTGTAGGACTTTATGTCATAGGATATTTTTTTTTCTGAATAGATCTTCTATCGATATACATATCTTTCTCACACGTAAGCATCTAGTTGCTGGAGTTGGTACTCTTTGAGCAATCGTCGAGCGATTTGCTATCAACTTTTTCCCCATGAATAAATACATAATATTTTTCTTTCTTCAACTGATCGAAGCGTTGCCTTTTAGATGTGAATTGTCAATGCTCTTAGTCTCTTTTTACATGAATACAGATTTATTTGAAGAAAGTCGTTTGCTGTTGCAGACTGATCTGAAACGAGGTGTTCTTGATTAGTATCTTCGTAATAAGTACCTTTGAAGATTTTTATGTAATGGAGCCTCATCCCTTCTGTGATCTTAAGGCGAATCTCCTTTAACCTTCTATATTTCTATGACGCATTACATTAGCGCATGTTTTTTGTTGTTTTCTTAATGTAACGTCATTAAATATTGCTTGCATCGAAAGAATGTAGATTATGTCACTCCACCTATAATAACAAATCCATTGTACCACATTAATCGAAATCGGATGAGCATTTTAGGTCATGGAACATCCGTAAATCCAATACATACAGGAAAGGTGATGATTTTAGCAGTTTAAATGTATGTATGTTGCGTAATTCCTGAAAAATGTCGAGTGACTTACAACAACTTTTGTTGTACGACTTTTAAATTCTATGATAATGTAGTGGTTTATACTGGAGTCTTTAATTGTAAGTACCTAAAAGGATAATTTTAAAGACATACTTACCATTTTATGTAACGCCTAGCTTAAAGTGCAATAATGATATTTGTTTTAACTGCACTGTAGTGTCAACTAGAAGTTGTAAAAAGCAAAAAAGTGAATATTCTTTTACTCTTTTAAAAATATTAAACCGGCTACCTATGCCGTAAACAAATTTAGGATGCATTCATCACACTGGCCGAAAATAAAAATAAAACGAATTTACACGTAAAAGAACAAAAGGCATTCCAAATATAAATTCAGCAACAGTTTCCAGCTAGGATTTGTTAGAAAATCAAAGCAATTTTCACTCGTCAGCGAGCAGCGCTGCGGCTGACATCCCCATTTGTCTCGAGGCTAAGCAACCGAACGCCGGAGCCCGCACGAAACCAGATCGTTCCGGCTCCCACCGGCTTCCGCACAGAGAAACATTGTTTTAGGCGGTATTTTTAGGGTGATTCCAACGCGCGGTACAGAACAACTGAATGAGTGTGGGTGAATAAATATGAAAACGAACTTCATTAATCATTACATATTGTAAAAGTACTATAGAAGTCAGTGAACTGAATGCAAACGGAAGCCTTCGGTCACCTTCGACATTGTACCAATCGGCGAGCATCTTCGGTTGGTCTATACGCACCATAAATGTCTATTCACGTTACAACGGCCCGGCGGCGGCGATGCCAACGTGCGGGCGCAACGACACGAAACTAAAATAAACCTTAAATACCTACTTTTGGAGTTAGAGACTACCTCCACAATACTAGCGAAAAAAGCCCGACCCATGCGGCCGAGGGGTTCTCACGGAGACGGGCTTTTTGCACTTGTACTATAATTTCTCTAATGTTTATTTTAGTTTGTGTCGTAGCACCCACACCTCGCCCTGGGCCTAGATTCTGTTAATGCATTGTAATAACATGACAACTGCATGAACATGGCGGTTTACATTTCATGGCTGCTTTAAGTCTACGCGGGCACACCCAGCAAACCTTCTAGGCGTCAATGGTACGAAAAAACACGTCACGTGACCCGACAGTGTACCTGTCAATATACTACAATGCACTAACAGAATCGAGGCCCAGGTCCGTTGTAATACGGATAGACCATGAGGCTGTTTGTGGTTAGGTGCCTCTGTTAATAGGTTATGTTGTTATGACGCTGCTGTGAAACCAACAACTATAATAACTTGTTGTTGACCCTGGATCTCAGAGATATTTGATAGGGTAAGGACAGTATTTCGGAGTGGTAAGTACAGCCCAGGTTCCACATACTAGACCCTGACAAACATCTTTTTCAACATTCATTAGTTGTGGCATGTACTTTGCACGCACGCCAGGGTCAAACGAAATGAGGAGACAAAACCATTGTAGAAGGTTTCTTAGTTTGTATTCCACATACACCCGAAACGTTATTGCCTTTAGGGCATACTTTCAAAGCCTGGAATGCTGTCGACTGTACGAAAGTAAAGCTTTCATTGATATCCGTTTAACTCTGATCCAACTTTCCGCAAACCTGACGCATGGAATAAAGCGACTCTAGTGACACACAACTGTCTGGGCGCAACAAAGATACGTGAAACATTAGCGTTCGGGGTACCGTCAGCAGAGAAAACAATTGAGGAGGTAAATAACCAATTCTGTCAATACGGTATTTGACACAATCAACAATAAATTATTTCATATGCTCGATTAAAACAAATATTACAAAATATCTCGGAAAATGTATCTCTTTTAGTCAATTACTAGTTATTGCAATTATCAAATAGTTTAAAAATAAAAAGTGTGCTCTGAAATGTGACGTCATAAGCAAGTATTTTCATACAAAATTCCGTTTTAAAAATAACTAAT
Source organism: Yponomeuta cagnagella (assembly GCA_947310995.1). NCBI lineage: Eukaryota > Metazoa > Arthropoda > Insecta > Lepidoptera > Yponomeutidae > Yponomeuta > Yponomeuta cagnagella. The sequence goes on from OX371267.1 coordinate 18,627,122, forward strand.
TTGATATTTTGTCACATACCCAATTCCATTCCATTTCTTAAAACCATAGCTACTACTTCAACTGAACTCCTTAGTGAATAATATTTTTAAGCGTTATGTAGGAGTAATATTTGCTGGACGATTAGTCACAAAAGAGCGGTGTTAGCTTTCTGGGTAGAACATTGGACTCGGAAGCGAGAGACCCAGGTTCGATTCCTAGAACGGGCATGTACCTATGGCTCTGTTTTCTAAGTTATGTATATTTGTGAAGTTATAGTAGCAATACCACTCACGAAGTGTGAAGGAAAACATCGTGAGGAAACCCGAGTGTTTGAGCTATTCACATACCTCAGCGCTTGAAATCGCCATTCCGCGGTGGGCACGCGTGGTGATTAAGCCCATACTCTCTCTCTCTCTCTCTCTCTCTCTCTCTCTCTCTCTCTCTCTCTCTCTGAGAGAAGGCCTGTGCCCTGCAGTGGGACGTATATAGGCTGCTTATCTAAGTCACTTAATACTGAAGAACCAATGAAGTCTACGAACTGGCAAACGCAGCGTAGGACGCCGATCGACTGGCCGAACTGACGATCTGAGGCAGATAGCTGGCAGCGGCTGGATGAGGATGGCTAAGGACAGAAAGAAGTGGTTGAGGAAGGCATACGTCCAGCAGTGGACGAATACAAGCTGATTTGTTGCATAAGCAGCCTATAGGTTCGATTCGATTCGGTTCGATTTCCAGTGCGGGCCTGTACCTATGACTTTGTTTTCTAAGTTATGTACATTTGTGAAGTTATAGTAGCAATACCACTCGCTAACGGTCAAGGAAAACATCGTGAGGAAACCTGATTTGTTGAAGTCTTATCATTCTAACAAGGAATAAAAATGAATCCGTGCGGCTCAGCAGCGAACACATGTGTACGTCTAACTAACTCTCCAAACAACGGGCCATTGTATTGAAATACTCATTCTATTGTGTAGTTTGGATCGGACAAATGTTCACAGATAAACCACCTTCTTTTATCTGTGATTTATTTGACTCTTTCAAAAAAAAAAAACAATAAAAATATTGTAGTTGAAATTTGAGGAGAAAGCTTGTTTGCGCAGAAGACGATTTTTGTGATTTCAAGTGTATTTGTTTGAAAACGGTAAGTAAATCAGTGCGATATTGATTATAGTTCACTATAAGGTGATGTAAATAATAAAAAACTTCAGTAGTATCGTGATTTCGAAACTCCAAAACGAAAGTGATCTTTTTTTCTTTTAGATAGTAATATCAATGTGATAAAATAAGTATCCATGCAAATGTCGTAATAAAACAAAGGGTGCATTATCGCTCATTCATTCACTTTTTATTTCAAGCCAATTCAATCTGTTATTGTTGAGTAAGTAATCGCAATTTCTTTGACCATCGGAAAATTTCCACCTTTGTCGCCATATTGAGGGATGAATCAACGACACTTACACTTGACATCTGAATAATGAGTTCAGGAGATAAAAAAACGGAATTGTAAGGGTTTCGTCTATTCTGTTTCAATTACACTCTATTGTTAATTAGTTGAATAGTCTTCTTAAAAGCAATTTAGTGTCCTTTTCGTCCATCCTTATTTGAGTCTCCTAGTTAAATTATTGTGTTATATGAAAGTTATAAATATTTTATCACATTTTCGCGGAAAGGTATTTTTTTTAACGAGAAAAGCTCTTATAATAAATGTTAATGGCTTGCGTTGCTGACAGTACAGGGGGAAACGAACGGTTCGCGTCAACCGCAGGTGCGACTCGAGTGTACGCGTGTTCAATTGATGTAGTATGAAAGATGTGTTACATTGCGCGTGTTTTCTTGGACAATATTACCACAAAGGGTAAGGGACCCTATCACTAAGACTCCGCTGTGCGTCCGTCCGTCTGTCCGTCTGTCACTAGGCTGTATCTCATGAACCGTGATAGTTAGACAGTTGAAATTTCACAGATGATGTATTTCTGTTGCCGCTATAAGGCCTAGCGCGCACTGCCCTGCATTTTTTTACGCATAATCTGTGAAGTATGGAGTGTTATAGATAGACGCACATTGCTTTGAAATAAACGCATGCGGTAAAGTCATATTTGGCCTTCCGCTGCAAATTTGAGTTGAGTCTACCGCACATATTTTTGTATCGCAAATTATCAAAAAAAGCACCGCGAATTGCAGTGAAAAAAACTTTTTTATCTCTTCAAATTCAGAGGTATTTTGTTTGCTTAGATGAGAATTTTGGAGGGGAAAAATGGAGTTCGAGGTTTTTGGTAGTTAATATTTGATCTCTAAAATAAGAAAGCACACGATGAAATGATAAAATTTTGACACAAAGAATCTCATACGGGTTTTGCACATAATTGTAATGGTTACCAAATTACCCACATTTTTGCTTTAAAGCATTCATTCAAAAAAGTTACAATTAACTTTTCGCTGATTGTTAAAACCCCATTTTCCAATACAGTTGTTGAGAGCATTTTCTTTAGCACATACAATTAAAGATAAATTACGAAATTGATTGTCAGTTGAAACTATAGAGGCAATTCTTTTAAAACTTTTTTGGATACGAACGTAGAACATTATATCTCACGAAAAAACGCCTTTATATACCAAACGTTTGGGTATCCTTTTTTAATGTAATAATAAATAAATATATGCAGATAGAGACTATTGTATGGTAGTCCATTACAACGACGTATGGGCCCCACAGCTGCCCTACTGGAATGACAAAACGTGCGTTTTTTTGCTGCAGTGGGTGGACTCGTGACTGCGTTTATTCTACCGTAAGGCGGAATAAACGCACTGCGTTCCACCGCCGGGCCGTTCGTGCTAGGCCTTATAACAAAATTTATTTAATTTAGTAGTATTTAATACTAACAACAGAATAAAATAAATATTTAAGGGGGGCCCCATACAACAAACCTGATTTTTTTGCTCGGTATTAATAACGGCAGCAAGTAGACGCTTAAAATATTCAAATATTGTATGGATAATAGAACCCTTTGTGCATGAGTCTGACTCGCACTTGGCAGGTTTTTTCATCGGTTTGACAATATTTTTAGTAGCTATGGTCATGATTACGATGGATAACTGTTTAGTTTTTCGTCAAATATTAGCTAAAAGCTTTGAAGGTCGATTCTGATTCGATCTGATTAGATTTAGCATTAAATTTTAACTGAAAATATTTTAAAATTACTTTGCGTAATATTGTGAGAAAATATTACGCAACTTTTGAGGCAATTTACGTTTCAAAACTGTTAGACCAACGTGCTTTTAAGCTTCGTACAAAGCATGCCATTTTCGCAAGCAAACATATTACTTCTAACAGTCACTTTCCATGTAACTAAACAAACGCATTCTTTTAAGACCGAGTGTATTTACAAAATACGATTGAAAACAATTGAAAAAGCTTTCTTAACATAAACACTTCTTTTGAAAGCGTAGGCACGCATCTTTCACCCAGTAGTAAGTCTCCGTGCAACCATCCCGGTGTAGTCTCGTGACATAATTGACATCGCCTTGGCGCTAGTCAACAGTAGGTATGTCTAGCTTAGGGAGTTGTGCGTAATTAATTGTAGCAGCCGTAACGCGCTACCCTATTTCTGATGGCACGCTTACGTCGCGGTGGCGCGTATAGGGTTGAACATGAATAAGCCTTGGAAACTAATCCCTGGTTTCTTGTACACTGCATTACATACGATCACGCCTATAGGCAGAGAGCAGGGTTTGCCACTTGCCACAATCCAGACCTATTTTGCTTCATCGAGATTAATTTGGCGTTGCATGCACGCATTTTATCTTGCCTTCCATCCGTCGTACAGCGATCTGTGAATCTGCTGTAAACGTGTAAGGTGTGTCAGTTGTTTTATTGTACTATGCCTAAGACAGCTGTTAATAGTAGATTAACACATTGTTAGTGTACGAGAAACGGGGGTAAAGGACGTATCTTTTAATCAATAGTAAGTTCAATCATGCAACTATAAACTGGATTTCAACTATCGTGCACATAACCCGGTGCATAATCCACGTGCCTTCAGAATGGGATCGAACCTTGTAGAAGTGAGTTTTAACTGTAAGTCTTAGGGCGAACGGTTAGCAAGTTGTTAATATTTCTCATCAACTGGTCTTCAAGAAGTCCCATCAAAATTTCAATGAAGTTTGTGATCGTGCAGTGAAATTTCATGGAAAATAAAACTGGTGTTTACCGACTTTTTCAACTTTAACAAACATAAGGAGTAATTTCCTTTTTAATGCACAATAAATGTGTTCTCTATTTATACATCATTTTATGCAAAGAGAATCTTATCTTGTGAAACGTGCAAAAAATTGTTATAAAAGCCATGAATTATAGTTCTATGAAATGAGGTCTTGGCGCGACTCAACAATATGTGTGTGTAGCTTAGGGACTTGTGAGACTTTTGTGTAATTAATTGAAGCGGCCTTAACGCAATACCTGTTTCTGACGAAATGCCCTGTTTGTAACGCAAAAGGCGCGTGTAGGCTTGAATACGAACAGCTGACTTTCCACATCAGCAATTCCTAAATTTTGAAGGCTCTGGAATACCAACAAACCTCTTTTATTTTATGGAAGCCCAAATAAACACACCAAATACGCGATTTAACTTTACTTCGGGCTTCATGCTTCCGAAGGTACCTTCAACTGTCCTATTACATGAAACCAAAATAATATTTGTAGCCGCGGAATTATTTAAGTGTCTCAATAATACATCGAATCGGTGACAAATGTGCTTCACGGAATCCCATACACTTTTCTCCGGAACTCTTGGGTTCCGCTGAAACCACTTTAGAAATCGCTCTTCTACATAATTGAATTGAAATGAAAAATTCGTAATTGCACTAAAAAACAATTTGGTACAAAGGCGAGCTTAAAACTAGGTAGTATTTAATTATTAAATAACTTACGGGATTTTTATAGAAACACGATTCCTCAAAAACACTGCTCAGAGGCAGTTTCAATAGACTTTTGTCGGTGCAGCATTTTCCAAGAAAGAACGTTATATTATTATGCTATATGCCGACGTCTACTCCTAAACACCACTCTCATAGGAATACCACTTACTAACCTATAGGACAACATCGTGAGGAAACCTTTGATCCCCCATACTATCGACCTATATTTCAAGACTGCCATCTTTCACCTTTGCCGCGTTAATAATATCTAATAACAACTTCCACACAACACAATCACTTAAATCATCATCATCATCAGCCATTCGAGGCCCACTGCAGGACAAAGGCCTCCCTCGTGGTTTTCCAAGCTGGTTAGTTTTTCATCATTTAAATGGTGACACAAGAATTAGGTAATTACAGCAGTAACACAAAATTAGATGGGTAAAACACAGTAAACTTTATTTGTGTTAGTGGAACACTACCGAGGTAGATGCCTTACTAAAAGAAAAACATCGTGAGCAAACCTGAATGTCTAAGATGGTCACTTACCTGAAATCGCCAGTCTCACACTCTGCCACTCTTTCTCTCTGATAGAATTTCTATTCCCTGTAGCGGTACATATAAAGTTTGAGAGTTATTTTTTACTCTTCATTGGCTTTATACAATTTGAGTTTGCCTAGTTTACTTTTAGTCTAGTAAACCGCCCACGTTGAGCTATTAGCGTATTTTGTAGCAATGTAGCTGGGATTTTCCAAGTAATCAAAGGCGATAAGCGTATTCGTGTATAGGCGTGTTAAGCACATTCCTTGCAAAAAAGCTTAATATAACATCAAGGATTATTTAGAAGACAAAGATGTTTGGCATTAAACAGTAGATTAAAATTAATTACAAGACGATTGTGACTAGTGTTCAACACATTCATGACTAATATTTTAAGTTGAAAACTCTGTTAATTAAGTTAAAATGTGTTTCGAAAAGAATAAATGTGGAGTTTTAGCTTCTTCTCCACATAATCTATTAATTGTGAAACAACAACTTTGACGTTCATTGAGTAAAAATTCTGTTTTTACAACGAATATTTTTTTAAAATTGAATTGAATTGAATTGAATCGAATATATACAAGGTTTAAATTGATGAAATAGAAATGGTAATCTTTGTGAATGTACGGAATGTAGTCAGACGGTCGAATTTTGATTTTATTTCTAAGAAAAAGCACGTTTTTTAGGGTAATGTACTAAAAAGTACGGCACTTGCCGCAAATATATCACGTTTTTCATGCTAGGGCTCGTAGCCCCGGCTGCCTGAGTGATCTTAAAAACGATCACGAAGGTTAAGCAACACAGGGCGCGTTCAGTGCATGGATGGGTCGCCATCTATGCCTAACGCTAGTGGCATTTTTCCGAGCGGTTCCGTGCTTCGCAAGGCACGTTAAGCTGTTGGTGCCGGCTGCCGTCGATAGATGGTAGTCGTTAAGCCAAGTCAGAGGCCTTAGGGCGGCTTGACAACTTCTGACAGTAGACGAGCCACTAGTCTACAAGCCTCCACCAATCCGGACTTGGCCCCCGTGGTGGAGTATGGCCTATACCTTCCTCAGGGAAGAGACCCGTGCCCCTTGGTGGGGACATAATGGGTTGATGATGATGATGCTAGGGCTTAGTAGTATGGATAATATTCTACTCTAGTAATTATCACAATAACAAGCAAAGGCTTAAGAACTATACAACATATTGATTTGTAAAGTAACGCCTGATACAGGGTACTTTCTGCTCATCAACACGAACAACTTTACTAACGGGTCGACCTTGAAATCGCGAAAAGAAAGACATGTGCCATACTATAATTCTGGAACTACTGAACAAAATGTATTGAACAACAGATTTTAGAGTTGGTCCCATAGTAAAAGTTGGTCGTATTGATGAGTAGAAAGCACCCCGAGTCGGGCGTTACTTTACAAATCAACACCTTGTATAACCTGACTATAGAAGAAGTTCTTTTTAGAACTTTAAATAAAAAACATTGTTTTTTTCTCCCTCACTTGATATCCCACTCAAAACTACAGCCAAGAAAAAACAGAAACCACAATTTTTTAGGTGTGACATCATTCATACTGATTTTGTTCGTTTAAAATCAATTGGTATCTCGTATAGTTTTTTTGGTGAACATCCGTAAGTAAATACATTCATACTGACATGCAGATACTTATACACATAACTGCTAAAATTGCTAGAATCATAACTCTTCCTCCTGACTCTGCCGAAGTTAAGGAAAAAAGTCTACAAACGGTCACATTTCATTAGGTAGCAATGCGGAACGCGGAATACGGTATTCGGAATTCCGGACACATCCCCACGGCTGATGGCATGTTTATGTTGGAGGCGATAGGCGTGTTGCGTGCATAAGCTTTAAGGCTAGTACGCTTGGAATACCAATTCATTTAATAATAATAACTTCCATATAATACAACCACTCGACCTGGTACCCAAACTAGGATACCGTGTGCTATGTTAACCAGGCAAGGACGTCACAAAAAAAGGCATGAACCAATGACTTTCGATTCTAAGTTTCGTACATTTGTGAATTTTTAGCAGAAACACCACTCACTAACTGTGAAGGAAAACATGGTGAGGAAACCCGAGTGGATGAGCTATTCACATACCTCAGCGCTTGAAATCGCCATTCCGCGGTGGGCACGCGTGGTGATTAAGCCCATACTCTCTCACTCTCTCTGAGAGAAGGCCTGTGCCCTAACAGTGAGACGTATAGAGGGTGCTTAAGGAAAACATCGTGAGAAAACTCCAGTGACTGAAGTGTTCACATACCTCAGCGCTTGTTACCTACGTTGCCACAGGGGAGTGCGGAAATCTCAGGTCTTATCCCCCGACCAATCTGATGCCTGGCCACATGCCCTGCCGATCTTCAATTTGCATTCCAACGTCTTCAACTTTGGTCTTTTGCCAAATTCCGATTTTGCGTGCACGATCAATGAGTGAAATGCTTAGCTGCCGGACAATAATGGACGAGGCTGGCAGAGGACCGAGAGGGCTGGCCTGACGGGGAAAAGACCTAGGCCCATTAGTGGACTCTATTTATGGGCTGGATAGATAGATAAATGTATATAAAACTAGCCATTATAGTGTAGTATAGCACACTCTTGGTACAGCGGTAACATGTTTGATAATCGATTCACGCGAGGGGCCACCGTAGTTTTCTTTGTGCAAACGGACTCAGTCTGTGTATATTTTATATTTGTAGTATAGTTATCTGGTTTGTTGTGTTCCTACTTTGGGGACAGCATCGTGTACAAGTAAATAAAATTTTTGCATACAAATGTATACGGTGAAAGAATGACTGTCAAATCGCAGAACAAGTTTTGTGGACATTATTTGTATTCTTTTTGTTGCACTAACCAGTGCTAAGGACAATTTTTTTAAAACCTATTTAGAAGCTAAAAATTCCACCCATGCCGGGACTTGAACCCGCGACCTCTGGCTAACCGTGCCAGCGCTCTCCCAACTGAGCTAATAGGCAATGGTTTAAAGCATTACCTATCATGTAGCGGCACTATAATCTAGAAAAAACGTAAAAAAGACTTAAGAAAATTGTAATTAAAAGTGATGGAAAATTCAACAAAAAAAAAATCAAATGTTGTCGTAAATGATTAACTGTAATTGACATGTTTCAGGATTTTCGCATTTTTTTTTAGGTGACCCTGTATACATTGTACACCAAGGCAGAGAATTTCTGTAACCAATCAGCAATCAGTGTCCTTTCCGAGGGTTTAAATGCTTTTCTCGCATTAGCCACTGTAAATTAAATTGAAAAAAAAAAATTAAGTACGAACGATAAAAGGAAACACAAAGACGCAAAATAGAACTGACCGAAAAGCGACAAAGCCACAAAAGATACGCGCGCGCGTGGGCGCCAAATTAATATCATTTAATTTAATTCCACAACCGCCGATGATTGTACAGGTGGTCTTTTTGTTTAATAAACGTAACGAGAAAAGGTCTGCCGCTCTTTTGAAGGCACAAAAGACAAGAGACTTTTTTTCTTTGTACCTTTTTTCTTCCCTCGGAGATATAAAGCGAAAGTGGATTAAATGCATAGATAAGATTTAACTGAGAGATAATTCTGAGAGAAAGAATTCCGGGCGTCTCGGTGTTCGTTATCGAGGGACAAGAAAAGGTTTCGCTCGGGAGCCTCCTGCATTCAGGTGCCTATTAAGATAAACTACTCAGTGTAAAGAGTGAGGGTAGATGAAATTTTTGCTCGGCATTACGCGCAGTCGATTGTTTTGAAGGACGATACGTTGATGTCGTTAGAAAAGATAACTTTTTTTTGCATTTGATCATTAGCCAGATTGCTCGGTCAAAGTGGCGTGCGATATGCAGTAGTGAACAAACGTGAGATGATAGATTGGTTTGGATTGGATTAGGTATTTTCTAGGACTTAATAGGGAAAACTGCCGTGGTTATATCAAACAGTCAGACCGTATTCGTCCACTGTCTGTTTTAGGGCCTGCCCACACAGAAGGGACGTGGGGCGAGGGCGCGAATAAGACGCGTTGTCCGCCAATACATTTTCATAAAAAAAAATGTACTGGAGGGACGGGCCAAAGCCACTCTCTACAACACGACGCGTCTTTTACGCGCCCTCGCCTCAAGTCTCTTCTGTATGGCCAAGGCCTAAAACACACAGTGGACGAATACGGTTTGACTCTTCGATTGTTACTGCGAATGTTTTATACTGAAAGTGGATGTGATGAAAAGAATCCGAAAAGGAATTATGCGTCGGTTTAGAGAGTATGAAGAAATAATGTTTGTCGAAAGAAATATATTGAGCTACTGTGGGTGGGTATAAGAGATGTATAGCGAAAGGCAACATAAAAAGTACCCGAAACCCGCGTGCGTGAATGCAACGATTAATGAATTTTGAGGAAGCGAAAGTGATCTGTCAGGATCGTGGCAAGTGACAGTCCGTGGTCTCTGCCTACCCCCGCGTGTAATATTTAAAAGCTGCCACAAAAAAAAATGTCATGTTATAATTCCTAGGCCTGAGACACGCAAAAAGGACGTGGGGCGAGGGCGCGAGAAAGAAACGAAGTCTTTCCAGTTCACTTTCATACAAAATTTACTGCAGGGACGGGACAAGGCCCACACAGAAGAGACGGGGCGAGGGCCGCGAACTCTTTACAATGCGTCGCGTCTTTTCCGCGCCCTCACTTCACGTCCCTTCTATGTGGCCAGGGCCCTAAACGAGTACTATTAAGGCTGTTGACCGCTACTGGCTTCAACAATTAATTTTATACAAACAAAACACATTAGCTTGATTGCGTAACAACAATCTAGATAAGATGATATGTATCGGATAGTATTCCTTTTTTATTAGGAATATCTATTACCAGTATACTTTGGTCATTCTACATCATGGGTTTTTAATGGCCAATTCCTAATACCTACGTACAGTATGAAATTATACGTCCCACTGCAGAGTACCGGCCTTCTCTCAGAGAAAGTATACGAGCTTAATCAACAAGCGTGCAGCGTGAGTGAGTTGAGAGTAAAAAAATCCCACGGCTAAAATGATTTTTTTTCGTTCTATAAATCGATATGCCGATTCCTGCAGGAAAGTCCGAGGTTACTTAGGGGGTTAGTCGTCGGTCTACTGATAGAAACGAGCAACTGTTAATATGGTACCAACTCCGAAATCGCGATAAAAACACCTACGGAGTGTTGCAGAAAGATCCGGTAGAACTATTAAAATATCAGTTGGTCAATTCTACGTTTTACATTTTACTTGCACTACTAATCTACGAAATTAAGACTACCTCGTTGGTCTAGCGGTTCGATTCCCACTGGGGGCCACCGTACATTTGTACAAATGGCCTCGGTCTGGGTGTATTTCCATGTTCGTGATGTCCTTGCCTGGTTACCGTAGCACAGTCTATCCTTGTTTGGGACCAGGACAAGTGATTGTGTTGTGTGGAAGTTATTTATTGTATTTACGAAACGGCTGATATTTTTTCGTGATTTCATAGTTAGTCCCATACCAATGTTTTTGCATTGATGAGTAAACTCTTCTGCACCACACTGTAGAGATGTTTGGTAGTCGAGTTGCCATCATAATTTTTGTTTATACCATACCCACTGAAAACAGTGAATAAAGAGTCACTTTTTTGGGTTTTTTAATTTAGAACACACCAACATATCTGACCTCTATCTCAATGCTGCTCCACCTTTGTACAGCATTGAGATGGAGGTTGCTGTAAGGAGGTTTCCTTGCGCAAAAAATACTCGATACAAAACCCTTGCGAAAATAACTCCTCGAGATTTGATTTTCGACAAGGAGTTTAGCATTAGAATAAAAACTTTTTTTTGGTTCTTTGCTGTCATTAGTAAACAAGTTTACCATCTTAATAATAATAAGAAGAAAATACTCTTAATTTTAGTAGTTGTCCCACTTTTAATGTACATTTTAATTAATTTAACCTTCGTTTTATCTTCAAATGTCTATTGTCGCTTAAATCTTTCTTTTTCTGGTACTCATGGTATAAAGTAAATTATGCAACTCTTGAATAAAACAGATTTATATCGACGGCCATGAATCACTCGCAAGTGAAGAATTCTCATGAATCACTCCCTACGATCGTGATCCAGTCGTTAGAATCCTTCAGTTGCTCGTGATTCATCTATGGCCCTCTATTTAAATCCGTCCTTTACTCACTAATTGCATAATATACTTCACGGTTCTAACTAACACCAGCAACGGGAAAAAAAAACATATTTTTCTTTAAAACGTTTTAGCAATAAGTGAGCAACATAAATCGCAATTATGATAAAAGATGCTATAGGTTCTTAAAATATCTACTACTATTATTGACATTTATGGTCTACACTGTTTGCAAAAAATTATTACCTACTCGTGGAAAAAAGGTAATATATTACTTTTTTCTATTGGTGGCGCTAGTTAACACGTTCCTTAGTCGTTAACTCCTGAACTGCCCTCGCGGAACGCAACGTATAGGTGGCCCATACTAAGTTGGACACAGATCTGTGTCGCAGCAGACGAGTGGTTAATCGCCTCTTAAGCAAAACATTGTGTAAGCATGACAAGCTCAATGTGTTTTTGACAGTACACCACAAATAACGCTAAAATAACTTTAGCATAATATTATTATTATTATTATTATTATTATTGATCCAATCGTTTATTTAACTTTTGACAGATGCACAAACATGAAGTTCCTTATTTATTTGACAAGAAACCATAGGCAAGAAATGTAACAATTCATGGACACCTTTATTTTTTCACAATAGTGATGCGACGTGTTTCGCTGCAATATTATAACGAGCTAAGACCATTCAAGTTGATTTTCTATAAAAATATAAAGCTATCTTATTACAAACATCTATACTATAAGAAATTTGGTTTAAATATTATAAAAAAATATATGAAACTCGTTGGGTAGTTATTAGTTTATTATGCTCAGATAGACAAACTATAAAAATATGAAAATGAAATAGCAATGCAATCAATCGATTAAAACTTGAACCTAATTCAAATCGATTATCATACAAAATCGAATCGGTAACTTCGCAGAACATCACTAAATTGAACTGTCAAAAGTTAAATAAACGGCTGGACCGACTCTAAACTATGAACAATGCACAGCCCTAGTTTTAAAGGTATATCTTCCCTTTTCTCTGCAAACAAGCCAGTATTTTCTTCTTCCACATTCATATTACGAACATAGAATGTGGATGGGGAAACAAAAGACTGTCGCCGCATTTCACTAAAAAAAAACATAGCAAAAAAGTCTATGGCCGCCTAGCATAGAACGAAAATCCTTTTATTCATCGATTCATTCCGGGTCGTCGTTATTTTTGCAGCTCTATGCATTAAATTTCGTATTCTCTCTGGCGAAGGAATTTCGCAGCAGCAATTATTTGTCTTTTTGTGCAGTTCGAACTTTTCCGAAAGAGTCGCCAGTCCGCTTTTTACCCGACTGTGACAGCAAAAGCGGGATATGATTCACACTCGTGTAAATGGAAGTATGTATGTTATTTTAGAAGGGCTAACGACAGGATCGATGGAAAGAAAGTAGGTTTCTCATGAAAGATTTTGACAATGCGGGGGTCACTACTAGGTATGAGACGTCACAAAAAATTAACTAATTGCCGGATATCGCCTGTGATATTATTATTAAAATATAACTAAAGAGCCGTTATATCGTATAAAGTATCCAGAATTGTAAAATTTTAATCATACGAATATAATTCTAACAGTCTTGTTTATAAAAAGTCGATTCAACTAAAACACTCTTAAAAAGTTACAACTATAAAAATACGTACAGTCTTGTATCTAGGCTGCAACCAAAAAACAGATTACACAGCATGCTAAGTACTAAATAATAGTGTTAAACATTGTAATCATTTTCATTTTATGTCTTTTATAAACTTTTGAATTTGAACTTAACATTATCTTAAGATAAAAGACTATGAACAGTGTTTAAGATATTTCTGACATTTTTGATTTTGTATAAATGTAAGATTTTACCGTCAAAGGTTGTCCAACTCAGAATGTTTTTCCAATAGATTATCATAGGTTCTACACATTCTTGCTAAAAGGCAAGACACCCTAAGCCCTGCTGTAGACTTTTTAGCAGTCGGTTTTTTAGTAACAATAAGTTTCTCCGGGCTTCGTCGGGTGCTGGATATATAAAATGCGAACGGTTCTCAGCTCCGCTAGCTTTCATTTTTACACTCGCTGCCGTTTTTTTCATTTTATATGACTTGCAAATGTGATGAGCTCTATGGCGTTATTGGACGTCTTAGTTGCGGTTGAAAGTGATCGGTTTGGCTTCACTTTAAGACGAAATGTGATCGGTTTCTTTTTATAATCACTGACTCCAGTCTAGTTCGGTCTTGGAGCAGTCCGAAATTAAATACAATTACTATGTAATTTTTATGGGATTGTTTTACCTATCACTTTTTTACCACAGTCGTTCTTTCTCGTTTCATTTGTCTTGTATGCCTACCATTTAATTTCTTGCACCACCTGTGTTCGACTGGTGGAAAACCGCCATATTGCCATTGTATTTTTACTTATGTGCAATAAACGTATTTTTAATAATAACTTTTGAGAATCACTCGAATTACTAACTCTCTCTCTCTGAGAGAAGGCCTGTGCCCTACAGTGGGACATATATAGGCTGCTTATGATAATCACTCGAATAGCCTTTATTCCTGTAATGCCGCTAATAGCTCTTACCCAGCACGCTATTTCTTTGTCCATAGCCATCCTCATCCAGCCGCTGCCTGAGATCTGCCTCACATCTTCGCTCCAGCGATTTTGTCCTAAGCTGCGTTGCCAGTTCATGGTTTCCACTCGAGAACCTTTTTGCTCCATCGGTTATCGGTTCCTGTGCAAACTTTATTTAGGTCCAATTCAAAGTTTTCGTAACGTACAGCCGAGAGCTCCAAAACCCACTCACTAAAAGCACTCACTCAAATATTGTTTGAACTCCTAAGAGCCAAATTCATGCGTACAGAAATATATTCACGCTTATATCCTGGAGGGATGGGCAGAGACCAGGGTCTACTACTAATCGCAACATCTGCAATTCACGAGCGTGTACAGATACTTCATTTTTTCTTCTTGCCTTTTGACAATCCATTCCTTATTTAAGCTTAGACAATGCTAGTAGAAGAATCCTATTTTCAGAAGAACTAACATTCACACATTATTTCTCTTAAGTCATATCGTCTTGAGTTTCGGCTATATGGTATTCGACTCATCCTTGTTGAATCGGTTTGATAGCATGATGCCCACTATCGCACTACAAATCCTTCATGCTACAGTTGGCCTTCGTTATTTAAGGCATAGAGCAATTTCACTTATGAATATTTGTAACAGTTGACATTGCGCTACTGATTACATTGAAAAAAAAAAAAGCAACAAAGTGCTATAGTGGGCATGGAAAGAAAGAAAAATACAATCATTATACCAAGAAGACACTAGTTCTAGTTAGACCTTAGGTTTTCGACTTAGCCTCAAAGTTGGGCCATTGTACGTAGCAAGCGCTATGGTATGTAATGAAGTACCTCAGACACTAGGGTTTCGAATTAATATATTGTATCTACACTCATATCATAATCTTCAAATTAAGAATTCAAAGGTAAACACATATTGACAGGCTTTAAACAATACATAACTTTAAAGAAAATAATAAAAAAAAAGTGTAATATAAAGTTACATTAAAGGTCAGCTTTTTCACTTTATGTTACAGTTATTTTTTTTAAAGTGTTGCTGTGATCACGGAACAAAACTTAAGTTTTTTTTTAATGTCAAAAGTTGACTCTATAAAAAACCTAATTTCATTTTCGTGGTACCAAAAGTGCAACCCTAATACCTAAAATTGCGCGCGCAAAACTGAGTGCAGACGATTGAATGTCAAGATACTTTTGTCGAAATTGCGCCATTTTGTTTCAAAAATTTCATTATGAGTGTAGATAAAGTAGTGTATGAGCCTGCACATAACTTGGTATTAAAACACTCGCGAATGCTATGAAAAACTCGCCAAGGCTCGTTTTTTAAAATCTCGCTCGTGTTTTAATAACCCTCATTATGTGACAGTCACATAAACTACTATTAATGTGAAATATCTTCCATGAGGGTATTTGCCATACTCGCCACGCTTGGCATGCGGGTTGGCGAGCGCAGTACATGGCAGTTCCGCAGAAGGCGCTGCTGCCCACCTTCTGGTAATGTGTCCCTTAGCCAGTTTTTACGGCACCCACGAGAAGAGATTGGGGGGTACAATTCTAAAGCCGGCACCCCACGTCACGTCAATATATGGAGGAGGCCTATGTTCAGCAGTGGACTTCTTGTGGCTGAATGATGATGATGAATGTGAAATATAGAGAAAGGCAACAATAAATTGAATCCAGTGAGTAAATATAAGCGAAATAATAAGGAAAAGCGAGATACATAGATACATACTTGAGAAATACATGTTCAACAATACGCATCGTGCTATCAAACCTTTGAATACTAAGCAACAAGACCGATTTAATTCGGCTATTTAACTACAGCACTGAGTACTTAAACAAACATACGCTAAAGTGTCTAACGCTGAGCTGAGACCGTTAACACCTAACGACTACCGATCCCATTTTGAGACAACTTTCTTACACCATTAGCTGTTTTCTGAAGTCATTGAATATTTTCGCATCTCCACAAGGGACGAAGCGTTTGAACACACTGCCTCCGTGGCTGGAACTCAAACACATCACGGTTAGCCAGAGGTCGCGGATTCAAGTTCCGGCATGGGTGGAATTTATAGCCTCTAAATAGGTTTTTAAAATTGTCCTCAGCACGAATTAGTGGAACATGAAGAATATAATCAAGCACACCATCTAACGTTTATTTTTTTCCTGGTGTACAATATCTTACATAGGTATTTCGAAACATACCTAACATAAACTCACGCCTGTATGCCTGCAAACTCACGCCTGTGGGCAGAGACCAGCGTCTGCCACTTGCCACGATCCTGACTGTTCTTTTTACCTTCATCAACATTCATTAGTCGTTGCATGCACGTACGCCGTTTTCAGCTACCTATACTTTTTATCTTGCCCTTATCTGCCTTACTGTCAATTAATACTTATTCTGAATAAATGCTTTCCGGGTTTTATATACCTCTCGACGCTCATTGGTTAGCTCCTTAAGGTTTGTTAGAAGAAATCTCTCACAGATCTTCGACTTTGCACATGTGTTTTCTTATGTCATATTTCCTGTGTTATATTTTCTGTATGCAATATAGTATTATAATAATAATTAGTCGTCAATTGGTCAGCCAGTTAATTTTGGCTGCTAAGCCGGTAACTAATCTGAATAGAGTGAACGATTACTAACTTACTGCCCCCACCCCTCTTCCCCCTCTCGTACACCGTCTCTATTCACCATGATTACCCCTAGTTTCTCGTATACTAACACGCTGTTAATCTACTGTTAACAGCTGTCAATTGACCAAAGTGCATACAAGAAAAAACTACTGACAGCTGTTAACAGTAGATTAACAGATTGTTAGTGTACGAGAAACCGGGGGTTAGTCTCTGCGACCGTAACCTGGTCTGTTCCGACCAAATTTCAAGTAAGCGAATCTGGATTCGAGTTAAATAATAATTATATGCACTTAAACAAGTACTATACGAATTTATATGTAATTTGAAGTTTTAACCTGCGGTAACTGAACATGCTGCCTTTGCACTGGTAGTAGACACTCAAAACTGTCAACTATCAAGTGTAAATATTTCATGTTTGTGTTTTTCCTGGTACAATAATAGTACATTGTTCACCGAGAGGAGAAAGTGACCGATTACCGGCGAGGGTGTCGTTTGAAGCCCGAGCCGTAGGCGAGGGCTTTAAAACACCCGAGATCGGGAATCGCAGTTTCTCTCGAGTTATACATAGTGCTTTATACTACACCTACAAGGAAAATAAAAAACGAAATCTTTACTAATTGAAATTTATATTGAAATTGTTGCAGTTAGCCGCAGGGTCGCACTGCCAGCCCGACACCATCCAACACACAGCTAGTGGCCAGTGTCATTTTGCGAACTTGGAGATAAAAACTCACTGTAAAAACTTTTTGGCTTTTGATGTTTAGGTTACCGGCGCATAGTCTTACCCAAAATTAAAAAAGAAAAACCACGTAAGAAATGGATTTTCATACACTTTTCTCTCCCGCTCAGATGCGTTTTCTGCCCGCATATTTGTTCGATATGCAATGACGTACTTTCTACCGTAAATTTGATAAAGTATCAAGGTACTTTCCAAGCAGGTGTAGTATAAAGAATATTTTTATCTTATCTTATCTTAAGCTAAGATCAAGCTTCGCGAAGGTAGCTCTCTACGCCTACTCTAAGTGTTCGCAAGGGGCCACAGTTGGGTTGAGAAGCTTTTTCTTGAATTTTTAAAATGAACGAAGTGGGAGGTGTTTGTAACACCTTGGCTTTTAGCAGATAATGAGCCCGGTAGAACGGACGGCGGGCCGTATTAAATTACGGGGGTGTACCACCTAACCTAATATAATGAAATGCTCCGAAGCTACTGACTGCGCCATAGGCACAAAAAGTATAGAACTGGCCTGGTCCAATAAGTTAAGTCACTTTGTATTTTGAAAATCGGCGTGGAACATGTGGGTATGATTTGAACGTGGTAAAATTACGCTTAATAAATTTTATAAAGGCTTCCAAAGATTAATAAATAAACATAATGGATATATTATTATATTCCCCAAAATATCTATATCTGTATTTATCTGTATCTATGTGTGCAACTTATTGTGTTAGTGATAAGCTGTTAGTTTTCCAAATAAAATAAAATAAATAAAATTAAAATATAATTAAAATAATTAAATGCTTCCCAACAACTGATCTTTTCAAATTTAAATGGTCCCTAAATCACATAAATCCTGATTATAATTTAATAATAATGTATTTTTTTTACTAACGAAATTTGGTGAGAGATTCATTCAATGCCGGATAACTCGTTTTTGAATGAATTTTAAAGTTTTCGGTGATAACAGTATCAACATTCGTGTAATTCCTTGATACGGGCTTGGATTATTTTGTTGCAAATTCATTCAATTCGGTGCATATTTCCATTTTTAGTAGTGTAATAAAAAGTATATTTCTGACACTCGTTCAAATACGGGGCACAGGGAAAATTATCAACGAAAAGTTTCAAAAAAGCTCCAAATACACTCTTATTAGGACGACTGCCAAAATAAGTCTCGAGTGTGCTTACTACTTAGACAAGTGTTCTTTCGTAATAAGTAATAGAAACTTTCCCGAATCCTTGAATAAATTTTTTATGATCCGTAAGTGCTTGTAACGGACCTGTCTGTGTAGCATACTCACAACATATAAGACTGAAATGAGGGGAATATTTGAGAAATAACGAGTTAGTTAAATAAATTGAACTTATATCCAAAGAATAACAAGCGGTCGGAGCCGGCACCGAAAATCTTTTTCTACCTGCTCGTAGATGAGGGTATTCGCGGAGAAGTTACTTTTTCCCCGACAGAGCGGCGCCAATAAAACATCACGCCACCCGACTAAAACCAATAAGGATGATACTTATTTATGAACCCGTACTATTGTTTCACGTGTCAGGTCGACTGGTTAAATCTGAGTGAAATCGTATAAAAAGGCCGAGGGCCAAACGCGCGGGACGATTCCAGACTAGAGAATTGAACAGTAAACACATCCGTTACGCTCGTAGGGAAATTCGCCATTTTCAGCGAATTTATTAGCATTAGGGAGTTTCGTTTGCATTTAAATTCGAAAATAGGAGAGTGGCTTTGGATTTGTTACCTAACATCACCTGTGGGCATTGCGTCCCAGACTATCAGCTCTGGTGTGAAGTTTCAGGTTTAGAGTTGCTCTCGAAGCTAGGGAGTTGATTTGAAAGTAAAAGTGTTAAGGTTAGAAACGGTTTTCGGTTCCTGAATCTTTCGTACATTTAGCTAGAAGTTTTCCGCGTAAAATAGGGTTTTCAGCCTTGTAATTAGGGTAGCTTTCGCGTAATAAAATGTGAACTAATCCTTTTTCTCCACAGTACTACGTTTATGGGAAATAAATTTGTACAAAAGAAAACTCTCGGTGGCAAAGGTATGCTAAGGATAGTCCGTGTGTCCAGCCTTTGTCAAATAACCAAGGCTCGGTGAGGCCACACGAGGTTATTCGTATCATGCTTGCGTCATAGCTTTCAGAGTTTTGTTCGAATTTAATTCTACTTATTACTTTAACTTAATTCCACTAGCTAGTGGTAATTGAGTTTCAGTATACAAACGTGTGAATTTAGAGCGAATTCACTTGGGGGCCTTAAGAAGTTTAAATTAATGGACTAAGGAACCCAAAATCTAGCTCTGCTTACTATGCTACGGCTGAATCTGAGTCTGCTTGGGTCGAAAGGTTTAAAGAATCCCTTCACCGGAGGCGTTCCCAATTTAATTTAGTAAAAAAATAATTATTATAATATTAATTTTGAATTGAGAAAATCAGAGATTAATTATCTTGTTTGGAGATTGGGTTAAAACGCTTCTTGTGAATGCGGTGTTAGATCTTCTTCCGTTAGCATTCGTGGTGTAGCAATTTTCCCCCTGCTTACCCTGAGTGACAGACGATTCTAGCCCTCTGGCACTTTGCACCCATAACATATTCATGTATTATATTTCGTATATTCTTACCTTGCGGGTGGTTACCGAACCCATAAAACCACCCGCGCATACACATCCTAGGCTACACACTCTGGCCGGCCAGAAAGTCTGAAAGCTAACTGTGTCAAGTTACCGAGTGATTTGAAACAGTCTGGGTTTCCGGAGTTAGGGAGGATAGAAGTAGGAAATAGCTGTGACTAGGGAGACACCATAGGCACTCACACATATACGCGATTAAATGTAAATGGGGTTTGTTTTGCTGAAACAATTGATGGGTGGTTAAATTAGCTTACGGGGTTGGGAAGAATTAGGCAGGCTCCCCCTTTTCTTTCAGGGTATCCAGTTGTATGATGAGCGTAAGTATTTCCCCGATTCCCCACCTTAGCAATGCGGTCATTAAGTAGGACAATAAATAGCGATTTATTTCCGTACGAAAAAATAAGTAATCCAATAGCTTTATTTTTCAATATTGACAGCAATATTATTTTGTAACGTCCTGTGCAAAGGTCTCACATTAAATACCGTTAAAATAAATAAGCTCTGACAAATTCTATAAACTAATTAAGTAAAAGCTAAAGTAGACAACCAAATTTTAATTAATCAGAAGTGCCAAATGTGTTAGATGTTTATTCCTCCATTCTTATTATGAACAGTGAAATTTGTTGTGTATAAATGAAATATTTTCAGTAAGTTAGCTTTTATTCTCAAAATACTAAAAGTGACTCTTAACTATCTAACACCTTACTATTCTAGCCTTTTACTCCAACTATTAAAAGTGACTCGTAATTTAACTAATACTTTACTATTTTCGCTTACGGAACCCTTCAAACATAAATCAATGAAACGTTTAGCTACTTGCTCTAATTTCCTCCGCTGCTTAAGTTGCTACGGCATCTTATTAATGAAAACGTAGTGGTTCGAGTCCTGATGGACGTTAGAAACTATGATACGAGTACCATGTTAGCGTTGGCTTGTAAACGAAGATCTAATAAGTAAGGATGTAAGTTCGTGCCTTGTTTACTTACATTAAAATTAACTACTGAACTTTGATTTCTCGCCTATCGAAACTTTGATTTGGGAGGTCTGAAAATGGCATCAAATTATTATTAATATAAAACCTAGATGTAATAAAACCTAACCTACATCGACATTATCTTTTGAAACCTTGATTAAGAACCTACGTATTACTGATTATCTTTTTACGCACCTACCTTCAAT
Organism: Yponomeuta cagnagella; assembly: GCA_947310995.1. NCBI lineage: Eukaryota > Metazoa > Arthropoda > Insecta > Lepidoptera > Yponomeutidae > Yponomeuta > Yponomeuta cagnagella. Next base: position 18,648,461 of record OX371267.1, read on the forward strand.
ATTTTGCGCCGCATCCCGCTTACGTGAATTTATCCTTATAGCGTTGAGGTTGAGTGCCGTTTTATATTGAGAGTTTAACAATCTATAGAGCAATGGAAATGAGTATGCTATAGGGCGAAGGATCCGATGAATAAAATAGTCTTTATTGACATTATGACAAAAACCGTTATGGAATGTTGTGGTTGTTAGATTTTAAGGCGTAAACCTTTTTAATTTGAATAATATTTAAACTTGCTTATCTCTTTACTTCAATAATATTTTGTGCTCTGCCTTGTTTGATCTAATGGTATTTGGGATACTTGCTGCTTGGAGCTCTAATAGACTTCGTCGGTTCAGTCCATTGTTGTGACGTCTTGAATAGACTTTTTCCAACATACACGTCCGGGTTACATACTTTTAGTAGAGTTATCTCCTAGGTATTTGATACCGTTGAGTTTTGTGTATAATGGCTGGACCATACGAAAGTTATCTACCTATTCAGAGTTTCAAGGAATAATTTCCTTTCATTGGATCAAACAATCTAGAATTGTTTATTTTTAAACATTTGTGCTATTGCTGCTATTAATGCTTGCAATCTTTAGTGAGGCTGACCACTTCTTCACAATGAGCGTTATTCGCTAGTTGCTAAAACTTCGTTTGACCAGTCATCCATTATATCCAGGCTTTCCGGATTGAATTTTCTCCGATGTACCATGCCTTTGATATCACAACCCCATACTATTCTACGACCTGATGACTGTTCATACGTTGAAAGCACCTTTTATAAATCTTCCTACGGTCAGTTTTCACTGAATTGCCTGCATTTGGCAAACGCAATTGAAATGTTATGTATATCCATGAATCTAGTTATAGATAAAACTATGTACAGTGGGACAATGATGAGCATACGGTGTGAAAGACCCAGCCTTTGGTTGGAGAACTGAGTTTCTTTTAGTCCGGATCCCGTCTCTGAGTCAAGTACTTTTAACTAGATTTGTGTTAGTTAACTTTAACTTTATCTATTATATTATAAATTTAAACTTTATTCTGCATTAACTGCGCTTCATGCTTATAATTTCTATTTGCCATAGCTTCAATCAAATTACTAGCGGACTTTAGTGACGAAAATCTGTTGAACATTATAATAATATTATTAACAATAATATTGTTGTAATGATCTACTTCTTTTATCTGTTCTTACACAATGTTCCATACCGGTTTAAACTGTTTCATATTCTACTTTAAATAGCAAACTTATTCAACACTTAAACATTAAAATTTCTAATTTTCATTCTTGTTAGGGCTTTACTTAACCTTTTCAATATAGGACGGAATTAACTCAATCTCTCTACTTAACTTTGATATCAAACCGAGTTAACTCGACCTTTAATTTCAATTTAAAGAAAATTAACTAGATCTTCATTTGTTAATTATATACTTTTGCGCTCGAACATTTGCTTTCAATCTCAGATACCTTAAAAGGGCTAGGGTTACGTATACGATCACAACGCAGGGTTCTATCGATTAAAACTAGACGATCACAGTTGGCCATTAGAGTGTTTTGCATCATAGTAACTTTTATTTGTCTCGACGGGGTTTAATTCTTTAAATTACGGGGTGGATCTTACATGCTTCTGATGAACTTGCTAAGGCGGGCCTGAATGGCTAAAGATTTAAATAACTTTTACGTAAGTGTGGGAGGTCTATATTTACCTAAGCGGCCGCGGCTGTACAGTCGCCAAGAAATCAACCTTTACTGTAGGTTGGTGTGTTGTTACTGTATCATAGTGGGTAGATGGTCGTAACCTGTCAAAAGGTAAATTAATTGCTTGAACATTAGAGTAGGTAAATGTTAGTTTTTCCTGAGAGTCCGAAAAATAGGACACAATAATTAAGGGGCTCCAGTCGCCACTCACGGGAGAAAAATAATATCTTTTTTTGCAGATTGAATTTGTAAAAAGCATCTGTCAATCATGATTATAGTGATTTTTAGGATAAGAACCTAGACTACATAGTATTAACGTCAAAAACGGCCGTTTTATAAACGCAGGGTCGTGATCCTAGGTTCTTTGTCGTGGGTCCTAAAAATCACTTAAACATTATTGAGAGATTTTACAGACACTTTAAGCAAATACGATCTGCAAAAGAAGATTTGTTATACTTCATTGCACACAAGACATTTAACAGGACATTACATGAGAGATAACATAAGATGTGATTTTTTTTTATTGGATCCCCTTAAGTAAAACAATCAAAAACTATAACCCAACTAGTAATAAATGGTGCTAGTGGTATTCATAAAGGTGAAATTATTTTTCTCTACATTGGAATATGTTTATACTGTAGCAAAAAGCAGACCCCCCACTTTTAGGGTTCCGTACCCGAAGGGTGCTAAACGGGACGCTATTACTAAGACTTTACTGTCCGTCTGTCTGTCTGTCTGTCTGTTTGTGTCTGTCTGTCTGTCCGTCCGTTGGTCACCAGGCTGTATCTCATGAACCGTGACAGCTAGGCATTTGAAATTTTCACATATGATGTACTTCTGTTGCCGCTATAAGAAAAAATACTAAAACGGAATAAAATATATATTTAATGGGGGCTTTCATACAATAAACGTATTTTTTTTCCGTTTTTTGCTCGATATTTATAACGACAATAGATAGACGCTTGAAATATTCACAGAAAATTTAATTCTATATTCGCTTCAAAAATAAATACATAAGCAGCTTATATTCCGTATGGCGCCGGATTAAGAATAGCGTCACACCATTTCCTTCCGTGGATGTCGTAGAAGGCGACTAAGGAAATCAATTACCAGGAGACGGGCAGCAGCGTCTTCCTGAGATGCCAACCGCATACTGCGATCGCCAACCCGCCTGCCAAGCGTGGCGATTATGGCAAAACCCCTCATGGTTAGGAAAACCGTAAGGGAGGCCTATGTCCAGCAGTGGGCGTCAAATGGCTGATGATGATGATGATACGTCCCACTGTAGAGCACAGGCCTTCTCTCAGGTAGAGAGTGTGGGCTTAATCACCACGCGTGCCCTCCGCGAATTAGCGATTTCAAGCGCAGAGGTATGTGAATAGCTCAGACACTCAGGTTTCCTCACGATGTTTTCCCTTATAGTTGGCAGTAACGTAACACGAGCAGGAGAAAGAATTACCCTACGATTGGTTTTAAAAAATGGTGATGGTGATCCAAACAAAGAATGCCATTCCACTATCCATCACACATAAAAATATGAAATTATGAAGTCTGTTAGATTTAATTAAATTCATTGGATGTGCACAGGGAACATGTAATAGGCAGATACCACGGTTTGCCAGTTGTCACTAAAAATTGGATTTGTATTGTAATGTTCTGATTAACTGATCTACATGAAGCTGGTGCCTACAAACAGAAGCAGAAATTTAAGTCTTTTTTAATCTGAATATCGATGACACTGCTATTTTGACGACTACCGTGTTACAATCAGTCGCTTGATTATATAGTTCTGATTTACGCTACTTGTAACTTGTGACTCCCAAGTGAAAAATTGACCAAATCGCGCCTTGGTAAAGAAATTGGAACGCAAACTCCAATTCGGCAAGATGGATGGTGTCCATTCGGGCGTTTTGCAGAAAATATGAAGATTTATTACATGACACTGTACCAGGACGCTCAGGTCCAAAGAATCGTGATGTCGATTTAATGTTACCTTAAATCTGGAGAGCTAAGATTTACTCATTTACAGGGAGATTAGGATAATAAATAACTTCCATACGATACAATCCCTTATCCTGGTCCCATACTAGGATACTGTGCTGTGGTTACCAAGCAAGGACATCACAAACACGGAACAATGCAGACTGAGGCCATTCCAGTGGGAATCGAACTGTTTTGGCAGTCAAGCGTGTTAAGCGCTAGACCAACGAGGCAGTCAAAATTTAATACACATTAAATTTGTGTCACAGTGTTTGTCATTGAACCGATTTTTATGATTTTTTTGTGTATATTTAGTAGGTCTGAGAATATGTCATAGGCTAATTTATATGCCAAAACAACGTTTGCCAGGTCAGCTAGTAAGTGTATAAGAAACCTCCGATCTTTCCAAATTTAATCCACTGTTTTAAGCTGTACAACACAAGTCCCGTCGGTTTGTCGAACGGTCGGACGTCCCAAGTGTCTCTGGAAAGACGTCGCTCTGAGTACCTACTTCAGCTCTAGGGCGGCGTTTCATAAAACTAAAGTTTATAGTTGCCTATGATAATTCGGTGTACATTACGCAGCTGAGTCATTGTACTAGTTAATCTGTGGGTTAATTATTGTCTTTGAAAAGTACATCGAATTGTCATAATAAACCATGAATGTAGTTCCCTGTTCTGTAATTTCTGTTCCGTGTGGCGCCGGATTAAGAATAGCGTCACTCCATTTCCTTCCGTGGATGTCGTAGAACGCGACTAAGGAAATCAAATACCAGGAGACGGGAAGCAGCGTCTTCCTGAGATTCCAACCGCATACTGCGATCGCCAACCCGCCTGCCAAGCGTGGCGATTATGGCAAAACCCTTCATGTATATGAAAACCACGGAGGAGGCTTATGTCCTGCAGTGGGCGTCAAATGGCTGATGATGATGATGTAGTTCCCTGAAATAGTTCTTTGGTGGTCGATTGACGAGAGGTAGCGCAGGACAGGGAAATATTGCGTCTTTTGTTCGCGAAGACCAAGATCCATTTAAGAGTGTTAAGTCAAAACAGCGGTGGTAGCCTAGTGGGTAGAACCATTGAATTTTAAAATTCAATGGTAGAACATAAACAGCGGTGGTAGCCTAGTGGGTAGAACATTAGACTCGGAAGCGAGAGACCCAGGTTCGATTCCCAGTGCGGGCGTGTACCTATGACTTTGTTATCTAAGTTATGTACATTTGTGAAATTATAGTAGCAATACCACTCGCTCACCTGCAGGAAAATATCGTGAAAAAACCTGAGTGTCTGAGCTATTCACATACCTCAGCGCTTGAAGTCGCCAATCCGCGGTGGGCACGCGTGGTGATTAAGCCCATATACTCTCTCTCTGAGAGAAGGCCTGTGCCCTACAGTGGGAAGTATATAGGCTGCTTATAGGTCAATACGAACAGTAACATATTTTTTAAAGATAGATAAATAGATAAATTATTTATTTGCATTTGCACATATAGGTACATACAGAGAGCATAATGCAAAGACAAATAGGTGATAATAATAACCTGAAGCATGTTAACATAAAAGAAGCAAGCACTGTTTAATGCGATCGACAGCGTGTCATATCCGTATATGCGTTCACTCACTTATTTACGTTACGGATGACTGCCACAAAAAGAGTTGGTTGATCCATTGTTGACTGGACGCATGCAGGACAACAATAACCTGTTTCATATAACTACATCTCACGGCTCACTTTGACAATTCCACGTACATTGCCAAGTCGAGTCAAGAAGTAGGCTCTGCCTCCGCAATGTACCTCGAACTGACACAGCAAACCATGAACCGTACCTCCACGAAACTCGCCCAGAAATCACAGCGCAATGGGACATGCAGTAAATATTAACAAATTATAATAATTATTGTAACATTCAATGCACAATTTACTATGGGCGCGGAAAGTAAAAAGGGCTCTAACTCGGCATGTGCTGGAAAGCAGTACCCTCCAGCACTGATCTTCCGCTAGTGCCCGTCGGTACGGAGGCGCGCAGGGCTTGGTGATAATATATTGTACGAACGAAACTTCTAAACCGTATAAACTAAAAAAGTAAATGAAATAAGTGATTAACATAATATAAGAAATTATCGTTTCCAAACAAACTTTTTCCTAATGTAAAATTAAAGTTAAATTATTCGATGTTATGATATTAAATTATCGTCTCTAAAGAAAGTTTCTTCCCAATGTTTTGTCTCAACTGAACAACAATAAGGGTCCTTGAGTTGAAATTGAACAGTTTTTCGCTGAACTCAAGGATGGTTTACTTATGATACAAACGTTTCATGAAATATGTTTTGTGCCGTTTTCTAAAGTTGAATTTTCATCCCAAATCGAATCTCTAATAAAACTGAAGTTTTTTTTTGTTTTGCTCTATTTTAAAACACTTAAAACTATTGTTTCACATGTAATAGAATAGGACTATACAACGTAAATTAATTTTTTTCAAGTTATGTTGATTGGTATGAAAAAATAGAATGATAATTTTTGAATGGAAATAAGAATGTTTAAAATGATCGATACCTACTCAAATCTGAACCAGTTTTGTATTATGTCAACAATATGTAGAAAAGTATGGGTGAATTATTCCGTAAACTAATATTACATTAAATTAAAGAAAACTATATTGCACAATCGCTCGTAGCCCCGGCTGCCTGAGTGATCTTAAACGATCACGAAGGTTAAGCAACACAGGGCGCGTTCAGTACATGGATGGGTCGCCGTCTATGCCTAACGCTAGTGGCATTTTTCCGAGCGGTTCCGTGCTTCGCAAGGCACGTTAAGCTGTTGGTGCCGGCTGCCGTCGATAGATGGCAGTCGTTAAGCCAAGTCAGAGGCCTTAGGGCGGCTTGACAACTTCTGACAGTAGACGAGCCACTAGTCTACAAGCCTCCACCAATCCGGACTTGGCCCCCGTGGTGGAGTATGGCCTATACCTTCCTCAGGGAAGAGACCCGTGCCCCTCGGTGGGGACATAATGGGTTGATGATGATATTGCACAATAACCATAGTTGTGCCAACGCGAGCTTAATGCTAATGAGTATATTCTTCCAGCTAACCATGGGTTATGTTGATAGTCTTCCACTATTCCACGTTGTGCCAGAATAGAGTGATTGCCAAAAGTTACATAGACCATAAAATAATACAATTACACGGTTATAACATTAGTTATCAAAATACCAAATATATAAACATAAATATCTAGAATACCCAATACAATACAGTAAATGTACATCTTCATAAAATATACTTACATAGTAATAGGCTTGGGTATAGAGAAAAACAGTTGTAACTGTATTGTAAGGGTGTTTTAGAGGAATCGTGTTTTATTAATTACACGGTAAAGCTTTAAAAGCATAAGAAGTACATTATTTCCCTTGCACAGCAGCTGTCTACCGCACGCAACAATATTCACTTTGTTTTGTTCCAATACGACGGTTCATGCGATGGTTCAATTTGATATTTTGACATTTCCATTAACGTAACAATCAGAGAAATGTCGAATATTTATAGAGGCACAAAAATTACATCGTAATCATGAGTATTTTAATAGTTTATTCCAAAGCAGAACACGTTACGCATCATACGCATTTGAGATTCAAAAGTAGGGTGTACGATGCAAAAGGTGATGAAGTAGTTTTTAGGGTTCCGTACCCGAAGGGTGCCAAACAGGACCCTATTACTAAGACTTCACTGTCTGTCTGTCTGTCTGTCTGTCACCAGGCTATATCTCATGAACCGTGATAGCTAGACCGTTGACATTTTCACAGATGATGTATTTCTGTTGTCGCTGTAACAAAAAATACTAAAAGCAGGATAAAATAAATATTTAAGGGGGGCTCCCATACAACAAACGTTGTCTAAAGACAGCGCTCGCCATCTAGCGGCCATCTAAGTAACCTTCACAACGCCGATGTCATGTCGTTAAATGTCAATGTTTGATGGTTTTTATAGATGGCGCTGTTCTCAAATTCGATCTTTGTCTAATGTTGTATAAATAATGGTACGAATCCAAGTTCTCAAATACTCATGAAGATATGAATTAACACTGATTTCTATATTAAGCTTTTATATTTGAGTCAGTGATTATATATTTTGTACGTATTTAGGTACCATAGAGCTTTGGTAGCGGAGCGGTACAACACCGGCTTTTCATTCGGGAGGTCGAAGGTTCCAATCCCGGCTTGTACCAACGACTTTGTTTTCTAAGTTATGTACATTTGTGATGTTATAGTAGCAATACTATTCACATACCTCAGCTATTGAAATTGCTCACCGCGAGCACGAGTATTGAGCCAATACTCTCACTCTCTGAGAGAAGGCCTGTGCCCTACAGTGGGACTTATATAGGCTGCATTATTAGAAAATATTATTTTACTGTTTCAACAGCGTGCGAGCATGCAGCGACTAATTAATGTGACGAAAAGGGGGTTGTCAAGATCGTGGCAAAAAGTGACAAACCCTGGTCAACTAGGCATGATGACGGCAATTGATAATCACTCATCATCATCATTCAGGCACAAGAAGTCCACTGCTGGACATAGGCCTCCTCCATGGATTTCCAAAAAGACCGGTTGGAAGCGGCTTGCATCCAGCGTCTTCCTGCCACATGGATGAGGTCACCTGTCCATCTTGTGGCTGTTCGTCTTACGCTGCGCTTGCCGATAATCACTAAAATAACGTATTTATTTAACAAGAATTCAATTGTGGAATACGAAGCACGCATTTATTTTTTTAATAAGAGTGAGATTGATAATTATTACGATGATTAAAATCTACAAAAATCCTATGTCCGCCATAGCGAAGTGCTTCGTATGAGTGCCCTATAACTTAGGCCTTAGTTTGAATACCTTAAAGTACCTACTCAAAAGTATCGAGAATGGCAGAAATAGTAGATTGTACAACAAGTGCATAAAACGCACCATTTTACTCGAGACGTTTATCCATCCGAGCGAGCTTGCGAGCGAGGATAGATATAAAGTCGAGTGTAAAATGGGTTTTATGGACGAGTTGTACACTCTACTTTTCACTTCGATTGCGAGGAAATGAAACAGCAACATGTAAATATAGTAAATGCTAATTTAATTAAAATTGAACGTTACATTAGAGCAATGAGAAATATTTAAAGCTGTTGGTATCTTTGCCTTGGTCTTAGAATACGAACGAAACGAAATAAAATAAAGAGGTTGTTGTATGAAGTTAAAGATGTTCGTGTGGCTGTTGCAGCGATTGCCTTGGTCTTCGACGAAGATTTTACTTTATGCTCTAGAGCATAAAAAGCGACTTTATGTCGCCTACGCACGACATAAAGACGAACTTTTAGAGCATGAGAAGTGAAAAAAACTTGATATTCATTTTTTGAATGTATGTTTAGTGTACGAGGTCGTGATGAATAGCTTCTCGTGACGCGACCCGATCATTAATTTTACAGGCTTCGTTTATTATTTTACATTTATTTCCGAAAAAAGAGAAATGAGTAGGGTGTAATGTAACTTAAATTATGAACCTGAATAATAGATGCTCAGTCCTTAGCAATTGCGAAATTATGTACTTCAGTGGATGTAGCACAAGCGTGCTTGGGATATCCCGCACGCAGCGCGAGGCGCAATAAACTTTGTCGCTTGACAATTTAAATAAATATCCTCTTTTTTTCTTTCTTGTTTTTCTCCGCGGTCAATAGTATTATAACAAGTGCGAACGTGGAGGGGCTGAAGACAAAATACAATAGCGGTTTAAATTGTTTGTGGCAAGTGCGAGAAAGAATTCATTTTAGAGGTAAATTAATGTTTTGATCAAAATCTATTGTATTTTGATAAACAACATTAGTTTAATTTAATTCTTTAAATTTAATTTAATTCTTCTGCTTACGTCACAGGACAGGACTCTCTGGTGCGAGAAAAAAATAATTTTAGAGAAAATTCAATGAATATGTACAAATAAATGCCAGTGTAAAAAATATTGTAGGTATCTAACTAAACTCAAACATGCCATTCGCATTTGATTGTGAAAGTAAATGAGGGTACGGTACGGAAAGTAAATGACGACGCATGTGTTACCGGCAATCAGGTTTGCTATTTTCATTATAGTTTTTAGCAAGTTCCTTAGCTGCTATTGGCCGCAGCGTGAGCATCATCTCTCTACTAATTTAATTATTTTCTAGGACCTCCTCTTTGGGCATATCGTCGGGATGAGACATCTCCCGTCTCCGCCAGATATTTCAAACACAAATATCTATTTCATAATAAGTCAAAAACACTTTTTGGATTTGGATAAAACAGGCACGCAGTACGAGAAATAAAAAATATTAACATATAAAAGCCTTGTCTGCACCCTCGATACTAGCAGAGAGATCTACTTTCACTAAGCGTTCATTTTGCGAGAACAAATAACGTCGTGTTCGCGGCGGAGACAAATCCGAGAAAAAAATATACTAGATTTAATCAACCTCCTCAGTCCTAACCTTGAAAATAACAATGGTTTTCAATTGTTATTTTCAAGGTCAGGACTGAGGAGGTTAAATTTAAAGGCGCCGAAAAAGAGAGCTTGCGCGTTTTCATGTTCGCGTACGTAGTTAGACCGCCTAATTTTAATACTCTGGAGAGTTTAAGATGACAGTTGAGAATAGACAAATTGACGCCCGTGCTACGACCGCTGATTTCCAAACAAACGTCCTGAACTTATAATAATATTCATAACGAAATTTTTATCCAAGTCCTACATTTTTCCCAATCCATAAAGGGTATAAAATTGAATGTGTCATTGAGTCCAGTTAATTTAAAGTACAGTAATTTGGCTGCCGATTCGTGCACAAAATGGTTTAATTACTTGCACCTGCTGCAGATTGATGCTCAAATGAAGTGCTTTGAATTCGTTTTACTCATTGTTTCACAGTTTGTTTAAGATAACAACTCACTCTATGCCCGCTCCCTAGGACTTTTACAAATCACAGCCACAATTAAAAACAAAACAATCTGGTAGGAAAACACAATTTTCGCGAAAAACGGAATCTTTTTCGGAAGTAGGGAAGAGGCGGATGGTTTTCACATCATTGTAATGAATTATTTTTATGATTGTTATGAAAAATATAACTTAAAATAATAACTTCCACACAACACAATCACTTGGACTAGACCCAAACTAAGATACCTTGTGCTATGGTAACCAGGCAATTACATCACAAATATGGTATTTTATTAAATACTTACACACAGACTGAGGCCATTTGTACAAATGTACGGCGGCCCCCAGTGGAGATCGAACCCGCGACCTCGAGCATGGTTATCAGACGTGATACCGCTAGACCAACGAGACAGTCATCTGATATAAGTTTTTTAGGATGATTGAAATCTTCTAATATATAAAAATCTCGTGTTTGTTATCGCTTCACCGATTTTTATGAAATTGTTTGCGAACCTAACGTAAGTTCGCCAAAAATTTCATAAAAATCGGTGAAGCCGTTTCGGAGAAACGTACTAAAGTAGGTCAGAGAATACGTCGTAGGCGAATTAATATGACAAAACAACGTTTACTGGGTCAGCTAGTTTACCTATAGTTTCTAATTATTAGTGAAACTCCATTCACATGATTATCACGGTTTAATAGTAGCAATATACGTAATCTAATATAAAGCAGTGTTCCCACAAGAGACATGCTGAACTAAATAATTATACACGATCTAATACCGAGTATCATCACCTAGGCTTTGATATAGATCCGTTGAAAGCGGATAATTCTAGGCATCCATTCAAATGTATCAGAAATTGGAATCGACTATTCAGCTGAAACCAAGGTGAAATTGATACGCGTTATTTTTGGCGTGTTGCTTTGTAATATACCCGGTGGCAAAATTTGATAAAAGTTACGTTATATTTGCACCCTAGAGGGGATAAAAATCTCATAAAATAAAGTTAACAATAGTTAAAATAAAGAAAAGTTAAACAAAAGTTAAAATAAAGAAAACAAAGCCATTGGTACATGCCAGGATTCGAACCCACGACCTCCCGAATGAGAAGCCGGTGTTCTACCGCTTCGCTACCACTGCTCTTGTACGCCATCCTATAAGATAGATTAGATGTTTATTAAGAGTGTACTCATTTTTGTACAAATATATAAATATAGACTGTGCAAGCGAGACAGCATGCCAGACTTAAAGCAGTCTTAATGGTGTCACGATGATATCCGAGGAACGCTCGCCATCCATAGAGTTCCTTTGACCGTCAATAGTCTTCTTATCCTTTTCGTTGAGAGCGCATTCTAACAGCTAGACGATAGGACGGCTAAACCAACTTCTATGTGAGGTCTCTGCATTGAAATGCAATCACAGACCAATGCCATTCTAAAGGTTCGTTTAGACACAGGTGTTTACTTGGCGCGCCGCGCGTGCGACTTACGGTGGTTCTCAAGCCATTCAAAGTCAATATTTTCGGAAATTGCTTAAAGGATGTGGAGGTTTTAGTTAAAGTTAGTTAAATAGGAAATAAAGATGTTGGCGCTTATATTTGCACGCGCATATTTTAATATCTATATTTGCACATCATCGAAACTTTTTATGCTTTGGGCGAATAAAATAGATTTTGTATAGGTTTTCTCAGCATACGTACAAAATACTACATAAGCTTATGATAAAAAATATCTTACGCAAAAAGCTTATTAATGCTTAGACAACTTACTAAGTTATTTAATTTTTTTATCCAACTCACAAATAGTAATAAACCTAATTAAAACTTTTTTCCGAACTTCCTTGTAAGGCATCGTGTTTTTACGTAAAAAAAGTGAAAGAAGTTTAAAACATCATCTTCTTTTCTTTTATGAAATTTCAATACGATCTTAGAAAGTATTTATTCGTTATAAATGTATAAAAGCATTGAAAGAAATGGGTGTTTCCAAATATATATTGGTATTCATTTATATGCAATTTTATAGCAATATATAGTGCAAATGTCAACGTCAAAGATGCTCTAGAATTTGAATAAGAAGATAAAAATAGAAAAATTATATTTTTATGCTATTAAAAATGTTGCCATTACCTAACCTTAGTAAATCCATTAGTCAAAGACCTAACTTACTTTTGTTGTCTCCAACCGCCATTGCCTATCCCCATCTCAAAGTAATTTAAATATAATCTGATTTACTTTTTGTTGCTTGTTCTATTATTGTTCTGTAATGCTTTATTTTCAGAAAGTAGCTAAAAATTAAATCATCGAAGAAGAATCAGGGAACGCTGTTACCACAGACAAAAAGTATCCACGTAGCTTAAAAAGCGGCGTCAACGCGGAGCAGGAGCAGGCGTGTCGAATAATCACCGGGGTGTAAGCGTAGCATTTTAGAAGGCAGCGATGGTCCTTTGTACAGGCGCTCTGTTAGTTTGGGGTTGATTGCAACGCGTGGTTGGAGGCAATTAGTCCAGCCGAGTAGGAGTTGATCTAAACTCAAGAACATTTAATAAGCGTCACTAACGAAATCTTTGATAATTGTTAGCAGTAAAGAAAACTATACAAATAATATAAAAAATATGAAATAATAAAATATAAACATCCTATGAGTTCTGTTTTCTCATCGTATGTACGGAACCCTAAAAATATGTCCCAGGTACAAAAACGCCTGGGTGGTCACTTCACTTACAGAGTTGTCACTAACGCCGTGTAAAACATCTACCGTAATTCGTGGGTTAAGAACCACAGTAGCGTAAGGGCAAAAATTGAAAAAAATTTTTTTTTCGCCATTCGCTTTTAAAACCCTAATATTTTTATGTGCCAAAATACTGGATCCATATTGTAAGTGGATTGCTTAGTACAAAAATAACGTATCCAAAAAAATGATTTTTGTTTACTGCCAAAATGAAGTGTTGGCTTTATTTTGTCATAAAAGCTAGGAGCACCGCGATCGGATCTCGATTTAGAGTACAAATAAGACACCAAAGATGTCTGAATGTAATCGCTCAAATAACGTATCACATTGTACGTTTTAAGTGCAGAAAATTTTGATCATGTACCCTATGTTTGTTTCGTGCCAAATAAACGTATATTACCATACTCCTTATGGGACCTAGTTTCGCGCGTTTTCCAGATTTTTTTCTCTGCCAAAAAAACGTAAGGTGTGATACGTTACTTTGGCACTAATAGAAAATGAAATACAAACATTTTAAGATCAATAATAGTGTAGGATTCATGTTATACGTTATTTTAGCACGTAATAAATCTCTGCTAGCCTGATTCTCTTTCGCCTGTAGTACTACTATACGTTAATTTGACACCAAAAAGTTGAGGTAGGCCCAGCCAACCGCCTCTGAAAGCATGACGTGACGGGCTATCCCTTCGCCCCTCGCATCATTTTATAGCTAGACTCCACGCATTTTTTTTAAAACCGTTACAAAAACTAAAATTTGATAAGTTCTTGAAAAACAGTAAATTTAAAATCTCTGAATCACTATGCAGATGTGGATTTCGACAGTGAGAATGTAAGTGAACTCCCTATTAGTTTTTGACTGCTTCAAATAAATAAAACTACCTTTTGGCTCTTCTAAATACCTTGATATTTTTGAAATTCTCGCTGTCCAAGTCATATTTAAAATAAATATGTTCTGGGTCGTTCTTGCGATATTGCAACCATTTGAGTTTTAACCAATTCACGGTTTCCCCATCAGTATCTGTTTTACAGTTCTTAATCATAATGGTTTTCAGTTTTTCTAAATCAAAAAAATCTTCCTGGCCCATTTCTTGTAATTTGTAAGATTTTTTCCCCAATAGTGTTGTAGCTGGACGGATCGAAAATTGGTATACTTTTCTTTGCCACTACTGTTGTGGTGGACCAGGACCAAGACCAGGCTCGAAATATTTTTGATTCATTTCCGGTATATCCAAAAAAACTCACACAATACGACATTAAGGCAGAAATATATTTTTATTACGTTTCTCTGTAAATAAGCATTTTATTAAAAAAAAATGGAATGAAGGTGTTGGTAATAAAGGTGCTAACGAGGTTGGATTATCTTTGCTCAAATACATGTCTGAAAAAGCAGGTGGCAAACCGATCACTTTTATGTCCGATAATTGCGCGAGTCAATGCCGAAATATGTATATTTCTGCCTTAATGTCGTAGTGTGTGAGTTTTTTGGATATACCGGAAATAAATCAAAAATATTTCGAGCCTGGTCACAGCCAGATAAGAGTAGAAAAAATTCACGCTACTATAGAGGTGGCGAAGAAAAGTATACCAATTTTCGATCCGTCCAGCTACAACACTATTATAAGAACTGCATCGAGAAGAAATCCTTATAAATTACAAGAAAAGGGCCATAAAGATTCATGATTTTTACAACCGTTTGCATATCGAACAGGAATATATATTTTTTTATTACACTTTTTAAGGCCATGAGGGGGCTTTTTTGTTTTTATTCTTGTTAGAAGTTTTTTATTATTTTTATTAAGGTCACTTTAACGGAAGATAAATTGAATTCCAGGCATTGATAAATGTATGTTATTGCCAAAATAACGTAAGTCAACCATTTTTTGAAAAATAAACAATATTTAAATGAAAACGTTTTTTTATTACCCAAAAAGTTATATTATTTGGTAACAAATAAATAAAGGTTTATTATTAGTAAAAATCAGGTGTCTAAATATTATAGTTTTTGCCATAGAGGAGCTAGAAGCTCACGGTACGTAAATTCGAATTGTTTTTTGGCTCTCCTGTAAAGTTGTGATTTTGCCCTTACGCTACTCTGGTTCTAAACCCACGAATTCGTCTAAATGTTAAATATCTTAGTACTTTATTATCATCGCCATCGTACTATTTGCATTTATTTTACTGAACATCTGCCTAAGTGGTTTAATCACTAATCTTGTTAGCTAACCGAGAACAATACAGGCCCACTTTAGGAGAAGCGCTACGTTGAAAAACTACGAACAATACATTTTAGGCATCTTAATTTCGCTTCCCAAAAACCTTTTTCACTCCCATTCTTCGGTATAAGATCCCCGAAATCCTATCGTATTAATAAACGCCAACCAACTTAATCTAAGAGCCTTTATTTTTGTTTTGTTTCAGTTCGGAGCAAAACTTGGTGAAGGCCGAGCGGGGAGTGAAAATGTAATCGTAAAGATAAAAGAGTGAAGTGTTTTGTTTTTATTATTTGTGACTGTCAAGCATGGAGAGCTTTCATCGAGGGAGTCCTGCGAGGGTCTTGTCTCTGTGGACCCTGCTTATTGGGAGCTTCAATATTGCAGGTGAGAATACATAAGCAGCCTATATACGCCCCCCCTGAGGGCACAGGCCTTCTCTCAGGGAGAGAGTGTTGGCTTAACCACCACGCGTCACCCGGGCGATTTCAAGCGCTGGGGTATGTGAATAGCTCACACTCAGTTTTCCTCACGATGTTTTCCTTCACACGGTATTGCTACTATAACTTCACAAATGTACATAACTTAGAAAACAAAGTCATAGGTACATGCCCGCACTGGGAATCGAACCTGGGTCTCTCGCTTCCGAGTCCAATATTATACCCACTAGGCTACCACCGTTCATTAGAATACTATGTAGAAAATTATAGCATTTATCTGAAAATGTTTTATACAAAATCGTATTTTCATGGAGAACTGTCGAGAAGGCCGGAACCGTAGCTAAATTGCGAGCGGCATCTTGTTTCCGAGACATAGATGCTTACTATGGTAGGCCTTCTTGACCGTCCGCCGGATTTTATTCGCTCGCTCGCTCGCTCGATCGGAATGTAGGCGCGACAGGGTTGACGCGCTTGTGTTTCGAATTCGATACTGCCACATTTAAATATTGTCGTCTCATTTACCAGGTATTTCGAGAGTTGTACTCTGTACGTAGATGTTTATATTATGTGCTTGTTTTGTATGAATGAAGTCTAATAAGTTGATAGGATATAATATGTCTTGTTTCTACTCACAATGTAACAGAAAGTCGAAGTTTGTAATACATTCTAATGGAAAAAAGAGAAAAATAATTTAAAGTAGTTAAGTGAAGTAGGTATGTGCTTATCTTAAAAAAGGTAAACCAGTTTAGTTTGGCGTTAGGCAGTTTCCTCAAAACCTTCACATTTTAAATTTCACAAAAATTACCTACTTAAAAAAAGGAGGTTATCAATATTAACTATAATACGGATAAAAGTTTCCGTACACCGAGCAATATAGTCTACTTGATTTTTGTCTAGCTAGCCGATCCGACGCGTCGCCCGTCTGCACTCACGCGCGGTGAACACCGGTCTGCCACCGAACCGGAGCGGACCGATATCCTCGCGTTTCGTAGTTATTTATATTTTATAGGCGCGTTTCGGACGTTAGTATGAAGATGGGTAACTGTAAACTGTGTCTGAGGGTCTGAGAAGAATTTGCCATTTTGAAATTTCCAGCTGGCGGACAAGTTATTGACGTTTGGAAATGGCCAATTTTGTTGTACTGAAAATCGATTTTCTTCATAGAGAGCCGCCGCCGCTTGTACTGCCGTAGGTGGAGGTCAAAGGCCGAAACCATTACATTACTTTTATATATTATTCACGCCAACCTTCTAAAACAAACTTTACACACAGGGTGTCCCCTAAGTGGCGCGTCACAGTGACGACTTGCGGGGTTCTAGTATTAATTTAGGTCAGTAGGGCATCGGAAGCTATTTTTTTATTTCACTAAAAAAATACCAGTGAAATTCAATATATGAAGCAGTTTGTTTTGTTGTATAGTGTCCACCAATAAGAAGATATGTAATCAAGGCACAGGCAGATAGATAGGCATATAGATATATTTACTGGCTCCGGTCCCTATCTCTCTCATTTATCTATCGCTCAAGCCAATGCGTCCAATCAGCGTCGTTTTGTGCAATTTGCATCTGAAGCCGCAGTGACATCTCTATGTATTGTGTAGGACTATAGATGTCAAATTCTATACCCCTTTGCCTACGTAACAGTGAATGATATTAGCATTATGCATGCAGAAACTCCTTACTTTTCTTTGTAGACATATAAATCAATATTTATTTATTTATGTTTCTGGAGATAAGGTAAGAGTATTATCTATTGTACACCAATATTATTAAGTGTGTCAGATTAATTGTAAAAAAATACCAACGCTTCATTCAGATACTTCATTTTTCTTACGAAAGGGTCAATTTCAACGATCAATTTCAGGGCAACTGTAGATACCATACCAATTCTGTTTCAAATTGCTTTGGAGCAAAAATTGCAGAAATGACTTGAAATAAAGACCTTACCTTACCATTCTGTCTACAACTAAATACCGTGTCTCTATCATGGAAAAAATTAACAAGGGAAAAACGCGACTAAGTTTCAAGTATGATTTTTCCCTATCTCACAATCTCAGAGACTACAACTTAACATTGCCGAGTAGTCCCTACGTAACAAGACGTTACGTCAATCAGGATACCAAAGTTGGTGGGATAAAATAGAATTTTACAGAAAACCAAAGGCGTCTCCATCTGAAAATCATTGCATACGAAAATTCGTTTGCCATTCGCAGAACATTTTGGTTGTAAGGGAAAGCAAAATAAAAGCAAATATATTTTTTTAGCAATGGCGCTGCCTGGGGCAGTTGCGACGAAACTGTTGACACATGTGACACTGCGCTGATCCGCTCTTCCCACGCCAGGCTTACATCTTTACCCGCATCATGCCGAGGAGTTTGCACACATCGTGGACGTCGGGAATGTGGTTCGGGGTCGTCTCGAACAGGGCAAAGAAGATGCAATCGGAATATCGTTGTCTTGAATGGGTGGGATGCTCGTACCCGACGGTGAATTTGAGTTTCCGCAGTTCCTTCTTTATTGTCTCTGGTTTCATGTTGATCGGCAGCTCACCTTTGGGCTCTGTTCAGCGGGCAGCGGATATTAAAACCACGAGATACTGGCCAATGTCTCTAGGTCCACGAGGTATCGCTGGATCACTCTATCTCGTACCCTTCTTCTTCTTTCGTGTCGAGAGCGTCGACTCTTCCTCAGAAACCTCGCTCCCAAACCGCACCACAGCGACTGCGCTAGTTGATGCCTCCATGTGATCCCGCGAGCTGCACTGTGGAGCTTCAGGGCAGATACAAAAATGCGACGTTGTTTGTGCAGCTCCACATCGGCACGAGATATCAGCATCTTCGGGCAGGATCCCCCATCTTTTCAGATTATTCCTGGATCGAGCAACACCTCCGGGTACACGGTTTAGCGATTTCCATACTCTCCATTGAAGTCAGATAGGTGTTTCGTCTGCTTCGTCTCGTGGTCTGACTTGAGTGGAAACCTGTGCTCGTCACGGACACTTCTTATGGGTGGCGGATTCCCGCGGCCGCGTCATTAGGGGAATTTGCTTATAAAAATAAATTTTTAAATATATTAACTTCAGGTTACAAAACTCAAATTTACAGAAATCAACGAAAAAAGTACAAAATATACAAAAAACATAAAAATACGAACTTTCTTATTATAAAATTAGTAGGACTCGTGTTTCAACTTTGTAAGCTGGTATTGCTATTTGTGTTGTTTCTTGTAGTCGTTACTTACGTTACGGTATAAGAACGTTTAGATATTAGATGCTATTAGTAACTATTGTAAAACATATATTATTATGTATTATGGAAGAAGCCTGGCTACCTATAGCACAGGGAATCCTAGTTTGGGAGCCTAACCACTCTTTTAACCCTTTTCTAAATAAAGTTTTTTTAATTTTTTCATTAAACTAAAATTATAAAAATATAGTTTAGACATTTTAATGACACCAAGTACATACAAAAATCTTTTTTTGGCAACAACTTGAAAACCAAGTTGTTCTTCTGCCTCATATTATTTTGCGTCACTGGGTGACACCCGGCGAAATCCCCTAAAACAATAAATCTTTTGCCATGATTTGGGAGGCTCATACTTTTTCTCGTTACCGCTGCGGAGATGTTGATCGAGATTGATTAATGCACGATTTTCGAATTAGATTTTCGCCTGCAATCAAAAGGGAAAAAGGTAAGTAAGTTTAAATTATTCCTTTGCATTGCGTGTTAAGGAAGACAGAGTATCTTCTTTGTTTTCCATCAAGCAATCAGCCCGTGTTCGCCTACTGCTTGATCTGGCAAAAATGCTAACATTACAGACCTTAGTTATGCAGACTGTAAATAATAATTTTGAAAAAATATAATCCAAAAAAAATTCATATATTTTTTAACTTTAATGCTTTCTCGTAAGAAACTTTGATGTAAATCCTTATTGTTATATTTGAAAAGTAAAGGTTCTTTTCTAACGTCAAACTTTTAGTAAAAGTACAGATAAATGTAGGTTTAATTATATCTTTTAAAGTCAAGTAAAGTCCAGTCAGCAAAAAAGAAAGGTGATACAGAAACGTAAAACAAAAGAAAGTATATCAGTGGATTTTGAAGCACTTGTAGTTCACAGGTATGTGAATAGCTCAGACACTCAGGTTTCTTCACGATGTTTTCCTTCAACGTTAGCGAGTGGTATTGCTACTATAACTTCACAAATGTACATAACTTAGAAAACCAAGTCATAGGTATATGCCCGCGCTGGGGATCGAACCTGGGTCTCTCACTTCCGAGTCCGATGTTCTACCCACTAGGCTACCACTGCTACTATTGAGAGAATAATCAGAAACTTTTTTCAAACACGAGCTGTAAGAGAAGATATTATTTTTTAGTGTTCCGTACCCCAAAAAGTAAAACGGAACCCTGTTCTGATGCTTACCTAATAACCTTTAATACAGTTCGGTGCCATTAAAATTTTAAGAGCGAGTTTGTTATAAAACAAACGAAAAAAATATTGAAGTTGCCATCCCGGCGTGACAACCAATAACTGAGCCAGAGCAGAACATTTACCAAAAATTAGCAAAGTCACTAAGAGAGCAACAGCAAAGAGCACTAAAAATGTTTTAATATGAGACCATGTTCAAAGATAAATAAACATGATATATTCCCATACAAATGTTGAAGAAAACGGGACATCCTCCATTTTGAATTTTTTGACAGTTGCCACCCCCATTACTACTTTTGTCCGAGGCCGCACATTTAAACCCTAAAAAACCGGCCAAGTGCGAGTTGCACTCGCGCATGAAGGGTTCCGTACAATTATCTATATAACATTTGAATATTTCAAGCGTCAAGCTACTTAAATATTTATTTTATTCCATTTTTATTATTTGTTGGTACAGCGGAAATTTCAACTGTTTTACTATTATGGTACATGAGATACAGCTTGGTGATATATGGACAAACGAATGGACGAACGGACAGCGGAGTCTTAGTAATAGGGTCCCTTTGGGTAGGGAGCCCTAAAAATATATAAGAGTGACCTTAATCGGGTGCACGCACCTGAGTAGCTTTGACCTCCTGGAATCTAAATACCAGAAGTTTTATCACGGCCAGGCCTTCGAATCTTCAGCGAATCTCTTTAAAATTTATCCTTTCTTGTCAGATATTATTATCAGTGAGTGTATGAGTGAGAGAGCAATACTTTTTTTTTTTTTATTTATAACATAACATAAAATAAAGTCACGCCTGTATCCCAGAGGGGTAGGCAGAGACCAGGGACTGCCACTTGCTACGATCCTGACAGATCACTTTCGCTTCCTCAACATTCATTAGTCGTTGCATGCACGCACGCCGGTTTCGGGTACTTTTTATCTTGCCCTTTGTTAATACATCCTCTATTTAGTCGAAGTATGTCCGTCTGGGTCGTCCCTTACCGGCCATCCACATTCGCTCGATATATTTGTTTTGTCAATCTTTCTTCCTTCATCCTCTCCAATCAATCTTATTTATATAAGGAAAAAGGTCCAAAGATCACTTTGCATATAAGAATAGCCTACTCTATTTATTTACGGCTCAAGTGCACTGTCTGCACAACAGAGCATACTGACATTTTCCCGTAAAAGGTTATTTCAATATAAACCGTCGGAGCTTTTAATAATACTACTTGTGAATATAAGAGCCATCGCCCACGCCGACTTCAAAACGCGATCCAAACGCTATTTACGCACGCGGACGCAACGCTTCCGTGAAAATGGAAGCAAAACATGCTACGCCGCAGCGCGTTTGCATCGTTTCTCAAAACTGTCACAAAACGCGCTCAGAAGCGCGTACAAAGGCCGTTGTGGACGATGACTCTTACCCCCGGTTTCTCGTACACTAACAAGCTGTTAATCTACTGTGGACAGCTGTCAGTGGTTTTTTTTGTATGCACTTTGGCCAATTGACAGCTGTTAGTGTACGAGAAACCGGGGTTTTAGTCTCAGTGTCATGTAGTAACGTACTGACCAAGTGAACTGGGAGAATATTAATAGACGAAGTGAACTGGGCAAATAATGAGGCCAAAACTCACACCGGGATGCATCGCCAAAGGAAGTGAGGTAATGCAATTAACTCCTGAACTGCCCTCGCGGAACGCAACGTATAGGTGGCCCAAACTAAGTTGGACACAGATCTCTGTCGCGGCAGACGAGTGGTTAAGGCAATATAATCAGACTCTTCCAACAAAAAACCTAGTAAGTTTATCAGGTCTTAAGTTAATAATGAGTAGATAGTGCTTAGGAAGTCTTAGTTCGAAAAAAGGCAATATAATACTACTGACTACATTTCTTTACTTATCTACACTAATATTATAAAAAGGTAAAAATGGTAAGCTTGATTGCTAGTTATTATTAAGCAGCCTATATACTTCCCTCTGTAGGGCACAGGCCTTCTCTCAGAGAGAGAATATGAATAATCACCACGCGTGCCCACCGCGGATTGGCGATTTCAAGCGCTGAGGTATGTGCAGTGCATAGCTCAGACACTCAGGTTACCTCACGATGTTTTCCTTCACAGTTAGCGAGTGGTATTGCTACTATAACTTCACAAATGTACATAACTTAGAAAACAAAGTAACAGGTACATGCCCACACTAGGAATTGAACCTGAGTCTCTCGCTTCCGAGTCCAATGTTCTACCCACTAGGCTCATTGTTAATTATTTCACAAAAAATATTACGAAAATAGATATTATGACTGTCTCGATGGTCTAGCGGTATCACGTCTGATTACAATGCCGGAGGTCAAACCCACGACCTCCGGCATGGTAATCGGACGTGATACCGCCCACGACTCCTACGACAACTTATTTCACCAGAATAATTCAGAAAGCACCTTCAGCCAACGTAAAGGTTGTTTATTATAACGCGTGTGAAGCATTTAACGATTATGCCTGTTCTATTTGAAACTCGACCAATCGGCTTACTCCTTATGTTTCCTTTAAGCCCATCAGTACAATATAAATCTGTAAACTACTATTTCCACAACGACGTCGTAAAGAATCCGAGAAGGGAGGAAAGAACTGGGAATTTAATTAAGAGCAAATGTAGGTCTTGGCAAAAGATCAACACTGCATACTGTTCACGGTTTTGCTGTTTAAAGTTTCAAAACGTACAATCAGCTGCAGAAAAATAAATAAAATTAAAATAGACTTAACTTACTTACTCACGCCTGTAACCTGGTGGGGTAGACAGGTTTGCCACTTACCACGATTCTGAAAAACCTCTTTTGCCTCATCAACATTCATTAGTTGCTGCGTGCACACAGTTTAACCACTCGTCTGCCGCGACACAGATCTGTGTCCAACTTAGTATGGGCCACCTATACGTTGCGTTCCGCGAGGGCAGTTCAGGAGTTAATGTCCTACGCCATTTACTTAATTCCAGAATCACTTACTTGGATCATTGCAGGAAGAGTCCGACTAGGTTTCGCTCTTATTTGAAAAGCTTAATCATGGTGATCTGTTCGAATAAGAAAAAATTGAGCAAGTAATTCCGGAATTAAGTTAATATTGTGGCTCACGAAAATTTCACTTCCAAAACTTCTTATGATCTAGGCTATAGATTCTGAACATAGACTAGGCCTTTGCATCTACGTAATGAGATGATTTATACAGCATCCAGTGGCACCTTCGCTCACACTAGATGGGTGAAGGGACCACTCGGACGCTGCAGTACCTGGGACATTGTTTTTTAAGATGGGGTAGGATTGTCCAGCACCTATACCATTCCTATACCAGGCCTAGCCCACAGGAAAGGCAATTCAAAACGTGCGGAGCCAACCAAGCCGCGGGTTTCCTCACGATGTTTTCCTTCACAGTTAGCGTGTGGTATTGCTACTACAAATTCGCAGATGCACGTAACTATTAGTTACTATATGGGTATCTCATTACAACTTGCAAAGTGAAGCCTCAAATTATTTACTTACTTTCAGTGTAAGTTCTTGATAAAACAATGAAACTTGGTAGGCTAAAGTTAAGTGAATATACTTGAGCACTGCATAAGTGGTGCTTCCTTAAAGATTCTTGCACACTGCCTCCGTCTGACATAAATTACACTATCTTATAATTGAAACCCTCGCCAAAATATGGTATTATTGAGAGATAAATAAATTTAATTGAATATTGTACGTGTACGCACATAAACTCACGCTTGTATCTTGTGGAGGTGGGCAGACACTAGGAAAGATGTTTTTCAGGATCGTAAGAAGTGGCAAATCCTGAATCTTACATATATTATTCAAACACAGAAAGGCATCTCAAAATAAATAGAAGCTCACTAATGTCATGAGTGATTTGATTATAATAATGACAAATTTAGCTTCAATAGCAAAATTAGGCAAATATCAAAGTATCGAATCGAGCTTCTGCCCCAATTTTACCAGCACCCACGATATGACACATAATAATATGTTTGTTAATTAAATCGCAATATGGCCGAATTACCTGTTTTCGCGACTACGTTTGCGTGGAATTTTGATGAAATAACTCATGGTGGTTTCGCCGTATGGCGCCGGATTAAGAATAGCGTCACTCCATTTCCTCCCGTGAATGTCGTAGAAGACGACTAAGGAAATATATTACCAGGAGACGGGCAGCAGCGTCTTCCTGACATTCCAACCGCATACTGCGATCGCCAACCCGCCTGCAAAGCGTGGCGATTATGGCAAAACCCTCATGGTTATGAAAACAAAGAGGGAGGCCTATGTCCTGCAGTAGGCGTCAAGGGGCTGATGATGATGATGATGATGAACTCATGGTTCTCACTGGCCCTTGCAGCAATCTCGCGTGGTGATTTAGCCCATTCCCTCTCTTTCTGAGAGAAAGCTGTGCCCTAAAGTGAAACGTATGATGGCTGTAACCCGGGAATTCTAAGAGTATTTTTTACGAATAAAAAGTAGCCTATGTGATATAACAGACTATAATCTATCGTTGTTCCAAGTTTCATCCAGATGCGCTCATCTGTTCAGAAGTTAATAAGCATAAGCAGCCTATATACGTCCCATTGTAGGGCACAGGCCTTGGCTCAGAGAGAGAGTATGGGCTTAATCACCACGCGTGCCCACCGCGGATTGGCGATTTCAAGCGCTGAGGTATGTGAATAGCTCAGACAGCCAGGTTTCCTCACGATGTTTCCCTTCACCGTTAGCGAATGGTATTGCTACTGTAACTTTATATAACAGGAGTTAATGAATAACAAAAATTCATCCATCCAAACTTCCACTTCTTTTATGTAGCCCTTATACGCCCCACTGCAGGGAATAGGCCTTCTCTCAAAGAGATAGTATGGGCTTAATTACTTCGCGTGCTCACCGCGGATTGGCAACTACAAGCGCTGAAGTATGTGAATACATTTATTATACTTTTTATATTGTATTATTTTTTACACAAACTCTTTAAGCTACAATACAATCTTAAATACAAGCTGTTTTATTTCATCCATTAACGCCCAGAATACGGTAGCAAAGTAAGCTAATCCACGGGCGTTGAATATTTACTAGAACACAACCTCACTTTAGACAGAGCGTGGCTTACTTTCATTAGCGTGATTGCTTGGAGCAATTTTTATTCCTACAGCAAGTGTTGAATGTAAGTACGTGCTAACATTACTTAGCTCGGTCCTACAGTTTTCCGCTAAGTGTTATGTATGGAGGAGTGTTTGTTAACTGTTCCAATTCAATTTCCTTAACAGAACGGCTTCCTTAAAGTACTTGGAGCTCCGTTGCTTTATCTTAGGTCTGTTTAGTATGCGATTGTTAGAACTACATCTGCGAATTTGTAGTAGCAACACCATACGCTAACTGTGGAGGAAAACATCGTGAGGAAACCTGCGGCTTGGTTGGCTCCGCACTTGGTAGGCCGACTAACCTGTCAGGATGGTATAGGCGCTGGGCAAGCGTACTCTGTATAGAAACAGTGTCCCAGGCACTGCAGCGTCCGAGTTGTCCCTTCATCCATCTAGGGTGAGTGAAGCAAGAACATTTAGTGAAGGTGCCATTGGACGCTGTATAAATCATCTCATTACGTTGATGCAAAGGCCAAGTTGGAATTACGGCACGGTTCTAGCCTCTTTTCTACATTGTTACGACCACGTATCCATAACCGGTAAGGACACGACATGATCGAAGTACTAGTTTCTACATTTACTGAGCACTAATGGTAATTAATCAAATATTATCTATCATTTATTTGCAGTAGTGGGTGGACACAGCATGCAGTTTGTTTACGCTAGTACACAGCCAGCGGACTTCAAAAAGCTTTACGAGCGACACATTTGGCGATTGTGGATTCGAATCCCGGCCTGTAATCTAATCTTAATTTAATTTTCAACTTCACAGTGATTTGTGAAATTGTAGATTAAATTAAGATTAGATTAAAACTCGTTATTGCACACCGTTCGTTATAAAAGTACATACATAAGCACCCTACGTCGTAGGGTATAGGCCTTCTCTCAGGGAGAGAGTATGGGCTTAATCACCGCGGACTGGCGATTTTAAGCGCCGAGGTATGTGAATAGCTCAGACACTCATGTTTCCTCACGACAATAAAAGTACATGAAACATCTTAAATATCTAAGTAAGGAAGTAGTAGCAAAACAACTCGCCAACTTCGAAGGAAAACATCGTGAGAAAATCCTGGTGTCTGAGATATTTACATGCCTCAGCGCTTGCTACGTACAATGACCCAACTATGAGGCAAAGTGCGGAAATCTCAGGTCTAACTAGAACTAGAACATTGGGTCCCTCAGTATTACACTGTTGGGACTGTAACTTACCTGCCATCATGCTGTATAGCCAAGTATCCTCCTTCGGGGCTGGCCCACCTCTTGACGGCCGTAAAGTTACCTTATTTACCGCTAAACTAGCTCTTTATAGTGATGGGTCTCAGGGAGAAAAACATTCGACGGGAATTTTTTTCGGGAACATAATATGAAAACAGTCTATTGGGATTTTTTCGATCGCTGGGATTTTTGGTAATAAGATAGTAAGTTTGGTATAGTTGTGTTTAAGGCTAGGAATACAAGAGTCCTGTTTAAATTTTGGATTACGTGTGGATTCACAAATTTTTGGCCTTCATATTGCGTGAAGTCAACGCAATATTCCACGCCAGAGGTTGTGGGTTCGATTCCCACTTGGGGCCGCCGTACATTTGTATAAATGGCATCATTCTGGGTGTATTTCCAAGTTTATGATGACCTTGCCTGGTTACCTGGTCTCCTAGTTCAGGACCAGGACAAGTAATTGTGTGTGGAAGCTATTATCTCATAATACCTTCAAACGAACAATTTTTGTACATAATATATTATCTGAATCTCGAAAACGGCTTCAACGATTTTCATTAAATTTAATATGCAAAGGGTTTCAGGGGCGATAAATTGATCTAGCCAGTTTTAATTTTTAGAAAACGTCGTTTTATCCGTATTTTCACTCAATGAAAAGCTGCTAAAATATAATTAAAATACGAAGGTAAATTTCGCCGCCATCCACCAGGTTTTAATACCTCAGGTGGGAAATCGGGCTGTCCCGGAACCAGAAGACCCCGGTTCGAGTCCAGATGTCTTCCGTTTGATTATTTTTTCCCTTTTGTTCCCGTTTTTTTCATCGTATCTAAATATAATTTCCAAAAAACGATTAACCAAGCAAAGCTCGGTCATCCAGGTAGGTACTTATTATTAAATAACTACAAATATCATCAAACTGGGGCTTTTTTCCCCGAAGAGTTTTTATTGTGATTTATAAAATCCATTTCGGAAATGAAATAGGACATTTTGAAGTTCGCTACAGTTTTAGATAGTTGTTGCAACTGCACGAAATAAAAATCGATAATTCATTATTTTTGTCAACATTTTTCCTGCAGCGCCAGAATATTTCCTGCAAGGGAAAATTACCAGCCAACAACACTGCAATAACTCCGTGTTTGCCGTCTCAAAACTAGCGTCTGCGCCCGCAAAGCCGGTTTTACGGCCACAGACTACAGTTTAATAGAGTTTTCATAATAAACTTTTTATGAGGGCAACTCTTTTTGAGCCTGCGGCGGGGCTGATATTTTCTTTGGCTAAGTCGCGTCGGCGGGACTGTAACATGTGAAGGTACGAGTAAATGGAATTTAACCCGGCGTGAGTGAGGTCGGGTATGTCATACCCGGGAAGTTTTCAATCGCAGATTATTTAATCTAATTGTTGTCATGCGAGTCCTGACGTTTCAGTAGCTGTAGGTAAGGGTGTGAAAGGCTGGGTACACTGTCGAGTATAGTGTTGCGCCGCTGGTGACGATCGATATATGATTCGCAAGTGCAACTTCAGTGCTATGTTACATGATCTCATAAGACTTTTCGGATAATTTTTAATTATAATAATAAGGAGACACTGTTATTATGTTGATTTATCATATAATTTGCAATTTCGTTTGATTTTACATAAAAAAAAAACTCAAAAACATAAAACATTTGGTATTTTACTAAACTTATATTTTTTTGAAGGAAATTAAGCACTTTTTTGCAAACGTTTTTTGTACTTAATGCTGGTATTTTATATGCTCATCTTGTTGAATGATTACTATTATTAATATGTCTTAAGTCAAAAAACATAATTGTACAATCATAGTATCAAAAAATTAACATCATAGTTCCTGGTATCTCATACCCACCTCATAGCTGGTGTAACAATTCCTCACCTCACTCACGCCGGGTTAAGCAATACTTACGTGCGTAAAAGTCAAGCAAAATAGGTTTTCAAGGGTTTTAGATTGTTGAAGTTGTTGGAAAAAGTAAAAAACTTAATTTCTTGTATTTTCTATCAACTTCTCTCGCAAAAAAATATATATACGGTGAGAACTAACTCCTTTAGACTTCAAGATATATATTAAAACAAAGAATTACATTAATTATATATTAACTCCTTTATTTTAACTCCTTCATTAAGGTGATAAATTATATTTATAAAAATTGTACTACATACATATATTTTTTTGTTTTTAGTATGAGTAATAATTATATTATATTTACAATTAATTACATAAATTTACACCTGTATCTCAGAGGGGGCAAAGGATTTTCTGCTTGCCACGATCCTGATGAACTTTTTTTTATTAGTTTCCATTAAAACTCAATTACACTATTCACGAAAATCAACTATTCAAAAAGACCCGTATTTGTCGCTAGATTCGAGTAAATTGTCAGGCTCAGGTCTGTTCCATAAAAAGTACCTAAGTCCCTTTTATACACTTTCTTTTTTGCAATAAATAATCAATAATAATAACAATAAATACCAAAGTGTTAGTAATATTTTATTCCTCAAGAATATGACGATGTTCTTTGAACTTTTACGTCCTTTTCCTAATGTTCTCATAGTACTAGCTAGAGACTCTATAGTGACGTAGCGACCTAGACATCTGTCATCAATGCTTGCAGTGCAATCTGGGCCCTTATCATCAAAAATGCGACATTATCAGAAGTAGCGAGATGGTCGCAAATCCGTATCTCAAGATATAATATAACGTCATTGGGCTAACAAAGAGCCATGCATTTCTAGCAGCGGCAGCTTAGCCTACCTTACCTACTCAGCGGCAGGTATTTTCGAAACTATTAAAAAAAGGAACCGAATTTGTGGCTAGATTCGAGTGAATTGTCGGGCTCAAGCGCGACGTTGACGACCCTTCCGAACATATCATGATAAGGGCACTGAGTGGGACTCTTAAAAACAACATATCATAAAGAATAAGAATAAACTCTATTTTGCAACATTACAAAGATTAAGAACTTAACTGAAATTAAAATGTACTCATCTAAAATAGAAACTTCAGAATTATATAGTTTAAACTCTATTGCACACCAGTGATTGCAAAATAAACATATTTGTAAAACAAGTCATCTTTTTCATTCATGGTTCGGTCTGAAAACCAGCGCCAAAGCCCTGCTTTGGCATCATGCTGAGACTGGCCCATTTTTGGCAACTTTGTGTGTCTAAGTTTCATGTAGGTACTTAGGTACAGGTATTTCGCCAAATGTGTCCTATGGTTTACTAACTTAATTATGCACCTATTGTTTGTAATTCTTTGTAAGGATATTGGCTTATGTGCCTACTGTATGTAATTCTTTGTAATGTTGTCAAATAAAGTTTATTCTTATTCTTCTTATTTAAATACAGTAGGTACATAAACAAGTGAATACCTTACAAAGAATTACATGCAGTAGGTACATAATGAATTATTATTTAGTAAGCCACATAACACATTTTAGCAAAATATCTGTAAGTGCCCACCTGAAACTTAGACATACAAAGTTGTCAAAAATGGGCTAGTCTCAGCCCTTGATAATGCCTCAGCATGATCCAAGGCAGGGCTTTGGCGCTGGTTTTCAGACCGAACCATGAAAGAAAAAGATGACTTATTTTACAGAAATAAAAATATTTGAAATAAACATAAAGTCACGCCTGTATCCTAGAGGGGTAGGTAAAGACCAGGGTCGGCCACTTGTCTTAAAAACCAGACCTCCAGTCTCTTATAAAATCCCGCCTCACGCGCTCGAAGGCAACACAGATTGTCTTACAAGCATCCCGACCATCCAGAATTCCTTGAGATTTATGCTCCTGTCGTGCGGATATGCGCGGACAATGATAAAAGGGGTGGTATAAAGTCTTGTTTGTCCCAATAAGGTTTTGATAAGGAATGCACACTGTTTCACCCAACTGTAAGGCCAAAAGGAATTGTTATTATTTAAGCAGACTTTACGAAAACTACAATAGAAATCAGACGGCAACAAAACAGACACCTCAGTTTTTTTTTTTTGTTTTTTACTATTGTTCGAGAGGGACGACAAATTAAAGAGGAGAAATTCTTGAGTTTATAAGTAAAGCCGTTTTTTCCGGTATAAAATAAAGAATATTCTTATCTTCTTATCTTAAAGTACAATATAAAATTTTATTTTTTTTCGGTCGTCGGATGGAGCTAGACTGGGGAATGGAACTGATGTTGTCGCTATCTTGTCCTAGGATTTAGACAGTAACAGCATGCAGTTTTGTTTTCCGGTTGGGTTTTGTCTAACTATTGAGGAATTGGCCCTAAATGATATAATCCTACTTTAAATTATTCTAAAACCTTACATTCTCAATTTATCATACACTCGCAAACACATGAGTAGATAAATCACACACTCACGTGCACGCATACACACATACAGACACATACACACACACACACACACACACACACACACGCCCGCACACACACACACGCACATACACACATACACACACACACAATATACTAAGACTCAGCGTTAAACACTTTAACAAGCGTCATAGCCCCAGCTGAGTCATTCCCTTTTGCCTCACTAAACTGTTTGTATGTAACATAATGTGTTTAAATACTTACTTTAAGCTAAATTGTGAATGGCAATAAACTTATTTTTATTCTTATTATTCTTATTATTGTAAACCAAATGACAAACAATTTTATTGTAAAAATTCCACCCATGCCGGGACTTGAACCCGCGAGATGGCAGATGTCGGTGCCTATACGTAGATAACACCGAGAAGTTTGTAAAGAGGTTCGAAATTTGGCGGATGCCTGCAATCGGCCTTTAGCTTAGTTTGGAGAGTGGTGGCACGGTAAGCCAAGGTCACGGGTTCAAGTTCCGCTATGGGTGGAATTTTTTGCCACTAAATAGGTTTTTAAGATTTTATTGTTTCAGCATTTATGAATACTACAAGTGCCAACTATGTCCACTGCTGGACATAGGCCTCTCCCATCGCATGCCACTTCCTTCTATCGTCGGCCATCTTCGTAGAGCCACATTCTCTATTATTTCGATGAAATTGCTTTTCCATGGCCTGCCTGAACCCGTCTTTTCTTTTTTTTTATTTATTTTTATTTTTATTATAGAACATAAAACAGGTTACAGACACATTTAACAAATTTTACATACATTACAGATCAGATCTAGCCTATGACCCTAAACTTGCGTACCTAGCATGCATTTAGACCAGGTACTTGTAATTTTAACCTTAACTTAATTACCCTTAAACACTTTTTTTTTCTTTACTTATAGAATTATATTAATTTATTTTAATCTCTCAGGGTGCTCTGAGGGCGCCGCGGACAGCTTTCATAAAGACGTAAAAGCTTCTTCTTATATCGTCAATGTTATGGATGTCAAAGAACTGGCCTTTTGCTGACCACGGAAGATGCTGCTCCCACAAGAGTCTAACTCATAAATATAATGATGATGGTGAATTCCACCACCTCCTGCGGTTGACTGGGAGAAAGTGCTCGTAGCATTAAGTCCGCCGCAATGCCATTGTAATATTTACTTATGTGCAATAAACGTGTTAATAATAATAATGATGAATATATTATGAGCGTGGCCGAATGTTGACAAATCGAAAAATATTTTGTTTATGATGTAGTCTATATACGTTCCACTGCAAGGCACAGGCCTTCTCTCTCTCAGAGAGATAGAGTACGGGCTTAATCACAACGCATGCCCACGGCGGATCGGCAATTTCAAGCGCTGGGGTATGTAAATAGCTCAGACGCTCAGGTTTCCTCACGACGACAAAAGTACATGAAACATCTTAAATATCTAAGTACGGAAGTAGTACTCATGACACTCGGGTTTCCTCGCGACGTTTTCCTTCACAGTTAGCGAGTGTTATCGCTACTACAACAATTGAAAAATTATTTCCCGAAAAACATGCCATACCTCTTCTCGGTTAATCTCGTTTGATTAATCGACTGTGATAAAATCAATGAGATAACTATTGCAGGACACATCTCAAAAAGTTTGTGTCGCAAAAACTGCAACCAACAGGCACAAACGTTTTTAAGGGATGTCTCCTCTGTTGCGTACAGTCGACAGCACATCAACCTTTACATAAGTGCACTCTAATCTGTTACGTTAAAGACGATTTTGCGACAAAAATGTAACGGTTGATCTCCTGTCGACTGTACTGTATAATATTATACGTCGTTGATTAAAATTAGATGACATGCCTATCATCGATTATTCGTGCGTATCCAATCACATAACATCTGTTTCAGGATTATTATACATCACTCAATTCAATCTGCCCTGGCAAATGGACGCGTCATGATAAACAGAGACATTCTAGACAATCTATACTTGAGCTTGAGAGATCAGGCTATATCTGTGAGATATAAATATTTTGTCAGCACTGCACAAAAGCTCTTGTTTCAAAATAATAGTTACGTCCAGCAATAATCGTTCGCACTTTACGAAAAGCAGATACCACTGTATTGAAGTGGTTTCCGCGATCGTGTAACAAAAAAGCGGAGATTTTTAAGCAAATTACGTTTGATATTTAAATAACCGCCAGCCGATCAAAATTCCAATCTCGTCATTCCAATGTGAAATCATCAACATGGAAAAACGATTTCCGATTGGCTCATAGCATTAAAATCCAGTATTGTTTCGGCCACGATTTGCACGTCAGTCAGTAAAACATCGACTACGAGGCGACTGCGTGCTGTAACGAAATTGCTTTCGTGAATTGGGACATTTATATGGGAAATTTGAATGAACTCATCTAGAAAGCGTTTTGTGAACCGTTCTCGTGTGAAATTAAAGGGAAAGGGTCTACTCGCTCCGAGTGTCGCGTTCCTTCCGGGGAATGTGGGCTTAGAGTAGTTGTTTTCAGGTGATTTTCCTTTTCATATTTTCCAAATAAGGACGGGTATTCGTACAATCCCCATGTGAGTGACATCTCTTATGATTTTGTTTCTTTCCTCACAAGGACAATACTTATTAACATGGATAGATAAATAAATATAGAACATACATACATAAACTCACGAATATATCCCAGAGGGGTAGGCAGATACCAGGGACTGCCTCTTGCCACGATCCTGACATATCACTTTTGCTTCCTCAACATTCATTAGTCGTCACATGCACGCACGCTGGTTTTGAGTACTTTTTATCTTTCCCTTTGCTAATACATCCCCTATTTGGTTGAAGGTCTGCCTTTGTCGTCCGTTACCGCCCCTTCCATCCACATTCACTCGATATATTTGTGATGTATCTTGTATATTTGTGTACTTTATAATATTTTTCTATTTTCTATATACGCTTTATTATTGTATCATTATTTCTTCTGGTATAATAATATCAATTCATCTATCGGAGCTTCAACTGTAAACCAGTTCTTAGACAACAGAAGCTCATAAATTTAAATCATTTACATAACGTTATTGGAACCTTATTTAAAGTTTCAGAAATTTTATCTTGGGCTGAGTACAAAGACTCAGTTGCCTGGTTGGTCTAGCGGTACCATGCTAAATTGTACCTAAACACGGATATCGTGGGTTTTTTTCCTGCCGTGCTTTTATTTCTACACTGTACTCTCAGTTGGATGAGAGTAGCCGAGAACCGTGCTCAGTGACGTGCAATAGGAGAGGCCTATGTCTAGAAGTGGACAAGCGTAGGCTGATGATGATGATGAATCTCAGTTTGGATGTTTTGCTGCGCTTCTTATCTGTTTACCATAGCACAGGGTATTCCAGTTTAGGACCAGCGTAAGTCATAAGTTAATGTTACATGTTAGGCATCTCACTTATCGATCGTGTGCGTGACGTCGTAATTCGACGACAGCCAAAGTGGGCACACGAATCACGAAACTTAAGTGAAGACGGGCGAGAAATTTGGTTAGACGAGAAGACGGACGGTAGAAGAAGGTAGTCACAGAGTGGTGGCCAAGTGGTGGCCAAGAACTGGCCGTCTTTCGGTGGACAGGCCCCCTACCCGATGCGTTGATGAAATTAAGAAGGTAGTAGGACGACAATGGGCGAGATTAGCAGGAGACCGACGAGGTCGGCGAGATGGTGAAGAGGCCTGCCTAACAGTGGGCGTTTTTCATGGGTTGTATAGATACTTAGAAAGGTTATTCAAAACCTCTCTACCGAAAAACGAAGTAGAGCCCCTTGTGGCCTAGAACATTAAGGAGCCGAGTAGAAGTGTGAGATGGAGCGGCATGTTTTGTTAATTTTGCATAAAATTAATCTTATGCTTTTAACTCGGAAGCCTCATCTCAGTGGCAGTTTCTCGCTTCCCATGCTTGCTCGGGAATTAAGCTGTAATGTTTTACAGGATTAACATAATATGTGACACATAGGTATATTAATTCTTCTGTTGTCGCTGAAAGGGAATCTGCTGGGCTTATCATCCGTGTGCTCCGTTCATACCTTCTTATAAAGTAGGTTATGCCTTAAACAGTACTTACGTTATGGGTATGATCAACAGTAATATCGAGGATACGATATTGCTACCTGGATAGTAACGTTAAAATCCACCTCAAATTATAAACACCTGATGGAACTTTTCGTTTTTATTAGCACAGCACATTTCAAATTTCTATTCCTAGCTTAGGAAAGCAGATCCAAGAACATACTTTTTTAGGGTTCCGTACCCAAAGGGTAAAAACGGGACCCTATTACTAAGACTTCGCTGTCTGTCTGTCCGTCCGTTCGTCCGTCCGTCTGTCTGTCACCAGGCTGTATCTCGATAACCGTGATAGCTAGAGCGTTGACATTTTCACAGATTACGTATTTCTATTGCCGCTTTAACAACAAATACTAAAAACAAAATAAAATAATTATTTAACCCCTGAACTGCCCTCGCGGAATGGAACGTATAGGTGGCCCATACTAAGTTGGACACAGATCGGTGTCGCCGCAGACAAGTGGTTAACGGGGGCTCCCATACAACAAACGTGATTTTTTTGCTGTTTTTTTATCTTTGTGTCTAATGTTGTATTGATAATGGTACAGAATCCTTCGTGCGCGAGTCCGACTCGCACTTGTTTAAAGACTATTTCACTTGAAAAGATTTTAGCAATGGGTTATTTATTTCCCGCTTTCTTCGTATAAGAATCGTTATCACAAAAGATAACTACCTCTGCCTGTTGAAGTTACCTCCAGTAAATTTATTATTACTTTTGAGACCAACGATGAGGTAACTGGAGCGCGGGAAATAATTTCATAAACACTCAACGGGTACAAAACAACTGCGGGCAAATATAGTAATAACATTGCTTCCACTCAAGTGGCGCAAAAATATGCAAAGCGAGCGCGAACGCGCCCCCGTTCACATGTAATGAATTGCGGATATGCACGCGGAAAAGTGCCTTATGTGTAAAATATTTGCCTTGTCTGAGCTGCGCTGTTGAATATAGAGCTGTCGTCGTGTAAAACTGCACTCGAGATGTCACTTTGCCAAAGAAAAGGGTCTCAGTTTAAAGAAAATATTTATTTCTTGGGAGTGCCCCCTTACAATTCGGGAAGATAATAATGACATTAATGTTGCTGTGATATTATGTGGAATAAATTTATCTGTAGGTTATTTACGTACAGCATTGTTACTTCTATGTTATTCCATCGAATCCCAGTATTTTACGATGTTCTTTGTTATTTGTTTTTAAATCCGTGTAATATTTGAACTTATTTGATGTTGATTAATGCTCATACGGTGTTTTTAGTATTGTACCGTTAAATAAATGTTAATATCTTTCTTATATCACTTAATTCTTATTTCACTCAAAAATTATATAGATCTGAAGTCCAGGAATATAGAAACATACGTGGATTTGCTGTTTAAAAAAAATAAAATTACCTAAAATACCTCCTCCACAATATAACTGTCATAACCAATAACCCTTGCCAGTCTCCCGTGCCCAAACTTGGTCAGCACGCATCTCTAATATAGTTTATAGCCCGTCGAGGTCATAAATCCGGTGTCACTATCACCGAAACACGCTCCGGGCACCGGTTGAAGTGACTCTTTTTCATGCAAAATATACGCACGCACGCTCCGCCTTTACACGACGATTTATATCGCGGATGGGACAATGCGACACAATAAAAACTTGGCTGGCCGCGTTTTCAAGTTCGTATGCGGCGTTGCAGGGTGTCTCAAGGAACAATATCCATGTAACACGCTTGTCTTGGTGTTTCATGGCAAAATTAGGAGGTAACAGGATCCAAGGATATATGACACCGTTGAAAAGTACCTAAAAATATTCCCATTACAACGTGCGATGGACGGGAGAGTGCAACGATTTAAACTTAAAATAAGACATGATGCCTTTCTTTCAAGGTTAAAAGTTCAATGAAATATAATATTATGTTCTACGACTTTTAACATGTTTTCTCACAACAAGTGAAAATATTGCACATTAATTTACTGTTTCTATTTTACTCTCGAAAACGACACCCTATATTCACTCACGACCTAGAAGAAGTAGGTAAGTGGGTGAATGTGAATTTATGCCTAGGAACACACGCTCGTTTCTTTTTCAGGCGATAAGGAATGCCCCTCTGATAGAATATTTATTGGGTCAGGGAATTACCCAAATATTTGCAAGGACAATATTTTGGTAAGGATTGGAATCCTTAGTAGGTACAAGAATTATAAAGGATTTAGCAGACGGGTTGGCGATCGCAGTATGTGGTTGGAATCTCAGGAAGACGCTGCTGCCCGACTCTCGGTAATTCATTTCCTTAGTCGCCTTCTACGACATCCACGGAAGGAAATGGAGTGACGCTTTTCTTAATCCAGCGCCATACGGACACTTTATTGCACACTTGTAATTTGCAGAGATATAAGGTACTTGATATCTATGTCTTAATGTATATGTTATTATTAGGTTATTACATGGAATTCATTGATAAACTGGACTGAATCGTCTTTAGTTTTTACGATGTTTGTTGCTCTGCGCAAGTCGCGTTATCTCAGGCAATTGGTGGCTCCGATGCCTACTTGGGATGTTAGATAAGCCACGTCTTCTTTAAGAAATTGTCTAAGTAGGTACTAGTCGGACTAGCGCACTGAGGGTTAGGTACGTGATATTTTCCCATTTTTGGTTGGCAACTAATATCGTTATTTTCTTTTTGTTGCACTAACCCGTGCTGAGGACAATTCCCGGCATGGGTGGAATTTTTAGCCTCTAAATAGGTTTTTAAAAACTAATATCGTCTTATACCATAAGTATAGGGAAAAATCTGAAAAAAATTGTAATTAAATCATAAAAAAATTGTCATTGAAGTTCGGGAAAAGCTCGGAAAAACTGCAAGACTCGTTTCCTTAACCAATCATAATATGTAAGTACCTACAAATTTGTACGGAACCTTCAGTGGGTGGTTCTGACTCGCACTTTTCTATCTTTATAAAAAAATGTACTACGAATAGCGACAACTGTAAATAACATATTTTCCGTACTAATGTTTACTTAGGACACCCAAATTCGTGGATTGAACTGAAACGTGAAAATGTTGGAAAATTAGTAAAAGTTACTATAAAGATAAAAAATAAAGTTACTATGTTACACCCAATTTCATTATATTATTTTGAGTTTAATGACACCAACAAAATAGCACGTATCGCTCAACTTTGCACTTTTCCATTCCGAAAAGTCAGTCGGCGCCTTTACGTGGCCGTAAATTAGGGTTACGATGCAACGCGACGGTTTAACTGGGAACCGCTATTATTTTCACACTCGCATTTGATGGGGTTATTTCGCCTTTATTATTATTACCAATGTGATGAACATTCATTGCCCAACGCGCTGACGCTCACGCCTGCTTTAATTATGAAACAAACGAAAAATAAACCTAGCAGGTAAAGTCATACACAATTTTGTTGCAAGGACTCACGTGACGGTATGTATTATATAATAATAGATAATAATAACATCACTTGGTCTGGTCCCAAACTAGGATACCTCGTGCTATGGTAACCAGGCAAGAACGT
The DNA here is from genome assembly GCA_947310995.1 of Yponomeuta cagnagella. Taxonomy (NCBI): domain Eukaryota; kingdom Metazoa; phylum Arthropoda; class Insecta; order Lepidoptera; family Yponomeutidae; genus Yponomeuta; species Yponomeuta cagnagella. Next base: position 18,687,209 of record OX371267.1, read on the forward strand.
CACAACATGAAAATACACCCACACTGAGATTGAATAGACTTCAAGCCCCTTTAAGGCTGGGTTCTCCGACATTACCCCTAAGATAAGATAAGATAAGAAGATAAGAATATTCTTTATTGCACACAAGAAGCGAGACATAAAATGTGAAAGTTACAATGAAAAAGTACAATGGGCGGCCTTATTGCTAACAGCAATAAATCAGGTGTTTTAAAATACATTTTATTCTCCAATGGTTAGTATTTAAAATTTTAGAAAAATATGTGTTACTTTTCAATGTCCTCTCTGGGGCCGTCGGTCATCGGTTTAATGATTTTTCAAACTTTATAGCATCAAAAGTAATCGCGAACATGAGTCTAAATTACCACTACATATGGTTTTATTTGAGCTGTACCGAGTTTTGGATAGTAAAAAATATGCCAAAATGACTATCACTGAATAGTGACGTCGGTCGTCAAAATTCTAGTACTACGATTTGTATTTCTGTAATTTTTAAATGCCTACCGAAAATGCCCCAACTATTCGCACGGTTCCGTGTGGCGCCGGAGTTCCGTGTGGCGCCGGATTAAAAATAGCGTCACTCCATTTAATTCCGTGGATGTCGTAGAAGGCGATTAAGGAAATATATTACCAGGAGATGGGTAGCAGCGTCTACCTGAGATTACAACCGCGTACTGCGATCGCCAATCCGCCTGCCAAGCGTGGCGATTATGGCAAAACCCTTCATGGTTATGAAAACCACGAAGGAGGCCTGTGTTCTGCAGTGGGCGTCAAATGGCTGATGATGATGATTCGCCCGTGCAGTTTACTTAAATTAGTTTGGTTTTTATTTAAGAAACGACATGTCGGATCGCAATGAATATTTGCCAATACTGGAGGACACAAATCAGGGTCTGTTTCTATACTATTGTTGGATTGGTAGGTACCCCCCCCCCCCTCTCAAGACAGTAACACTTATAGTGAACTGCGCGTTGCTCGACACGCATGTGGCCGGTTTTCTAAATTTTGTCATTTTCTGCCTTATAGTGTCACTGCCTGAAATACAATGATTAAATAAAAAATAATAATAGAATGGACATTTATTCATGTAAGCCTCTGACTTACATAGAGAAATATCCATTAAAACATAAATTATACACACCCTGATATTTCTAAAAAAATCGCTTTGAGAAATACTCGTAAACCATAAGTTGCTGTAAAAACCAACTCTTTTTAGGGATAACTTGTTGAATTAAATAAAAATTTTTTATGAAACAAACTTTACAATTGAAACAAAACGTTGAAATTCCATTGGTACAACTTTTATTAAACCAGGCTCGTAAATAAACTTACAACTACTGAATATTTCAGTGAAGGGTCTTTTTTGTGTTGCGTGGGTCCTCGAAAGTTTGTTTAGGGTTCCGTATGCAAAGGTTAAAAACGAGACCCCACTACTATGCCTACGACGTCTCTGGTTCATCTTTAAAGGAGTCTATCTCTTGAATCTATTGACATTTTCACGGAATATCATGTGCCATTCTGGCGGATTGATCAAAAAATAATATAACACGGGACATGAAACCACTGCTTTTTTTTGCTCGATTGTATGTCATACAAGTGTCAAACTTGTTGTGAGAAGAGTAAAGTCACTAGTGTAACAACAATCAATAAAGGCTAGCTAAGCGTGAGTTAGACTCCTACTAAGGTTTCTGAACTCAACGAATACTCAAACATACGTCGTACGTCGACATACGTCGGCCATCGGCAAGCAAAATGTACCCAAAACTGGCGTGTGAGCACAGAACAGAGAAAATTGTTCTGTGCGTGTGAGCATGCAGTATCTTATGAATGTTGATGAAGTAAAAGACGTTTTCCAGGATCTTGGCCACTGACATAATCTGATTGCTGCCTCTGGGATACAAGCATGAGTTTACGTATGTATGTTTATTTATATGTTACGGACGGAACCCTTGGTGCGCGAGTCGTACTAGCATCTGTCTGGTTTTTAAGTTAAGTTTTAACAAAGCTTTCTTTTATGTCGTGTCGGATTACGAATGATGGGTGGCTTTCCAACGAGGCCGCGACACAATAAAGTGCTATAAAAACTATAATTAACGACTGTTTTCGCCTGTTCCTAAGCAAACAGCTCTTTGTAAATACGTACGCCAGTATTTCTGGAGTTATAGCGAGTTTTGTTTTGCCATTGGATTTTAATTGGACCTTTCTTCCCTAAACAATTGCTTAGCAACAATTTAATTAGGTTTTCTTTGACGAAGAGAAATACTCGTTAGAGTAGCAAATAATGATCTCTGTCGAAATCGTACATTTTCTGGTACCTTTTCACGGAAGCTTAGTGAAATAAAAACCGGCCAATTGCCAGTTGAACTCGCGTGGAGAGGGTTCCGTATAATGCCAAAGTCTTATTCAATTGTGGTATCACATTTGAAATCCTCACTGTAAGACGCGAGGTAGCTACTACTAGTGCTATCCAGTGGTGTTTTAGTGAGCTATTTTCCGTAAGTGAACGTATTATATTGAGTTTACCACTTTATTTTCAATTGATATAATTATTATAGGTTTTCCTGTAATCTACAAGCAAATAATTTTTATTTGTTACAAAATTTTAGGCTGAGTAGTTTCGGAGATCGGGGGGGGAATGGTCAATTTTCGTCAAAACTGTTTATTTTACAATAATAAAAAAATATAAGCCCTTTAATTTGATATATGAGACAGGAAAGTTTGCAAAACTTTTAATTACCTGATTTTTCCCCGAAAAAGACCCTTTTTTAAAAAAGTATTTCTTTCCTTTGCAAATCTGTGATTGGGTCATAGGATTACACCATCCTACCAAACTTTAGCTGGTTTGGTCCAGAAGATTCAGATTGGCTGTGACAGACGGACGGACATAATTATAGACAGACGCACGAGTGATCCTATAAGGGTTCAGATTTTTTCTTCACGGTGTACGGAACCCTAAAAAGTGTAATAATGAAGTCAAATAAAATTGTGCAATAACTGTTCCATATTAATCATGTTCCGTGTGGCGCCGGATTAAGAATAGCGTCACTCCATTTCCTTCCGTGGATGTCGTAGAAGGTGACTAAGGAAATCAATTACCACGAGACGGGCAGCACCGTCTTCCTGAGATTCCAACCGCATACTGCGATCGCCAACCCGCCTGCCAAGCGTGGCGATTATGGCAAAACCCCTCATGGTTATGAAAACTGCGCAGGAGGTATATGTCCTGCAGTGGGCGTCAAATAGCTGATTATGGTGATTAGATACGTTTTGTTTTATTAACTTTTAACTGGGCAGATGAAAAACCTATAACACATGACGTCTCACAGGCTACTACTTTCAAAGTCGTTTTTGACATAAAAAATAATTTGAATATTTGAAAATTGAGTTGATTACCTAATATAAAGGTAAATTTTATCAGCGTTTATTATCAAATATAAAAAAATAGATTTAACTCTCATAAGTACTGTAATGATTCCTCTTTGGGCAACTCGCCTGGCTGCAAGAAAACTCGGGTATCTTCTTCCCTATTCGTACGCGAGGCACCAACTCGTGCACACTTCGGGCGCGAACTAAATGTTTTGCTGGGGACTTTAGGCGCCTCCACCAATATGTAATGCTCTACTTATTTAAAATGCGGATTACGAGTAATATATATATAATTTTTATTCTTTTTTTTTCATCGATTCCCTAGCCTAGCTCGGGATCGACTGACATCTAAAACAAAACGTAACGATTCCCTTCAAAATATTCAAAATAAGATGAGAAGGCTCTGCCAGCCAGCTACTGTAAAGAGGAATCATTACAGTACTTTACAGCCTTAATTGGCATGAGATCTTCATTTTTGCATTTTAATAGACCTTATTCAAGTAAAAAGTTGAGTTAATAATTATTTACTTAAAATTTTATCTAGAAAAAAACAAAAAAATATAATAGGTACTTCTGAAAACCAAAAATAAAAGTTTTGACAATGCCTCAACCTGATATAAATTATTGGCATTTTTTTCACAAAAGGCTCCTCATCTCGACCATCTTCTTCTGGAGTGACCTGACTTTCCTTAGAATATTCATCTTGATCACTTTCTTGATGCTGTAAAAGTTTTTTTAGTTTTTTTAATAATATGCTCTTCAAAATCAGTGTCGGTATCACTGTGGACTGTAGCCTAACATCAGGAAATTTAAGTCCTCTTGTAATGACGGACTATGTACCCGCATAATTTTTCTTTTTGATAAACTCCCACGAAACAGTTTTCTGCTATTTTGCACTAGAAAATATAAAAATAAAACGTTATTTGAAAAATTATTTTGTATGGCAACCAGGTAGCCTGACAGGCTACGTCCGATCTTTTGATAGGCATTTCTTCCATAATTATTATACAACCGACGATACATCTGTCCTCTTCCATGGTAGTTTTACTGCTATTAACAAAAGCTACTGACGGGTTGAACCCGCCCCGCGTCTCAGGCAAGCTATGGGAAGTGGCCAATTTTTTGAATTCGAAAAACAGGCGACGCCGGTGAAACTCCGTGTCCCTGGTTTAAGGTTAAGTTCGCATGTTTCATTGCTGAGATACAAGGATTTCGTCAGTGGCTTTTGAGTGTAGGTTGTGTTTGCAAACTCCAAGCCTATCGTTTTATGATTTAATTTTTTTTATCACACCTGCTCTGAAAATACATACTAATTATACCAATTAGAGGGAAGAAACGCCTTTATCCCGCCCTTCAAATCCTTTCATCCCAAGGTATGGAAGTTTGTATGAAAATCCTTCCGACCCAAGGGTGGGAAGTATGTATGAAATTCCATTACATACCCGGTTTTTTTTTTTAATTTGTCAGCAGTCATACTGCAAATAGACTTTAACTGTCTACTAATTAAATTTCAAGTAAATTGTTACTGGCCACATACAGTTTTTTTTTACCAGTTACCAACCTCCTTGGTGCATACAGAAAATTAAAAACGAAATTATTTTTCTATGCATTTATGTCTATAATTTTCCTCGTAGGTGTAATAAAAAGCACTATACATACCTCAGGATAAAGTACAGTTCCATACCTCAAATGGTTTGCGCCCCTCGCAAGCTCATGGCGCAAATGCCATAATCTCGGTATGGAACTGTCACTTTCTTCCCTCTGAAGTAATGTACTATTACATACTAAGCGTTTCTTTTCATACGATAAAGTAACACGAAAGTAACGTATTTGAGGCCCATCGCTAGCACCACCAATGAAAATAAAATCGTGTCTTATTCGGGCAGAAAACTATTACTTAACTATGCTGCTGTCTGTTCTGGTGCACTTAAAGAGATAATGCGCTTGTTTTTCCAAAAAGTTAATGTCATAAATCTCAATACAAGTATTTCAAAGAACCTGCTGCTTAGAACCTACCGCAAAAACCTAGATAGCCATCTAGTCTTCGGTTTTTGCTTTCGGTTAACCCACAACGTTAACCCTGAAAAAGTAACTGACAACCTTCAATAGTGTCTTAACAGATCTTTAAGGAAGGAAGTAACAGGAATAGTGGTCGAAAAACATCCACTGTTAAAATACAGTTGATAAAAACATTACCAAAAATCGCAAAACAGAATAATTTTTCAGGAAAAATCAAGTGAAACCAACTGACCATCTGAGACGACCTTCCCTTTGCTCCGAGTTCAATTTACTCTCTTCAGCTGTAAAGGTCTTAAAATACTGGTCACGATTGTTGGCAAGGCGAATCGAAATCGTCTACCTATTTAATATTCCACCGGTGTAGAGTCCAAATATTTCCCCGATTTCCCGAGCGTTGGGTCATCTAACTGCCTTAACAGGTGATTTTTGTAGTTTATTTACTAAAGGGCGTCTTCGGAATGTTTATTTCGTTGCTTTGTGACCGTTGTTGGCGGCGCTGCCAGAAAGCCTTTTGGCTCCGTGATCGATGTTAGCGCCGTATTCAATCATGGAATGACCTAAATTTTGGTTTTACTGGGATCTTTCCGTTAAAGTTTAGTTATCAAAGTTACGATGAGGGTAGCCGAGGACCGTGCTCAGTGACGTGCAATAGGAGAGGCCTATGTCTAGCAGTGGACAAGCGTAGTCCGATGATGATGATGATCATCAAACTTCCTGATAAATGAGTATGTGAATCATTATTTTTATGCTTTGAATAAAATATAAAAGTAACTTCATCTTTCGGAAAAGGTGTACTGTTTAATACGAATAACTTAGCAATAAAATCTGCTGTCATACTTTTGTGGAAGATTGGAGGTATATGCAACGGTTAAAATTTGTAAAAATTTTTGAGTGGTCAATTAAATTTGCAGCCCTGAGCAATGGTAGCGCAGTGGTAGGAAGCCGGCCTCACATTCGGGATGTCGTGGGTTCGAGTCCCGGCATGTACTAATGACTTTTTTTTTCTACGTAGCAATACCACTGAGTGTCTATTTAGACAGTCAGTTTAACACTTGGCCCAGTCACACCTGATGGCAAACAAACACGCTGTCTAAGATCTTACGAGTTAAATTCCGGTTAACTCTCGTTTCAAAGACACCTAGATTATGTCTCTAGAAAAAGACGACGGCAACGCGTTCCACATCTTTGCCGTTCTTACGAATCGCTTGTTGCGAATTCTCAGTATTTCCACGACAAACACGTGCATATGAATCAGGAGTTATTTCGCTACTTTATAGATTAACCCCACTCCTAGAATTCGTCTCACTCTGTTTAATTTATTAGGGTGTACCTAATCCGTCAACTTTGCACTTGGTTTGGTAACTTTAGTAGTCTGGAAACGACGACTTATTAATAAGTAATTTCAGATTTTGCTCTACAACAATTCGTGTAAATTACGTCCTCGTGTCTAAATATACACAAATTGAATTATATATAAAGCAGGATCTCAGTGAACACGCCATAAATCAAATCGTTCATACGTCATAGCCTAATCTGCGAGTGGAAACGAACGTGGGTGTCAGTGTATTGTCATTGGAGAAGGTAGGAGCTGGGGAGTTCCCAACTCAACTAAGGATTCGGTGTGCTATTATTGAAACGTGAATGCATGCTTCGTTCTCGAAATAATTTATCCGGTTTAGGCGAGACAGCTGCTTTACTTATTCATACAGACATATGCACATGATAAACTCACGCTGTACACGAGTACAGGCACGGTACAGGCTTTCCCACGTGCTACGATCCCGATTGATCCCGACACTTCCTTAGCGAAAATTAAACATATTCTATGTTCAGTTTTGTTATATTTTATTCTATTTATTTAGGGTCACCAGCAAGGTAAAGGTTAACATAGATCTTTTAATTAACATGCACCAAGGATATAACTAAATGCTACCTTAATTCTTAGGTGTCCTGACGGCATGCGAAAATTATAATGAAAAACAAAACAATTTCAACTGTCTAACTATCACGGTTCAGATACAGTCTGGTGACAGACGGGCGGACGAACGGACGGACGGACAGCGAAGTCTTAGTAATAGGGTCCCTTACTCATTGGGTACGGAACCCTAAAAATAACTAACAACCCGACTGCTGAGCATTAACTACTGAGCAGGCTGAACTAATCTAGGCAATAAGTTACATTGTTGAATATGGGTCCCGCCTGCTTAGTAGTTAATGCTCAGCAGTCGGTTTGTTGGTTATTTTTTATGTCAGTTCGTGATTTTTGTCTTTTTAGTGATTTTTTATATTTTTTGTTGAATTTATGCTGATTTCATTTGCCTATGACACTCGCAGAAAAGCAATGAATCGATTGAGATATTATTTGTGAAAATCTCACTATTGGTTAAGGAGTTATAGGGGAACATAGAATCGGATATACTTACATACATACATACGAGCCAAACACATTACCCTCCTTTTGGGCTCTGCCGCAGTCGGGTAAAAAATGTTAGAAATTGGTACACTTGAAAAGGAAAATGGATAGATCTACCTATCCTATAAATGAAGTGTAGAAGATTTGTAAGAAAAGTCCGAATGACAATACATAAGATTATGCAAATCTTGTCACAAGCTCCCTACTGTCAAATGGCGAACCTAGGTTTCACGCACTTCACTTTGAGAAACCCTGCGCTAGAACAACAGGGTAGTCAATTAGTAGTTTCTTAACAAACTACCTATTTTCTACTCCTCCCGTCGACCTTTACGCTTGTTTATTTAAAGTCCTGTGGCACAGGCCTCGCGATGCGAACTCACTCATCTACCCACTTCTCTGTGAATACATAATTGCTAACAACTTCACCCAACTTGGCAGCAGTCACCTAATTTCGCGACCGAGTGGGCCTCTACTCTCAATTTTCGTGCGCAACATTTATTGGATTTTATTTGGTCAGAATTAAAATCTAGTAAGATGGTTAATTTTATACAATTTTAAATTTGAAAAGATTGAGCGGTGGTAGCGCAACGGTATAACGCCGGCCTCAGATTCGGGAGGTCGTGTTTTCAAATCCTGGCTTGTACCAATCACTTTGTTTTCTAAGTTTTCGAAGTTGTAGTGCAATATCACTCGCCAACAGTGAAGGAAAAAATCATGAGAAACCTAAGTATATGAAGTGTTCACTTACTTCAGCACTTTAAATAGCCGATCCGTGGTGGGCACCCGTGATAATGAAGCTTATACCCTCTCTATCTGAGAGAAGGCCTCTGTCCTACAGTAGGACGTCTAATAACTAGCTGCATTATTAAGAAAACCGGAGAAGTGGAAGTCAAGAATTCCGTTTAAATTTATAGGTACTTAAATAGTTCAGAAATCGAGTCTCGCAATTTTCACCGAGCTTTTTCCGAACATCAAAGACATTTTTTTTATGATTTAATTACAAATATATAGTTTTCAGATTTTTCCCTATACTTGCAGTATAAGATATTTCACTTACCAAATATGATAGTTTTAGGTCCACGGAACGTACCCTATAAATTTTGTTTCCCTTGAGTGTCAAAGTATAAGTTTTGTGTGGCATAAACCGCTGTATCTTCTTTTTACATTAATTTAGAAGTTTGATTTATTCACAACTTGAAAGCGCTGTAGATTTAAGTATATGGTTTTAATTTCAACTCGATACCTTCACGCATTCAAAAGAAAAAAAAGGAACCCTTATAGGAGGATCACTTTGTTGTTGAACAGAAGGACCAACAACAAAGTGATCCTCCTATAAGGGTTCCTTTTTTCTTTTTGAGGTACGGACACCAAAAATGGGAAAATATCACGTACCTAACCCTCAGTGCGCTAGTCCGACTAGTACCTACTTAGACAATTTCTTAAAGAAGACGTGGCTTATCTAACATCCCAAGTAGGCACCGGAGCCACCAATTGCCTAACGAGATAACGCAACTTGCTGAGAGCAACAAACATCGTCTAATTTTGAATGTGATATTTATGCTAATACAGCGCCCAAATTCCCCTCCCGCCTCAATGAACACCGAAAAGTACCTTGGAATTTTCTTGAGGAAATTTTGTCTCGAGAAAAAATGTTTCCTCAATTTTGTTCTGCTTTTAACTACGTAACTTAAAAGTCTAATGGGAGGCAGGTTTCTTGTATCACGGTCAACATTATAAGTTCTAAATCTTTTTTCTGGTTATGCTATAAAGTGTTCTATTTATCTACCTCTATTATAATTAAAATATATTTTTGAGAGGGCAGTCGATTAGTAAGCAAATATATTAAATAAAAAAAAAATGTGGCATTGACTTTTTACAAATTAAACTGCTAATTATTAGGACTGTAACTTAACGGGTCCACCTGTTTAAATTATCGATACTGATTTTCAATTTTATATTTATTTTAATTACACTTTGTACTTGGTACAAATAAGGTACGGTAATATTTTATTTGCACACAAAGACGCACAATAACACAACTAATATCATCAACCCATTAATTCGTTGCTCAGCTATCAGCCCAACTGCCAATACATTCATACATAAGCAGCCTATACACGTCCCACTGTAGGGCACAGGCCTTCTCTCAGGGAGAGAATTGGCAATAGAATTGTTAAAATCATAATCTAAGTAGCGATATCAGCACACCAAATCAAAAGCTCTCTATTTACAAATACACTTTAGACACACATAGTGCAGTCCCGGCTTGCGGGCTGATACCCAACTCCTAAAGCAAATATCGTATCGCTCTGAATCTTAGAACTTGCGAACTTGCTTGGCAGCGCGCGTGGCGTGCAGTTTGTGAGACGGTGTATTTCGCCATGATGTTGTAGAAAAAATGTATTTTTTTGGATAAAAATATTTTTTATGTGTTCATGTCCATATCACGGGTAATAGAAATTATTGACGGAGAGGAGATTTGTAATATTTAAGCGCTTACTGCAGTTCACTCTGTAAACTTTACCGAAGAGAGATGAAGAATGGAAGCAATAATATCAACTATTACCCGACTGCAGTGGAGCCCAAAAGGAGGTTTATGTTTTTGGTTCGTATGTGTGTATGTATTGTATGTATGCTCGATTCTATATTCCCTTATAACTCCTTAACCAATTATTAGATTTTGACAAATAAGATCTCAATCAATTCGACGTATATGCGCGAGTATCATAGGCTATATGAAATCAGCATAAATCCAATTGAACAACAAAAAAATAAAAAAAAACACTAACAACCCGACTGCTGAGCATTAACTACTAAGCAGGTGGATCTAACCTAGGCAATGAGTTACATTATCGAATAAGTGCAGTTTTGTCTATTCGATGATACTTGAGAAATATCATCGAATAGACAAAACTGCACTTCATCATCATCATCATCAGCCATTCGATGCCCACTGCAGGACACGGGATTTCCTCATGGTTTTCCTAACCATGGAGGGTTTTGCCATAATCGCCACGCTTGGCAGGCGGGTTGGCGTTTGCAGTATGCGGTTGGAATCTCAGTAAGACGCTGCTGCCCGTCTCCTGGTAATTGATTACCTTAGTCGCCTTCTACGACATCCACGGAAGGAATTGGAGTGACGTTATTCTTAATCCAGTGCCACACGAAACTGCACTTATTTAACAATTATTATGCCTATTTGAGACATTTTAATGCAATAAAAGCTGGTTTTGGATCTAGAAATGGTAAGAGTCTTTAAAATATGGATGATAGCAAAAAGTTATCTACCCAGTTGTGGGCAAAGAAGGACTGATGATGATGATGGAAGCTGGTTTTTAAAACTGAGGGCACAATTCTAGCACATCATACCTTATGTATGTAATATATCCGTAAAGGTAAGCATAATGAAATAAATGTTAATACTTGTAATTATGGCGGATAAGTCATAAGGTTTCTTGTTTATAAATACTGTCGAACCAAAGTGGCTTAACTTACAAACTTAATGCATTCAGTCAAATAGAGCTACATTTTTACTATCCAGGGTGAAATGCACCGCATCGGCAGTTTGTATGCAAACCAGCTCCTGGTTTCTCGCTTGTTGAGCGCGTTATAACTTCCCTCGGGCCGTATGTACCGATGATTGAGAGGGGGAACGTCAGCAATGCACTCTCACCATGCTAATTTTACGCTGCTGCTAGAAAAAATAGACATTTTTCTCTTTTCGAAAACCAAAAACTATATACATACGAGTACCTACATATTATCAAGGTCATCGGTGTATACTGTGATGCAAATCCAGAACCTCATGCATCATCATCATCATCATCATCAGCCATTTGACGACCACTGCAGGACATAGGCCTCCTTTGTGGTTTTCATAGCCATGAGGGGTTTTGCCATAATCACCGGATGGATGTCGTAGAAGGCGACTAAGGAAATCAATTACCAGGAGACGGGCAGCAGCGTCTTCCTGAGATTCCAACCGCATACCTACTGCGATCGCCAACCTCATGCATATATTTATATTATATGTCACATCACTTGATTGTTTTTAAACAACTTTTCCAGGCAATTTTTAGAAGAGTTCACTGCTGTCAGAAATTAAACTAAACATTAAAAAACCTATAAGGCTAAAAATTCTACCCATGCCGGGACGTGAATCCGCGACCTCTGGCTAACCGTGCCGTGGTTGATCGGCGAAATGTATGTAAAGAGGCTCGAAATTTTGCCGATGACTGCACTTACCCATTAGCTCAGTTGGGAGCGCGCTGGCACGGTTAGCCAGAGGTCGCGGATTCAAGTCCCGGCATGGGTGGAATTTTTAGCCCCTAAATAGGTTTTTAAAATTGTCCACAGCCCGTTTTAGTACAACAAAAATAATATAAACTAACCTTTGTTAGGTGTCCAGTTTTATTTCAAAATATTGGGGTTAAAGTATGAAATTGCCGTTTTATTGCAATAGGTTCTTTGAATTGACATAGAATCTTCATGGTTTGAGGTTTTGGAATAAAACTTTTTTCAAATGGTTTCTATGATGTTCTTTTTTAAAAAATGTGAAACATTTGAATATCGACTTTCAATTGTTTTTCTTATTCAATTTAGACAAGAAAGATGGATACTGCGAAAATTCGAGTGATTATGAGGCACCCATTTTTCGTATTTTTTTATTTTATTGATTTGACGCAAGTGAGTCAATATTGTGGGTAAGGTAACGTTAAACCATGCCGCTAATTCCTGGGTAGTTTGACTACGGTCGGCTTCCACTATCTCTCTTAATTCATCGTTATTCACCTGTGTGGGCGGTCTTCCTCATGGCTCGTTCTTTAAATCGAAATTTCCATCACGAAAGCGTTTAAACCAAAATCGCACGGTGCGTTCATTAGTAGACCCCTTTCCTAACGCAGCATTGATATTGCGGGCTGTTTCTGCCGCGTTAGTTCCGCGTCGGAACTCGTATTCAAAACTCGTACTCGTATTCGCAGTATCCATCTTTCTTGTCTAAATTGAATAACAAAAACAATTGAAAGTCGATATTTAAATGTTTCACATTTTTTAAAAAAAGAACATCATAGAAACCATTTGAAAAAAGTTTCATTCGAAAACCTCAAACCATGAAGATTCTATGTCAATTCAAAGAACCTATTGCAATAAAACGGCAATTTCATACTTTAACCCCTATTATTTTATGATAAATATTTAGGTAGCGCAATACCGATATATTTATCATTTAATATTAGTTATTTCGAAATATTAGTTATTTAGTTACAATACAGTTTTACAGTTTCAAAGACCTCACCTCGACTACTAACTGACGATACTATTTGGAAGCGTCCTATTTAATAGCAATAATATAATGTAAAATTAATTATTGAAAGAACTTTGAAGAAGCCTTTGTCCTCTATTTTCACAATATTAATATTGTTATTGCCATTTGTATTATTAACAGAATAACAGCAACTCTTGTTGTAAGTAATTGCAGCACTCCTCAGGGATCCATTCACTAATAATAACGATGTTGTTGGTCTCATAATGCAATAACTATTGTGCGTGAACTATGGTATTGCTGTATAATTATTAATATGTACTTTGTGTGAGGATTTGTATACGGCGGGATTTTAATCAAGCAATCGTCTACTTGCTCCACTGTTCTATCCTACCTGACTACAAAAAATCTGTTCAAAAAAATCTGTTGAAAAAAGTTTGAGTTAAACTTGCGCAACAAGGTACGTAACCGATACATAAATGTATTGTTTCATTAATTTTGGAAACTTGAGCGAGAGAGTTCATCTCACACTTGGCCATTTTTTTAATAGAATACGCCGTGTAAAAGCAAGTTCTGTGTCAACTAACTAACTGTTTCGGTTCAAGAGTTAAGGCCCTTTTGTAGGTCAGACGGACAAATAGAAAGACAGACGTCATAACCATTTTAATAAGTCTCCGTTTAACAACCATTGATCGGCGTGTCTTTATCGCAGCGCCTTTTTACTCTGTCAAACAATCAATCAGCCCGTGTCCGTCCACTTTTAGACGCCTACCTCGACGCATGCCACTTATTTCTGTCCTGGGCTATACTCATCCAGCTGCTGCCAGCAATCTGCCTCAGATCGTCGGTCAAACCAGCTCGTCAACGTCATAAGAATCTTTATACTCTGTGCTGGTTGAGTATTCTGTTTTTGTCGTAGTTTCTAGTTCTGTCACTATTCCCATCTTTTGAAATTCAATTCATTCTACACTCAAACTGAATTCGCCGGTGGGTTTCAACTGTCATAGTAAAAGCCACTAGCGGTGGCTGTTCCGTAATTCGACAGATGTCTGTCTTGCTTGGGGGCGGAAAGTTGGAATTCTACGGCGTAGTAAGTGCACTGCGCGACTTGAAACTTGCGGAGCGTGAATTTCTTTACAGTATCTCGGGGCGTCGTTAGCTGGGTCGCGGTTAACTGTCCACTCTTGGAATCAAATACAGATACAACATTTTTTTTATTATTATTCAACATTGTGAGGAAAACTGGGTGTTGACATATCTTAGCAGTTGAAAGCCCATATTCTACTCTCTCTAATTGAACCTTTACTTTTTCTCTCAAAGAAGAACGGTGCCTACAGTAGCACATGTAAAGGATGATTATAATTCTAGGGTCGGCGGACTGAAGCACATAGGTTCAAAACACAAAATATTGAGGCAGTGAAAAAAACCTATCGTAAAATTACTCTATAACATTTTCATTATCTTTATTACATTAACGGAGAGCTCTCATGAAATAGAGAATGTCCACATACATGTTTTATTTTTACAAAAATTAAGCGAACTGCTATTTTAATTACAATAATTTAATGGCAATTTGACTCATGTGCTTTAGTTGTGAGGAGGATGTATTTAACAATGTTTGGGACTCTCCTGTTTAGTTAAAAAACCTGCGTTAGGAAAGGTCCGCACTTAAAACGAATACAAATTTATACATACGCTTATGCAGCATAAGAAGTAATTACACTTATGCAAATTTGTCAATGTTCTTACAAAAATTCTCCGTAGCTCCATTTGATCAAAACTTATAGAATTTCCTGTATTTAATTACCCTTTGAAGAATATTGGGTCACTTGACCCATTTCGAAAAACTGTAATTCCGTCGTTGTTCTTTCGGATTAGATAAGCAGCGTTTCACACAAATTATATCCAATTTTTTGAAAATAATCCGTCTATTAATTTTCCGCAGCTAGGCTTATTTATCAATGGATTATCGAATAGTTTTTTTAATGAATCATTGATTCAGAATGATTTATTGACAATAACGAGCTACAACATACGACAGGCATGTGTGTGTAGAATCTGTTATAGGAAAGTAGCTGACTCGGCAAACGTCGTTCTGCCATCTTAATTAGCCTACGTCCTAGTCTCAGACCTACCAAATATACACAAAAAAGTTCATAAAAATCGGTGAAACCGTTTCGGAGGCGTTCGATAACAAACACTGTGACACGAGATTTTTATATATTAGATTATGTTTCATTTCAGCATCTTAATTATCAAATTGATATATCAAATAGAGTCTCTATTTGATATATCAAGAAACATATGGGGTAAATAATTCAAGAAAACACGTTTTATATTTGCTGAATGGTTTTTCGTTGTTATTACAACTAAGATCATACTCACACTGAAAAAACAAGAAGGGAAAACAATGTAGGCACCAAGTAGGTTCTTACATACTTTATATTTATGTATCGTAATACAATATCGTACATAGGACAAAGGGTAGAAACCCTAAGCTTCCATGATAACTACGAGAGATGTGGCCTAGTTCACAACCTCAAAGGAAATTAGTTGTTAAAGTCAGTTAAAGGATACCCCGAAGCGTTTTCGTAAACCAAGAGAAGGTACAGTACTACCACTCTGACAAGTCCCCTTGGCATTGCCCGATGGCGCAAAATAGCGCAACCCACCGGCCTCCGACTCTAAACAAATGAAAACGACAGTGAGATTATGTGTGTGTGTATGGTTGTACGTATTTACACCATGAATTTCGGATGGTTTGAAAGCCGTGGCAAATTGAACGTGAATCGAATACGGAATTTATTTTAAGAGGCACATTTCAAAAATATCTCGAGACAAACTCGAGTCTGTGAGAAACATACAACACGGTCACATTAACTAAAGACTTGACGTTGATACAATAATGTCCAAAACAAATACCAAAATGACAGAAAACTAAGCAAATTATCGATAGTATGGTCAGTATCTTTGTAACCAATACGTGTGTCGATAATTTGCTTAGTTTTCTATGATTTTGGTATTTGTTTTGGACATTATTGTATCAACGTCAAGTCTCTAGTTAATGTGACCGTCTTGGAAGTAGCCAGCTAAAGCGGCGCGTGCGCGCCGCGGGTCCGCGGATCATTTTTCTGATAGACGGGGAGGCAGCACTAATTGTTCGCAAATTTTTCCAAACAAGATTTCTCAACTATTTTTATTTTACGTCTGTACTTAAAGGTAACAGGTACATAACCGCGGCTTTAAAATCACCTATATTTCAGCGTATTATGTATGTATTTCGCGGTAAGAAAGTACCAAGGTTCGCAACTTGCCACGATCCTAATAAACCGTTAAAATGCACGTTCGCCAATTTCAGGTACTCTCTATTTGGTCCTTTGCTAATACAGACCTATGCCGGAGGTCGTGGGTTCCATTTCCACTGGGGGCCGCCGCCGTACTGGTTTCTTACGAACGGCCTCAGTCTGGATGTATTTCCACATTTGTGATGTCGTTATCTGGTTTCCATAGCAAAGGGCATCTTAGTTTGGGACCAGGACAAGTGATTGTGTTGTGTGGAAGTTGTTATTAAAGAAAAAACGAAAGACATTTATTGAGACTAATTAACACATCACAAGAAAAAAAGGCATAACAAGTAACAAAAGTACAAGGGACCAGGACATTTATATAGGGCATAATTCTCTCTACCTTCTTGTAAATACTAAGAAACTACCGTGTTTAGTTGAACATGGTAGTTTCTTAGGGCCCAGTTTCTGAATTGAGAATTTCGCTGAGTAAATAGTTAACTGTAGTGCTGTTTCTTCAAATTTCTCATAAAAGAGCGTGACAGAACGTTACTTAAGTATTTACGTAGTGAAATTCTCAATTCAGAAACCAGCCCTTAGTATTTATGTATATAGTTATACCGTTTAGTGACCCTTGTCACGCCGCAGGATATGATAGCTTAAAAGTCTTATCGAAATAGAAATGTTCAAGGCCCCTGTTAAATCCACTTTTAAATATAAGTGGGTTTATTTTACATAATTATGTTTCAGTACAACCGTAGCCTTTTTAGCTATACACTGGTTCAATCTGCTTGGCAACTCCTTCATTAATAATAAGGTTTTTTTTTTCAATAAAAACGTATTCTATCATTTTCCCAACAATTTTCTTATAAAATAATAAAATAAAATAAAACAAAATAAAAAAACCTTCATTCTACTACCTATAAGATAACAGTTGAAACATACATATCAAACGTTTAATTAAATTAAATGAATGTGATTTTAAAGCTCATTGAACCTCTTTAATAATTAATTAGGCATCTAAGTACATTCCTTTACTATAATTCATGTTATTGATTTCAACAAATCACTAAGAGTGACATGAAAAAAAAAAATTATCTATAAGTTGTTATCTGTCTTTGTATCTCTAGAAAAACAATTAGCAATAAAAAATGTAGGTCAGGTGCCGAATCTAATTACGCCAAGATTCTAATGGAGCATTTAATATAAATAGAAATACCTTTCACATTATTTCTTAGTATATTATCTCGCACGCGCTTTCATCTAAAGCTCTCTATTATTAGAAATAATGTAATTTACAAGACCTTGGTTCGGTAAATTCACTGTATCTTTGAGTGAGATTGAAACAAATTAATAATTCCGAACAATTGCGTCTAGCTCATAAAAGTCTCACTTATTGACTAACTAGATGGCATGGCTTTTTCTACAACTGGTCTAGTAGTATCACGTCTGATTGTTATGACAGAAGTTGTGGGTTCGATTATCACTGGGGGCTGCCGTACATTTGCGTGAATACCCTCAGTTTGGGTGTTTTTCCATGATGTTTGTGAGGTCCTTGCCTGGTTACCATGGCGCAGTGTGGAAGTAATCTGTGGCCAAGTTTAATCAAATTTACAATGTATACTTAGATCGCTCATCCGAAATGAGATGCGCAGGTAGTCCGAAGTTAACTTCATAAGTAGAAAACTACGCACACCTAAAGGCCGAGAATATTCTGGAAATCTCTCGCCCATCTGTCGGATGGGTCCAGAGACTAGGGTGCTCATAAATATTGACAACTGCCGCGCATGCCAATAATCAACCGAGGGCTACCAATTTGAGGATTGTTTAATTTATTCAGGGGAGCAGGAAATTAACATTTGGAATATCTACAGGTAGAAATACAGGGTAGGAGACAAACTGATTTAAGGAGAGTAAAGTTTCCGAAGCTTCCTACCCCGTCCGTCAGCCTATTCGCTCACTGCTGAACATGAACCTCCCTTATGGTACTTCACATCTTTCTGTCCATCCTGTCGCTATCAGCAATCTATCTTAGATCGTCAGTGCAGTGAAATGGTAGGCGTCCTAAGTTTCATTTGCCTGTGTTGCCAGGCAAACCCTGTTCGTGGTTTTCATTCAATAATCTTTCTACCACATCGGATATATCTTCTTCGGCAGATATAATCTTGTATCCTATGTCAATCACGTTAGTTCTTTACCATGTTGTCATTATACATTTTTGTGTGTTATCATTACATTAAAGAGACAACGGGTGTAGCCCGTTCCATAGCTCACTGAGCGACATTGAATAGGTAAGCTTGTCCTACTGCCAGAGTCAACATGTTGACGTTATAATTGGTAGGATGCACCGATTGAATAAGAAACCAAATCTAATCTAATCTAAATCTAAATGATTATCTTATCTTTTTTTTTTTTTTTTTTTTTTAATTAAGCACAGTGACAAAGTTATACAATATATTCCCTTCTGCCAAACTGTATTGCAGTTTAACGGCAGACACTCTCAGTAAATAATAATATGTTGAGATACAATTCTAAAATCTATTATTTTTTTTTTAAGTTCACAAAAATGTTAATATGTAGGTAGTCTAATAATAAGTTGTACAGTGCGACGGCATTCCGGCTCGGATGCCCATACAACCGCCGTGCGAACGCGCATGTGCGTCACGCCAGCGGGCCGTGTTTAGTTAATACATTTATGGAAAGACTTAAAGAATAGGTTTACTTGTTAGGAAAAATTCCTTTAATTTGTGTTTTAAGTTTTGTTTTGTTCCTTGTAGGTTTATTAGATCGCTTGGTATGGCATTGAATATTCTCGGTATTCTTATCTAATCTAAGAAAGAATGATCCTTAAATACCACAACAATTTGGTACTTATATTTTTAGATATGTTTCTTATGTCGCCGAAACCGGCGTGTGTGCATGCAACGACTAATAAATGTTGCGGAGCGAAAGTGATATGTCAGGATGGTGGCAAGTGGCAGTCCCTGGTCTCTGCCTACCCCTATGGGATACTGCGTGAGTTTATGTTATAGTCTAGGCTATGTGAGACCAAGAACGCAATCCTACAAGCCGTTCATGACGATCTCACAAGTCCTATATACAGACACGGATCTCTGTGCAGATGAGCGCAAACCGCAAGTAATTTGCCGACATAGGTTTTTTTTTATACCTAGGCAAATTTGTTATTTATCTAGTTTGTTTTTCAAGAAAAAATATAATTGTTGTATTTTGTATTTGTATATGGGTGCTTCTGTCTGAAATAAATAACTATTATTATTATTATTATTATGGGGGGATAAAGAAGATAATAGTCTCCTCTGACCAAAATGGCCAGACGGACACCCTCCGGCTGGGGAGTCCTAGCGGCCGAAGGTCAGGGCGATAACGAGAGATTATTATTATTATTTATAAATAACAACGTTATGTAGTCATTTGGCCTCAAATATGCCATATAGAGTATCATCAACACCATCATCAGCCATTTGACGCCCACGGCAGGACATAGGCCTCCCTCATTGTCTAAGCTTCCCAGTCTTGTGCCGCCCGCATCCAGTGACTCCGAGCCACCGTAACCAGGTCGTCAGACCATCTGGCCCGCCCACGATGCGTCGTCCGGTCCGCGGTCGCCAGGTCAGAACTTTTCTGCCCCAACGGCCATCAATTCATCGAGCTATGTGCCCCGCTCACTGCCACTTCAACATAGCAACTCATAGTTTGTAACTCTGATTCTTCAGCGCATCTCCTCATTCTTGATTCGAGCACGCAGTGAAAATCCTAACATATCTCTCTCCATTGCTCGTTGAGCGACCTTGAGCCTTCTTAGGAGGCCCATAATCAGCAATCAGGTCACGTTGGACAATATAACTAATGTATGTTGCCAATGATGACCATAAGTCATCATTGACAACACACATTGGTTATAAACCTTTGTCTTGAAACACTGCGGTATTTTGGACGCGAAAATGTGCTTTAGTTTCCCGAACACTGCCCATCCGAGTCGGATTCGACGAGTGACCTCTTTCTCGAAGTTAGACTTACCTAACTGGATTATTTTAAGAGCCGCGAACGTTGAAAGGAGTGGGTGCTACATAGGTGTTCAACATTATTTTAGTTTTGTCCATGTTTCTTGTTAAGACCCATTCTGTTACAAGCTCTGTTGAGGTCCTTAAACTCAAATATTCCAGGGTCTTAGCCATAATCACTACGTCATCGGCGAATCGAAGGTGAGTGATTTACTCGCCATTTATGTTCATGCTAGATCCTTCCCAATCCAGAAGTTTGAATACGTCTTCAAGTGCAGCTGTAATTGGTTTTGGAAATATATAATAATAATATAACTTCCACACAATACAATCACTTGTCCTGGTCCCAAACTAGGATACCCTGTGGTAACCAGGCAAGGACATCACAAACATGGAAAAAAGATCTTCCTGTCTCACTCCGCATTGCAAATGAATAGGATTCATACTTTGATCCTGCAGTTGGACTGACATTGTGGCGTTTTTGTACAAACACTTCATCAGTTCGATGTAGCGATAGAATGGAGAGATTCAAATACCGCCCATATGGATCGAATCGAAGGCGTTTTCGTAGTCCATAAACGCTAACCCAACCACGTAGGGTTTACGATATTCAAATCTGCGAACACAGCTGAAATAATAAACAAATTGTATGCATCGACTCACATAGAAGTTAGAACCAAAATTCCTCAAGTCAAATTGAAGCAATGTTTTCCTTTGATCATTTTGTCACCAGACACCCTGTGCATACCTATAATTCAGAATGATGTTTATTCGTCAGAATTCTCTCTCTTAAAGTCCGACGGATGTTGCCTTTGAATAATGGATTCGTAGCTTCGCGTCGGCAAACTGCCACTGACTTTGATCGTTCGGGTCTAAAGGTATAGGTTTGTAAGCTCTAGTTATTAATTCAATTAATGATATGGCTAATAATACAATTCATCAATCCACATTGGTCAGTGGCCCATTATGATCTAGATATGTTCAACAGGGGCTGGACATACCAAGATCTAATGAGCTACGTCATGCTATATCATTTTGGATTACATAATTGCAGTAACATAGTTGTGTTTTTATGCTTATTATTAGGTACCAATTTTTATAAATATAAACATAAACATTTACATACAGGCACAACATTGCTTCTGGCCCCACACTAGGATACTCTGTGTCGTGGGAACCAGAAGCAACGACATCACAAACATATAAACATCCAAGACCTGCGGTTTTTTTTTGTCCCCAGCCGGGATTCGAACCCTCTCAATGGTATGCAGATGCACTACCGCTGCGCCACGAGGTCATCATTATTATGATTTATGATTTGATTCGTTATGATTTGGGTTATCTGTATAAGTATGTTTTTCCTTTGTTATTATCTTATTTCATGTCTACAATAAAAAAGAGCAAAAATATAAAAAAATGTCAATCACTTATGAGCTGAAAATCAGCGCTACAGCTGCGCATATTATCATAAATTCCCTTAATTATTTGCAATAATTAGACTTTACATTTCAATGCATAAGATTTAAATAAATCCCTCATCTTTTCACTTTTGTCATATGCCCAAAATATACAATTATGCACCCACGAATATTGAGTGGTTTGGGAGTTGACAGTGACATGTGAGTGATATTTAAATTACAATTATTTTCTAGTTCGGTTTTAAAAGAAACAATCATTGGCATCTTTAAAGACGTCTTCTACGTAACCTATCCAAGCCTCAAAGGGTAATATAAGAAAATGTTTTTGATAGAAAATGGAAAATCCTCACCCTCGTGGCCCTCCAGTCAAGTACCCTAAGTAGGCATGTCCCAAGTGAAACTTCCCGTCCAACAACTGAATATAAAGTACCAACAATCTCAACTGTCAAGATGAAGGCAATGGAAAGGTAAAGGTAACGGGCAGGCCGACCCAACGGGCTTTAGTTTGGAGGGGAAATTTAGAAACACAGGCCCTTTTTGTCTCCATTTACTAAATGGGGAAACATACGACTCTCACACCTACCTCTTTCACGTTTTTCGAGTGGCGCTTTTAGAGTTCCGTAACTCTGAGGGAAAAACGGAAACCTTGTAGGATCACTTTGTTATCTGTCCGTCCGTCGAACTGTCAGTTTGCCTACCAAGACCATTTTTTTAAGAACGGGTATGACCGATCTGGTTGAATAATATTAAATACGGTCATTAATGATCCTGCACGACACAGGCCTCCCTCATGATTTTCCTAACCATGAGGGGGTTTGCCATAATCACCACGCTTGGCAGGCGGGTTGGCGATCGCAGTAAGCGCAGTGGGTGTGAAATGGCTGATGACGATGATGATGATGATTAATGATCCTACAGTCAAAATAATCATAAGATATGAGTAACAGATATCTTTGGACTAGCCGTTAAGGCGCTTAACTACCAAGACAGAGGTCGTGGGTTCGATTCCCACTGGGAGCCTCCGTACATTTGTGGCCTTAGTCTGGGTCTATTTCCATGTTTGTGATAACCTTTTCATGATGTTTGAGACCAAGTCAAGTGATTGTGTTGTGTGGAAGTTGTTATTATTATCGTGTTATTGCTCGTGGCCAGTCTTTTGCGACAGCCAAGGAGACACTAACGTAGTTTTTTTAGAAAGGCAAGACAATAAACGGAGCTTACTATGCAGCTTTGGTGAACGATTTAACAGTTTACGCGCAACGACCGCATCTACGGATGCGAATGGCAAGAGACCGCGAAAGATGGCGTGATGGGGAAAAGGCCTTACGATTCGAATCATTGGCACACCCTCTACATTAGCGGATTTAGGCTTTTGTGACTTCTTGGTAGCTGAAACTGAGGCCTATTCTTAAAGGTTTGACAAAGAACAGATTTAACGGAGTCCAGAGGTTAGAACATCGTTTGACTGAGTAACTAGAGTTAAAAGGAAATTATGTAGAAAAATAAAACAAAAATTAATGAAAAAAAGTGTATTTCCAAAGTCATGGATTTATCAAATCGCCTTGGTATATAATCTAATAAATAAAAATCTCGTGTCACACTGTTTGCTATCGAACTCCTCCGAAATGTTTCCACCGATTTTTATGAAATTTTTTGAGTATATTTGGTAGTTCTAAGAATAGGTCGTAGGCTAATTAATATGGCAAAACAAAGTTTGCCGAGTCAGCTAGTAATATATAAGTAGTACCATATTCATTACAAAATATCATTCAATAGTGGGCACTGGTGTCAGATTCGTATAAAAATATCATTGTGCGTATAAAAATATGGAAGCTTCAACTACTTATAATGTAACTAGAATCAGATATTGCGCACAAACATAATACAATAATTATGTACATCATTTCCGGTAGTCATTATTTATAGCTCTCTCGTGTATATTGTGTTAAAATGTAATTATTTTAGCTATCTTCATATATGTAACAAGTAGATTATTATTTATTAAAACATAAATAGTACTTAAATAATAACAATATATGTTTCTGACCACCGATCAAACTGCTATTCAGTTGAGTCACGTAATGGAAGCCAATTTAAGTAGATTTTTATGGTAAACATTGTCATTACATTACATATTATATTATATTATATTTAGAGGCAATACTTTTCTAACAACATTTAGGTGTGGTGGTTAATAACAATAGTAGTAAAGGCGATATAAAATACCACAAAAATTAGAGAAATATTTTAAAAGTATTTGATGTATGTATATACCTACTTTATGTGGAGTTTATTTTATTTTCGTTGACAAGATGACGTCAGGCGTGAGTTTAGCAATGCAACAATTTGTATGGAAGAGTTTCAAGTGCAGTGAGGCAAATGTGAGCTGCAATCAAATTCCTTCACTTTTGTCCAATTGCACAGTTGTCTGATGCAGGTTTAGCCCACTTTAGGTAAGTTCATGCATATTCATATTGATATATTTGCCCTGCCCTGATGCCCTGGTCACTACCTAACTCACTATCAAAAACCTTTATGTCACTGCCCGTTAACCTAGAATTTTGACATTTGGCAAGAAGTGAGGAACTAAAAGAAAATTGACAATTCGTTGTTATGTCACAAACAAAAAGATTCCAAACTTCTTTGCAGTTGTGTAAGAGGATATACTAGTATTTTTTATTGACTCGCGATGCCCATGCTGCCTTGACGTTTCAAAGAACTGGCCTGTGACAGGAGTAACTGGAGAATGCTGCTCTGATAAGACTCTAAATTTTAAATATAATGATAATGATGTGCTCATATATACTTGTATACATACATTGTTCAGAGCACTTGTTCGGTTTTTTTGCATAACTAAGAGTTATTTTGAGTTGATTTTTCTTTGTTTCCCTTGGCGTGATATAAATTACATTTTGTCACATTTTAACAAGATCATGAATGTACATATTTTCTATTTCAAATAGGTGTATCGTTTTTTGAAGAACCGATACTAATTGCACTAGTAAACAAATCAGTGGCCGATTTGATTTCATAAAATATGGTAGTATTTTCTAAGGTTAACATGAGCACTAGGCACAATAAAAACTGAATTTGCTTGGATATTTACTTGTTTATTTTTTCATTTTACAAGTTCTAGCTCGAGAGGACTGTTTCTTTCCTAGAATGATACGCCAGGCAATAAAGATCCGTCGGCATCCAAAATTCAATAGAGATCGTGGTTGGAACATAGCTACAGCATGGGAACCAGTGCTTAAGTGCATGAGACCCTCTTGCTAGAAGTGTGAGATTGGAGATTTAATTTTAATTTCAATAAGTAATAATCAATATTTTTGTGTTTATATAAAATAATTGTTTTGCCAACTTAAAAGTAGGCCAAAATATTTTTGGAACGTAACTTAATTTTTTTTTTGTTATTTTTGCCGAGGGTAGTACACCAACAGTTAATGCTTTCAAAAAGACTCCTGTCACCACAGTCTACCGAGACCACGGAACTTGCAATAGTACCGAAACGTCGGAAAAATTGTAAAATGAAAAGATAAACGAGTAAATATCCGTGCAAATTCAGTTTTTATTATAAAATATTGTGTCATGGTTTCCAGAGTAATTGTATTTACAGTGCAAAATGCTTCAATGGCTCCACTGTATTATGAGTTATTATTTTGTAAAATTTTTTTTAAGTTGTTGTAGATTCTTCTTCTTCTTTTTCTTCGTGTACTGCCTCGCGAAGCAGCAAGCTGACTGCTAACAGCTCCACATAATTATCTCTGTCTCTCGCAGGGCAGAAGGGCTCAGCAGCACTTGCGATTCCAGTCCACTCCCGTAGGTTTACGTAGGTAGGCCTACGAGTTTTTTGACAGCGATTTTACCCAAGATTATGAGTTATAAGAGGCCATATCTTGGGTGTCTGAATAAATGCCCTAGGTATGCAATCTTTCCTTCGGATGGTACTCCAAAGTTTGCGCACCTTGTTGACAAGTCGTAGAACCTCCTTTCAAATGCTGCAGATGTTATAAATAACTAGTATTATCCATAAATCCGACCCTAAGTGAGCTGGAGTGGAAGTGGTGATTGAATTAATGGGAACGTTGAAATTATCATAACAGAAACTGAAAGTTTTGGCTGATGTCGGTTTGTTAACCTTAATCGTAGCTACATAAACAAACCGTTAACTTTCACGGAGCAATCATTGAGAAACAATCCAATTTCAGACAGAGTATGATGTTTCAAACCCAAAACCTCTTATTTATTGATAAATTAAGTCAAACAGGAAAGCTAACAGACTTATCCAAATCACTTACATGCTAATATGTTTACTATTTATAGATATATAAAAATTAAGATTTCACATTACCACCACAGTTGGTTTAAATAAGGTAACTGTGAGAAAAAATGTGGCTGGTTTTTTAAAATTTATTCATGGGGACAGCGAATAGATGGTGAATGTCTGAGCAGGGCATAGAGGAGCATCGGAGCGCTCCTCCACCGCCTGCGGCTCCTCCGCCGCCTCGCATTGCATTGTCGAGCACAAGTAACATAATTGTGGCCAAGATAGACGACAAATCTATAACGTTTCGCAGCAATATGCAGTAGTGCAATATTAGTTGGAGCTTCCGCCTTGGCTCTAGGGTTTCTAGTCACGCCATACCCGTTACAAACAGCGACGGATATTAGAACGGATAGTTTCCATACATCTAATATATGTATAAAAATCTCGTGTCACAGTGTTTGTCATCGAATTCCTCCGAAACGGTTTCACCGATTTTTATGATTTTTTTTGTGTATATTTGGTAGGTCTGTGGCGTGTGGTCTTTTTTTTCGAGTCGCGCCGGATTAAGAAAAGCGTACTCCATTTCATTCCGTGGATGTCGTAGAAGACGGGCAGCAGCGTCTTCCTGAGATTCCAGTGGTATACTGCGATCGCCAACTCGCC
Organism: Yponomeuta cagnagella; assembly: GCA_947310995.1. Taxonomy (NCBI): domain Eukaryota; kingdom Metazoa; phylum Arthropoda; class Insecta; order Lepidoptera; family Yponomeutidae; genus Yponomeuta; species Yponomeuta cagnagella. Next base: position 18,713,921 of record OX371267.1, read on the forward strand.
TGCTAAGCGTGGCGATTACGGCAAAACCTCTCATGGTTATGAAAACCACGAAGGAGGCCTATGATGGTAGGTCTGAGAATAGATCGTAGGCTAATTCATCATCATCATCAGCCATTTGACGCCCACTGCAGGACATAGGCCTCCCTCGTGGCTTTCATAACCATGAGGGGTTTTGCCATAATCGCCACGCTTGCCAGGCGGGTTGGCGATCGCAGTATGCGGTTGGAATCTCAGGAAGACGCTTTTTATGTTAGGAGTAAATCTAAGTTATAATAAAAAAAGTATTTTTTCGTATTTTTTAATGACGTTATAAAGTATATTGCCAAAACTTCGGGAAGGTTATTAAATTTGAACGAACAAATACTCGCGATTATACCCTTTTAATATGTATTACTTATAAAAACAAAAAACCTAATTGCAAAAAGTCGTAAAAAAGGGCTAAATCCAATAAATTTCATACCTCAGCAGACGGAATCTTGCATTCGATTTTTTGCAGGTATCATATCCGCTTTTAAGCTTTTTTGTGTCATTTTGATAATAATACGACATGTGACGTTCGCTAATACCTTTTTTTTCGCGATGACATAATAATATGACTATACTTTTTATTTGACATTTCCTTTGTCAAAATGTGTTCACCCATTTGGTCCGTAGTCATAAGAAAACATCATGCATACACGCAAAAAACATAACCCTCCTTTTCTTTTAAAGTGAAATTACACGGCAAGACACACAAATTAGACAAAAATCATAGTTTTAATGTTTTCGTAGTGGGGTAATATAACCAGCGCCCCCTGTTTATTATCAATGTGGTGAGGCTTCCGTTATCAAAGTGTTAACATCAAAGAGGTAAGGGAGGCATGAGTCAGCAATAAATTCAGGAACATCAATTTACTTTCAACCCGGCCAGGCATACAGGCACCATTTGTCTTCTTTAAGTGGACAAGATAATTTCGGCAAATGTGATAGAATTTTTACTTTATTTTTATTATGTATACTTTTTGGGAAAAGATGGTCTGAATGGAGGTTATGCGCTGCCTTTTTCTGCGAAAATGTTTCCCGCAATTCATTCCGTTCATCACTACAATCCAGAATTTGATTGAGTCGATTCTTAATAATTTTCCAACAAATTTAATAAATTTAACAAAAACAATTCACATGTTCAAATTTCAACTTCTCATCATTCGAAATCGTTCTCTGAGAAAATTTTCACCCGCCCATCACTAATCCCAACGCGCACAGAGCATCGATGCGAAACAGAGTCGCCGAACGATACAGAGAGCTCTTGTATTAAAAATTATGATCACATAATGCCCGCACGGAGAGCGTGCAGGCGTTGATATTTTACGGTACATTGATGCCGCGGTGTTACGTCATAAATATTCATGTTAGAGAGAATGAGTCGCCTCGAAGGGAATGTTAATGTGAGGGCTTAGCTCGCTTTAGCGTGCCTGCGGAATACGGCGTGTTGTACGTAACGCAGCGCTGGGGGGCGTATTCGTTACAATTGTATACAATTGTTACGGCTTATAGTCCTGAGGTTTATGGTTCGTTTCTAGACGTATTTTAGTTGCCAAGCTTTTAAATTTTAGAAAAAAAAAAACTGATATTAGAAAAATATATGTTTTAAAATTTTAAGTCTGAAAACTTCAGAGAATTAATTAGTTGCCTTGGAGAGGATGTTGCTTGAAGGGAATTTTAAATTTGACATTTAGATTAAGTCCAACATTAAACATTTTGGGCGTTTCAAAGATAATTTTAATGTGAGAGGTCTTCTGCAAGCTACCTGCAGACTGTATGATCTTAGAATTGTATGATCTACGCTTTTTTGTAATCCCGCCAGTCCAGCGGGATCCCGCAAAATTTTCGACCGTCACTAGTCCCGCAAAATTTATGCGGGATCCCGGTATCCTGGGATTGCATTCCCTGCTCACACTGGTAGCTCAGATGGGAAGTCTGCTGATCTACCTTAATTGCTTCTTCGTCATTAATTAATTTGCCAATACGTCCTATATTCGACTCATGTATGTCCGTTTAGAGCGCCCCCAAATGTTCGTGCCTATATATTTTTTTGGTTTGCATACTGCAGATGTGTCAAAAAATAATAAAATAATTATTCGTTGGTTAAGTTATTTAACGGTTACTAATCGGTGCCACTTGAACACGTCCGTCGTCACTGACCGACTGGAGTGACCAAATCCGATCCGACGTCACTGACCGACTTAAATGACCAAATCCGATCCGACGTCACTGACCGACTGGAATGAGTAAATCCAATCCGACGTAACTGACCGACTGGAATGAGTAAATCCGATCCGACGTCACCGACCAAGGCGTGACTGTTTAGTTTTGTTCACTGTTTTGAAAAAATGTGCCTAAAGTAGTTTTCGCTCCTCGAAAAACCACTTTGCAACCTTCCGACCTGGCCCCCCACCAGATGGTCTGACGACCTGGTTACGGTGGCAGGGTGTTACTGGATGCGGGCGGCATAAGACCGGGAAGTATGGGAAACCATGAGGAGGCCTATATCTTGCAGTGAGCGTCAGATGGCTGACGATAATGAACCTTCCAAAAACCATTCCCATAATCCACAGAACCGAAGTCGCGCGTTGCCGCACAATGTAAAGACAAACGCAGAGAGAGAGAGAGTGAGAGAACAAAAACCGGGTGTCTATTCCCTAAGGAAGAAATAGTCGGGGACGTTAATAGATTTCATTAATTAACTCGCTCACTGGACCGGGTGATTGCAGCGGCTCCCAGGATAAAAAGTGACAATTCATCGGGACACGGGATTTGGGGATATGCCTCGATTTACGTGTGGAACCAGTGGAGGGTGAGCGGGTTTTCTCTTGCCAGAATAAGGAGAGTTTGACATTGCTTGATGGATTATCTTGTCTTAATATGTCGACATATTTTTTTAGATGCCTTTATGATGGTTATAAAGACAAAGAGGCAACAAAAAATATTTCTTTTAAATGGCCATCGTTGCGACCATGGCCGTCTAAAAATTAAAACACCAATAAAACGCGAGTTATCGTATCATGGTAAAGCTTTTGTTTTGTGTTGGTTGGTTTACTCACTGTGTCATGAAGAGGTATTTTTGATATTTACATTATAAGTTTCAATGTATAAATCAAATGTTAACGGTTCCTTTTGAAACTCATACCGTAAATAGCAAATGAATTCCTCTGTGGCATCAAACTTAATTGATTAGCGATTTACCTCATTGAAGAATTAGGGGTTAAAGTATGAAATTGCCGTTTTATTGCAATAGGTTCTTTGAATTGACATAGAATCTTCATGGTTTGAGGTTTTCGAATGAAACTTTTTTCAAATGGTTTCTATGAAGAACATCATAGAAACCATTTGAAAAAAGTTTCATTCGAAAACCTCAAACCATGAAGATTCTATGTCAATTCAATGAACCTATTGCAATAAAAGGGCAATTTCATACTTTTACCTATTATTATGAATAAAAATTAATATTGAGGTACCTATCACTCCTTGAAAGTGTGAAAATTCAAACTTCTAAGTCAATGCAAAAACAAAATATACTTTTTATCTCAAATGTTGAATTAAACTCACTATCACAAAATTACAGAAAGAAGCTAGGTAAGGGTAAGAAAGAGAAAAATATAAATGAACGCAGGCTGTTAACTTGCAGTTTTTTCGCAAGAAAAAACTATGTATTTTATAAATCGAACTGATTTTGTGTCAAAAAGTTGGTCATCGTTTGTTCGGAACCTTCGTTGTGCGGGATTTAAAAATAACAATAACGTCCACACGACTCAATCACTTATCCTGGTCCCAAACTAGGATATCTTGTGCTGTGGCAACCAGGCAAGGACATTACAAACATGGAAATACACCCAGACTGAGACCATTTGTACAGATATACACCGGCGGATTTTTGTGAATTCAGTTGCGAATCAAATCCTTCTCTAACTGTCACAATTTCTACGTGCGTACAGGTCTACACTTAAGCCCAAGTGACGGTCTGAAATTGATTTCACGTCACGCATTAGTTAGGTTCGCATATCAAAAGGACATTTTGGAATTTTTTTAAATGAATGTCATAATGAAATCAATAAGCATAGAATTAGCCACTTTTCAACTTGGTATTGTTATGGCACGTATTTTTTTCTATTATATAGTTAATCTTGTTAGGTTAATCTACGCGCTTGACATGGCCTGGCCAATCCGCGGTGAGAACGCATGAGGATTAAGCCCATACTCTCTCTCTCCCTCTCTCTCTCTCTGAGAGAAGGCCTGTGCCCTGCAGTGGGACATATGTAGGCTGAATTACTTACTCGTGTCTGTAGGATACACATTTAGCCCTACGACCACGTGTGGGGTAATACTGATCCTCACTGTTTTTTTTTTTCAGTTTTTGTCGCCGTTAAACCGTGAAAAAGCGGGCTGCATCGGCTGAATAGTCTTTCGTTAGTCCCAGGGCTTTTATCCAACTCCACGCATTGGTATTTAACCAGTCTTTTTCGCTCTTTCAGCCGATGGACAATAAAAGACTGAAGGGTAAAATATTATTTTCGGGTCACGCAATTTAAATCAGGAGACAATTTCAATACTTTCGATATTTCGAATGGAACAAAAATTGATTTAAAACAATATAAACCCTGAATTATTTCTACAAATCCGCAAGTTATCATTTATTTGTGCCGGACCTACTGTCTTGTCAAATTTCATGATTCTAGGTTAACTGTAGGTGCCTTGTTAGTTGCAAAATTAAATTTTACTTACATACACACAGTTACTTTAGTTACGTATCCCGAAGGAATAGGCGGAGACCAGGGTTTTCTACTTGCCATATTAAGGTTTATGGTCTGAAAAACAATTGACATCTAGCAAATTTAGACCTAAGTACTTAAAGATGATAATAATAATAACTTCCACACAATACAATCACTTGTCCTGGATTCAAACTAGGATACCCTATGCTATGGTAACCAGGCAAGGACATCCTAAACATGGAAATGCACCCAGACTGAGTCCATCCATGTACGGAAGGCCCACAGTGGGAATGTAACCCACGGCCTCCGGCATGGTAATCAGACGTAATACCCCTAGATCAACAAGAAAGTCGATATTAATATTGACTTTATAACCTTATCCATTCATTAGCAAAATGTTTAGACAGACGGACGAACTGATGGACAGATGGACGGACAGTAAAGTAATCCTATTGTGGGGCCACTGTATTGCTTATTATAAATGATTCTACTTTTAGGTTTGACGTACTGAGACCTAAAAAATAAAAAAAATATGAAAGGCTAATTTGTGCTTCGTACGGACTCCTGTTAGACACATACAATAAAAGTTAGTCCTTGCGGACTGTGTTTTAAATTGGAATCCTATTCCCCAATCCTATCAATTTGAAGCTTAGAATGAGTAGTTAAACCGCAATGTCGATTAGTTTGATTCTATCAATTTGCACTGACTTCTGTTCCGATTCAATTAATCGTATTGAATAAAATAGACTTTTCGTGCATTCCGCACTGAAACATGCAATATTTTGATGAGTATTGTTAGTGGGATGTCTGTCTTACGTTACCGGCTTAACGGAATTAGCACACGATATATAAATGAGTTTAAGTTTCGAAGTAAGACTTTTGTTAGTACTTCATATTATTAACTTTTTAGCCGCATTATAGACTTATGCGCACTTACAATGAGTATTTTCACTACATTGATCTATGTGTGTTATCACCTGGCTTGTTCAAAAAGTCAGTGATCAGTGCTATTTCTGACATTCTATGATTTTAGCTTTCTTTGTAAACATTGTCTGATTAGTTGTTCTTGTTCCTTTGCTTTGTATTTTTGTATCTGTAGTGATGACTAGGTAATCTTCCTTTATCCTGTAAAATTGTTGGTTTCACCTAATCTTGGTTTTCAGTTGCCAGTTAAACATTCAATGTTATGCGTTTGTGCTTATTCTGTTTTAGTAAACTGTAGAAAACGCTGCTGGTTGTACAATTATATAGTGTTTATGTTATTCGTAAATTCCATTAACGTATTTGTACAACTGTTTGTTTTCTCTTATAAATAAAAAATAAAATAAACTTAATACCGGAAGACGCGAGTTCGATCTCTATGCACCATGAGTATGCTCAGCGAATCAGAGCGAAACCTGGTCGGACTCTTCCGACAAAAAAGAAAGTAAGTGAATCCGGAATTAAGTTAAAATGATTATTTTTTTAAAAAGAATTTCTTTAACACTGCAATTAGAAATTGTTATGTAAAGTTAAGATTGATATTTTTCGAAAAATAAGATTTAAATATCGCATTTTTTTAAATTTGGACTTATACACAATGCCAATTTTGCAGCATTCGGAAACCATTCGTCTGTAAATATGAATCAAGAACGTTTTTTATGGTTTAAAGCATTTTTATGGGACAGAGCAATAGATAGATAGATAGAGAACACTTTATTATTGTATATAAAATGGAATTTACACAGATAGGTATAAAACAAAATTATATTAAATTACATAAACTCACGATTGTATCCCGTAGGTGTACGGCAGGGTTTGCCACTTGTCACGACCCTGACAGATCTATTGATTACATTAGTTTTGAAGCAACTTAAAATAAAAAAAAAACCGGCCAAGTGCATGTCGGGCCACGCGCAATGTAAGGTTCCGTAGAAAGAGGTTTTTTTTATCTGCTTTACAGAACTAACAACTTCATCGAAGTAATTTTCAATGGATTTTGTACGAAACTTTACTTTTATAAGTTACATTACTCGTTAACTAGTGAAGCATACTAAGCGGCGATACTTTTTATTTTAAGTTCATTATATGTGCTACTACTCTGAATTTTTTCACGTTTCTGCAACCAACCATTTAGCCAGGAGGGGCGAGAGGGACGCCCGGCGGGCGAAAAATTGCGCTTTAAAGCTTAATATTTCGCAAACGGAACCCTAAATAAAAAATGGTCTTCCTACACCTACAATATTTTTTAACGACCAATCCAAAGTTGCTTCACTTCACGGGGTAGATGAAATAAAAAACATCCCCACTTTTCATGTTAGGGGAGGTACAGTAAAAAAAGAATTTTCCAACATTTTATTCTTTAACTTTCTTCAGCTTCTTCTCCACATAATCTGTTAATTCTAATTTAGTAAAAATTCTGTTTTTATAATTAATAAAAATATTTGAATTGAATTGAATAAGGTCTTAGACACAGCTCGTAAATCTACACTAATATTATAAAAAAGTAAAATTTGTAACTATGTTTTTATAAAACTACTACTCAACTGATTAGTTACTGCCTAAATAGTTAAAACTCACATCAATGTAGCTTTCTGGTCCGACTTCCGGGTCGGTCTTTTAGTATTTATTTGCAGAGCCTTCCGATATACGCGACCGTGTCGCGCTGATGCCGAGGGTCGATCCTTTCAAAGCGTGGCACTGACTGCCGAGATCAGAAAGCTATCCTTGGTACACAAAAACGTTCCAATAGCCAACGTTAGCGCCAACAGGCGATAAAAGGTCCTGAAACACTTTTAAAACTACCTCTAGGTGCATAATACATTCCATCGTATCGCAGCTCCTAAATTGTGGGGGAGGTCACAGACAGGGTGGTTCAATATATTGGCTTCATGTGCATGTCGTTACGGAGCATCCCTATAGGACTATTGTTTCTTTCAGGCAAGGAGCTTGTAGTAAAAGACGGAGTGATGAGTGTCTATTTATATGGAGTATTAGAAGGGGTCCGTAAGAATGTCTTTCTTTCGTCTAAATTAGTTTTCTTCGTCTTCCCGGCATTAGGTATTAACGTAAATAACTAAGGGCGACTTACGCCAAGACACTAGGTAAACGAATAATCAGCTGATTGACAGGCTTATCAGTCATACAATTTATCTATGAATAGCTCTGCAAATGTCATGTTAATTAGGACCCATCCATTGAATAGAGAATAGAAAAAAATCTTTGAGAAATAAAGTCGACGACAGTTTTAGAGAAAATTTCAATGCCATGCGGTGGAGTGCTACTGCCTCTATCCTTTCTGCACGGAACTCTGTTACGCTAAAAGTAGAAAAAATATCCGCTCCCTGTCATTGAATATTAAAGGGCTCCAAAATTGCATCTTTTTTCACAGATCGTTTCTGCAAAAAGTGTCAGTGCAATCTTTCAATCATATCAATAGTGATTTTTATGATCCTGATGCAAAAAAAGAAAAATTAACGCCAAAAACGTCCGTTTTCGGCATAAATGCTGTCTAGTCCCAGGTCCGTGATCCTAGGTTCTCGGTCGTGGGTCCTAAAAATCACGATTAAGATGATTGAGAGATTGTACTGACACTTTGAAAAAAAAGATCTGCGAAAAATTATATCATTATTTTCCATTGATGGCGCTTGTGCTACTGCATGGAGCCCCCAAGGTGCGTTCTACCCACGCCATCAGTTTTATAACGCACATACTTACGTATCAGCGCTTGAAGTTTCCAATCCGCGGTGGTAATGAAGCCCATACTCTCTCTTTGTGAAAGAAGGCCGATGCTCTACAGTGGGACGTATATATGCTACATAATAAAAAAGAAAAAAACCTGACAAGTGCTCTCATCCACCGAAGGTTCCGGACAAATTTGTAGGTGCTTTCATGTTATAAATAGTTCAGGAGTCGAGTCTCGCGTTATTCCGAGCTTTTTCCGAAATTCCAAGACTAATTGTTTTACGATTTAATTACATATCGCTCATTGAATGCAAAAGGACCACAAGTCAAAAATGAAAAAAATCATTTCGGGGAAGATAAAATACGTTGGTTACCTACCTACCTAATGTACAAACATACCTAATATACAAACTGAAACTAAATGTTTTTTTTTAACATGCAAAATACGAAATTATTTCAAAAACTCATTTTTTGCACAAAATAATTTTGAGTAAACTTCATTTATATGATTTTGACTTGTGGCCCTTTTGCATTCAATGAGCGATTATGTATAGTTTTCAGATATTTCCCTTTTCTTGTAGTATAAGACGATATTACTCGACAAATTTTATAGTTCTAGGCAAGGGAATCAAAATTTGTAGGCAACGGCACGTACCCTATAAATTTTGATTCCCTTGAATGTCAAAATATACGTTTTTTTTGCGGCATAAACGGTTGTATCTTTTTTTTCGTTGATATAAAGTTTTGAGTTTCACAGCTTCAAGGGACTGTAGATTTGAGTATATGGTATGAGATAAAGGGTCTTGACAGACAGACGGACGGACAACAAAGTGATCCTATAAGGGTTCCGTTTTTTTCTTTTGAGGTACTGCACACTAAAAATTAGAAATTTTACAAGAAAACTTAGCCACGACGTAAACAGAAAACTAAATGAAAATACTTAACATCAACAATTTTAATCTACCCTTCTTGTAATTAACTAACACACATGTCATGACGTGTCGCAATTCAAGCCAACCCTTCCATCATACTTTTATTTGGACTGAGGACTAAGACACGCCACACAATTCACGTGTCAGATAGTACTCCGTACCAAAGTTAAGTTCGCTAATGGAAGAATAGTAATAAAATTCTCTATTGCTACAAATCGTATTCGTAAGAATTTCGACCTGTTGTTCTGTATCGGACAGGTCCTACCTTGGTCAGACACCGAGTACAAAATCACTAATTAAGAGCAATTTTGTGTTATTTGTATTTAATGCGATGCGTAATTCCTGAAATAGATAGACAGAATATTCAAAAAAGACAAAATGTATAAAATTTACACTACCAAATGTCAAAATGGTTGACAGCAATGTTACATTGGGGAATGATAAACTAGACCTTGTAGAAGAAACTGTATTTCTGGGTATCACGGTATAGAAAAATTGGCAAATAGGCAGCATACGCAGTTAAAAGAGTCCGGGAACTAACTGATGTCGCAACTGCTAGGCTTGTTTATTTTAGTTACTTCCATAGCATTATTCCTATGGTATACTACTATGGGGTCGGGCAGCAGACATTGAGACAATCTTCGTCCTGCAGAAGAGAGCGATCAGATTCATATATAAGCTATGCAGTAGAGATTCGTTAAGAGATTTCTTTAAAGAAACTAACATCCTAACAGTTGCTAGTCAGTATATCTATGAAAAAATTATGTACGTTAGGAAAAATATCAGTAACTTTAAAACTGTAGCTAGCCAACACAATGTTATTTACATTGTAATTGTAGAAATAGACATAAACTTTCGTTCCGAAAATTTAGACTGGCAAAGGTTAATACATCCTTTATGGGGCATTGTATACGTTTCTACAATAAGAACCCTGAAGATATAATAAGCTTGCCAGAAACGCCGTTCAAAAAATATGTAAAGCGCACTGTGCAAAAAAAGCTAATATAATATTAAACTTTAGATAATGTTGTTAAATTTAAGCTGTGGCAAAGTAGCCAGTAAATGTTACTTCCAAATAGAAAAATATTTTTATCTGGCAACGCTACTAAAAAAACTTAAGCTTTATACGTCACAGGGCTTCTCTCTGAGAGAGGCTTTACCGCCACGCGTGCCCACAGTGGATTGATGTTTTCAAGCGCTAATGTATGTGTGTGACACTTCAGATTCTGCGGCTTCCTCAGTATGTTTTCTTCACAGTTATCGAGTGGTATAGCTAATACAAATTTAAAAGTGTACGGTTAATAAGACTAAATAATTGGTACATGCTGGGATTCGAACCCACGACGTCTCGAATATTTGGCTAGAGTTCTACCGATGCGCAGCTGTTGCCCTTTTTTTTCAGAAGAAACGTAAAATTTTATATTGCATTGGTTTAAGGGTGTTTTTTTACTTTTATTAACGTCGGGATAGCCAACTAGTTTTGACCTGGTCCGGATATCCCAACGTTAATAAAAGTAAGTGAAACCATTAAACCGATATATAACATGTGCAGTGCTTTATTATCATCATCATTATCATCATCGGCCTACGCTTGTCCACTGCTGGTCATAGGCCTTTCCTATAGCCCGCCACTGAGCACGGTCCTCGGCTACTCTCATCCAGCTCTTGCCAGCCGCCCTGCGAAGATCATCGCTCCACCGAGTCTGAGGACGTCCTACACTACGTTTACCGATCCGCGGTCTCCACGCAAGAACTCGTTTACCCCATCGGTTACCAGTTCTTTGAATGATATGGCCGGCCCACTGCCACTTCAGACTGCAAATTCGGTGGGCTACATCGGTGATTAATTATAAGATTCAAGGTTTATGAATTTTATTTACTGATAAAATAAAGTTGATGATTGACCATGAGGGAGGCCTATGTCCTGCAGTGGGCGTCAAATGTTTGATGATGATGATGAAATTCTTAATATTCCAAAAAAATATGTGGATAATGATAATAAAAATAATAGTAGGAATAGAGATAAGTCATTTAAACTAAGTTGATATCACTTGAAAATTATATAGTTTGTCAGTAATGATTTGAAATTATTCAATGACTAATGTTTTACTATATATTATCTGAATCTTTGTGAATTATAGAGCCCTGTTTCACCTTTCATTCTTCTTTTTATAGTGCCTCTCTGACTAGCAAAGATTCCAATCAGCTCCGCATACTTATCTTTCCTCACTTTCATATTATTATAATAACTTCGAACATTTATTTATTTACATCCAGACAACTTTCACCTGGAACAGGCTATTACAATAAAAATAACTTCCACACAACACAATCACTTACCTGGTCCCAAACTAGGATACCCTGTGCTATGGTAACCAGGCAAGGACATCACAGATATGATAACACATCCAGACTGAGGTCATTTGTACAAATGTACGGCGGCATGGTAATCAGTATTATTAAGTTGTTATGTTCTTAGTATCAATACCACACGCTAACTGTGAAGGAAAACATCGTGAGGAAACCCGCGGCTTGGTTGGCTTTGCACGTATTGACTTGTCTTTCCTGTGGGCTAGGCCAACTAAGCTGTCAGGATGGTATAGGTGCTGGGCAAGCCTACTTCAAGTAAAAAAATAACAATGTCCCAGGTACTGCAGCGTCCTTGTGGTCCCTTCACCCAACTAGTGTGAGTGAAGGTGTTACTGGACGATGCATAAACCATCTCACTACGTAGATGCAAAAGCCAAAGTTATTTTTTATGTTTCTGAGCCAAAACTTCTTCAACTTAGACATGCAATCCTTTTAATGTATTTTTTTATCTGGTGTGTACAATAAAGTGTTCTAATCTAATCTAATCTTCTTTCTTCTCCCAACACACCTCCTAACTTTCACTTGGAACAGACTATACCTTCAAAAGCTCCCCTCGCATTTCACTTCGGTCACGTATCTACGTGAGATAGAAGGAAAAATAAACGATATCCCCAAAGTCTCTTGTCACGCGATGCTGCAAAGTGTATACCTCTATAGATAAACTACCTACTAGATAAATTAAGTGTAGACGTGATTGTTAGATGTGCTGGTTTCATTAATAATAATAATAACTTCCACTCAACGCAATCACTTGTCCTGGTCCCAAACTAGGATACCCTGAGCTATGGTGACCAGGTAAAGATGGAAATACATCCAGACTGAGCCCTTGTATACAAATATACGGCGGACTCCAGTGGGAAACGCAGCCACGACCTCCGGCATGGTAAGCAGACATGATACCGCTGGACCAACGAGGCAGTCAATATTGGTTTGCATTTAGGATAGTTTCTAGTAAAATATAAATATAAATAGTCTGTGGTAGGGACTTTAAAAGGGACATACTCTCTCATAGACTATTTATACTGCGTTTATGGAGTGTTTTAAGAAAATCGTCTTTTTAAACATAAGAAAAAAAGTTTTTTTTATATACTTCAGACTGAAAGTTTTGTGAGGAAAACTTAGTACCTATCCTAAGTATCTACATGCCTCAAAGCTTGCTGCGTACAATGGCCCAACTATGCGCCTAAGTGCGGAAATCTCAGGTCTAACTAAGTAACTAACTTTTTATCAATGTGTTATATTCTTGTTAGATCCTTGTGAGCTACAATTTAACGTACCTACATCAGCCTTTAAGGAAAACTATCACGGCAGGGTAGGCTTTACAAGATAACGATGACGATAAAGATCATAAGCGACCACCTTATGAAAGGAAGACTTCGTACAAAATCCGTTCAAAATTACGTTGATGAAGTTGTTAATTCTGTAAAGCAGATAAAACCCTCTCTTTCTACAGAACTCTAAGCTGCGCGTGGTCCAACACGCACTTGGCCGGTTTTTTGTTTTTGCCCGGCTCATTGGGTGCGGATTTATCATCATTATATTAAGAGCTCGACTCTCGTCGGTGCAGCATCATTCACTATCGTGAAACAACATATTTGAAGCACTACAGCGTTTGAGCGGTAACTTTACCTATCTTGTGTAGGTAGGAGTTCCTACTAGACATTGTATAAATCTTATTGTATCCTACTTTTGATAAGTCTTTGATTACGAAAGCTTATACCCCGTAAATCATATAGTTTTGGACACTGGCGTAGATATTTTACATTACATAAGCTTACGCCTGTATCCCGGAGGGTTAGGCAAAAACCACAGTTTACCACTTGCCACGATCTTGACAGACCTCTTTCTCTTTCTGAAGTAGAGATCACGCGATAAGTACATACCTACATTGGCTAAGACTTTTAGTTAAAATAGTTATTGATTGTTTTAGACCATCGATTCTACTCTGTAAATTTACACTTTTTCATGGCACGTGTGTTTTGGTCTACAATGAAGAGTATCCTTATCTTGTCTCATCTTAATAGGGTACGAACAAATGGGTGAATTCTTGCAATAACCCATAAATGTCGGTGGCATTTTGTATTTTTATGGGTACCATACTAAAAGTACCTAATATTGTTAAGGGGCCGATGCCAACACTGTAAGTTGTAAAAATATTAGGTGTAGCGTGGAACCATAAAACGTTACTGCATTTGATTTTCTGTTTCGTGTCGGGTTTTGTTTTATTGCAAACTATTTTTCTTTTTTTTACTTGTTTTAGAATTCCGTTTTTCAAAAGGATTTTATTTCCTTTTTAGCAAATCAATTTTTCTTTTATATTATTTTTTTGTTGCTAGCCCTTAATATATTTGTCTTAAGTTGTTTAAAAGACAAACAGACATATATTAGGCATTTTTTTACATTTATTTATTGAAGCTCAAAAAAATTTTATACTAATAAATATTTGTCAACAACAACGTGATTCTAGAAGGGTTTGGTTTTTAGGTACGAAATTCTTAAAACAATAAACAATTGCTGTTTGGCTCACGGTAGACTTCCTCTGGAAAATAAATTTCTAAATTTCATAATATTTATTTGTCTGAGTTTCATCTAACTAATGAATGCAAGAAATATAAACCCCTTTTATCAATTTAGGGTTTCCTATTTTTTAACTAGTATTTAAAAAATTTTGCTTACACCTAGACGAAAGATGAATGAAACGAAATAAAACACAGCGCTTTTTTACAATCACAAAATTCGAAAGAATTTTGTACAAGAAAGGGAACGTCACCCTTATGTTTAAGGGCAAAAATCAACAGACTAATTTAGATCTTATGTTTCACATGAAACTAAAAAGTAACTAAGATATTACTGAACCAAGTCTAGCAGAAATTCCAAATTTGGCTACTTTCTACAGCATTCTGGCTTCATCAATGCACAGCGTTAAAATAATCTCAACACAACTTTTTTTTCCCAACCAGCACGTACAACGAAAACAGTTTTGAAACAGATGTCGATGGTATCGGCGAAAGAGGATCGTCTGTCTCTACCCTACTTATAGGTGTACATATATTTTTGTCACGTTCCCCGGGGAACAGTTGTTTCCAATGTTTGCCTGCAAAACTTGTACGTAGGACTCCGCACGCGAGCAAGAATTTTACTTTTGACTTTCCAATGAGTTCTTCCACTGTTCGTTTCGATAAAATACTGTTTTGTTCCCTAAGTTTTGTTCGCAGTGTCTGCGAAGTTGGATTTTAATCAATTTATGATCAGTTAACTTTGTGCCCTGTTTCGCGCAACGCCAACATTCCCCGTTCTACAAATGGTTTTGTAAAGGAGTTAGAGAGTAGAAACAGCTTGTTTAGTCATATCTACAGGTGATTTTGAATTCAATTGACTTAATGGGACATTTTCACCATGATTTAGGATCATATTGGGCTACTTTTGAAAAAAATGGGGCCTAAATAAAAGATTTTTAGTTACTCAAAATTACTTCACTTAAGCATAGACAAACAAATATCAGAACGAAAAGTTATAAAAATCGAAAAAGGAACTATGGGTCGAGCGTCTTATGGTTGGTGCCGGCCAACTCAATTGTTTTTTAATTTTTCACGCATATTGGAGGACAGAGTCTTCTACATTTAACATTTTAGAAAACATCTTTCAAAGTCATGGAACTCCCTACCATTTTGAATTTGGATTCACAGTTTCGAGAAAAATATCTGAATTTACGTATATTTATAAAAATATTATAACATTACCGATAAATCATGAATAATACTTTTTTTCACAATGAAAAGGAATTTCTCTCAAAATATGGCTAACGATTTGAAAATCATCCCGTAGTGTTGAAACTAAACTCATTTTGCTATGTAGGAACTAAATACGTACACGCGTAAGCTCACGCCTGTATCCCGGAGGGATAGAAAGACACGACTTATTTGTCTTTTGCTTGTTGGGCTTGTTGGGCTTGTGTTCGTTTGGGTTTGCCACTTGCCACGATCCTGACTAGCCTCGTTCGCTTCATCAAGTTCAACAGCCGCTGCGTGCTTTTATATGTACGGAAACATAAATCAAACGTAGAAGATTCAGCCACCCCAAAGCCAGTGTTACGCGTGTTTCAATTAGACCCAACTGTTTAGTTTAAAAAGGCGTTAACAGCGAGACTTATTGCTGCACGAGCTCTTTACGAGGCGACAAAATAATCCCGGACTTTACTCGAGGAATCGTTCGGAAGTAACTTTGTTCTTTTCATTACTCCGAGCTGTCTATTTTCTCCTAACTACTGCAGACCGTATGGAACTTTTTGGCTTTTCCGTCAATGTACTTAGACAGAGTGTTTTAGAAAAGTCCGGTGAAACTTGATTCGACTTATGATACAAAACAACGTTGATTTGTGAGAGAAATTCAGCAACATAAAAATATGTTCTTTATTTTCTCTAGAACTACGTCTTGATTTATCCATATTAAGTACCATTCAAGACGACCTCGTGGCGCTGCGTTAATGCATCTGCATACTCGTACCATGCGAGAGGTCCCGGGTTCTTGGATGTTTACATGTTTGTGATGTCGTTGTTTCTGGTTCCCATGACACAGGGGATCCTATTGTGGGGCCAGAAGCAATGTGTGTGCCTGTATGTAGATGTTTATGTTTATGTTTTATTCTTTAAAAAAATATTAGAAATCACGATAACGCTTACAAAGTCATTCCAGTTATACTTAACCTTTTTACGTAGAGTGAAGCAAAAATAAATATTGTGAGCCTAGATTGTAATGCAATATATTACAATGACAACTGAGCATACTCTGATTTAATTTGTATGAAGTATGAGGAACATTTTACCTGATCCGATCGAGTATCGGTCAGTGTACTAACAGAGTCGAAGTCCATTTCATTATCGTTTCTTGAACTTCATCATCAGCCATTTGACGCCCACTGTAGTACATAGGCCTCCCTCATGGTTTTCCGAGCTTCCCGGTGTTGTGACTATCCGTCACCTTAACCAAGTCGTCAGACCATCTGGTGGGAGGCCAGCCCACGCTGCGTCGTCTGGTCCGCGGTCACCAGGTCAGAACTTTTTCGCCTCAACTTTTTCCACTCCAACTGAGCAATTCTTAGAGCTATAGTAGTATCTCGGGTTCTTCTGCGGATATACTCATTTCTGATTCGATCACGCAGTGAAACTCCTAACATAGCTCTCTCCATTGCTCGTTGGGCAACTTGATCCTTCTTATGACGCCCATAGTCAGCGACCAGGTCTCACATTCATACGTCATCACCGGCAACACACATTGGTTGTTCCTGTAATTACTTCGAGGCTTTAAAAATTACCCAGTGGAATTTGTTTTGTAATTGATGTTGTCGTTTGCACTAAAATATTTATAAATCTACTTTATTTCCAATTGATTGACACCTCTGAACTTACCTTCAAGAAAAATCGATTGTTTTTGTTGACATCTTGGACCACTCCAAAGTTAAAGTAATATCTCTACGTCAATTACAGCACGTTTACTTGAGACACGTCCCCAAATTGAATGTAGACTTACTTTGCCATTTCACTTTTCTTGCAAAGTTTCTGTCTTTACTGCGGAATAAACGCTTCACGCTTTCACACTAAAGCTGTTTCTAGCGTCTTGGCTTTTATTCCTTTGGCAATAAATATTATTATTCCCGACATCCAGATGTCGTTAACAACTGCAGGGAATTATGCAGTTGTTAACGATAAATGTCTTTCTTTCTTTCTTTCTTTCTATATCTGGCTAATGCGGGTGCCATTTCAAAAGCGGACTGGGCTGAACGGATTGAATTGTCATTTTCAAAGAAGACAAAGATGTTTGGCATTAAACAGTAGATTAATACTATTTAAAGGACGATTGTGACTAGTGTTCAACACATTCATGACTAATATTTTAAGTTGAAAACTCTGTTAATTAAGTTAAAACGTGTTTTGAAAAGAATAAATGTGGAGTTTCTTTGTTAGTTTCTTCTCCACATAATCCATTAATTGTGAAACTAACAACTTTGACGTTCATTAAGTAAACATTCTGTTTTTACAATGAATAAAAATATTTGAAATTGAAATTGAAATTGAAAATTGAAATTTTCATGTTTTTTTTTATGTAGCCTGTATACGCCCCACTACATTGCACAGCCCTTCTCCTAGACAGACAGAGTACTGCCTTAATCACTACGCTAGTTCTAATTCTAGTTCGACTGGAGAATTCCGCACTTAACCTCATAGTTGGGTCATTTTCTCTTAGGGTTGCCATTATGTAGGACGTGCTGTTTCGCTCGCACAATGTGACATTTTTAATTATTGTAATAAAATGAGCATACTTTTGATAAATATTGACTATTTTGAATGAGTTTTAAGTCATTCAAAAAAGTGTTAAGCTCTTAAGCACTGCTTAAATCGTCCGTAACGGATGCGACGGCCTATGATCGTAGATAAAATGAGTATCCTTTTGACAAATGTAGTCCGTGACCTTGCTAGATATTAAAATTACGAACATTTTGGATTCATTTTTGTTTTCCTTTACTCAGTTTTTGATAAAGAAAAGCTGCTTCCAGAATTATAAATTTTGCTAGGAAAATTGTCTCAATAAAAAAAACTAAGTATAGGATAACAAAATATGTCTTCAATGTCGGCAATGTTATTATCTCGTAAAGCCTCAGACCAAATTTATCTGTACTCATCTCATTTTAATTAAATAATTCAAATTTGCGAGCGAGACAGAATGCCTTACGTGACAGCTGCAGTCTTAAGCTGCTCATATATAATAATAATAATAATGACTTCCACACAATACAATCACTTGTTCGGTCCCAAACTAGGATACCCTGTGCTATGGTAATTAGACAAGGACGTCACAACACATGGATATACACGCAGACTGAGGCCAAGTTATATAGCATGTTGTAAAAAGTTCTTGTGGAACTTAACGGGGGGTAATAAATTCCATTCGTCAATAAAAACGACTTTTATTATGAGACCAACTTTGAAATCGCCATAATATGTCAGCCGTTGAACGGTTCAATTTTCTGTTTGATAGTAAGCCCCCGTGGAAGTGAAGCAGCAATTATTAATTCTAAAGGACCCGATCGGGCAACCATAAATATGGTGTTTAATCGTTCTTTTCAATGTCATAATCAATGCGTTCATATAACTATAATTTTAGTATAACTATGTAGGTACTGCATATCATTAACAGAATCTGGATATTTCTATGTTGCTAGTTATAAAAAATCACATGGAAGTTGCTGGCCGACTGCTGAGCTTAATGCTAACCAAGCAGGCGGGACCTAAATTCAACATTGTGACTCATTGTATATAGGTTGGTCATCATCAGCCATTTGACGCCCACTGCAGGACATAGGCCTCCTTCGTAGTTTTCATAAACATGAGGGGTTTTCCAACGCTTGGCAGGCGGGTTGGCGATCGCAGTATGCGGTTGGATTCTCAGGAAGACATTGCTGCCCGTCGCCTGGTAATTTATTTCCTTAGTCGCCTTCTACGACATCCACGGAAGGAAATGAAGTTACGCTATTCTTAATCCGGCGCCGCACGGAAACATAGGTTGGTCGGGCCTGCTAAAATACCAAACCACATGTGAAGGGTCACAGTGTCGTTCGTACACTTACCGTCGCCAGTAGCGACTCGCAGCAATATAAATATTATTATTCTCAGCAGCGAACAATTGCTAACATCTGCTAGCGATAATCGCGCCACTTCCGCGCGCTCGATGCAGTAATCCGGGCGCGGGCGTATTGTGACAAATTGCGCGATTAGCATCGCGAACGATTTCGCCTTTTAAGAGGGTGGCTCCATCTGGCAGTCGTCTCGCTCCCACATTCTAACGTTTTTAGCGTTCCGTAGTCAACAAGGAACCCTTATAGTTTCGCCATGGTCGTCCGTCTGTCGGTCTGTCTGTCTGTCCGCGGCCTAGCTCGTGGACGATATACATATTAATTACGCCGGTAAAAAAGTAAATTAATATCTTTATGAGCCTAATTTACCTAACCTAGAACCTAAGTAGGGCTCCCGCACCCTCTCTCGGATAAACTGTTGGTTTCAGATACGTGAAAAAAAAACCGGCCAAGTGCGAGTCGGACTCGCGCACCGAGGGTTCCGTACAAACCTGCAATGTCAACAACATTTTTTCACGGGTTAAAGGCAATTAGATCTAAGTATTTGATATGAATTTCAACTTGATAGCTCTCCGCGTTCATGAGGAAAAAAGTAATAAGTTTATATTTATTAAAAAATATATATTTTGTAATGTAACAAAAAATTTAAGGTTTTCGGAATTTTTCCTTTATGTGTGCTATAAAACGTTGCTTCATGCCAAATTTCAAGATTCTAGGTCGACTGGAAGTACCCTTTAGGTTTTGATTCCCTTGCGAGTACTTGCGAGTTTCAAAATATGCAGCTTAAATTGCTGTTTCTTTTGATTGCGTTGACATAGAAGTTAGATTTTGTTACAGCTTAAAGGTATTATAGACCTGAGTATTTGGTATGAATTTCAATTTAATACCTCTACGCGTTTATGAGGAAATGGGTAGTAAGTTTAAAATTATTAAAAAAAAAATATATTATGTGATGTAACTAAAAATTTATGGTTTTCGTAATTTTTCCTTTATCTATGCTATAAGACGTTGCTTCGTACCAAATTTCAAGATTCTGAGTTCACGGGAAGCACCCTGTAGGTTTTGATTCCCTTGCAAGTGTCAAAAATTTGCGGCATAAACGGCTGTATCTTTTGATTGCGTTGGCTTAGAAGTTTGATTTTTTCACAGCTTCAAGGGACGGTAGACCTGAGTAATTGATATAAATTTCAGCTTCATACCTCCACGCGTTCCTGAGAAAAAGGGTCTTGACAGACGGACGGACGGACAGACGGACAACAAAGTGATCCTATAAGGGTTCCGTTTTTTCCTTTTGAGGTACGGAACCCTAAAAATCAAGGCATTACCTAGCTCATATAATGAAATTTAAAGGCAAACTATTACGGCTAAGTAGGCTTCACATAGAAAATGAACAATTAGGGTTTCATAAGCAGCCTATATACGTCCCACTGTAGGGCACAGGCCTTCTCTCAGAGAGAGAGAGTATGGGCTTAATCACCACGCGTGCCCACCGCGGATTGGTGATTTCAAGCGCTGCGTCATGTGAATAGCTCAGACACCCAGGTTTCCTCACGATGTTTTCCTTCACCGTTAGTGAGTGGTATTGCTACTATAACTTCACAAATGTACAATAACTTAGAAAGAAAAGTCATAGGTACATGACCGCACTAGGAATCGAACCTGGGTCTCGATTAGGGTTTGGGTGCCTAAAAACAGGCACTGTACTTTACAATAATTTCGAAAAATCTTCAATATAGTCTATGTATTCAGAATAGTCTATGTATTTTACTATAAATAGGTTTTTAAAATAGAGCAAAGTAGTCAACGGTGCAGTCAATCGTGTAGCCGGGAGAGGCGATACAGGAGATATTTTTGCTTGAAAATCCGTAGCCCTGTCGTTGGCTTCTATTTTACTCAAGGCTGGATTCTCCGAACGCACGAACTTGTATGGGTCTTATTGCGCTGCACCAGCGAATAGATGGGGAAAAGTATGCATATTTAAAATAACAGAAACACAAATCCTGTTAATTGAATTTTGACGACCGACGTCACTAACACATTCAGTGATACTCATTTTGGTAGATATTTTATTTATCTAAAACTCAGTACAGCTCAAATAAAACCATATCGTATGGTAACCATAATAAACCATAGTTTAGACTCATGTTCACGATTTTTTTTGATGCTATAAATTAAAAAAAACCGGCCAAGTGCGAGTCGGACTCGCGCACCGAGGGTTCCGTACAAACCTGCAATGTCAACAACATTTTTTCACGGGTTAAAGGCAATTAGATCTAAGTATTTGATATGAATTTCAACTTGATAGCTCTCCGCGTTCATGAGGAAAAAAGTAATAAGTTTATATTTATTAAAAAATATATATTTTGTAATGTAACAAAAAATTTAAGGTTTTCGGAATTTTTCCTTTATGTGTGCTATAAAACGTTGCTTCATGCCAAATTTCAAGATTCTAGGTCGACTGGAAGTACCCTTTAGGTTTTGATTCCCTTGCGAGTACTTGCGAGTTTCAAAATATGCAGCTTAAATTGCTGTTTCTTTTGATTGCGTTGACATAGAAGTTAGATTTTGTTACAGCTTAAAGGTATTATAGACCTGAGTATTTGGTATGAATTTCAATTTAATACCTCTACGCGTTTATGAGGAAATGGGTAGTAAGTTTAAAATTATTAAAAAAAAAATATATTATGTGATGTAACTAAAAATTTATGGTTTTCGTAATTTTTCCTTTATCTATGCTATAAGACGTTGCTTCGTACCAAATTTCAAGATTCTGAGTTCACGGGAAGCACCCTGTAGGTTTTGATTCCCTTGCAAGTGTCAAAAATTTGCGGCATAAACGGCTGTATCTTTTGATTGCGTTGGCTTAGAAGTTTGATTTTTTCACAGCTTCAAGGGACGGTAGACCTGAGTAATTGATATAAATTTCAGCTTCATACCTCCACGCGTTCCTGAGAAAAAGGGTCTTGACAGACGGACGGACGGACAGACGGACAACAAAGTGATCCTATAAGGGTTCCGTTTTTTCCTTTTGAGGTACGGAACCCTAAAAACATGAATAATATAATGACCGACGGCCCTAGAAAGGACATTGAAAAGTAATGCATATATTTATTTCAATATATTTATTATCATATTTTAAATAATTACCATTAGTGAGTAAAATGTATTTTAAAACACCTGTCGAAAAAAAACCCGCCTTAAGGGATTGAAGAAAGTAAAATACTTAATCAAGTTTAGCATCGAAAGTACAATCTTATTTATTAAGACTCCGAAAGAAATAATAGAAAGTAGGAAATATTTTGTTGTTTCAAATTTTGTTTTCCAACTTTTAGTTTACTGAGTTTGTTTAAAGTTTCTTATGATTTTGTTTCCAGTGAGCTCTTTTATTTTTTAAAGGGTAAAATGTTAGCAAACTCCTAAATTATGATTGGAAGAAGCCTGATTACGTAATAAGTATTGTCTGAAATAGTTTCGAAGTGTCTATTCGTGACTTTATTGTATATGTGTATATTGTTAGAATCTTAAAAATAAACATTTCTTTAATCATTTAAACACCATCACTGATCTGAAATCAGAAATCAATAATTTTATTCAACGTAAAGAATTTACATTCTGTTTGCTGAATGTCAATGTACTCTGTGTCTATATTCGCCGCTGCCTTCGGGCCGTATTTGTAGTGGAGAAAAAGGCAACGGAAAAGTAAACTCCACTCTGACCATCTTTTTTCAAATCATCATAAACTTAATACATTAAACCCTCTATGATATGATTCCGTGATTGTCACCAATAACTTTAAAATCCAAAATAACACTTCTTACAAAAGTAGGAAAAACATTAATGCTCCGGCCAGATACACGAACAGCACCCGTTCACGAGCATAACGCAGGGGTCAGCCATCACCAGTCTCAACCATTTTAGAGGGACATAGGTGACCCGGCCACCACGTCAACATTCGAATGATCTTTAGCAAACCTGCAGATTGAGTTCTTGTCAGCTATAAAATGTGTGATATAGTTACTAATTGTTATTAATGTGAGTAAATTAAGATTTCTTTTACAAATTAATTACTCAAAAACAATCACAACTTTTATATTATTTATCTACATATGCTGAAATCTGGGTGGTTTGAAAGCCACGGTTACGTTATTAGTAATAAAAATTGCATCTATCTAGACTATTACATTTAAGTACAGACGTAAATTTAAAAAAAAAATTGAGTAATCTTGTTTTGAGTTGAGTACCGCTCTCCATCTATCAGAACAATATCCCGGGGATCCGCGGCACGCACGCACCACTCTAGCTAGCTGCAAATGGTTCTAACGGACTGAGTTTGTGACGAGATATTTTGGAAAGTGCTTTTTAAAAAAACTAACTAGCGTATTCAATAGCTATTGTTGAGGCACGTTCATTTTTCTATAGTTTTCAAACCACCCAAAAGTCATGGTGTATGACTAACGCATTAATAGATTTCACCGTTTAGCAAAGGCCTCTTTTCTCTTGCATCAACTCAACTGGGTTATATTCACCAACCAAAATTCAGAGTGACAGCAGGCCGAAGGAATAATAAAAGTGAGGTC
This sequence comes from Yponomeuta cagnagella, assembly GCA_947310995.1. NCBI lineage: Eukaryota > Metazoa > Arthropoda > Insecta > Lepidoptera > Yponomeutidae > Yponomeuta > Yponomeuta cagnagella. Next base: position 18,737,838 of record OX371267.1, read on the forward strand.
ATGAGGAGGAACGACAAATCAAAGAATAGTCTTGTTCTAAAACTGCAGTTGATGAACCATATTTCATCGAGCCCTTGCCCTGGGCAACCTGGAAGTCCTTGAACCGGCTGCAAATCCGTGTCAGCTAAAGAAAGGGCATGTCCACGTAAGTCCATCTTCCATCAAGCTCTGCGTGCCTAATATCTGCACTCAGAAGGACCTAATGATTGCAAGCAATAACGCAGTCAGCGTAGCAAAGTTTGTCTTCTTTATTATTCTTCGCAAAATTCTAGGCCGTAACTGTTTGCCATGATCTTGACCAACCTAATTAGCATTCATGCACGTACGCTATTTTCTATCATGCTCATCACCAATACATACTCTATTCAGTCAAAATATATCCACCATGTCCCTTGCCAGCCCTTGCCTTGCCAGCCACAATAATCAATATGATATAAGGTATTTCTTTCGTCAATCATAACACCCGAATGGAATAATAAGCTCCATTCTCCCCACGCCAAGAATCGTAAGCAAATTGCTAATTATAACAGACCACTCGAGATTCCCGGCCAAGAACAAGAATTTCCAGCACTCATGCGTTTAACCCCTCTAACTTCCAGTTTAATTTCCAACAACATTGTTGCGAGTTATCTGAACGCGGGTCGGTATTCACAAAGCGTGACTCGGGGAGGAAAGTGGACCCAAGAGAAACTGGGACCTTTTGTTATCAGAGCTATTTTATGGAAACTCAAGATACGCACTTTAGTGAAGGGGTTTTAATCATTCTTTCATCATTAGTTACTACACATGATGTGAGTGTTGAAATACATTTCTAAAATGCAAAATCTGGCAATTGTACTAGCTTCAGGATAGAAGCTGTAGTACTGTCTTAAAGTTTACTTATAACATTTATAAAGTTTACCTATAATACTGCAGTATTCAGTTAATCCAAACAGTAACGCGGAAAAATATTTCTTTTCAAAGAAATATGCATGATAATTGATTGATTGGTTAAAAATCCTTTATTGCACAATAGCAAACATTTATACATAGGCGAGCTTCATACTACTAAGTATTTTCTTCCAGATAACCTTTAGTGAAGGGGATAATGGATGGGGTAGTGCCGGGAGATATTTATTTGGAAAATTATTAAGACTAGGTAGTAATAAAATATAAACATGAAACACATAACTGTACACACATATAATGTGAACTATCTTTTACTCCGTCCGCGTGACTTTTTTGTTTTATTTTATAGTAATTACTCAAAATTCAAATAAAAAAAATTGAATTTTTTTTTGGTTCAAGTATGTAGTATAAGAAATGTTTATTAAATTAAAATGCTGTTAAAAGTAAGCAAGTACCTAATTAAAACAAAATTATTTTCGATTATTTCATATCTTTGGGACCATTTGCTTACGGGCCAAATCACGGACCAAGTTGTTGGGGCCTCGGGAGCAGCCTCTCGGGCAAAGCCAACCGAACTGCTCCCGCGAACAATCCGACGGAAGTCGAACACCTCTCGTGCGGTGATAAATGGCCCGATTAACATTCCAAGTCTAAGACCGTCTGAGTAGATGGCGCGAGTAACGAGCCAATATTTCAAAGGCTTTCAAAGCACTGACTATTGGACCCTCCGCGTAGTAACAGCTCTTTTTCCTCGAACGGAGCGCCCCCGGAGAGACACTGATCTAATTGAATATTTTAGAACTAAGTATGTGCTGGCTCGTTTGGCTCTTTCGATTTCGTACTGAGCACAATTTCTCGGAGCCGCTTGTGATATAGTCAGTGTTTTAATTGTGTTTCCTAAGTATTGCAATGCGTAAAATGGCTTTGAAGAAATTTCTGTACGTTTGTAAATGTTGGAATTCAATAGACGTAATTCAATTAATAAATTTAGAATGCTTTAAAATAGAGTAATGCTACCTACTCATTCTCTTGCTACCTTTCTTTTGCACAATTTCAAATCTTGGTATAAAGACTTGAAACATTTCAAAAGAAATATAATTATGCAATTTATATGCAATAATTTTTAATGTGAAAATGTGCGAATTAGTTTTATCTATTGTGAGGTGATTTTATAAGATGCCTTGTCCTCTGCTTCAGTTGAAAGTTTGAAACTCCACGAGTTACCAAAGGCCCATGCTGAAAATCAATGTTATACCCTACCCTGGGTCCATATTGTTTTGTCTGGATTTTTTTCTTGTTTCACAGTTCTGTTTGTTTCAAATCACTTCTACTTTGCACAAAAGCGGTGGTATCCCAGTGGGTAGAACAATGGACTCGGAAGCGGGAGATCCAGGTTCGATTCCCAGTGCGGGCATGTACCTATGACTTTGTTTATTTTCAAAGTTACGTACATCTGCGAATTTGTAGTAGCAATACCATACGCTAAACGTGAAGGGAAACATCGTAAGGAAACCCGCGGCTTAGTTGGTTCCGCAAGTATTGACTTGTCTTTCCTGTGGGCTAGGCCGACAAGCTGTTAGGATGGTATAGGTGCTGGGAAAGCTTATTCCATCTAAAAAAAAATGTCCCGGGCAATGCAGCGTCAGAGTGGTTCCTTCACCTATCTAGTGTAAGTGATGGTGCCGCTGGACGCGGCATAAATCATCTCATTATATAGATTCAAAGGCCAAAGTATGTGTATGCATGACTCTAAGACGTTAAATAACAATGACGTAATTACATTTTGCAAGTTTAACGGGAGAACATTTCGTCTATTTTTTTTTACAGAAACTAGAATGAAATTCAGTTGTGATGATGTTGCTTCGTGGTAATCTTCCTTTCTTCCTTTTAGGAGTATTATTATGTTATAGTTAGGCATGTCACGTTTCAAAGTGTAATTCCGTCCTTATTATTCTGGATGAGCGAAATGTTTTTTCTTTCTTTTTAAATATGACATGTGTCTCTCCGCATCCACGGCCAGAGATGGGACGTATAGTCACATTTTAAAACATGCACGTAGTATATCTTTGGAATGTTGACTTCATACCCGGCAACATCCTCGGACTGAGAGACATAACTCTTGACCCCAACATTACGGGACAAAGGACGAAAAAGACTACAAAAATCTAACCCGTTGGCCACGGAAAATTTATCTTACCTATTTGCTTACTTTTAGCATATAAATTGTCGTGATTTAACAGTAAGATCCGTCTCCTTCGTTTTTTTCATTTGGCGTGGAGGTGCTATTTGAAAACCAGCGCTGTTTCAAATAGAAACAGCAAACGCTGAAATAGTATCATTGTCACACACTCCTTTATTTTTCAATTATTGTATGTAAGCATGTTTGTTTGTGGCAATAAATCATTCATTCATTCATACATTCATTCCTTTGCCACAGGTCTCAGCCACGGCCCAGTGCCATCGGCCACGGCGGAACCGGTGGATGCTGTCAAAGTGTCAGCGGTTTCGGGAGGTGTCGCGACACTGCCCTGCGACACTCGCTCTCCGCAGCCGCCCGACTCGCTGTTGCTTGTCGTCTGGTATAAAGACGATCTGCCTATTTACAGGTTAGTTATTTAAAACATAACATAAACTCACGCCTGTATCCCGGAAGGGTAGATAGATTGAAAATTCTTTATTTAATGTACACCAGGAATTACACCTGAAACTTAAACAATAGTATAGTACAGTACTATTGGCGGCCTTATTACTAAAATTAATTGCGTCCAGACAACCATTGATAGAAAAATAGGCAGAAATCAAAGTCTGCAACTTACCACGATCCTGTAAGACCTCTTTCGGTTCATCAATATTCGTTTGGTAGTCTTTGCATGCACGTGACCAAATATCGATCAAATCACTGATTTATTTTTGACTCCCAACTATAAAATCTACTTTAATTTCAAATGTATGCGTTATTCAACTGAGTTTACATTATGTATATTTGAGAACCTGTAATTGAATTTGTAATTGAAGTTTAATTTATTAATCAATACCAAATGATACCACCTATACCACCTAGATGTACCAACTGAACCTATGTAGTTCCGATATTAAACAAAGACTATTATTCTATGTGATTTTTAGAGTTACTTAGTAAATAATTTATTGAGACATATCTTTACTGGTAACAATAAATAATATAATGTTAACCCTACATTACACAATTAAGATAAATAATAAGATTGCTTGATAATATTTTTAGAAAGAGTTCTGTTTGACAGGATATATTTTGTGATTGGCTAAGATGAGATATTGTTTTGAGGTATGTAGGGGGCTCAGGCAAGGTATACAGGCAGTATAACGTTTAGTAGCCTGTTGATTTAACTTTGTAAAGTTGACAAGCCTGTTGAAATTGACCGTTCACGATGAATTTAACATTGTTGGGTTGGCAAGTCTGTTTGAGTGGGACCACCATTATGATTTTAACTTTGTAATGTTTTCTCGTAAGCGGAAGATCTCCAGAGCTTACGAGGGAATCTATGATCCAATCGAAGGGCATTTTTATTCTGATTCTCATTTTAATTGTAAGTCTTAAGAAGTGTAGCCAGCTCCGTATCAAACTTACCGCGTTTCCAAGTCTCCAATTGCCTAATTACAGTGTAATTACCGAGTGTAACTAAAATTGAGACTATTTGATAAGATCTGCAGTACTTAAGAACTCTTTTTGGCTGCTTTTTCTCCTTGGAGAGTATGTTTCCAAAGCAGTGTAGTTTAAAAAAAAATTAAAATTAAGATGAACTAACTATGAAGCGGTTTTCCTGTGCTATCTTGAACACTGCTCCAACCCATGATTACCGTTTCTGATACACGCGTTTTTTGTCTCATTTAATAATATTGTATATAATGTCGGAATAATGTATAGCTTGTGTTTGGGTGGTTACTATCACGGCCTAGACATAGCTACCAACAGTAATTCTAATCGTTTATGCTATTATTACTGAAAACTGGCAAGAATTTGATCACACATGTTTTCTAAAAGCCATGCGAATGGTGGCATGGTGGCTGGGTTGCCTATCTTCCTCTAATATCGTTGATGCAGGTGATGGCTGTCCCCTGCGCTATGCTCGTGAACGGCTGCTGTCCGTATGTCTGATCGAAGCATCAGTATATTCCTATTAATTTCGGAAGAGTGACTAATATTTTGGCATTGTAAGTGTTTGATTTCACACATGGATAGGATCTTGTTAGATAAATAGCAAATAATGTATTGAAGTTAGCAAGATTTGAGAAGAGCCGGTCACAATGAAAATTGTCTCCACTACAAATCCACTATAGAATGGCAGTAAAATGGTTATGGAGTTCATTTTTGACATGTTCTCTTAGCCGAGGCCTAGTGGATAAATGGAGTTGAGGTTTATACATGGTGATAAAAACACAATATGCTCTATACTAATGTTACCACCATTTTTCATGACAAACCACGTCGATCATGGCAGGACGGGAGTAACTAGAAGTGGCACAATGGCGTTAAAGACAAGATTATTTTGTGGTCTGAATTCTCTTCTTGGTACTTTAATAGTGCTTTACTCTACCTACTCACTAGAATAAGTGTACTACATTGTCCAACTAGCTCTAATACAGGCATGAATGGGGTATGAATTGCCTGGGACGCTATGCAAGAGCTTCTAAGCTGAGCTTAGGCAAATAATTTGCCCGTACAATGCCAGTCCCATTGCAGAATGCACATATCTTCTCAGGACTTAGCCAGTGCTAGTAAACATGTAGTAGTGAGCGAGATGCAATTTATATGTTCGTACGTAATCAGACAGTTTACCTACTGGCCACTCCTAGAAACAGGTTTTGTCTTAAAGCTCTGATTATACTAAGCGAACGACTTATTTACAAAGCCAGCACGGTGCTAGTTGTTAATTGCACTTACAGACAAAAGTCAAAATATTTATAGTCCAGTCAATTAGCGAGCCTTGGTAGCGGAGCAGTAGAACGCCGGCTTCTCATTCGGGAGGTCACGAGTTCGAATCCCGGCATGTACCTGACTTTCCAAAGAGCGCTTGCTACAAACAATAGCCCAACTATGAGGCTAATTGCGGAAATCTCAGGCCTAACTAGAACTTTAAACGTTAACGAGTAATAATCGTAGCAATACCACTCGCTAACGGTGAAGGAAAACATCGTAAGGAAGCCTGAGTGTATGAGGTGTTCACATACCTCAGTGCTTGAAATTACCAATCCGCGGTGGGCACGCGTAGTAAATAAGCCCACATTTTTTCTCTGAGAGAAGGCCTGTGTACAAGTACAAGTACAAGTACAAGTACAAGTACAAGTACAAGTACAAGTACAAGTACAAGTACAAGTACAAGTACAAGTACAAGTACAAGTACAAGTACAAGTACAAGTACAAGTACAAGTACAAGTACAAGTACAAGTACAAGTACAAGTAAAAGTACAAGAACAAGTACAAGTACAAGTACAAGTACAAGTACAAGTACAAGTACAAGTACAAGTACAAGTACAAGTACAAGTACAAGTACAAGTACAAGTACAAGTACAAGTACAAGTACAAGTACAAGTACAAGTACAAGTACAAGTACAAGTACAAGTACAAGTACAAGTACAAGTACAAGTACAAGTACAAGTACAAGTACAAGTACAAGTACAAGTACAAGTACAAGTACAAGTACAAGTACAAGTACAAGTACAAGTACAAGTACAAGTACAAGTACAAGTACAAGTACAAGTACAAGTACAAGTACAAGTACAAGTACAAGTACAAGTACAAGTACAAGTACAAGTACAAGTACAAGTACAAGTACAAGTACAAGTACAAGTACAAGTACAAGTACAAGTACAAGTACAAGTACAAGTACAAGTACAAGTACAAGTACAAGTACAAGTACAAGTACAAGTACAAGTACAAGTACAAGTACAAGTACAAGTACAAGTACAAGTACAAGTACAAGTACAAGTACAAGTACAAGTACAAGTACAAGTACAAGTACAAGTACAAGTACAAGTACAAGTACAAGTACAAGTACAAGTACAAGTACAAGTACAAGTACAAGTACAAGTACAAGTACAAGTACAAGTAAAAGTACAAGAACAAGTACAAGTACAAGTACAAGTACAAGTACAAGTACAAGTACAAGTACAAGTACAAGTACAAGTACAAGTACAAGTACAAGTACAAGTACAAGTACAAGTACAAGTACAAGTACAAGTACAAGTACAAGTACAAGTACAAGTACAAGTACAAGTACAAGTACAAGTACAAGTACAAGTACAAGTACAAGTACAAGTACAAGTACAAGTACAAGTACAAGTACAAGTACAAGTACAAGTACAAGTACAAGTACAAGTACAAGTACAAGTACAAGTACAAGTACAAGTACAAGTACAAGTACAAGTACAAGTACAAGTACAAGTACAAGTACAAGTACAAGTACAAGTACAAGTACAAGTACAAGTACAAGTACAAGTACAAGTACAAGTACAAGTACAAGTACAAGTACAAGTACAAGTACAAGTACAAGTACAAGTACAAGTACAAGTACAAGTACAAGTACAAGTACAAGTACAAGTACAAGTACAAGTACAAGTACAAGTACAAGTACAAGTACAAGTACAAGTACAAGTACAAGTACAAGTACAAGTACAAGTACAAGTACAAGTACAAGTACAAGTACAAGTACAAGTACAAGTACAAGTACAAGTACAAGTACAAGTACAAGTACAAGTACAAGTACAAGTACAAGTACAAGTACAAGTACAAGTACAAGTACAAGTACAAGTACAAGTACAAGTACAGGTACAAGTAAAAGTACAAATACAAATGTCTTTAGTAATATTTAATTTACACAACATGGATCAAGAAGTAACCAAACTAGGATGAACCCGTGCTATCGACATACAGATAAGGCAGTACAAATAATGTTGTTACTATAATGCAGTACTTATAATGCAGTACAATGTTGTGGATGGATGGATGGGTCGCCGTCTATGCCTAACGCTAGTGGCATTTTTCCGAGCGGTTCCGTGCTTCGCAAGGCACGTTAAGCTGTTGGTGCCGGCTGCCGTCGATAGATGGCAGTCGTTAAGCCAAGTCAGAGGCCTTAGGGCGGCTTGACAACTTCTGACAGTGGACGAACCACTAGTCTACAAGCCTCCACCAATCCGGACTTGGCCCCCGTGGTGGAGTATGGCCTATACCTTCCTCAGGGAAGAGACCCGTGCCCCTCGGTGGGGACATAATGGGTTGATGATGACAATGTTGTGTGCTGTTGTTAAAAAAAATTAGTAGGTTCGTGAAAATTTTGTCGGTCGCCAATGCCGTTAGACGCCTGAAAATTGTGAAAAGTATTCGTGACATGTCACTTCTGCACGGGTAGGACTTCAAGGAGCATTTACTATCTTGTGAGCATTCAAGCCGACTTGTTAAGGGGAATAATAATAATTTATTACTTTCAGGAAATGTTACAGAATATATAATAGTATTCATGAATAATTTAATTCTTCCATTTCTCATTTAGGCCTTTTTCTGATTTTAAATGTGTCAATAAAGAGTAACTTCCGTTGAATGTTAAATTTAGAAATTAATTATATTTAATCATTACAATAAAATTATTATTAAGTTAAAATCAAATTAGAATTCATGTTTATTTTTATTAATTTGATTTATGCTTATCATTGCCACTTACATTAAACACTTTGGTTTAACCACGTGGTTTGTGTAAGTGGGAGTGTATAAAAGGAGCTGTCTTGTGAATTTTTGGGCATTATCATTCTGGCTGTCGAAGAATAAAGATGTGACTCTGAAGAAAATCTTTTATTGTCGAGGGTTGTCTCCATTTTTTTTACAATCTGATTTTCTTTTTCGATATCAGTATTAACATAGCACAAAATCAACATAGATAAAAAGCCGGAGCACAGCGTGCATGCAAGGACAAAAGAGGTTTGTGGAAATCGTGAGTTCATGTTACATTTATATTAGGTAACTCACGCCTGTATTCCGGAGGGGTTGGCGGAGACCAGAATTTGCCACGTGCCGCGATGCTGACAAATCTCTTTTGCTTCATCAACATTGAGAGTTCATCCCATACATTGTATTAAATAAACACACGCCTGTATCCCCAGGGGTTGGCCATACTTGAGTTTTGCAACTGCCACGATCCTGAGAGATCCTGACACAGACGTCGTTTCATAATAAAAGTTAATGGTTCAACAGGACCTCTTATTAATCCCGTGCTTGCTTACAACAGTCCTATAGTCTGTAAATACAAAAAATGCCATATCGATTTTGATAAGGTTCCGTAGTTTTGTTACTTATATAGTTTTGCTATGTTTTGATGAAATTTGGCATTATATAGTTAGACGACCTCGTGGCGTAGCGGTAGTGCATCTGCATACCATGCGAGAGGTCCCGGGTTCAAATCCCGGCTGGGGACAAAAAAAAAACAGGTCTTGGATGTTTACATGTTTGTGATGTCGTTGTTTCTGGTTCCCACAACACAGGGTATCCTAGTGTGGGGCCAGAAGCAATGTATGTGCCTGTATGTAAATGTTTATGTTTATGTTTACATAATAATCACACCGACAACACGACACTGATGTACCCCACGTTATTTATTCTCGGGATGGTGGGGTATTATGAACTGAGAGTTAGGAGGGAGCTAGCCTTAGCTTCTTATTTATTTAAATTAATAAATGGTAGAATCTGTAATCCAGAGTTGCTGAAGCGCGTAAGTATGTGCGTGCCGGACGACTACGCGGGGCGGCGGCGGCGGCCGCGGCTGCTGGCCGTCCCGCGCGCGCGCACCAACCTGCTCGGCAAGGCTCCTCTGACGCGCGCACTGCAGCTTCTAAACCAGGTCGCGGAAACTATCGACTTGTTTTCGTGTACGCTGAGCGAATTCACAAAGGTCACAGTTGGTATACTTTGTGACCCTAACTAGGAATAAAATTAGCTATGGTCTCTGTCTCCCTCCGGGGTACAAGCGTGAGTTTATGAATGTATGTAGTACTACTCTGTAGGTAGTACTCTGGAACTACTCTGTCGTATTAGGCGCAGCCTGTAAAGATAGATGTAAGTGGATAAATAAATAAATAAAATAAATAAAAAAAATAAAATTCTTGCGTACAACCAAATTAAGGTTTCATTTTTTTCTCGTGTTGGGTATCGTTAATTTAATCGTTTAAAAATATTATGGGTGCAGGATGACCATTTTATTAATTAGGGATCCATTTGAGAAATATTAGGCCTGAAATCGCAATTTTGAGCGTCCCCTTCTGCTGGCTAAACAGTTATTTGTAAAAATGTGTGAAAATTCCGGGCAAGCACACAAAGAAGTTGTAAAGAAAACTATTACGGCTAAGTAGGCTTTAAAAGTTAACGAGTAATAGTCGAACAACATAAGTTGTGAGAAATTGAAAAAGAAATTGTCGTACAAATTCCATTGAAAATTACTTTCATGAAGTTTTTACTTGTGTAAAGCAATAAAAAAAACCCCTCCTACGAAACCCTACATCGCGCGTAGTTTGAAACGCACTTGGCCGCTTTTTGTTTTCAACCGTCGCTTTGAAACGCTTTCATTGAGTCGTAAAGTGAATCGCCACGTAACAAAGTAATATTTCCCACTTTGCGAACGTTTTCGCTGCCAACATTCAGTCACGTTTCCCCTGTATTTAATATGGAATATTTTTTTATAGTATATTTTGCCGACGTCTTTCCTGTATTGAAATGAGTCGCGTGTGGCGCCGGTGTGGTAACGGTGGCCCCATAAACCGGCTGCCGGTATTATCCAGCAAGATTCATGGCTAAATCGCAATCTAGGCGTCTACTCACTATCACGCAAGCATGCGAGGTATATATACCTAGCGAAACGTGAAGTTTTGACACTAGTTTTGACAGTTCACATTTTCGCTTTTAGAGAGTAATCGTATAACGAAGACTTTGACTGAATTATGTTGAACCTTAGTTTTCTTTGTAATGGAAGAAAAAGAAGAAAAAATACATTTATTATACGAACACGATACCTCACCGTGGCAAAATAAGCAAATAAGGAACGTAATATGCACAACAATAGAAAGAAAACTAAATACACAAAAGACAAAACGAATAAATAAAACAGGAACATAGATGTAGCCTGTGATGTAATGGCAACCTAAGTTTGACAATTAAAGGGAATGAACTCACAAACAACAACTATTAATTCAAAAGAAAGAAAATACGGTTAAAATGCAGTTGTCGAAACGTTAAAATCATACTGCAGAACACAATAATTCGCAGACAATAGAAATGAAGAAAGATGTTAGCAGCCGTAAAAAATATGTAAAATTAATGCCAATTCACGCTCGTATCCTAGATTGGTCGCCAAATTCCAAGGTTCTTACTTGCCGCGGCCTATTATCTTGGGTTAATCCTTTTGTTAATCGCCTTGGTTAATCAAAATCACCTGGTACGGTTTTAACACTAACACTTTAACACGTTAACCTTAAGGTGTTACTTACTGATCTGAATAGTCATCTATCTATCTACAATTATTGCATTGCATCAAGTTATTACACGCCTGTGACAACTGCTCAAGATATAACCTACTCTGAAGTGTCCAATTCATGCGTTTAATAACTTGATATAATAATATTGCATCAAGTTATTAAACGTATAATTCTGGCCGCGAACCATTTCAAATACCGCACTGTTGAAGCTGACTGCTCAGAGATCAGTTGACTCGGTGGCTCCCCTAAGTTTATTACCGCTGGATTGGTCACAACTCACACACTAAGGAGACCAGCATAACTTTTTTCTTGTATAGACTCGTCCTTTTTAACCTACCCCGAACTGTCAAATACATACACATTTTGCCATTCTGAAAATGGTCAAAATGGATAACCGAACACAGTAGACAGTTGCGGAATAGAAGAGCTACCATCTACAGAAACGCTTTCTGAAGTAGACCCCTTTAAAAAAGAAAAACGGGCCGCGCAAAAGCCACGTGGCGTACAGTATTTGACCTTTCGAGCTTGAAACAAAATTAGACGCGATGGGGAAAAATATTAAGAGCAAATTATGATGACAATAATTGAAAGCGTGTTTCTAAAAGCGGACGTGAATATTTAGGACTGTCATTTATCGGAAATCTATTTTATTTCACTATTTTTTTAAATGCTACTCAAAATCTCTGACACCCCCTCTGGTATATAAAAAGTGTTTATGTCAGTAGACACGGCATATTTATTTCTAAAATGCGCATTTCTTGAAACACCCCAATAAGAGTTCATGTTTAACAACAACGTTTGTTGTATGAAATTTTTTGCATATTTATATTAAAGAAAAGGTTTAACACAATTAAATTAAATTCGTGGTCTACCAATGTCGCAGTCGTCAGTAAAATTATTATCCTACAAATAAACCCCCTATTCTATATAACTCATATGGTGCCAAGCATTATTTTTCAACCAACATCACTACCAAGTAGAAAAACCACGAAAATTCATAAAAATATAGTTTTGAAAAGTAGGGAAATTAAAACGAAATTATTAATTATGTGTTACCGTGGTAAGTTGAACAAACTCAGTTGTGAATGAATGACTCTAACCGACTTGTTTTAAGAATGGCGAATTTTAGAAATAACCCTTTATGTGTGTCGAATGTCTGCCTAATCGTACTAAACGGACTGAATAGATAGGTAATGCAATTCAACGAGTAATAAAATGTAGTGTAGACTAACAAGATTAGACAACTTTTATTCATATTAATAAAATGACATGTTAGTGTCTTATCAAATAAAATAAAGTTACATGTCAGTTAATAATCTACATACATACGGTATGAGTTTATGTATATGCTTGATTCATACCTGTATCTCAGAGGGGTGGGCAGAGACCAGGGGCTGCCACTTGCCACGATCTTGACAGATCACTTTCGCTTTCTCGACAGTCATTAGTTTTTTAGCGTACTTTTTATTATTTTGCAATAATTTAACTAGACAAAATCATTACGCTTCACAAAAACATTACGCTTCAGTTTTGTTTCAAACGTACTAAAATTTTCGGCAACAATTAAGTCGCGCGGTAACTTATTGTGTGCCTTTGCTCCAAAGACTGATCTTATTTATAAAAACACGATTCTTCTAAAGCACTCCTAAAAGGTGGTTTGTTTAATCTGTTGTTACGACTTTTCCTTGCAAAATCACCACCACGGACTATTTTAATCGGCGTTTGCTCGTTTGCTCGCTTGGCGGCGTTTAATCGGAGTAATCGTGTTTTTTATAAATAAGAATGCTAGTACATTGTCAAGATCGTGACAAGTGGTTAACCCTGATCTCCACCCCTCCGGGATACAGGCGTGAGCTTATGTAGTGTATATAAAGATAAGTTTTTACGTGCAAATAAAATAAAATGTGCGCTCGAAAGTGCAATTCGCAAAGACGCATTTCAGCGGATCCGAAATCGCGAGTCAACCCCCCGGGCACGGTTTGCATATTTTATATATCGCTCAGACCAACATCTGTTATGCATGGCCAATGTGTGCCAGACATGTTGGCGAAATTGCCGCGGGCACAATGCCCCGGGCCCTGTTAAAGTGTTTATTAGACCTAGGTAGACTTAAGGGCCGGTTTCTGAATTGAGAATTTCACAAGGCTCATACTTAAGTAACGTTCTGTCACGCTCTTTTCTGAGAAATTCGAAGAGACAGCACTACAGTTAACTATTTACATAGCGAAATTCTCAATTCAGAAACCGGCCCTAACTTGCTTTTATCATGTTAGCGTTGTTAGCAGGTGTTCAGGTGAATGAATGATTGGACCAGAGTTTTATTACGTCACTAGCGGTGTTCATTGTTTTGTTCGCGTGAGATTTTATGTCAGAAGTATCCTGTGCTTTACTTAATATCTTTTATGTATGGCCAATCCGTGCCAGGCGCGTAGACTAAATTACCATCGGTAAAATGCCTTTACATTAAATAGCATTAACGCCCACAGAACACTTTTCACTTTTCCTGTTCCCAAACTAGGATACTCTGTGCTATGGTAACCGTGCAAGAACATCACAAACTTGGAAATACACCAGACTAAGGCCATTTGCACAGGTGTAAGGCGGCCCCCAGTGGGAATCGAACCCACGACCTCCGAAATGGTAATCAGATACCGCTAGACCGACGAGGCTATCTTAGTAAGAAAGGAAGTTTACATACATACAAACCAGCAATTTCTCGCCAACAAACGTGACAGTTTGGCGAGTTTTAAGGTTCCGACACACTAATAACACGCCACCCGATGCGATCCGATGCCACGACCTAACTTGTATGAATACTTGCGTTGCGTCGGATGTTCCTAATGTCATTCTGATCATAGAAAATATTAAGATTTGATTTGACTCAACACGCGTCGCCCAACGGTCGGGTCGCGTCGCGTTTCAATAAACACGCGTCGCCTTGGGTCGGGTCGCGTCGCGTTTCAATAATCTTTTTGCTCCTTTAATGTACCACATCACAAAAAGATTTCACAAAACATGAAAGATTTTTAATATTGATATGGTCACCATAGATTATCTCATTAGTAAAAGATGTTGTTAGATTAGCAAATTACGTAAAAACTTAAGACAGAAGGACCCTTAAGTAGGGACTGAATAAAGTGACCAGCTTGGTATTACATGGATCTCACAACTTTTTACGGTAGAAGAACTGAGTTGCGAGACTTGGTATTCTTACAAGTTACGTTTTTAATGGAATCAGTCTTTCTGACGATATATTCCTATACCGTTAAAGAGTAATATTGCAACGACATAGTCACTACATAAGTTCGAAATGAAGTCACTAACATATTATTATGCGCTGGAATAAAATCCACGACATCTCGAAAGCCAGGCAAGCGTTTTACCAATGCGCTAGCATCGCACTATTATTTTATTTATTTATTATACTGCAAATTGTCGGATGACTCTAAAAGTAAATAGTTTTCAAAAGAAAATATTCGTATTAAATCCAGATTCCTTTCCCAAATAAAAGTAACTAAGTAAATATTTTTGTCACGTACCAGAGATGACCGATTATGATGAATGCCCTGGCTTTCTAATTCGATTCCAGCTCCATGTATCATATATGATCGATGACTTTGTCCAAGGAACCAAAATTCAAGGTACCGTTATGATTAATTACATTTGAACTTGAAAGTGTTGTTGACGTAACAGAAGAAAAAAGTATTAAGATTAGACACAGCAAAAATAAAGACAACAAAAACGGTGCTTCATTTCAGAAAACCCTAAATAAATATAGTGAACAATTATTATAATAATAATATTTATTTGCGGCAGGTATACAAAATCCAGTATGACTTCGTATACTAATTACTAATACAAGTTAATAGTTTTACATAGATTAAGTACCAACAAAGTTGTTTTTATGGTCGATTAATATAATGTTACAGTGAAGCCGTATCATGGGATATATGTGTTTTATTTATATATCAGGTGACATTTCTATGTATTAATAGAATTGATAAGAATAAGATATACCTAAACTGAAAAAAATAATTTACACACTTACACGTAACATGAATAGACGCGAACAATATATTTTTCTTTCTATGAAAATTTTCTTGTTTTATATTAACTATTTTATAACTTTTACCGATTTCGTGATATTTTATCTTGTATAGTGTTAACCTTCTCTTGCACTAGGTACGTATTATCATATTATAGGAGTGTATGGACATAATATTTTTTTAATAAAAACTGAATTGGCACGGATATTTACTCGTTCTATTGAGACCACGGTACTTGCAAAAGTACCGAAACGTCGTAAAATTGTAAAATGAAAAATAAACGAGTAAATATCGATGCAAATTCAGTTTTTATCGTGTCTAGTTCCTTAGAAAATACTATATTTACTTAGTACACATTTTCTTCTTCCTCGTCATAATTATATCATAATATGCATGAGAAGGTTATTTAATATATTTTGCAATACAGTTGCTCAAAAAGTGGCGTATTGCAGGGACGTATAGCGTTCGGGATGTGGGCTATTACACACTCGTGCTTTTTTTTTACCTTTCCCGCACTCGTGCGTTCTCTTTCCCAACTGTCAAAATAATGTCTATTAAAAAGAATAACCAACCATGAAGTTTTTACTAAAAAAAATTATAGAAGTTTTTATGATTCATGCAAATACGTATATTTCTAAAAAGAAGCTACTAATTTGTTTCAATATCAGATTTAATTATTTGATTGAATGAGTTTGGTTAGGTTTCATTTAATTTATTCATCTCATTAAATTTCATTTTCATTTCATATCAATAAAAAACTTCTACTGAAGACTTGGCTGTATGGGCATAGTTCCCTTTGCCTACCAGAATGGGTGAAGAAAAAAAAAAAAACTCTGCTTATATTCTACGGTCGGCGCCATTTTTCAGAAATTTTCTTTGCGAGTTTAGTTGTTTGTTGCACAAGATGAGTAATTTCGACCCTAGTTTTTTTGAATTAACACCATCGGATCGCAGTATAATTTGCACAAAATTCTTCGGAGAACATTTTACCGGAAAAGTCAAAAAGTCGCTACATATCTACATACGACGAATACTGCATGGAGACAAGAGAAAAAAGCAAATAGTTTTTCATTTTTTCGCAACTGTATTAAAAATAGTCGTTCAGTACACGTGCGGAACCGTCATTGCAACTTGTTCCGACTGTCAACCCTCGCCTTCGGCTGCGCCTCGGCTCGGGTAGACATTTGTCGGAACTCTTTGCAATGACAGCCTTTCCGCACTTGTAATGAAATATACTATTGCAATGTATATTTATTGTTTTTCATCATCATCATCAGCCATTCGACGTCCACTGCAGGACATAGGCGTCCCTCACGGTTTTACAAACCATGAAGGGTTTTGCCATAATCGCCACGCTTGGCAGGCGGGTTGGCGATCGCAGTATGTGGTTGGAATCTCAGGAAGACGCTGCTGCCCGTCTCCTGGTAATGTATTTCCTTAGTCGCCTTCTACGACATCCACGGAAGGAAATGGAGTGACGCTATTCTTAATCCAATTATTGTTTTTACTGAGTCCCATTTCGTTGTCTAACCTGTTATAAATTAGAGGTGCCTGAACGTGTTTGAAATGATGGGCAGGAGTGGTTTTACTTGATAGAATTTTTATTTTATTGGGATAGGTATCTGATGGATTTTTCAGATGTATCTAATTTAAGTGTGTTGTGTATTTTTTAATTAATGATTTTTGTTATATGTTAATGTTATTTTTGCTAATTATTAATGATAATTATTATAAGATCTCATAAACTATTATTATTAAGACAACAATAGTCAAAGTCGGTTTGTTTTAATAAATTAACAGTTTTATTAGTTTTTGTTATTTACTTTGAAGAGTGCATAAACTCTAATTTAAAAAAAATTTTTGTTAAGCTTTATATTTTTTACAGTCATCGAAAAATTTATTTAGGAGTTGTAAGACAAGACAATCTGACAATCGACGACAGCAGAAAAAAATGTTTAATTATAAACACTTCAAAATTGTTTCCTAAAGAAAGAAGTCAAAACTGTTATATTTACGATGCAAAAAGTTCAACCCATAAACAGACATTAACCTACCGGCCTCAAATTTACATAGGTACTTCAGTGGCCCTAGAAATGGTAAAAACTGTTTGCATGTTATGAGTATTTAGTCAACGTTATTTATTGCTTAGAGTCACGTGAATAATTTCAAATGTACAATTGTACAGTTGAACCCTAATCATAGCGTATTTTTCTTTGATAACACGAGGGCAGAATAGTTACACAGCTAGATCACAACAAATCATAGCTTTGTTTGAGCCTTATTTTGTATTCAAAGCTCAAGCAAATACTAATTTCGTCATGCATGTTTATTTTCCACAGCGGTCTACTCGCGGTTGTCCGAAACCAAGGCATTCTACTTTTTCAACCAACACATAAGGAAACTGAGTGACGTTTGATAATTGCTAGTTTACATCTCATAGTATTGAATAAAAGTGAAATAAGATAAGACGAGAATATTCTTTATTGTACACCAGGATAAAACAAACATAAGATATGTTAAAAACAAAAGTACAAAAAAGTACTTGACTTAACCAGGGGCTTGTTTCAGAGCACTATAATTCATGGTTTACTATGACAATTGGATGTATATTGCAAAGTCGATTAACCCACAGATTAGCAAATAGGCTGCTACGTAATGTACGTCAAATTGTTACAATAAACTACGAATAGTTTTATAAGATTCGGCCCAGGCCGGTAGTGGGCCCTGTTTCATCATCATCATCATCATCATCAGCCATTTGACGCCCACTGCAGGACATAGTCCTCCTTCGTGGTTTTCATAACCATGAGGGGTTTTGCCATAATCGCCACGCTTGGCAGGCGGGTTGGCGATCGCAGTATGCGGTTGGAATCTCAGGATGTCCTGTTTATGGGCTGATAATACCTAATCATAATTACATTGACTTGACTTGACTGGACTTGAAAGGCGATAAGATACAAAACATAAGAACACTAAACGGGCGCGTTTTACTCAATTACGATCCTGATTATTTTGTAACAAAAATGTAACAGTTGGCATAATTTCGTTCAGAACACAACACTTCGAATATCGAGTAGACCACCAGGTTCTCGGAAGGAGAATACCAGACTTACCGAGACTTGCCTTCAACACATACATACATAAACTGACGCCTGTATCCCAGAAGGGTAGGCAGGGACCAGGGACGGCCACTTGCGACGATCGTGACAGACCACTTTTGCTTCCTCAACATTCATTAGTCGTTGCATGCACGCACGTCGGTTTCGAGTACTTTTTATCTTGCCCTTTACTAATACATCGCCTATTTGGTCGAAGTATGTCCAGCTGGGACGTCACTTACCGGCAACTCCACCCACATTGACTCGATAAAATGTAACAAATGTATTAAATGTTAATATGTCTTTATGCAGTCAATGCTTCATGCATAATAATTTCTTCAAAGCAAAGAGAACAAAATTGGCTTCGGTTCAAGGGGAATGTTGCACAGTGCAGTTTTCACGTGTCAGCAGTGTTTTGCTTCTGCAGTTTAAAGCATATTCGGCAGAAGAAATGAGAAACATTTGTTTTTATTTCGAACTCGTGCCTCCTTTACACATAACACTAACGCATTCGGTTGACTGGTAGAAAATGCCATTAGCATTAAGTCCACCTTTTTTACACTGCCTTTGTGCAATAAATAACTAATAATAACAATAATACTATGAGTCCCATTTGTTCTTAAATACGAAGTGCAAAAAAACACGCTACTATGAATTATAGTATCTTTGCTCATTCTTTCTCGGATAAAGACTTAAAGATATTAATACGACCGAGATTATATCAGGTCGGCCAACCCTGGTCTCTACCTAACCCTCCGTGATAAAGGCGTGACTTTATGTAATGTAATGTATTATTTCACAGGCGTGTCTTAAACAAACTTAAGCGAAAAATAGTGACCACCCAAATAGATTATTTGATATCAATCGTGAGGAAAACTGGGTATCAAGGGGTTTTATTAAGTTCAGCAGTTAAAACCGCCAATCGTAATATAATTTATTCATCATCATCATCAGCCATTTGACGCCCACTGCAGGACAAAGCGCTCCCTCATAGTTTTCTAACCGTGAAGGGTTTCGCCATAATCGCCACGCTTGGCACGCGGGTTGGCGATCGCAGTATACGGTTGGAATCTCAGGAAGACGCTGCTGCCCGTCTTCTGGTAATTTATTTCCTTAGTCGCCTTCTAGGACATTCACGGAAGGAAATGGAGTGACACTATTCTCGATCCGGCACCAAGTGGAGTTAAATACATAGTAAATAATAAAATATATAGGAAATAAATTCATAGCAAATAATTAGGCAAAGTGCTTCTCTGATTTCAGATTTCGGACTGTCACTGTCTTTGTTAAAAGCATCTCTGTTTCTTTTTTTTCTAAGTGTATGCTCGAGCTTTACTGCAAGTATCTGAAAGGCTAATAGCGCCATGGAAAACAATCCACTTACCAGTTGAAGCCCCCGCCAAGTCGAGCAAAAAAGCGTCATTTTCTCGAAGCAGTTCAGGCCATTTTCGACCCTCTATATATTCGTTGTGGATAAAAGTAGGAGCCTGAATATTCGGTAACCAAGCAGGCAGTGCCGTCCGCTGGATAAGGACGGCACAAGACCGGAAAGCTTGGAAAACCATGAGGGAGGCCTATGTCCTGCAGTGGGCATGAAATGGCTGATGATGATGATTATGATGTTGCAGGCAGAGCATAAGTATGGTGTATTTCTAATTTCATTCAATTTGAACAAGTAGCCGTGGCGGCCCTGCAGCTTTTTTTCTCGACTTGGCGGGGGCACTGTCGTGCCCCCCAGATGTATGTCGACGCCAAATTTCAGCTTTCTCGTACTAATCGTCTCTGAACTAGGCCGCGGACGGACAGACGGACAGACGGACAGACGGACAGACGGACAGACGGACAGACGGACAGACGGACAGACGGACAGACGGACAGACGGACAGACGGACAGACGGACAGACGGACAGACGGACAGACGGACAGACGGACAGACGGACAGACGGACAGACGGACAGACGGACAGACGGACAGACGGACAGACGGACAGACAAACAGTTACACAGATACACAGACAGACAGACAGGCGGACGGATATGGTAAAAGTTATAAGGGTTCCTTGTCGACTACAGAATCCTAAAAATGGGTTCTAACTAAAAAAAGTGTATATTTTTTGTAATTCATTTTATGTTATCTCTCTCCCCCAGCTACGATGGCCGGGAGGGCTCGTCAGCGCACTGGGTCGACAAGGTGATGGCGGGAAGGGCGCGGTGGCACGCTGCGGCGCCCTCTGCGCTCCGAATAAACGACGTAAAAGCGGGCGACCGCGCGCTTTACCGCTGCCGGGTCGATTTCAAGGTGTCGCCTACTCGCAACCACAAGATCCTGCTGGACGTTGTCGGTGAGTGGTTTTTAGCATGGCTGATGACCGAAAGAAGTATCAGTGAGGCCTATGTCCAGGAGTGGGCAAGTACGGACTCATCGATTAAAGACAGCACTTTTAAGTTTAATTGGCTTCAGTTCAAAACAAACAAATTTTGATGGGTAAATGAATTAAATGTGCGAGCTCCATACAAGAGCACGAACGATACTCTATCCGAAAAAGAGCGCAATCCAAGCTCCAATAAAGTGACGTGAGAGCGGTTGACCACACGCTTTAGCTGGTTAGCTAACGTTCTTTCACAAATTTTGCTAGAACCCGAACTTCTGGCTATTTAGAACATATGGCACTATAACCCCTTCGGTTCAAGTCCCGGCATGGGTGGAATTTTTAGCCTCTTAATAGGTTTTTAAATTGTCCTCAGCACGGGTTAGTGCAACAAAAATAATATAATACCACTTTAAATTAGATAATAAGTTTGAATGCCGTGATTTTTTTTGGAACCTATGCCAAACGTATACCAAAAATTACTTGAAAAGCTTAAGGGTTCACACACGAGCCACCAGCCACAACCAAGAAACGTTTCATACAAATAAAATGTATGAAAACTGCATGAAATACGCCGGTGGCGGCGTTTTGTGAGTTGTAGCCGTTGGCCTGTGTGTGGTGACCCTAAAACTTCCTTGGGGAAATATTTTTATTAACGTTTACCACGTTATGATTTTATACAAAAAAACGCAATACTAAGCATGACTTTGAATCATTCAACATCTGCAAAGGCGTCGATTTCTTATGTATGATTCCTTTAGAGAAAAAAATGCCAGTAATTATGCAAAGAATTCGTAGGTTTCAGGTAAATTAACCACCCGGAATGGTAACTAATCTCAGATGCTCAGGTTTCCTGACGATATTTTCCTTCACAATAAAGAGAGTATTGCTGCTATAAAATTACAAACGTACGTAACTTATATTCTTTTTGTTGCACTGATCCGCGCGGAGGATAATTTTAAAAACCTATTTACGTAACTCACAAAGCAAAAGTTATGGTACATGCCAAGATTCAAGCCCGGGACCTCACGCATGTGAAGCATCGGGACTATTTCATTGCGCTACGACAGTTCGTTAGTGAAATGAAGTCCTTGGTACCGCAATCTTCAATTACAAATTCCAAATCATGAGTTAAACATTCCCTTCAATAGCGAGTTCAATATCGACAAAAACCTTTCAACATTTGAACGTCTGACCTAGTTGAAAAGTTGGAACTACATAAATTGTCAGGCCAGTAGCCGTGTCTTCCTGGGGCAAGTTATAAGACCGACTCCAGCATCGAGGTTAATCTACGATCGCACAAAAGCTTCGGGAAAAACGGGCGAAGCCACAGTTGGTACGTCTCTTTAGGAGCAACGAATGGCAGCTGTAGCTGCTCGTATTAATGGTTTTACAAATACAATATGTATCTTCAATACAGTGCTTATTTATGTAGTTAACCTGAGTTATGTTTTGTCATACTTTGAGTATTTTAATAGTATGCCATGTACTGTCGTATTTCTTTTTTTTATGTACAATAAAGTGTCACTCTTCTTCAACAATAAAAGAATATTCTATTTATCTACAAGCTGCAGACATATTAAGCCCAACTGTATGGCACAGGCTTTCTCTTAAAGAGAGATAATATGTGCTTAATCACAACATGTGAACACCTCAGACAATCACGATGTTCCCTTGACATTTAGCGGGTGGTATTATAATTATAATGTAATTTACAAACTTGTCATTGGTACATGCACGGTTCAAATCCCGGACATAGCTCTGCCGGCGCTATTTATTATTAAAATTGTAGTATTCACTAGTTAGTACAACACTCACTGGCTGGCTCATGCACACTCCCGATACAACCGTCCAGCTCGCTGTCCAATGATCGATTGACACTGGCAGCCCGGCCTGCCGGTGGACCCTCATACGCATCAGATATCTACCCACATATATAGTCCGCACAAATCGTTTTGGCGGTAACGTGAATATAGTTGCAGATCGTTCGAACATCGCTTACTGTCTTAAAAGTGTAGATGTGAGTAATTGACTAATAGTAATTTACTACGCATCACACTACGTCAATTACTCACACATACACTGTAAAGACAGTAAGCGATGTGCAAACGATCTGTGACTATGTTCACGGCCGAAAAGATCTGTGTGGACTATACTACTATTATTAATTATTCTTTATTGCACAATAGAAAAAGTATATAAGGTGGACTCTCTTTAATAAAAATTTATTAAATTTTTGGTGTCGCTTCTACACGGGCTAACTTATTAACTGTTGGTGTCCCACCAAAATTTTAGAAGGTTCACTGTTCAAGGTTGATCGAGATAAGAGAGTCCAGAGAGGTTAACGCACTAAAGCACCATGTTATAGACACGACATATAGGTACGTTAATTTACATACGTGGATTAATAAATCGCACACAATGCTACTGCAAGGGCTCTCCAGGAGCGACTAACTAGAGGCCCGTGGCTGCAAGCAGCAAGCATAACGCAATACACTACAAATTCAATACGGATTGCGATTTTTTCATGCAACAGTTGTAAATTTCTGGTACACGTATAAATATAACCCATGCTCAATTAGGCATGGAACACTGATCCAATTCTGAATTTTGAACTCAATAGATAGATAGATAGAATATTGTTTATTGTACACAGAGATCACAGAAATTCAATAAATCGCAGTACTCATTGCGGCCTCATTACTACAAGCAATCCACTGAACTCAGCAGTTAGAAACGCGTATTCATTAAAATACATCGTACACAGATAGGTCCGGGCGGGCACAGAGGAGCACTTTGCAAATATCGAGTTCCCAACTTTTCGAGCGAACGAAAAGTAACATTAAAAAAACTTATTTTTACATAAAAAACCCGATTGCTAAGAACTCTTAAGCAAGCCCTAGTGCATTTTGAGTTAAATTTTTAGCATTAATAGGCGTGACATTTCGTTCCGTGTATATTGTATGTAAATTGGTTTGGTTCTCCCTGTTGAGGTAAAAAAATCCATGGAGGCGTTTACATGCATTTTCTGTTTCTAAAATATATGCTAAACAATTTTGGAGCTGTTTGCTACCTTTATATTACCATTTTGTTTTTCATTTGAGACGTTGTATCATTGTAACCAGACAGTACACTGGCGTCAATATCTTTCATTTGGCGTCAAGACTGATTTTGACTCACTTGTCAAAATCGGTTAGCTGTTTGTTTTCTACGCGGTTCTATAGAACCAAGACTGCCACGTTGGTCTAGCGGTATGTACCACCTCTGATTAGATAGAGAGATAGAGATAGATGGAGAACACTTTATTGCAGAACCAGGTGAAAGAATTATAAATTAGTTTCTTATATCTAGGTAGTGGTCTTATTGCTTATAGCGGTCTCTTCCAGACAGCCTTACGATTAGATAAGATGAGATAAGATAATATTTTATTTACACACCAAAGAACACATTTTTACCCTTGGGTGAAAAATTCTTAACATTAACGCAACAACTTAACATCAAAACAACGAAAGGTACTAAAACACTTATCTACATAAACATAATATTAAGAACATAATGACACAAGTGTTAGCAGGTTTAAAACATGCAAAAATAAACTAAATTAAACGAAATAATAAAAATGGTAACACTTAGCAGGTGCAACAATATGTATCCTGGATATAAAAAGGTGTCTGGACTCAGCATGAGCTACGGATACAATCCGGAACACAGGTTTCCAGCCAGACTGAAAGTCACGAGTATTACAGCAGCACAACAATTCGTAACGAAGCAAATTTCTGCTTATTTTGTTTCTGTGATGTGTCCCGTTGGCATAATAAATGTCCTTTTTCTTCTTCTTCTTCTTCTAAATTCAAGCATAAATTTGGAAGAAAATAAAATTACACTTACTAACTGACGTTTTCACTGTCTTGACGTATGATTTAGACAGTGATAGCATGCAATTTATTCTCCAGTTCAATTTTATCTGACTATTGAAAAATTTGCCCTTACAATAACAAGTCAGTTAAATAAATATATTTTATCATATGGCTATGGAAATGGGAAAGTGGAAGGAAGGATCACACTATAGTATGCAGCATTTTGCGTTAATCAAGCACAACATGACACACTTGAACAAGTCAGGGAGTAAAGTAAAATTTGAAGTTTTTTGATTTGAAAATGTGAAGAAATTGCCGAATACGTGGTTAAAATGCACAAAGCGCACCCTGTACAAAAAGATCTAACACTTATAACATTGTACAGCTGACAAATGTGTCTAGAAAAAAGTCAGTTCAATGTATAAGTTCCAGGCTCTAGAATAATAATTCAAAATCTACTAAACCCAACTTGAAAGAACCAAGTTAAAAAAACTACAAACGTCACTGTTTATGAAAATACGACTAAGGCAGCACAATTATCCGCTGTGAAGACTTTTCTTATTAATGTCTCCACCACAGACCACGAACAACACCGTAATTTTGAAATTTATTTGTCCATTTGTCTCCAGAACGATCTAGCTTGACTTAAAGTGATATGAGTACAGCATTAGACGCAGCATGGCTCATCCAAACTGTGTACAAAAGTAACAAAGTGTGCACTATTGTAAAAGATTACAATGTCCGAGGTCGTGGGTTCGAATTTCACTGGGAGCTGCTGTACATATAATAATATACAAATGGCTTCAGCCTGGGTGTATTTCCATGTTTGTGATGACATCGTCTGGTTACCATAGCACAGGGTATTCTAGTTTGGGGCCAGGACAACTTACATACATACAAATAGAAATACTCGAAGAATATAATCTTCTATTGCATTCGCAGTCGGGTAAAAAGGAACGTAAAAGCGCCCCGGCCGCAGCCCGTCGAGATGAAATTTACCACGATAAAAGTCCACGCACGATAAGGCCCGGTTGTGTCTCCACTTGGTCCCAGTTTTCGGTCGAGAATCCTCACTGACACACAAACCCCCGGTTTCTCGTACACTAACAATCAGTTAGTATACTGTTAACAAATGCCAGTTGTTTTTAGGGTTCCGTACCTCAAGAGGAAAAAACGGAACCCTTTATAGCATCAGTTTGTTGTCCGTCCATCAGTCTGTCCGTCTGACTGTCGGTCAAGACCTTTTATATCAGAAACGCGTGGAAGTATCGAGTTGAATTTAAAACCAAATACTTAAGTCTACAGTCTCTTGAAGCTGTGAAAAAATCGAACTTCTAAGTTAACGTAAAAAAAGATACGACCGTTTATGCCGCAAAAACATTATATTTCGACACTCAAGGGAATCAAACTTTCCGTTAACCCTCCTGAGACCCCCGGTATCACCAGTGATACCTTTAGTTTAGAATTTTTTTTAACGCCGTATGTCGCAATACTAATGTAACTCCTCGTCTAACAGTAAGTGTAGGGTTTCGTTTATTGTTACCATCACCGCTACTTTGATAGGTGTCATTATTTAAATTATTTGCGGTCAGTGCAAGTTTGAAGATTCTGCAGTAACCGTCATGGCGAAATCGCGTAAAGGTAAATATTAGTTTTTGTTTAAATCTTCGTGCTTTTTTGTTTAAATCTTGTAAAATCTGTTGTAAATTTACATTTAGTAAAACTATTATGTAGAAAAGTGTGATTATTTTGTACATAGTTCGAGTTTTTCTGCAAGTATCATACGTGATACCTTGGGCATTCAGTATTATTTTTGGAATATTTTTACAGGTCTGATCGAGAAATAGTGCAGATGATCAATTTCGACGTGTCAGATATGGAAGAGGAAGACAGTGACAAAGAAATAGACCTTGAAGAATGCCGAGAGGGAATACCCGACCAGGAATTTCCACTCGAAAATGAAGAGGAATGGAATGATTCGGACGACGAACCTCTTTCATCTTTACGCACACTTCCTCAATCGTCTAGGGACCTGAGTTTACGATGGAAACACACAGAAAACTTCGATTTTACTCCAGATGAAGAATTGGACGTATCATTCGACCCTAGCGTCATTGTCAAGAGTTCCTTAGATTACTTTTCTCATTATATTGATAACCGTTTGTTTGAAATTATGGCCGAATGTACAAATGTTTGTAGCGTGATAAGAACAGGAAAATCACTGAATACGACGCCTGAGGAACTTAGACAGTTCTTCGGATGTTCAATGGCCATGAGTGTGACAAGATGCTGCACAATCAGGATGCCCTAGAAAAGATATACTCCAATATTTGGACTTCAAATTGGACTTGGCAAAGAAATTCATTTACTCAGATCCACACCAATCAGAGCCACTATTGAGCCTACAATTAGCACGCGTGACACGTAATATGCAGCAAAGCCCTACTTCCAGCGTTGGTTCCATTCGAAGCGCCCGAAACAGTGCTAGTCCTGTTTCCTTAATAAACGAGAGACCTTCTACTTCTATCAGAAAACAAAGACTCGTGGAGCCTTTACCTCACGCGGCCAAAAGAGTGAAAGAAGCAAAACATTTACCAATCTGTGCTAAGGAAACCCAAAATAACAGATCAAAATGTCGTAATGAAGGCTGTAGGAACTTGACATTCTTTAAATGCTCGGAATTTTATATATTTCTATGCTTTAATGTTAATAGAAATTGCTTCTTCTCAATAATTTTTTGTTATAAAGTTTTCAATCTTTCTGTATTTCTTCGATGTAAATTAAAATTAAATAATAATATGAGGAACAATCTTGTTTTAAACTAATGCAAACCCAAGGTATCACTCGTGATACCATCCCTACTGCCAAGTGGGGAGGGGGGGGATTTTTTTTTCTAGTATTTTTGTAACAACTAGTGGTACCTTGCTTTAAAAAGCAGCACACATAAAATGTGGGTTGAATACTTTAATCTTGGGTCTCAGGAGGTGAAATTTTGCAAGTAATATTGTCTTATACTACGAGTAAAGGAAAAAATCTGGAAACTATACAAGTGTAATTAAATCATTAAAAAATCGTCTTTGAATTTTGGGAAAAGCTCGGAAAAAACTGCGCGACTCGATTCCTGAACTACTTATAATATGTAAGTACCTACAAATTACCTACCTACTACCTAGAACCTTAGGAAGACTCGCACTTGTCCGGTTTTTTTATGTACCTATTTTGGCGAACTGACAGCTGTTAATAATACATTAAGAAATTGTTAGGGAAAAAAATTACCAACCACACTAGAGAATTTTTATCAGAATTATCGCTAGGTCAGCGAGGCAGTCAAATGCCCAACATCAAACTTTAACCCTGAACACCTAACCTTCTCACATACTCCATAATACGTAACCATTCGTCAATTCCACGACATTTTTTTGAAGTGTTAAGTTTTACATAAAACTTTATTGTTTTTGGTACCTTTATTGCACTGAGATTTCTGGCACATTATTTTATCGGCATATCGGCAAGCACAGCGTAGAACGACCAGCCACAAGATGGACAGATGACCTCATCCAAGTGGCAGGAAGACGCTGGATGCAGGCCGCTTCCAACCGGTCTTTTTGGAAATCCATGGAGGAGGCCTATTTCCAGCAGTGGATTTCTTGTTGCGGAATGATGATGATGATTTTATATTTCTTAATAATTTTTTTGTGGTTATTTATCACATCCGATTATTTATTTTTCTTTCTGTTTAAAATGGCAGGCGTTTCTACAGATCAAAACCGACATTCTTGTGAAAAAATTAATTATAAGAGAAATTTTAATTGATTGATTTAGCGTAAATGCTCTAAAAACGCTATTCTATTATATGCCCATAAAAATACGAAGTAAAGTCGACAGCAGGTCGTAGAAGGCGACTAAAGAAATTAATTACCAGGAGACGGGCAGCAGAGTCTTCCTGACATTCCAACCACATACTGCGATCGCCAACCCGTCTGCCAAGCGTGGCGATTATGAAAAAACCCCTCATGGTTATGAAAACTACGAAGGAGGCCTATGCCCAGCAGTGGACGTCAAATGGCTGATGATGATAATGATGTGGTCGGCATTTTAGTAACAAAATTAATCTCACTGAATAATTGTCGATGTCGATGTGACCTGTACAGTCGATCACACAATAAAACTTTACAATTCTGAGGCGATTTATACAAATCAAGTACGGTGGCCTCCAGCGGGAATCGAACCCACGAGCTCTGTTTTGTTAGTCAATTATGTTAACCGCTGGGCCAATAGGCCGGGGCAGTCAAACAGCAAATTTTGTCTTCTTCACTGTGGTCCAAATAAGTCTTCAAAGCGGTGTGGTAGCAAAGCGGTAGAATGCAATCCTCACGTTAGTGAGGTCGTGGGTTTGAATCCTGACATGTACCAATGACTTTGTTTTCTAAGTTACGTACATCGTGACGAAACCCGAGAGTCTGAGGTGTTCACATACCTCTGCGCTTGAAATTGCCAAACCGTGGCGGGCACGCGTTGTAATTAATCCCATACTATATCTCTTAGAGAAACCTGTGCCCTGCAGTGGAACGTATGTAGGCTGTATAAAAAACACTGGTCCAACCGATTACGGACAAATGGGACCAAACGCGAAGGGACCACTGTAATTGAGTTACCCAACATTAAACTTTTTTCTCTCGGATCGTATATTGTTAAAATAAAAGGTTCCAAGTGATGTCCCGGACACAAATTACTTTCGGCCGGCAAAATCTTGACGTCGCTGAGATTCGCTCCAAATGGGCAATTTCTATCGCACCGGGGCAAAGGAAATTATAATTTTATTGCGCGGATTCTGTCTCTATGGGGTTTTTATTAGGTCTACAATGACTCGTTATTAGTTTTTATTAAATTTTGGATGCCTGTTATTTTGATGCCTACCAGTTATGTCAGGAAATAAGATAACATGAAAACAAATTTCTAATAGAAAACTTATACCACAACTTAGATATAAGAAACTATTTGCAATTCTTTCACCTGGTTTTGCAATAAAGTGTTCTCTATCTCTGTCTATCTATTCATAGTAATAAATTCGAGCGCAGATATTTTTCTTTTGCCATCTCGTCTAACTACTTCGAGAGAAGAATTGCTGCAGTCGTTGATAATTAAGGCGGGACTTTTGGACATCCACAAGTAGTTATAATTGGAGAAGATACGTAGAGGAACATATTGAAAAACAACACGACGTGCTTGATCAATCAATCAATTAGCCCGTAATTCTGTCCTCGGCTATCTTCATCCGACCTCTGCCGGCAATCTGCCTCAGATCGTTAGTCCAGCAAGCTAGTGGGCGCTACGCTGCGTTTGCCACTTTGCGGTCCCTTCTCGAGAACCTTTTACACCCCATCGATCATCGGTTCTTCGACATATGTGACCAGCCCAATGCCACTTCAGCCTCGTAATCTTATAGGCTATGTCAGTCACATTAGTTCTTTAGTGGATTGTTTTATTTAATTTAAGTGTACAACAGGTGACAATCGGAAAGAAATATAAAATTACAAGTTTATGGTTCAGACCTTGACTGCCTCCCAAAGCACACGCACAAGTTCGTTTTAGGCATAAAAACAAAACATAAAAACTAAACACTAGTACATGTTATTTAAAATATATCCTAAAATAAACATTAACAATTAAATATAATTTTTTTAAGAGTTAAAATAACAAAGACATTACATTTAAATAAGACCATAATGAGAATATGGCCTTTCGACATTTACTTCCAAATCATCATCATCATCATTCAGCCACAAGAAGTCCACTGCTGGATATAGGCCTCCTCCATGGATTTTCAAAAAGACCGGTTGGAAGCGGCCTGCATCCAGCGCCTTCCTGCCACTTGGATGAGGTCATCTGTCCATCTTGTGGCCGGTCGTCCTACGCTGCGCTTGCCGATATGTGGTCTCCATTCGAGAACTTTTCGGCCCCATCAGCCATCAGTTCTGCGTGCTATGTGCCCCGCCCACTGCCACTTTAACTTACTAATCTGCTGGGCTATGTCGACGACTTTCGTTCGTCTAGGGATCTTATCATTTCTGAATCGATCTCGTAAAGAAATTCTGAGCATAGCCCTTTCCATAGCTTGTTGCGTGACATTGAGCCTTCTTATGAGGCCCATAGTGAGAGACCACGTTTCAGTGCCATAAGTCATCACTGGTAACACACATTGGTTGTATAATTTTGTCTTGAGCGATTGAGGTATATTAGACGAAAATACTTTTTTAAGTTTCCCGAATGCTGCCCAGCCGAGTTGGATTCGACGATTGACCTCTTTCACGAAGTTCTACCGGCCTAGTTGGACTGTTTGTCCTAAGTAGACGTATTCGTCTACAACTTCGCGAGTCGTGTTCCCCAATGTTATTGGGGTGGGCACAACACGGGCGTTCGACATGACCTTTGTTTTGTCCATGTTCATTTTAAGGCCCACACGTTGGGAACCTCGACTGAGGTCTGATGATGATACTTCCAAATGATATGAGGCTATCATTATACAAATCCAGATCTTTGCAAATTACGCAAACAGAAATAAAGAGGTAACACATGCAAACTACTGGATTATGAAAGGAGGTGTTATTTTTTAATATTTGAAGGCTAAAAGGTACTGGGTGTGTCGTGGGTTAAATACGAGTAATGAAATTTATAGAAGATACTAAACCAGGCGTACCATGAGTGCAGTTAATAATTTTGTGTAAGTATACAAGGTCCTGACTCATTTCTGATGTGATCCATCAAAAAGACAGAGAAGACAAAAACATAAACATAAACATTTACATACAGGCACATACATTGCTTCTGGCCCCACACTAGGATACCCTGTGTCGTGGGAACCAGAAACAGCGACATCACAAATATATGTAAACATCCAAGACCAAGACGAGAAGAGAGTGTTTGATATGAGCCTATATTAATCCAAATGAAGGGAGCCGCGTCGCCGTGATAATATTTACACGACTTCCCTTTACAGTGTTTTAAGAATGGACTTATAACGGTAATTTGTAATGACAATAACACTCATCTATTCAAAGGATAGAGTAATAATGTGTCCAAATAAAAAAATCGCTACCGGTGAAGCAAAACATCGTATGTGTCTGAGCTATTCACATACCTCAGCACTTGAAATCGCCAATCCGCGGAGGGCACGCGTGGTGATTAAGCCCATACTCTCTCCCTGAGAGAAGGTCAGTGCCCTACAGTGGGACGTATATAGGCTGCTTATGAAAACAAAGCTATGAATGGGTGACGGTAGCTTGAAATGTTGAATCAAAAAATAATACAGAACAGAATACTAAGTAAAGGTACAATTGGTACCTATGTTTATCAAAACTCATATGTTTGTCCTACGAACCATAATACAACTAGGAAACTACTATAAATCAGCTTCACAAGAGAAATCTTTTATTTTTGGGCGCCCATAATTTTTAGGCAATTAAAAATAACCTTGGTAAATTGGGGTATACTCAATATTGCCGATTTGTCAAATATTTATGTAATCGATTTATCGATCGCCACTGCAGTAATACGCTAGATGATTGGCTTGACTTTCCGATAGTTCTGGCTCGTATAGAATAGAATACAATAGAAGAATCTTTATTTGGCATATAAAAATACAATAGAATAAATTAAACTTAAAATTATTACAGTCTTACGTATTATGCACCAAAAAGGTCTTCACTCAGCCTCATGCCATGGTTGGGCCATGGCGCTGATTTTCAGTGGATGCCTTAAACTTAAATATTAAACGTATTGGAACCAGATGAAAACAGTGCAGATATTAAATTATTATTAACATTAGGCTGAAGCTCAGACTCAATATTACAACTGTGATCAAAATATTTTTGAAAATTATGATAGGCTTTTGAGTTCTTTTCACCATTTTTTGCTATTTTTTATTATTTTAAGGCGAGCAATTAAATTTTGGTCGCCTTAAAAGGGAGTTTAAGTTGAAAACTGAAAACCCGCACCAAAATTTGGACCACAATTTATACCGGCTGATAGATTAGGCACATCTCTAGTAAAAGTGTTGCCACAACGGGTAACGTTCAAAAGGAACGATTTGAACCCATAAGTAGCGTTTCTACAGAGGAGTAGTATAAGTGTAAGGAAAAAAAATATATAAACTCAAAGAAAATAAATCAGAAATCCGAAACTTATTTAAACGGAAATAATTTAAATTGTGTTTGCTTAGAGTCGAATCGAATGTATAAAATAAAAAATTGTCAGGTTAGATGGACCAACTTATATAGGTATTCACTTCAAACAGAGAAAAAGTGTACGACGAAAAGCGAAAAAGTAGGTAATTAGATGTGCAGGAGAAAAAATACTTTGACGAGCATACTTAAGTCTTATTTTTGAGTGAAACCATCTATTTCCTTCTCCTTTCCTTTCCTCTGCCCAACAGGAATCGTTCAGTATTTGGTGAGCGTAATATGTATGAGCTGATTTCGTAGCTGAGTATATTAGACTCAGATAGATTTTTGACCACGGGAATCTGTTTTTTTTTAATAATGATACATTTGTCCTGTTAATTTTATTAGTTTTTAGTACTTGTACCTATTGATCAATAGATCCAACAGTAACACATATTCTGAATTTTTCTATGAAAATAAATAAGTATCGTTCTCTCCCCTTCGATCTTTCAAAAAAATAACAAGACGTATGTAGTGAAATTTTCTATTCCCAATTTACGGTACTTTATTTTCTTTATTAATTAATTTTCAGTCGTTAAAGTCCCTAGAATTTTTATTCTTACGATTCAGATTTTTAAGAAAGTTACGATTAGGTCACGTTACGGAGAGGCCTCAAAGGTGACAAACAACGGTTTTCCAAGCAAAGCTCTGGCAACACGAAACAAATGATTGCTGCGCGGCTGCGGTAGAGGTGTGAATACGTCCATACAAATACTACTGCAGCAGATGACCGACACCGCCACCACCGCTTTGGTGTGTTTCGTCCTTAAAAGGAACAATGTAAAAAGGTTACACCGTTACAAGTTGTCGAAGAACTTCCCCGGGAAGTCTCTTACCTGATAGGTTTTAGGAATATTTATATTGGAGTGCGCGTGGCCGAGTTCTGGGCCAATAAAATCTAATTGGTCTTATCACCGACAAGGTAAGAAGTTTAAAATAATGTACATAAATCTTAAACATAATTATGTTAATTTGTTCAGTGGCGCAACTAACAGAAAATGCTCAAAATTTTAATTACGCAAAAAAAAAATCTGGAAAAAAGTAAAGTAATTTTAAAAACTGTTTTTGTTATTAATTTCTAACGGTGAACACATTTTTGTTTAACCTGGTATTGAACTAAGCTAGTTATTAAATTTCCACGTGACGGTGAACAAAAACACACGGCAAACATTTGCTCGCAATAAACCCACACTATTAGATATTTGGCTAGCGTCCGGAATGTGAACTATAAATTTCTAAACGGGCAGAGTTGGGTTTTAGTACAAAATATGAAATAACAGAAGATCTTATTGTCAATCATTTCATACATTTATCGAAGTAGCCACTTTAAAATATGTGGAATTTTTGGCCTCTAAATACCTAGGTTTTTTTTAAATTGTCCTCAGCATGGGTTAGTGTAACAATAAGAATGTCCCCCTCAGTGAGAACGGAGTTTCTGGAAACGATCACTGATCAGTATTATCATATAGTTATGTACTTCTTAATCTCTGAGTATTTTTGAAAAGGTAATTATTATTGTTCCGTACCCAAAGGGGAAGAAAAAAAAGAACGTTTTTTGTACTTAATGCTGGTATTTTATTTGCTCATCTTGTTGAATGATTACTATTATTAATTTGTCTTAAGTTAAAAAACATAATTGTACAATCATAGTATCAAAAATTTAACATCATAGTTCCGGGTATCACATACCCACCTCATAGATGGTGTAACAATTCCTCACCTCACTCTCGCCGGGCTAATCTAACTGTTTGTGATGTGCTTGTCTGAGAAGTCAGTAATGAGAAACCACCCAGATTGAGTTACAAATTAAAGTACGGCTGCCCCGAACGGGTACCAAACCGATGCACCTTGTCTTTGTCATTAAACGTGTTACCGCTAGACCAGCAAGTACACTCGCAGGGGCCTTCTGCATTAAATATTCTGGGGAGCGAGTCCGAGCCACTGTCACACGGGCCAAGTCGCTTCGTTGTGTTTTCCTAAAATATTGATATGTACGCTGTGGCCGTTCAGGTGTGCAGCGCTTTATAGAACCCTTTTTGTTTAGAAGTGGAACAGGTAACAATGATTGTCTTAATATCATCGCAGACGTGATATTTATGGGACTGCTTTGTTGCACTTGTGTTGCACGTTGAAAAAATGTATATAAAGAAAGCGATAAAACTTCACTACGGCTATAATGAACGATTGGGCATTGTGCGACCTAATTTATGAAGAGTTGCACAAGTTGTCATTGTGCTACTGGTTGTATTGAAAGATAATATCCATTGGGATAAGCTAGTGGGCAATGTGCTATCAAACCGTTTAGAAATCACCCGAGATGATATAAGGTTGCACAGTTCGGTGCAAGTATTGAGAAGTTATGGTGGTATAAAAATACAGATATCCGCCAAAAATATACAAGACCTGTTTTCTAGTCCACCTTGTCTTCAACGTCACTCTTGACATCGTTTTGAGAAACACAACCTTTATAGGTTTTTACAACCTCTATCTGCAGATGCGGTGGTAGCCTAGTGGGTAGAACATTCGACTCGGAAGCGGGAGACCCAGGTTCGATTCTCAGTGCGGACATGTACCTATGACTTTGTTTTCTAAGTTATGTACATTTGTGAAGTTATAGTAGCAATACCACTCGCTAACGGTGAAGGAAAACATCGTGAGGAAACCTGAGTGTCTGAGCTATTCATATACCTCAGTGCTTGAAATTGCCAATCCGCGGTGGGCACGCGTGGTAATTAAGCCCATACTCTCTCCATGAGAGAAGGCCTGTGCCCTACAGTGGACGGTATCGTGTGGAAAATAGTCGTATGCAATTTCCGATAGGTATACTTGCGATTTCATCTGGACTCAACTGTTAACGTGATGGCATTGCATCTTGTTTACTAAAATAGAAGTATTCTTTGAGAAATGTAAGAAAATAAAACAATGATCTGATCACAACATAAGAAGAGGTAAAAATTTGCAAAAAATACATAATTGTTATTATGACAAAATCGCGTAATATATCAGGGCCCTTATTATGAAGCAGCGATATGTTCGGAAGTATCATCAATGTCGCACAATTCACTTGAATCTAGCGACAAATACGATTATTTTTTTGTTCCGGTACCAGTTTCAAAATTTCCTTCCACTGAGTAATGAACGCTAGATATGCATGGCTCTTTGTTAGCCTAATGACGTCTGATCATATCTTGAGATACGGATTTGCGACCATCTCGTTACTTCCGATAATGCCACATTTTTCATAATAACAACCCAGTACATTATCAATGATAGTTACAAAAATAGATATCTAACTAGCGCTAAAAAATGATCCCACGTTCAATTCGCAAAGACTATTTTTTTTCTTGAGGGCTGAATCAAAAACCATTTCGAGATTAACATCTAAGTAACCATATTTTCTATATTTGAGATAAATATTAAGGAAGATGAGCGTTATTTTTGCCAAAAAACAATAACCTTCATTTGACCTTCTGATGACGTCACATTTTAAAATAAACATAACATATGGCAACACTACGTTACTTAAAAAAAAAGACTTGCTGTCATAACTGTCATATACATATCATTTCCTTGTCTGTGAAAAAAACGTCTGTAATAGCAAATGACAGAAATAAAGTGTGACAGTTTGCGCGACGTTTCGGCGTGTGCACTCGAAAAATATGACGTCACGCTTTCAAATATTTTAAATAAATCATCATCATCATCAACCCATTATGTCCCCACCGAGGGGCACGGGTCTCTTCCCTGAGGAAGGTATAGGCCATACTCCACCACGGGGGCCAAGTCCGGATTGGTGGAGGCTTGTAGACTAGTGGCTCGTCTACTGTCAGAAGTTGTCAAGCCGCCCTAAGGCCTCTGACTTGGCTTAACGACTGCCATCTATCGACGGCAGCCGGCACCAACAGCTTAACGTGCCTTGCGAAGCACGGAACCGCTCGGAAAAATGCCACTAGCGTTAGGCATAGACGGCGACCCATCCATGCGCTGAACGCGCCCTGTGTTGCTTAACCTTCGTGATCGTTAAAGATCACTCAGGCAGCCGGGGCTACGAGCGATCGCTGAAAAAATTAAATTAGTCTCTAGAAATTACTTCTGCTTTAAGAAAAAAATATAAAATAAGATCAAAATAAAAAATATACTGCCCGAATTGTGGGAAGGCTGGCGGGGCTTGTCAATTGTGTTACCAATCGGAACAAGTTCAGTATTATCCGGCAAAATATCTATGCACCTGCCACCCTCAGACCGCCATCTTACGAGGAACCTAGATATTTGGACGGGTTATACTTCATGAATACAATGGTTTGTCGTTTCTGCTTAACACCAATCATAAGTTAAACTGTCATTTACTATCGCCCAATCAACGTTCACGTCATCACTTACGGCGCACAAAATGAACCAATCATAGAGTGATTTACTCGACAGCACATCTTGCGGCTTCCAGGGTAAGATCTCATTATTTTCAAGGTCAGAACTTAGGAGGTTAAATAATTAAAAGGTGTCTATAAAAGCAATTGATGCATGCAAAATGGCACGCAAGCTTTTTACAAAAGGAACACGACTCCATATTTTATAATAAGCAGAAATTGCTTTATGTATATTTAAGGAGCACTTCTCAGAGGTACAGGCAAAATGAATTCCCGTATTCAGTTGCAAATTTCAAATAGTAAGCTATAAATTTTAAACGAAACTACTGCTGCAAATGTTTCGCCGAGACATTGCATTGCGAGCGTTTCCATGGTCCGCGATCCTTCTATTGTTTTCAAGGAATAATTGAAGCAAAGTTTCAGGATTCATTGTTATTGCCCGGACTATAGAATTCACATTGCCTTGCATTTTACTTCGGATATGAGTACTTACCCGACTGGCGTGGCCCAAAAAGAGGGTTATATGTTTGGATCAGTTTCATTACCCGACTGCGGCGGAGCCCAAAAGGAGGGTAATATGTTTAGCTCGTACGTACGTATATAATGTATGTATGTCCGATTCTATGTTCCCTCATAACTCCTTAACCAATGGTCAGATTTTTACAAAATGAGGTCTCTATCGATTCGTCACTCCTGTCGGAGTGTCATAGAAAAGTCACAAAAAAATAAAATCCGGTATTAAGCTACGTTAGAATACCACATTGAGTCAGATGGCGCTGCTTCATTTAATTTATTCTATTCAGATCATTAGAAATTAAATGTAGACGCTGTTAAGTAACGTTATAGTGCAACCATCAGTTATTAGATGGCGCTGTTATATTTAATTTATTATACTCAGATCTTAGATCTTCGGCCAATCCCATGTGATGTATGTAAAACATCAGTGTGTAACATCACGCGGGTGTTATAGGCTATATACAAATCGACATAAAAAAATCACTAAAAGGAAAACTGAATTAAAAAATAAAGAACCCGACTGCTGAGCATTAACTACTAAGCAGGCGGGACCAACGTAAAGTGTTACATTACTGAATTTGAGTCCCGTCTGCTTAGTAGTCAATACTTAGCAGTCAGGTTGTTGGTCATTTTTTAATAAAATTTTTTTTGCTTAACTGTTCAGATAAAGTACGCCTAAAGAAGTTTTCATTTCGCTAATATCAGCTGGCGTACTAGCGAAATAAAAACTATAACAAATGAAGTGTGTTATTTGCTCTCGCAAATGTGTAACAGATTTAAACGAAAAGTTTTCTTTCCAGAATTGCCAGAAAAGCCGAAGATCTTCGATCACAACGACAAAGAGATATTTGGCGTGGCCGGCCCCTATCGGGAAGATGCAAGTCTCAAGCTTTCCTGTGTTGTAAGTGGAGGTAAATCTTGTAGAGAAACCTATTATTCCAATAAATCATCCTAATCTTATCTGTTTCCTCTCACTGGTTGCTTTATGTAATTTCGTGAGCCGCCGTTGTTGACCCTATGTCATACGTTACCAAGATAAAAACGCTTAAGGCCACTGTTTAGGTAATTAAATAGGCAAATAATTATCCAGAGATAGACTAATAAATAGCTGATTAACAGGGTTGTGAGTTATAGAATTTATTCATAGGTATGTCGGCAAATGTCATCGGTAAGAGGTGTTTGTACTTATTAACCGGATAGAGCTTACCCATAAATAAACAAATAGATAGTGCTTTCAGATAGAGTTGGTGCAAGCGGGCCTAAACGTGTCTAAAGATAGATAGATAAAATAAAATGTAACATTAAAATAAATTAATGATCTTAAATATGGAAAGTCTTCTAGACTCAGCAAAAAAAGTCGATTACATTATGTATATCAATTGGAAAGGCCTTATCATATCATTAAATCTCAGCAAAATATATATTTTGCTACCACTAGAGCTATAGATTTATCCCTTCTAGCTGAGCTTTGTATTTCAATAAACTTTAGGTAGGTACTAAATTCTGCTTTAAATTATTTTAATGGTTTTTTGTTATTAAGATGATAAGCCCTTTCAAATGCATCGAGTGAATCTAAAAAAAAATTACACAACGCTTAGTACACTTCTTTTGCTAACGGTACAATCCCTTCCAGATTTGGGACTGAAAACCCCTATATATTTAGACATTATATTCTGAAGATCTAAAACCGTAAATAGTTCTAAATAGATATTGACCGCTGGCTCCGAACCAAGAACATCCTTGCTCCGAACCTAGAAGAAGTCACGTGTGTCCAATTCACGGTGAGATAAGTCGCTTGCCCTGCTGATTGACAGTGCCAGTTCAATGTCAATATGAAATAATCTGGCAAGAGCTGGATGAGAGTAGCCGAGGCCCGTCCTCAGTGGCGTGCAATAGGAGAAGCCTATGGCCAGCAGTGGACAAGCGTAGGCCGATGATGATGATGATGATGATGAAAGAATCGTTTGCCCTCAGGAAAACCGATGCCCCGCCTGCGTTGGTGGCGGGATGACAAAGTGATAGCCACTCTCGCGCCCATGGACGACGACACGCGAACCAGCGAACTCGATCTGCGGATATCGAAGCTAACTAGAGACTATTTAGAAGCTGTGTACTCGTGCACGGCGGATAACACGCCGCTCGTGCCACCTGCGCGGGTCAACGTGCAAGTACAACTGCATTGTGAGTATTGTTCTAGCTTCGCTTACTTGGCGCAGTTTCGCTGTTATTGTCTTGGTTGCCTCGATGTTGCTAGTTGTTTCCAGTACAAGTCGGAGTTGACACTAGATGAACACAAACATAACAATATTTATCTTAAAAAAGTACAAACACAAAGAAAAACACCAAATGAAAATGGAAATTGAATTATTACAGAAAAGTTTAACAATTTACTTATCCATACATGTGATCCATAACGGTGCCATACATTACTGTATGGTACCCGGCTGCCTTTGACTCTATATACCTTATAATGTTCTCTTCACGATTGTTTTGTTTTATTTCTGTTTTGTTGACGTTCTTGCCTTTTGTTTGTGTACCTTTATGTTTACTTTGTGTTTCTGTGACAATTTAAATAAATATCCTCTTTCTTTCTTTCTTTTTTTCTTTCTTTCTACTTTCTTTCTCTTATCCTATTTTAACATAGTTAAAGAAAATGTAATTATATTTACCTAATGATAGGATTATAACGATGTCGATACTATATAGTTATAAAACTGTATGACAGACAGCAGCGTCTTCCTCCTGCAAAATTTCGCTATTTCATTACATTGCTGCTTGAGTATTTAATAATGAATGCTAGTTACAAGCTACAACAGATGACATTGTATGAGTGTTACACTGTGTGTGTATATGTGTAACCAACAATCCGCTGAGCATTAACTACTAAGCAGGAGGGACCTGAATTCAACAATGTACTTAGGTTGGTTCTGCCTGTTTAGTAGTTAATGCTCAACAGTGGGGTTGCTGGTTCTTTTCTACTTCGGATTTTTTTACAATAGCTTTTAGATCAGCTCTTCTATGCATTTTATTGCTGTAATATAATGTTTTTGAAAAATAAAAACAGCCAAGTGTGAGTCGGACTTGCGCACGAAGGGTTCCATATCATCATCTACCTGTTGCCGTTATTAATATCGAGCAAAAAACGGCAAAATCACGTTTGTTGGATGGGAGCCCCCCTTAAATACTTATTTTATTCTGTTTTTAGTTGTTGTTATAGTGGCATCAAAAATAAATCATCTGTGAAACTATCACGGTTCATGAGATACAGCCTGGTGACAGACGGACGGACGAACGGACAGCGGAGTCTCAGTAATAAGTCCCTTACCCTTTGGGTACGGAACCCTAAAAAAAGAAATGGTTGACTATCGATACTGAATACATGCTTCAGATTTTATGTTATATTAATAGCACGTCATAAAGTATATCAAGTTTTACCTACATTTGATGACTTGTGACCACTCAGACGCTGTATTAAAATGGATAAGTCTTACACAATACTACCGTCATCCTAAGCCATCCTTTAAGTATTATTGGCTTAGTCTTCGGAAAGACAATGTTGATACGCGCAGAGCAACTAAGGCAAGGGTTTCCGAGATGTTTATCTTTTAGTAAGAATTGCTAGTTGGTTTATTCGAATTATTACTTTAATACTTCTTTATTAACTTATTCCTGGTTTGTAATATATTCCTTAAAATTTTCTGTTCTACTTAGGCTGTTGTAAGTAAGAAGCAAACCTAAAATTTATTAACTAAAAACACCACCTCACAGTTCAGTCACCCTAAGAATGTCAATGAATTTTTGTTTGAATTACCTACGAAATTTATAAAAAAATCAAGTGAAATGAAAAAAGAAAACTGTAAACGCATAGTTTATATCTGTACAAATGTGGAATACAATGTGATTAAAATGTCTAAAAGTTACGTTGGATGAATTTTATGAATGCTTATCTTTCAAAGCTTTTGTTATAGCCATTATTTCAGTAACGTAGTTCTAGTTAGCCTCATAGTTGGGCCATTGTACGTAGCAAGCGCTGTGGTATGTAAAGACCTCAAACACTTCCTTACGCTATGTTCCTTCACAGGTAGCGACTGACATTGCTACTACAACCATACAAATATACATAACATAGAGGACAAAGTTACTGGTACATGCCGTGATTCGAACGTACAACCTCCCGAATGTGATACCGGCATCCTACTGCTGCGCCACTTTTTACTAACCTAGCATAGATAGTACGATGGCGCGCACGAATTCGCTAGTCCTAATTGGACAGTTAATGTACTGGACCGTCGCGACTTTTGACGTTAAAACGCGCGACGCCCGACGTCGTAGTACCCACTCCGGTACAAATTAACTAAACGCTTAATGCGACGTCATTTTGCCTCTTCCATCCACCGTGTTTCTAATTCCACGTGCATCCGCACATCAACCGAAACCTGAACCTCAGTCTCATGGCTCACAATAATAAACACGTACGCGGGATTAGATATGCGATACCATCATCTTAGGAAGCTGACACACAAGCCTCAGCCGTCGCTGTCGATGCGGATACGAATGAAGGAGAAGAAAAGACAAGGGCCCTTATTATGAAAAATGCGACATTATCGGATGTAGCGAGATGGTCGCAAATCCGTATCTCAATATATGATTTGAAGTCATTGGGCTAACAAAGAGGCATGCATTTCTAGCGTTCATTACTCAATGGCAGATAATTTCGAAACTATTCAAAAAAAGAACCCTCTAGATTCGAGTCGCTAGATCTGTAGCTAGATTAGAGTGAATTGTCGGACTTAGGCGCGACGTTCACGACCCTTCCGAACATATCGTTGCTTCACAATAAGGACCATAGAATATTCTTTACTAGCTGTCTCGGTGAACTTGGTACACCGCCACAGAATCCGTTAATACGATTCTTGTCACCTTGGTGACGTAATAAATAAATATCTTGTAGTTTGGCTTGAAAAAAGGTTACGGTAAAAATAAAATATTATATCACGGGAACGCATTACCGGGATATTAAATATCCCATGTAGCAATTCAGATCTTTGTCTATATGTACACCAAGTTTCATGTAACTCCGTTCAGCCGTTATTGCGTGCTTGAGTAACAAACATCCCAACATCTTCACAAACTTTCACATTTATAATACTAGTAGGATTTCATGTCATTTCTGTACACGAGAGCGCATGACATAGAAGTTTTTTTTTAATACAGATAAATGGATATATTAAAAATAAGAACCGGCTATTTGAAGAAATAACTTTGTCTAAATTTCAATTCGTCAACGAAACAAAATGCCTAAAATGAATATCTACAGTAAAAATTATCTAAGCTGTAAATCGCCCAGAGACATCTACATCAAAATTCCTAAAATGCGATGTTCCTGACATCATCAAAATTCTTA
The DNA here is from genome assembly GCA_947310995.1 of Yponomeuta cagnagella. Classification (NCBI taxonomy): domain Eukaryota; kingdom Metazoa; phylum Arthropoda; class Insecta; order Lepidoptera; family Yponomeutidae; genus Yponomeuta; species Yponomeuta cagnagella. The sequence continues at coordinate 18,781,089 of OX371267.1, forward strand.
AAATGCAATGTTTCCTAAGTAGTAAATCATCTAGAGATCAAAATGTCTACCGAACAAAATGCCTAAAAACAGCAATTATAACCAGCAAATTACCTACATCAAAATATTTTTTCCGTTTTTGTATAAGGCGAAGCCCAATGGGACCTAATACATAATTTGAAAAGAAGCCTCCACTCTTACGACTTCAGCAAAATTCTGCGTAGTAGTTAAAACTTATAAACTCTAATATGGTGCATATTTAGAACTACCTCTCATCCCGCTGTTTTGATCCGCGTAGTCCCCGGCCCGCTTAGAAGAATCTCCAGGAATTTTCTCGGGAAAGAGAGGCTTGATGCTTCATTTCACAATAAACATTAGGTCCAGATCAGTTACTTAAAATACTGTTAAGACATTTAACAATGTAGCAGACATTTTGCTTCCTAGTCATTGTAAGGCATTCGGATAGCAGTCTATATACGTCCCACTGTAGGGCACAGGCCTTCTCTCAAAGAGAGAGTAGAGGGCATTCGAATGCTACAAAGTTATTTTGCATGGTAGGCATTTTGCTTCCTTGTCAATATAAGGTTTAGTTCAAATGCTGCATAGTCATATTACAAGCATATGTAACATTCATATTACGTTTTGATTTTAGCATGATCAGAAAGCCACTCGATAAGTGTGAAGAAAAACATCGTGAAGAAACTTGAACATCTGAGGTACCTTAGCACTTGAAATTGCCAATCCGCGGTGAGCACGCGCAGTAATTAATCTTTGAAAGGCTATATGTTTTGGAGACAAAGATATTTAAACATTTCCAAAAATTTAATAATCCTATTTAGAGGCTAAAAATTCCACCCATGCCGGGTCTTGAACCCGCGACCTCTGGTTAACCGTGCCAGGTGAGCTGTTGAGGTCGCGGGTTCAAGTCCCGGCATGGATGGAATTTTTAGCCTCTAAATAGGTTTTTAAAATTGTCCCCAGCACGGGTTAGTGGAACAAAAAGAATATTTCCAAAAATTTTTGATTGCGCATTTTTTAAAAGACTCGCGGTTAAGTGATAATTAAATAATTGTGATTATAGTAAATTGTCATACATTCAAAGAAATATATCACAATTTGTCAGTGTATACCCAGCTTTAGGTGCTCGCACCGTGGTCGGTAGACGAATGTCTGCTCATTACCGCGTGACACTGAGAAAATGGTCCCAGTGTCTCTGGGTGACCTGACAAAGTCACAATAGCGATATGTCGTGTGACGCGCCGTGCCGAGATCAGGGTAAGGATTTCTATAAATAATAGGAACTTCTACTGGAAACATATCAACTACATAAATTTATTACAAGCAGGAATGCACTCGGTCCATTTTTGTATGTGTAAAAGGGCCAGGTTCCAGTTCAAATATTCCATTTAACCTCCTCAGTCCTGACCTTGAAAATGACAATTGAAAACCATTGTTATTTTCAAGGTCAGGACTGAAGAGGATAAAAATGGAACTGAGTACATGCCGATACTGAATTAAAGATGAGATAAGAATATTCTCTATTCATCATCGTCATCATTCAGCCACAAGAAGTCCACTACTGGACATAAGCCTCCTCCATGGATTTCCAAAAAGAACGGTTGGAAGCAGCTTCAGACAAAAAAAAAAAACAAAAATAAAATATTGTTTAAATATTGTTCGTTTATTGATGTTAAACTTTGTTGATTTTTTCTTCGTTTGTGGTATTGTAAGCAAATCGGAAAGATTCAGTGTTAAGAATTTTGAATTTAGAATATCACGCCTGCTCTATCTTAATTAATTTCAAAATTAAAACTTGTCACCTTGTTAATTTTTGATACAAAAAAGAGAACAAAAATAGTAAGAACTATGAATACGTCCACAAAACGTTCGTTGAATGCCTACAAAGTGCTACGAAAAGTGTACGTCGATCCCGAGCATTGCTACGAAGTGCTACGAGCTACGCGGACGGAAATAGACTAATTTCAACCGATTTACCCCGATTTTTCACCTACCTTGGACAAGTTTTTTTCGGTTTTTCATCCAGCCAGCGGTTATTGCAAAACGGAATCCACGCAAATCCCCGGCGATTAACCTAGATCAGATGACGTGGTTCACTGCGGTCGACTCGTAAGTTGTGGACCAACATGTACATCGGTTTTTTTTACGTATGTTTCACATTTGACATAAGTATTACCTATCTGTGGGAAATGCCGAAGAATTGACAAAATGTACTATATTGACTCTAATATTTTTTATGCTATAAGTTTGTCAATTCTGTTTTTTCTCCCTAGATAAATAATAGTAGTTATGTGACTGTCACATAATGAGGGTTATTAAACACGAGCGAGATTTTAAAAAACGAGCCTTGGCGAGTTTTTTAATAGCATTCGCGAGTGTTTTAATACCAAGTTATGTGCAGTCCCATACACTACTTTATCTACACTCATAATGAAATTTTTGAAACAAATGGCGCTATTTCGACAAAAGTATCTTGACATTCAATCGTCTGCACTCAGTTTTGCGCGCGCAATTTTAGGTATTTTTAGTTACACTTTTGGTACCACGAAAATGAAATTAGGTTTTTTATAGAGTCAACTTTTGACATAAAAAAAAAAATTAAGTTTTGTTCCGTGATCACAGCAACACTTTAAAAAAAATAACTGTAACATAAAGTGAAAAATCTGACCTTTAATGTAACTTTATATTACTTTTTTTTTATTTTCTTTAAAGTTATGTATTGTTTGAAGCCTGTCAATATGTGTTTACCTTTGAATTCTTAATTTGAAGATTATGATATGAGTGTAGATAAATAACATTTATAGAAACTAAAACTAGATAGCATTTATAATGACGTATTTAAGACCTGTACAAAAATCCAGCTTGTTAAGATTTAATGCAAACTCAGCAATTTTTTTTGTCTATTTTGACTGGCCTATTTATATTTTGAAAATTTCAACTATTCAAATACCCACTAATCTTTATTGTGTTACAAGAAATGATCAAGTTTTTGATAACAAGTTTTTGCCCTTGTTTTAGGGCTATTCTTACATCTACGCATGCTCTAGCATGCTGTCTCGCTTGCACAATTTAATATTACTAATATTAAAATAATAATAATAATATTATTTAATTTTTTATATACGGACCCATCGTCTCGACCCCAAACGGCGCAAAAAGGTACTTTATACTTTATTGCACACATAAAATTACACGAATAAAACAAAACATTTACAGAATTAAAAAGTGTACATGGCGAGCTTATTTCAGCAGAAATCTCTTCCAGCCAACCCTTGATGTGGTGATACGAACATTATAAACAAGGGAGGAAAGTGTACAATAATTATTACGTACTATTTACAACCCAGTACAATCATACATATGTAATATATATTTATTATATATGGCTATAAAATGAAAAAGTTACATAAACTTACTTATAAGATGATAAATAACTAGAATACGTAAATAAATAAATACCTAAGTAAATAAACAAACTAAATAAATAAACTAAATAAACCTATTGCGATAATGAAAAAAAGAAGTGCTCTTTCAGTTTGGCCTTGAAGACAGCAACAGACGGACTCTCCCTGATAGACTTAGGTAGACCGTTCCACATACGAGCAGCACGCACAGAAAATGACTTAAAGTAAAAGGTAGTTGTCCCCAAGGACAGAGTATTTGCGCCATTTGAGGCCTTCTATCATAGCCTCCGCTGCGTCCGCAGCCCTGCCGGTGTACATTACAAATTCAAATTAAAAAAGGTTTTATTCAAAGTAGAACAGAAACTGCGACTTAATGAATGTTACAAGTTAAACTAGGAGGTGTCCATTTCAAAGTAGATCACTTTGGAGAAAAACATACATACATAAACTCACGCCTGTATCCCAGAGGGGTAAGCAGAGACCAGGGACGGCCACTTGCCACGATCCTGACAGATCACTTTCGCTTCCTACACATTCATTGGTTTGGAGAAAAAATGGGCAAAAATACTCCAAACTTACGGTCTTATTTATGAAAAAACGATTCCATTAAAACAGCCCTCAGTGAGACTTATGTCACTCTTAAGACAGACATGGGAAGATATGTCAAAGCATCATTATGTCAATGCAGATTCCGTCCCACATCAGTCAATATATCTAATATTTAAAAATCTCGTGTCACAGTGTTTGTTATCGAACTCCTCCGAAACGGCTTTAGCGATTATCATGACTTTTTTGTATATATTTGGCAGGTCTGAGAATAGGTTGTAGGCTAATTAATATGGAGTTTTGATATTATTATAAAATTCCAAATGATGGCTGTAAAAATGCACAAGGCGAGAGAGGTTCCATATGCCGAATCTTATTGCTTAAGTCATTAAAAGATATGCACCAAAACAAAATCTAGGATCAAAATACGAAGCCCAATGCCACAGGGCATACGGGGTCAAAACCGGCTCACCGTGGCTTATCTTAGATATGACACGGGCTTAAGCATTCTTTTGTGTCGACCCACCGTACCGACCATTAGTTTTTATTTGCACGAAGCATTGTCCTGTCTGGTTGCGATTGCCAAGCGCACAAATAAGAAATTATGCCTCCATTATAAGTAGACGTACAGCCGACTTGTGTACTGTCAATGGCGGAAGAAAAGCGGCTGGGCCCGTGTCAGGTTATACTGCCGTTGGTTTAACGTGAAACGTCTGTAATTAAGCGTAATTTTTTAGCCCAAACTGCGCAATGTATTGCGTTAAATTAATCAATTATTTATCCTATTAAAAAATCATTGGCGCAAAAAATATGTTAACTATAAGGACTACAGTACTAGTAAGTTACGAGTTTTCTTAGGTTGACTTGGGCCTTGGGTCTAAGACGCATGCTTTTAGAATCAGTTATATTTTTAAAACAAAGAAGCCACTTACAACAGACATAATGTGACCTAGTAACTAAGAACAAATGTTTTTAATTATATCCAATTTGCTCTTGACAAAAGGAGAAAGTATGGTTCATGGTTTAATACGTTTATTCTCATAAGAACAATACAGATGTTCACTTGAAATGACAATTGATGACTAATTAATTTAGTTAAATCATGCGTGTGGCATGAGCTTATAAAATAACAACAATTTAAAATTAGAAGAAGAAGAAGAAGAAAGACATTTATTATAACAACAAGATACATCACAGAAACAAAATAAGCACATAAGTAACATAATATGCACAACAACAGAAAGAAAACTAAATACACAACAGACAAAATTAATAAATAAAACAGCACCATAGATGTAGCCTGTGGTGTATCTACATTGCCACAAAAGCGTTGTGCTGAGGAAGTGATCCCTCAGCGCTGATTTTCAGTCAGTGCCTACGGTAACCCATAATTGTACTACGGAGTGCGTGCCGTGGTGCAGTTAAAGAATTAAGTCAAATTCAATTGTATGTATGTTATACAATAAAGTAAAAAAAATAAATAAAATATCGTCATAAAATACTTACATAAATTAAGGTTCCAGTATACAATAGTTCCGTATGTGTAGGTATATCGCTTGCACACATTAATTTGTAGTGTAAGTAGAATACAAAACAATCACTCCAAACGCAGGCGATCTCAAAAGTTATCGGCTTAACCTTTTTACGCGGCCGTATTCTGCTAAACAAAATAGGTAATGTAAACAAAATAAAAAAAAAAACATACTTTTAACAGCTGTCAGTAAGTTAAATTGCTTGTAAAAAAACATCTTACAGCTGTTAACAGTAGATCAATATAAATTTCGAAAGTACATAAAAACCTGGGGTTAATTTTGCTTTGGCAAACCGACCCTTTAGACACCAGGTGTGAGTTTCATGAAGTTGCGGTATCGATTGTACGCGAACAATGGCAAACCTTTCACTAAGGCATATACTTTAGTGCCATTAGACTTCCCATGCTATTTTAATGTTATCCATTAAACCGTTTATGACGTTATTTCTTTGTGGAGTTTTATAATGCCTTTCACGCTTCGGGCTTTGAAAACTTTTCGCGATAGACGATTTTGTATTTGGCTATTTAACATACTGCTTCTAAAACACCCTTAAATTCTATGGTAAAAGTTCTTGTTTAGTTATTATTTTTTTGCTCGTCATTTGACTGCCTAGTGGGTCTACCGGTGTTACGTCTGATTACCATGCTGGAGGTCGTGGGTTCTGTTCCCACTGCAGGCCACCGTACATTTATGAAACGGTCTCAGTCTGGGTGCCTTTCCTTGTTTTCGATGTCCTTGACTGGTTAACATAGCACAGAGTATCCTAGTTTGGGACCAGGACAAGCGATCGTGTTGAGTGGAAGTTATTGATTTATCTATTCTGTAGCAATTTCTACAATAACCGACCAGATAATATGGGTATAAGCCTAGTTTGTTCCAAGTTAACCAGCAGATATTCACTGAAAACTAAACTTTATCTCTCCTTTGACAGTGCGACCACTCCTGGTGGAAATCCTAGCGCGGGAGCAGCCACTGTCAGTTGGCGTGGAGGCAGAAGTGGCATGCAGAGCCGTTGGTGCCCGGCCGCCGGCCATCATTACTTGGTGGCTGAATGGGAAACAAATGACCACTATCGACTTGCAAAAGGTGAAGATACATTGGATACATATCCATATATTCAGCCCATGGGCATAAGCCACTTCCGTGTCACTCTAAACCTCTTGGTCCTTTGACATAATTCCATATTTACATTCAATAAACCTCTATCTATCCAGCCTCTGGTTAGATCCCACCGGTTGGTATATGATCCTTCTCTGCGAGGCATATTCTACTGCCGAAACGACAAAACGCTCTGAATTGGTTTAAACTAGTTCCACCTATAAAGGTATAGTGGAGGCCATAGACCGGAACATTACAAGAATTTGACCCTTTTACTGGAATGGTATTATAATTTGATAACACAACAAATTACCTTTTGGACACAACAAAAGACGTGTGACTAAGTAAATGGGACTTTGTCGCCGCCCATCCGACTTTATACTACGAGTATAACTAACACCATCAGATTATGCGTTTGCCCTAATAATAACCGTTTGAAAAAAACGGGCCACTTGAATGTCATATTAAAATGTGTCCAAGGGTCCAAATGTAAACATGTGGAGTAAATGTGGTTAGAAAACAAACTAGTTGAACTAACGAACTGCTAAAGGTACAATGAAAATTGTGAGAAAATCTCTAACCGACATAAATGAGTTAATTAAAAAGATCTTCACCATCATCAACCTACCGCTGGCCACTACTAGGTATAGGCCTCTTCCCCCAAATGCCTCCCAAACGCATCTCTTACGGACCACGGACCCTCTGCCAAGTTAATTATATTGTCCGACCATCGAACTGCTGGTCTGCCCACTGACGGTCATCTTGTTCTCAGCCCCGACCCTGTGATTGCCTGGACCACCTATTGTCTTCCCGCTTCGCCAGGTGTCCCGCCTATTTCCACTTCAATCTCAAGACTCTTTCACCAATGAGAAAAGATACATACACTGAGTCGTTGAATAGTTCTAATTCGTTGCAAACTCCCCCAGAACTCGACCGACGGCAACGAGACCTTGTCCATACTGCGTTGGATACCCCGTATGGAGCACGATAGGCATGTGCTGACATGTCGAGCATCCCATATCGTGCTGGAATATTCCACCATTGAGAGCACTATGACGCTTAACTTGCACTGTAAGTACTGTGACTTATATCGGTGATACCTTGTACACGTATTGTCATAAAACTCTTATGTAAATCTAAAAATCAGGGGTTCTACTTACTCGTCAATAAGAAAAGGAAAGGAGGATGCTGGAGGTCGTGGGTTTTGTTCCCAGTGAGTGCTGTCGTACATTTATGAAATTATTATTATTATTATTGATACGTTTATTGCACATAAGTAAAAAAATACAATGGCAATGTGGCGGACTTAATGCTATAAGCATTTTCTACCAGTCAACCACAGGAGGTGCAAGAAATTAACTGGTAGGCATACGAAGTAGATGGATAAAACGAATAACTTTAACTAAAATTACATAAGAAGACGAATACTCAACAATAAATAAGTAAATATTTATACTATAAACATATAATACATAATATAAATAAACATATAATATATATAATATACACATATAAACTGTAGCAACATAAGTAGATATAAATATGTATTGAAATGGTCTCAGTCTCGGTGTAGTCCATGTTTGTGATGACCTCGCCTGGTTACCATAGCACAGGGTATGCTAGTTTGGGACCAAGTCAAGTGATTGTATTGTGTGGAAGTTATTAACATTATTTTGGGGTAAAAAATAATAGTCTCGTCTGACCAAAGTGACCAGACGGACGCCCTCCGGCTGAGGAGTCCAAGCGGCCGGAGGTCAGGGTGGCAATGAGAGAAAACGTCGGACTATCCGGGCTGTATTAAGCAGCACCGCCTTCTGCATGACAGCCGGAAGGCATGCCCACACGAATTTCTAACCGCCTCAGATGGTCAGCGAGACTGGTTGGAATTTACCCATTCGCGGACAGGACTATAGGAACGATTTCGGTCAACACCGCCACCCACATGTCGGTAACCTCGTGCGCCAGGTCCAGATATTATTATTATTATTACAGTCATAGGAAAATATCAGCTGTTCCATATATTTTCTGTCTCGCAGGTCTAGCTGCTAACACGCTTGACTACTAAACTACACAGAGGCCGTGTATTCGATTGCCACCGGAGGCTGCCTTAGTCTGGGCGTATTTTTATGTTTCATCAAGATACAAAGCTATTGGTCGATAGGAGAGGAGATACAACTAAAAAAATAATTGGTATTCAGTTGTCGCTAATCCCATTTATTTCTTTAACAGATGTCCCTATAGTGAGTTTGCAGTTGGGTCCAAAACTGAACCCTAATGACATTGAGGAAGGGGACGATGTTTACTTCGACTGCGTGGTCCGCGCCAACCCACCTGCCTACAAAGTTGTGTGGGGGTTTAATGTAAGTTGTGACTAAGGGTATAATGTAAGTAAGCACTAGAATTAGGTGAATAAAGGTAACATACCTGTTAGGGAAAAACTAGAACTTACGAAGTTAGTTTACTTTCCCTATTACAATTATGATGAGGATACATCTAATCGCCCTTCAACTCAGATGAAGCCTCCACTTACCTTGCAGCTCCCCAGCCAGCTCCAAATCGTGAAACCAGCTCAATCCAGATGCGCGGCACTAGGGTTGATGGAACGTCCATAGGTTTATCACAAAACGTTTGTGGCCACAAGAATTCACTTTGTCTCACTCGTAAAGTTCAGTAACTAGATATTTCGAATGTAAATCCATAAATATAGAGATTAATTCAAACGGACTTATTGCGAACGTCGTTTCTTCCTTTAGTGAACTAGAGTGCGACCAATCACGGCCTTTTCCAGCAACAAGTCCAGAAACCAACATAGGTTACTGAAGAACAGCGGAAACATTCCAAAGAGTTCGAGCAGATGTCAAACAATACCTACTTGATACAGTCGACGAAACATTAATGTTGTTACGCGTGCACTTTGCTCAGTAACGTTACGGGCGACTTTGCTAGTGAAATATAAAGGCATCGCGTATTTCATACATCACTTTTTATAGTACTTAATGGTACTATAAAAATACGAGATATTTTAAGCTTTCGTAGTTTCTCTGACTCACTTTCATGTTCTGTTAAATCACTTCTGCTCGGTATATAAATATATACCGGTCTGGGTATATTTTCATGTTTCAAGTAACAAGTGACTCGCTATAGTCAATATATTGACTATACTATGACAAGACAAATATACTTTTAGTAACCCATTTAGATCATTATCTGCTTAAATTCATGGGAAATAGGCATGGAAATAAAAAATTGAAACAGAAATGTGATTTATGGACTTCAGAATAACAAAGAACCTAATAATAGGAAATCATTTATTAATTGGTTGTTGTGGCAGACTCAAAAGGAAGGGGTTATGATTTTATCAGTTTGTAATGTATTTTTTAGTTTTAATTTACGGATGTTCCACCATGATGCCTAAAACACTCATTCGATTTTTATTAATGGGTATCAATTAAATATTTCATCATCATCATCGGCCATTTGACGCCCACAGCAGGACACAGGTCTCCTTCGTGGTTTTCATAACCATGAGGGGTTTTGCCATAAACGCCACGCTTGGCAGGCGGGTTGGCGATCGCAGTATGCGGTTGGAATCTCAGGAAGACGCTGCTGTCTCCTGGTAATTTATTCCCTTAGTCGCCTTCTACGACATCCACGGGAGGAATTGGAGTGACGGTATACTTGGTCCGTCACTCCATAAATATTTATTAAGAATTAACTTATGCAACAATTGATCATTCAAGAAAATTCATAAAAGAAAAAAATTGTGTGTTCGTGTGTATGTGTGTGAGTGTTCACCACCACCAAAAGAGAAAGAAGATGAACAAAGTCTTTCGCTTCTAGGGTCAAGTGATGACACACAACCAGCGAGCGGGCGTGATAGCGGGTTCAGCAAGCATGGCGCTGCAGGGCGTGTCCAGAGAACAGGCTGGAAAGTACACCTGCACCGCATCCAACGTTGAAGGAGACGGCAAATCATTGCCTGTTAACCTGCAAGTCATTTGTGAGTTGGTTTCCAAGGGGGCGAGTCTCTAAAGTAGAGCATTATTGTTCAATAGAGTCATGTTAGTACGTTTGTTGTTTCATTGAAAATATGGGTATTATAATAAACCAATAGCGTTCCAATGGTTAAACCCGTGCAACTTAACTTGGCGCCTCGCGCGATTCGACCTTCTTCACGGGAGACGCCTAATAAATTTGCGCGGATTATACAATTGAAATTACATAGCACTTTTTTTTAAAAAACCTACCTAAAAAAAAATTGTCCTCAGCACGGGTTAGTGCAACAAAATGAATATAATTACACGGTACCTACTGTTACTGCTTTGTAGACTATCAAATAGAGGCAAATAACAAATAACAATATTATTCTATAAGTTATGCGTGTAGCCTTAAATTTTTTAACATGTGATATTTTTGATCATTTGCACCAGATATGGCGCGGAGTGACTTCTAAAAATTTTGCTTTGATTATTTACTATAATTTATTTGAATCGGACTTTTACAATGTTAGCTGTTTCATCATTTGTCATTGCCCTTGGTGAATTATTATTATTAATTATTTCTTTATTAATTTGTACTCAATGTAACTTTCCGTCATAGGGTTGTCTGGAAAAAATTGCTTTTAGTAATAAGGCCGCCAATTGAACTGTGTATTTTAAAATTTTTATGTCATGTGCTCTAGGGTACAAAAAAGAATATTCTTATCTTATCTTTTAACTTCTCAGTCCTGACCTGGAAAATAGAAATAGAAAACGATTTATATTTTCAATGTCAGGAGTTAGGAGATTATAAAAACATAACATAACATAAACTTAAGCCTGTATCCTGGAGGGGTAGGCAGAGACCAGGGTCTATCACTTGCCATGATCCTGACAGACCTCTTGCGCTTCATCAACATTCAGTTGTCTTAGGAGGTTATACATCCGATAATAGGGGGATCATACTTGTCAATATGAACAACTTTTTTATGCGTGGATGTCCCACTGTAGGGCACACGCCTTCTCTCAGAGAGAGAGTATGGGCTTAATCACCACGCGTGCCCACTGCGGATTGGCGATTTCAAGCGCTGAGCTATGTGAATAGCTCCGACACCCAGGTTTCCTCACGATGTGCTCCTTCACCGTTAGCGAGTGGTATTGCTACTATAACTTCACAAATGTACATCACTTAGAAAACAAAGTCATGGGTACATGCCCGCACTGGGAATCGGACCTGGGTCTCCCGCTTCCGAGTCCAATGTTCTACCCACTAGGCCACCACCGCTTTCTTTTAGACCAGGATTTTCGGTAATCAGCTACCTCTAACCTCTCTGGCAAGAACTTGACAAGAACGCCCAGCGATCGCATTCTCGGCTGTCTGAAAAAACAACTTTAGTATAGAAAAAAAACTCTGAAATTATGAAAAAAAAAATCAGACGCCGTAATTGATTAATCCGAGCATCAGATCACCAAGAAGTATAATCTGCCACTGTGCTTACTTATAGACGTTTCACGTTAAACCAATGACCGTGTAAACCGGCACAGTCTTACCGCTTTTTTTATTAACGATTTAATAACGATCAAATGTAGGCAATCCTCTTCCTACCTCTCTACGCTCCGCTGCCAGAACGTAGAGAGCCGGGCACAATTCCATTTGCCGTGTCGGTCGAGTGTAAAGCCGGTCACTGGACGTTGACTCACTTAATAAATTGGCCGCTTTTGCACTGGGCGATAATGGTACTCGTAGTCCTACATGACATCGTTGGACTACGGGTGGCCTCGAATTCGTTTGACGTTTTTGAAGGGATATTCTAACGGGATGGAGGAGGCCTACACCCATCTATGGGTGTCCCAAACTGAATAAAATATTTTTCAGTATGTATTATTAATATTACACAATCATCTAATTGAAGTTGAAGTTGCATGATCTAATTAATATGTTACATAATTTATCAATTTTATTTTATTAATGCATGTATTTTAATTTTAATGGATCAATTTATTATTTTTATTTTTATTAATCGTTCAATGTAATTTTAATTTTAATGTAATGCAAAAAAAAATGACAATTTGTGTGGGAAAATAAATGGCTATAATTCTAACCATGATTTGGAATATAATTTGGAAAAATTTTAGCTTCAGACAGATATAGATAGACAATTATAGACATGATTTGGAAAAAATGGCGCGATTTTTTTTATCCTATGCTACCCAAAATTACTTCACTTAAGCATAAACAAACAATGTCAGAATGAAAAGCAATACAAATAAAAAAAACTATTGGTCGGGCGTCTTATGGTCAGCGCCGGCCAAGTTAATAATTGTTCTTTCAGTTGTTTACGTAGATCGATCGACAGAAACTTAAACAATTACATAACAGAAAATATTTTCCAACGTCGAAAATGAAAATGTACTCATTATATTGACTCTAATATTTTTTATGCTATACGCTAGTCAATTCTGTTTTTTCTCCTTGAATAAGTAAAACAAATAAAAATAAAACGTTGCTGTACTTCCTATAACTTTGAATTTGGATTTACAGTTTCGAGCCAACGGTCGGAAATCATGAATTTTTAGAAATATTCTATACAAATACTGTTAATTTATTGATAATGCGCTTTATAATAATGACAACAATATTCCTGTAGTATATATCGAACTTTCACAAAAGCGTTTGCCTCAGCAAGTTTAAAAGCTACCCGCCCGACAATGTCGTGTCGTTACGGTTACCTTCGAATGTGAAACCGGCCTTTCACATTTATTGCTCCCTGCCCTGTGATGTTGCTGCGATCGATCGAACCGTACTCTCTGTAACATCGCTGAAGTTAACTCAGAGAGCTCTAACTCCTGCGACATAAGGGCCAAAAAGGCACTCTTTTTTGACGCTGGCCATGCATTTGCGAAGCCTTCGTGGTGTGGTTGGAATAGGCGCGCAGTTGACGATAGCTAGGTACTTGTTAGTCGTGTCCTGAAATTATTTAATTACATCTGATTTTTCTACGAAACTGTGTGTGTTTTTATGTGATGTGTGATATTCGATCGGCCGGTTACATGACGGTAACCACCGCTAACTAATACCGGAATTAGAAATTGTAGATTCTAACGCAATAGTAAATTTTTTGTAGTGACGAAATTACAAGTCAGAATAATTCGTTTAAGCCTTGTGTTACAAATTCGTAACAAGGTAGGAATAAAATACCGGACAAGTGCGAGTCGGACTTGCCCACCGAGGTTTCCGTACAAATTTGTAGGTACCTACTTAGATATTATAAATAGTTCAGGAATCGAGTCTCACAGTTTTTTTCCGAGATTTTCCCAAACTTCAAAGACTATTTTTTATGATTTGACTACAAAAGTAGTATAGTTTTTAGATTTTTCCCTGTACTCGTAATTACTTTGTGAAATTTTATACTTCATTTTATAACAGAAAGTAACCCTATTTTTGATTCCCTTGAGTGTTGAAGTATACGTTTTTTGTGGCATGAACGTCCGTAAGTTTTTTTACATTAACTTAAAGTTTAATTTTTCACAGCTTGAAAATACTGTAGACTTGAGTATACGGTTTTAATTTCAACTCGATACCTCTACGCGTCACCAAGATAAAGGGTATTGAATCTTGATAGACAGACGGACGGGCGGACGGACGGATAGAGGGACGGACAGACGGACAACAAAGTGATCCTAGAAGGGTTCAGTTTTTGCCTTTTGAGGTATGGAACCCTAAAAACTTCCATTCTACAAAAAAATCTGCATTTACAAGAGTTGGAAAAACACAACACAATTTCGTTGCGAACCTGAACTTAAAGTATAATAAATTACGCTTCGAAAACCGTTTACCATTAATCATTTTTATGGTTTCATACTTAATAGTATTACCTTCATCAATTAAACTGTTTAAGACTCCTTAGACAAATATTTTTTAGTGAGTTTCTTGTTCAAAATTATGTGGGAAGTATCAGGTGGCATTCCTTGTTCTAATTTAGAGCAAACAATGTTATGTAAAGAAACTCGTGTTGTGGCTGTTACGTCCTAGTTGAATATCAACAAGAAAAGGATTCTTATAGTTTATTTTAGCTCTACAATTTCAAGGCAAATAGCAGAAAAGCTTGCATAATAACTCAGCTTATATACGTCCCACTGTAGGGCACAGGCCTTCTCTCAGAGAGAGAGTATAGGCTTAATCACCACGCGTGCCCACCGGAGATTGGCAATCAAGCGTTTAAGTAGGGTAACTAGGGTAGTAACTGGCCACTTAAGCACCTTGGTCACTTTGAATGTCTGCTGTGTTTAAATGCGCTATCGTATTTTAACGATTCTTGTATGTTTGAATGCAGTGGGCCATGTACACTAAGTTTACCGGTAATCAATTAATAAGTCGGGTTCAGAATATAAAAATAATTTTATTTAAATAAAAACAGGTGTTTTTGGCAGTAACTAGCCACCATTTTTTTGTTACTGGCATGCCTTATTTAGATAACTGGCCACCTTCAGAAACAAAAAGGTTAACATAAATTAATTAGCTTCAAGACATTTAAATTAAGTGAAAAACACTATCACAATTGAAAACACATAAATTGACTCTCACTACATAAAAGGAACGTCTTATTTACCTTCAGAAACAAAGAGTTTAACATAAATTATTGGCTCCGTATATCTAAACTAAAATAAAAACACTATCACAATTGAAAAATAAAATAAATAGACCCTTACAGCCTATTTAAAGGAACTTGAGGGTTCAAGAAGCAGATTTTCTGTCGCATTTGGAGTAAGGACCTTATCACCTTGTTGACGATTGACAGTCTCGATCTTCGCTTGTTTAGGTGCTTCTGTGGTCTGCGTCCTCTTTTTACTTTTGGTCGTGGTGGGGTTTTCGGCTTGGAGGCCCCCTCTTCGATGGGTTGATGCCAGGAAGAAGGCGGCAGGATCGCAATGGCGTGGTTGGCGTTACGATGAAGAGGCCTATACCCAACAGTGGGCGTCTTTAATGAGCTGTATAAATAGATGGATAGTGGTGTTTTTAGATCTTAGATTTTAGATTTATTATCTTGTTTGTACTATTCTATTTTTCTAGTTTCTTTTCTTCTCTTAAGCGCTTTCGATTATTTTTTTCAATCTGTTATTGTAGTTTATTTTGTTGTTTTGTTTTTATGATATGAAAGTAGAAGTCAGAAGTCAGAGCATATAGTAATCTTTAAATTTCTCTCTTAACTGTCCTTTTTGGTAATTCTGGCCACATATTTCTTCATAAATAGTGTGCCAATAGCTCGTCCGACAGAACAGTGATTTTCTTAATTTCATTGGAGCTTGATGCACTTGTAAATGATTTTTGAGTGTCAAAAACTTCTCTATGGACCAGTGAGTGGATTTTAGCAGTTTCGTTCGAAAATTTTGCCAACATGTCTCCTTCTCCACCGGTCTTAGTATACTTGGTGATTCTGAAGCATCTATCAGTGGCTTCAATGGCGCTCACATACTAAGATAACTTTGCAAACTACCTATCCGAAAAGAAAATTAAGCATTTATCAGTTACTGGCCACCCGGTAATTGGCCATCTTTATAACTAGGCCAGTAACTACTAAGCGTTGTTATATTTTGAGAAAATTTTGACATGCAATATAGAATGCTTTAAAGAAACTAATAAGATACACTTTTGCTCGATTTAATTAAAAGTGGTTATGCGTAGTAACTGGCATGGGTGGCTAGTTACTATAAAATCTAAGAAAACCCAGTGTAGTTACTGGACACCTTCAAAATTGCTACAAATACCCTAACTAGACGAAGTGACTGTGTAAAATACTAATCCTTACCTTATACGCATCAAACTGAGCTGTGAGCTATCAGCAACAACTCTTACACACCGGAGACATAATTTATTTGCAGTTAAGGACACGACGTTCCTTGACAAATATTTAACGCACGAGTGTCCAGGCGGGCACTAGTTGGCCGACCTGTCAAAAACGGCAGATGTTTTTGCGCCTTTATTGTTTTGACGAAAAAAGTTGATACTTCTCAACAGCCAGGTAGACAAGTGATATTTTCAAATCACAACAGATGGCATTGCCTTACTAGTTTTCTTATTTATGAAGTTTGTAGTGCAGAGTGGCTAGTTATTGGGGGCGGCCAATTAAACCACTGTTATGTACATTTGTGAAACTTCACAATAGTAGCAATACCACTCGCTGACGGTGAAGGAAAACACGGTGAGGAAACCTGAGTGCCTGAGCTATTCTCATACCTCAGCGCTTGAAATCGCCAATCCGCGGTGGGCACGCATGGTGATTAAGCCCATACTCCCTCCCTAAGAGAAGGCCTGTGCCCTACAGTGGGACGTATATAGGCTGCTTATGTATACAAAAGTCAATTTAAACGGTTGACATATAAAAATGACAGATCACTTTCGCTTCCTCAACACTCATTAGTCGTTGCATGCACGCACGCCGGTTTCGGGTACTTTTTATCTTGCTCTTTGTTAATACATCCTCTATTTGGTCAAAGTATGTCCGTCTGGGTCGTCCCTTACCGGCCCTTCCATCCACATTCGCTCGATATATTTGTTTTGTCAATCTTTCTTCCTTCATCCTCTCCACATGTCCAAACCAACGCAACATTCCTTTCTCAATTCTTGTCACTACAACGTTCTCTAATCACACTATTGCGTATCCTGTCATTCAAAGTAACGCCAGACATACTTCTCAAGGACCTCATTTCTACTGCATTAATCCTACTTTCTTGCTTCTTTTGCCACACCCAAGTCTCGCTAGCATACATAAGTGTTGGGACTAGCACTCCATTATGGATAGCCAATCTAGCTCTTTTGGAGATGTTTTGGCCGCTCACAAAGGAGTGCAAGGCACCGTTTACACAATTTCCTGCTTTTACTCTTCTTTCTATATCACCTTCACACTTGCCATCCCTGGTAAAGAGGCTCCCAAAATAGACAAATTCTTTCACTTGTTCCACCCTTTCACCTCTAATCCTTATCTTGCACTCAGTCATTTCATCATCTTTTTCGAACACCATTACTTTTGTCTTACTCACATTAATGTTCATTCCTTTCCTTTTAAACGCCTCATCCATTACTGCTACTTGTGTCTGCAAGTGGCAGTCCCTGGTCTCTGCCTACCCCTCTGGGATACAGGTGTGAGTTTATGTTATGTTATGTTACATATAAAAATGGTGCAAGTAAGCCTTGGAAAAATAGAGTAGCGCTGAATGCCTTACTGTAGTAAAATACAAGCCAAGTGCGTGTCGGGCCACGCGTAGTGTAGGATTCCGAAGGAAGAGGGGTTTTTTGATTGCTTTACATAACAAACAACTTGACAACTACCTCGTTGGATTAGCTGTTCAGGCGCTTACTGCCAAGATAGAGTTCGTGGGTTCGATTCCCACTGGGAGCGGACGTACATTTTTACAAATGGCCTCAGTCTGGGTGTATTTCCGTGTTTGTGATGTCCTTGCCTGGTTTAATAGCGCAGGGCGTCCTAGTTTGGGACCAAGACAAGTGACTGTGTTGTGTGGAAGTTATTGTTATTATTAATCACAGAAATTTTCAACGGAACTTGTATGAAATTTTCCTTTTATATGTAGGTCTACCATTAAAAGTTATGTTGTAAATCCTACTTAGCCGATAATTTCCTTTTAATTATCCTCTTATTCCTTTCAGTTATGTGCTGTTGAATTTTTGTCTTGAAATTTTTCACATTTTACAAACATAATAAAAACTGAATTTTCACAGACATTTTATTCGTTTATTTTTTCATTTTACATTTTTCCGACCATTTCGGTACAGTTCCATGGTCTCGGTAGACTGAGGTGACAGGCACCTTTTTGAAAGCATTAACTGTAAGTTTACTACCCTCAGCAAAAATTACAAAAAAAATTAAGTTACGTTCCAAAAATAGTTTGGCTTTTAAATTTCAATTGGCAAAACAATTATTTTATATAAACTCAAAAATACTGATTATTAGTAATTGAAATTATAATTCAATGTACAAAACAATTGTCTTATGTAAACTCAAAAATATTGATTATTAGTTATTGAAATTAAAATTAAATCTACAGTCAATTTCTGGCAAGGGGGTCTCATGCACTTAAGCACTGGTTCCCATGCTGTAGCTATGTTCCAACCACGATCTCTATTGAAATTTGGATGCCGGTGCGGTGTCGACGCCGATGTCCGATGCCAGATCCACGATGTCTATTGCATCGCGTATCATTCTAGGAAAGAAACGGTCCTCTCGGGCTAGAACATGAACCTTATCAAAATTTTACAAACAGCCGTTTAGCATTTGGGGGACGCTCTACTTTAGCGATGCTTCGTGCTTAATATTTCGCAAACAGAAATCGAGAAATGTTTTTATACCCCATTATTTTTGAAGGCACTGTCCTACGATACTCCACACTATGGAATACACGAGAAAAAAAAACATCTCAGGTGTAAAGAAAGAAAGAAAACATTTATTTTAAAAAAATATTGGGGTATTTCCCCTACCAGGTGTAGGGGAAGTACCTTAAAAAAAATTTTGTGACATTATTGCATGTGTATAATTTTTAACATGTATATCTTCGCCAAATTTCAGTTTTCTAATACTAATAGTCTTTGAGCTAAGCCGCGGTAAGACAGACAGAGGTACGGATACGGTGAAATTACAAGGGTTCCTTGTTGACTACGGAATCCTCAAAACGAACAGATAGGCAACGTTCCAGCGAAAATAAACATTAAAAGGAACTTATTTAACTCCACAAGACTCCCGAAAATGTTTGCTTTACTAATTGACTTAACAAGTTTCCAGTTTGACCCTCGAACCACTCAGTTTCAAATTGTAAATGTGATACCGAGCTAAATGTCAAACCGAGGACTGTTTCAATTATATCAGTACGCCAATCGCGATGACCGGAATTGAAAAGCAATGTTAGCTTTGTGAAAAGCATTATTAATACGAGCGTTAATAAGCAGAGGAAGCTTATCGGCAGAACGCTGGCCTCGCTTTCTCCAGGTCCTGGGTTCGATACTGACATGTAAGCTTATGACTTCGTTTTAGAGGCAATCATTTTTTTTTAGAATTTTTATAGGAATGCCACTCGCTAACGGTGGAGGAAAATATTGTAATGAAACCTGATAGTCTGAGGCATTCATGGTGATTAAGCCCATACCCTCTCTCTGAGAGAAGGCTGTGCCCGACAGTTGAACGCATTTATATTCTGCTTAGGTTATGACAGTAAAATCAACAATAGACTCCCACGTCACCTAGTTTATATTTAACATTTTTATCTTTGCTGTGTATTCCACTTAATATTTCTATGTTAGGTAGGTAAACAAAGTGAAGCACTATAATAGTGATATACACCGCAATAGCTGTGAGCAGCCAATTTTCCTAAACAATTTTATTGCCCACCTATTCTATGATTGCACACGAAAATGCAATTTACCGTCAACTACTACTGGCTGTTTTACATGGTTGAAATCACAACGACATTTGTACTGTTAGTATGAATGTGATTTTAAACTCAAACGTCTAAATCATTGGAATATTACGTGTCGACTGCGCTTAATTTCTCCGTTATATATTAGTAGCTTTTGCCCGCGACTTCGTCTGCATGGAATGACTAATTTGGCTCCTATGTCCATCCCCTGGACTCAAACTATCTCCATACCAAATTTCATCTAAATAGGATCAGCGGTTTAAGCGCAAAGAGGTAACAGACAGACAGACACTAATATTAATATTAGTATGGATATTACATAGAGATATATAGCGGTGGCAGTCTAGTGGGTAGAACATTGGACTCGGAAGCGAGAGACCCAGGTTCGATTCCCAGTGCGGGCATGTACCTATGATTTTGTTTTCTAAGTTACGCACATTTGTGAAGTTATAGTAGAAGGAAAACATCATGAGGAAACCTGAGTGTCGGACCTATGCACACACCTCAGTGCTTAAAATCGCCAATCCGCGGTGGGCACGCGTATTGATTAAGCCCATACTCTCTCTCTCTCTCTCTCTCTCTCTGCGAGAAGGCCTGTGCTCTACAGTGGGACTTGTATAGGCTGCTGATGATTGAAATATATGAAAGAGCGAGAAAAATTAACTGAAAGGGGTTTAACAAATTCACCATATCCACGCAAAGAGGAGGGATTCTACTTATAAATATGAGCAACATTTATAATAGAGATAACTTCTAATAAATCGTGAAAGAAAATATTTTGCTATTCAATCAAACGGCTTGTACTCGTCTACTGCTTGATATAGGCCTCCTTTAAGGCACAAGACTTCCTTTTCCAGCCGCTGCTATACAAGCGTTCAGTACTATTCATTATGTTGTTAATTATATTTGTGTAAGTATCTTCTGTAAATTGTGACTGCGACCAGAATTTTCATATAATGAGAGCGCACTTTATGAAAAAAAAAATGCTCTGGATACTGAAATCATACTTTGCCTAACAGATAAACCAGTCTGCGCAAGTCCAGCTCCAGTGTTGGTCGGAGCAGCCTTAAACGAAGCCATCAAAGTGGCTTGCGAAGTAGATGCTTTCCCGCCGCCGAAGAACTTTCAGTGGACGCTCAACAACTCTATGGGGACGCAAGAGTTGGAACCGGTAAAGGAATTGAGTTATAAAATTGCATAGTTGCATAATTGCATAGTTGCAATTTTATAACTCATTTACATTACATGTGCATGTGCAGTATTTATAAAAGTTTTAGTTTGAAAATTTCCACATAGGTACATAATGTCATGCACATTATTAAAAATGCTTATCTCGATTCACTTACTTGTAATAACGCCGGATAGGTCTAACCAGATGCCTGATTGTGCGCATCAAATCCCTTCAGAATCCTGATGTTCTTGATAAATCCTGACCCCTGAAGGGTAATGAAGTTAAGGTTAAAATTACAAGTAGTCTAAATACATGCTACGTACACAAGTTTAGGGTCATAGGCTAGGTCTGATCTGTAATGTATGTAAAATTTGGTAAATGTGTCTGTAACCTGTTTTGTGTTCTAAATAAAATAAGATACCAATTAGTATGTCACTAGACAGTTAGATGATTGGAATCATTATTTCCGTGTGGCGCCGGATTAAGAATAGCGTCACTCGATTTCCTTCTGTTGATGTCGGAAAAGGCGACTAAGGAAATCAATTACCAGAAGACGGGCAGCGGCGTCTTACTGAGATTTCAACCGCATGCTTCGATCGCCAACCCGCCTGCCAAGCGTGGCGATTATGAGAAAACCCCTCATCAGTATGAAATCCACGAAGGAGGCCTATGTCCTGCAGTGGACGTCAAATGGCTGATGATGAATCATTCAGGATTTGGTGTGCATAATAAAGGAACACTATTCGAATCATCTTCCTGTCAAATTCCATACTAATTGCTAAGGCAAACGTCAGGATTCCGATAGGATTTAAAGCGCATAGTAATCCCCATGTGTGCCAAAAGTGGTCGTAGTAGAGCGGTAGAACGCCGGCTTTTTATCCGAGAGGTCGTGGATTCGAATCCATTTGTTTTCTAAGTAACGTACATTTGTGAAGTAATAGAAGCAAAATCTCTTGCTAACGCTGAAGGAAAACATCGTGAGGAAACCTGAGCGTCTGAGGTGTTCGAATACCGTAGTGCTTGAAATTTCCAATCCGTAGAGGGCTCGCGTGGTAAACAAGCTCATACTCTCTCTCTAAGAGAAGGCCTATGGCGTGCAGTGGGACGTGTATAGGCTACGTAAATACAAAATGGCCCTTGGTTAGAGGTGAGCTGCTGACGCGAGCCTCGGCTCTAGGCGCAATGATTAAGTTCTGCGAATCAGAGTAAAAACTGGTCGGACCCATTTGACTATATTATAATATAGGTACCTCTTAGTAAGTCAATCTGGTTAAACATTAACGTTTATCGTAATCTAATTCATGGTCTCTGTTCTTCATTTTGTTTCAAAGAACTTATAAATGTTAAAACAGTGTAAGTTAGTTTTTAATATAATAGGTATAAGTTAAATAAACAAATGATAATAAGTGGTCTTTATTATGCTTTTTGTTTTATGAAGCTAACATATTTTCATACTGAGATGTAAACGATTTCGTCAGTGACCCGTATTCATGACTCTTGAGTGTATTAAAATGCGTTCTATTATATGCAATACTCTGAATTCCACGTAGAAGTCCCGTTAGCAAAGTAGGGGAAATTTTAAATTTTTGACTGCCTTTGACTCCAAAGAATAAAGCGTGAAAAATTATATTTTCCGCTACACCTCTGATGTTTCACGTTCAATAAAATTATGTTGTTGCGTCAATGGACCATATTTTTCGAACCCCCGAACACAGGGTTACGTATCAATAGAATATAATCCATAAACTACATTTATATTGGTAAATGAAAATTAAAACTTAAAAAGCATTTATTTTTACTTTTACTTACACTTGTACAAATGATCTCATCCAAAGTGTTTTCCATGTTTTTTATGTCCTTCTCCAATTGCTTGGGACCGGTCAAGTGTGTTTTTTTTATTTTTGTAATCACGATTGTAATGTACATTCCAACAGGCCAAGTTCACAATAGATAGCTCTGGCCGGTCCATCCTCACTTACACACCGAGCAGTGAAGCCGAGTATGGATCCTTGGCCTGCAGGGCTACCAACCTGGTGGGACAACAGATAGAGCCCTGCAGATACACTATCCTGCCCGCCGTCCGGCCGGACCCACCGTTCAACTGTTCAGCGCTGAACTTGACTGACGATTCTGTAGAACTACGGTGCTCTGCTGGTGAGATTTATGTTTTAAATTGCTCTGAATATGCGGACTAGCCCAGCAGGTATGCCTGTCGACAAAGCGATAAAATCGGGATACTTATATTGGAAAAGTCTACACGCACACGATATACGTTTTTTATAATTTATTTCGAAAATATGGACTATTTTAAGACACCGCTATTTTTTTATTTGGACTTTGCCCCGTGAAGACACCGTTATATTTGAACTGTGTGAAACAGACACTTCAACACGTTGACATTTCGTTTTTCTTTTTTGTAAGGCAAAGGATTAATACTCAAACTGCCTTCGCTGACGTCATACAAAAGTCATTTAAGGTCAAAGCTTTTTATTGAATATCTTAAAAAATATATACTCATTTACACATCTGATAAATAGAAATTAAACGGAAAGCAAAATTCTCGAAATGGTTTCGAGATTTCCGTTCATATAAAAAAAATGCATCGTGGCCAATTCCCGCAAAGCGGTGTGAGCGGTCCTTCCATGTGGTGCCGAGAATGCTTCAAAGACAGCGGGGGTGAAATAAGTTCAACCGTGGTTCCTGCTTTGCATATGACGTCTAGGTTTCGGCTCCATACAACGTCCAATAGGTAGTAGGATATTAGTCTCTTTCTGAGCCCGCGACTTAGTTCCTGTGGGATTTGCCTAAAATGTCAGTCACTCTGCAGTCATGAAAATTTGTATCTGGAGAAGAAGAAGGAGAAGAAAGATATTTATTATACCAACAAGATACGTCACAGAAACAAAATAAGCAAATAAGTAACATAATATGCATAACAACAGAAAGAAAACTGAATACACAACAGACAAAACGAATAATTAAAACAGGACCATAGATGTAGCCCGTGGTGTATCTAAGTTGCCACAAAAGGCAGATCTCTATCCAAATATACTTCGATCCGTTGCTGCATGACAGAAAGACGAACCAACAAACACAATTATTATATTACTAGTAGGGACTTCTGATGTACCCGTACTGCCCTTAGTAATCTTGTTTGCACAAAGCTCTTATCAGGTTTGTACTGAACACTGCCATGTGCTAATATTTAAGTATATTAGGTATACATAACTTCTTACTCTTGACTCACACCTGAGTCCTGGAGGGGTAAGCAGATACCAAGAGTAGCCACTTCCCATGCAATATCCCACCAATGAAACTCTGTGTACTTTCTGACGGCTAACACACAGCCTAAAAATAATAAGATACTTTATTATTACATGAATAAAACAAAACATTTACAGAATTAAAAAGTGTACATGGCGAGCTTATTTCAGCAGAAATCTCTTCCAGCCAACCCTTGATGTGGTGATACGAACATTATGAACAAGGGAGGAAAGTGTACAATAATTATTACGTACTATATGTTAACCCAATACAATCATACATATGTTATATATATATATATATATATATATATGGCTATAAAGTTACTTATAAGATGATAAATACCTAACTAAATAAATAAACTAAATAAACCTATTGCGATAGTGAAAAAAGGAAGTGCTCTTTCAGTTTGGCCTTGAAGACAGCAACAGATGGACTCTCCCTGATAGACTTGGGTAGACCGTTCCACATACAAGCAGCACGCACAGAAAATGACTTAAAGTAAAACTGTGAGTTGCAGGCAGGAACTTGTAAGGAACATCCTAACATCACAAGTCCTCTGTGGCCTGGCACGTGGAGGCAGCAGCGAGAATACGTTTCCCAAACGAACACATAAGGAATGATAAACAATTTACATCACTGCCCGATAAAGCAGAGTTCCAGAGTTGAAGTCCTTATAATAACCTATATAGCTATTAAAGCCATTAATATGTATAACTATGCATGAACATCGCGAGTCATTAAAAATACTGTAGTCCTAATATTCCCTTTCGCAATATCCCATCAATAAAACTTCTCCTAACAGTCACGATACACACTGTGTATATTATACACAGTTACAAAATTCCAGCTTCCTCTTGACGATTACTTGTATGTCCAGGCTACGATGGGGGTCTACGCACGAGCTACTTCGTAGAGGCCTGGGCGTCTGGAGCCTTGGTTGCCAACGCATCAGCCGTCAGTCCAGCCTGGCGCTTGCGAGCTCTCGGGGCGGGCAGGGCGCTCAAGATGCTGTTCTACGCGCACAACGCCCGGGGACGTTCGGAAGCGGTCACTCTGAGAATACATACGTTATCGAGATTGGCGTTGCATACGGGTGAGTTCACATATAGCTGTTTCCTTTCATCGATTGGTTAATACTTAATTATTTTGACATAAGTAGAAGACAAAGCTAATTCGTATAATAAATCATTCATTCATTCATTCATTGGAACGAACGAAGGAATGAATCAATAAATGTATTCATAAATGATATTATTAGTTACTACCTTAATGAATGAATTAATAAATGTCCGTGACACATAATTACTAGCGTGGGGTCATACAGACCCCAGCGGATATTCTAACATTATTTTTGTCATTAAATTTTGATTCTACTGTCAATATTTTTATAATAGCTTCTATTGGCCTTGGCCCCGTGACCTTTGATAATAAATGGTATCGGGCTCAGCGCTGACGAGTAGTTTTGCAAGGACAATCATTTTCGGGGACAATCTAACCCCACGCGAGTACTGTCTGTTTGGCTGTCTGCTTAGCTGTCTGCCACCAGGCTGTATCTCTTGAACCGTGATAGATGGGCTCCCATACAACAAACGCGACTTTTTTGCCGTTTTTTACTCGAAATTAATAACGGAAACAGGTAGACGCTTGAAATATTCAAATGTTGTATACGGAATCAGTTGGTACGGAATCCTTCGTGCACTAGTCCGACTCGCACTTGGCCGGTTTTTTCGTAGAATAAACTCGGCAATGTTTATTCCTAAAATAACTCCACGCTAAATTTATTGAAAAAAGGTAGCCGTGCTTACATCTCTCTAATGGGATTATAAGAACTATATATTTTTTTTTGGTAAATTAACGCGTAATATTAGGGGTTAAAGTATG
Source organism: Yponomeuta cagnagella (assembly GCA_947310995.1). Lineage (NCBI taxonomy): Eukaryota > Metazoa > Arthropoda > Insecta > Lepidoptera > Yponomeutidae > Yponomeuta > Yponomeuta cagnagella. The sequence continues at coordinate 18,807,385 of OX371267.1, forward strand.
AAATTGCCGTTTTATTGCAATAGGTTCTTTGAATTGACATAGAATCTTCATGGTTTGAGGTTTTCGAATGAAACTTTTTTCAAATGGTTTCTATGATGTTCTTTTTTTAAAAAATGTGAAACATTTGAATATCGACTTTCAATTGTTTTTGTTATTCAATTTAGACAAGAAAGATGGATACTGCGAAAATTCGAGTGATTATGAGGCACCCATTTTTCGTATTTTTTTATTTTATTGATTTGACGCAAGTGAGTCAATATTGTGGGTAAGGTAACGTTAAACCATGCCGCTAATTCCTGGGTAGTTTGACTAGGGTCGGCTTCCACTATCTCTCTTAATTCATCGTTATTCACCTGTGTGGGCGGTCTTCCTCGTGGCTCGTTCTTTAAATCGAAATTTCCATCACGAAAGCTTTTAAACCAAAATCGCACGGTGCGTTCATTAGTAGACCCCTCTCCAAACGCAGCATTGATATTGCGGGCTGTTTCTGCCGCGTTAGTTCCGCGTCGGAACTCGTATTAAAAAATCACTCGAATTTTCGCAGTATCCATCTTTCTTCTCTAAATTGAATAACAAAAACAATTGAAAGTCGATATTCAAATGTTTCACATTTTTTAAAAAAAGAACATCATAGAAACCATTTGAAAAAAGTTTCATTCGAAAACCTCAAACCATGAAGATTCTATGTCAATTCAAAGAACCTATTGCAATAAAACGGCAATTTCATACTTTAACCCCTATTATTAATCTAGGCTTTCAGAAATATTTTTACCTCAGATCGCTCATTTGGTCAGTCCTAAAACAACCTTTACTTTTTGAGGGTTTCTTTATATTTGCTAGCTTGAAGGTTCATTGCCACTGTATAGACATACCGTGCTAACACATATGCAACGCAATACCTGAAAATAATTAAGAAAACCGGACATTTGCGAGTTATACTTGCCCATCGAGGGTTCAGTACAAATTTTTAAGCACTTATATAAATATTATAAATAGTTGAGGAATCGAGTCTCGCAGTTTTTTTTAGAGCTTTTCCCGAATTTCAAAGACAAATTACTTTATGATTTAATTACAAATGTATAGTTTTATGATTTTTCACTGAACTTGTTTGTAGTGTAAGACGATATTTCTTGCCAAATTGTATAGTTCTGGGTCAACGTACAGTACCCTAAATTTTGATTCCCTTGAGTATCGAAGTATACGTTTTATTGCGGCATAAACCGCCGCATATATTTTTTACGTTAATTTAGAAGTTTGATTTTTTCACAGCTTCAAGGAACTGAAAACTTAAATATACGTTTTTAATTTCCACTTGATACCTCTATGCGTTCCCGAGATAAAAGGTCTTGACAGCAAGACAGATGGACGGACGGACAACAAAGTGATCATATAAAAAAACCTAACTGCAAAGTGGGTTGCTCGGGGCTGCAAGTGATGTAATTCACTTCGGCCAGATGTCACTGCCTCTACGTAATACAGAGAAAGTTTGTAAAGAGGCTCGAAATTTCATCGATGCTTGCTAATGGGCTAGCATTAGCTCAGTTGGGAGAGCGCTGGCACGGTGGACCAGAGGTCACGGGTTTAAGTCCCGGCATGGGTAGAATTTTTTGCCTCTAAATAGGTTTCAAAATTGTCCTCAGCACGGGTTAGTGCAACAAAAAGAATATATGATCATATAAGGGTTCCATTTTTACCTTTTGCGGCACGGAACCCTTAAAAGAGAAATTTAACTTTTGTTTTTTTAGAAGTAGTTTAATTTATCGTTAGTGAAGAAACAGTTATCAGGTTTTGTGTTATTTCTATGATGAGTGATTTACAAGAGTGACTTGCACCAAATCACTTGATAAGTAAGTAAATAGATAAATATTTATACCGGGAAAAACAGATAAATATCTGATTGATAGGGTTATCAGTCACATAATTTGTTTCTGGATAGAAAATGTCGTGGTTCAAGACGTTTTTGGTCTTATTTACTGGACAGCGCTAACCCATAGATAATCAGATAGATATTCCTGCCCGATAGCTTTGGCGCAAGCCATTCTTAGCGCTACTTACGCCAAGGCACTGGTTAAGTAAATAAGTAAATAATTACTTGTCCAGGGATGGACCAATAAATTACTGATTGACAGGATTGTCAGACATACAATTTGTCTACGCTATAGCTCTGCAAATATCGTAGTGCACGACTTTTTTGGACTTATACACTGGATAGAGCTTACCCATGGATAAATAGATCGATATTCCTGCCAGAGAGCGTTGGCCTTAGTTATGTAAATTACACATAAATTTAAAGAGTGGTGATGGAATGTGTGACTTACACGCTAAAAAATAAAACGCTATATGTGTTCTTTCTTTTTTTAGGGCGTATAGATCACAAAAAACTCTTGCTCAAGATGAAAATGACATGACAAATAACCTCCTCCTTTTTTGAAGTCAGTTAAAAAGTGACTCTATTGGTTATCGTGACTTCGGCACTTATCTGGATTGTTGGCTTTAGATTAACTGTAAAAATGACCTTTGTTACACAGAAGCTAAGAGCCATGGCAGCTGGGACTTTAGCTGGGCACTGGGTACTATCGCCGGAATGGGCGGGACTCTTATTATCATCGCCTGTCTAGGATTACTGCTGAAGAAACGACATCATCGGCCGATACAATATGAAGGTTTGTGTCTACTTTGCAATCGAGTAAATCTAATTAAGTTAATTAGATTTGCTAGATTGCAAAGTAAATCTTATTAATAAAATACAATCTAGTAAATATTGTAACTACTTTAGTAAATACTAATAATCTAGTAAATATATACTTAATTAGAAATTAAACTTATTCGTAATATTTTGTATTAATTAGCCTACAAATTAGTTACTTTTATATGCTTGCTATTATTTATGGGTACAGGCCTTCTCTCAGAGAGAGAAAGAGAGAGAGAGAGAGAGAGAGAGAGAGTATGAGCATAATCACCGCGCGTGCCTACATATATAATATCACTTGAAAAAAATAATAATATCATGAATGAGAATGATTGCTCGACGAACGTTGATAAACTTTTTGATTGAATTGCGTCATATTCACGACTACTCGATGCCATAATAACTGTTGAGAAATCAACTAAAACAATCAGTTATCCAAAAAGATATTTTTTTTTTTTTTTTTTATTTCAATTTCTTACAACTATCTTTACAGGACAAGCCTAATACGACAGATGCGCAATTTAGATTGTAATCTTAAGTCTATTCAGATCTACTTTAATACATACTAATATCTATTTACTTAAACTAGAACCCAAAACGCATATCGAGGCTTTTGTGAACTCGTCCAGAGTGCATACAAATAAGTCCGTATGATCAGCAACTCGCAACAAGGAACATGGAATCGACGCGAATGAAGTAAACACAAAAGTATCTCGCCGCCCGCGCCGCGCATCATACGACCCATATCGTTAAGGCCGGATTGGTCCATTTTCAAAGCACGCCAAACTTTGCTGACAGGAAATACAGACCCCAATAAATATTATCTAAAGTAAAATTATTTAGTTGGCATTTTGGTGCCTTCTTAGAAAATGTATTTATTATCAATTGTGTAGAAACAGACTGTTTTGTCAAGTATACAATTTAAAAGTGAGCGTCTTAACGAGACGCTCAATTCTGTGCTCGTTTTTACGCCGATTTTTTTGTAACTTCTCTACAGGATGACTTTGGAGTCGATTGACAAATTTTAAAGGAACATTCTGACAATGATATAGAAAAACATGCCGATAGTTCTGATAAAAAAATGGGCCATCAAAAGATTTTTTTTGTTACCCACATTTACTTTACTTAAGCATAGACAAACGATATTAGGACGAACACTTATAAAAATCGAGAAAATAAAATAACGACGAGCATCTTCTTTTAATTGGTTACGCATATCGGAGGTCACCCTTTTGTATATTTGACATACAAGAAAATACTTTTAACGTCATGGTACTTCCTACCACACACACAGTTTACACAGTTTAGAGGAAAAGGTCGGAAATCACGAATATTAAAAAATTTGTTATACCATTAACAACAATCCTTAATAATACTGTTTTTTACAATGAAAAGAACATTCTCTCAAAATATAGCTAACGATTTCAAAATCACCCTGTAAAAGAAAAGAGTGGCGCTACTGTTATACTACGGGGCGCCTTAGGCACCAAAGCTTAAAGATTCCGTCAATATAAGATTTCGTGTGTGTCCAATGATTATTACTACAAAGCACGACCGTCGGCGACTTAGTTTATTTCTCTTTTACGACTTCGTTTCAACGAGCGTAACTGACAAAACAATCTACCTCGCAAAGTAATGCTGCCATGTTACGGGCAGCACTATCGCAGGTATTATTACGGAGCCAGTGAAAGCTAATGAAAATTGTATCCCCTTGAGGTATTACAGGTAAAGTAATGTGTGCCGAGGAATGATTCGAAAAGTTTTAAGTGGTGTTTTGTTACTCTGTGAGCGTTAGGTCATAGACTTGGCGGCTAACGGTAGTTGATTTTGCAAGAGAAGAAAGGAACGATTATTGTAGTAAATTATACACCGTATGTGGATACAGTTGACAGCTGATTGACCTTTAGATTTTTGTTACAAAGTCATCAGTTACGTTACTCATAGTTTAAGTCACAAAAATGTACTGTACATTATTTTATTTTATGGAGAGAGCTATGTTACGCGTTTCACTGCGTGACCGCATCAGGAATGAGGAATTGCTCAGTTGAAGTGGTAACTCCTGTATCAATAATCATCATCAGCCACTCAACGCCCACTGCAGGACATAGGCCTTCCTCACGGTTTTCCTAACCATGAGGGGTTTTTACGTAATCGCTACGCTTGGCAGGCGGGTTGGCGATTGCAGTATACGGTTGGAATCTCAGGAAGACGCTGCTGCCCGTCTCCTGGTAATTGATTTCCTTAGTCGCCATCATCCAAATCGACATCCACGGAAGGAAATGGAGTGACGCTATTCTTAATCCGGCGCCACGCGGAACTAACACACGGAATAATAATAATAAATTGTTTATTTTCATCAAAAGAACTTAACTGAACTCTGTGATTCTAATTCCTAAGAAGTCCGAGCCTATGAATTGATCACATTTACTTATCCTGAAAAAAACTATAAAAATCAAAACATCTTGCAACCAAAGCCAGTGTGAGAATAATATTTTGGTTTCAATACATTAATTTGAAAGAAAGCAAACAATCTTGTACTAACATTATTAGGGGACATTATTTTACAGAACATCATTTTGTAGAGAAACTAGTGGAACAAAAAGAAAACAAAAATTTCGAATGAAATCGAAAATTCCACTGCAGGAAAGTTCAGGCGAAAATTGTAGCAAAACCTGTCGCGTCGCGTGCCCAGAATTTTTGGCTTTATAACGAAACGGAACTGTGAAAATATAGCTACACCTTGCCGGCTGTGTAGAAAATAATTTTCATTTACATTTTTGTGAGGAAATAGTCAAATAACGAGACATTATTATGTTTGTCCGTAACGACAATGCTCGTTAAAAATTGTTACTAAAGATTCTTAGGCCGAATTGACGCTATTAGAGAACATGTGGGGCATATAGAGTCGAAGGCAGCTGGGTACTATGCAGTAATGTATGGCACCCAACCACCACGGACTCCAAACGCCTCAGGTGCTTCCGTGATAACAAAAAGGGGCTCCAACTCAGCATACTTTGCCGGTGTGTGCTATAGATAGCATAACACCAGCAAAACTGATTTTCAGTTGGGACCATATGATTATTCCTTTGGCACCCGGAACGTGGTACATACATACATACATGTCGCAATATAGATACAAATAATAATAACTACTTATATTAGTACTTATCAATATGCTGTAAAATTAAATAAATGTAATATACTAAGCTTACATTAAATACTTATATCATAAGTAATAGCCACGAGGGAGGCATATGTCCTGCAATGGGCGTCAAATGGCTGATGAAGATGATGATAATTGCAATAACGAACTACAATAAATAATTGTTTAATTTCTAGGAAACCTCTTTTAAGAAGGTGGTTCAAGTCGGCTTTAATTATTATCCGTCATCTTAACTACATTGTGATAGACGTAATAGCGTCAATAAGTTACTAAATGTATAGTCAAATGGATAAAGCAGATTTATAAAGATACAAAATTCTTAAGTATATCTATCTGTCCGGCCCATAAAGACACCCCTCTGTTAGGCATAAGCATAGACCTCTTCACCGTCATGCCATCTTCGCCGGTCCCATGCCAACCTCGTCCATTGTCTTCCTGCCACCTAATATAAAGTCTAAATTGAAAAACAGAATAATATTTGGAATTTAAAAATAAAAAACAATTAGTTGTCGTGTCAGAATTTCGTCCACTAAAGCCCGAATAGCGTGCCAACAATCGCGTGATAATATCGACATAATCGACATTGTTTCGACATAGACGAAATCGATATCGTAATCACTACCATTATGATGGTCTAGGATCCAAGTCGAACGATTTACAAATTGTTTTTGGTGTCGTGGTTATGTCACTCTATTTATGGGTCCGCCGCCCGGACTATGACAAAGGCTGATATTATGTCTAGCTTAGACATAATAGTGGCGGTGGTAGCCTAGTGGTTAGAACATTGGACTCGGAAGCGGGAGACCCAGGTCCGATTTCCAGTACGGGCATGTACCTATGACTTAATTTTCTAAGTTATGTACATTTGTGAAGTAGCAATACCACTCGCTAACGGTGAAAGTAAACATCGTGAGGAAACCTGAGTGTCTGAGCTATTCATGTACCTCGGCGCTTGAAATCGCCAATCCGCGGTGGGCACGCGTGGTGATTAAGCCCATACTCTCTCCCTGAGAGAAGGCCTGTGCCCTACAGTGGAACGTATATAGGACTCTTATGCTAGACATAATGACAGCCTTATAATAAAGGCTAAAAAGAGAAATACGGCCAAATCTGGTTTAATATACTTATGTAAATAAAGTTACAAAAACCACAAGCAGAAATTATTTGCTAAACGTCAAAATATGTCATCACAAGGTAAGTACCTAATTTAGTTAAACGGCTTAATACAAGCTGGAAACAAATTTATTATAAACCATTTATTGAAATACCTATTCAAATAATCCCATTCTGCAATAACCTATAATTTTATGTCAATAAAACGATTAAACACAAATCCCGTGTGTGCTGATTATAGCTAATTGACCTAATTATACCGTAAACAAACCAGTTTTCAGCAAATTCTGGAAACCGCACTTATGGAATCATTAAGAATGTTCAAATGTGCGATCGAGACGAATGCCAGACATATTAATAAATAAATGAAAATAAAGTATCCTTTAGTGCATACTAAACTACCTAATTGATATGCAAAAAACTAAAATTATAAAATAGAAATAAATAAGTGAAAAAATAGGAGTGCTAGCCCAGTGAATAGAACATTGGAGTCGGAAGCGAGAGACCCAGGTTCGATTCCCATTGCAGGCATGTACCTGTGACTTGGTTTTCTAAGTTATTTACATTTGTGAAGTTATAGTAGCAATACCACTCTTTAACTGTGAAGGAAAACATCGTGAGGAAACCTGAATGTCTGAGCAATTTACACACCTCAGCGCTTGAAATGCCAATCCGCAGTGGGCACGTGTGGTAATTAAGCCCATACTATCTCTCTGAGAGAAGACCTGGGCCCTAAAGTGGGAAGTATGTTCATTCCTGAACAAAGATTGATTGAAAGAGGCATATAGCAAAGAATTAATTTTAATTTTGGTATTTTACAATAAAAAGAGATATCAGAGCGCTAGTCAGATCAAGCGAGAGCGGCTACGGAAACGCAAGTAAAATGACATTTTTGACAGCTTATTTGACCAGTTGACAACCAATATACAATAAGCGACAGTCAAAGCATATTATAAAGCATTTTACTTACTTTAGCGTTAATTGTAGAAAATCCATTTCAAAACAATTGTTATGTAAAAATGTAGATAACAAAATAGCGCTTTTAAAAGGTTAAGCAATAAAACTCAAGTACGTTTTGTCGTAGACAAAGAACATAGGCTGCATTATTTATATAAGTTTTGGCAATATCCCTTTCCATGGCTGTACCATAATACATTTTCCTTGGTCAACAGCTCCACTGCAGAACGTGAAAGGATATAAGGCGTCAATTCAAAGCAACAACCACTCTCCCATACAACCAGACGACAAGAATCCTGACGTAATACCTCTTGGAAAAGGTAAGAACTTATCTATCTTATTACGTAATAATCTAGGAGATTATCTCTTATTACCTGCGCAGTGACTAATAAGCATCTCGGGAGTCCTAACACAATTAGCGACTTATTTGAGCGAGCAGTAATAAACTATGGCATCTACGCAAACTTAGAACTTGATTCTATTTATCATAATTGAACAACTTTTGTTCTAAAAAGTTGCTCGGTTTGTAAAAAAATACAACGTTCGGCACAACATTTCAGATGTCATACATACGGTACAAATCGATGCATTGGTTAGCTAAGAGGTTGTTTTATAGAACCCTTGGATCATTTAAACTGGCTAGTTGGGCTACTTACGTCTTATTATAGGGCAAGAAAGTTCTGTAAGTCAGAGAAGGAAAGAGAAGGTTAAATAATTACTTACCTTAGTTGTATACTTACCACTATGACAAATAATAATTATATTGTATGGATTTAAAAACACAAAAATCTTTCTAAAGTCAAAGATTAAGCAATAAAAAAGAACCAGATACCTCACAATTTTAGATAAAGGTCGTGGAAGGCTCTGCCGCTGAGTATAAGTATTAGCCCGCCTTTTATTATTTTCAGAAAACTATTTAAAGAGCACTGTCCGCCAATAAGGGCCAGTTTCTGAATTGAGAATTTCACTAAGTAAATACTCGAGTAACGTTCTGTCACGCTCTTTTCTGAGAAATTCGAAGAGACAGCACTACAGTTACCTATTTAGTTAGCGAAATTAAAAAAACTGGCACTAGGTTAACTCTTTGATATTTAAGCAAGCACATGTGTACTTTTTGGGAAGTAATAATAATATAAAAAATATTATATCGAATTTTGTTAACCCTGTAAATAAATATATACGTGCACATGTGTAGACCCATAACACACTTCTACTCTGATTCCTAAAGGTTTTCTAGAAGAAATCTCTCACTCGCCTTGGACATATATTTTCTTATGATAACTTTCTGGTATTTTGTTTATGTGTACAGTCGAGACCAGGTCAACCTTTACAATTTTCTTGTAAAGTCGTCCTTAATTGATTAGAGTGCTGTTTGAGTGAGAGTTAATGTTCTGTTAACTGTACAATAAAGTAAAATACTTCTTGCCACCAGATTTTAACTGCACAAGAGATTTGGAGCGTCCGCCCGAACCCCCGCCCTATGGGTCTGTTGTGCCGCCTCCAGTCGGCTCATCGCGCAGTTCGAACAGCCTCCATGAGGCTCGGTCTAACACCCCACATACGCCGAATACGCCTGCTTCTGATGCTCACGTAAGGACATTCACAACCTTTGTTGCAAACTAATTCCTTTAAACCATACTCTGGTAGCGGTATATAATAATGCAGCCTATACACGTCCCACTGTTGGGTTAAGGCCTTCTCTCAGAGAGAGAGTATGGGCTTTATCACCGCGCGTCCCTGCCGCTGATTGGCAAACTCAAGCGCTGAGAAATGTGAATACCTGAGACACTCAGGTTTCCTAACGATGTTTTCCTTCAGCGTTCGCGAGTGGTATTTCTAGTATAATTGCACAAATGTACGTAAGTTAGAAAACAAAGTCATAGGTATACGCCGGCGTTCGAACCCATGACCTCCCGAATGAGAATCCGGCGTTCTACCACTCTGCTACCACCGCTCATAGCGGTAATTGTAACATACATAAGCAGCCTATATACGTCCCACTGTAGGGCACAGGCCTTCTCTCAGAAAGAGAGTATGGGCTTAATCACCACGCGTTCCCACCGCGGATTGGCGAGCGCTGACGTATAGGAATAGCTCAGACACTCAGGTTTCCTCACGATGTTTTCCTTCACCGTTAGCTAGTGGTATTGCTCTGGGTCGTCCCTTACCGGCCCTTCCATCCACATTCGCTCGATATATTTGTTAATTGTATACCAAAAGAATGTGGACACCTGAGACACTCAGGTTTCCTCACGATGTTTTCCGTCAGCCTTAGCGAGTGGAATTGCTACTATAAATCACAAATGTACGTAAGTTAGAAAAAAAAGTCATAGGTATATGCCAGCGTTCGAACCCACGAACTCCCGAATGAGAATCCGGCGTTCTACCACTCTGCTACCACCACTCATAGCGGTAATTGTATACCAAAAGAATGTGAACACCTGAGACACTCAGGTTTCCTCACGAAGTTTTCCTTCAACGTTAGCGAGTGGTACTGCTACTATAATTTCACAAATGTACGTAAGTTAAAAAACAAAGTCACAGGTATATGCCAGCGTTCGAACCCACGAACTCCCGAATGAGAATCCGGCGTTCTACCACTCTGCTACCACCACTCATAGCGGTAATTGTATACCAAAAGAATGTGAACGCCTGAGACTATCAGGTTTCCTCACGATGTTTTCCTTCAGCGTTAGCGAGTGGTACTGCTACTATAATTTCACAAATATACGTAACTTGGAAAACAAAGTCATGGTACCTATATGCCGGCGTTCCAACCCACGAATGAGAACTCCCAAATGAGAAGCTGGCGTTCTACCACTCTGCTACCACCACTCATAGCGGTAATTGTATACCAAAAGAATGTGAACACCTGAGACTCTCAGGTTTCCTCACGATGTTTTCCTTCAGAATTAGCGGTCATGGTATATGCCGGCGTTCCAACCCACGAATGAGAACTCCCTAAAGAGAAGCCGGCGTTCTACCACCGCTCATAGCGGTAATAGTATACCAAAATTTTGAAAAAACTGAAACAGCAAACATTTAATTAATCTAGTTTGAATACAATAAACTGGTTCTGTTGGTATGACGCAGTATAAAGGAAATTTCAGTCAAAGTTTTGTTTCATAGTTTATTTTTTTGCAACAGTCATGGCAATAAAAATAGGTAGAAATGATAGAAATAATAATGATAGAAATCTTCAGAACAATATTCAATACCTGTTTGCCTCAATTTACAACAAATCTTATGTGGTACAAAATGATACAATTTATGCACAAGCTAAATAACACCGACACGTCAAAAGCTTAGTTTATTGCATACGCTAACATTTTATTCATACGCCTACATTTCGTCCTTTGACAGAGTATTGGCACGCTGGCTGAGGACCGTCGTTCTGTAACGAGCGGCACCCTTACGCGTCGGCGCGAGGTGGTGACAACCCGGACTCCACTTCTGGCGAATGCGCGGGAGAGTTGTGTCTAGTCTGTTGGGTACACGTGCTTAATCTATGGTCACGATAATACTGTGCTGAAATGTGGTTTTTGAAGTCTCTATGATCGCTGATGTCTGCGGGATGAAAGTGAGGCCAAAATAGCCTGTCAAATGTTCAGACACAGAATGTCCAATTTTCAAATAATCCTGGTCAGACCAGAAAACGCAATATTTGTAAATGTTCTTGAGGCTGAAACCTCGCCTGGTTGATGGACAAAAGCAGATCGCTGGTAATGTATGAGGATGGTCTTGGAAGATTTGTGACGCATGTGGTCTGAATGAGAATGACGATGATGATAATTCACTATTATGATGAGAGAGATATATTTTATTTGGTACTATTGTTTGAATGCAATTTGAAATTTATAATGATTTTTCATAGCACTGTACCATAAAGTTTCCTAAAATTTTAGAATGAAATCGTATAAAACAAAGTGTTCAGAAATAATAATCTTCCGAAGAAAACATAAAACAGGGTCATTGTTTTGTTTTCTATAAAAGTATACCATTTGAAAGTGTAATTGTCATTCAGATTTTGGTTTTAAAACAAAATAGACAATAAAGTTGCGTCTTGCGAGATTATAGTAAAATTTTAGACAAATATAATCACCTGTTTAAGTTTAAAAAATATGAAAAATCTCTGATGAAACAATAAGAAAATGAACATGCACATATTGTAAAACATATCTAAAGTATTAATTACTGCACATCAATATTTTAGGTATTTCCTGTTAAGTGTGTAAATTATATAATATTGTTTTATATTAAAATTACTTTGTTTCATGTTTAAAAAAATTACTTATCTATTACCTAATATATAGTTTATTAAGACTCAATGTAGTATATTTTAAATATGAAATTTACTGTGATGCTATGAAATTTATCTAAATGTAAGTGGTACATTTATATTTGTGTACATAAACTAATTTAACTTGCTACACCGTATAAGGGACGATTCAGACATACCGGCTCGCATCGGGCCGGGCCGGACGGTATTTTTTAATGCGGCAAAGGATAATGAAATGTGTAATGAATTACAGTACATATTTGCATGCAACTTATGCAAATTGAAACCCGGTCTTCTCCGTTCCCTTCCGGGGCGGCCGAACGGCTCCGAACAGCTACCGATGGTTCTGAGACACATAGCCGGCTCCGTCGACATATGGTCGGCTGCCTTCGCGTCCGTTCGGAGCCGGTCGGCCGTCGACACTACACCCACTACGTTCCATTCCACCATTTTTTTTTATTTCACTATACGTCTATACGTCGCAATGCAAATAGCACTTCTGAGCCCTCAGAATGCGTACGGACTGTCGACTGCCGCGCCATGCGTACGGCTGCCACGACACGCGTAAGGGTCCGGCGGACGCGGACGGCCTCCGCGGCATGCGTACGCATCCATTCCGCCGCGGCGCGATGCGAACCGGTCGGTCTGAATCGTCCCTTATTCTAATAGTGAATAAAATTGTAATTATCACTTGACATTTAAAAACGTTTGTAAATAAAGCTGTACATAAAATGGTAATACGTGGAAAAAATATTTGTGAATAAAATTTAATAATAATATTCTAAAGTAGTGTTATTGGAAAATCATACTATGAGTTAGACAAAACCATTCTGATTTGATTGCTCAATAAATTCAAACAATATTTTGTACACTTCTTCTATTTTGGTGAAAAGGCTTTAAATGATTTCAAATTATTTATTTTGGTGTAACGCAAGCTAGGTATATACGTATAATGTTAAAAATATTTTGTTTGTACTGCACTGAACTACGAGTATTTTGGTGATTCTTCAAAGACTTCTCGACATATCGTAAATGTTAGGCAAGATATGTGTACCGTTTCTCAGAATAATAAATTTGCTTATTTGCAACATTTTTCATTTTTAAACCATGTAGTTTATCCCTACTAAATTAACACCAAAAACGAGATTACAATTGTATATTTTAACTCTTTCAGCCTTATCTATAAACACAATTATTCTAAAGCACTCCTGAGAAGCAGTTTATTTAATCTGTGGTTACGTCTTCTCCTTGTGAAATCTCCACCACAGACTATTTAAATTGACGTTTATTGAGTGTTTTAAGGAATCGTGTTTTTATAAATAAGACCGTATACTCTAATAACGCATTAATAACAAGACAACTAAAACAACATTGATGACTGAAGATACGTTTTGATGTAGACTACAGATGTCGTGAAAGGGTTTCACCAAATTCCCATGTACATCCAAAAATGTTCTGCAAACAGCGCCAGGTTTTCTTCTCGGCTATTCTTCAGATCCTCGAGCAGGGGGGGAAGCCTTTTCCCCCCTCTCCTCTTTGCACGCCTACCAATCTTTCTTCCACCTCCTGAGGTTGACTGCTACAAAATGCTTCCGCCGTATTGTACATTAGGCTAAGTGCAATAAAAGTATTAAATAATAATAATAATAAAGACAAGGGTCTTCAACCAGTGCGTCCTGCCACCCATGGAGCTGAAACGTGGACACTGACGGCAGGACTAGTCCATCGATTCAAAGTCGCTCAGCGTGCTATGGAACGGGCTATGCTTGGAGTCACTTTGATGGATCACATCAGAAGTGAGACAATCTGCCAAATAACTAAGGTACGAGTAACTGATATAGTCTATGAGAGATAACAATAACAAGCCACCTCGGCGAGGGCTGTAACTCTATAAGTACATGTCGTGTGCAATTTATTTATATATCGTTAAGTAGAACAAAGTAGCCATTACTCGGATCCAGTTGATCCGTGCCGCTAGATGGCGCCGAAATAAACGCGTCGAATTGATAGTCTCCTCCTTTTCTCAAGTCAGTTAATAAAATGCTTTTCCTGCAACAAAGTCTGGTATAGTCTTATATCAGAACAACCAAAAGCCATTGCGTGGCCATTAGAAGAAAGCTGGAGCGGGTCAAAAACCAATCATCATTAAACTGGATAAGGGTGACAAAATCAATCGGCTAATTCCGCGCCCAGAGCCTACTTAATACATCGGGTGGGTATTATCTACACATTACCCTGGAGTCCTCTTTGTCAGTCTACGGAGAGTCGGGAATAGGACCGGGCGTGAAGAAAAAATATATCGATAAATATAGTATCGACATTAATTACAAACTTTATCGATACTTTTTGAGAAAACAATTAAATAAGCCCCAAGCCAGAATTATTCTAAAAAGTATTCTAAAAATGTATAAGTATTAATAGTTTCACGTGTAACTATGGAATTTACTAAGTGCAACATGAATTGACCGACAAAATATATCCAATTTTGATAAAACAAAATAAAAAATATTGACGCTAAATATATTTATATACACGCTGAAATCTGGGTCATTTGAAAGCCGCTGTTATGTAATTATTTATTAAAAATAATATTTATTTACACTTTTACGTTTAAGTGTCCAGGTAAATAAAAAAAAGCGGCCAAGTGTGAGTTGCATTAGCGCACGAAAGGCTGCATACGAGTATAAATATCGAGTAAAAACGGCAAAAAATTACGGTTGTTGTATGGAAGAGCCCCTCAAGTATTAACTTTGTTCTGTTTTTAGTATTTATTGTTATAGCGGCAACAGAAATACATCATCTGTAAAAAATTCAACTGTCTATATAACTAGCATAGTTAATGAGATACAGCCTTGTGACAGATAGTAAGAGAGACAGACGGACAGTGGAGACTTAGTAATAGGGAGCCCTACCCTTTGGGTACGATACCCTAAAAATGAGTTGAGAAATATTGTGTAAAAAAATACGCACGTTCATTTTGCTATGATTTTCATACCACTCAAAATTCATGGAGTACTGTTGAAAAAAAAAAAAACATCTGTTTATCGATATATTTCGCCCAAGCCTAACAGAGAGACTAGAAGGGAAAAAGGTCGAAGGAGATTGCATTGTCTCCGAAGACACGGAGCATGCCCATTGTCAGTCGTGATAAGAATTTTTATTCGAAGCCGTCCGCTTTTGTTGTCGGTGTTAAAGGTGGCGCATTTAAAAGAGGGACATCATAGACCCAAGATGAGTTTCTCCTTGTTTCGGTGCACAGTTATTACGGGGACCGGGGAGTGAAAAGCGTAATCTACGGCTATGACGGCAATCAGTTAGGGGAATAATGTTTTCATTCCGACGGGCGGTCGTAAAACTTGATCTTTGCTTGAAAAATAAGTCTGTGTAAGAGGTAAGATGAGGTTAGTTTAACTCTACGGTGAGACAAAATTTCGGCTAAGTTAAACTTAGAGTATTTTTAAGCAGCTTATTTACCTAAACCACACTCTTATACACGTTCTTTTAAAAGAGAATTATAGACTGTGCCATCAGCATATTAACTATACGCACACCAACAACAAACATAACATAAACTCACGCCTGTATCCCGAATGGGTAGTCAGTGACCAGAGTCTACCACTTCCCATGATCCTGATAGTTTTTTTTCGCTTCATCAACATAGTAAGTACTATCTTACTATTTTTACCTGGTGCGTATAGTCTCTGTAAAGATCACATTTTACATAGACAGTAAACGCTAGTTTCTGAATTTATTTTATAAAGTGAAAGTGAAAATGAAAATATTTATTTACCATAAAATCAATGTATACATCATACGAATCAATAAATATGTGTTATTTTTATGGTAAAAAGGAAGGGGCTCGGCTTATTGTTATGACTGCATGCGTAGTCAGTAGCACTGGTTTTCAGCCCGTCCCCTTTTATCGCATTTTAAAGAAATCTCTAATTGCATAAAATAATTTAATAAAGTAACGTTTAGAAGAATCGTATAAAGTACAGGACTTTTCTCACAGACAGTATAAGTATAACCACCACGCGTGCCCACCTTGGATGGGCCATTTCAAGCGCCTCAGGCAGGTTCCTCACAATGTTTCCTTCACAGTTGGCGAATAGTATTATTTCTGAAAATTTACAAAAAAATCACAGATTTCGTGCCTTACGTGACTATCGAGCCCATTGGCAATGAATCGAGTCATAAATGTCATGTGAAAAACGTCGTTCTGACTTTTTGACCTTTTTCAAAAAGGTTAGGCTGCAGGGCAAACCCTTAACCCGATAGTCTTTGTTTTAGGCTCAAATTGTAGCTGACTAAATTGCACAGACGAGTTTATCTCAAATTTTTGATATCATTCTTCGTTTCCAAAATATCTAGCGCCAAAATCAAAAATTCGGACAAAACTTAATTCATCATCATCAACCCATTATGTCCCCACCGAGGGGCACGGGTCTCTTCCCTGAGGAAGGTATAGGCCATACTCCACCACGGGGGCCAAGTCCGGATTGGTGGAGGCTTGTAGACTAGTGGCTCGTCTACTGTCAGAAGTTGTCAAGCCGCCCTAAGGCCTCTGACTTGGCTTAACGACTGCCATCTATCGACGGCAGCCGGCACCAACAGCTTAACGTGCCTTGCGAAGCACGGAACCGCTCGGAAAAATGCCACTAGCGTTAGGCATAGACGGCGACCCATCCATGCACTGAACGCGCCCAGTGTTGCTTAACCTTCGTGATCGTTTAAGGGCCGATTCGACCAAACTATTTATGCCTGGTATAAGTGGTAATCTCGGAATAAATCGAGAAATACTCTGGAGTAAACCTGTATCACGTTCTACCAACTACTAATCTCGGGATAATTCACACTATTCTGGGTATAACACTATACTGCCGATACTCGCGGTATAGCGACCCTTATTCTTGGGATAAATCAAAATGGCGGACGACACATCAGCTGTTTGTCAAAGTGCGTGCGGTGCGGTGTTAGTTTCGTGTTTCCCTGTGGTACCTATAAAATTAATCTTTATAGAGACAATTATGATGATACGGCGTTTGAGAGATATGATTGACGACTCTGATAGTGACGAGGAAATTTTTAGACCCAGGCGCCCAAGAGTGATCAGAGATAGGAGCAATTATTTCGAAAGTTATGACGACCATGATTTTACAGTGAGGTTTCGATTATCCAAGGCATCAACATTGTTTTTGCTGTCCAAAATCGAACATAAATTAGAGTATATTATATCTAATCGGTAAGTATCTACCAATACTTGCCTACAACAAGCTAGACTATAACCAACTAGCATTGTAACATTACAAAGGTATTTATTTTTACAGGAACAGCTCCATATCTCGGAAGGCAGCCAGTTAGGACTACGCTTTCGTTTCTCGTTTTCATTATCCATCATTTAAACCGGATTTTAATTTACTGACAAACACGAATAAAGCAACAATCAATCAACACAACAGAAGTATTTCAAATAACTTGACGTTTTTGACAGCTGCCTGTAAGCCGGCGAAATTGAGTTGATGTAACATTCAGTACTTGGGTTTATGGAATATTAACACAGTAATTTTGTCGGCTTATACGTTCATCTGGCAATAACTCAATATCGTTCACATTCTCTTAAATATAATCTGTGTTCCTTTCTTATTCTTTCGAGTAGTTATCCGAGTATAAATATAGTTTGGTAGAATGCAACAAATTATACCAAGATTAAAATTGAGGGAGTAAATTTATTATCAGAGTAGTTATTCCTGGTATAAAGCTTAGTTGGTCGAATCGGCCCTAAGATCACTCAGGCAGCCGGGGCTACGAGCGAACTTAATTACTTTCACATTTTTGGCCATAACTTTGTTCTTTTTTAATTTTTTCCATTAATTCTGCACTATTGTAAATACGCGTCTTTTGGGCTTCATTTTATATATTATATCTTCACTATCTCAACTATCTATTCTATCTATCTATCTGAGATATAAGGGGATTATACTTTTTCGTGAAATCGGAGCCTACACTGGAGCGAACAAAAAGACATTTCCAATGTCAATATACGTATCATAGAAAATAAAGTCATTGGTACATGTTGGGGTGTGAACCCGTGAAATAGAAAATGAGGAAAAGCGTTCTACCGACCTCGCCACCACCGCTCAGAAGCAGATTTTTAAACAAACTTTACGTTAACTAACAGTGTTCTTAAACGAGTATGATTAAAATAACGTATTCTTAATTTAGACGGTCAATTCTTTTTTATCGCCCCATCTCGGAAATAGTATTTTTGCTCTTCGTTATTTGAGTGCAAAAGACGTTTTTATCCGCTAGAGGATAAAGTAAATTAAATTTAGATCATCGTGTGCACTAAGTTTGTAAATTCAAAACATCATTAAACATCTTTACTTCTACCTCCATGGTGCCGAATTTATCATACAACATTTTTTAATTTGTTAAAATCTCAGACTCTTTTTTTTATATTTAGCGATTTTCTCGCTGACGTGGGATGAAAAGTTACGTGTTGCACTTGAGTGCAAAGATTTTTCAACTCGGGCTCTTTTGATTCCCTCGGTAACGCTCAAGATTCTATTTTTTTAATCACTCGCTGCGCTCGTGATTCAATTTTAGAATCCTTCGCTTGCTCGGTCATCAAAATTGAGCACGTGGTTAAACAGCAGCTTTGCACTCTTGTATAACAAATAACTATTAATTGCAACCAGGTTAAATCAATACGAAGCATTGGAAGTTTGAGCTCGATAAACATAATTTCGAAAATTCATCGCTCTTATCTATCTCTGGGGAGTGTGGCTTAAGTCTTATCTGCTCGCATCCGGTTCCAACCGGTTATATCTCGCCCGATCCAGTTTTGCGCAAATTAGCGTACGCTTGGCGTGGGCTAGAACGTTGCGTGATTCAACCTGTGGGCCTGTGTGCATATATAATCGATGTGCCTTCCCTTCAATTTGGCTTGACGCGTAAACGTTTAGGTTTGAACGGATGCCTTTTACCAGGTTTCAGCACGTCCTGCTAATCAGAGACGCTGTTTCACGTACAAACTGACTTTAATTCACAGTTTATTTTTATAAACCAACTTTAATTAACGTTTATGCTTGAGTTAAGCTACAGTAATTTTTTCTTTTTAGTTATAGTCGTTGCGCCGTAACAATACTTTTATGCTAAGCAACAGTAAAGTTCTATTAGCATAAAATGGAGTAAGTAGCTAGTTCAAATGAAATAGGTGCAATTTCCTTAGCTTATTTTATTGCAAAGGAAATTGTGCAATGTTATATAATTCTCTTTAATACTTACAAAGTTACAATGCATACACTTACCCAATAGATTATAGATTAGGGTTATAGCTATGCATTTTTTGCTGTATGCAAAGTTAATGTTTAAAGTGTACGTTCACGTGAAATTTAAAAATCTATACTTTTATAAGCAAGTGTCGCAACCTAGGGTGTCCTTTGATATAATGATCAGGCAAAGATATCACGGACATGGAAAGACACCGAGACTGAGGCCATTCTAAAATTTGTACTCCGAAATCAGACTAGAAGCTCACGTATTGGTAAAGATCCCGTTGCAAATTTACTTTAATTGACAGTGCTTCGATGCTTTTATCGCACGTTTTGCATGTAAAACTACAAGCGGAATAAAATGGAATTAGACAAGTAAAATATTAGGGTTTTTACAAATCTTTCTGAATACGGCCCGAACGCAGCGACTAACATTGTAACATAGTACATTCAGCCAACAGAATGTAAATTCGTTACGTTGAAATAAATTATTGGTTTCTGATTTCTGAATATTAAATTAAGGCTACTTTCTAATAGATTAGAAGACAGATCAGCATTCACTGCAAGATAATGGACGATATTGGCAGGAAACCGAGATGGTTGCATGAATTTAATTTAATTTATTTATTTAGAGAAAATACAGGCACATATAACAAATATTTTATTTTTCCGAATATTGGGTATGAACTTTACTTATCTGCCCTATGGAATATGAAAGTGAAGATACCCTTGCCCTCTGTATCCATAGGCTGGATATACAGGGGGACCTAAAGAGTGACAAAATGTAGGTTCCTCGTCTCAAGAGAGATATTATGAATCAACCCCAAGTGTGTTCTACCATTTTTCCTAATTTTTAGGGTTCCGTACCCAAAATCTAAGTGACCCTATTACTAAGACTCCGCTGTCCGTCCGTCCGTCCGTCCGTCTGTGACCAGGCTGTATCTCATGAACTGTGATAGTTAGACAGTTGAAATTTTCACAGATGATGTATTTCTGTTGCACCTACAACAAAAATATTAAAAACAGAATAAAATACATATTTAAGGGTGGCTCTCATACAGCAAACGTGATTTTTTGCCGTTTTTTTCTCGATATAAATAACGGCAACAGGTAACGCTTGAACTACTAAAATGTTGTACGAAACCCTTCGTGCACGTGTCCGACCCGCCCTTGGCCGGTTTTTAACTACAGACTGATAAATTAATTTTTATTACCAGTCCCAACGACCAAAAATTATATTGCATTATATTTTATTGGTGATTTGACAGTAGAAAGAGTAGCAGGTAGTTCGCTAATCACAAAAGTGCGTGTTTACCATTAGTGATTTCTACAGTAGTCAACATGCACAAGAACTTGTACGAGTTAGCCATTATTGTCAAGAGTCAACTCGCACAGATTTATTGCATCGAAATTGCGTCCGAACCCACTTCCGGGAACGATTTTAGTTACAAAATTTCTGCACTATAAACGTTTCCAAGGCGCCCGTGCATTATTAGGTTATAGTAAGGCTTTTTTGTGCGTATATTTAGTAAAATTACGTTATGTTTGGCAGGAGTTTTAAAAGTCCGCTTCAGGTAAGAACTTTGTTTCCTTGTTTAGCCATGCATTGTGCTCAGGTTCTAAACAAAATAACTTCCACACAACACGATCACCTGGCTGGTCTCAAACCAAACTGTGCTATAGTAACCAGGCAAGGTAAATCATAATAGTAATCACAAACATGCAATTACACCCAGACAGGCTATTAAATAGCAAATTTTGTACAAATCAAGTACGACGGCCTCAAGTCGGAATCAAACCCACGACCTCTGTTTTGAAATATAGTTGATAAACGTGTTAACCGCTGAACCAAAGAAAAATCGACACGCTAGGAAGAGGAACAAAAAATTAATAAAAATTAAATTGCAATGTTATTTTTATTATTATTACTAAAATTATTTATTGTACAAGAAAAAATGTACAATTCTATTCTAGCCAACCAAACAGGTGACGTGGAAGGGATAGAGGTAGTGCCAAACGCTTATTACGAGCTATCCGAGAAAGAAATAGCGCTCGATTCAACTAAATGACGTTAAAAAGTCTCATTTAGAAAGGAGCGGTCGCAAGCCTCTCGGTAAATAGGTAAATACTGAGAACTGGTGAGCTAAGCAAGTCTAGCAAATTAATGTTGACTGATCTCTTCATTGAGATAGCTGGTCAAATAAGGATCTGGGTCGCTCTTATTGGATCAGAAAACTTTAGTTTTTAGAACTTGTTGAGTTGCTTCATGTTCTGCTTTTATTTTGATCCAAAATTCGCGCAGATAGGATGAGTTTTCGATGGACATGTAAGAGATATTTTTTAAGATAAGATAATAATATTCTTTATTGGACCAGAAAAAAAAACAACATGAAATATTTATAAAGATACAGACTTTAGTTAGTATTTTGGTAATTTGACTAAATTAAAATCCGAAGAAATCGTCACATCCCGCGTCCCCAGCCAATAAGACCCGAAATGTGTCCATGTCGTGTCAAAGTAATTCGATCAAGTTATTTGTCGGGTCAATAAATAGACAAGGGACATTCGCTAGGTAAAAGGGTTATGCATGTTTGGTAAGCTACGGAGTAGGTAAAAATGGTGGTAGCCCAGTGGGTAGAACAACGGACTCAAAAGCGAGAGACCCAGGTTCCGTTCCCAGTGCGGGTATGTACCTATGACTTTGTTTATTTTCAAAGCTACGTACATCTGCGAATTTGTAGTAGCAATACCCCACGCTAATTGTAAAGGAAAACATCTTGAGGAAACCCGCGGCTTGGTTGGCTCCGCACTTATTGACTAAAATGACTACAAAATGAACTGTCAAAAATAAGAGAAATACTTGTAAGTCTAGCTGTGGAAGCTGAACAAAGCTCTCAAGATGGTATAGGTGCTGGGCAAGCCTACTCTATAAAAATAAAACTATGTTGCAGGCACTGCAGCCTCCAAATGGTCCCTTCACCCATCTAGTGTAAGTGAAGGTGCCACTGGACGCTGTATAAATCATCCCATTACGTATATGTTAAGCTACGGAGAAACCAAATCTGTTAACTTTCTTTCAAGACTGCAGCGTAGAGCAAAGCCTGCTGACTGTGAATGTCAAATAAAAAAATGCTGCAGCGTCGCCCTAGCGGTATTACGTGTGATTTATGAAGGTCTCACGTTCAATTCTCGATGAAGGCCGACGTACATTTGTACCAATGGACTCAGTCTGGGTTTTCTGTGTTTGTCACATAGAAAATACAAACTCTTCATTGTCTGGTTACCACCTACTTAGAACTGTCCAATACATACATATTTTGACACTTTAGAATCGTGAAAATGCTTAACCTAATAGATTGAACCGATACGTGTTAGAAGGGCAGGACATTTTGATTTTGTCGTGTGAATGTTACTTATTCGTATTTATTATTTACGATAATAGCTGGTGGTCGTTTGTCGTTTCCGGGAATAGTCCGGTAATCTAAAGGCTTAAATGAATCGACGCCGCCGATTACAATTAAAGGATAGTGTTGCTTGCCAAAGTTGCCAAATCCGACTCAAATGCTTTTCAATCTAGATATTTATAGCGTGGAGGATAATGGACGAGATAAGCAGAGGGCCAGCGAGGTTGGCGCGATAGTGAAGAGCCCTATGCCCAACGGTGGGTGGATTTCATGAGCTGTACAAATGAAATAAAATTAACAAAAAATATTTCATACATACATACACAGTAATGTATTAAACGGGTCTAACCGCGATCATTTATTAGGTAAAATTTAATTACCTTTGTATCCTGACAAAAATACTATTACATCCATACACACATAAACTCACGCCTATATCCCAGAGGGCTAGGCAGAGACCAAGCACTGCCACTGGCCACGATCCTGATAGATCGCTTTCACCTGAAAAAAACACTCGACTCTGACCATCTTTTTCCAAATATCTTAACATCAGAGTGGTTGAATATATCATAAGATTATATGATTGGTTGGTCCCACCTCATCATCATCATCATCAGCCATTTGACGCCCACTGCAGGACATAGGCCTCCCTCAAGGTTTTCCACGCTTCCCGGTGTTGTGTCGCCCGCATCCAGTGACTCCCCGCCACCGTAACCAGGTCGTCAGACCATCTGGTGGGGCGCCTGCCCACGCTGCGTCGTCCGTTCCGCGGTCGCCAGGTCAGAACTTTTTCGCTCCAACCGCCATCAGTTCTCCAAGCTATGTGCCCCGACCACTGCCACTTCAGGTCTCGCCTGCTTAGTAGGTCAAGCTCAGCAGTCGGGTTGTTGCTTATTTTTTACTTCCGTTTTTTTAAAAGCTGTTATGCCAATCCAGTAAAGAGGTACTACCTTATTTCACTCTAGCAGATGCTAGTCATCATCATTTTCCACTATTTCCTTTGCCAGCCTGAACTGCAATGTCCATCTTCCACTTGTTTAAAACTGTAATAGTCTAAACATACAAAGATGAAATCAAAAACTACCTAAAACATGTTCATAAGCAGCCTATATACGTCCCACTGTAGGGCACTGGCCTTCTCTCAGAGAGAGAGAGTATGGGCTTAATCACCACGCGTGTCCACCGCGGAATGGCGATTTCAAGCGCTGAGGTATGTAAATAGCTTAGACACTCAGGTGTCCTCACGATGTTTTCCTTCACCGTTAGCGAGTGGTATTGCTACTATAACAAATGTACATAACTTCGAAAACAATGCCCGCACTGGGGATCCGAACCTGGGTCTCCCGTTTCAGAGCCCAATGTTTTACCCACTAGGCTACCACCGCAACTAGTGGGACATACGTCCCACTTATGCTGCTTATGATGATTCGAATGCCTTACAATGACTAGGAAGCAAAATGGCTGCTACATTGTTACATGTCTTAACAGTATTTTAAGTAGCTGATCTGGACTAATGTTTATTGTGAAATGAAGGCTCACTGCTTTCTAGCATCAAGCCTCTCTTTCCCGACGAAATTTGAGGAGATTCTTCGAAGCGGGCCAGGGACTACGCGGATCAAAACAGTGCGATGAAAGTCTAAATATGCACCATATAAGAGTGTTAATACCCTAAAACATGTTAATCAATGTTAATAAATTAAGCCGTTCATAACATACTGCGTAGCTACATAATTGCACACGTTAGCAAAGTTTCATGACAAAAGGTGCCCCGGGGGCTAACAAACTTGCAGTATGCAACCACCGCCCGCTCGGAGCCACAGCTTTGAAGACCTGTACTTACTACATTTACATTTACATTGGCGTTTGGGGTCCGAGGTGGCTGGGTGCCATACATTACTGTATGGTACCCGGCTGCCTTTGACCCTATATGCCTCACACGTTCTCTTCACGATTGTTTTGTTTTATCTCTGTTTTGTTGACGTTCGTGTCTTTTGTTTGTGTACCTTTATGTTTACTTTGTGTTTCTGTGGCAATTTAAATAAATATCCTCTTTCTTTCTTTCTTACATGGTACTTACATTTTAATAGATACATATTTTGAACTAATCAGTGTATTTTTGGGGCTCGAAAAGAAAAACGGAACGCTTATTGGATCGCTTTATTGTCTGTCTGTCCTTCCATTCGTCCGTCCGTCCGTCGGACAAGTCGACGCAATCAAAAGACTCTGCCGTTTGTGCCGTATATTTTTAACATTTTCAAGCGAATTTGCAAGGATATCAAATCTCAATTTATGGTTATTTCACACAAAAAAAACGGGCCAAGTGCGAGTCTAACTCGCACACGAAGGGTTCCGTACCATTATCTATACAACATTAGACTGTAACGTTATTTTAAAGTGCCGTTTCTTTATCTTTCATCGTCAGTCGATATTAAGTAGTCGACCCTACTTTTCGATACTCTTTTATCGACTGACCGAACTAATGTCCGCGCCCTATTTCAGGGCTATATTGGCCAACCTGACCGACGTTGTCGCGTGGCCAATACACTTATTTGAATTCCGCGCGAGAAAAAGTAACATAATATTTCAATTATTGCTAGTAAAGTTATTTTATTTTATTTGGTGTACGAAACACTATTACATGATATAAAAGTAATAATATGATATGAGTACCTACTAAGTTATGGTCTAAAGCATGCACACACAACATCGCCACATGTCATTTTCAGCATTTTAGAGTTACCGTAACAGCCGGAGAGATTGTAATCTTTTTTGACCTCCTCTGATATGTATTATACACATAATGTAACAAAGTCGTCATATACCAACTTATGGCAGCAACTTATATACATAGCAGTTTTTGAAAAAATAAAATCTGGATGGAGTTTCTTCGCTAGGTAGCTTCTTCTCCACTTTAGATCTGACCCTGTAGATAAGTAGATAGATAGTGGTGTGGACTGTATAGGTGATGAACACTTCCAGTGGTTCTTGATAGCTGTTTATTGTTCCAGGTTCTCTGGTAGCTAACTGAAGCTAATGCTAATGTAGGAAATGTTCCCGCTTATATACAATTAAAGCCGGCCGTCCAACCAATCACAGGTCGTTGTTTTCCCGGGTGAGCAATCAGAACGCTCCATTTTTTGTCCCGTACTTGCAAGAGTTGCTTGCTCTAAACTATTAGGCCGAGGTATACAATATTTACACAATATTTACAAAGTCTAACGCAATATTTAAATACCCTGGTTCAGCAAACAGCTTACTTAGCTAAATTATGTCTAACCCGTCTCGGCGTACACTACAGATAGAGAATACTTTATATTGTATATAAAATGGAAATTACATAGATATGTATTACTAATGCTCTGGCCACACAGAAGGGACGTGGGCAGAGGGCGCGGAAACGATACTGTACTGAAGAGAAATTTACTGAAGAGACGGGGCGAAACCCACACAGAAGAGGTGGGGCGAGGGCGCGATTTCTATACGATGCGTCGCATCTTTTCCCTCGCCCCACGTCCCTTCTGTGTGGCCAGAGGCTAAGAGTACAGACGGCGACCTCATAATAAAAAATCGGACAAGTGCAAGTCGGACTCGCCCACCGCGGGTATTCTTTACATATTATAAACAGTACAAGAATCGAGTTTCAAAGATTTTTCCGAGCTTTCCCCGAACTTAAAAGACAATTTTTTATGATTGAATATGGTTTTATTATGGTTTTATTTTAACTCGATGCCTTCTCGCGTTCCCGAGATGAAGAGTCTTGATAGACAGATATCAAAGTGATCCCATAAAAGTTCTGTTTTTTATTTTTGAGATACGGAACTCTAATAAACAATAATATGTACTGTAATATGTAAAACAAACGGAAAATGTTTAAAGATCAAAATGGATTTTGTAATTTTTTTGTCCAAAACATTCTGGATAGTTTGAAATGGACATTGGACACTTATATATAATTTTTTATTTTTTGTTTTATATTTATTTAGAAACATTAAAGATTTTTTTAGTTAATTTCTTTAAGTTGAATATTTCTCGTTATAAGACTTGAGTTATAACAGTCATCATCAGCCATTTGACGCCCACTGCAGGACACAGGCCTCCCTCATGGTTTTCCTAACCATGAAGGGTTTTGCCATAATCGCTACGCTTGGCAGGCGGGTTGGCGATCGCAGTATGCTGTTGAAATCTCAGGAATACGCTGCTGTCCGTCTCCTGGTAATGTATTTCCTTAGTCGCCTTCTACGACATCCACGGAAGGAAATGGAGTGACGCTATTCTTACTGCGGCGCCACACGGATAGTACGGAGTTATAATAGTAATAATTTTTATTTTTGAGACTGACAGTACCCACTTACCTATATGTCGAGTTTTACGAGGCAATGAACTTCCGCCTTTGATGGGGAGGCGTAAAATTATTTTTGTTGCAATATTTTTATGCTGATATATTATGTATGTCAAATATAATGTAATGTCACTCTTATATAGCGTTAGTTTGTTAACATACATTTGGGGAGGGAAAGCTTAAGGAAATAAAGTGCCAATATTTTCGTTACAATGCAATTTGCAATGTTCAATATAGTTTTTAAGTAATTTTCACATTGCATTACATAAACTTATATCTGTATCCCGGAGGAACATACAGAGACCAGGGTTTCCTACTTGCCAATTAATTTTCACAGTTACAAAATCGTGTGAGTGCTAAATGAATAGAATTAAAGTGTCTACCTTTACTTTGAAAGCAGAAAACAGTGTCTGGACCTAAACTGATGGATTGATGTCTATAGAAACACTTGCCTGTTCGTCTCTGAAAAAAATTTCAAGACTTATTAATTAAACAGAAATCCAGGGTAACTTGAGACGGACTTTTACAAAAGTTAGATGCGGTTTTTATTCAAATACGTATACAATTTATATTGAGCCATGTAAGTGAATCTTACACTTCTGAATGAACCATGATAATTCAAATTTACCAATCATTTAGGTACTGAAAAACTTGACATATCAAATAATACTTAACTTATAGTATCTAACTTAGTTTTTTTCCATCGAGTGAACTTTTAGTTATTTATTTAAGATGATGATCTCGAATATATAGAAAATAATTTACATCATTTTACTTATGTAATTAATCAATCATTTCAATGAAAGTAATGTAAAAAAGTCGCCATCTGCATCTGAAAAAATATTTTATTCATCAATAAATTTCTTAATATACGAAAAATGTCGAAGAAAAAAATATCATCGGTACTAAATATGCGATATTAAAATGTATAAAACACGACATGACGGTTGTCTGTATTGACGAGAAGAAGCAAAATCACAATTTTAGTCCTCACAGCCATAGACGGATAGATAAATCGTTTATTTGTGCTCACCACGATATCACCGTACCATGATATTTTTTCAGCTGTCAATTAATAGAAACTCAAATGAAACAGAAACTTTCCCCTCGCATTGTCGGTCTACAAACAATAACTACGAGGCGTACTAACGAAACCCACCAAAACAAGTATGTAAAAAACTGGACAACTTATTTTTTTGTTATCACAATTTTGTTTAAGAAAGTTAGTCCGATGAAGTATGCAGTCGCTTGGTAGTCCGTAAAAGTATGAAAATAGTTTACTTTTAATTAAGTATTCATTACTTTAATAGTTAGGCAGGTCTCCTCGCAGGTATTTTAAGGATTTTCATTTGGCGTATAAAAAATCCAAAATCAGATTATTAAATTTGTTTCTGACGGATCAACTAACGTTTGAAAAGTAAAAAAAGATTTTTTTTAGATTTTTTTTTTAAATTTGTTGATATAGGAACGCTCTGTCACAAACTTAAATAATTAGGAGAGAT
This sequence comes from Yponomeuta cagnagella, assembly GCA_947310995.1. Classification (NCBI taxonomy): domain Eukaryota; kingdom Metazoa; phylum Arthropoda; class Insecta; order Lepidoptera; family Yponomeutidae; genus Yponomeuta; species Yponomeuta cagnagella. The sequence goes on from OX371267.1 coordinate 18,836,105, forward strand.
CTCCTATTAACATTTTTCAATATCCATAAATTTGCGCTTGCAAGCTTAATATTTTGTAATCTTTCTCCTACACTCACAATATTTATAAACAACCAATCCAACGATACCTCAGACGACCTAGGCTGTAGGCGAGAGTGAAACTGCATCCCTAAATTAGGCGTAAGGTAGGCATCCCTAAAAAACATTATAATTTTATCTATTTCAAATTTCAGCTTTCTGGTACTTGTCGTCTCTGTCCCAAGCCACGGACAGACAGACAGACAGATGGACATGGCAAAACTATAAGGGTTCCTTGTTGACTAACAAGGGTCGAATCGGTTCATGCTAAAAAAGCACAGTGCGGGCCGGTCGAGAACTTGGCCTGGTTCACTCCATGCACTTTGATGGGCAATAAATTGAAGTATTCGGCCCATATCAATTGGCTAGGAAATATCGACACTGATTGCAATTTTCAATGGATTGCAGAGCAAACTTTATACGGATGGTCAACATCAACGATACGCAAACATATGTGGTGTTATGGTAAGCTGTTAAATAAAGTCTGAAACAAGGGTTTTGTTTAAAACAAAGAAGCCGCGGTAGCACAACAGTAGAACTCTGGCCTCACATTTGAGAGGACGTGGGTTTAAATCGCGGTACGTACCAATGACCTTATTTTCTAAGTTACACAAATTTGTGAATTCGTAGTAGCAATGCCACTCGCTAGCTGTGAAGGAAAATGCCGTAAGGAAACCCGAAGGTTGAAGTGTTCACTTGCTTCAGCGCTTAAAATCACCAATCCCCGGTGGGTACGCAAACATCTACGCAAACTTAAAAAATAAATTGGTACGAGTAATCATCATCAGCCATTTGACGCCCACTGTAGGATATAGGCCTCCTTCGTAGTTTTCATAACCTTGATGGGTTTTGCCATAATCGCCACGCTTGGCAGGCGAGTTGGCGTTCGCAGTATGCGATTGGAATCTCAGGAAGACGCTACTGCCCATCTCCTGGTAATTGATTTCCTTAGTCGCCTTCTACGACATCTACGGAAGGAAATGGAGTAACGCTATTTTTAATCCGACACCTCAAGGAACTTGCTCGGTGACTTAAAACATAACTTGGTACGGAATTTATAGAAGATTCATTCTATAAATAGCGACTTATTCGACCAAACTATGCTATAAATCATTATAAACCGCTACGAAGCGGTGGTAGCGCTATGAGTATAGCCCTTGCCTCGATTCAAGAGGTTGGGGGTTTGAACCCCGGCGCATGTAACTACGTACATTAGGTACATTTCTAGTAGTAATGCCACTCGCTAACCGTGAAGGAAAAAACTTACCTTGGCGGTAGAAATTGCCAATACGCGGTGCGCGCGCGTGGTGAGTAAAGTAAAAATTGCTTATTTGCCAGAATTTGGGTACATATTAATAAGTTCTTAAATACAGTGTCAAGATCCTATGTGATCTACCGATTGGTGTGCAAATATATTACATTTAATTTAATAACACAATTGGTGACTTAATATATCCAAATAATAAAATTAATTGGTAGGTACTTAGCTATAAATAATAATTTATGTAAAAAATTATAATAAAAATAAAATGTCAGAATTATAATAAGTCCATAGTCTCAAGCCCGTACTCTCTCTCTGACTGAGAGAAGGGCCTGTAGTGGAATGTTTGTAGGCTGCTTGATAATCTTTTGAATATTGCAACCGCAACACTTCCTGTAAATTAACGCTTTTAAAATTTTGCATACTTATTCAGTTCTGATGATAAATTTACATAAATTTAAGAAAAAACTGTTTTTTTTTAAGTAAATTTTTTATTGAGACATTTTTTTTTGTCTTGTAAGTGAATTTTTAGCACGGTAATCAGTGCACCGCCATCTAGTGACAATGTAGAGAACTTCTTATGCATGTATTTATTTTATGTTCTTAGAAAACTTATTACATTATACAAATGAACTAACCGCCTTGTATTTACCCGACTGCGGAGGAGCCCAAAAGGAGGGCAATGGTTTAAAGCGGAACTGAAATGGAGATTTTATAAATCTCAGTTTCGTTAAGAACTGCCTTAAGACCGCCACAAAGCTAACTGAGGAGTGTTTTAGTGTAATCGTTTTCGTAAATAAGACCGTTAGGTTTTTATACTGATTTGTGCATTACTGTACTTCCTTTACGTTCGAATAACATTGCTTATTGGTAGAGAAATTCGATTAACAAGTTTTTTTAGTGAGAGCTTTTAACAATTATTTGCGACTGATGGGGAATCCTAATGATACAATTTGCGTTCCAATTTGTTTGTTATAGGTACCTACATAAAATACTTGACCGTTATTTCAGTGCTAGATTTAAGATGTAGACCCATTGGTATCTTCCTTTGAAGCGTGTCTGCGTGGATGTGTGTGTGTGTGTGTGCCTGCGTACGTGCATGCGTGCGTGCGTGCGTGCATGCGTGCGTGCGTGCGTGTGTGTGTATGTTCTAGTTCTAGTTCGACTGGAGATTTCCGCACTTAGCCTCATAGTTGGGCCATTGTACGTAGCAAGTGCTGAGGTATGTAAATACCTCAGACACTATGGTTTCCTCACGAGGTTTTCCTTCACCGTTAGCGAGTGGTATTGCTACTATAACTTCACAAATGTACGTAACTTAGAAAACAAAGTCATTCAAACAAGTACATGCCGGGATTCGAACCCACGACCTCCCGAATGAGAAGCCGACGTTCTACCGCTCCGCTACCACAGCTCTGTGTGTGTGTATATGTGCATGTGTATGTGTGTGTGTGTGTGTGTGTGTGTGTGTGTGCGAGGGGGGAGCCCAACATAATAAAACAAACAACATACCGTTGGTGAAAGACGCAGTTGAGATACTCGTAGACGCACGATTGAAGGGAGATGCGGGAAAGATAGGGATGGTGTGTCTTGGTTGCTGAGGCGAAAATCCATTTTCGGTCATCGAGGCAGCGAGAATGGCCGCTGTCACATTGGCCGACAACCGCAACAGTAACATCGTCGGACTAGTAGTTCGATAAATTAATAAAGCCGTTGTTCGAATATTGTATGAATACCTACTAATGATATGCACGAACTGAAATCCCGTAGTTAGCAGTAAAAACAAATCAAATAATAATTACCATCATTTAAGCAACCAGAAATGTTTGAATAACAATCGACATTTGTCTAAAATTGTGCGCTTCGCCAGTAACACATTTTATTAATCTTGAACGAGCATCAGCAAATATTAGCTATACTTTTAACTAGGTAAAAACTTCCAGCATACAATATCTTGATAGAACCTATTACATTTAAAGGATTCAATTGCGATTAGATCTGATAAATGTATATACTTTTTAATCCATACATATTCAGTTTTTATTATGTCTAGTGCTCGTGTTAACCTTGGAAAAGAAAAATATGTATTACTTAAAACAAAACAGTTTTAACATCGTCATCAGTCATTTAACGCCCATTGCAGAACATCGGCCTCCTTTGTGGTTTTCATAACCATGAGAAGTTATAACATAATAACACATAAAAAAAAATTAAATACATTCACAAAAAGCTTCGTCCATAATAAAATAGGTAACTTAATACAAATTACATTCATAATAAAACATGCACGATATAACACAATTTTTTTTTTAAATATTATAAATTAAATCTTCACAGAGCGGTGGTAAGCTAGTGGGTAGAACATTGGACTCGGAAGCGAGACACCCGGGTTCGCTTCCCAGTGCAGGCATGTGTCTATGACTTTGTTTTTTAAGTTATGTACATTTGTGAAATTGTAGTAGCAATAAAACTCGCTAACCGCGAAGGAAAACATCGTGAGGAAACCTGAGTGTCTGAGCTATTCACATACCTCGGCGCTTGAAATCGCCAAACTGCGGTGGGCACGCGTGGTGATTAAGCCCATACTCTCTTCCTGAGAGTAGGCTTGTGCCCTACAATTGGAACGTATATAGGCTGCTTATGTAAATCTTCTTTTTTCCCGCAATATACGTTTACAGCTCTTTAGTATGAACGCAATATTCGAATAATTTAATTGTTTTTAAAAACTGTCACCCATAAGATGGATCTAATTGTAACATACATATTTGTATTTTAACTGCTTCTACCTGCCGCTCCATAATGAAGTCACTAAAACCAAATAAAGGGATCATTTTGAGAGTCCAAACAAGTTCTGCACCTGCATTATTAATTGGTAGCGAAGAACTCCGTAAGGCTCAAGACTTTTCAGAGAATTGAACTCCTCATCGTAATAATATAAAATGATTGGATAATATCTAACTATATAAATGCTTGTGAGCGTCAAACTTTAAAAAATTGTGTGATATGATATAGTGACTTAAATTAAGGCAATATACCCACATCACCTCACTCTAATTAATTCGAAATAGTGTGGTTACGAATATCAAACGAACTCAAAAATAAACCACAATTACCTACTTATTAAACAATTTAACAACCACAATTCTTCGTGAACGAAGCGAGCCTAAATAAAGGAGGCCACGTTCTGAAGAACTAAGATAACAACCCTGTAGGATTGGTGCTAAGTAGCCAAAACGACAAACCCGTCGTCCTATATAGATGTGAAAATTGGCGCGTTAATTAAATAAAAATATTTATACTACACCTGCTTGGAAAGTACCTTGATACTTTATCAAATTTACGGTAGAAAGTACGTCATTGCATATCGAACAAATATGCGGGGAGAAAACGCATCTGAGCGGGAGAGAAAAGTGTATGAAAATCCATTTCTTACGTGGTTTTTCTTTTTTAATTTTGGGTAAGACTATGCGCCGGTAACCTAAATATCAAAAGCCAAAAAGTTTTTACAGTGAGTTTTTATCTCCAAGTTCGCAAAATGACACTGGCCACTAGCTGTGTGTTGGATGGTGTCGGGCAGGTGGCGGCAGGATAAACAATTTAAAAAAAGAACATGTGAAAATTGCAGACGCCATGGGCGCCATTTCCAATTTGTGTGTTGTTTGAGGATTCAGTTTTCGTAGAATGTAAAATAAAACTATCAAGCAGGTGTAGTATAAAGCACTATGTATCACTCGAGAGAAACTGCGATTCCCGATCTCGGGTGTTTTAAAGCCCTCGCCTACGGCTCGGGCTTCAAACGACACCCTCGACGGTAATCGGTCACTTTCTCCTCTCGGTGAACAATGTACTATTCTGATCACTTCACTACGCAGGTTACAAATCAGTCGCACTTATCAAACGCTGTCCACACGTGTTTACTCCCAATCACTAAGCACCAGCACTAATCACTAATCAAAGTGAATTCAGGCCTAAGCAGACACTCACTTAAACACTGGCATATCGTAAAGGTTTGTCTACGTTACAACGGGCTGGCGGCATGCGGACGGCACACTTTCAATCTAAAATAATCGTTAAATACTAATAAAAAAAAATATTGAAGAACGATATACATACTAATATAAACCTAAGTCGAGTCAAATCACCTCAATATAACTTGAGAAGCAAACGCAAAAACAAACTTAAACTAAGAACACCACGAACTGAATATGGTAAAAGAAATGTGATGTATGAAGGAGTCCAACTTTATAATAACTTACCGGCCGAAATAAAGGACATAGAAAATATGAATGCTTTTAAAAATAAACTTAAACTACATGTCTCAAATTATAATTAAGCTTAATCTTACCTTAATGCATGCCATATAAATTTAAACTAATTTTAAGTTTTATTTTCTCATTAGTTAAGCGAACTGTAAGTTCTTTATGAGAAATAAATATCTTTGAACCCAAATACGTACCAAGTTAGAGACTACAGTACACGGACAAGTGCAAAAAGACGTCAGTTCCGGTGTCGTGCCCGTGAGCCGCACGTGCATAAGCATTAGCAGCCTATATACGTCCCACTGTAGGGCACATGCCTTCTCTCAGAGAGGGAGTATGGGCTTAATCACCACGCGTGCCCACCGCGGATTGGCGATTTCAAGCGCTGAGCTATATGAATAGCTCAGACACTCAGGCTTCCTCACGATGTTTTCCTTCACCTGTAAATGCAGGTGAAGGAAATCATCGATAAAACTGTAAGTGCAGTGTTTTATTGACATCAACACCTGGTAGGCCGCGACATAATTTTACCCAAACACCTTTAGCGAGTGGTATTGCTACTATAACTTCACATATGTACATAACTTAGTGAACAAAGTCATAGGTACATGCCCGCACTGGGAATCGAACCTGGGTCTCCCGCGGTGGTAGCTGCACGTAGTCGGGCTTTTATTACTGAAGTATTGTAGTCTCCTCACCCCACCTTGACATTATTTAAGGTTTCTTTTAGCTTGTATCGTTGCGCGTGCATGTTGCCGGACCGTTGTACTGTGGATAGTCCTTAACTTGATAGTAGGCCTAGGCGGCGACCTAGTGACTAATTACCGCACAAAGTGATCATATCCCACACACTCCTTTAAATGTTCGTTTACACTCACTCACGTGGGAGGCAAGACAAATCGAGCGAGAGTGTACAGCACGTTTAATTTTAGATTATGTCTATCTAATAAGCCCATAAACAGAGCCCACTATTGGGTATAGGCGTCTTCGCTTTCACGCCAACCCATCCGATATTGTGCTCGTCTCATCCAATGTTTTCCAGTCGTTTTCACAGCGTCGTTGGCCCACGAGACCGATGGATTGTAGATTACTATACAATAATGTGAACCGTGTGGCGCCGGATTAAGAATAGCGTCACTCCATTTCCTTCCGCGGATGTCGTAGAAGGCGACTAAGGAAATCAATTACCAGGAGGCCTATGTCCTGCAGTGGGCGTCAAATGGCTGATGATGATACAATAATTCCAATTATAGGGATAGAAGAGAAAATAACACTCTAAATCGATTAATTAATTAATTAATTTAACACTTACAATACAAACAACATACCCTCTGTATATACACACAAAAAAGAGGAACAAAGAACAATTTTACAGATAAATATGTCTTTTGATTTTTTATTTACTTGGTTTTCTAAGCAGTAAAGCTACTGCCTCATCTGTAACTAGTAACTGACTCATTTCACTGGGAAATTGGCACAGTTTTCTGTAAAACAGGTATCAAGCCTAGCAAAGCAATAAAAGATAATGTAATAAGTAGCCAATTTTATGAAAACAGGCCTTCTCTCAGAGAGAGACAGTAAAATATTATTATTTTATCTACAAACTTTCATCACGCAAAGTTCAATAAGAGTTAAATGTACCTACCCATTAGGTACTGGTTCCTATACGATCCCCAAATGAACGTTGCATAACCTCTTCAGTACTGACCTTGAAAATAACAATGGTTTCCAATTGTTATTTTCAAGGTCAGGACTGAGGAGGTTATAATATAAGGCATCACGGCTGTCCCAGAAATAAACACAGTAAGGGACCAACCGTTTCAAAACTGAGATATTTCCACTATTGGTCACTAGTTGGTTCCAGTAAGCAATAGTGGTAGTATCTCGGTTTTGAAAAGAAACATCCTTTACTGAGTTTATTTTTGGGACAACCGATCACCTTAGGACGACGGGTAAGTACCCCAAACGACAAACTAACTTACTCAGTTAATTGACGGTTGCCCCGTAAAGAAAACTCTCGAGCAAAATTAATATTTGCCGGCAAGAGCCGGGTCTGCCTGGGTATTAAACAGTTACATTGCGCGGCGATGATGGGTATGCTTTTAACCCGTTTCTATAATTTAACCTACCTAATATTAAGATGGAGAAAAAAAGTAGTAAAAGATATTTTATATTTAAATACCTCAGTTTCAAATCGCCACTATTTCTCTACATCTTTCTAATATGGTAGGGTATTAAAATGGACCTTCAATCCAGTGTAAAATACGCTTTGTAGAAGTAAAGAAACATTAATAAAATTCATAGATAACACAAACTTAATTGTACAAGAAAAGCTAAATGTTAAATGTTACTAGTCTTACAGAAAAAAAAAAAGAAAAGCTGGATTTTACTGACACAAAAATAAAGGTTAATTTAAAAATAAAAAAGTGACTCCTAAAAGCCTTACACCGGGCTTCTCGTACGCTAACAATGTGTTAATTTACTGTTAAAAGGCTGTCAGTTGGCCAAAGTTCATACAAAAAAAAACACTGATTTGATTGCTGTTCTAGTTCTAGTTAGACCTGAGATTTCCGCACTTTGAGCCATTGTACGCAGCAAGCGCTAAGGTATGTAAGTAACTCAGACGCTAGGGTTTCCTCACGATGTTTTCCTTCACGGTTAACGAGTGGTATTGCTACTACAACTTCACAAATGTACGTAACATAGAAAGAACGTCATTGGTACATGCATGGCCTTCCGAATGAGAAGCCACCGCTCCGCTACCATCGCACATAAAGTAAATCAACATTTGGCGAAAGCTCAAGAAGCAAACATTTTTAACCGACTTCAAAAAAGGAGGAAAAAGGAGGAGGTTCTCAATTCGACGCGTATATATATATTTTTTGTTTTCTTATTTTTTGGCTATGTTCCTTCATAACTCCGTCAAACCTAAACCGATTTCAACTATTCTTTTTTTGTTCGAATAGATATAACGTCACATTGGTTTCAATTTAATTTGGTGAAGATCCGAGGAAGACTTTCAGAGATGGAAAACGGGACTCTTCGATGGACAGCAATGGCCTAAAGGGGCCCATCCTTTAGTAATATGCATATTTTTTATACTATAGCGTACAAGTAGTACCAGGGTAATTTAGTGAAGTTCCGGTGAAGACTATCGGCGATGGAAATTGAGAACTTAAAATTTTAAAGCAAAGAATCAAGCAGGGTACATTATGGTTATAAGTATAATTTTTTATTTATATAATTTTTATATATATATTTTTTTTATAATAAATAAAAACCGACTCGAAAACACTACCACTAAAAAGTTAAAAATAATTTAAAAGAATACCAATAAATCAGATGTACGTATAAATGTATTTTTTGTAGAAGTATAATTTGTAGTCAGTGCCCAGTTTCATGACCAGTACATATATTTTAATTTGTAACTTTTTAGTGCTCTAGTGTTTTGAAGTCGAATTTTACTAAAAAAAAATTAATTAATGATAGTTGTTAACAGTAGATTAACAGATTGTTAGTGTTCGAGAAACCGGGAGTTGAATTATGAACTTCAACAGGCCGGAGCGACCTCTTGTTAATTTTCTTACAGTTTGGTTAAGTTAGTTTCGCCTTGCCTGCTGGGGCTTAAAATTCAACGGATACATTTATGACTTGTTTAAGGACTTTATCAGAAGCTTTTTTAAGCTTTTCGGTGACTTTCTACTCACAATACGACAGCTGACGTTCGCCATATTGTTATTTTCGTAATTTTACAAGGCGAGTGACACTTGCGTTATCAATACCTTTCATTTGAGCCCATTCGTCGACAAATCGAATTCCAGAAATCGACAAATTATGTCATAAAGATACATCTATACATATACATACATACAAATATACATACGTACGATAAAAAACCCTTCTATGCTTTTGCAGTCGGTTGAAAAGAGCATACCTACTTTTTATAGAGACTCATAAATCGGGGCGCGAGATGACAAGTCGAGTAATCTTTATTTGAACTCCAAGATTCTTGCAAGTAAATACATACGTAAGTTAAGGTCCTCGTGTACTTCAAGCGAGAACGAGCTTGAACGTAGGAGGAATACGGCTGGGGCTTGAAGTGTCCGAGCTCAATAAGACTTGGGAAAAGTATGTGCCCGCGGAATTTATATTTAGTCTTTTGTAGATAACACTTGTAGCTTTAATTTCATCCATTAGAAGGTAGTCTACATCGTAATTGGATTAGTGCAGGCGGCATGAAATAAAGTTAACAATCACTTGCTGTATAATAAACCTTGAAAATATTTTAAATGCTAGAAATATTTTATTTTTATTTTATTTGTAAACCCACAGCACAAGTTAACTTCTAAAGTATAGTTAAAGTTAAATATATCCAACCATAGGCCAATTAAAGGCTTACATTATGTTGACTTAACTAGTAGACAGGCACAAAGAATTAGACAGGAAGTAAATATTATTATTATGTTATTATTTGTGAAATGAAGTTAACTGCCTCGTTGGTGTAGCCGCCTTGCATTTGTACAAACGGCTCAGTCTTTGTCATGGCCTTGCCTGGTTACCATAGCACAGGGTGTCCTGGGCTTAAGAGCTGTGTATCTTGTCTCAGTAAAAATGTGTTTTCATAAGTTTCCTGTCCGAAAGGGATAGTAAAATCATTTTATTTTAAAAGCGGATGTACTTAAGGTTATTCGAAATAATTTGTTTTAGTCTATGTAATAGTAAGCACCTTTGAATTTTACGTGAAAAATGTGCTGTGTTACTATGGACAACAATAAAGCAAATATCTGTATAAATTATTATTTAATACGCCTGAGATACAGAAATAATGAAAGTAACCAAGTTTATGCTTATAAGCATTACTTGGTATATGCTAGCCTAATTTATTCACAATGACCCGTAAAACATGTTAAGTGCCATTATTGAAAATAAAAATAAAATAAACAATTTATTTATTCATAGTACAGCGTCAATTTGTAACGAGCTCTACCCTATAAGCTCCCTCAAAACATCTTAATGTATGCAGTGGAAGAAGCCCCAAGCGCGAGGCATGAGGAGGCAATTTCTCCTTGTTACCAGCCGAGGTGAAGTAACCGGGGATTTCCCACGGCACTGACAAATCAAACTCGCCCCGCACACCGTGAGAAATACAAATTATTTCATTTCTGCCAAATCGCTGTTTCCCGCGACTATTAGTTACTTCACTCCTTATACTCTCTGTTTCCCTTGTTTTCTGTGATTTCAATGGTTTCGAACCTAAAACGTGCCATCTAAATGCCCTATTTTTTGTCTACAATAAAGTATTCTCTATCTATCTATCTTGCCAATACTGTCTGCCTGTCTTACCTTTAGAGGGTTTTTTACCTCTTGGACCTTATTTATTTATCCATTTATTGCATTTTTTATTCAGTCACACAAGTAAGCCAACAGACTTGTCCAATTCGATTATATGCTAATGTATTATTATTATTATTATTATTATAGCCATTTATTTTCCCAAACAAATTGTCATTTTTTTTTTTTGCAATACTTTAAAATTAAAATTACATTGAACGATTAATAAAAATAAAAATAAGAAATTGATCCATTAAAATTAAAATACATGCATTAATAAAATAAAATTGATAAATTATGTAACATATTAATTAGATCATGCAACTTCAACTTCAGTTAGATGATTGTGTAATATTAATAATACATTTTGAAAAAATATTTTATTTAGTTTGGGACACCCATAGATGGGTGTAGGCCTCCTCCATCCCGTTCCATATATCTCTATTTAGTGCAGTCCTGGTCCAGGTGTGACCTGCCAGCTGTTGTATGTCGTCACGCCAGCGGCGGCGCGGGCGGCCGCGCGGTCTGCGCGTCTCTCTCAGGTGCCAATGCAGCACTCGCTCACTCCAGCGTTCGTCTGTTCTTCGTGTCACGTGGCCTGCCCATCTCCATTTCAGGCGACACGCCATCTCTACCGCATCAATTACTTTGGTGTTTGCTCTTATATGCTCGTGACGTTTTCTATCACTCAGTTTCAGATTCAGCATACTCCTTTCGGCAGCTCTTTGAAAGACTCGAATTCTATTTGTAATTTCTTTGGTAAACGGCCACGTCTGGCATCCATAAAGTAGAGTAGGTAGTATAGTCCATTGCCTTCTTTTTTAGGGGTATCGGCAGATTTGATTTGAAAATTTCTTTAAGCGACCAGTATTTATTCCATGCCTTTGTCAATCTTCTTTCCACTTCTTCAATAGCCCAGTTCGAAAAGGATACTCTTTGACCAAGATACACGTACTCTTCAACGTACCGAATGTCTTTTTTGTTTACTACAGTCGGTATTGGTTTTCCATTAGTCATAAGGCAAGTCTTATCAGGATTCATTTCTAATCCGTACTTTCTGCTTTCTTCATCCAATGTTTCGAGCATGTAATGAAGACTCTCGTGTGACTCGCTCAATATAACGATGTCATCAGCGAATCTGAGATGACTTAAATATTCGCCATTAATATTTATTCCAAGAGATTCCCATTTCAAGTTTCTAAATACTGCTTCAAGTAGAGACGTAAATAGTTTTGGTGAGATGGGATCCCCTTGCCTTACTCCTCTTTTAATGGGAAATGTTTTTCCTTTTCTGTGTAACTTAACGGTACCTTTGCTTTTGGCGTATATTTCCCTAAGAATCATTATGTAGTGGTTATGTACTCCTTGATCTTTAAGGGTCTTCCATAAGGCGTTGTGTGAGATCGTGTCGAAAGCCTTTGAATAGTCCACAAACGCGAAGTAAATTTTTTTGTTGTATTCCGTGTATCTTTCTATGATTTGTGTAAGCGTAAACATATGATCTGTTGTCGAGAAGTTTGCTCTGAAACCAGCCTGTTCTCTTGGTTGGTGGAAATCAAGACAGTTTGTAACTCTTTTCATAATCAGTTGAGTAAACAATTTGTATACAGTTTGCAGTAGACTGATTGGTCTATAGTTGCCAACATTTTTGGGATCGCCTTTTTTGTATATTAGAGTTATGATTGATGTTTCCCATTCCTTAGGTATAGTTCTGTGTTTAAAAATTTTGTTAAATAGCTCTGTTACAAAAGGTGTGATTGGCTCCATTAAAGCTTTTAAAATGTCGTTCGTGACTCCATCTTCTCCTGGACTCTTTAGGGATTTTAGTGATCGTATCGCATTGTTTATTTCCGATTCCAAAAATAGAGGCACATCTTCCTCTCTAACGTCAGAATGTTCTTGGTTGCTCTCGCATAGGATTTCTTCTTCGCGCGATTGATAAAGATTTTTGTAGAAAGTTGTAGCTACTTCCACAAGTTCCATTCTGTTTGTAGTGATACCGGAAGGATTATTTAGGGATGAAATCCAAGCTTTTGAGCCTTCGAGGCTTTTGTGAGCTCTTTTAATTGATCCTGATTTTTTTAAGTTCTCTTCTATAATTTTTAATCTTCGTGACTTCAGACTATTTTTCAATTTTCTTTTTATTGTTCTGTAGAGGCAATGAAGTTTTTCTTTCTCTGCTTTCGTTTTATTTGGTTTTATTTGTAGAGATGAGCGTTCTTTTATCAGACTCTCTATTTGGGGTGTAATTATGTTTATTTTTCTATCGGTTCCTACATGGGTTAGCTTATTGAGACTCTCTTTTATCTTGGTTATAAGGATTTCATAGGACTCTTGTATTCCTGAGACAGTTTAATCTTTGATTTCATCAAAGATATGTTTTAAAGAGTCAATTTCTATCGAAGTGAAATTACACGTTTTGTTTCTAAACCATTGTCTAGACTTTTTTTGCTTCTGATCTAGAGTATAGGTGGCCCGAACCATTCTGTGATCGGTTGGATGTGTTGTATTAATAACTTCAAGGTTTTGTACTCTGTCTTTTGTTCTCGACATAATAAAGTCAATTTCGTTATAAGTTAGGCCATTTGGAGATTTGCATGTCCATTTCTGCTTTGGTTTCTTTTGAAAGTGAGAATTCATGATGTAGAGCTCATTTTCTCTGCAGAAATGAAGAAGAATTTTGCCTCTATCGTTTCTGTTACCGTATCCCCAGCTGCCCATTGTCTGTTTGTCTTCCGGTGTAGGGGAACCAATTTTCGCATTAAAATCTCCAATAACCAGAGTGTGTTTTGTTGTATTTTGCATGGCGATTGCCAGATCTCTATAAAAACAATCCAATTGGTTTTCAGATTCTCTGCTCTTTCTGTTTGTAGGCGCATAAGCTTGGATAATGCTAATTATTGTATTTGAGTTACCAAAAGTCATATCTAATCTTGCTACTCTATCTGATACGGCAGTGAAATTTGTTATGTTTTCTTTGAACTTCTTTTTCACCATAAATCCTATTCCATTCACTCCACTTTTAACTCCATTATACATAAATATATATTTTTCATTTTCTATTAAGCTTGTTCCTTCCTTCTTCACCTCTGATAGTCCTATGACATCCCATTTGATGTTTTCCAGCGCATGTAGAAGTTCATATTGTCTGTGTGTTTCTACTAGGGATCTCACGTTATACGTACAAATGTAGAGTTTGGAGTTCAGGTTTTCTTTTTCCTTCTTATCGTAGATGGAGGGTTTTAGTCTTTCTCTCCCGCGGGGACTAGCCGTATTATTATTATTTAAATATTTAATTATAACAATTCAGTTTTTCCAGTACCGTTGTTTTAAGATTTGTAGCTGCCCTTTAGTGTTCCTTACCCAACGGTTAAGGGACCCTATTACTAAGACTCCGCTGTCCGTCCATCCGTCCGTCCGTTCGTCCGTCTGTCACCAGGCTGTATCTCATGAACCGTGATGGTTAGACGGTTGAAATTTTCACAGATGATGTATTTCTGTTGCCTCTATAACAACAAATACTAAAAACAGAAAAAGATATGTATTAAAGGGGGCTTCCATACAGCAAACGTGACCTTTTTTGTCGTTTTTTGCTCGATATTAATTACGGCAACAGGAAAACGCTTGAAATATTAAAATGTTGTGTAGATAATGGTACCCTCTGTGCACGAGTCCGGCTCGCACTTGGCCGATTTTTTTTAAACATGGAGTCAGCGAATAGGTTGGTTTGTGGCGAGTATTAGAGGTAGCTTGTTAAAATTTTCAAAGTACGTAATTATAAGATAAGATAAGAATATTCTTTAATGTATACCGGAAAAAATGTTACAGAAACAGCAATGACAAAAGAAAAGATACAATTGGCGGCCTTATTGCTAATAGCAATTTCTTCCAGGCAACCTCATATCGGAGAATTTGCCGAAGGAGAAATACCCGTGGTAGTCGGTGCAAATACGAATATTAATAGACATATATGTATTTTTGTGGCCGAGTTCCTGTGAAATAAGACTTTAGGGAAATTTTAGGATAAAAACGTTTATTGTGTTGTCATTCGTTAATAGTTATTTACACAACTAGGGCGGTAAAATAAAGAAAGGCCGATATCGCAGAATTTTAAGACCCGAGACGCAGGCGAGGGCTTTCTATTTTACGGTCCGTGTTGTGTACACAATTTTATGTCGTCACTTGGCCTCAAAGTGAGTTTTCCCGTACGCGTAGCGTGCGGAAAACCCGCTTTTTGGCCAGATGTGACATAAAATAGATTATTGCATTGCCAGTAATCTGTTAGATTATGACCTTGAAAATAATAATTAAAAATCATGGTTACGGTGGTCCGATCGGGTCATTTAGAATTACAGGCTCACAAGCCTAAGGACAACTTTTTTTACAAAAGGACTGAAATAAATTAATTTAAATATTTAAACAAAAATTTAATATAATATTATTTCCTAAATGTTGGGAAAATTTTCAGCTATTCAGTTGCATTAAAATGTATGTAACAGCTGAAATTTTTATATCCATTTTCTAATGTTTAAGGGCATGTTGTTACACCGGATAAATTTAAGACAAGATTACTCTCGGCCAATTTTACTTACAAAGGTTTCCTTTACCATTAGCAAGTCATCCTCAAAATTCCCAGTTGCACCTACGTAGCTATGAATAAATTATAAATTATATTGGCCATTTTGCCACCAGCATTGGATGAATGTTCATTCAATTTCACATCCCAGCTCTCGTAATTTACAACGCCAGCAGAAATCGAGGTAAACATAATAACTCACTACCTACATAAAAATAAATAACGATGGCATAATCCAGCTTCTGCCTAGCACGGACTCGAAATTCTTGCCGAACTCTATTGAGTAATTATTATTATTATTAAGATTCTTTATTGCACAAAACGCATGTTTGATACAAAGGCGTACTTAATGCTAAATAGCATTTTCTACCGGTCAAACTTTGGTTTGTGGATAATGGCTGGGTGGGAGGTGGATTTAAATACTAAACTAGGGGGGGGAAGCAGGGTAATACTTATATAAATAGTCGATAAACATGTGCATAAGCGTTTATAAAACATTCATAAATAATTATAAGACATGAATAAACATGTATAGATACATGTATACCTAACAACCACGTCCATGTACGTCCCACTGCAGGGCACAGCCTTCTCTCAGAGAGAGAGAGAGAGAGAGAGTATGGGCACCATAATCATGCGTGCCCACCATTTCCTCTGTGCCACCCCGTACTGATGGTTTAAGTAAACAGTGAGCCAGTGGTATTGCTACAAATTCAATACTAATGCATCCGAAGTACCTATTCAATGACATTGTTTTCTAAGCTAAGTACATTTGTGAAGTTATAGTAGCAATACCACTCGCTAACGGTGAAGGAAAACATAGCGAGGAAACCTGAGTATCTGAGCTATTCACATACCTCAGCGCTTGGAATCGCCAATCCGTGGTGGGCACGCGTGGTGATTAAGCCCATACTCTCTCCCTAAGAGAAGGCCTGGGCCCTGCAGTGGGACGTATATAGGCTGCTTATGTATGTTATGTATTGGTACAAATTCACAAATTTACGTAACTTAAAAAACTAATATACAACCCTTAGTTGGTAGGAGCACCTGCCCCTCTACTCTCGACGCTAATTTATCCAACTCACGTTACAATTGATTGCATTTATTTATTAATTCAGCCAAAACACGGTTTCAGTTTCCAACGCGGTCGGAAGTTTCACGATTTCTTACAACTAAAACGCTGTTTTACTAAGTCGTTATTTCTGATTTATTGCATTTAATTGTGACGCAATTGGAACGCAAGAGCATCGAGCGCAGAGGGGCTGATAGCTATGTTGGAGATGCAGATTTAAATCCTCGCCTCGTGCCGAAATTATTCATCCCATATGACAGGCATGACTAGGCATGCTGAAATCGTTTCATACATCACGAACATAATTTGCAATATAATCAACAACGCTATTTAATTTAAATGGGCACAGTTAAACGCTACCAGGGCTATTTATGTGTTCACGACTGATAATATTTACTGTAAGCATTTATTGAAAGCGCATTTATAAGTTGACTCTACTCAAATAAAATTTTTTTAATCATTTTTAAATAACAAAAATGATTAAAAAATATTTCCTATTACTTGGTCTAGTGAACCAAAACGTATTGATAAAAGCTCATAAAGTAGAAGGTAGCTGAATATGTAAATCGTTTTTTATCTTTGATTTGACGCGCTAAAAACGTCATGTTCGCGACGTCATTCAATTTGTAAAAAAATCGAATCACTATGGTGACGCACCAGTCTAACGTGTTTGTTTGCAGATTGTTTGACGTCATTTTGACGTCACTGCAAAGGCGAATTTAGATCATCACAGCTGACAGTGTTTTCATCTGTTCATTAATCACAGTAGCAATACCACTCCCTAACTGTGAAGGAAAACATCGTGAGGAACCCTGAGTGCTTAAGGTGTTTACACAAAAGTTTCGTACTTTTTAAGTCTTAAAAAAGTGAGATGTACTAGCTAGAGTAGCCTGGCTAGCGTATTAGAGTATATCCTAGTTTGGAACTTGGATTGTCGGGTCACTGTCTTTGATGGATGTTTTCTTGTATCAATGAGATGAATGAATGACAAGCAAATAACTAGATAGATTACTAGATATTCTTGTAGTTCCCCAAAAAAAAAGCAATATTTTAAAACCTTGCCTTCAGTACCTACCGAGAAAATTAAATAACTTCCAATAAATAGGCGAAAACTCTAAATGACCGATTATACTTTTCATTCACAAAATTGTAGCATGTCCGAATATTTTCTTCCCGCAAATTTATAGGTTTTTTTTCATAGTTCAAAAACTTTTATCAATTTATTTACAGTGAATGCGACAGTGTTTTACACAAAAAAAATGTTTTGGAACTCTACTGTATAATCCGCATTATGTTGTTGATTTATTTAATGTTATTAATCAAGCTGTAATATCAGTCCGGACTCCAACCAATTATGCCGCTTCGGGGCGTTTTATTTTTCATTTTGAAGGCTCTCCCGCTCTCATTAAACGTGCCTTTGCAATACAGTTGCGGTGGTTTTCGTTAATAATGCCTGAAATTATGTAATTTCACTCCGCAAATTTTTACGGTATAAGTACGTATAATAAAACACAGGTAAAACAATAAATGAGAATACAAACAGTCGTTCTTTGTGTAATTCGTTTAAATTTGTTATTACACGGGAGGACCGTTGGCTATATTTTAATTCAACATCCACATGATGTTTTTTTTTTGTGATATCACCAAATATTGAAAAAACGCAGTAAAAAAGGTTGAGAGTCGAATTCATGCGCCGATGGTTCCTATCACCAATAAATGTAATATTATTTGTCTTTATTCTGTAATGTTACGTATTTGGCAACATGAGTTTTATTGGCTTAATTCCCCATTCACTTGCTTGATATCATCGTGCCCCGCCCACTGCCACTTCAACTGAGCAATTTGTCGAGCTATATCAGTAACTCGGGTTCTTCTGCGGATCTCCTCATTCCTGATTCGATCACGCAGTGAAACTCCTAACATAGCTCTCTCCATAGCTTATTGGGCGAGTTTGAGCCTTCTTATGAGGCCCATAGTCAGCGACCAGGTCTCAAATGCATTGGAGGATATGTTCAAGACACTGGACTGGAAGGGGTACGGCATTAACATAAACGGCGAGTACCTTTCACACTTGCGATTTGCAGACGACATTGTTATCATGGCGGAAACGCTGCAAGATCTGCAACATATGCTGAGTCGCCTAGCTGATTATTCCCAACGCATTGGTCTCCGGATGAACTTGGATAAAACCAAAGTTATGTTTAATGAACACGTAAGTTCGGAGCCAATTGCAGTTCAAGGCAGTATTCTCGAAGTTGTTAAGGAATATGTTTACCTCAGGCAAACCATGCAGTTAGGTAAAAACAACTTCGAGAAAGAGGCCAATAGAAGAATACAGCTGGGCTGGGCAGCGTATGGGAAACTACGTCGAGTCTTCACATCGCCAATCCCACAGTCTCAAGACGAAAGTCTTCAATCAGTACGTCCTACTCGTCATGACCTATGGTGTCGAAACGTGGACACTCATGGTAGGGCTGGTCCACAAATTTAAAGTCGCTCAGCGTGCTATGGAAAGGGCTATGCTCGGGGTTTCTCTGAAAGATCGAATTCGAAACGAGGTGATCCGACAGAGAACCAAAGTCACCGACATAGCCCACCGAATTAGCATGCTGAAGTGGCAGTGGGCCGGCCATATCATCGGAAGAACCGATAACCGATGGGGTAGACGAGTTCTCGAGTGGAGACCACGGATCGGTAAACGTAGTGTGGGACGTCCTCAGACTCGGTGGAGCGATGATCTTCGCAGGGCGGCTGGCAAGAGTTGGATGAGAGTAGCCGAGGACCGTGCTCAGTGGCATGCTATAGGAGAGGCCTATGTCCAGCAGTGGACAAGCATAGGCTGATGATGATGAGGTCTCACATGTATAGGGCATCACTTGCAACACACATTGGTTATACACCTTTGTCTTGAGACACTGAGTATTTTGGATGAAAAAATGTGTTATCGTTTCCCAAACGCTGCCCATCTAAGTTGGATTCGACGAGTGACCTCTTTCTCGAAGTTGGACTTACCTGACTGGACTGTTTGTCCCAGGTATACATAGTGGTCGACAACTTCGAGGTCAGAGCCGCCAACGTGGATAGGAGTTGGTGCTACATGGGAGTTCAACATTATCTTAGTCTTGTCCATGTTCATTTTAAGACCCACTCTGTTAGAAGCTCATTTCAGGTCATTGAGCATTGAACTCAAATCTTCCAGGGTCTCAGCCATAATCATTATGTCATCGGCGAATGGAAGGTGAATCATGTACTCGCCATTTATGTTGATGCCAGATCCTTCCCAGTCCAGAAGTTAGAATACGTCTTCTAGTGCAGCTGTAAACAGTTTCGGAGATATTATATCTCCCTGTTTCACTCCGCGCTGCAAATGAATAGAATTCGTGTTCTAATCCTGTAGTCGGACTGATATTGTGACGTTTTTGTACAAACATTTTGATGTAGCGATATCGGATCACACCGCTGGAGAGATTCAAGTACTGTCCATATCTCGATCGAATCGAAGGTTTTTTCGCAGTCCACAAACGCTGAGCATAGTGGTACTCGTAGATTATACTCCTTGGTCTTCTGTATAATCTACCGCAGCGTATGTATGTGGCCCAACGTACTATAGCCTTTTCGGAAACCGACTTGTTCGAGGGGCTGGAAGTCATCGAGCTTGCATGCGAGACGATTCGTAATGACTCTTGAGAATAGCTTATAGACATGGCTCAGAAGTGAGATTGGTCTATAATTCTTTGATACGGTTCTATCACCTTAACCTCTTCACTCGCACTCCCAATTCACCCCACTGACATTAATTGAAAGGGGTGTCATGGCGGCGCAAAAAAAAAAAAAATGACCAGGTTGAATAAATATCAAATTATTATCTAACCAATTTACGGATTTGTTTGAAATAAAAAGAATTATACTCTAGAATAATTACATTACTAAAAAATAACAACTTTATCAAAATTCACACACACAAATTTTTACATTCAGAGTACGAAAATGCAATTACTAGAAATAAGGGCCTAGTGTCCCAAATTTTTGTGTGTGTGCGAACTATTACGTAACTTTAGGAAAAGATAATTTATGTAACAAGGTGCTGAATATACACCTATTCATTCTATCAAGCTTGTTTTTGTCTTCCCATATAAGATTTATTACCAAAACAGGATCAAACTTTTTGCGAGAATGCTCACGTTTCCTACTGAACAGTGTAAGGGGGACAATTTGAATTTGAAAATGTACTGTAATCGTGGGTCTTTACGAAGTGAAAACCACTTTTATTGAATGAAAATACTCTTATCTTATTGGAATCTATGCTTTTTTATAGAAATATTGAACAAAATGTAGTAAAAATTAAAAATATCGACTGCTTTATATTTTGTACCAAGGTCACAAATAAAAGGGTAAATGGAGAAATAAAACAGTAGACTCATAATGAAATATTTATTTTCCTTTTTTACACTATTTACAATAAATATTCAGACAAAAATAAAGAATAAAACAATAAAATAGTATTTTAGTTGTTTTGTCTTTTTTAGGAGGGATGGGGTAAAGAAGAGTTTTCATTGGGCAAAAATCGATAAAATGCGGGGAAAACAATTTGCGATAAAACGCATGCAGAATATTTTATTTCCAACTTGCTATTAGTGAAATAAAAAGGTAGCCTAATGCGTCACCCGGCAGCAAAAAACAAGTCCATAAAGCGTCGGAGCTCAAGTGGCGGCGTGTGCCGCGCATTGAGTATCAAGTTCGGCGTCAAGTAGTTTGTTTATACTAACCGCCAGTAAGTAAGACATTGTTTGTAATAGCCTTATTATACGTTGTTAGTGGTGATTGACTTAACAATTACCTATGTCATATTTTATTACAAATAAAATTAGTTGTTGATCAATCGTATTGCTTCTGGTGTTAACTTTTACTACACCAACAGCGAATTTTCTCACGATGTTTTCCTTCATGTCTAAAATATTGCAAAGTTGTAAACTTGTCATTTTGTCATATATAAGTAGTGATAAAATATACAATCATTTTAAAAGAGTTGAGTTGAAGAATTATGTCCTAATAAATTTATTTGTAGGTTTAGAATGCACTTGGTATGTTTATTGCAACTTAGAACTACAATGCAAAAGAACACGAAATCAAGAAAACAGTACAAAACAAAACCAGTTTCACAGATAGCAAAACATCATGCAAACAAAAAATTCAATAATCCAACACCATATTGTTAACACCCTGTATAGATGCCGGCACGTAAGAAGAGCTGCGCGTGCCCTGTAAATGTATGGCGCTCACAGCTCTTTCTACGTGCCAACATCTACAACTAACCTAACACAGTAAGGAAAAAGGTTAAAACAAACGTAGAGCGGCGAAAGATTTTTGCTACCGTTAATTTTATTTTTCGTGAATTCAATGTTTTCTTTCAGTCTCTGCATTTCTACGTAGAAATACTACTTATGACTCTATTTTTTGTGTTAAAATAAAGATCAAACATGTCAAAAAATATGTCAAATACAGTTTATTGCGCAATAGGTCATCGGTTCAATCCCTACCCGGGACCAACAATTGTGTGACGAGCCTATTTATTGGTTTTCGAAGTTTGTCTATCAGGTGGATAGTACCCATAGCACAAGCTTTGCTTAGTTATCATGTATGGAAATATCCCAACAATATTCCATTATTATTAATGCTATCACGAGTTATACTGATTATAATTTTTATAACTTTTACATTTTAGGAGTATGGAGCTTTGAAAATTAAATATTTTAACAATACTTTTATGGAGTTCGCGTCGAAATGATCTCGCTATTAGTACACAAAAAGCAAAACATGACATAGAAAAAGACAAAAGACAAGAACTGCAAGAGTACATTATTAGGTTACTTACAAAATGGTGTGTCGTGTGATCTTACCTACCCATCGAATAAATGAAAAATGTTAAACTCCACGTGTTCCATTAGTTCGATAGGCAAATAAGATTTTCACCAATCTAGAAAACAAATTTAGATTGGTCAAACAAACAAGAAAACAGAATGTGAAGGAGCGGACGAAGTATGTCTACTTTTATTATCTACATGCACAAATCTTACATATAAATGACTGATACCCATCAGTCATGCGTCATCCTCTCTCAAATATACAACATAATAGATGAATGGACGACAGCCAAAAACCGTAACCAAACAAAGGCAAGGGAAATCTGAGTGGCGCCGCATCCTCGAGCAGCAGCAGCGGCGGGTCCCGGCGCGTCCGGCAGCTGCTCCACCCGAAAGCGCGGCAGCTCGTCGTCGTGAACAGACCTGTAAAATAAAATTAACCTGAAATCTGTTTCATAGATACACAAAAACATGGCATGGGATAAATATTGATTCAACTTACTGCGGGCTGATATTGCGCAAAATTTCCCTGCGCACTTCGTCATCCTCGCCGCTGCTACTGGAGAGCCTGCTGGAAAAAATAAACAGTTAAAAAAGTCTTACTTCCGCATAATCTAGATGGAAAAAAATTATTAAGTATTGTACCTAGAGGTAGAAAGCGGGACGCTTAGTGCCTCCAGTGGCACTAGCTCCCAGTTCTCCTCCTCCACCATGATGTCCATTGCCTGGAAGAAATATAAACCTAAAATTACGGAACGAACAAGAAATAATACAAAATTAATATTATTAGTAAAACCACTGAGTCTTGTTGATGGTGTATTATAAATTATAATAGATTAGGTAGGTGGGTTGAACACTGAGTAGATAAACTAAACTTAGCAGTAAACACGTAATTCTCTAGCCCGGAAATCGAGCGTAGATGTGCACGCATCTCTGTAATTACATCGGCCGACTGCTCGGGGCGCGCGGCGGCGCAAGAGGCTCCGGAGGTGCGCGCCTCGGGAATTTTCGGGTGCATTCGGAATACGTCGGGCAAGCCACGACCTTCAAGCCTTGGAGCGGCACTATGAGTTGGAGGGAAACTATGGATTTACTATTGATGGCGTCTTACATCATTTATATTTATACAGCAGTGGTAGCCTAGTGGGTAGAACCTCGGACTAGGAAGCGGGAGACCCAGGTTCGATCCCCGGTGCGGGCATGTAGCTATGACTTGGTTTTCTAAGTTATGTACATTTGTGAAGTTATAGTAGTAGCAATACCACTCGCTAACGAAGGAAAACATCGTGAGGAAACCTGAGTATCTGAGCTATTCACGTACACGCGCTTGAAATACCCAATCCCCGGTGGGCACGCGTGGTGATTAAGCCCATGCTCTCTCCCTGAGAGAAGGCCTGTGCCCTACAGTGGGACGCATATAGGCCGCTTATGTATGTTATGTAATATTTATATAATTATTATAACATACCATCAGGTTTCCCACCCCAGTCTCCTTCTCCTCCTCCTCCTCCAGCCCGACCTCCAACTCCCCCTAGCTCTCATCCTCTTCCTCGTCGTCTTGCAGTAATTCAAGAAACTCTTGGGGTGCCCGGGTCTCCACATCTGTAAAATAAATAAATAATAATTTTCCTATAAACTACGAGATATATTACAATCTAATTGGAAATTTGCGTATTCTCACTAGAAACTTATAGTAACGGTGTATTGAAGTTGATAAAAATTTTATGTCGATAATCAATTGAACTAATCACTAAGCCCATCACTATAGAACCGGATGAGAAGGCCGGAGGTCGTGAACCTAGTGGTCGATTTCCGGTATACGAACTTATCGGAAAACAACGGCGAATGTTTCGTTTTTGTAATATTTTTCACTATTACTTAGTAATTCTACATAAAAATGAATAAAATAACAAAGTACGATAGTCTTACTGGCCAAATATAGTGGGTTTTATCCAAAATACACAAACAATGATCAAAAATTTCGAAAGAAAGTACAACTTTTTTCAAAGTTGCTATATCGAACATTTTCTTGGGCCAAATTTAAAGTATTTATAGCATTCTTTAGGTAAAACTATGTGTAATGATTGAAATAAATGCATAAAGTAACACGTAAATACACTTTTCACTTACCTTTCTAACAAAAAACCAGTTTTTCTTGTAGATTTGTTCTCCGCTCTCGCCACTTTCTAACAAGAAATTTTCGACTAAGATTGACCAGTTTTTTTTTCAGGAAGTCTTAGAGTATTTTACCACAGATTAAAGGCAATTTCATGCCGAACATAAGCGAACAATAACCATAAACCGATACCATAGACCGTCAAACACATTTTCGCGTTTTTTTGGTCTGTTGCCCTTTGGGACAACTCTGTCTCAGTTGCGAGTTTGACGTTACCCGATGCGTAACTCTGGCGTGATGCCTTCGAGAATGACGGAATTAAATATCCTTTAGAGAACCCTAAGAACCGGATTTCCTTCAGTTTTAATAGCTCAGCTGTAATTCCATCATCACCCGGTGCCTTGTTGTTCGTAAGTGGTTTGAGAGCCATTCTAATCTTGTATATGCTGATGTCCGGAATGTCCTCGTTGTAGTGCCGGGTTTGTCTAGCTCGAGTTCTTGGGCTAGACCTGTGTCAGGTCAGCATATACACTCTCTCTCTGAGAGAAGAAGGGCTGTGTCCTGCAGTGGGACGTTCATAGGCTACATATAAAACGTTCTACTTCATGGTACAGGCTCAGAGAGAGAGAGAGAGAGCTTGTCCACCGCGGATTGGTAATTTCAAGCGCTGAGGTAATTGTGTAATGTGGCGTGTTCAATGTAACGAGGTGAGGTAGCAAACTACTTTGACTATGCGAAATAAAAGTAGGTCCCTTAAAATTTTGCTTTGTAGAAACTTCCGTTGGTATTTAATTTAACGAGAAATATTGCGCCATGCTTACGCGCGGAAAATTTCATTTTGAACTTTAAAATCGTAGTTTGACTAACAATTCAGTTTTCGTCGCGATTAAAGTATTCATATTATGCCCTTTTACCCTAAAATTATGAACAAACTTTACATATAATTAAAAATTTCGAGACGCATAAGGTATGCTAGAGGTGCGTGTTCGAATTCTACTTCAACCAACTGCAAAATTTTCGGGTGGTTAACTCAGCCCATTTAAAAATTTACAAATTGGTTGATTACAAGCTGACTGTTTGGTTCGATAAGAAATCTAAATCGATGTACTTGGGAGGATTTCTAAAATGTGAGACCACAAAATAATGAAATTAATAAAGCATTGAGATTTTTTTAAACATAGTGTAGGACGCCCTTAGACTCGGTGGAGCGATGATCTTCGCAGGGCCACTGGCAAGAGCTGGATGAGGGTAGCCGAGGACCGTGCTCAGTGGCGTGCAATAGGAGAGGCCTATGTCCAGCAGTGGACAAGCATAGGCTGATGATGATGATGATGAGATTTTTTTTTATTTAGGAAACAAAAAAAAAAACAAATAAGTAGTATTTTTTAACGTTAGTTAAAAAAATACTTCATATTTTTTTATCTTAATATTTTAAGCCTAAGCCGGTTTCATACGATGTTTACGCAAAAACAAAGCTTGGAACCTGCACCCGACGAATTTGTAAAATCATGGTTGTAATTTAAAGGGAACGAGTTCCAGGGAGTAAACAATTCCAATTTGTCACAACACGATAGTGTAGCATACGTTGCCGCTACGGATGTTACTGAACTCGATATTATCCTGGTATGTGGTATTACCCGATGCCACATGCAAAACAAAGGAGAAAACGCAGGAAAAACTCACAGGAGAGGCCATGCTATTCTATGAACTTTTGAGGGTTCCGTGCCTAAAGGGGTAAGGGACCCTATTACTAAGACTCCGCTGTCCGTCCGTCCGTCCGTCCATCTGTCACCAGGCTGTATCTCATGAACCATGATAGTCAGACAGTTGAAATTTTCATAGGTGATGTATTTCTTTCGCCGCTATAACAACAAATACTGAAAACAGAATAAAATAAATATATATGAGGGGCTGCCATACAACAACCTTGATTTTTTGCCGTTTTTTGCTCGATATTAATAACGTCAGCAGGTAGACGCTTGAAATATTCAAATGCTGTATAGATAATAGTATGGAACCCTTCGTGCGCGAGTCCGACTCGCACTTGGCCGGTTTTTGATAATTCCTCAAGTTATAACGTAACAGTAACAGCTATTTATACTAAGTATCTTTGGCCTTTGCATCTTCGTAATGAGATGATTTATACTGGTGGTCCAGTAGCACCTTTACTCATACTAAATAGGTGAAGGGACCACTCGGATGCTACAGAGCCTAAATCATTGTTTTTTTTAGATGTAGTAGGATTGCGCAGCACCTAAACACTTATAAACCTACACGGTATAAATTTAAAAGGAGGATACGTCACCTACTACTGTTATCACTGTTATATATAAATAATTTTGTTTTTTTTTTAAATATCATGCTGACAGATTAGTCGACCTAGCCCACAGGAAAGATAAGCCAATACGTGCGGAGCTCACTAATCCGCGGGTTTCCTCACGATGTTTACCTTCATAGTTAGCGCATAGTATTGCTACTACAAATTCGCATATGTACGTAGCGGTGGTGGCCCAGTGAGTAGAACAATGGACTCGGAAGCGAGAGACGCAGGTTTGATTCCTAGCGCGGGCATGTACCTATGACTTTATTTATACTAAGCATAACTTGTATAGATAATAATATATTGGATCAAACATTTTTTTACCTTAATATTTATAAGGCCTAGTATTTATTATCTAGAGGTCATATTAAAAAAATAAATAGTAATGGTTTACATTTCATATTTCAAACTTCTCGAGCTTCAAATTTGAGCTAAAAATTGAATTTAAAAACACGTAAAATATTGTTATCTATTAAATAAATTGTGAAGATATATTTCAAATACATTTTCAAAAAGCTTCGTCAAAAATTTTCGCCGTATTTTGGGGGCCAAATATTGACTATTACTTGATTCCACAACAATATTAGGATTTCAGTTGAATCCCGTGCAAACGAATATCTTATTAAAAACTACGTAAATTAGGTAAGTAAAGTTCACGGAACCTACATTTTTTAAGGCCAAATGTGTAAATACTTTTCAAGTTTAGTTTATTGTAATGAAATGGCTTTCTCCGGCAGCTGTCTTTACACCTAAATGATTTATGGTAGGAGTAAGTAAGCGATATTTTATTCTGTTAGGCAATCCATCTTAAAAGTTTTCTGACTTTTGTTCTCCATCCATTGTATATTTATTTGACTTCGAATAAAATAAAATATTTTACTAGCTGCTGCCTGTTGCTTTAATTAGGTCGAGTCGTCGAAAATTTTTAACGAAATAATTAGTTATTTTATTTAGGTCACGGTGTTGAATTGTAAGGGTTCCGTACTTAAAGGCCAAACGGGACCTTACTAATATGCCTACGACGACGTTTATCTGTCTGACGTATAAAGGGCTTTTTCTTTTGAATAGTAATCCATATTCTCACAGTACATAATTATGTTATTATGGAAGACTGACTAACAAATACTAAAATGCGTGTCAGGCCGTGCGAAGTTTAGGGTTCCGTAGAAGGAGGGGTTTTTGGATTGTTGTTAGGAATTTATTTTACTTATATTAACTTTCTACTTTACGCAAGTAACAATTCACCGAACTAATTTTAATAGAATTTTTATGAAATTTTTCTTTTGTAAGTTGATCGTCTATCACACGTTAACTTGTAAAGCTTAATTAGTTGTAATAGTTGTTTTTAATGTTTATTTTGAGTGCTACTATCCATATAGTAATTTTTTTTTGCATTTTTACAAGCAGCCATTTAGCCAGAAGAGAACCGAGGGGGAGGGGGCACTCTATACGTATAAAAAATACGCTTTAAATCTTAATATTAAAAGAAGTGGTTTGGTACTTTCTGTACCCACAATACTTTTTAACGACCAATCCAACGCTACCCTACACTATGGAATCTGCGAGAAAAAAAAATCATCCAGAATTCAGTTGTAAGATACCTCCTATCCTAAAAAATATTATTTAATAATTTTATTATTTGGGTATTATCAGAACAATGAGTATGTATACATCTACTAAATTTCAGCTTTCTAGTACGAATCTTCTCTGAGCTAAGCCGCGGACAGATATACAGACGGACGGACATGGCGAAATTATATGATAAGTATTTTCTTAATTGTAAACCAGGAAACCATTACAGAGATAGTACTTACAAAGAGAAAAGGCACAATTGCCGGTCTAATTACCTACTAGCAGGAATTTTATTGCTTTTATCCAACCTTATACCTATTGGAAAAACATCCAAGGGTCTCGAACTCACTGAAATAAACATGATGTGTTTGCCAAACACTGAATATTATATTATGTGGTGTTACGGAACCATCGGTGAGCGAGATTTACTGGCACTTGACCGTTTTTTTTTGTTGAAAGTGAAATAGCTCCTTATTGTTCACCTGAAAATCCTGTCGATTTAAGTACGAACCCTAGCTAGGTAATATCACATCGCGAAATACAGCGAAGTTTGGCAATTTAAATTAATCACCGAAACAGTGTGTCCGTTTTTGCCGCGCGCGCTCCTGCCACTAACTCACTGGACCTCGAGTCTACTACAGGGTGGCCTAGAAATTTTTTTTTAGTATATAACCTATGACTTTGTTTTCTAAGTTATGTACATTTGTGAAGTTATAGTAGCAATACGACTCGCTAACTGTGAAAGAAAACATGGTGAGAAAACCTGAGTGTCCGAGCTATTCACATAACTCAGCGCTTAAAATCGCCAATCCGCGGTGGGCACGCGTAGTGATTAAGTCCATACTGTCTCCCTGAGAGAAGGCCTGTACCCTACAGTGGGACGTGTATAGGCTGCTTATGAACACGTCCCACTGCAGGGCACGGGCCATCGCGGAGAGAGTATGGCCTTAACAACGCGTGCCCACTGCGGATTGGCTATTTGAAGCGCTTAGGTATGTGAACAATTAACTCAGACCCTCAGTTTTCTTCTCGAAGAAGTCATCGTTATTGTTATTACTTCTTTATTGCAAAAGATAAACTGTATACAAGCTGGATCAGCAAAGTAAGGAGTTTAAGGGGATATCATAATATTGGTTTACAAATATTATGGATACGTGATGAAAAAAATGGTTAGAAAAAATACAAGTTATAGTATTTTATTTCTAACCATTTTTTTCAAAGAGAAAGCCTGTGCCGACGTTTATAGGCTACATAAAAAAAAAACTTAGTAAATCATTAACGAACAAAAGTAACAAAATGGTTTGGGTGTCTCATAGCCAACTCATTTGTTTTTTTACACTTGTTTACAATTCTGAAATAAACAAATTGTTTCAAACTAAAGGCCGGAAATCTTACAAAATTGCTAATGAGAAATATTTACAAAACCGCCAATGAGACCCGATTCATTTGATCAATTTATTCGGTTAAGTCTGGCATTATACCAAACTAAAGCTTGATTCTTGACAGATGTCAGTGTAATATTTGAAGCATAAAGCTGCTTGTTTTATTATAGTCAACTAAATGTGAGACAATCTTACAGTTTGATGACAGCAAATGAATGTAATTAAATATATTTTCTCTCTTTTTTTTCCATCACTAAAGCATGGATTCAAGTGTTCCAACTGACATTTTTTTCCAAACTGTAATACATTAATTTAGTATGCTTGAGGCCCTGGTAGCAATTTGCCACGTTTTACTACCAATGCAAGGTTTCGATTATTATCTGCTGCGGAGGGGTTAGTTGGGATGATTAATGCATGTGCTGCAGAAATTGGGTAATATAATTTCGTAGAACTACCTACTGTCATAGGAAATCTGTGGCAATATCGTAAGTGTGTTTATGTTCGTAAGTGGCCAATAAAATATATGTTCCAATGCACTGCAGAGCAACGTTTTTTTCTCAAAGAGATTTGTATTTGTTTTCCCCTTTGATTTAGAGCTTATCAGAAGTATATCTGCTAAATGAACCTACAAATTGAGGAAATGTGGCGTTAAATAAATATATTTCTTCTTCTTCTTCTTCACTTGAAAAGATTTTGAAACCAGAGGATTATTCCCGTTTTAAATGACAGTGAGTTTCTATAATAATAATAAAATAAAAAAATATGTATGACGCCATCGCCCGGGCGATATCGGATGTGTGTGAACAATAGTAATTTAGGACAAAACAGAAAACCATAAAATTAATGAAGCTATGCCCAGCGTTATAAAATAATTGAATCATCTCCGTGAATTTCGTACACGATCATAGGAAAATAATTGAGCCCTCACTCCGCGTAAACGTGGTTGGGTGAATAGCTGAAATATAGAAAGAAAAAGAGGTAGAGGCATAACCAAGATATATACTAACCAAGTCAAAAAGAAGCTGGATGTCTTGACGCACCAGACTTATGATGATGAGGCGAAAGCAGTTGTGACGGGGGCTTCTCTCAACATATTAGTGTTGGCCCTCGGTTGGTGGAAAAGCATTTACCGTCTCGCCTTCCCATAAGAGTTTGGCACTAAAATCCTACCAAATGCTGTATCATAGGAAGCTGTGATTTCTAGCTGCTTAAGTAGTTAATTCCGCTAACACAACAGCCGATTAATGAACGTTGAGGAAGCGAAAGTGATCTGTCAGGATCGTGGCAAGTGGCAGTCCCTGGTCTCTGCCTACCCCTCTGGGATACAGGCGTGAGTGTATGTTTGTATGTGTACAACAGCCTAGAAGCACAATCAGAAGCACACCCACCTCTTTTTGTCCTTAAAACTTGACATGAATGCAATCGACATTGTTACAACTATACGACTATCAAGGGACTTGATGCTCCATAATATGCAACCAACCAGACTCCAGTCACCTCCACATTAAAATCAAATAGCCCCTAATGGGCATTGTTCACCTCTATTTTTTATTCTAGAAATCGAAAATATAGACTAATATAAGAGACTAATTTAAATATTTTCTTAATTTTCGATGCCATTATTTATTAATTAATTATTTAAAATGTCTAATAGCTTAGTAAGTATGACGTCACGACTGGCATAATTATGTAGGTTCCTTTGCCTTTTTTTGATCTTTTTAAAAATAAAAATACGTTGACGTTTGACAATGACAAACAAACTATCAGTCATTGTGAACTACTTACCAATATTTTCTTTTCTAATCATATAGCCAATAACCAAAAATTGAATTGAATTGATCTTTTCATGTAAATACCAAGCTAGCGTCTCGTTCGTAATACTTATTCAAATTAATTGGATATTTGTTGAGAATTGAGGTTATCTTCACTGTATCTAAGAATTTGAGACTTTTGACAGTTGTCGAACGAACGAATGCATTTTTTTTTTATATTTGAAGGCAATGGAACTACCGCATTAGAGCCAACCATGACGTAATTGAAGGACAAATGAAGGTTATAGATTTTTTGCGATAAATATTAATAATCCGTCTTTATTTCACTTATTTAAACCCCTACATGTAATCACTATCCTTATTCCTCGAAATGGTTTTCACTTTACAACAATCGATGCGTCCCTGAACAATGCCCATTCAGACGACGCAGAGTCGAGTTCGCTTCAGCTGTGATGTAGGGTTTACTGGTTGAGCATTGGAAATAAATTTTGCAAATCCAGGGTTTCGGATGGGTGATGTACATCGAAGCTAATGCACCGATAAGTGGCTCGGGTTTGCTCGCAGGTTTATATGTATTGTTTCAGTGCGATTGTCTTTTGGAGAAAATCAGTATACCATGAAAATATTATTAACTTAACTCCGGATTCTTTTGTTAATTTCTTTTCGGAAAAGTGTGACCAGATTTAGCTCTGATTCCGAAAGATTATGCATGGTGTTTAGTGACTGCGCCCGCACAGAGGCGTGGGGTGCGGGGAGCTAATAAAATGCAAAAAACTTCAATGTGAATAAGACAGAATGACTGAGTTGAGTAATTGTGGAAGAAAAGTGTGGGTGCAATAAGTACTTACCAGGCTTAATATCTAAGCTAATAGTTGGTATCGTAGACCTCCCTATCCGTCAAGAAAAACATAGCGAGGAAACCTGAGCATCATCATCATAATCATCATCATCAGCCATTTGCCGCCCACTGCAGGACACAGGCCTCCTCCGTGGTTTTCATAACCATGAAGGGTTTTGCCATAATCGCCACGCTTGGCAGGCGGGTTGGCGATCGCAGTATGCGGTTGGAATCTCAGGAAGACGCTGCTGCCCGTCTCCTGGTAATCTATTTCCTTAGTCGCCTTCTATGACACCCACGAAAGGAAATGGAGTGACGCTATTCTTAATCCGGCGCCACACGGCACCTGAGCATGCGTCATGATTAAACATATACTTTCCCTCTGAGCAAAGGCTTGTGCCCTGCAGCAGTACGTAAACAAGGTGACCGCTATAAACCGTAATTCCTGTCCTCTACGAACGTGAGGCGCGTAAAACATCCAGCAAATCATTGTCCCACATTCTAAGTCCATTGTAATTAACATATTAAATATGGTTTTAAATATTGGCTATCAGGCAATGCTTTAAAAATAGCAATATAAAAAAACATGAGCTTACAGGCATAATGATTTTTAAGTAATTCAGTACACATATATAATATCTTTTTATATATAAAAAATAATTGCTGTTCGTTAGTCTCGCTAAAACTCGAGAATGACTGGGCCGATCTGGGAAATTTTTATTTTTTTATATTTGTGGAAGTCCAGGGAAGGTTTAAACGGTGAGATATATATATATATTCAGCTAGGTATCTTTAATTGCCCAAAATAAAGCCAAAAAATCAAAAGTTGCAGAAATTTAATTCTGCATTTTAGAGGACAGCCCTAAAATGCACAATTTAATTTGTATTAACAATCACTAATGAAACAAAAAAAAATGCTAACCTTTTTCTAAATACCGTTAATGCAAATATAACTTCAAAAGGATTGATGGTGCAAGAATGTCTTATAGCAGCTACAGTTATTAAGGCAGCCCATTTTCACGCCACCTCAAATATACAAGTTTAACTTACTTTTTGTTTTGTTACTTTTAGTTATTGCTCAAATTTATTGAATTTTGTGGCAACCTGTAACCACGTACCACTTTCTTACACATTTTGTCGTATGTACTATAACGAATATGGAGTGTTTATTAATTTTGACTAGATTGTCTTGATGGTCTATGAATTAATCTGGCACACTGATTGAATTAGATACGGAGCGTAATGCGTTCGCCTAGATTGTGTTATTTCCCCGGCATTGTAGGCAGATGACTGACTTAAGATTATTGAAGTGTGTAAGCTAGGGTAAATATTAATTCTAATAAAATTTTTATGATAACGGGGGGGAAATGTAACCATTCCTCTATGGCCGGCACAGCCGTCTAGTCAGATTTTGAATATTTTGAAGGGAATCCTTACGTTTTGTTTTAGATATCAGCCGATCCCTAGCTAGGCTAGGCAGTCCATAAAAAACAGATAATAAAGAGTAATACTTGCCCTAAATCCGGGTTTTAATCAAACAGAGCTTAAAAACGGGGTTTCCTACATAGTTTCACTGTAGTTTCACAGCTTCACAGTGGCGCAAACGCCGAATCCATATTTCACCACTTAATTGTAACAGCATAAAAACGCACTTGAGATGCACATTCGGGCGTGCGACCGTGTTTTCCTACTAGAACAAACTTTACTACGCCCATAAAGCATGAACTAATTTGTCAAAGTTCTGAGTAGCAATGTTGAGACCACGTGCGGTTATTTCTGTTACGGTCAGTGTATTTGTATTATGACACGAATAAAATTTAATAATATAGGATATTTATGTGTAGTGCAATATGATGCCATATTGTCTATTGCGAGTTACTAAATTTGTGTCAAAATATGTACTGAAAACTCGTCATCATCATTCAGCCACAAGAAGTCCACATGGATTTCCAAAAAGACCGGTTGGAAGCGGCTGGCATACAGCGTCTCCCTGCCAGTTGGATGAGGTCGTCTGCCATCTTGTGGCTGGTCATCCTACACTGCGCTTGCCGATATGTGGTCTCGATTCGAGAACTTTTCGGCCCCATCGGCGATCAGTTCTGCGTGCTATGTGCCCCGCCCACTGCCACTTCAGTTCATCTTATCTGAAAACTCATTATTATTATTTATTTAATTAAATAATTTGTTTCGACCAACAATGATCACAAGAACTGTAAAAAAGAGATATTACAGTAGTGTTCGCAGATTAAATAAATAATCTTAACCTCCTGAGACCTTAAAAATAACAATGGATTTTGATTGTTATTTTCAAGGTCAGCCCTTATATTACGTAACTTTCCACTCTACGGGTTAAGCATTTAGATGACTCCAAAGTGTCAAAATATGTATGAATTTGACAGTTCGGAGTAGGCTAAATCAGTCAACTCCATACAGAGGAGGACTTACGTGGTCGCACCCCAGGACTTAGGAGGTTAAACTATTGTTAGTAATACAGGCAGATAGGCAGACAGACATCACAATTTTTTATTGTGGTTCATATACTGAAAATCGAACCCGCTCGCAAACACATTCAGGATTCCATTACCACTGGCCCGGACCCTGCGCACCAGTACGCTTAGCATGCCACGCTCGAGAAATGCGTTTCTCTATGCAAAACTGTCAATTTATCTGTCGAGCCCGAGATATCTCGGCGACAGCATGGCAACCGCGACCGAGATGACGACGTAGTAGTGCAACGGTAGAACAATCACCAATTAACTAGTCTCCCATACGAAAAGCCGTGGACTTTTATATGTAACTTACGTAAATTTCAGACTTTGTGCTTGAAACCTCAGCTTGAAATCGCCAATCCGCGGGCACACGTGGGGATTAAGCCCATACTGTCTCCCTGAGAGATGGCCTGTGCCATGCACTGGGACGTGTATCGACGATGAAGTACCAATTCATTTATCTTTTCGGCATTTCTTTGTTTGATTTCTTTAATAAATTTAATTCTGCAATAAAGAGATCCATTTAATCAATGTATTATTACATTTTGGTAATAATGTGAAATCTTTATTTCACACTTCGCATAATATGCCAAATGCAATTATGAATCGATTGCTGCAATGTACATAAAATTCAAAATAAATGAAACAGGAGGCCAATATAGACTTGTTACGGTCAATATAGACTTGTTATGTTTATGCTACTTTAGCTTTTTTAAAAACCTAATTAGAGGCTAAAAATTCCATCCACCCATTCCGACTTGAAGCCGCGACCTCTGGCTAACCGTGCCAGCGCTCTCCCAACTGAGCTAATGGACAAGGGCAGGCATCAGTAAAATTTCGAGCCTCTTTACAAACTTCTCTGTATTACCTACAGTTTAGCTTTCCAAGCTTGGACTGAAACTGGATGTCATCAGGCGAATCAACCCCACACTGAGGGCAGACGATAGTGCGAAGCAGTAAATTTACCCAACTTCTGCAATTGAAACTTCAATGTTATAATCTCGACGGCAGGCACGGCCGACTGTTTTTGCGCCTTCCGCCCGCAGTTAACGTTGTATCTCGACCGAACACTCGCCCACCGGTCTGGCTACGTTGCGCTAATTGTTGGGTAAAGAAGTGGAAATTGCCGCGCGAAACTTTCTTTAGGTTTTCGGTTGTCGGCGTAATTGTTGGATAAAGGAGTGAAAGTTGTTGTTTGCAAAGTTTCTCCCTGTGTCTGTAACTACCTAGGTGAAGCTTGGATTTAAAGGAGACTAATTAAAGATGACTGAAAACGGATTTCGACAGAGCGGGATGTCGGTAAGCGCAAATTGTTCTTGTGTACCACGAATTGACGTACTTAATAATAAAACTAATTATAGTAATAAAATGCTCGGGGAAAACGATACCTGTTCCCTTTGCAGCATATACTTGAGTTTTAAATTAAGTTTATTCTTGAATTATATTTGATACTACTTTATATAATATAAAAAAAAAAAACTAAACCGTTTAGAGGGAATCGTAATTAGATAATAAAAACACTTGAGTTTGAGGTGGTTAAAAAGCGCATACCACTGGTTTTATTTGACAACTGTCACGAACTAGAGTCAACAGCCATTTAACAGGTAAACACGTAACATCTTAGACCCCGTCTT
This sequence comes from Yponomeuta cagnagella, assembly GCA_947310995.1. Taxonomy (NCBI): domain Eukaryota; kingdom Metazoa; phylum Arthropoda; class Insecta; order Lepidoptera; family Yponomeutidae; genus Yponomeuta; species Yponomeuta cagnagella. The sequence goes on from OX371267.1 coordinate 18,872,645, forward strand.
CGTTTACCATCAGGCGTGACTGGGGTCTAGTCTCTCCTAATTAAAAAAAATAAACTTAAAATAAACTAATTAACTTAAATACGAAAATAAATAAAAATGTATGTGAATAGCTCAGACACTTAGGGTTCCTCACGATGTGCTCCTTCATTGTTAGCGAGTGGTATTGCTGATATAACTTCACAAATGTACATAACTAGAAAACAAAGTCATGGGTACATGCCCGCACTGGGAATCGAACTTGGGTCTCACGTTTCCGAGTCCAATGTTCTACCCACTAGGCTACCACCGCTAAAACAAAAACACTCGCCGTCTAGCAAGGAAGGAATTGTTCGATATTGCGGTTCAAATCTCGGTTCGCATGGGCTCGTAAAAAATGTGAATGGCATATTGAAATATTTCTCGCGACCCTTTTCCCCGGCAATTTTCTTTCTGTTCGATGTAATGTTGAAATAAGTTAGGGCTGCGGTGGCCCGCTTCGATTTACGTGTTTACGGCGAAGTACAGTCTTCGAGGCCAGTAAGCCCCTTGTGGTTCGATTTTCTCACTTATTTCTTAAGGGATAAAGGCTTCAGTGGGGCACCTAGGGTATTGCCCAGAGTATGGCTGTATATGCCGGCATGGCGGAATATTGTGCTCTAAGATTTTTTCGTGCGCACGGATTCCGTTTATGGTGTGTGTGAAGAGCAAAATTGCACGTTTTGTTTTATAATAGGGGTTAAAGTATGAAATTGCCGTTTTATTGCAATAGGTTCTTTGAATTGACATAGAATCTTCATGGTTTGAGGTTTTCGAATGAAACTGTTTTCAAATGGTTTCTATGATGTTCTTTTTTTAAAAAATGTGAAACATTTGAATATCGACTTTCATTTGTTTTTGTTATTCAATTTAGACAAGAAAGATGGATACTGCGAAAATTCGAGTGATTTTTGAATACTGTTGTGGCATCTGACCTGGGGTCAGCCATTGCATTTTTCTTTTCCGGTTATCATAAAGAATCCACTTTTCATCACATGTTACAATACGATCCAATATTCCTTCATTTCTGTACCGGTTCAACAAGGCAACACAAGTTTCAACACGCGTTTCTTTCTGCAGATCAGTCAAATCATGAGGCACCCATTTTTCGTATTTTTTTATTTTATTGATTTGACGCAAGTGAGTCAATATTGTGGGTAAGGTAACGTTAAACCATGCCGCTAATTCCTGGGTAGTTTGACTAGGGTCGGCTTCCACTATCTCTCTTAATTCATCGTTATTCACCTGTGTGGGCGGTCTTCCTCGTGGCTCGTTCTTTAAATCGAAATTTCCATCACGAAAGCGTTTAAACCAAAATTGCACGGTGCGTTCATTAGTAGACCCCTCTCCAAACGCAGCATTGATATTGCGGGCTGTTTCTGCCGCGTTAGTTCCGCGTCGGAACTCGTATTAAAAAATCACTCGAATTTTCGCAGTATCCATCGTTCTTGTCTAAATTGAATAACAAAAACAATTAAAAGTCGATATTCAAAGGTTTCACATTTTTTAAAAAAAGAACATCATAGAAACCATTTGATAAAAGTTTCATTCGAAAACCTCAAACCATGAAGATTCTATGTCAATTCAAAGAACCTATTGCAATAAAACGGCAATTTCATACTTTAACCCCTAATATTTACAATTACAATTTGTAACAATGTTCTACCAAGTAAGAAAAAAATTGGTGGTTTCAAATAATGAAGAGGCAATATTTCCTCTCTCCTTCGGGTGATTTCTCATCATCATCAGCCATTTGACGCCCACTGCAGGACATAGGCCCCTTCGTGGTTTTCATAACTATGAGGGGTTTTGCCATAATCGCCACGCTTGGCAGGGGCGGGTTGGCGATCGCAGTATGCGGTTGCATTTTCAGGAAGACGCTGCTGCCCGTCTCCTGGTAATTTGTTTCCTTAGTCGCCTTCTATGACATCCACGGAAGGAAATGGAGTGACGTTATTCTTAATCCGGCACCACACGGAACGCTTTATACATCATACAAATAATTTTCCATAAATAGAGCTTTTACGAGCTAGTGAGGTGAAAAATAAATAACTACCTAATATTATTTGATTTTTTCTTTTCTTTAATTCTTTTTGGCGCACTAACCCGTGCTGAGGACAATTTTAAAAACCTATTTATTAAAATATTATTTATTTTATTTTAATTCTTTGTTGCACTAATTATATTGTAAGTGTACCAGGGCGAGCTTAATGCAAGAAGCATTCTCTTCCATCAAACCTTTGGTATTGAAGAGACTGGCGCCGGGTAGTGCAAGAAGAAGATTAAATACAATAAGAAACTTACGTAACCCTAGGGAAATACATTAACTTAGACTTAGTGGAGGGGGGGGGGATAATAGAAATGATTATAAACCTATATAAATGATAGTACATAAATATAAATAAAAACAACAAAAATATTTTAATATTTTATGACATCATTCTATACTGTAAATGTACGAGGGCGGTAATTCTTAACACAAGACGCATTCACGATAATTAAACGAATATTATAATATAATATAAACTCACGTCTGTATCCCGTTGGGGTAGGCAGAGACTATTATAATGTGAACGAAGCCATTAAAATGGTATAGAATGTCTGAAAGAATTTTAATTTTAGTAATAAGGCCACCAATTGTACTTTATAATTTTTCAAGTCTCAAATGCAATTCCTGGTGTACTTACATTAAGAAGAGCCTCTATATATGTATTTTATTTTAAAAATATTCTATAAATCAAGAATCAAATAACCAAAATCCCTCCATTTCAGTTAGTTTGCTTTCGCCATAAAGGCTCTAGGTTGCCTAGCGGGCAATGGAGAGATCTATGTTAGCAGTTTCACTGCGTGATCGAATCAGGAATGAGGAGATTCGCAGAAAAACCCGAGGTAACTCGGGTAATAATAATAATAATAATATTAATAATATAGCTCGAAGAATTGCTCAGTCGAAATGGTAGTGAGCGGGGCCCATAGCTCGGAGAAAAGTTCTGACAATGGAGAGAGCTATGTTAGAAGTTTCACTGCGAGATTACATCCGGAATGAGGAGATCCGGAGAAGAACCCGAGTTACTAATAGCTCAAAGAATTGCTCAGTTGAAGTGGCCATGGGCGGGGCACATAGGTCGGAGAATTGATTTAAGGTGGCGGGGAGTCGCTGGATGTGAGCGGCACAAGACCGAGAAGCTTGGATAACCAAGAGGGAGGCCTATATCCTGTAGTGGGCGTCCAATGGCTGATGATGATGAACGTCCACAAGAACGTGATATGTTCGCTTTAGTTCGTTCGTATTCATTTAGTTGGTCTGTACCGTCATTAAATTAATGTACTAGCTTCTGTAATGCTTACCAAAGTTTAAGTTTGAAAGTAAAAATTGGTTCGTTTTGTAGCTGTGAAAAATTTCTCATTTCCTTCAGTGGAATTAAACTTTCTTCAGTACTCATCAGTCTTCTGGGTTGTTTCACTTGGAAAATAACTTCACTTTCACAATCTTTAACTAGTGAATTTTTTTGATGGGTTAAAAAATAAAGATGGAAACAAAAAATATAAACGACAGCAATTTGTTAATAGTATAGGAAGGGCCGGTAAGGGACGTCCTAGGCGGAAATATTTTGACCAAGTAGGGGATATATTAGCAAAGGGCAAGATAAAAAGTACCCGAAATCGGCGTACGTGCATGCAACTACTAATGAATGTTGATGAAGTGAAAGTGATCTTACAGGATCGTGACAAGTGGCAGTCAATATACTTTATTGCACAAGAAACATTGAAAGAAGAAATCGAAGAAATAGTATGTACAAAGGCGAGCTTATCTCTGTAAGAGCGTTTTATGAGAGGAACAAAAAAATACTTATCCGTACATACTAGTATGTATATGGAAGCTTCATCTTAATATAAAATATGGATATATAGATAAACAAAATTCAAGTAAATAAGAAAATAAGTGTTGTTCTCATGAAAGGTAAAAAATGCGCTTCTCGTATTACAAAAAACGGAATTTTGTAACGTTTTTTTTAGCACTGTCGGTCATAGAAACGGTATACATACAATGTATACCATGTCTGGTTATAGTGCAGTGCCTAAGTACAAGAAAAACTATGCAAACCAGTCACGTCAAAGAAAACAAATTTTTGCCAAACACAAAATATTGTATTTTTATCGCGACGCACGTCTGCAGCTGGCACTTGGCCGGTTTGTTTAATGAAAACTGAAAAAATCATGTAAACAAATCATGTCAATAAAAGAAACACATTTCCGCCAAACAAAAAATATTATATTTAACGCAGTGCGCGTCTGCAACTCGCACTTGGCCGGTTTTTTTTAATGAAAACTTACCCGAATCCGTATTTTTTGCACCATTCGTGTTGTTTGTGAAGTGAGGATGTTAATGACGTTCCTCATTAATCTGAACAAGACTGAGGCCCTCAAAACGAATACGAGATACATTTTCAGTTTAGAAGCAACTGAGTTACCGACATAGCGATAGACTCATTTCTTTTTTTAAGAACGAATATCGATTCATAATTCATTTTTTTGTTAAGTCTTAGGAAAACCATGGACAAGAGGGCACTTTGTACATTTTAGTAGCAAAGAGGCATCTAAATGTTAATAATAACCAGATTATCAATAATAACCAGGTCCCGGCATTTTTAGCCACTAAGGGCCGATTTTAGATAGATAAAACTTATCCATCGAATTAAGTATTACACAACAGAAATAAAATGTCATCTGTGATGCCAAACTAACGGCAATGACATTTTTTTATTTTTGTTGTGTAATACTTTATTCGATGGATAAGTCTTATCTAAGGTTGGTGAAATCGGCCCTAAGTAGGTTTTTAAAATAACCAGATAACAAGTCATTCATAGATCTGGTCCGAGCTAGATGAGCCTTTTGCCCAGCAGTTGGACACAAAAGAGGCTTGTCTTAGCCCCAGACTAGGATACCCAGTGCTATGGTAACTAGGCAAGGACGTCAAAACATGGAAATACACCCAGACTGAGGCAATTTGTACAAACATACGGCGGCCCCAGTGGGAATCGAACCCATGACCTCCGGCATAATCAGACCTGGTATCGCTAGGCCGACGATGCAGCCAATGTTAGACATATACCCTCTTTCTGGATGGTTTGAATGGTTTGAAAGCCGTGGTTATCTAATTAGTAAAAAAATGGCATCTACCTATTTAGACTATTACTTTTAAGTATGGACGTAAAAAAAAGTTAGGAAACATTGTTTAAAGTTGAGAAATCTTATTTATAAAAGTGCGCCAATTAGTATCGCCCCGCCGTCTAACAGAACAATGACCCGCGGACCCAGGGCACTCACGCACCGCTCTGGATGGCTACTAATGGTTCTAATAGATTCGAGTTTGTGTCGAGATATTTGTGAAAAGTTCTTTTTTTTACGTAGCCTCGTTTGTGTCCCACTGCTGGGCAAAGGCCTCCCCAACTCAGACCAGATGTTTCTGTCTTGTGCCACCTCAGACCACTCCGGCATGTGTCGGTCGAGGTCGTCTCGCCAACGTCTTCTTGGCCTACCTCTCCTGCGACGACCGCCTTGTGGCACCCACTTGGTGGTAAGTCTCGCCCACCTATCCGGGTGCATTCTACTGATATGCCCTGCCCAGCTCCTTTTCAACCTTGCAGTCTGGACACCCACATCAGCTATGCGTATTTTTGAGCGTAACGTAGTGTTGCGGATATGGTCAATCCTTCTGATGCTCAACATGCTACGCTCCATAGCTCGCTGGCAAACCTTGAGCCTGGACTTCTGTTCTTCGGTCAATGACCAAAAAATATTCTAGCGTAGTCGATAGCTATTATCAGGCACGTTCATTTTGCCATGTTTTTAAAACCGGCCAAAATTATTGCAGCATAAAAAAAAACCTATTTAGAAGCTAAAAATTCCACCCATGCCGGGACATGAACCCGCGACCTCTGGCTCACCGTGCCAGCGCTTTCCCAACTGAGCTAATGGGTAAGTGGGTTCAGGTCCCGGCATGGGTGGAATTTTTAGCCTCTAAATAGGTTTTTAAATTGTCCTCAGCACGGGTCAGTGCAACAAAGAGAATTATAATATTGCAGTATACGAGTAGATAAACATTTTTTTCACCTTCTTCTATTACACCCAGGTTTAATGAATGTTTTTAGTGTTAGAAATAGGGTACCTCAAGGGTGGTCATGATCTGTTGGATGGATCCACGAGGAAATCATCAAAATCTTCTTTTTAGCCCGCATTGTAAGGGAAGTAAGTTTCTTAAAAAAAAATACTATGGAAACAATACGCAAGCGGTGGTAGCGGAGCGGTAGAACGCCGGGCTCACATTCAGGAGGTCGCGGGTTCAAATCCCGGCATGTACCTACCAATGACTTTGTTTTACATTTGTGAAGTGGTAGTAGCTATACCACTCGCTAACTGTCATAATTATGTAATTATAAGTACTTATATTCTTGTAACTTCACATAGCATTATATTTCAGATTCTTTTTTTTTTTTGTACATCCATCTACCGACTATATTCTTGGTGCATTCCTCTCCATCCAAAGGTTGCCTGGAAGAGATCGCTCTAAGCGATAAGACCGCGAATTGTATACCACTATTTAGATATAAGAAACTATTTGTAATATCTTTCACCTGGTTGTGCAATAAAGTACCATCTATCTATCTATCTATCTATCTATCTATCTATCTATCTATCTATCTAAAGGTAAACATCGTAAGGAAACCTGAGTGTCTGAGGTGTTCACATACCTCAGGCGGTTAAAATCGTCAATCCGCAGTGGTAATTGAGTCCATACTCTCTCTTTGAGAGAAGGCCAGTGGAACGTATCAGATTTGAATTCCCAACAGTATGGACAGAGCAGAACAAAGTATCACATTAGTCCACTACGATGAAGTATCAGCGAGGGCCGCGATGTCGTCGACCCACCGGGAATTCGGTTCAGCCATTGACTCATCCATTTTACTTAGCTCTGTTTTATAATATTCGTAAATAGAGACTTATGAACAAAACTACAGAGCTTTAGTGGATTGTAAACCCACATTGATAAGAGGTACGAATTCTTACATTTTATTTACGTGGTGCAGTCGACAGCAGCTCAACGTATAACTACATTTTTTTTGCAAAGTCACCCGTAATGTAACTGAATAAAGTGAGCGTGTGTAAAGGTTAATATGCTGTTGACTGTACGACTTTTGTATACAACAATCAATTTAAGACTAATCCTTGTCCGTCGGGAGAATACACAAAAGAAAGAGATATTTTTTTTTACTGTGACTAGATATGGGCAGAGGAGAATGTTATCGCATGAAGATACCTCATAAATAAAACAAATGTGAGGCTTAGTTCACTTATTCACTGAAATTCACAATTTTTCAATAACGGCAATTCACAAATTCTCTCCAGAAATTCTTGCCATAGTTAACAGAGGTGGCAAATGACCGAAAATCTTGGCCTAAAAGAGGGATAGCCTTTGCCCTGCAGCGGGACACCCACATCAAGGCGATATTTATTTTTATATATGTCCCATGGTAGGACTCAGACCTTCTATTCTCTCATAGAGAGAGAATGGGCTTAAACCACGCGTGCCCACGGCAGATTGGCTATTTCAAGAGCTGAGACTACTTAAAAAACAAAAATATTTATTTACTCTTTTTAAAATTGCAGTTCGATGCATTTTGAATGCCGAGTGCGATAAAACTGACAACCTGCCAAACAGGAAACTGCATGCTAACTGCACAACGACTGCAGTGGGACTGCTCGGTTGGTTGGCAATTTCATTGCAGTCGTACCGCCTGCATCTGAACTGCAATTTTGCAGTCGGAATGCAGTCCATCTATCTAGACACTAATAAAGACAGCGAAGACTGGCAGTCAGCTCCTCATATTTATCTCTTTAAACACATTACCACAAGGTTGCAAAATATTCGCATCTAACATAACCATTACTGGGAGTTCCGGCGTAAAATGCAAAAACCGCCGTGGAAAAACACAACAAAGTGGGGCAATTTAAGCAACGCAATCTCGTAAAATTATTTAAAAGATCCGCAATAAAAGCGGCCATACGGCTCTCGCCGCTATAAAACACTTAATTGCGTATAGTGAAACCGCATACTTTGGGATTTCACTTAGGGTGCCTACTTCGGAACCCGCGTTGGCTGACAAACACTCTCACAAACTGGGATTATTCTCCAGTGGCCGTATTTCATAGAACTACAGTTTACGGTTTATTATGATGTACGTGATGATTGATGTACATTGCGCTAGCTGATGAACCTACAGATTAACAATTATGAAATGAAATGAAATGAAAAAAGTAGGGATGCACCGACTGTTCGCCGACCAGTCGGTTAAGCCGACTAGTCGGCCATATTTGCAGTCGGCGACTGGTCGGCGAACAGTCGGCCAAAACTGCCGACGGATTAGGGTAACTGAAATACGTATTTATTTTAACTGTTATGTAATCGTTTATTAGTTTGTACCATATTAAAGATATTCCACTTCTAAGATATTCTTCTTACGAGATCAGATCAGTCATAAAATTATACACGTATAAATGTAATCAACAGTCAAACCCTAGATCTAAGCTGGCCCCTATGCTCTCAGGCTTAATCATAACGAATTTAATCAGTCTTATTTATAAGTCTCGATTAGGAATCTGAAAGATCTTATCTACTAAAACATTATATAAAGAAAAAACTATTTGTAATGTTTAATAAGAGGGAGATTGTGATGCAAAAAAGCGAGTGTTTCTGCCCTATCTGGCAAAAGTCTATTTCTTTTTGTTTCATAAATGTTTCCAGCCTCGGAAAATAAACGCTCACTATAAACGGAGCTGGCAGGACAGCAAAGGTACACCTTAGCAATGCGAGACATTTCAGGGTATCTAGTTCTGTTATCGCTCCACCACTTAAATGGGTCATCAGTGCGCTTAATTATTGGCAGTGAACAGTAGGAGTGCAGCTCATGAGCTACAACTGACTTGTCATTATCATGAACATCTTTGACTTTTCTTGAAGCTAGGTCTTGGTAGCATTTCCAGAAGTTTCGGTGAGTTGCTGCTTCGGTTCTGGCCTCGTCGCGTGTGGTGGAGTGACAATCTTGCCCTTGTTCAGTGTCATCACTGTCGTCATCGCTCAGGCTATTTTTAAGAGCTTCCAGTAGAAAATGTGATCGCACAGTGGCTAGATGCTCGGTCTCAAAAAACTGCAGCTTATATCTTGGGTCCAATAAAGTGGCTATAGTAAAAAGTTTGTTACGCTGTATGTCGAACCTGGTTTTCAATTGATTTTCTAAAACTTTTTTAACCTGCATGATTTGGTTGTCATCATCATAGTAGTCTTCCAAATATTTCTGCAAAGTTTTCAGGTGAGGAATAACTTCAGATATCGAAGAGCAACTAGAACTTATGATCTTCGTTATCTCTTCAAATGGCTTTAATAATTCAAGGCATTTTTCGAGCGTCTTCCACTCCTCAGTAGACAAGTTTTCAAAATTTACGCTTGATTCAGCCAGATACAGAGAAACAGCTCGTTTCTGTTCTAAAAGTCGAGAAAGCATATAGTATGAAGAATTCCACCTAGTAGAAACATCTTGAACTAGCTGGTGGTTCGGTAAGTTCAGTTCTTGCCGCAAATCACGAAGTTTTGACTGAGCTGGACCAGAGTGGTTGAAGTGGGTCACAATTCGTCTCGATTTAGCTAGAATTTGATCAATAGCCACAAGTTTTAATGCAGCATTGACAACCAGTTGCAATGTGTGTATGAAACATGGCACTCCATCAAAAACTGAGTCTTCAATGGCTTTCGCAACATTTCGGCCGTTGTCGCGAACGATGGCGTGAATTTTGTTGGTGTTCATATCCCACAACGTTGGAATTTCTTCTAAACAGTCTTTGACATTCAATGCTGTGTGCGATTCTGGAAAATGTTTCATTTGTAGGACTGCGTGCTTAAAATTGAAACTGTCATCAAACCAGTGCGCTGTAAAACTCAAAAAACTTTCCATGTTGTTTAAGTTTGTCCACAAGTCCGTTGTGACTGAAATCGCGGCTGCACTTTCGACACCCTTACGGATTTGTGATTTAGTTTCGTCATATAGATGGGGCACTATGTTGTCTGTAAAGTACTTACGGCTTGGTATGTTATATTTCGGTTTCACTTTCTTCATCAAGTTCCTGAAGCCAGTATTTTCGACGATAGACAAAGGTTGGTTATCCAGTGCAATCATTTCACCAATTGCTAAACTAATCTCCTTCGATTTTGAGTCTTCTAGTGACCACTGAACAGTGAAACTCTCTTCAATGTTCTGTTGACGTTTTTGACTTACATTGACCTCAGAAGGCCCTGATGTTGACGGAATAGGCGAAGAAGTTGGTTGAATTGGATCCGATTGTATGGACGGCGTATCAGCTGATGAACTGCTTTTGATGACGGTACTCAATTGCGACATTAGGTTAGGGTGTTTGTATTTTATATGGCTTAACATGCTGGTTGTGTTTACTGATTTACCTTTCCCGCCTCTTGAAATGATCGCTGAGCACTGGTTGCACTTAACTTTACTGGAATCTTCACAGTCCTCGAAAAAAATCCATATACGCGATGTTCTTCTTGACATGATGATAAAATTACACTATACACCTGTGAAACTGTCTTTTGTTTATTATTTAACACTACTTTGAACTATTTTACTTTATATTTATTATTTATCTTTTAAAAACACGCAGTTCAGCCGGTCCGTGCGTAAACAATAACAACATCAACAAAAAATCATGTCGCGACGTGATCACGAGCGTTGCCGAGGTCACCCGAACTCCCCCGAAAACAATGTCGGCCCGGCCGACATGTCGGCCGACATGTCGGCTAACTTGTAGCCGACTGGTCGGCCTGTCGGCCAGTCGGCCAAAGTCACAGTCGGCCCATCTCTAGAAAAAAGGTTTATTGAGCCGAACAAAACTCACTTATATATGAAGTAACTCTGAACTCCAAACTAAATGAAATTGTATCTTGGCGCACAGTGATCCATTCAGGGTGAAGTTAAATATATCACTTTAAATATAAAATAGTGTTTTTACAATTTAAAATAATAGAATAAACCTACATATTATATAATATTATACTGATAAGATAGTATAGGTAACAACAAGTTACTTCTATTTGACAAGTATAATAGAAACCTATAAATTTAGAGGCTAAAAATTCCACCCATGCCGGGACTTGAACCCGCAACCTCTGGCTCACCGTGCCAGCACTCTCCCGAAATGTTATCGATGCTTGCACTTGCCTATTAGCTCAGTTGGGAGAGCGCTGGCACGGTGAGCCCGAGGTCGCGGGTTCAAGTCCCGGCATGGGTGGAATTTTTAGCCTCTAAATAGGTTTTTAAAAATTGTTCTCAGCACGGGTTAGTGCCACAAAAAGAATATATAATCATGTAGGTACAGCGATATCATTCCGATGTAAAAACCTAACTGCAAAGTGGATTACTCGGGGCTGCAAGTGATGTAATTTGGTTCGGCCAGATGTCGCTGCCTGTACGTACCTAATGCAGAGAAGTTTGTAAAGAGGCTCGAAATGTTATCGATGCTTGCACTTGCCTATTAGCTCAGTTGGGAGAGCGCTGGCACGGTGAGCCTGAGTTCGCGGGTTCAAGTCCCGGCATGGGTGGAATTTTTAACCTCTAAATAGGTTTTTAAAAATTGTCCACAGCACGGGTTAGTGCAACAAAAAGAATATATAAGTATAATAGAATAAAATAAAATATACTATTACATAAACATATGTGCTTGCTTGAATTAATATGACCTACACAAAACTACATAAATACATACTGTGATAGATTCGCCGTAATTCATCATCATCATCATCAGCCATTTGACGCCCACTGCAGGACATAGCCTCCCTTATGGTTTTCCTAACCATGAAGGGTTTTGCCATAATCGCCATGCTTGGCAGGCGGGTTGGCGATCGCAGTATGCCGTTGGAATCTCAGGAAAACGCTGTTGCCCGTCTCCTGGTAATGTATTTCCTTAGTCGCCTTCTACAACATCCACGGAAGGAAATGGAGTGACGCTATTCTTAATCCGGCGCCACACGTATAAGATCGTGATTAGGTAAACAAAACGTATTTCCCGATTCCAAATTTGGTAATTTATAAATTCTAAAATTTATTCATTCAAATAGGAATTAAAAATAATGCCTTACTGATCTTCAGGAATACTGGACTTGCACGAATTAATTATGGATATTCCGCCGAGAGTGGCTTATCGTACTTCGCCGAGGCATATCGTTATCTGCCTTCATCAGTTCAACGCTAACAAGGCACATCAACATTTTATGCATCAAACAGTTTATAACGAAGTTACGCTATTTTAATCCTCTTTGTTAAATCGATTTCTTGACAGAGAGAGAAATATCTGCATTCAATACAGAGTAAGCCCACTTCGAAACAAGGATGAAAGAGGGAATTTTCCTGTTACATGAGTTCCAGAGCCCTTAAGTAGCTCTGGAGATTGGAGTAAAATCGATAACTTTACTGAGCTTATACGGAAGTACCTCCTTGCATTATGAGCGAGATGATTTATAACAATAATGTTGTAATAATAAAATTGCTAATTTGAAACCGACATCTCGTAAACTAGGCAAACACCTGTATTTTAGGAGAAGGTGAAACCTAAAATTTGCGTGTCAGTCAATATATTCGCACCAACTGCCCGTCTCATTTTCCTACAGCAACTTTCCGTCATAAGGTTGTCTGGAAGAAATTGCTTTTAGCAATAAGGCCGCCAATTGCACTGTGTATTTAAAAAAAAATTATGTCATGTGCTCTAGTGTACAATAAAGAATATTCTTATCTTATCTTATAACTATATTTATCGCATGCAAAGAAAAACTATAACAAAATTAACAGAGAAAACAAAAAGGTATAATTATATTAGCCACTCAGATCAATATAATAATAAGTGTGTGTGTATTTGTGTGTGTGTACGTGTGTGCTTGTATGTGTGTAGTGTGTGCTTAAATGTGTGTGTTTGTGTGTATGTACGTGTGTCGAACTCCCATTTAGCACCCACTCTTGTCAACGTTGGCGGCTCTGACCGCGAAGTTATACTATGTATACCTGGGACAAACAGTCCAGTTAGGTAAGACCAACTTCAAAAAAGAGGTCACTCGTCGAATCCAACTCGGATGGGCAGTTTTCGGGAAACTGAAACACATTTTCGCATCAAAAATATCTCAGTGTCTCGAGACAACGGTGTATTGCCAGTGGTGACTTATGGATGTGAGGAATGAGCAATCAGTCCCAACGCAACGTGCGCATGTCCCTATCAGATGGTCTGATGATCAGGTTACGGTGGCAGGGAGTCGCTGGAAGCGGGCGGCACAAGACCGGAAAGCTTGGAAAATCATGAGGGAGGCCCATGTCCTGCAGTGGGCATCAAATAGTTGATGGTGTTGATGATGATGAGATTTGCGTGTGTATGTGTGAATTAAAAATTTAATTTTATAAAGTTCAACGGCCTTTGCAATCAATTGCTGTCAAGATAAAAAAAAAAAAATCTTTCTTAACAAAGAATTGCAAATTCTTCTTCGAATGCATAATTCTATATTTGGGAACTCACTAATAAACACAAATTCAATAGGAAAGCTTTGAAAAAATCGACTTACCTATGATTTTTAAAGCTAAATATTGAGAAAAGCTTTAAAAGAAAGTCAACGACAAGGTTAGATTAAATAGCCGTGTAACAAACAGAAAATCCACACATACTACCTACGTCGAAGCAGACAGGCTATGTTTCACCCCATCCCGTACCCGAACGATATTATCACGGGAATCAATACGGGACCCTATCATAAATATAGCTTTAATTCGACTAAGCCTCAAAGCCGAGGCTCCGACCGTGTGGGCAGGCCTTTATCACAAGCTTGGGACCTATAACTCGGTTGGAAAATAAACTCTCTCCGTGTGAATTGTTATGAGGGGTTGTGATTGTTTTAGATCAAATTGTGATTTACACAATAGCGTTTTAGTATGCAACACGGGCGTTGTACAGACGACACCAAATGTACCTTTACAGGATAGTTGCAAATCCACCTGTGTACCGTAACTGAGTAGAAGATTGTTGTGCTGTCTCGTACTTTGCGTTCATCTGTGGAGATATAGCCAAGTCGAAGATTACAAATCAGGTGCGTAAGGCGAGCTGATGGTTGTCGAGAAATACCTTCATAAAATGAAACTAAAAACTAGAGAAAGAAATAAAAATATTTATGGAAACAACAGTTACACACATTAATAAACTTAAGGCATAACAAAATGAAATGTGGACAGTAGAAGACAGTCGACTGCCTCGTTGGCCTAGCGGTGTCACGTCTGATTACCATGCAGGAGGTCTAGGGTTTGATTTCCACTGGGGGCCACCGTACGTTTCTACAAATGGCCTTAGTCCGGGTGTTTTTAAAAACATTCAAAAAGAAATACTGTAAGCTCAAGATTTGCACCGAATATTAATTGTCAGCTCAGACAGTCGGAAACCACCCGACCATGTAGGATCTGACGAGGTTCCTATTGCGCAGCAGAGTCTACTTGATAATCTGTGGGTTAATGAACTTTGCAATGTACATCAGATTGTCATAGAGAGCCATGAATTGTAGTTCTAATAAAACAGGCCTCTGCGGTGTTGAGTTTTCAACACTCGCGCCGTGGGGTCCAGGCTTTATCTTTGCCGGAGAAGAATACTTTTTGGCGGGGCTTCAATATGGACAAGGTATTGAATTGTGCATTCGCCTGACCGACCAGACGTTGCTAAGACATGGAAGTGGAGAAGAAAACAGCTTTGTGTATTATATTCGGAGAAAATGCAACAAACCGTCATTGCACTGTGGAAATTGGTGCAGAAACTATTGCATTAAAGTTTAAAAATGTGCCGAATCATAGGTGCTTACATAATAAACCTAATTTGTGATGAGTGAATCGATAATATTATTTTCTTTCCTTACACAAAGACATTTACTTACTGAAGTGTAAAACGAACATCGTGCAGATTCATATTTAAATAAAATTATTTTATCGACATAAAAAGGAAGCCAATATCGACGCCCTCAAAAAAATATAATTTAACTTTTTTCGACGACCGATCGCAATCAAACATTCCATCGGCGAAACTCATTAAGCAAATCAGCTGACCGTGAATTGTTTAAAATGATATCAATTCCGTTTGTTCTTTCAAAACGTTTAGGCTTTCGGGTAATTCCGCGCGGACCGAAGTTTCCCGAGGGAGCATATCGGCTGTCGAAGCGTATATTTCGGTACAAATTCAATTCGGTCGGTTGTCGTATTTGCCCAGTCCATTCTGTTATTGCGGTCGGAGACGCCGCGACTGCCGGGACAGATACGGGCTGAGTGCTCTCGCTACAAATAATATGTTTCTTTCAGCTGGAATTTTTAGATGGCTGTGTGAATAAATTGGACAAGGAACCTTTTTAGTGAGAATTCAATTGTCAAGACGGGATTGGACTCAAAATTGGTTCCTAATTCGAGTCGAGGCATAATATTTACATTCCGTTTTCAGTTTATTAAAAGAGCTCCTTTCTGAATTTGGAGAGGTCCTGCCGTCTTATTACTTTTTATATTTGCGTCAAAATATAGTAAATAATCCAAGAAATTATTTTTCCGTTTTAAATTTACATATTGCATTATATTTAATAAAACTCTTACCATACTTATTTACGAACAACACATAGTATAAGCTGGTAAATCTAGTAGCGTGAAAATTTGCCCAGGATTTGTTTAATTGTTTACGCATATAAGACGACAGATTCTTAACCATTTAACATATTAGAAAATATTTTTCAACGTTCCGGTATTTCAATCCACTTCAAATTTGGATTCACAGTTTGGAGTCTAAGGTCGGAAATCACATATTTACAAATATGTTACACTATTACTGATAAACAATTACTATAGTCTATTCATCCTTACTTGTCTAATTTAGTAAACAAGATTCTACCCGCAAAGTATGACTTTTTAGACGAAAACTGCCATATTCCCATAAATGAAGTAACCTGGGACACCATTTTGGATAACACGCTGCTATGTTTATAAACAAAGTGTACGAACTTGCAAGAAAATATCTAGTTTCGGCATCAAATGTCAATGTTGAGATTAGAATATTGTTTACTAAATAGGACAAGTAAGGATGAACAGACTGTAATACTGTTTTTCATAATGAAAAGAACATTCTCACATAATACGACGAACGAATTCAAAGTCACCGTATAGAAATATTATAAATGCTTACTAAAATTACGTTTTATTTTTTTCGTCCTCGACCTAGTTATGAAAGAGACTAGTTTCTTACCACAATTATCAATTTATTTCAGTTTCAGATACTTCGGCACAATCACAGGCACCATAGCCTTGGGTAGACTGAAGATTTTGCAAGGTGGCAACATTTATTAGAAACTGAAATTGATGGTAAATATAGGCAAAATCTGTCGGACAAAGGCAGAATACATTAATAATCGTGGTAAGAAACTAGTTTCTTTTCAAACTATATCTAAGCCGAAATAAGACTAAGGGCCGATTTTACCAACCTTAGATAAAAGTTATCCATCGAATTAAGTATTACACATAAAAAATAAAAAAGCCTTTCGTTTGGTATGACAGATGACATTTTAGATGACATTTTATTTTTGTTGTGTAATACTTTATTCGATGGATAAGTTATATCTGAGGTTGGTAAAATCGGCCCTAAGTATTGTGTTTATATTCTTTGTTGCACTAATCAGTCATCATCATGATCAGCCATTAACCCAGAACACAGGCCTCCTTCGTGATTTTCATAACCATGAAGGGTTTTGCCATAGTCGCCATGCTTAGCAGGCGGGTTGGCGATCGCAGTATGCGGTTGAAATCTTAGGAAGACGCTGCAGCCCGTCTCCTGGTATTTGATTTCCTCAGTTACCTTCTACGACATCCACGGAAGGAAATGGAGTGACGCTATTCTTAATCCGGCGCCACTTGCTCATTAGCTCAGTTGGGAGAGCGCTGGCACGGTTAGCCACAGGTCGCGGGTTCAAGTCCCGGCATGGGTGGAATTTTTAGACTCTAAATAGGTTTTAAAATTGTCCTTAGCACGGATTAGTGCAACAAAGAATATAATCATGTTAGTACAGCGATATAATTCCGATGTAAAACCTAACTGCAACTCGGGGTTGCAAATGATGTAAATTACTTCAGCCAGATGTCGCTGCCTGTACGTAATACAGAGAAGTTTGTAAAGAGGTTCAAAATTTCTCCGATGCCTGTACTAGCCCATTAGCTCAGTTGGGAGAGCGCTGGCACGGTTAGCCAGAGGTCGCGGGTACAAGTCCCGGCATGGGTGGAATTTTTAGACTCTAAGTAGGTTTTAAAATTGTCCTTAGCACGGATTAGTGCAACAAAGAATATAATCATGTTAGTACAGCGATATAATTCCGATGTAAAACCTAACTGCAACTCGGGGTTGCAAGTGATGTAAATTACTTCAGCCAGATGTCGCTGCCTGTACGTAATACAGAAAAGTTTGTAAAGAGGTTCAAAATTTCTCCGATGCCTGTACTAGCCCATTAGCTCAGTTGGGAGAGCGCTGGCACGGTTAGCCAGAGGTCGCGGGTTCAAGTCCGGGCGTGGGTGGAATTTTTAGCCTCTAAATAGGTAAGTATTGTGTTGTCCTGTTTAATTACTACACCATAGGATATCCTGGTTTGAAACCAAGGCAAGTGACTGCGCTATGTGGAAGTTATAATAATAATTATTATTTCTTAGACTTTTTCTCTTACACTTAATATCTATGTACAACCACGAAAGGTTCAAAAAGTATATTTTGCTTTTACAACACAACCATGTACCCTAAGGGGTCAGCAAAGAAGTTAATACATAGTCATACAGATATATTTTACTTAGACCTTATTTCGCACATATATAGATGCAGTTGGTAAATAACATGAGTTTGCAATAAACATGATCAGCTTTGTTTCGAAACAATGGCATTGTTTGTGAAATACCAAGTAGAGACAAACATAAATGACCAGAACTAGTTTCATTAGCAGGTAATCCAGTTCTCCATTGTTAATTATTTTAACATGGCTGCCGTTTCGGAAATGTTGCAAACACACAAAGCATGTTTAAAGCCGGCGCGTCACTTGGCCATTCATGTTTGCGTATTCGGCAAATATCAACCATCCATTGACAGGTTTCCTGTAAATCTTGAAGGACCACGAGAATGGACTGCCTCATTGGTCTAGCGGTATCACGTCTGATTACTCGTACTATGCCGTAGGTCGTAAGTTCGATTACAATTATAGTCCTGTCACGTTGATATTTACACCTTTGCACTCTTCTCAGTTATACTACGGTCGAAAAGATTTGTCTGCTGTCGAATGTAGATCAGATACGTTAAAGAAACCAAAATATTCACTCAAGTTAATTGCTCATTTTGTAACCGTTGAGATACAGGAGTTTCCCTATTCGACGCGTGTGTTCAATTTTTACGTATACACGCGCATATTTTATTTTTATGTATGGACACGCATATTTTTTCTCTTCCAACAAAAATTGCGCTTTAGAGCTTAATTTTGAAGCGTTTTCTTTCTATATATTTCGTAAACGGATCCCTAAATCAAAATGGCGTTTCTGGTCAAACAATATTTTTAAATGATCAATCCAACGATTCAATTCCACACTATGGGATAGACAAAAAACACAATTCATCCCTAATTTAGGTGTGAAGCAGGTTTCCTAATTTTTTTATTAGCTGACCCGACAAACGTTGTTAAGCCTACGACTTATTCTCAGACCTCTTAAATATACACAAAAAAAAAACAGAAAATCGGTGAAGCCGTTTCGGAGGAATTTGATAACAAACACTGAGACACGAGATTTTAATGTATTTGATATTGTATTGTATTTTTATGTATTTGATAGCGGTGGTAGCCTAGTGGGTAGAACATCGGACTCGGAAGCGAGAGACCCAGGTTCGATTCCCAGTGCGGGCATGTACCTATGACTTTGTTTTCTCAGTTATGTACGATTCTGTTTAAAGTGGGCACAGATATGTAGTTTGAATGACATTACAATATAATGGACCCTTGAAGTTGATCTGATGATGGGAATGGAAGAAATTCAAGAGAACACACAACGGCTTACATCAGCTACCTTTCAGATTAACTTTATTAATCTTAATGAAAACGACATATTTATCGGGTTACGATTGCTATCAAAGATCGGATGATGTTGACAGAAGATTGGTGAGATAAATTTTTACATGCGAAATAATAAAATATCCTAGTGTAGTAAGACAAACTTTCAGATAAACCAAGTAGATTTACTACGGTAAACTACTTATTTTTCAAAATAAAAAAATGGTGTTAAGTATAGTATAATATTAAAAATATTAAATTTTATAATAAATTTAACTTTTTAACTATTCGGTATGCCTACTGGTTATTTTCATACACCTCTCGCAGTTGGCTGTGGAAAATGCTTGCAGCATGAAGTTCGCCGCACTGCTATTTTATTACGGATATGTGCAATAAATGCTTGAATAATATTAATTCCTACTAGAAAGCGAATTTTGACAATATTTTCCAATACCGGTGTCAATATTAGATTAACGAATCGGTATCATTTTGAATTTTGAAAATGGATCAAATAGTTTTAGAATGATATCAGAAATAAGTTTCTAATGGTAAACTTGCGAAAGGAAGCTCATAAGTAAAATATAAATTAATAAAATATTGGCCATCAAAAATTATGTAATATGAACATACATGATATATTTTATAGGAATAAAATTTAGTGCCAAAGTAATCTAAGTCGGACTCGCGCACGAAGGGTTCCGTACCATTATCTATACAACATTAGACAATAGCGCCATCTATAGAAACCATCTCCGTGTGACGCCGGATTAAGAATAGCGTCACTCCATTTCCTTCCGTGGTTGTCGTAAAAGTCAATTAAGGAAATAAGTTACCAGGAGACGGGCAGCAGCGTCTTCCTGAGATTCCAACCGCATACTGCGATCGCCAACCCGTCTGCCAAGCATGGCGACTATGGCAAAACCCTTCATGGTTATGAAAACCTATGTCCTGCAGTGGGCGTTCAATGGCTGATGATGATGATAGAAACCAACAAGAAGCGATTAAAATTGACATTATTTAACGACATAACATCGGCGCTGTGAAAGTTACACAGATGGCCGCTAGATGGCGAGCGCTGTCTTTAGACAACGTTTGTCGTATAGGAGCCCCCCTTAAATATTGATTTTATTCTGTTTTTAGTAATTTTTGTTACAGTGGCAACAGACATACATCATGTGTGAAACTTTCAACTGCCTAGCTACACGGTTCATGAGATGGTGACGGATAGACAGACAGCAGACAGACAGACAAACAGATGGACGGTTAAGTCTTAGTAATAAGGTCCCGTTTAGCACCCTTCGGCTACGAAACCGTAAAAAAAATTGTTTAAATGGGCATCTTCGCCTGACCACGCAAAAACTACGACTTACGAACAAACGCCTTTGTTCTCTATATTTTGTATAAATAAAATAGTGCATTAATTCTCGCCAGCCAGGGCGTCTGCATTGCGGCTCAACATTAAAAATAAAACCCCAATAACTGGCTCGTAACTTTTTAAACGCGATCAGCGGCAAAAACTTATGTGTAGAGAAACTAAGTAGTTGCAAAAGTTGTGTAAGGTTCTGCAACAAGATTCCTCAAGATATGTTAAGAGTTACCTCTGACGCGCTACTGTAAGGATCATTTAAAGAGTCTTATTTATAAAAAGTAGATTCCTCTAAGACTCCTTTAAGTTGGAAAAATAAGCCGATTTGAGACAGAAACTCCTCCCATTAACCGGTTTTTCTACTTTTTTTGTAAATAAAACCCGAGTCATTAAGAATTATTTAGAATTACTCTTTTAAACACTACTAGGTATAGTTTGAAAATTTAGAGGATGACTTTGTAATTAATATAGAAAATTTAGTTTTTTTTCATCTTGTCATAATGAATAAATTTTTTGAAATTACTTTACTAAATAATGGACGTGCATTCGTAAGGCTCGGCGAAGTAAGACGATGAGGCGATCAAAAAACTATTACTGACAACCTTTAAAACTTTACTTATCGGAAAGTACAATTTGTATTCATTCACATTTTACAATTCTCAGAAAAAAAAACATTCGCAAACGTTAAATCAATGCGATGTTACTTGCGACTAAAAAGTTTCTTGTGAATTAGTACAAGAAACTTTTTAGTCGCTTGTACATTTGTTTGTGCGACTGACAGATATTTGACTCTATTTCAGCAGTCGCAGGTCCCGCATGTCGCGTCCCAGAAGTAGTGGTCGGGCTACAAAAGAAGGAAGAGAAATACCACCGACATCTGTAAATAAGGAAATTCTGCAGGCGGAGTGAAAAGCTGGCATTTAGCCTTTGTCCTCGTTTTAGCACCTTTTGTTTTTTGCTTTTTTTTTCGGCTGTTTTAATGAAAATTTTGAGTCTTCATAGTTTTTTTTTAATTTTGCTTGTGTTGCGTCGCTTAAAGTCAAGTTTGCAAATTAAATTGTTGTTAAACTCTTGAACACATGGACATTCTTTCATGTCCATGTTAAAGTCGAGCAGGGGTAGATAATTAATACATTAGGTGCATTCGTGCAAGAAGCAATGGTATGGCTATTCCGATAATTGGGATAAACAAGAAACAAAGTCCATACATTGTGAAGTTGTAGTAACACTGAAGAAAAACATCGTGAGGAAACCTGAGTAGGTACCTATCATTTTGATAGACATGTTCATATATCTCAGCGCTTGAAGTTAGCGCCTGTGCTGTTATTTCTTAAAGGAGGGTTTTTATTCGTAGTTAAATGAGCAGCTCAATCCTAAAACAAGTCAGTTTGTCACTGGTAAACAAATGTTGTTCTACCAATTTTTGATATTAGTGGCGCCCATCCTAGCCGGGAACATATCTCAAGTTACTTAAATCGCCTAAATGTAATGTAATTTATTTATTTATTTCAGGCAATGCCCATATTGGGTTTGTAACAATGCTGACGTATGCTATGTTAGTATAGTAGTTTATGATACTGTTGCATAATAAGGGTTCTTATAACACGAGTGTGTTTTAAAAGAACGAGCCGTAGGAGAGTTTTTTTATAGTATCACACGAGTGTTATAAGACCAAGTTATGTACAGTGTCATACACTACTTTATCTACTCTCATACTATCATACATAAAATAATATTGCAAATAAAACGCTGAATATCAACAAATTTATTTTTACTTGTAATAATTATTGATGCTCTGAATATTACAATTATGAAATTGAATTTGAACCGGACAGGAAGCGTTATTGGAGTTACTCGGAGAGGGTATGTTAGTGTTGACCTCATTGCTGTTATTTTCAATACTGTTAACTAATTTATTTTACAAACAGAACCAAACTTTGTTTAAATATTGAAAAGTTTTTTTTAATACAGTTGCTCAAAAAGTGGCGTATTGCAGGGACGTATAGCGTTCGGGATGTGGGCTATTACACACTCGTGCTTTTTTTTTACCTTTCCCGCACTCGTGCGTTCTCTTTCCCAACTGTCAAAATAATGTCTATTAAAAAGAATAACCAACCATGAAGTTTTTACTAAAAAAAATCATAGAAGTTTTTATGATACGTATATTTCTAAAAAGAACCTACTAATTTGTTTCAATATCAGATTTAATTATTTGATTGAATGAGTTTGGTTAGGTTTCATTTCATCTCATTAAATTTCATTTTCATTTCATATCAATAAAAAACTTCTACTGAAGACTTGGCTGTATGGGCATAGTTTCCTTTGCCTACCAGAATGGGTGAAGAAGAAAAAAAAACTGCTTATATTCTACGGTTGGCGCCATTTTTCAGAAATTTTCTTTGCGAGTTTAGTTGTTTGTTGCACAAAATGAGTAATTTCGACCCTAGTTTTTTTGAATTAACACCACCGGAACTCAGTATAATTGCACAAAATGCTTCGGAGAACATTTTACCGGAAAAGTCAAAAAGTCGCTACATATCTACATACGACGAATTTATTGCGTGGAGAGAAGAGAAAAAAGCAAATAGTTTTTCATTTTTTCGCAACTGTATTAAAAATAGTCGTTCAGTACACGTGCGGAACCGTCATTGCAACTTGTTCCGACTGTCAACCCTCGCCTTCGGCTGCGCCTCGGCTCGGGTAGACATTTGTCGGAACTCTTTGCAATGACAGCCTTTCCACACTTGTAATGAAATATACTATTTAAATGTAAAATGTTGGCGCCAAGGCGCAAACATCGATTGCGCATGCGTGTTGCGTCACCGCGGACTCGTTCATTGAAACCTTTTTTTTAAAGTAGAGGTTCAACCTTCTTGCTCCAGCTGGAGGTTGTAAAGGTGTATCGTTATGATTAAAACAGTAGTTTATGTGACTGTCACATAATGAGGGTTATTAAAACACGAGCGAGATTTTAAAAAACGAGCCTTGGCGAGTTTTTTAATAGCATTGGCGAGTGTTTTAATACCAAGTTATGTGCAGTCTCATACACTACTTTATCTACACTCATAATGAAATTTTTGAAACAAAATGGCGCAATTTCAACAAAAGTATCTTGACATTCAATCGTCTGCACTCAGTTTTGCGCGCGCAATTTTAGGTATTTTTAGTTGCACTTTTGGTACCACGAAAATGAAATTAGGTTTTTTATAGAGTCAACTTTTGACATTAAAAAAAAACATGTAGCCTGTGGTGTATCTAAGTTGCCACAAAAGGCAGCTGACTCAGCTTTGTGCTGAGGAAGTGATTTCTACATATAGCTACAATAACATATAGCTACAAGGTCAGATTTTTCACTTTATGTTACAGTTATTTTTTTTAAAGTGTTGCTGTGATCACGGAACAAAACCAAAGTTTTTTTTTTAATGTCAAAAGTTGACTCTATAAAAAACCTAATTTCATTTTCGTGGTACCAAAAGTACAACTAAAAATACCTAAAATTGCGCGCGCAAAACTGAGTGCAGACGATTGAATGTCAAGATACTTTTGTCGAAATTGCGCCATTTTGTTTCAAAAATTTCATTATGAGTGTAGATAAAGTAGTGTATGAGACTGCACATAACTTGGTATTAAAACACTCGCGAATGCCATTAAAAACCTCGCCAAGGCTCGTTTTTTAAAATCTCGCTCGTGTTTTAATAACCCTCATTATGTGATAGTCACATAAACTACTATTATATTACACTTTTTTTTTTAATTTTCTTTAAAGTCAATATGTGTTTACCTTTGAATTCTTAATTTGAAGATTATGATATGAGTGTAGATAAAGTTATATTATGATTTATGATACAGGTGTCCATACAAGACCTGTATCGTAATAAAACTTTTTTATTTTTATTTTTGACCTATGCGTAATGTTTGTCATAAGAGTATTGTTTTCAGCTTTATAATCTTTGTATTATAGTATCAGAGTAGATAAATAATACAATATTATAATACAATATTAAAATTAAGTTTACATTAAATTACACTTACATTACTTAGTCCCAGCCAGCTCCACTGTTTATCGGCATCACGTGCAACGACACTAGTGGCGCTTTATGGGGCTGTCCATATCTGTCAATACCCCCAGGAGGCTGCAGGCATTACTCCTCATCCTGCTCATCAGGGATGCGATCCGTTTCCGAGTGATTGCGTGGAAACCATCCGTTCGCGCTAAAGGTTATGACATTTTTTTGTACATTTCTCAATTAATTATTTACGGGTTAGGCAGCGATGCAACATGAATAATCGCTAATCATTGCGTAAATAAACGCGATAGGACCCTATTAAGCCGACTTGCATTTAACTCAAATTCTTCACACAAAACTCGATTTCAATGGCGACAAGTTATTAAATTTTTATTTTTATTTTTTTTTGTTAATTACTTTCTCTAGCTTTTTTTTAATTTCGGCGTGGCTAAACAACGAGCGTCCGCGGCGGATGAGCGTGTGACGAAGTGTCTAAAGGTAAAGTAAAGTAAAAAAGTAAAAAAAATGTTTATTGCACTAAGAGTATAAGCAGTAGGGTGTACATTTAGGTGTTGAATAGTCTGTGCATAACTTGGAGTTTAAATAAGGTACATTGTTTCCAGGGGTCCTTAAACTAGGCTAGGCCTGTATCTTAAGGAACCAGTTACGTGAGTATACAGAGAAATTGCAATTTGTAAACCCATATTTAAATCAGTATCTTGAGGACAAGAGTTTACTTTGAAGTTGATTAAAACTAGGAAATAAAAACGAATGTCTTTCCACGAATGCGCCGGCGATGTGCCGTCAACACGATTTCAGTTTAAAACAATCATCATCATCATCCGCCCACTGCTGGGTATATGTATTTCCCCCCAAATGCCGTCTCTGACGGTCCCTTGCCATTCGCATCCACGGACCCTCCGCCGACTCAATGATATCGTCCGAGCACCGGGTTGCTGGTCTGACCACTGACCGTCTTCCCGTTCCCGGCCGCAACTCTGCGATTGCCCTGGTCCACTTGCCTTCATCCTGCCTGATGAGCTGATGAGCTGTCCTACTTCAATTTTAAGACTCTTTCGCCAATGTCGTCGACTTTTGTCCTGCGACGAATGACGACATTGAGCACCCGATCTATGAGTCTGAGACCTAGCGTGGCTCGCTCCATAGCTCTTTGTGCTACTTTAGAACGATGCATATGCTGCTTTGTGAGCGTCCACGTCTCTGTTTTGATAACCCTTAAATACTTACAAAGTTAGAGACTATAATTCTAATGCAACAAAAAGCTCGACCCGGTGTCGTGCACGTCGGCTGCACGTGACAGATCTTATTTGCGCTGGTATTGTAGTCTCTTAAAAACATTTATGGTTTATTTCAGTTTGTATACGTGGAAATTGTTTCAAAGTAACTAAATAGTTTTAACGACTAGCGATGCTCATAAATAGTTATACATTAAACGAGTCTAATCGCGATTAGTAATTTTTTTTTTTTTTTTTTAATTTTCTTTTATTTATTTCCTTCTCACAGAGGTATCAAAACATATAGTAGGTACAATTTGAGTAATCAAGACTAATTCCTATGTGAGAGGCTGGAGTCCATACTAGGAAAGATCCTGTGTGACAGATCTCCAGGCCCTCACTAAACTTATGATGCATTGTTTCTCAATTGTATGTACATTTTTTTAAGTTCTTAAGTTTAACAGGAAATTATAACCGGCAGTGTTATTATAGACAATATAAATTTTAAAACACTAAATTAATGGAAACATAAGATGCATGCGTAGTCCTCTTTTATGTATAGCTATCAGCTGACCCGGCTGACCCGGCAAACGTGTTTTTGCCATATTAATTAGCCTATGACCTATTCTTAGATCTACAAACTATACACGACAAAAATTCATAAAAAATCGGTGAATCCGTTTCGGAGGAGTTCGATAACAAACAAAGTGACACGAGATTTTTACATATTGGATAAAAGTTATGGTTTGCCAGGTATAAGTAATATTGTACCCTAATTAGATTTTCATGCCAAACGTCTTAATTCACCAGGAGTGTAATGCTACAGAATTCTCAACTATAAGCATAGATTGATGTTTACTAGCGCTCGCATAATGGAATCCTATTAAGTTTGTCAGAAATGTCCTAATACAATTTGCTACGTCTAATTACACGCATCAGTGGATGCATGTTCTATGCAAGTGGAGAGGGAGACGTAGGTTCCTATGTGTATATCGGTTTTAACACCTTCTCAAGAACCGGAAGCGCTGAGGATTTGATAGAGCTTGCTACAGGTAACTTGCCTTACTTAATTTTTGACTAAGACTCCGTCGTCCGTCCGTCCGTCCCTACGTCTGTCACCAGGCTGTATCTCATGAAACGTGATAGTTAGACAGTTAAAATTTTCACCGATGATGTATTTTTGTTGCCGCTTTAACAACAAATACTAAAAACAGAATAAAATAATTATTTAGAGGAGGCTCGCATACAACAAAAGTGATTATTTTTGCCGTTTTTTGCTCGATATTAATAACGGAAACCGGTAGACGCTTGAAATATTCAAACGTTGTTTAGATAATGGTACGAAACCTTTCGTGCATGAGTCTGACTCGCACTTGGCCGGTTTTTTTTTCATTTGTCCGAAGTTTCATAAAAATGTATGCCTATATGATGTCTTCTTACATATACTTGTAGGTCATGTCGTAATCCCAAAATAAAGAAAACAGTTGAGTAATTTCAAAAACCTATTTGAGTAATTTTTTTACAAGATTTTTGCCTTTGCCAGAAGCTTCTTAGGACCACTAATATTATTATTTCAAATGGATGTGAGACCTGGTCGCTGACTGTGGGCCTCAGGAGAAGGCTCAAGGTCGCCCAGCGAGCAATGGAGAGAGCTATGTTAGAAATTTCACTGCATGATCGAATCAGGAGTGAGGAGATCCGCAGAAGAACCTGTGTGCCAGTGGGAGCAAAACAGTTCTGACCTGGCAACCGCGGACCGAACGACGCAGCGTGGAAAGGCCAGATGATCTGACGACCTGGTTACGTTAGCGGGGAGTCGCTGGATGCGGGCGGCACAAGATCGGGAAGCTTGGAAATGCATGAGGGAGGCCTATGTCCTGCAGTGGGCGTCAAATGGCTGATGATCATGATGACCCTGCAGCAAAATAGCGGTACTAGTTTCTAATGTTAGGAAAATCCAAAGACTCAACGATTCTACCCGTTCAAAGAGTATCAGTTTAATCTTACAAGTAATCATTGTGGTTTCACCATATCTGTACTGCAATAAAAACATGTAGGTATTATAATAAAGATTATTATATTTATCTACTGTGTATCATCATCCAACAAATGATGTAGAAATTTTAATATAATTTTTTTTAGGTATACGAGTACGTAAATTCAGCTCACACGTAGCGCTAGCAACTGTCTATGGTGGCAGACTATAGTCCATCTACCGACATGCCCCCAGATTGGGGTCGGTAGACTGTCAGTTAAATTAGCAAAGGTCATCGAATAATCTCATCATGTCATTCAAGTAAATGCCTGAACATTCCATGTTAGCTGCGAGCCTCATGTGTCTTCAATTAATAGTAGCAATTACGGTGCCGTTAGTCTTTCGGAGTTAGATTGGATAGTTTTTGCGTTCTTAAAAGAATGTATGCATGTGTTTAACAACATGCCTCCAAAATCTTGTAAGATGGCTTAGCGCGAGAGATGTAGAACTCTTCCGAGCCGAAATATCACGCGACGAAGTAGCCACTATGATTGCCGGCCTTAGGACCTTTTGGCACCAAAAGAAGACGAAGATTTTGAAACTGCTAGCTTAGACCTAACATGGCAAGTGTTATGTCTGCTCTTACCTCAGGCTTGCTTGCCCTCTTTCTCATGGAGTTCTATTGAGCAAGCGCAAACAAAAGCCGAATTTGCGTCTGCCATGGCAGCTTGCTGGACCAAAGATCTGAGCCAGTTTGCCGGCAACGGCTGAATAAAGAGGGCCGAGGAGAGAAGGAAGTGGCGTGCCCTGGGGCAGGTCGAAGATCTTCAGTTTTTCGTTTGCATGCGCTTATGGGTACGGGAACAATTTTTACTACTTTACTAGCCACACCCTGGGCCTGCCATCAGGATATTCACTTGGCACTACCAGAAGTTGTTGTGGATAACAAATGTAAAACTACGGGGGAAGAAGCTTCAAGCCCTAAAAGATACTAAAGATGTGCCATCTCTTCCGATTGTGAAGTCTAATTCAACTTTTGAAGTAAAACATTTTCGTCAAAACAGTCCTTACTAAGCCAACATAAAAGTAAAGCTATTTCGTTTTGTCAATCGAACAATCCCAATTAATTTTTGCAAAAGTTTTAATCGAAATTCCGACGCAATCCGCGAAGCGAGCCGACTACCCTCGGATACAAGTACTTCAAACAAAGGGTTGTCTCAGAATACTGGTAACGATAATAGTAAAACCGGCCAAGTGAGTTTCGGGTCACGCCTCTTGTAAGGTTCCGTAGAGGGGGTTTTATCTACTTTACAGAACTAACAACGTCATCACAGTAATTTTCAACTTGTTTTGTACGAAGTTTTCCGTTGATAAGTTGGTCGACTATTACTCGTTAACTTTAACCGTGATCACTTTCCTTTTAATTTCATTATATGTGCTACTGCTCTGAATCATTTCATTTCACGTTTCTAAAATCAACTGTTTAGCCGGAGGCCGGGCGGGGGGCGTCCTACTCGGACAAAAATTTGCGGTTTAAAGCTATTTCGCTATCCAAACTCTAAATAAAAAAATTGGCTTCCTACACCTAAAATATTTTTAAACGAGCAATTGAAGAATATCCCATACTATGGTGTAGGCGACAAAAAAATGGCGTCTCAATATTAGTGTCTGGGAAGTATCCTAAAAAACTGTTTTTTTCGACATATAATTCTATCGTTTTGCGGCCTCATAAATATGTATATCTATGTCAAATTACAGCTCTCTTGTACTTATCGTCAATGTGCTAAGCCGCAGACAGACAGACAAATGGACAGACGGACGGACATGGCAAAACTATGAGGGTTCCTTGTTACTACGGAACCCTAAAATGGACATTGTTAAAGGGCTAGTTCAAAGAAGGTTGCGCGAGAAAATGAGAGAGCTATCGTCGCACTTGAAAGTGGGGACAGCTATAGATCATGCGTCTTTGGTTCGATTCTGGTACTGTATCAAAGACTTTACTAAGCTAACGGAGAAAAACATCAAGAGGAAACCTGAGAGTCCGAAGTGTTCATATAACATATTTATGGTGAATGTCTTGGGAGTGTTTCAGTGAAATCGACTTTTTATAAACGTTACATTTTAGACTAGTTTAGTTTTCTAACCAGTAGTTTTCTTTACATTATTCTGATCTTAGGTGTGTGCGTGGGTGACATTCTAGATCTACACTGTTCAGTCTATTCTGCATGTTATTGATTGTTTGTTACCTGTTTTACACGCCAATAAAGTAAAATAAAACAAAATGACCCCATACTCTGTCTCTGCGAGAAGCCGTGGCCCTGAAGTAAGGTGAAGTGGAATGTATGTAATATGATAGTTACGTACCTATGTACCTATTCCCAGTGCGGGCATTTACCTATGACTTTGCTTTCTAATTTATGTACATTGGTGAAGTTATAGTAACTTAGCAATACCACTCGCTAACTGTGAAGCAAAACATCGTGAGGAAACCTTAATGTCTGAGTTATTCACATACCTCAGCGCTTGTAATCACCAGTCCGCGGTGGGCACACGTGGTGATTAAGCCCATACTCTCTCTCTCTCTCTCTTCCTCTCTCTCTCTCTTCCTCTCTCTCTCTCTCTCTGAGAGAAGGCCTGTGCCCTACAGTGGGACATATATAGGCTGCTTCTACTTCTGTTTATGTATCTATATTTGTTTGTAATATAAAAAGTGAAATAACTGAAAATATTGGATTTTTTCTATGCCATAATGTTTTTATGTTTAACCTACTCAAATAAAAAAAGTATAACCTACCCACGTGAGTAGGTTAGATTTAATCGATTAAGAGCCAATTTTTCAATAATCAGATAAAACATAACTGGAGAATAAATTGCACGCTATCACTGTCTAAATCATACGACAAGACAGTGACAACATCAGTTTTATTCTCCAGTTAAGTTTTATCTGACTATTGAAAAGTCCGGTCTAAATATATCAAAACATTAAATTGTATGATAGCGCGGTCCTGATAGTACTGCGTTAAGCTTCTGCTAAAATATATTAAGCCCTAGGTAACGGTGGGAACTTTTAATAACTTCCAAACAAGGATGTTTTAACACTGGCTGTGTTATAATAGTTTTTCTCATTTTTATTTCAAAATGCTGAACTGACTAAGATGCCGGCAAAAACAACATCGAAATGCAAATTGTTGGCAATTTATATTCAAAGCCTGAATTCACGAATTTCAGAAAATACTTGTAAGCCGATTTAGACAAATTTAGACAAATTGGCTGATAAGTATTGACTTAAAACCATATATAGAAATACATCACTTTATTGTTCACCAAAAGGAAAGGAAACTTTCAGATTTTGACTTTGAGCTCATACGGTGGCCGTATCACTAAAAGTGATCTCTTCCACGTAACATTTGAAGTACTACAATAATTCATGTACCACAAGCTTAAATAATAGGGGTTAAAGTATGAAATTTCCGTTTTATTGCAATAGGTTCTTTGAATTGACGTAGAATCTTCATGGTTTGAGGTTTTCGAATGAAACTTTTTTCAAATGGTTTCTATGATGTTCTTTTTTTAAAAAATGTGAAACATTTGAATATCGACTTTCATTTGTTTTTGTTATTCAATTTAGACAAGAAAGATGGATACTGCGAAAATTCGAGTGATTTTTGAATACTGTTGTGGCATTTGACCTGGGGTCAGCCATTGCATTTTTCTTTTCCGGTTATCATAAAGAATCCACTTTTCATCACATGTTACAATACGATCCAATATTCCTTCATTTCTGTACCGGTTCAACAAGGCAACACAAGTTTCAACACGCGTTTCTTTCTGCAGATCAGTCAAATCATGAGGCACCCATTTTTCGTATTTTTTTATTTTATTGATTTGACGCAAGTGAGTCAAAATCGCACGGTGCGTTCATTAGTAGACCCCTCTCCAAACGCAGCATTGATATTGCGGGCTGTTTCTGCCGCGTTAGTTCCGCGTCGGAACTCGTATTCAAAAATCACTCGAATTTTCGCAGTATCCATCTTTCTTGTCCAAATTGAATAACAAAAACAATTGAAAGTCGATATTCAAATGTTTCACATTTTTTAAAAAAAGAACATCATAGAAACCATTTGAAAAAAGTTTCATTCGAAAACCTCAAACCATGAAGATTCTATGTCAATTCAAAGAACCTATTGCAATAAAACGGCAATTTCATACTTTAACCCCTAATATAATAATACTTTTATTAAAATATGCATGCAAATCTAATCTAATCAGTCGGCCCCTCAATATTGTCGAGGATGGGTATAGAGTGCTCTCCATCTGGACCAGTTAGTGATCAAAGAAAAAAAGTATAACAGTATACAAGTACTAGCAAGATAGTGCTACATTACCTTAGAGAGCGGACACTTAACTTTCTGCACCATCAACGGTAGAGCATTCCATAGTCGGACTGCGTGCACGTAAAGGAGCATCTTCTTCACCTGTAGAGCATTCCATAGTCGGACTGCATGCATGGTGAATGAGCATCGCCTTTGCCGGTAGAGCATTCCATAGCCGGACTGCGTGCATGGTGAGTGAGCATCGCCTTTGCCGGTAGAGCATTCCATAGCCGGACTGCGTGCATGGTGAGTGAGCATCGCCTTTGCTGGTGGTGTATTCCATAGTGAGAATGCGTAATTTATTTATTTAAGGAGAAAAAACAGAATTGACAAACTTATAGCATAAAAAATATTAGAGTCAATATAGTACATTTTGCCAATTCCTCAGCTAATGCTGAAGAAGTATCAGTAGGAAGTGATGTGATGGGATAAGATTTGTAGGAGTAGCTTGTTAGAGGTGGCTTTCCCAGAAGCTACTCCTGAAAGTCTCATCCCATAAGGATATGAGAAAAATTAAGGAACTAAAGATGTGTTGTAGTTCGAAGTTGAATAATTTAATAGTAACTTTAATACCAAAATAAGCTTTGCGCCAGAATAAATCAAACAAAACATAAATTGCATTTTCTTCGATAGGTCGCGGAGCCAGGTGCTGCGAGCTAAATACTCGATAAATAAACATAGATTAGTGAAAGTTTCTACCTCGGTTTGCATTGGCTCTTCATGCTGCAGTTAAGTTCTAAAGCAGTGAATTTTGAAGAAAGTCAAGGTTACAATAAAATTTTGTAATTACTTAATGATTAATTTATTGCAAGTACTTAATTGATCGAATCCTGAACGCCACGCTTCACTCTGAGCCAAAATCACTGTTGAACTCCGAACCAAAATCGCAAAGATGTTGGAGCTCCGCTTAAGTGGAACTGGAACAGACACATGCCAGAATTGAACTCAAGATCTCTGCATTGTGAGTCAAGTATACGACGCACCATATTTTTCAAGTAAGCTAATAAAACATCATTCAATCGCGATTAAATCCCTCAAATATTATGTGCTAAATTAATGGATCGAAATAAGTATTATTGAATAAGAAAAAATAATGAATGAATAACCATTTATTTATTGCCAAGAAGACATGTATTTCACTTAACTTACAGACTAATTAGAAATTAAATTGTAATTAACAATATCATGATGTTATGAATTTCTACAGAAATGTACACAGCATAATTATGTAAATCTGTTACAGGTTCATGTTTAACTACCTTTAGCAAGTTTTTTGAGGTATTTACTTCACTGTTTGTGAATGCATTTATACAGTGAAATGTACAGCACATCAACCTTTACATTTTAGTTGTGAAGTCGCCCGAGCTGTCGACTGTACATGATTGACTATTTGTAAGCGTAAAGAGTCATCAAAAGTCACTGGAGGGTTATTTTTGTTTAATATCTGAAAACAAAATGTATACATATAATAAATGTGTAAATTTTGTCTCTGTCTGATATATGTCTTTCTCCTTCTGTTTCTTTATGCGCGCATCAAGCAAAAACCACTGAATGGAATGAAACTCACCAGAATTATAGCTTAGGTTCCCGTGTAACATATAAGCTACATAAAATCACGCTTAAGTCCATGAGGGGGGGCTAGCAAAATCACCATAACCTGTGAGGTTATTGAACGGTGGTTTTACCACAATGACGGATACATTTTACCAGGTTATGAAGAGCCAGTCAGTGTACGCACTACCCGTCGGAAATTCCTTTATCTGTCACCGTGGGAATCGCCATATTGCGATGTGCCTAAATAATTCCGCCGGGTTGCATGGAGTGCAAAATTGTGTCTCTATTTGAAAGTCTCTTAATTGTTTTACTAACAAGAATTAGAAAGAGAAAGAGAAAGAGAAACGTTTATTGCACCAACAGTCACACACAACAAAAATACGAAGTACAAATGAGAAGAAAACATCAAAAATAGAAAAGGTACAAACACACATAAAGAAATACATTTATACAGTTTTGTCGCGGTGCGTAACCGCTGCTGCAAAAGGCAGCTGACTCAGCATAATGCTGAGAGTGTAGGCTCTCAGCGCTGGTTTTCAGTCAGTGCCTAAATGTCCCATGAGTGTCTCAATTGCGCGGCGCAGTGTATCTTTATATAATTAAATAATAAGATAAGACTAATATTTATTGTACACAGACATAAAATAGTAAAAAATATGTATGTAAAAAAAAAGACAAAATATAGGTATAATACTTAAACAGTAATAATAAAATGGCATATGCATAACAAATTTAATAAACATAAACGTTAGCAAATTAAATATAAAATGTGGTGGCCATAGATGTTCTTGATGCGATCACATAGTTAAAGTTTGTCAAGTTAGTAGTTGCGGCGAGAAGTTTGGACAGGATAGGGAAGTCTCTGCTGTTCAAGCAAATATGCCCTGAGCTTACGCCCAAAGGCATATCGACTGGACGCTTCATGGACAGGGGGAGGAATATCATTCCAGCACTTGGACGTCGCATACTTAAAACTGCCACGGAAAGCCTTCGTACGATGCGCAGGAATAAGAATTCTGTTCTTATGCACATAACGCTGACGGGACGACCACTCTAGCTTTTTGTGAAGGTAGGCTGGAGATTTACTGCGAATAATACCAAATAGTAATGTAGCAAGATGCAGTCGTCGACGGGCTTCCATGTTCAAAAGCTTTGCAGCGTTCAAGAACGGGGTGATATGGGATCTGGGTGGGACTCTGAAACAAAACCGAGCACATGCGTTTTGCACTCGTTGTATAAGTCTCTTTGCCCGGCCAAGTATACAACCACCATAGACAACATCGCAGTAGTTCAATCTAGATAATATTAACGATTCACTTAGCCTAACACGCAAATCAGTGCTAAGGTAATCACGTATATTATATAAAACTTTCAGGCGGTAGAAGCAATTGCTCACTACATTTCTGATGTGGTTTTCAAATCGTAGCTCACCGTCCATCAGCACACCAAGATTTTTAGCTTCTACCACCCTCTCCACTGGTTTACCCATAATGGCTATATTATTGGCTGCAAGAGCTTGCACCGTCTTATGGATTTGATGTTTAGTGCCAAGCACCATGTACTTGGACTTGCTAGGGTTCAGCACCAGACAGCCTCTGTCGGACCATGACGCTATGCTATCGAGGTCTCTGTTGATCAAACTAGCTGCCACAGCTGCGTCTGATGGTATGGTAGACATATACAGCTGTGTATCATCGGCATAAAGATGGCAGTTGCTGTTTTTGATACTAGCAACTATATCTGCACTATACAAGATGAATAACAGAGGGCCTAATATAGATCCCTGTGGTACACCCCTAGCCAGTTGCTTTGTTGCTGATAACTGTATTGTGCCATTGCCTTTCTATATCCCTACTATCTGCGCACGGCCCGACAGATAGCCGTCGAACCACCGAACAGTAGCATTATCAAATCCATAATACGACATCTTCGATAACAAGAGAGAGGTATTCAAACTGTCGAAGGCCCTGGAGAAGTCTAGCAGCACCAGAATGGTACTCTTTCCCCTGTCCATTTCGGTCAAGACGTTATCTACGACGTCCAATAACGCGGTAGCCGTTCCCCGACCCTTCCGGAACCCAGACTGTATATCTGGCAGTATGCCATTCTCCTCCAGGTACTTCGACAGCTGATTATACACGGCCCTCTCGATTATCTTAGACATACAGGGAAGGATACTTATGGGGCGCAGGTCGGATATATGGACAGGGTTGGGTTTCTTGGGAAGAGGAGTAACTTTCGCCGTCTTCCAGTCGGTCGGAAAAGTTTGCGATGTTATGCTCCGGTTAACAATCGCGGTCAGTACAGTTAAAGTCTTCGGTAGAGTTAGTAAGATCATGTCAATACTAATTAAGTCAACTCCAGTTGCATTCGTTTTTATAGAAGTCAATATTTTTGATATGATGTATGGCGTCACAGTGTTAAGCGTGAAAGTGGTAGTCATGTCGCGTCTGTGGAATTCGTAATAAGTCAAGTCAGAAATAGTCACCTCAGTCGATCCTGGAACATTCAAGAAGTGGTCATTGATCGCGTCAGCGTCGTTATAGTGCGAAGAAAGTTCCGTGTTCCGCTTATCTGGCAGGACTGTGCGTTTGAGATTACTCCACAGACGCTTGACATCACCTGCACACTTATTAATGTTCTCTGCAAAAAAAGCGCGTTTCTCATTGTATAATGAGGTTATAACTAAATGTTTCAGGTCTAAATAATACTTTTTATGTGCATCAGTTTTAGTGCTCTTGTACCTTTTATGAGCCTCATCACGGAGACGCATCATCAGACGCACATTATCCGTAAGCCACGGCTTGGGAGACTCCCTCACAATTACAAGAATAAACTGCTAATGAAATGTCAGTAGAATTAGAACTGCACATATTTAAAGGCGATAAAAGGACTGAATGAACTATCAAATTTATTATAGTAAACATTCAGTATAACCAACATGACAACGTGAACTCAAAAAATTCCTACCGATAGTTGCGTTTCAAAACGTAATAAGATTCTAAAACAAAAAAAAAATATTATCTCTTTATTATGTACCACCCACCATGAATAATCACACAAAGTTTATATTTGCATAAAAGATGAAAAATGTTTCAATATTGTTTATATTTATTAAAAAACATTGTTTTTTTTTAATTTCCTTTTTTGGCACCGGACAAATGGGGTAAAATTTTTACGTTTCGGAACTGTGACCGGAACTTTTTAATTTGTTAGTATTATTATGTTGGCTACGTTTACTTTTTATTTTGGACATTAAAAAAAAACAGTTAAGGTCTAGTTTAGGTCGAGTGAGGCGGTAGCCTTCACTCATGTCTCACGGAAAGAACTTTGTCCGTGTTGGCAAAGAACAAAAATGTCTTAGCTCAATGAACTGGTGGTGCGGACTTTACGTTGAAGACTTTTGCTTACTCTTTACTGGAAACTAAAAAAACTGCGTGTGCAAGATGGCGAGCGATCACAAAGATTTTTATCAAATCATGGTTTTTGTCATGAAAAATAAAACCATCGTTAAAATGCGCACCAAATCCTGTCGAATTCTTCACTTATGACTGTAGAGATTAACACGATCTTGTGACGATGTCGCGCCAGGACAAATAATCATTATGTTTAGGTGACCCAGTCTAATCTAATCGCTCGTAGCCCCGGCTGCCTGAGTGATCTTAAACGATCACGAAGGTTAAGCAACACAGGGCGCGTTCAGTGCATGGATGGGTCGCCATCTATGCCTAACGCTAGTGGCATTTTTCCGAGCGGTTCCGTGTTTCGCAAGGCACGTTAAGCTGTTGGTGCCGGCTGCCGTCGATAGATGGCAGTCGTTAAGCCAAGTCAGAGGCCTAAGGGCGGCTTGACAACTTCTGACAGTAGACGAGCCACTAGTCTACAAGCCTCCACCAATCCGGACTTGGCCCCCGTGGTGGAGTATCGCCTATACCTTCCTCAGGGAAGAGACCCGTGCCCCTCGGTGGGGACATAATGGGTTGATGATGAGTCTAATCTAGTCTATCATTCTAGCCCCAATATTAATGTTAGGTATAAGCCTCCCCAAAGCACGCCACATTTTTCTATTCCCGGCCATCCTCATCCAGCCGCTACCAGCAATTTGCCTTGGATCCATCTTGTGAGCTGCGGGGGGCGCCCTATGCTGCGTTTGTCAATATTTCGCAAACAAATTTGAATTAAAACTCGCGCATGGAGGGTTTCGTACCATTGTCCATACAACATTAGACACAAAGATCGAAAAAAAACGGCAAAAAAGTCACGTTTGTTGTATGGGAACCCTTAAATATTTATTTTATTTTAATTTTTTTTTTGGAGCTAATATAGAACGAAATATTCTATGAATATTTCGAGCGTCTACCGGGTGCCGTTATTAATATCAAGCAAAAAATGGTAAAAAATTACGTTTATTGTATGGGAGCCTCCCTCAAATATTTAATTTATTCTGTTTTAGTAGTTGTTGTAATAGCGGCAACAGAAATACATCATCCGTGAAATTTTCAACTGCCTAGCTATCAGGGGAGCTTTGAAATACCATCAAAAAAAGAAAAGTTGCATATCTGGGACACGTATTCAGATATGACAAATACAATCTTCTGCAACTAATAATCATGGAAAAAGTTGCTGGAAAGAGACGCGCGTGGTGAGTAAGCCCATACCCTCTCTCTGAGAGAAGGCCTGTGCCCTGCAGTGGGATGTATATTGACTGCTTAAGTTACATTAACGGTGTAAACATTTTTACATCACTTTTGATATTTCTTTCATTCTGTCCTAGCATTTTTAAATCAAAATTTAAGATTACGTCACCCACTCTAGATTTCTTTTGGATTTTCATTGCTACTTGACCTTTTGACGAAACACTAATTGACAACTTTTACCTGCTTGCAAATTATCTTTTATCCTGTTTATTATGTACCTATTTCATCGAAGTTATCTGCTTCAATCAAATAAAACAGAATTTTGGAGGGTATATATAATTTATAATCAAGGACCGGAATTCTTCATAGCAAAAATCAAACTATCATAGGGAATGACCAAATTGTTTTATCGACAATTCCACTTATCGATGTTATGTAATATTATTGCATATCGACTTGTACGATTATTCTGTAACATTTGACCTCTTTGATAAGCAACATGCATCTCCATATTAAAATAAAATCCCTTCAATTATTGGTGACTGGAATTAAGTGTTCGAGGTCTTCGTCACTGTCTTGAATTAAGTACGTATCCATGTTATAAAATGAATGAACTATGTTCACTTGTTCCTGGTTTTTCGGAATAAACTGGTTTCTTAATTTATTGAAGATCCATTTATGAGTGGAAAATGGTCGCTCTACATCTACCGATGTCATGTTAATTACTCATTAAGTGACATTTATTTATCGATAGTCGATAAAACACTTTGGTCATTCCTTCGGACAGTTTGATTTTTGCCATGAAGAATTCCGGTCCTTGTTTATAATAGTCTATCATTTACCAAACCTCGTCCAAGTATGTACGAGGTAGGTACATCAAAAATGCATAGTTATTGAAATACGTTAATTAGAGTTCTACGTCTTTGAAAAAATATGTTTAAGTTTACATGGAAACAAATTATATTTTATTAATTTTTCTGCTTTATAGTGATACTATTTGATAGGCTAAGTCCAACAAGGTATACTAAACTGACAGTAGTTTTTAGGGTTCCGTACCCAAAGGGTGCCAAACGGGACCCTATTACTAATACTTCACTGTCTGTCTGTTTGTCAGTCAGTCTGTCTGTCAGTCAGTCTGTCTGTCAGTCAGTCTGTCTGTCAGTCAGTCTGTCTGTCAGTCAGTCTGTCTGCCTGTCTGTCACCAGGCTGTATCTCATGGACCGTGATAGCTAGGCAGTTGAAATTTTCACAGATGATATATTTCTGTTGCCTTTATAACAACAATTACTAAATACTGAATCAAATAAATATATAATCTATATTACCTTTACAGCGCCGATGTCATGTCGTTAAATGTCAATCTTAAACGCCTCTTGTTAGTTTCTATAGATGGCGCTGTTCTCAAATTCTATCTTTGTCTAATATTGTATAGATAATGGTACAGACACCTTCGTGCGTGAGTCCAACTCGCACTTGGAAGGTTTTTTTCTATGTAATTCAAAGTGTTTTATTGGTGCAAACATTCGTATGTCAGTAAAACTAGTCACCCTTCAAAGACACCGGTTCGTCACAGTTACCGCAGCATACATTAATCACAAGTAAGCACCTACGCTTCCTGAGCGAACGTGTTTACGAGACATTACGTTATTGGATCCCAACGCTATAGATTTGAACCGAATTTCAATTAACTTTATTGACAACACTTTGAATTATTCAGCTTACAACGTTTCGATGTAGAATATAATTTCACCTTTCCGTTATAAAAAAAAATTGGTAAAATTCGAGTAGGACTCGCATCGATTTTTTTTATAAAATAAGTTCTTTTTGGTGGTAGCGGAGCGATAAAACGCAGGATTCTCATTCGGGAGGCCGTGGGTTCGAATCCCGGCATGTACCCATGAATTTGTTTTGTAAGTTACGCACATTTGTGAAGTTGTCGTAGCAACACCAGCCGCTATCTGTGAAAGAAAACATCGTGAGGAAACCTGAGTATCTGAGGTGTTAACACACCGTACAATTTTATACGAAAATGACATCAATAATAGAGCGTGGTCTAGAAAAAAGAAAGTTTATGAGCAAAATGTCTCTAGTCGTAAGTTAGGCTAATTTATTATCTTAAATGTTTTTTTATTAAGCCTTTTCGATACATAAGGCATAACAAAAATGTGTAAGTGTTTTCGTAACAGTATTTAACCATGAATGATTCTCTGAGTGATTCCATTTCGTTATTGACATTGAATAGAAATGAGCCCAGAGATCAAACAGAAAAATAAACCATCCATCCATCGCTAGCTGGAAAATATGGGTATGACTCGTGCGCCGAGGATTCCGTGCCACCACGTCATATATTTTGGTACTATACAATAAGAAATAAAGCGATTTTTATCCCACGTAGGGAACCTTAAAAATAAGGTAATTATTAAATAATAATTGACCGCCTCATTGGTCAAGCGGTATCACGTCTGATTACTATGCCGGAGGTCATGGGTTCGATTCTCACTGCGCGCCTCCTTACATTTTTATAAATGGCCTCAGTCTGGGTGTAATTCCATGTTTCCTTGCCATACCATAGCACAGGGTATCCTAGTTTGGGACTCGGACAAGGGATTGTGTTGTGTGTGTGGAAGTTTTTGCTATTTAATTTTTATATTTAATTTAAACCAGCCAAGTGCGAATCGGAGTCACGCATCGAGGGTTCGATAACATTATAAATACAGTATTATGTCACAAAAAAGTGTTTCGGGATCCTTAGCTGAGGTCCGACTCACGCTTGTCTGGTTTTTATTATTGGTTATTTTACTACAAGGAAAATAATATAATCACTCGCAGTTTGACACGTATAACAGAGTAAACTAAAACGAAAATAAGTTATGTTTTTTTAAGTATTCACGTTACTTGTATAGAGATCCCCTATTACTGACCTTTGTAATTTTATTAATGGATTTTCTGTGAATATTCAACTCAACACCTTTGCGAAATAAGACAAAAATACTTACCGAACCCAAAAAATCAGCCTAGACCGCCACGTAGAAGTGACAGCCAGCAAACGATGGGGTACATGCCTTAAAATTAGATTGAAGTGAAATTGCATCTACATCACAGCGGATATTAAAAAAATAACAAAAATATTAACCAAAATTCGGATCTTATAGGTCTTACAACAAATGTGACAAATAAAGTTTATTCTAGGATAAATAATTTACTTTCAGTCTTATTTATAAAAAATACATGATTCCTTAAAAATGCTCATCATATGCAGTTTAAATCGTAAAGGAAAAACATTCAATAGTTAAGCCACATTCGAGCAATGTTTAGAGAAATTGTGTTTTTATGAACAACACCGTTTATTTCACGAGATATCTCAAATAGTGATAAATGCTCCGTGCAATAGTGATAAATAATCCTAGTTTAACTTTTAACCTTTATTAACGGTGATCGTTTCTGTATTATTTAATAAAAGCGTCACGAACCAATTATGACGTCACAGTTTCCACGATTAACTCACGCCTGTATCCCAGAGGGGTAGGCAGAGACCAGGGACTGCCACTTGCCACAATCCTGACAGATCACTTTTGCTTCCTCAACATTCATTAATCGTTACATGCACGCACGCCGGTTTCGGGTCCTTTTTTTCTTGCCCTTTGCTAACACTTCCCCTATTTGAACTATGTATGTCCGCCTGGGTCGTTGCTTACCGGCCTTTCCACCCACATTCACTCGATATATTTGTTTCATCGATCTTTATTTTCCAAACCAACGCAACATTCCTTTCTCAATTCTAGCATTAGTTGCAGAGAAAAATCTTTATAAAACTGATTCTTTGTCTTTTAACATAGCCTCTTGAATGAGATCAAAATGTTTTTATTGCAAGTACTCCATTGGTAGAGATCTGTCTGGCTCAGTTCCAGCCAGATGTCCAGTGGCAGCCGCTCATTGAACCGGCCTAGATAGGTAAGCACGGAAAGTGCTGACTTTTTCCAGTACCGTAACGTAACGAATAAACCACGGCCATGGTAAAATATAAATAATCGTGACATAATAGTATATTATGCAATTAGTGAATAAAGGACGGATTTAAAGCGAGGGCCATAGCTGAATCACGAGCAAGTGAAAGATTCTAACGACTGAATCACGACCGCAGGGAGGGATTCATGATAATTGAATCACGAGTGTGGCGAGTGATCCAAGTGTTAGAATCCTGAGCGACGCGAGTGATTCATGGCCCTCAATGTAAATCCGGGCTTTATTCAAGAGTTGCATACTATACACGCCTGCCAAGCCTGGCTATTATGGCAAAACCCCTCATGGTTATGAAAACCATGAGGGAGGCCTATGTCTTGCAGTGAGCTGATGAAGATGATGATACTGTACTTTATACCATGACTACGAGAAAACGAAATAATTTAAGTAAATGTAGACATTAAAATGCACATAAAATTGGAACAATTCCAAAAATTAACAGTAATTTTCTTATTATTATTATTAGGATGGTCAACTTGTGAAGCGATATTTTTTTTTCTGTAATGTCAGTAAAGAAC
This sequence comes from Yponomeuta cagnagella, assembly GCA_947310995.1. NCBI lineage: Eukaryota > Metazoa > Arthropoda > Insecta > Lepidoptera > Yponomeutidae > Yponomeuta > Yponomeuta cagnagella. Next base: position 18,915,519 of record OX371267.1, read on the forward strand.
ACAAACCAGTTTTTATTCTAATGCTAAGCGCCTTGTTGTAAATTTGGACTAATCAAATCTCGAGGAGTTATTTGCACAAAGAGTTTGTGTGTCGAGTATTCTTTGCGCAAGGAGTTTGTATCGAGTATTTTTTGCGCAAGGAGGTTATATGAGCATTGAGATGAAGGTCGAATATATTGGTGTGTTCTAAATTCAAACACCAAAATAGTGATTTAAAGGCCTTTTTATTTACTGTTTTCAGTGAATAAAGTAAGCTTTTTAGAGTGGAAATGGTATAAATATTTTTCTCTATAACCAATACCTGTTTCCAATCACTGCATCCTGCCAGTTAAGAACTACGGAACTGAAAGCTGTACACTGATGGCAGGACTAGTCTACCGATTCAAAGTCACTCGGCCTACTATGGAGCAGACTATGCTCGGAGTCTCTTTGATGAATCACATGTGCCGAAGAACCGTTGGTCGATAAGGTGCAAAGGTTCTCGAGTGGAGGACGTCCACCAGCTCGCTGAACCGACGAGCTAAGGCAGCTTACTGGCAGCGGCTGGATAAGGATGGTCGTGAATAGATGTTTCATGCCTTGGTGGAAGCCTGTTTTCAGCAGTGGATGTACACAGGCTAATTGAGTTATATACCTACTTTTCAAAATGTGACCTGTCGAAGAGTAATTCCAGTCAGGTTTCACACAAATCGGACGGAAACTGTGACATTACAGGTTGACAGTGACGCCAGTGGTGTAAAATAATGTTTTTATGTATCTACACTCTTATTAAAAAACTTTTAGAATTCAATGAAAGGCTGTAGCCTGATAAGCTGTTTATTAGGGTTACTTTTCTACAATATTTTATTTGATCACTTGATCAGAGTAACAGCTAGACTGTCGTATATAGATTTTACAGTCATTAATTATAACATACACAACTAAGCGCCTCCCGATTTTACACTAGGTACCTGCTTAAACTATAAGTGAGAAATGTTCGACAGGGCAGATAAGTCCATACCCAATATTGTAAATCATAAAATATTTATTATCTGTGCCTGTAATTTCTACAAATAAATTAATTTATATAAAAGCTTCATTTATTTAATAATGCCTTTATTGCACTTTATCTAAACGTACAGTACGGCGAACTTTACTGAACCATTTTCATAAAAGAATCAAGAACTCAATTGAAAAACAAAGATACGCCAACAGTTTCTTTGTAGGTAACCAGGAGCGTTGGTAGCCTAGTGGGTAGAACATCGGACTCGAAAGCGAGAGACCCAGGTTCGATCCCAAGTGCGGGCATGTACCTATGACTTGGTTTTCTAAGTTATGTACATTGTGAAGTTATAGTAGCAATACCACACGCTAACGGTGAAGGAAAACATCGTGAGGAAACCTGAGTGTCTGAGCTATTCACATATCTCAGCGCTTGAAATCGCCAATCCGCGGTGGGCGCGCGTGGTGATTAAGCCCATACTCTCTCCTTGAGAGAAGGCCTGTGCCCTACAGTGGGACGCATATAGGCTGATTATGCTATGCTTATGCTAACCAGGTTTAATTGTTTTAGGTCCCGACCTTGAAATACGAGGGGTGTTATAAGTTCTACGCCTCTCATCATCATCATCATCAGCCATTTTAAGCCCACTGCAGGAGCTAGGCCTCCTTCGTGGTTTTCATAACCATGAGGGATTTCGCCATAATCGCCACGCTTGGCAGGCGGGTTGGCGATCGCAGTATGCGGTTAGAATCTCAGGAAGACGCTGCTGCCCGTCTCCTGGTAATTGATTTCCTTAGTCGTCTACGCCTATGCGTGTTAGTATCTTTCTGTCTGTATGTATATAATTGGGATAGTTCTTGGATTGGCAGGTATCTCAGCTGCTATTATATGTAGAAACGTTTAGTTCGAGTTGAAATATTCAGTTTTACTATTAATTTATAATGACGTTCCCTAATCAAACTATTGCGTATCCTGTCATTGAAACTCATAGTAACATCAGACATACTTCTCAAGGACCTTATTTCTACGTTGTGAACTGAAAGAGGATGTATTGACTACAATTGAGACAGGAATGTTGTGTTGGTTTGGTCATGTGGAGAGGATAAAGGAAGAGAGATTGAATATATCGAGCGAATGTGGGTAGACGGGCCATCTCAGTAAGGGACGTCTCAGGCTGACATACTTCAACCAAATAGGGGAAGGCGCAGGCCATCTCTCAGGAACCAGAAACATATAGAACACTTGAACTTGACCACAAAAAAATTAAATTACCTACACAAATATTCTATAACCTGAGAGTACAGACGGCTACCTTATTACTAAAGTATCTCTTCCATTAGAAAAAGGAAGTAGATGTAAAAATATCATCATCATCATCAGCCATTTGACGCCCACTGCAGGACATAGGACTCCCTCATGGTTTTCCAAGCTTCCCGGTCTTGTGCCGAGCACATCCAGCGAATCCCCGCCACCGTAACCAGGTCGTCAGACCATCTGAGGGGGGCCTTGGTATAAATATACTGAGAAATAATAACTATTATCGTGTACCTAAGTGGGAACATATTGTATGAGAAAAGTAAAACTCGCGTATTTTACTCTCAATTTTTAGTGCTTAGCGCTTTTTATACGCATTCAAACGTAAACAGTACATACCAAATTTTTAACTACACAATTTTTTTTAAAAGGGTTTAAGAAATTTTAATTTTCTTTTACTAGGCACCGTTAACAACTCTTGTTGTCTGTTCAAACGTTTGCATACCAATTAATACCTGACACCTGACGTCTGGCAAATATAAGTAGACTGAAATGCTATCGCTGATCTACCATGCAAAAGCCTATCTAGGATTAGTCCTTTTAAAATGTTAGAGGCAATGCTGCTCCTAAAAATTCACATAGGCTTATTGTATCGGACTTAACGCAAAGTATAAGTTCTTGGGTAACTCAGATGTTACCAAATCATACAGGGTCGTTTTTAAATTACACAGTTGTCAGATATTACAACAAATACATATTAGAAATAGTAATTCGAATAAAAATTGTTTATTGAAAATGACAAATAGCTCTTGGTGAGAGTTTACTACTGAAATCACTCAAGGAATGGTTGGTTACGGTTGTGATATGTTTCTTAAACCAAATATATATATATATATATATATATATATATATATATATATGTATTTTTTCTAATAGAATAGAATAGAATGAAAGTAGTTTATCACTAAAATGTGTTTTGAAACCATTTAAACAAGCAATGACAGCAAAGATTTACATTTTTGGTAATTGGAGAGAGCTCAGCTAACATGTCGGCTATCACCAGGTAGTCAACGCTAATCGACGTTTTATATGAGTTCGCTGGTTAACTGCTTTGTGCGCTGTCCATTGGAAAATGCTTAAAATCATTTGGTGTCAGAGTCATAAATGGTTTTTCATTGTTAGTTCAGAAACTTCGACATAAGGAGTGCACATTCTCCAAATGTCGCGGTGCTGATGAACAATCGTTGTTTGGAATAGGTATATTCCCAACTCCCAAAAATAATATTATGGCATTTTTAACCAAAAACATGTAACCAACTGACATGATACCATTTTTTCTTCTAAAAACACCGAGTGTCATCTAGGTATTTAAACATTACTCAATATATTTAAATACGGAACAAACTGTAGGCATAAAGCTCACATACTGCTGCTTTTGTGGTAACTTAGATACACGACAGGCTACATCTATGGTCCTGTTTTATTTATTCGTTTTCCGTATTAATTTTTCTTTCTGTTGTTGTGCATATTATGTTACTTATCTGCTTATTTTGTTTCTGTGATGTGTGTTGTTGATATAATAAATGTCTTTCTTCTTCTTCATATTCAAAATCTTCTGACAGAAACGAGCCAACTTTGTTTAAAATATTGACCGTCATCATTAGTGAATGTTAGGATTATTTGTACTGTTCTTTAAATTGGCCTGTAGTTTTCCCCGTAGATTTCGAGCACTCGGATGACGGACGAATATCATCTTTGTGCAGGGGAGGGTGTTTGGTTTAACATTGCCTTATTGTATCTGCTCGGTGAGTTGGGTTACGACGCGCTTGAGTACAATCTTGTGCCCAATTACTACAAGGAAATTAAAAACCAATAAATCGTCAGCTTAGCTATAATTTGAGGTATCTTAAATCCAAACGCGCAATAATACATTTTTGAAAACCCGCTTGATATGGTTGGATTAACTCCTGAACTGCCCTCGCGGAACGCAACGTATAGGTGGCCCATACTAAGTTGGACACAGATCTGTGTCGCGGCAGACGAGTGGTTAATAGATTAGGATTTTTTTTCGGGTATTGATTTAGAACCAGAATTTTGGTTTTTAAGCTTTGGAACTATACATAGCTGTAGATATATAATCTGTAAATAGATTTTAGTTCAAGAAAAATAAGTTCTGTTTCTTCGGAGAAAATTGTTAGTTTAAGCTCAAATTACTAACAATCAGTACTAGAATTCGACAAAGTTTAGCAGGATACCATTTGGATATCATTTGTAATATTGCCACTTTGGAATAAAATTTTAAACGCCAAAAGCCAAGAGGGAGCTTATCAGCAGACTTTGATTGTGTCAACGGTACTTTTAGTCACAAGGTACTAAGGGAGAGTGTGGAACAAACCAGCCCAAGAGGCAAGTGACACTCATAGTGACTGAGATCAAGTGGACACTCCGCTCACAGTTGAGGGCCCGTGAGTGTAATTTTTTTACCAGAAAAAAGTCCATGAGCTTGAAGTTGCGCCATTGTTGTCTGCAAATTGAAATTATTATTATCAGCGAGCGTATAAAATGTTTTGAAGTAATTTATTCACAAAATTCACTTATTTTTCTTGTACTTGCAAGATTTCCTCGGATGATTACGAAGTAAGACCCATTTTCTGATACAAGATTAGGTTTTAAGCAGTCTGTGTATATTTTTTTGTCTTTTTTTTCATTAAAATTTCACTTTTTGTTTTCATAACGTTCCTTATAAGTCTAATTTACATAATATTTATAATTACTCCATTTGGACAGGTTGGCATAATAAGTCCAATATGTAAAAGGTTTATGATTAATCCATTTTCGTGTTATTCATATTATATGTTGAACCAAAATCAAAACAAACGCCAATGTCATTCCTTCTTTGCCAAAGTTTTGATTATAATTCATAATATTTGTCGTCCATTCACCTTTCTATTTAAGTCATAGTTTCAAAGCATAAATAAATTTTTGTTTCTTTAATTTGGACTAATTACATAATAAACTCTCTCAAGCACTTTGCCAGACATTTAAAATTCAATGTAACGTAACATAAATTAAGATTTTGCAAATTTTCCGAAATAAAGTCTCTTATTTAATCATGGCGGCAGGAGATTTTGTCAGAAAACGCCGGAAGTACTATTTGTCGCCGCCCACGTGGTTTCCGGCGCAATTTCCGTTTCCGACAGCGGAGCTTTGTTGCCACGTCTAAAACAAACTGTGGAGCTTTAATCGATTCCTTTAATTTCTAATGCAAACCTTTTCAGAGACCCTCGCCGGGCGCCAACGATTTTTAAAGACAGTTTAGCGATTGCAAAACTACCAACCGTTCACAGTGTTTATGTAGGTATTATGCCCAACAGATAATATTAGTTTTTAATCTGTAATTTATTTTTGTCTTATCTCTCTTATTATGTATTTCATCATCATCATCATCATTCAGCCACAAGAAGTCCACTGCTGGACATAGGCCTCCTCCGTGGATTTCCAAAAAGACCGGTTGGAAGCGGCCTGCATCCAGCGCCTTCCTGCCCCTTGAATGAGGTCATCTGTCCATCTTGTGGCTGGTCGTCCTACGCTGCGCTTGCCGATATGTAGTCTCCATTCAAGAACTTTTCGGCCCCATCGGCCATCAGTTCTGCGTGCTATGTGCCCCGCCCACTGCCACTTCAACTTACTAATGTATTTCGTTTGTGATTTTTTCTTTAGAAGAAGAAGAAGAAGAAGAACATTTATTTCAACAACAGATACACACACATGCATTAACAAGTTACAAGATAAAATTAGTGTAGAGTAGTAACCTGTAGCTTCGCCGGTTCACCCCTAACACGCTGAAATGAGGTCATATGGAATGCTGAGCATTGAGTTACGCTCAGTAATTTCATTACGATCTGATTCGAATAGTCAGCACTAGATGGCGCCGGTTTCATGAAACGAATTCCCTTCTACCTACGGTCTATCGAAAAAGGTGGAAACTCGTTGCTTTCATTGCAAATAATTTTGTTATCTTTCATAACATTCGTGCAATTTTACGAAGTTTGTTATGAAGCAGAGCTCACAATTCCAACATAGGTTAGGTAGCAATATGATGAGCTTTGTATAAAGTTTGGTAAATAATTGCGTGAATATCTGACATAGCAGAAAAAAGGTTAATTAAAAAGAAATCTTTTGGAAGTCAAATAGAAACACTTTTTTTTTCAAAATGAGTTGAGTCAATTACTAACAGGAACCAAACAATCCTCTCTACCTGTGCACAATTCGGTTATTCGGTATCCACAATAAATTATTTGATGTGCTTGATTAAACCAAAAATTACAAAATATTTCGGAAAATGTATCTCTTTTAATCATTTACTAGTTATTACAATTTTTAAATAGATTAAACATAAAAAGAGTACTCTGAAATGTGACGTCATAATTCGGTATTTTCATACAAAATTCCGTTTTAAAAGTAACTCATTTGACATTTTGTCAAATACCCAATTAGCAGTCACTGCAACTTTACAAGCCGTCTGTGTATACGCTATCGTCCACCCTAAAGCGTTGGAGTAAACATGCAAAGTACTACGTAGAACGTGTCACTGTGAATTATTCACATCGGTTTGATTTGGTTCATCGTACAGACGCCGTCCAGCGGGAGCCCGAACGGGCGTTCGTTAAATATTTGAGCAATCCACGTTTTACAATTTACGCCCATCTGAGGGAGTCGCTTTCCAAAATGGACGTACAACTTTGCTACCATATTTGTGTTTTTTTTTTGGAATTATCGTTAAATCGTTTTGGCGCTGAATTTACTAGTTTACAATTCAAAATTGATCAACCCAGATACTTGATATTTTATAGTAATATAATTTTCCATCAAAAATTTAATGAGTTACTTTTAAACGGAATTTTGTATGAAAATACTGGCTTATGACGTCACATTTCAGAGCACTCTTTTTATGTTTAATCTATTTAAAAACTGTTATAACTAGTAATTGACTAAAAGAGATACATTTTCCGAGATATTTTGTAATTTTTGTTTTAATCGAGCATATGAAATCAAATATCAAATGAGTCACTTTTAAACGGAATTTTGTATGAAAATACTGGCTTATGACGTCACATTTCAGAGCACTCTTTTTATGTTTAATCTATTTAAAAACTGTTATAACTAGTAATTGACTAAAAGAGATACATTTTCCGAGATATTTTGTAATTTTTGTTTTAATCGAGCATATGAAATCAAATATCAAATGAGTTACTTTTAAACGGAATTTTGTATGAAAATACTGGCTTATGACGTCACATTTCAGAGCAGTCTTTTCATGTTTAATCTATTTAAAAACTGTAATAACTAGTAATTGACTAATAGAGATACATTTTCCGAGATATTTTGTAATTTTTGTTTTAATCGAGCATATGAAATAATTTATTGTTGATCGTGTCAAATACCGTATTGTGATGTAATGTCTTACTTTTATTTCTGATGCATACATCTGAGGTGTATCAGGAATACACTGTGTCGGTACTTTTGGCACCGCTGCATTCACACTAGCCGGTGGTGGAATGACGAGAGATGTTTGCCGGGCCGCGCGTTTCCGCTAATGGTATGGCTTTGAGCGGGATATTACACTGGGTCTGTTAATTGCGTCAACGTTCTTGTCTGACAGGGTACAGACTGTTTTAAGCTTTGGAGAATGTGTGAGGTGATTTGGGTGATTAAAGGAATGAGAGATTTTATTTTTTTATTTTATTCACTTACGTTTGTATCGCAGAGTTTTAAATTTTATAAATTATTCGCCAAACTGCGTGGCAGTTTGTTGGCGAATTAATCGCACTCTTTTAACATCTTTCAGAAATAGTAAAAGGTATCATAAACAAAATTTTTAAGTTTTAAAGTACAGTCAACAGCGGATCCCCCCCATACATGCTTACTCTGTATTCGGTCATATTACGAGTGACTATGCAACACAATGCAAAGGCCGATTCGCCGTCCACTGTACCTCACTTAAAACTTTTATCTGACACATTAGCAGCTACCCACCGGTTTGATGGTGGTTAAAGAAACATTTTGTTTTTAAAATGAATAAATTTTTAGAATTTGAGAACTTTTTCAGCTTAGACTTAAATACGGCCTTACTTTCACAGTCTTCTTCATAGAAATCAATTATACTTAGGAAGTAGGAACTTTCTCGTCCTCTCACCGTAATAGTTACACATCTTTGGTATTATGTATCTATTTCCAGGTATTCTAACATTTATTCCTAGGCAGTTTATTAATCTTAATTTTTTTACACTTATAGTTTTCTACTGCTATCGAAAATTTAGTTTTTTCATGCACTGGTAGTATGTTACATTTTTTAAAAAGTTTAAGGTAATTTTTTTGCAATTAAGATAAAACGTCGCAATAATAATAACTTCCACACAATACAATGATTTCATGTATTAAATGCAGCTGTTACATTTTAATGCCATCGGTTAGTACGTTTTCCGTCCGTCCGTCTGAGCAACCATCCGTTCGTCTATTCGCCCATCGGCCGTTCGTCCATTTGTCCGTTCGTCCGTCCGTCCATTCGTCCGTCCGTTTGTCTGTCTATTTTTCCACGGCATACATAACATAAGATAAGATAAGATAATGTTTTATTTACACACTAAAACACACAGTATAGCATAGCTTAAAGTCGCAATATTTTTGCACCCTTTTAGCAACCCCATTTTGATAAACTTCCTCACAGTGCACCTTTAAGGTATTGAAGCAATATTATTTCTAAATCTAATATCGATGTCCGATGATTTAGATTGTCTGTCAGTCAGTTGGTCGATCACACTAGACCGACCGACTAACCAGTTTTATAACTATAGAGGATAGATAGCATGAAAAACCAAACCTCAACAAACATAAAAATTTTGCAAAGAAACCGTTTGAAACGAAATACCTAAAGAAAATATTTCGTTTTCTCGTCATTCTGTGTGGCGCCGGATTAAGAATAGCGTCACTCCATTTCCTTCCGTGGATGTCGTAGAAGGCGACTAAGGAAATCAATTACCAGGAGACAAGACGGACAGCAGCGTCTTCCTGAGATTGCAACCGCATACTGCGATCGCCAACTCGCCTGCCAAGCGTGGCGATTATGGCAAAACCCTTCATGGTTATGAAAACCACGAAGGAGGCCGATGTCCTGGAGTGGGCGTCAAAAACTGATAATGATGATGATGAAAGAAAATATTTGATCTAGTTGTTCTGCTAGAAATTCAACGTTAGTTTTTCGCGCTTTGAGAGCTTGCTGAACTACGTAAATTCCTCTGTAAGTAAATGAAATACTAATTCAATGAAATTTTAGAGCACTAGGAAAAATATGAAATCAGCCGGCGATCGGGCCTGAAAATGTTAAAATAGCGAATTATGCATCACTGATGTTGCTTATTTAATTAATACGGCTTGAATGTCCAACGGTATCGCAATTAGAATCGTTTGTTTTATTTGTCCAATGAAAATGCTATGGCGTTTCCTAATTAAAAGTACTTTTACTATTTCGAATTATTTCTCGAACGGAATGCTGTTGAAATGAAATAAATAAAAAGGTTCTAATTTATTTTGGTTAATCTGATGAAAATCCTATCTTGTAGCTCTTGCATCTGTCGGTATGTCGAGATTCGCGATCTTGGGTTTTAACGCGTTTTAAACCAAGATGCATACCTAAGGTCAATTCGGTCACGCTACGAACAAGGCAGGCAAATTACAAACAGTCAAAATGTCAATTCTATATTTTCATATATCATGAATTGCTGTAAATATAACTGATTCAAATTAACATCGCTAGCTTAGGATGTCAACTTTTGCCATCTAAAGTCAAACAGTGTTAAATCTGCTGTAGAAAAAAATTGTAGTGAAAATTTTACTGAATTGCTACGGAAATAATACTGAGAAAATGCACCAATAAAATACACCTCGTTAAAATGTATTTCACTGTAAAATGGCGACTCCGTTTTACTTCGTTCATTAGTAAATTCGCCCCAATGATCCCTTTTACTGATTCGAAACTATAAAGTCATGATTAAAGGTACCTATGTGTAAAAAGCTTTACTACGTCAGCATACACAGTAACAGTTAAAGTTACAGTTTTTGAAAGGTGTTCAGAAAGTATCTTTCTCATGTTTATTGTATGCTACCTACTGCACAATATACTTAACCACTTGGGAACAAATAGTCCTGCTGATTTGCACCTGTCCTTCAAAAATATTTATTGGGTTACACTTCCTAAAAAGTCGACATTAGCATTGAAAGTGATTTCATGAATATTATGTATCTTTTAAATTATCAGATATTACTCAGGAAACGAGACTTCAAAACAAAAAAACCGAACGGGCGGTTCAAAGAGTGGTTCAAATCCAGGTCTGTGCTTTTATGTAGTGCATTGTTTTTACACGTTTCTTTTTTTTTGTTATTTCTTTATTCTTTCATTTAGATATTTAAGTATAAAAATAACAAGGAAATGGGAACTTCTATTTTATTTCTTAAAGCCCAGCAACAGACTTTTTTTTGACTTAACGTAAATTAGCAGAGCTTATTATATTTTTTTTTTATAAAATTAAACCTGACCTGAGAACACTACCGCATTTTAAATTAGAAGTACGTACACATGTCGCACATGTCGGTATTGTAGAAGTATAATTTGGAGTCGGTGCCCAAAATGTATGTCCTGGTCATGAAACTGTGTACCGACTTCAAATTATACTTCTACTATACTTACATGTATGCGTAATACTAATTTAAAGGCATTCTTTTAAATTATTTCTGACTTTTTAGTGCTGTAGTGTTTTGAAGTCGGTTTTTATTTTTTATTAAAATAAACTATTTTCAATTTTTGGTGGGGAAGCGGGAGAAAAAAAACAAGTTCTTTGTAACCATAATTTACCCTACTTAATACTTTCCTTTAAAATTTGAAGTTCTAAATTTCCATCTCCCAAAGTCTTCGCCAGAATATCACCAAATTACACTGGGACAACTTTTACGCCGTATTTTATAAAACATAATGCATATTACAAAGGGATGGGGGCCCCATTAGGCCTTATTTATGTCTATTGTAGAGTTCCGTTGTCCATCACGAAAAGTTTTATCAGATCTTCACCAAATTAAAATAGGACCAACAGGACGCTATATCTATTCGAACAAAAAAAAAATTGTTGAAATCTGTTAAGATTTGGCAGAGTAATGAAGGAACGTAGCAAAAAAAAATATACCCCATACGCGTCAAATTCGTCCTCCATTTTTGAAGTCGGTTAAAAATTTAAGTAGTGGAAATTACCGTAGCGTCGAAAAATATTTCCTATTGTCAATTGTTTGAGAGTCTGTTGTTGTCGTTAGAAATCCTACTATTAAAAGACATCCTGCGAAGAGATTCATCATGTTCAGGCATTTCCGATCTCTAGTGACGCCAATCAGACGAAACAGATGACAAAAGGATACATGTTATACGTAAAAGCCAAATGAAAAGTATCCCGATGTCAGTACTTGTAAAGTGGTTTTATCTTTTACGTTGCTCACTAGATTATTGAAAGGAAATATAAATATAATTCAAATTCAAGTCAATTCTTGCTGCAAATGTGGTTGAACATATTCTGCCAAAATTTGAAATTTCAGTCACCTGAGAACACCGGGCGTGTTCTCAGCGGGCGTTAGATCTCAGTCGCTATGGCTGAATCTTCGATTTTCTTTGAATCCATGACCGACCAACGTAAATCTAAACCGACCCGGGCCACTATCACCTGACTATCAAAGCCTCAGTTTTAGGGTCCAACCCTGCGCCCGTAAAAGGTACACTGATTAATGCGCACTCCGTTACGATTAGCATCGTAGAGGCTGGGCCGCGTTCCGTTCGACGCATTTCAATTACCATTTTCGGAAAGTCGCCTGGTGAATAATGCATGTAAAGGAACGTTGATTGAAACGTCGCCCCTCATGTTCGGAGTTAATTCTGTTTGTTTACGCGCTGGTCCTTTCGTTTTACGCTTTTGTCTGTGTGTGTGTGTGTGCGTGTTAAACGCGTGTACTGACTTGTTGTCCCTATTTGGGACGGGATAATTTTTCGGGCCGCTTTTGTTTTTCTTTCTGTGGCCCTCGTGATTGGGATTAAAAGTTATTTATTTATTTAAGTCTGTAACAGTCAGTTTTAAGTCTCATTTTAGTACGCTTTAATTTTTAGACTGGAATAGGAAACACTTTTAAAATTACAAGAATATATTATTACACGATGTAATACAGCATGCATTTATATATACAAATCTCTAAAAAAACTTCGTTTATGATCAGTTGATCACCATGCGCCTTCGTTGGCGCTAGGCTATGTTAACATTTAAATCAGTTACCAAAATTTAGTAAAAACCGGCCAAGTGCACGAAGAGTTCCTTACCAGTATCTGTACAACATTAGACACTAATATCGGGGAAAAACGGCAAAAACGCAGGTTTGTTGTATGGGAGCCCCACTTAAATGTTTATTTTATTTTAATTTAATTGTTTATTTTTGAAGCGGATATAGAATTTAATATTCTTTGGATATTTCAAGCGTCTACCTGTTGTCGTTATTAATATCGAGCAAAAACGGTAAAAAATTACGTTTGTTGTATGGGAGCCCGATTAAATATTTATTTTACTGTGTTTTTAGTATTTTTTGTTATAGCCGCAACAGAAATACATATTCTGTAAAGTTTTCAACTGCCTTGCTATCACGGTTCATGAGATACAGCCTGGTGATAGACAGACAGACAGACAGACGAACAGATAAACAGACGGACAGTAAAGTCTTAGTAATAGGGCCGCGTTTGGCACCCTTCGGGTACAAATAAATAAAAGGTAAAAAAAAATATTGTCTAAAATTTTACATAACAATAAAAATACATAGCGTCCTTGATTGACTGTGTGTTTCCTTTATTGGCGACTTAAAAGTCTTTTCCGTAAATCATATCTGAAATAATAATGCATGAAGAATATGAAATAAGTATTATATTTCATTGAGGTATAGTTAACCGTGTGGCGCCGGATTAAGAATAGCGTCACCCCGTTTCCTCCCGTGGCGTGTCCGGCAGCAGCGTCCTCCTGAGATTCGAACCGCATACTGCGATGGCCAACCCGCCTGCCAAGCGTGGCGATTATGGCAAAACCCCTCATGGTTATGAAAACCACGAAGGAGGCCTATGTCCTGCAGTGGGCATCAAATGGCTGATGATGATAATGAATGATAGTCGCCAATCAACCTTTACTTACGGGCACTCTGACTAATTATGTTAAACAAAAATACCTGCTGTCAACTGTATATACTCTCATCTAGGGACTGATAGTTTCTAAGCAGAGCTACGCCAAAAAATGTGGTACCTAATCAATAAACCTATAAACATCCTACCGCAGAAACACAGAGAGTGTGGGCTTAATCATCAAGTGAGCCCATCGCGGATCGGTGGTACCTCCGATAGATACAAAAACACCTTTTTAGTTCCTTCTCGAGCCGATTTTATTATAAGTTGTTTATGTATGAATATCTTATATATATATAAGATAATATAACCGTATGGTGCCGGATTAAGAATAGCGCCACTCCATTTCCTTCCGTGGGTGTCGTAGAAGGCGACTGAGGAAATATGAGGCTTTTTTACATTATAGATACCAAGTGATAAGTATTGTACCACTAGACTCTACGTCCAACTCAGCATAAAACATTGTTGTCTAAAAACGCACATATAAGAGAAAATACTATCATACTAAATTATCAGCGGCACGTCCAGTGTATCTCATAACCTACCCTCCACCTTACAATGTCCAGACTTGCACATAGTGCAATAACGTCCCCACGTCGCCAAACAATTTTCCACCTTCCGGTCAGCGTAGAGTGCAACAATTGATAACCTATTTTTCCGTGAACCCATCCCAGTTGCCACGTTGACATAAGTTGCCTTATGGCAATATTTTTCTTACAATACCGATACATATTTTTACGACGGATCAGGCGTGTCATGATGCTGGCAATAAAGTTGCTCTTCCAATAAGTTTTTTTTCGTGCTTCGAGTTTACGACCTGTGTCCGGTTGATCATATCTCCCTTTTCCACTTTCGAGGGAAACGTTTCGAATGTAATCAGTGCCAGATGCTTTGGAAACACATTCATGATTTTCCTTTTGCCGGTTGCGTGTGTTTTTTTTTCTTTATTTTTTGTTGCGTATGTTTCTACTGCTGGCCGCCTGATTTTTGGGGCTGGCCGACGTATGTAGTTAGAACGTAAAATAATATCTCTTCCGGTTTCAAATAATTAAAACCTTTTTCATGACCTTTTTCGTGTGTTCGTAAAACACAGGCTTGTTTTTTTTTCTTTTTTGCAATGTGTTTTGGCAGCCACCAAAACAAAAGAGCTTTCAGTAATGAAGGCTGAGTAAGTAAGATGATCGGAAAACTGTAATCAACACTGTTATAACTTAAAATAATAAAAGTAGCTCACGAATTTCTGGGGCCAGGTGGAATTATGCTAACGACAGGTTAAGGTAATTAGGGTGGAGCGCGGAGGTCGCGTGGGAAATATGTACTGAAAGCGGTTAGCTGACGTCATTAAGACTTGAATATACCGCGTTGTATTATTTACGGCTCGCATTCGACTTTGCCTGAGAGAGTTAAATTGTTGGGTGCTTCAGCAAGTAATTATGAATTGCACATTTGACTCTAGAGCGTGGGGTCAAAAACGTAGCACTTAAATCAATTTCCGATACTAACGGCAGTTTTTGCCAAAAATGCTTTAAAATGCTAGGTTTTGGACTGAAATGTATGATGTTCACTTTCCGCCAAAAATGTGTTATAAAAAAGGTGATTTTAAATTGGTAGCGCTAGTTACCTCAGGGTTGCCTCTTAAACTAGTTTTAGTTGAAATATATAATAATATCTTCCTCTCACTTTTTCCTCTACAAAATAAACTAAGCATAAAGTTAAAAAATGTATAGTTATAAATATGTATTTATGGTTTATATCTATATATTACCGTAATATCAAGTATTTGTATGTACTGTTTTATATTGTTGCTGAAATATTCATTTTTACATGTGCCTCTGACGCTCTAACTTTGTCTTGTAATATGTGACTTGTTTTTCCTTTGTACTTGTTATGTTACTTGTTATGCCTTTTTTTCTTGTGATGTGTTAATTTGTCCCGATAAAAGTCTTTCTTCTTCTTCTTCTTCTTCCTCCATCTTTATAGCACATTTAAGGCCTATAAGTATTTTTATCTCTTTTTTTTCGCACGCGCCATAGCTCAATTTTTACATCTCGTATAGGTACCTCCTGCGGGTTGGCTGGTAGAAAATGCCATTAGCATTAAGTTCACCTTTTACACTATCTTTGCGCAATAAAAAAAAAATCGATGAAATCGACGCAGTTCTTATTTTAACCCTAAATTTTATGCCCAATTGCCCACGCTTATTTATTGTAAATTAGTATACGTTTATCCTCCTTGAGCTTAAAATGTGCAATGTTAATGAGAAAATAAAACATAACATAAACTCACGCCTGTATCTCGGATAGGTAGGCAGAGACCACGGTCTGCCACTTGCAGATCTCTTTCTCTTCATCAACATTCATTAGTCGTAGCATGCACGCGTAAAAGAAACGGTAAATGCTTGTGGCATTAAGTCCGCCGCGTTGTACAATTTCTTTAAAAGCATCAACAAACAAACCAACGAAACAGATAATTCAAATGTATTTAGTGAAATCAAGAAGCCGATACGAGACACTTCAAGTCCTCTCCGATAAATCTCGGCCCGAAAACGTCCTTTCGCCTCCATTAAGCCAGCTAGATATGCTATGCAAATTAACGATACTTCACTCCACAGAGAGAGCCATTCATTAATAAGAGGTCCTCGAGTCCATGCGGCGATGGCTCTCGAATCTACAGGGTAAGTAGGGGGAGAATACTTCAACGTATTTCCCGTTAATTCAGAGGGAATGATTAGCTTTCTGCAAACGGTAATAAATAAGATACCTCCTATATTTGATATAATTTTGACCACAATTTGAATAAATAGTATCTATGAGATAAAACTAACAAGAAACTTACCAAAATATCGTGGATTGATATTGGTATCAGATCTGATTACTATGCGCTGGTGGTCATGAGTTCTGTTCCCACTGGAGGCTGCCATAAATTTTTAGAAATGGCATCACTCTGGGTATATTTTCGTTTGTGATCTCCTTGCCAGGCGCACAAGTTTGGGACCCAGGATAAGTGATTGTGTTGTCTAGAAGATATTTATTTAATGTTTTAATATACTAACAATATCAGTATTGAAGGCTCTGTCTTTCTTTGTGCCTCCTCTTTAGATGGGCCAACTCGAGCCAACTCACTCAATGTTTTGTCCAAGTCCAAAAAGACGAGTTACAATAATCTCAACCCTGTGAAATCATTATTTGAATAATAACAAGCAACTGGGTAGGTGGTGCATGAAAGGCTAGCTACGTAGTTGCGAACACTGAAACAGTTTGTTCTAACATAACATACTTCAAATGTCTCAGTAAATAATCTAAAGCGTGTAACACAAATACAAATGTGTATAGCCTTTCTTACTCTGTGATTATTAATTTAATTATGACAAGGGTGATTTTAGTTTGTGACAAAGGTAAGTTGATAGAGCATACTGGAATCTACCTGAACTATGCTAGACAAACTCCAATTTCTGAACAAATATGGCACTCGCCATTTTGGCTGTAGTAGAATATATAGCACAAAGAGATAACAGAGGAAGTGTTGCCATTATTATGTTTTTTTATTATGGTGGTAACCTAGGGGGTAGAACATTGGACTCGGAAGCGAGAGAGCCTGGTTATTATTATTATTTTAATTCTTTATTGCACTAATTACATTGTAAGTGTACAAGGGCGTGCTTAATGAAAGAAGCATTCGCTTCCAGCAAACCTTTGGTATTGAAGAGACTGGCGACGGGTAGTGCAAGAAGAAGATTAATAAATACAATAATAAACTTACGTAAACCTAGGGAAATACATTAACTTAGACTTAGTGGAGGGGGGGGGGGAATAGAAATTATTACAAACCTACATAAATGATAGGACATAAATAAATATAAATAAATAAATAACAACAAAAATACGTACGTAGGTTCAATTCCCAGTGCGAGTACATACCTATGACTTTGTTAAGTTATAACTCTACATTTGTGAAGTTATAGTAGCAATACCACTCGCTTACTGTGAAGGAAAACCGGAGTGTCTGAGCTATTCACATATATCAGCGCTTGAAATCGCCAATCCGCGGTAGGCACGCAAGCCCATACTCTTTCCCTGAGAGAAGGCCTGTGCCCTACAGTGCGACGTATAAAGGCTTTTTATTATGTTTTTTTGTCACGTGGTACAAAAACTATGATGTCACAACTTAAATGTAGCTCCTAATAATTTATTGTATTTTTTGCACTCAACGTGTTGGTTACGTTCAGGGAAAGTGTATACTTACCTATTATTTAGAGTGTTTTCAATCTAACTATCTTTTATTAACATTATAAAACTTGGATTAATCTAGACCTTGTTTAAATTTTCATTGATAGAAATTTTTAGTTTTGTTTTTGTAACAAGTTTTTCATTTGATACTTTTTGATGACAGCTTTCATTTCACACGGTATTTGTAAAAATTTAATCAGCAATCTCAAATTAAGATACGGCACAGTCATAGTTACTCGTAGCCCTTCCCAAGTAAAGCATCAGAATTACAAAGCCTACTAAAATACACTCTCAACGTACAAGGAACTCAAATTTACTGTAACAAGCTCGACATTAAATCAACCGAGGTCCCTTCGGCAACAAAGAGCGAAGATATGACCGCTATTCCTACAATAATAGGGTCCATTATAAATGGGTATTATCATACAGTGATGAGTAAACATTTTCCTTCCATTGTCGACGTCGCAATTGTGTTGAATCATAACATTTGGGTTGCTCCCAACGGACTCGTTGGAAATTGACTAACAAATTCGGTGACATTTTCATCTCTATAAAGGTTTCAAATTATGCATTGTACCTATTCTATCAAATTGTTTAATATGTTAATAAAGTGTACCAAAACTAAAAATACAAATGAACTTCCAGAGAAAAAATCTGTTCTGTAACCTCAAAAATTTGTCAAAAATATGTAACCTCAAAGATATGTTATTGTTCCTACGTACTGTTACGTCCGGTTTATCTGCGCTTCATTATAATTCCGTAGATATTATTGTACCTACCTAGCTATAAAGTAAAATACCTTATTACTGGCAGTATTACTTATACTATTTTTAAATATTTGAGACAATACTTTAAAGAACTAACATCTAATTAAGTTTTGTAGTTTTTCACTAAGAACTTATAATAGATTTTTAGTATGGGTCAGCTTAGTGAAAACTTTGACTGGCCTACTCTGTGCGCCCAGATAAATATTATTTTTATATTCATTAGGTGATTTGGTAGACATTTGGTCGACCAGTATTCTTTTTTATTTACAATAAAGTGTTTTTCTATCTATATATAGTTTAAGTTTATTAAATGGCATCACTGATTTTAAGAAACATAAATTCAAAATCTCATTGAATTAAGTCTAATACATCTGAGAACAACTGTTAGGAAGAGAGACGGCCTTCCGTTGGTTGCAGAGGCAAAGACCATTTAGGGTCGCTGAGCTTGCGAGAATGTATGAACAACGATTATTCGTTAGGAAGAACCCGTCTCTTAACATTGTTATTAAGCTATGTATGTAAGCCAGATGAAGCGTTTCGGTACTAAGTATGCTATCTAGGCGCACATAGTGCGCCAGGCTAAGTTCTCAGCGTCGTCGTTAAGCGGTCTTCTCAGAAGGAAAGTGGTGGATCGGGGTCGGGGCGTGGCCATCTTCTCAAAGGATCTACCTCTGTCTACGGCTATGGACACGTCAATTTCGCTGGGATCACATATAGTCTTCTTCTATCGGTGGTGGTGGACTCGTCCAGGCTTCAAGAAACAGGCTTAGCATGGCAGTAGGAAAGAACCGTAGCAGCAGAAGCCCAGACATGCCGGTCAGCAGCTGCGTCAAACAGGTGTCCAGGGCTTCCCAGTAAAAAAACCTATTATTTACTATATGTAGCTGTTCGAGTGAATAAAAAATAAATAATAAGAAAGCCACCTAAGGTAAACCGCCATTGTAGCATTCTGAAAGTAGCAAGGCACTCCGAAACTGGTGCGAGCGGTTTTCCTAGGCTCGAAGCCACTTCTTGTTTGACTCTGAGACAAGTTCTCGTCCCACACTGTGCGTATTTTTACCATGAACCGGTTAGAGACATTTTCCACTCACGTCTATCTTTGAAGTTACGTTACGGGACCGAAAATTGTAGAGAGATCGCTCTTCCGGAACAGCAACGACGGAATTACACTTTTAAAAAATAGGCTGACTAAGTATATAATGTAACACAATATGTACTCCTAAGGATTAAAACACTAAGAATTTAAACACATGGAAACACGATACCAGTTTTAGTTTTAGTTAGACCTGAGATTTCCGCACTTAAACTTGTAGTTGGACGCTGTTAAGCAATACTGTGTCAACCCACAAAATGTCAAAAATTTAGATTCTGATGGAGTTCGTTAGCTTAGGGCTTAAACGTCATTTTTCAAAAGTGTTTTAAGCTATTCGAACGATTTTAGTATAATTTAAAACAACACTTAGCACAAACGTACAATCTCGCTTAACACATTTTACAACAATGTCCTATGTTCCATAACACAGAATTGTACTAAGATAAGCGTTACTGTTAAGCCTATGTACGTAGCAAACGCTAAGGAATGTAAATACCTCAAACACGAGGTTTTCCTTTTGACGATACTATAACTTCATGAATGTGCGTAACTTTCAAAACAAATTCATTGGTACATGCCGGGATTTGAACCCACGATCTCACGAATGAGAAACCTGCATTCTATCGCTCTGCTACCACCGCTCTCAACATGACGCAATTGAATTTCCTGATTCAAACTGATTCATACTAGTGTCTGTAAAAAAGTCGACAAAATGTTCTCCGGTTAAATAAAAAAAAAGGGTAACTACGTCTTTATTTTTCCGGACAAGCGTTATTTTTGGTTTTGTGTGAAAAATCATATAAAATAACTTCAGCTCTTTTGCTCCGCCAATTTTAAGCCTATGGTTAGTCTTAATAAAATACGCACATAAATAAGTACGCGCGAAAAAACTTAACCCTTATCTGCGCAGTTAGCTATCTAACTATCTAACATTTGTTCTGAATCTCACACAAAATAATGCGAATAAATAAGATGAAAGATAAAAAGTATTTCTTCAAATAACCACAATTTGAAAGGTACAGATGAGAAAGATGCAATATTAATGCAGTATTAATCCGGATCGAGTTCTATTTATTATTGTGTGTAGAATGTTATCTACTTTCGTTCAATTGTTTGACAAAAAATAGAAAACTTGCAGTAATATGCTTTGGGATTACATGGGAGAGGCCATTTAAAAAAATCAAAACTGTGATGTATTTTTCTCTGCTATAAATACCTTCATGATATGAACTACTCAGTAATTCCAGTAACATAGTACAAAAACGGTTCATAACTATCGGCGCAAAGCGTGACGTCACAAGTTATAAAATAAAATTCAAAATTGGATTAGATTGACAGATTGCATTTAGACCGCGAATTTTAGATTAGATTGCTCAAAAAAAAAATTAAACACAAAACCATAACAGGTTAACGAAAAATCTAGTTACTATATTAATAAAGAAACATTAAATTTTTGTTGTGAATTAATCTTTGAAAAAAATTTAATGTTTTTTATTAATATAGTTAGTAGATTTTTCGTTAACCTGTTATGGTTTTGTGCTTCATTTTTTTTGAGATAATCCAATTAAATGCGCGGTCTAAATGCAATCTGTTACTCTAATGCAATTTTGAATTTGATTTTTTGGTCCGCTTTTTACGGTTTAGTACCCGAAACCCACGTTCATGCATGAACTAATGAATATTGATGAAGCGAAAAAGGTTTGTCAAGATTGTGGCAAGTGGGAAGCCTGGTCACTGCCTACCCCTCCAAAATAGAGGCGTGACCTATGTATTTTTTTAGTCCATCTTCCATACCACGCACTTACAAAATAACTTTTCTTTTACGCTAAATTAAATAACCGCGCTGGTAGCCTGGTGGGTAGAACATTGGACTCGGAAGTGAGTATGACTTCGTT
The DNA here is from genome assembly GCA_947310995.1 of Yponomeuta cagnagella. Classification (NCBI taxonomy): domain Eukaryota; kingdom Metazoa; phylum Arthropoda; class Insecta; order Lepidoptera; family Yponomeutidae; genus Yponomeuta; species Yponomeuta cagnagella. Next base: position 18,936,978 of record OX371267.1, read on the forward strand.
TTCTAAGTTATGTATATTTGTGAAGTTATAGTAGCAATGCCCTCGCTAACCGTGAAGGAAAACATCGTGAGGAAACCTCAGCGTCTGCGCTATTCACATATCTCAGCGCTTGAAATCGCCAATCCGTGGTGGGCACACGTGGTGATTAAGCCCATACCCTCTCCCTGAGAGAAGGCCTATGCCCTACAGTGGGACGTATATAGGCTGCTTTTGTATGTATGTAAGTAACCAGTCATTAGTCATGTAACAAAGCCATTGTCACGCGCGCGTTTACTATTATGATCGTTATTTTACATCTTTTGTCTGTCACATTGAAAAGTAACATAAAAGAAAGTAATTTTCCAAACTAACCTGTGAAAGTAAGGTAGGGTTTAAATGGAACATTTTATCATCAACTGGGGGCGCTGTGATCGTCGGTTTAAAATTATTTATAAATAGTTGTTTGCATAGTCGGTAAAACGGTTGACTCACAATTAAGAATTGTGGGTTCGAGCCCTAGCGTGTACTAATGACTTTCTAAGTTTTGTAAGTGACGCCCTCGCAAAATGTGAAAAAATATGATGAGAAATCTGAGTGCCTAATGTATTCTAAGGTAATTTCAGTGCTTGAAACTGCCGATCAGTCGCAATTAAACTTTCATACTTAAAACATTAGCGGAATAAAGAAAATTAGATAAAAATTACAATCCTTTGATTTTTGCAGGGTAAAACAGTGAAATTTAAGTTTTGCAATATCTGAATATGTTGTAAATTCCATCCCTTAAGTATATATTTAGTTCCAACTTTCACCACGTGAATTTCCGTGAAGGACTGCACATTGAACAGAGGAAGTCATTAAATTCTATTATGTGTTGCTGTTGTTCATTAAATTTTTCTGCGCATTTTCACTTCACAGATAGCTGTTAGGTTTTTTTTAACAATGAAATATGTCTTCTTGTAACTGAACTTATAGAAGCGCTTTCTTACCTTCTTATTTTAACTGATCTTCGGAAGAACTTTTCTTTAGATTCCGCTTTACAGCTGACAGCACATCAACCTGTAAGTATGGTTATATGTTAACTCTAGGAACTCTTGAAAAGGTTGTTAAACAGCTGATAAACCGAGTTTTCGAACTGAATTTCAATGTTTAACCTCCTCAGTCCTGACCTTGACAATAACAATTGAATACCATTGTTATTTTCAAGGTCAGGACTGAGGAGTTTATTCCTTTGATTCATCGATTTGCGAATCAGTAAGGACGTCCTTCGAAAATTCCTTTCAAATTTTCCAAAAACTTTCGAGACTGTTGACCGAGGTTAAGCGGATAAGATAGGATAAGAAAATAATATTCTTTATTGTACACAAGAAAAAAGAGACATACCTAATGTATGAAAGTTACAATGAAAAAGTACAATGGGCGGCCTTATTGCTAACAGCAATTTTTTCCAGACAAACTTGTTATGAAAAGGTTGCCGAAGGACAAAGAGAGACGGGTAGTTGGTGCAAATACGAATAACACGTACTTAAACTTAATGATAAACTTACATAAATCTCACTTAAATAACAAATTCTCAAAGTTAACCGAGAAGAAATTCCATTAATATGTTGTACGCAAAATGAACCCATCTATCCATGTAAAGGGGTGTAAGCCGTGTAAAGGTATACAGTACATAGATGGATAAAATTGTACTACAGGATACACATACGTACCACATAAGAAAGTATACAAACATGTACCACATGAAGCAAGAAACGATTGAACTTGAACTTGAAGATGAGAGTGGACAATTTTTTTTATCTTAGTAATTAAATAGATTTTTGTACAGTACATATTTACAGCGTTTACTTTAAGTTTATTGCGAATTTCAATTTATTAGTCATAATAAATTACTCTAACAAACAAATCCAAATTAAAAAATCAAGCGCATTATATGAAAAAATATTAAGAAGAAGAAGAAGAAAGACATTTATTATACCAACAAGATACATCACAGAAACAAAATAAGCACATAAGTAACATAATATGCACAACACAGAAGGAAAACTAAATACACAACAGACAAAACGAATAAATAAAACAGGACTATAGATGTAGCCTGTGGTGTATCTACATTTACATTACTTGTTTTTCAGTCTACAAATCCATACAGCTCACGAAAGGCGCCCACTGTTAGGCGTGAGACTCTTCAGCGTCACGCCAAACCAGTAATTTTTTTTTTTATATGCTGATACTTTTTACTCCGTAGTAAATTGAGAAAGAAAGAAAAAAAGAACACATTTATTTACAAACAAAATACCAAATACATAATATACACAAAATGGAACGAATTAACGTAATAGAACGGATCAACAACATTGAAACACAATTGGAACAAAACACAAAAAAACATAGCCCACTGTAAGGGTCTAGACAAACGGACTGCATTTCAATTGCATTCCGACTGCAAAATGGCAGTTCGGATGCAGATTAAATGCAATTGGTTCAACTGCAATAAAAATGCCAACCAATTGAACAGGGAACTGTATGCCAACTGCACACCGACTGCAGTGGGACTGCTCGGTTGGTTGGCAGTTTCATTGTAGTCATGCCAACTGAACTGCAATTTTGCAGTCGAAATGCAGTTGAAATGCAGTCCGTCTGACTAGACTTTAAGGCACAGACATTCTCTCAGAAAGGTATTCATTCCTATTCTCTCACTTATCTGTCTCTCTCTCTCTCACCCTTTCACATATATAAATTATACACCCACATAGTCGAACACAACTCCTATCTCTTTGTAAATACGTTATACTATATTTATCGAGTTTATCTCTATTTTGTTTGTTGTGTATTTAGTTTTTTTTAAGTAGATTAATATAAGGATTTTAGTTATAGACAATTCATAATTGTATCCGTCACACTTAGCATTTAAGATAATTTCAATTTAGTATTTTAGTTAAGTATATCATATTATTATAAAGCATTATACTATTCGTATTTGCACCAACTACCCGTCTCTTTTTCTCCTTCGGCAACCTTTCCGTCACACTGTTGTCTGCAAGGAATTGTTGTTAGCAATAAGTTCGCACGTTGTACTTTTTTTACATTGAAACTTTTATTACGTAATTTATTTCTTTCTTTCTTGTGTGCAAATAATACACTTATCTTTTCGTAATTAAAAAAATGTGACGTTTTTGAAAATAAACCTTATATTATCTTATCTCTCCATTTCTTATTTAGTGTTGACACAAAAATCTGTCTGAAATCTCGAGTTTCAAAAGTCGTCTTGAGCCGTAAAACCACTGAAATATCACAAAGTACAAGTAGTTGCACTCTACACACAGCGGGAAACTTAACCGGCTCAAAATAACAAGTTGAACCTTTAAACTTCATTAAAATGAAAGTTTAGCCTTTACACTAGATTCCGGAAATACCTTGTTCATACAACGCTTCAGTTTTCCGTTCAAATATCGTCTTTGTAACTAGGCCGGTAAAGGCCGCCATTCTCTTTTGGCTTGTAAAGCAAATATTCCGGCGCCGCCACGTTCAAATACGATGGGCCGCCTCTAGCGGAATCGGGGTCTAGTCTTCGTGGAATAAGATTCTGTAGTGGACTGAACTCGAGTCACCCTGTACAATTTAGAAACTATTTTATTTTTATTTATTTATTGCCAAAAAACTTAAAGCTAACATTACAGGGAATCCCTATTGCGTTAACAAGTTTTAGAATTATTTATTCTAATTAACTTAAAGTAACCTAATCCATTTATAAACTAGCATTAATAGACACACAAAATACTACTTTCTATAACACAACACAAAAAGAGTGACTTTTGTAAATTCATTCAGAGAACACAAAAATAAATCTGTACTCTCTGCGACTCGGTTTAAAGTGCCTAAAGTCCGTGAGAGAGGTGCGTTCCGTAGCAGACAAGTGCGTGCGCGCGTTTTGTATGGGTATAGCAAAATTGAAGCTTAAATTTAATTAAAACGTAAACATACTCAGGCATATGCGTCACACTGCAACATACAGGTATTTTCCTCGAGAGAGGAAAGTAAGCACTCAACGTTATTGACTTTATTCCCGAATCACTTACTTGATTTTTGCGGATGAATTCGACTGATTGTCAATTTCAGGCGCTGACGTAAGTAAACACTTCAAATACTGGGGTTTCCTCGCGATGATTTCTTTTATCTGTAGCGCAACGCAGAGTCAGCTGCCTTTTGTCGCAACTTAGATACACATCTATGGTCCTGTTTTATTTATTCCTTTTGTCTGTTGTGTATTCAGTTTTCTTTCTGTTGTTGTGCATATTATGTTACTTATCTGTTTATTTGGTTTCTGTGATGTATTTTGTTGGTATAATAAATGTCTTTCTTCTTCTTCTTCTTTATAATCCTCTGTGATAATATTGCAACTACCAACGTAAATGTATGTACCTAAATTATTAACCAACTCTTTGAGGTAAGCTGGGATTGAAATTCAGATCCGCACTGTCAATTTTACTTGCGTGTTTTTGTATCTTGTGTGCAATAAGGAATATTCCCATCTTGTCTTATCTTATCCTCATGCTTGTGAGGCAACTCTTCTAGTTAAGGGGCTTCATGAGTCTTACTAACTAATTTATGTTTAAATTTGTTGATACAAGTATTTGTGCTGCTGTGATACTCGTGACTTTCACACAACAGGGTCTGGATGAGAACAAGCGTTACGGATTTTCATCTAAACTCGGCTTTACCTTCACAAAATGTATGAATGTGTGTTTTGGTGTGCAAGTAAAACATTATCTTATTTTAACGCCACAAATGAAGAAAACACCATCTTTTAGGGATAGTTATTGAAAAAAGTGTCTTACCAATATCTGAATCAATGAACTAAATGAGTAACTGTATGGTGCATGTTTATTTTATCTGTAATTTATCGTTAAAGTTAAAAGTTACGTTTACTTATTGAAGTAAGATTTCAACGCCATCAGCCTTTTAACGCCCACAGCAGGACATAGGCCTACCTCATGTTTGTGAACATAAAAATTTATCTTATCTTAATATAACGCAGTAAATTGTAGACCGAGAAAAGTAGCCCGAAAAAATAGGGCTACAGATCACTTATGCAAAACCGTGCGGTTTTGGCATGAATGCTATCGAGCTCCTAGCTTTTCGTTCATGACTTCTGGACATCACTATTTGTAAAAAGTAGCTCATAGATTACAAATTTTAAGCTACTTTTTGCAAGAAGGATCTATAAAAGAAGATTATGTTTTTTTTTGCGGTGGCGCTAGAGAGGTACTCGTAACGCAGGTCTTATCCAACCATAGGAGCCAGTAGGTTTCTTCTCACTGTTAGTGAATGAACCAAGTGAGTTAGCGTACGACTCTAGTATAATAGTCAAACTGAAACTTACCAAAACCTTATTCTACAGGGAATGTTTCATAATAATTACTTAACAATAAATTATTATCCCTACAGAGAGGTATTATTATAACAGGAGCAACTTAACTCGAGCTATGCTCCCAGTTTCGCTTGATTCACATAGTTATTCAATTGGTAGGGTGACATTCGGTTTATTCTTCACTGGGTCTAAGAATACTTGGGAAGTTTTTTTGTCGTGATATTGTTATCACAAACAAAATGAAGTTTTATTTTCAAATGAAACGTGTTTATTCATACTTTGTATTAAGTAATATCTTTTTACCGTTAAAATCCGGCAAGTGTTCAGTAAGAGTTCGCAACTACTGATTACAAACTTAACTTTGCTGCTCAAAGAATGTTTTTCTAAGCAACCTAACTGCACTGTCTTAAGATTTATTTTTAAGCTCATACTGCAAATAAGCATTTTTTAAACGTACTGTAAGACCTGGCTTCCAGTTACAATTTTAGATCAACGGGAGTACCATAAAGGTTTTGAAAAACCTACACATTACTTCCCATTAACCTAGAATCACGAAATTTGGCAAAAAAGGGATGACCGGAAAAAAATCCGAAATTTTAAATTTTCAGATAACAAAAAAAATTTAATTAAGTTTGTAAAACTTAAATACTTGAGATAAATGGACGTATATTTAGATTGCACTGACTTAAAAGATTCAAATTTTCACGCCACTGAAGAACCACTGTCTACATAGAGATATACAAACACACGTCCTGCATAAACTTAAGGCGATACACATAATAGAAAACTTGTTAAAAATTTATTATTTGAAAATAGTCTGGTAGTAAACGAAAAAATTGGTCACTCTACTTTGTAGATAGTTCGGGTGAAGTTGCTTGGAACATTTCTTAATAAGTTTACTCTAATAGATTCAAAGATGTTGCCGAGATTCCGCAAATATTTGGATATGAATTTAACATCAACCACTGAGAGCGAATATTTCTTTAAGAAAAACTTTGCATTAGTGTATTCTATACGTTTCTATAGCTAACGATCGACTGTAATTAGACACCCATCCCTATCTATAGTTACAGCTTTTTCTCAACGTAAACTGGTTACATAACAGCTCTCACGGCATTGTTTTTTAGGTACTTGTTTAAGTTTTAAAAACCTATTTAGAGGCTAAAAATTGTCCTCAGCACGGGTTAGTGCAACAAAAAAGAATATTGTTTGAGTTTATCAAAAATAAAACATTTTTCGTTACTCATACTCGGAATGTAGGTCTGAAGTTGCTTGAGGAGCGGGTTAAAAATAGGGTAATGCTCTTCTTTTAGGGAGAATCTTCTTCAACTGACGGCTGACAAATTACTAAAAAAACCGGACAAGTGCGAGTCTGACGTGCGCACTTAGGGTTCCGTACTAATATATCAATACAATAGACAGACACAAAGATCGAAAAAAACCGCAAAAAATAACGTTTGTTGTACGGGAGCCCCCTTTGAACATTTATTATATTTTAAATTAATTATTTATTTTTTAAGTGAATACGAACTAAATATTCTGTGAATATTTCAAGCATCTACCGTTGTTCATATCGAGCAAAAGGCAGCAAAAAAAAAAAAACGTTTGTTGTATGGGAGCCCCTCTTAAATATTTACTTTATTCTGGTTTTAGTATTTTTTCTTTGATTTGGACAAATCGTGATCCCACAATTATCAAAACAAAACCCGGAACCTAACTGAAATCCCGACCCTCCAAATACTCTAAGACCGGCGAGCAAATTAAACAATAAATATCGGGCCACTGATTTGCCGCCGCGGGCCATAACTCTCGCGGCACTAAGTAGATAAACAGCTAATTTGACACAGATTAGCGGCACTACCGGCACGACCGTAATAAACTACACCGCGTGTGATTTATTCGTTTTAACTGAGGCTTACAGCTGTTTTTAGCTGACTGCGGCGTAGCCCAAAAGGAGAGTGATGTGTTTTAGCTCGTATGTTTGCATAAATGTAAGTTTGTATTGTAAGCGCCTTAACGGCTAGACCGACGGCTAGACCAACGCGTTAAGTCGCTTAGCTACTAAAACAGAGGCTGTGGGTTCAATTCCCACTGGGAGCCGCCGTAAATTTGTACAAATTGCCTCAGTCTGGGTGTGTTTTCAGGTTTGTGACGTCCTTGCCTGGTTACCATAGCACAGGGTATCCTAGTTAGGGACCAGGTCAAGTGATTGTGTTGTGTGAAAGTTATTATTATTATGTATATATATCTAAGGATGTATGTATGTGTGTATATGAAAGTGTGTTTGAATGTATGTACGTAAGTGTGTCCGATTCTATCATCATCATCATCATCAACCCATAGCAGTCTACTGCAGGACATGGGTCTCTCCCTGTATGGGATGTTCGATTGTATATTCCCTTATGACTCCCTAACCAGTGGTCCAATTTTATAAAATAAGATCTCAATCGATGTGTCGTGTTTGCGCGTGTGTCATAAGCATATGAAATCAGCGTAAATCGAACAAATCACTTAAAATCACAAAATAATTAAAAACTGAATTATAAAAATAACCAACAACCCGATTGCTGAGCATTAATTACTAAGCAAGCGGGCACAAAATTCAAATTTGCGAGTTTGGTCCCACCCACTTAGAAGATAACGCTCAGCAGGACAGATTGTTGTTTGTTTTTAATTTAGTTTTTATTTGTGAAATTTTATTGCACTTTATTATTGTTTAATTCGTAAACGTAATTCCCGGTATTGAAGAATATTCAATACACATTTTGTGCGCAGGTCACTCAGGTCAGTAACAATTAGCGTTTATTAATTTTGTAGCCGGATCGTATCGCATGATATTCCGAGCCGTCATTAGGCTTGCATTGGATTGTACCACCGGGCTGTGCCAACGGTCTCTAACACTAAGGACGAAATTTTTCTGCGAAAAATTTCAGGTCTAGTAGCTTGCTAGTGGACAAACTTTTGTGATCGCACTTAGTACGTGGCGTTCAGTCTTAAGCTACTCTCAGCAAGAGATAGATTAGTTATTTGTTATACAAGAGTGCAAAGTTGCTTTTTAACCGCGTGCTCAATTTTGATGACAGAGCAAGCGAAGGATAAAAATATTGGAATCCTGAGCGTTAGCGAGGGAATCAAAAGAGCACGAGGTGAAAAATCTTTGCACTCGAGTGCAACACGTAACTTTTCATCCCACCTCAGCGAGGAAATGACCACAGACTATATAGGAAATGACTAAATGCAAAAGAACACAAAGGAGGGTCCGAGCCTGAGTTTATAACAAATTTAAAAAAGTTGTAGAATAAATTCGGCACCATGGAGGTAGAAGTAAAGAGGTTTAATGATGTTTTGAATTTAAAAACTAGTGCACTCGATGTTCTAAATTCAATTTACTTTATCCTCTATCCAGATATCGTAGAGCAAAAATACTCTTTCCGAGATGGGGGTATGAAAAGATCGTTTATTCACATAAGACACACACATGTATACAAAGCAAAGCAATATAATAGTAAATTATGATACAAGTGTGCTAAGTTGGTCATTCATTACACATGAGGCATTATTGTAAGCGTGAGCCCTAGACGAGCACGGTAAGGAAGCTGAGTGTGTAGTGATCAATGAACACGAGTTGCATACGTCATTTTTCAGCACAGTTGCGAGGAAAAAAACGTGTATTAACCACACAGCAGCGACGTTACCAAATATTTACGGAAAATGGCGCGTAAGTTTTGTTGTTGATGCGCGCGCAGTTTCAATACAGGCATAGGAAAAACCGGCTGCAGCAGCAATATACTATAAATTAATGTTTCTTAATACGATAATAAGTTTGTGTTTTTAAATATAAAATTTGATAAAATGAAATGTTTATTTGTCATCTTAAAATTTTAATATTCAACTTTTGCTGAAATTAAAATGTGAAAATTGCTTTGCTAAATTCCGCCAAAATTTAAAAATTCAAAATTTAATTTTAATGTCATTTTAATGCTATTATGGATTTCCGCAAAGTAACGCCTGATTCCATACAATATTTTTTTCTAAATTTCAAAAGTTTATATCACAGCACAAGTATGGTAATATGCTAAATTATGAAACTAAAAACGGTGTAATAACAGTCAATTTACGAGCTACTGTGTTGAAAATCCGATAACAAATCACAGCACGTAGAAAGCAAAGAAAAAAAAATAGTAGCATACATAAAAAGCAAAAAAATACACAAAAAATTAACCATACACGGTACGGTAATGTACTTTGACGCTGTACTTTGGTACGATGTACTTAAGACTATTGGACTGAAGTTTTGAGGGTTTGAGTATTTTTTATGAAGGGTGGCTCCCTTGCGCATGGCATATAACCAAATGAATCCCATTAATAAGTACTACGACAACTTAACATATTATATTAACTATAAAGTAGAGTAGCTGACCCGCCAAATGTTATTTTGCCATATTAATTAGCCTACGACCAATTCTCAGACCTAAGAAATATACACAAAAAAATCATTAAAATCGGTTGAATAACAAACACAATTGAAAGTCGATATTCAAATATTTTACATTTTTTAAAAAAAGAACATCATAGAAACCATTTGAAAAAAGTTTCATTCGAAAACCTCAAACCATGAAGATTCTATGTCAATTCAAAGAACCTATTGCAATAAAACGGCAATTTCATACTTTAACCCCTAATATTTAATTCTGTGCCTAGTTTTGCAATTTTTAGCTGAGAGTAGTATTAAACAGTTGTTATTAACGCATAACAGAATTAATTTTATTACTTACATATATGCCTGTGAAATTTCCCTTTAAAAATACAACCCTGCTCTATTGAGTGTAGTAAAAATAACTCCTGGTATTTTAAGGTCGAGGAAAAATAACACCAGGTATCTAATATTCGAAAACAGCTTTAACAGACTCGTATTGAAATAACACAAAACATGAAAATGGCAAGCCTTGGTCTCTGCCTACCACTCCGGGATACAGGCGTGAGTTGATGCATGAATGAAAACGGTTAACAATCAAACCACTTCCAATGAGTTTGTAACTCTTCATCATCATTTTTTAAAGTAACAAGCGAACATTTCAAAAAAGCTAGTTTAGTTTTATACAGCTCCGCTTGAACGTACTCAATTAGCTGCGTAAACCGCTGAGCCATTAAAAATCCCTTTCACAACCACAATCTTTTTCATTCAGAGTGAAACTCAGACCAGCGCCATCTATACAATTCCAGTGGAACTAGCTCCTGTGCTCTACGCAATGTAGAGCTTTCGGCAGCGGGTGTACGCGTTGTTTACTTTATTACGCGATGTAAACATATTCGCATAGATGTATGTATTGTGCAGTCGCTGGCAATGTTTGCCAAAGGACAAACGTGGGTCGGTTGCGTAAATGAAAGCTAGAGCGTACGTATTGGGTCAAAGTATGAATTTTAATCTTGCGCTACGTAACTGCTACGCGGTTGCTACGACATTTGCTACGTGCTACGAAAGTATGTCTTGATAATTTAATGGCCTGGCTCACGCTGCGCGCCTTGACGTAGTGGTTTGTATGACTGTAGCGATATTTTTTATTGGTAATTTGTATATTTGCACTAGTTTCAATTCCGTCAGCCAAGTATGAGTCGGACTCGCGTACCACGCGTTCCGTATTACAACATAATTCTGTCTTAGGTGCAAGTATGTGCTTTTTTTTTTGGAAAGTTCGGAACGCTTGGCGGAAATCCGAACGTTACTTTGCTGTTTATTTATTTTTATGTCACAGGGACTATACATTGATCGCAACAAATTTGATGCTATTTAGATTACCGTTCCTACTTTAGAGCAAAAGCAAAAAAACATGTTCATACAAAAAATCATGTTCTTGTATGGGTATCTCCCTTTTAAGGGTTCCACTAGTAAACAAGGAACCCTTATAGTTTCGCCATGTTCATCCGTCTGTCTGTCCGCTGCTTAGAACAGAGACGATAGGTACTAGTAAGCTGAAATTTGGCATATATATACATATTTATTACGCCGACAAGACTGTAGAGTAAAATATCGAAAATATTTTATAACATTTTTAGGATACCGCCCCTATCGCGGCTAAGTAGGCTTCAAAAGTTAAGGAGTAAAAGGTGACCAACGTATAAAAGGAAAACTTCGTACCAAATTCATTGAAAATTACGTTGATTAAAAAAGATCGAAAAAAAATTACAAAACTTAATATTCTTTCACGCTAGTACTAATGATTTTTAAGAAATTCAAACGACATTTTTCAGTATTTTCGTATAGCAACAAAAAAGGAGTTCAATGACCTCCTCAAGATTCCACTAATAAAAACAGAAAAGGGTCGAAACAAAAGAATTTGAGATATTGAGTAGAAAGGGCTATTCAACAATCGGCCCAACTTTCCGGCAATCAAAGGGATCTTCAGCAGAACCACCGTAGTTGATGAATAAATTGAAGAAGTTACTTTGCTCTCGCTATCAGTCTGTTAACATAAATAAAAACAACGCGAAGGCTCAGAAAAAATACAATTTTTACTAAAACTATTCTTCTTAACTTCTTGATTTTTGTAAGTTTACTGCACTAGCAAAGAGTACATATTTTTTACTCTTACTCTAATAACTAAAGAGGTAGTTGTCTACTTACCTCATGTAAGTTGAAAATACAAGCAAGGATAGTTCAAGTACGCACTTGTGTAGAACTAAGTGCTCGTAAAGTCGCAGCACACTCCTGTTCCAAGCATACAATACAGGAATTCTCGCTCAAAGGTTGTTCAAGCACAGCTGACTACTTTTTCTTAATGCAATCAATAATGAACTCTATCGGCCATAACCACTCTATCTCGATATATTTTTACACACATTTTGCCATAGTTGCGTGTATGTTGATATTTATGTACGGGCCGTAGACAGAAGCACAAAAAACACACATCGATTTTTATATTTTACAAAATATGATGCAAGACGGGTGTTTGCTATGAAATAAGATGAAAAATAAATATATGCACATACATAAAGTCACGCCTATATCCTAGAGGGACAGGCAGTGACCAGGGACTGCAACTTACCCAAGTTAAAACATATTAATTTCTAAATCAGGATGACAACGAGGGCCGAAATTATCCGATTCAGCATTTCCAATACGAGCGCAATTGTTCAGATTTATTATTTTTCAGAGGATTAGGCTACAAACGGTATAGCTATAGTGGGCAATATGCCATGAATAAAAAACGGTGGTAGCGCAGGGGTAGAACGCCGGCCTCACATTCGGGAGGTCATGGGTTTGAATACCGGCATGTCTTCGTTTTCTAAGTTACGTAAATTTGTGACGTAGTAGCAATACTAACGGCGGAGGCATACATCGTGAGGAAACCTGAGTGTTTGAGGTGTTCACACACCTAAGCGCTTGAAATTGCCAATCCGCAGTGGGTACGCGTGGTAATTAAGTCCAAACTTTCTCTCTGAGCGAAGGTCTGTCTCTGAAAAAAAAATGTCATGAGTCGTCGTTGACGACAAAAAAAATTACAATCTTGTCTGAATTTGGCGCCATTCTCAAAGGAAAACTTCGAACAAAATCCATTGAAAATTACTTTGATGAAGTTGTTAGTTCTGTAAAGCATATAACACACCTTCTTTCTACGGAACCCTACACTGCGCCGTGGCCCGACACGCAATTGGCCGGTTTTTTTTTCAGACTAGGTACGTTAATTAAATATTATTAATTTTGTTTTATTATATATAATGATATTTTATATAATAATATATAAAGATTAATTTCCGTGTGGCGCCGGATCAAGAATAGCGTCACTCCATCTCCTTCCGTGGATGTCGTAGAAGGCGATTAAGGAAGTAAATTACCAGGAGACGGGCAGCAGCGTCTTTCTGAGAATCCAACCACATACCTACTGCGATCGCCAACCCGCCTGCCAAGCGTGGCGATTATGGCAAAACCCCTCATGGTTATGAAAACCACGAGGGAGGCCTCTGCCCTGCAGTGGGCGTCAAATGGCTGATGATGATGATGATGATGATGATATATAATGAACATGAATGGAAATGTAAAAAGAAACATGGATTTATTTTTAAGTCAATGATTTCCACACACACATAACTGATACAAAGTTATTGGTTCATAAACGTAAACTGGTTTCAAGCTGTCAGAATAACTGTCTATTTTTATCAGCCGCTTCACGGCAATTTACGAAGCTACGCGAAGGAGACCGGCAAGTCATATCAATAGTGCTCCCAAAATATCTGTCACTTCGAGCGGACAACTATTGCAACAGTGCCCTCTTGCTCGTACTTTAGCGTTCATGACGTATGGCAACGAGACAAAAGCTGCTTATGAGATTATTTCTAGGATCGGCGGATTAAGAAACATGAGTCATAAGCATTTTCCTTAATGATGTTATAAAGTTAATGTAAACGTTATAGCGTTATAACGTTCCGTGTGGCGCCGGATTAAGAATAGCGTCACTCCATTTCCTTCCCAGGATGTCGTAGAAGGCGACTAAGGAAATAAATTACCAGGAAATGGGCACTAGCGTGTTCTTGAGATTCCAACCGCATAGTTACTGTGATCGCCAACCTGCCTGCCAAGCGTGGCGATTATGGCAAAACCCTTCATGGTTAGAAAACCATGAGAGAGGCCTATGTCCTGCAGTGGACGTCAAATGGCTGATGATGATGATGAGAGTAATTTTATAATAAGTCTCTTTCATGTCCTCAAAAATGTGTGTTTTGGGCTTATGTGCTTTAGTCCGCCGAGCCTAGATTTTGTAGCCGTTATTAGGTAGTAGTAAAAACATAACATAACCTCACGCCTTTATCCCAGAGGGGTAGGCAGAGACCAGGGACTGCCACTTGCTACGATCCTGACAGATCACTTTCGCTTCCTCAACATTCATTAGTCGTTGCATGCACGCACGCCGGTTTCGGGTACTTTTTATATTGCCCATAAAAAAACATAAATAAATAAGTAAAAATAGTATTATTACCCTTTTCTACTTTACGGTACTCTTCCACCATGCATTTCCGCGCGTGCCGGCGCCTATTGTCCTCAGCCCCACGTCATCTCTACTAATGCGCTAATTTATTAACAACCAATGCGGAAGAAATGTGCGGAGCGGTGCGGAGTCTTCTTATTGTCTCACCGAAATCATGAAACAGTAGTTATGCACATGGTTCTGGCTATGTGTTTCAGTATTTTCAGTATTTTTGAAATACGTATATATACGTACATACATACTGACTGGTGTATGCACCCGTGGTGATTAAGCCCATACTATCTCCCTGAGAGAAGGCCTGTGCCCTACAGTGGGACGTATATAGGCTGCATATGCTATGCATATACTGACTGGACAGTATGACAGGCCGGCCAAGAACAGGACGAAGGTCAGTGGGCAGACCAGTGCACAGTAGTCCCATCTTGAAAATCCGTGGACTTACAATCTAAAGTCGGTTTAGTTTGTTTTTTTTATATGTATCCGAGAATCATATGGCTATTAATAGTTGTTGAGCAAACTTCTCTGAAAGATTGATAGTTTAGGAGAAAAAAAAAAGTTTTTTTTGGATGGAGAAATTAACTTTTTTTTTTTCCTTTTTTTGTTTAAACTTACTAAACTAAAGTGACATTACCTGAGTTGCCTGTTTATTGCAATTTAAAAATAGTGATGTGCCCCGCTATCGAAAGTCAACAATAAATTAAAGGACATCATTCATTAATACAGATTACAGAGTAAATAATACAAAATTTAATTATGAAGGAATTTATACTCTCGGTTGGAAATTCGGTTTTTTTTTCGTGTGAACATATTTGTAAGCGTTCATAATCATGTCTTTTTCCGTTTGGCTAAATGATGTGAGCTTTCGTTTTTTTCTTGGCGATACAATTTCTTCATTGCGGCTACGTGACGAAGTAGATGGAGCCTGAACGTCCATTACAACTTATTCAACAAAAACGTAACAAAACCACAAAACTTACCACAAAGTAAAAAGCAAAGAAACAGAAACAAATTTAAAAATAACGGGCGTTATATGTATTTCTCAGACAGAAAAAGCAACAGACGCATTCGAACAATTCAGAGGTTGAAGCCTGTTGCCAACAATATTTTTGAAGGGGTCGTACCACAGACTAGAAAAAATCGTATTTTGCTCGGAATTCTAGAAAACCAATATTTTAGCACTAAAAAAAAAACAACAAATCAAACTCTGTGCCAACACAACCAAACCTCAATGCTCCTTTGCTTTGTTTGGTAGAGAAAAACCTCTTTGTTGTGTTCTGTAATGGAAAATGGAGGGATAGTTTTGAGTACACCACTAAAGAATAAAAACTGGTATCATTATTCGGCAACTTGAGATTTGCAGTTGTCAATTTAGTGTCTGAGATGAATAAACAGAGCCTATGAATTTATAACTACAATATTTCAAGTCATTGCCAACTTAGAAAAAATATAATCTACTGCCGTCACTTGCCGCCGCGCTAGATTTTGGTCACTCAACATAGCATTTTTCACACATTTTACTAACCATCTTGCTCGACAGTTGAGTTATTTCCATGTTGCTACCTCAATTAAAAACCTTTCCCCGCAACTATTACTAGGCATATAACAAAATATAAAAATCAGACTGAAATGCCGACTTTTGAACCTCGAGACTTTCGTCCACGGATTTTCAAAATGGGACTACTGTGCAGGGGCCCGATGGTCAGACGATGTTGTTGAGTCGACGGAGTATCCATGGATGAGGATGGCAAGGGGCCGTGAGAGACGGCATTTCGGGGATAAGGCCTAAACCCAGCAGTGCGCAGCGGTGGGCTGATGATGATGATGAGGATGATGACGTACTGACTGATTGACTGCCTCTTTGATCTAGTGATAGCACGTCTTACTACCATGAGGACTGACATCATGGGTTCAATTTCTACCGTCATTTGTACACATGGCCTCGGTCAAGGCATGTTTGTGATGTCCTTGCCTGTAATAATAACTTCCACACAATACAATTACTTGACCTGGTCCTAAACTAGGATACCCTGTGCTACCTGTGCTAACCAGGCAAGGACTTCACAAACATGAAAATACACCCAGGCTGAGGCTATTTGTACAAATGTACGGCGGCCCCCAGTGGGAATCAAACCCGCGACATCTGTTTTGGTAGCTAAGCTCCTTAACGTTTAGAACAACAAGGTAGACAAACTTAGCACAGGGTATCCCAGTTTAGGACCATAACATGTGAGAGTGTTGTGTGGAAGTTATTGTTATTTTATTTACACATACATACATACCTGCATACATATCTAATTTGCTTATCTGTATCAACAGTTCTATCTGCCTGAGATGCCGTTATCAGCCCTTCCAACCACATTTCCCCGATACATTTCTTCCGTCATTATCCCTGCTTTCAACCTCTCCAAAGTCTAAACCAACGCATATTCCTAACGTGTAAGTGTTGAAACATAAAGGAGTGCTTTCTTCATAGGGTTCTGTACCTCAAAAGAAAAAAATATACACTAACATGTTGGACTTGTTTAAGACTTTTTAGAAACCTTTTAAATGTTAAATTTGTATTGAACATCGTACTTTATTCACGAATTACAAGGAAGTAAGTAAACTTGTATAACAAAATTTTCTCAGTATGACGAGAAGAATCACTCAGTTTAAAGTTTCAAATCAACCCCATGAAAAATGCCTAATGCAAAAGTACAAACCACAACGCACATTAACCAAATGTTGAAGCAAAGTAAAGTTGAAAGTTCGTCGCTGCCGGCTATAAGTAAATATATGTCCGAGCAGGTGTTATAGTAATTAATCCGTATTAGTTGGCAATCAATTAAGCACACGGGTAATTATCTAGAGATTAACTTCGCAGCGTTATACGCTAGCTGGCACTCAAAGCTAAGCATAATCCGGTGAGTCCTATGGTGTTTTGAGTAAGGTTTAAAATATCATGCAGGTCAGCTCATGGGACAAGCTGTGCGAGGACAATGCTGTTTAGCGCCACGCATCACGGTCTGTGACGCATGTAATAAGTAGGTCAGTAGTGAGTAATAAGAGGTTAGCTGGTTCACAGATTTAAGCCATTGCTTTATATTCCAACGGTTTGTGCATGAGGCAGCTTCAATAATAACTTTCGAGCGATAAATGCTTGCACGCACCTAACCACCGGCTTTTGACGGATCCAATTAAGATTTTTGACCGATGGATACTTTGTGCGACCCTTACAACCGGTTTTTGGGTAGTGAATCTCACTGAGTTAATCCTTAAGGCTGCTTTTACATCTGACCTTCCTTTCACAAGCACATAATTGTAATATTTTTGATAGCGTAAATTAATGAGTTTAAGGTCTGTTTTTTGATTCGATGCAAAAAATAAGTAAAGTGACAGCACTTTGACATGTGCCGAGGTCGGAAACCATTACAACCCATGGCGTTTGTTGACTTACTCTATGTGGACATCAATACAAGTTTATTTTTTAAGGGTCGTGACAGATGACAGTTTTAAATAATAATATATCGCGCGATGTCTTGTTTTATACTAAATCAGACCGCAGTCGTGTGTGGACACGGGTTGCATGTTGGATATTGTGTGAAAAATATATCGCATATATTAACACCTTCGTCTGTGACGGCCATAAATTTAAGGTTCCAATGAAATCTGTGCTAATAAAAAAATGTGATAAAGACAAAAGAAAAAATATATTTTATTTACCTATACAATAGAAATCTCTTTTACATGTTGCATCTACTCATGTGGACTCGAAATATAGCCAAAATTTTCCAAATCACAAGGGACCACGGGAAACAAAATTAGCGTAACCGAAAAAATAAAGGAATGTCTGAAAATAAATTACCAAACCTCAAACCCAAGGTTATCCACATCCGAGTATTGCCAGTAAGTAAAAAACATCTGACCTTCCTTTCACAAGCACATAATTGTAATATTTTTGATAGCGTAAATTAATGAGTTTAAGGTCTGTTTTTTGATTCGATGCAAAAAATAAGTAAAGTGACAGCACTTTGACATGTGCCGAGGTCGGAAACCATTACAACCCATGGCGTTTGTTGACTTACTCTATGTGGACATCAATACAAGTTTATTTTTTAAGGGTCGTGACAGATGACAGTTTTAAATAATAATATATCGCGCGATGTCTTGTTTTATACTAAATCAGACCGCAGTCGTGTGTGGACACGGGTTGCATGTTGGATATTGTGTGAAAAATATATCGCATATATTAACACCTTCGTCTGTGACGGCCATAAATTTAAGGTTCCAATGAAATCTGTGCTAATAAAAAAATGTGATAAAGACAAAAGAAAAAATATATTTTATTTACCTATACAATAGAAATCTCTTTTACATGTTGCATCTACTCATGTGGACTCGAAATATAGCCAAAATTTTCCAAATCACAAGGGACCACGGGAAACAAAATTAGCGTAACCGAAAAAATAAAGGAATGTCTGAAAATAAATTACCAAACCTCAAACCCAAGGTTATCCACATCCGAGTATTGCCAGTAAGTAAAAAACTAATATTAATGTCTTTCATGCAATAAAGTTTTTGGTCACACAATTCTACTTATTTAAAGTTTTTATATTATTTATTAATGATATAGTATCTGTTATAAAACATTCCAATGCGCTATTGTTTGCCGACGATCTAAAACTATATAGAGAAATAAAATGCCCTTCAGATACAAAACTGCTCCAGGATGACTTGGACGGAATACACGGGTGGTGCATTCGTAACAGAATGTCTCTGAACGCAAAAAAATGCTTCCACATAAAGTTCACCAAAAAACGCCTTCCAATTAACTCATCGTACAATCTAAATACCGATATACTAGAAGAAGTTGATAAGATAAGGGACCTTGGAGTAATTCTCGATAGTAAACTTACTTTTAATGCACACATTAATCATCTAGCGGATACTTGTAACAAAATGTTAGGATTTCTTAAAAGAATGGGGAAGCATTTTAAGCGGACCGACAGCCTACTCACCGTATTTAATTCTCTCGTACGCTCACATTTAGAATATTGCAGTCAAATTTGGAACCCCTACTACAAAGTACATAGTGATCGTCTAGAAAAAATACAGAAATCATTTACTAGATACCTAGCTTACAAAGACCATTTCCGAGGGAGTGGGCGTCGCGCAACTTATGAAGAAAGACTTGACCACTTTCAAATGAATACTTTGGCACAGCGTAGAGAATATCTTGATCTATCTTTCCTGCATAAGCTTTTAAATAACAAAGTCTCCGAACCACATCTCCTTGGCATGATTAACTTCCACGTTCCTCGCCCCAATGCACGCCAATCCAAAATAAAAACATTCAGCATATAAGCTGCTCCCGTACCAACTTAGGAAAAACTGCTCCCATTAATAGACTACAAGCTCTCTACAACAAACTTGAACGGTCACTAGACCTGGATATTCATACTGATAGATTGCGTGATTGGAAGTTGGAAATGCTGCGGCCTATCTTACTATAATCGTCAAGTTCTGTGTTTATAATATGCTTTGATCTCATTTCAACTCAACTTAGTTACTTAGTTTTAAGATAAAGTGTTTAAATAAGTTTAAAAAGCATTTGTAAAAGTTTAATTTAAAAAAAAGATTGTTATTTATGTTATTTCAGAAATTATTTACTTTAAGTCAAGAGAGTTGTTGCACACCTGTAATTGGATG
Organism: Yponomeuta cagnagella; assembly: GCA_947310995.1. NCBI lineage: Eukaryota > Metazoa > Arthropoda > Insecta > Lepidoptera > Yponomeutidae > Yponomeuta > Yponomeuta cagnagella. The sequence continues at coordinate 18,956,994 of OX371267.1, forward strand.
TTAGACTAGAACATAATTATCTACACAATGTTATTTTAAGTGATGTATCTAACATCTGTTGGTTGTGTCTAATAAATAAATAAATAAATAAATAAATAAAACAAAAATCAACCGAGTATAACGATATATTATATAATGGTAACACTGGGCAGTGTTGCCATTATAAAATATATCGTTGTACGTTGTTTACAGTTTTTGTATTGAATTAAATAATACACTTTAGTTTTGAAAACTGTCAAATCTCTTGGCGAAAGTTTTTTTTTAATATTAGGAAAAATCCTCATGGACCTATGACCTATTTTTAGAGTACGATTTTCTACCATTACAAGATAATTATACAAATTTTAACGACAACAAACCAACCCTTCTTGTTGGTTATCGTTGTTTCGTTACAATTTAAAAGAAATTTTTCATACAAAGAATTAATAACTTGGTAACAAGGTTGTCTAGCCCGAGACTATGATGAGCAACAAGTTTGAAAATTTAAGGAGGTGCAGGTATAACTGATACAGTTTTTGCAAAAAGAAGAAAAGGACACAATGATAAACAAACGGAAAAAAACGTTTTTTTGAGTTATTAAACATTTAGCAAACAATCTTTAAATTTAAACTGCAAACCATCAAATGTGATGGCAACAGCTGCTATAATATAATTGCAACCATTTGTTAAGGTTTTGTGCAATTTTAATAAATATAATAATATATTATAAAATTGTAAATTTTGTTACCATGTATACTGGGACATTTCTGTATAGTAGGTATTTATTTTGTGTGGTTTTGTTCTATGTTCGATGGTGGTAGCCTAGTGGGTAGAACATTGGACTCGGAAGCGAGAGACCCAGGTTCATTCCCAGTGCAGGATTGTACCTAAGACTTTGTTTTCTAAGTTATAGTAGCAATACCACTTACTAACTATGAAGGAAAATATTGTGAGGAAACCTGAGTGTCTGAGCTATTTTCATGCCTTAGCGCTTGAAATCGCAAATCCGCGGTGGACACGCGTGGTGATTAAGCCCATAATCGTTCCCTGAGAGAACGCCCGTGCCCTACAGTGGGAAGTATTTAGGCTGCTTATGTTTTAGGTTTCTCAACTTACAGGTGTCTGGAAAAGAAAGTTTTCAAAATGTAAAATAGTTGCCATCTTCAAGACTCGACACTAGCAGAATCCTTAGGATGCCATAATAAAAAATTAATTGAAATTTAAAACAAGATTCAACCGTTCAACGTTTGGATTCAACCACTGATTCATTATATTTCAAAACCAGATTCAATGACTCCGAAAATTTGATAGCCTGGTGCCTACTATAGCACCATTCAAAGGTGTTGAGAATATGAAATAGCGCTGGTAGCAGACGAAAGGGAGGAACTAATATTGTTCGAGGTGTATTGCTGCCACACTGGATTGTACTCACAATGGTGCATCCGATGCCGCTTCGCTAGGAGCCAGGAAATCGGAGGCCAATGTAAAAAGCTAATATTAAGACTGAAGCCATATTTTCTGTTGCTTGACTACAGGAATAGCAAAGGCCTCTCTCCTAAGTTAACATTTTAAATAAAATAGGTGCTTATATTCTTTTTATTGCACTAACCCATGCTGAGGACAATTTTAAAAACCTATTTAGAGGCTAAAAATTCCACCCATGCCGGAACTTGAACCCGCGACCACTGCGAACCACTTTACAAACTTCTCTGTATTACGTACAAGTTTGCAAACTTTGTAAAGAGGCTCGAAATTTCGCCGATGCTTGCACTTGCCTATATTAGCTCAGTTAGGAGAGCGCTGGCACGGTTAGCTAGAGGTTAGCCAGAGGTCGCGGGTTCATGTTCCGGCATGGGTGGAATTTTTAGCCTCTAAATAGGTTTTTAAAATAGGTACTGTTAAAACTAACAATCTGACCTTGCTGACGACGTTTGATTTGACTTTGAACTATTAAGGAGCCTAATTATGCGCGCTAAATCCTGTCGGAATAATTCTTCTTCTTCTTAGCGTGTTGATGGCAAAACAATTTTTGTCAAAGTCCTTATTAAACAGTTGCGGCCCAGAACTTTGCCATGCTGACTGCGTTATCACTTGCAATCATTGGACATGCTGACGTTTACGATAGCAATTAGTATGGAATTTGACAGTTACACAATAAGATATATTTTTTTTTAATTAAGCACAGTGACAAAGTTATATTAGTTATTAGTATCGTTCAGGATTTGGTGCGCGTAATATTGCTGTTCGCTGTAAGCGCCACCTAGTGCCAATTTTGTAGTTCCCACTCAGTTGTACTAGCAGTACCACTCGCTAACTATGTAGGAAAATATCGTGAGGAACCCTGAGTGACGATACTCTAATATTGCAATATCAGTGCTTGATATTGCCAATCCGCGGTGAGCACGCGTGGTAATAAGACCAATAAGAGTGTTTATTCCAGAGAATATTTCGCAAACGGATCTCTACATCGAAAAATGGTAATCCTACACTCCAAATATTTTTAAACAACCAAGCTAACGATACCCTACACTATATTACAGGCGAGTAACACAATGCATCCCTAAGTTAGGTCCACTTATTTTAAAATCCATTTTATCCTACCGTTTTGTCGACGTGATTAATATGTATATCTATGCCAAATTTCAGCTTTCTAGTACTTGTTGTCTCCGTGCTAAGTCGCGGACAGACAAACGGATAGACAGACAGACGGATAGACATGGCAAAACTATATAGGTTCCTTGTTGACTACGAAACCCTAAAATAAAATGTTACTTGTGTCAATTGTTAATATCTTTTAGCAAAGAAGGGAACAAAAGATTAAATATTAGATCCTTACATGCTATGGCCCGACCCGAGTACTTCATCCAATTTTGGAATTGGCCGATATTCAGAAGCATTCAAGCTTAATATTATTGGATTCCAGAAATTCAGTTGAGGTGTGAGAAACTTATTCGTCCGGATATTTGCCTTGACTAGATCTTAGACTAGACTGACTTGCTTACGAAGTTATGAAGAATTTAATTTGCGAGGTCCAGAATTTCTGAAATAGCGTAAAATTTGGTTTCATTAAATTCGTGAAATCGGTCGGCGTCTGAAGAGTCGTGATTATGACTATCGTTCTGGGGCAGACCTGATGCAAGAGATTCCCCTGGTAATCGCTTTGATTCGCACGGGCTTAAATTTACATATTTTTCCGCCCTTGTTAGCAACAGAAATACATAATCTGTGAAAATTTCAACTCTCTAGCTATCACGGTTCTTGAGATACAGACTGGTGACAGACAGACGGACGGACGGACGGACAGACAGACAGCGAAGTCTTAGTAATAGGGTCCCGTTTTTACCCTTTGGGTACGGAACCCTAAAAAAATACAGTTATATGTGCTCTATCTTAATAGGCATACAAATCATGTCTAAATTAATTAATTATTAATTAAATTGCAAACATTAAATTAAATTAAAAATTAAAAATTTCAATATAAACTACAGGGTTAAAAAGTTACAAATAATTTAAATAAATAGAAGTATTTATACATGTAGGTATTGTAGAAGTATAATTTGGAGTCGGTGCCCAAAATTATATGTGCTGATCATGAAACTGGGCACAGACTACAAATTATACTTTTACAATACCTACATGTATAAATACTTCTATTTATTTAAATTATTTGTAACTTTTTAGCGCTGTAGTGTTTCGAAGTCGGTTTTTACTTTTTATTTAAAAAAATATTTTTTAATTTTTTGTGGGGGAGCGGGAGAAAAATAAACAATTCCCTTACAACCATAATTTACCCTACATAATTCGTTGCTTTAAAATTTGATAATTTCCAACTCCGAAAGTCTTCACCAGAACATCACCAAATTAACTTGGGACTACTTTTACGCTATTTTATGAAACATACGAATATTACTAAAGGAGGGGCCCCATCAGGCCTCATTTACTGCTGTTAGATCTGTTTGAACCAAAAAAGAATTGTCGAAATCGATTAAGATTTGACGGAGTTATGGAGGAACATAGGCAAAAAAAAAACGCGTCGAATTGATAACCTCCTCCTTAAAAAGCAGACAGTACGGCATCTCTACTGACAATTTTACTTAGTTTATATAAAGCGTAGGCTAATTTACTGAGTTTTTTACACCTCAGCTTGGCATTTCCAGTTCATGTTCTTATCAATCATTAAACCTAGAAATATGGTGGTATATTCCTCTTCAATTTTTTTACTATATTAATACCAAATTTACTGACGGAGTATTACCCTCTGATGAAAATGCATGATTTTTGTCTTACTTAGGTTGACCTTCAAGCAGTTACACTCCAGCCACTGCATTATTTCTCCGAGAGTTTTATTTATTTCACTTTCATAATCCCTACTTTCAGTTTTTTTTTTATGATTGCCGTACTGTCGTCTGCAAAAAAAGTCAATATTTTCAGAAATTACTATAGGAATAAAAAGAGCGTCTTAAAATAAAATGCATTCTGAATAATATGATACAAACGTATCATAGAAATAGCATAAAAATTTAATACATAAAAAAATACAATTTTCAACTGGCTATTAGTTTATTTTCTTTACTTTTTTTTAATTTTCCATACATTTTTTTGAAGAAGTGGCGTTTGGCTGGGCACACAATGAGGGGATCTGATAACTATCCATCCAAATTGCTCTGAAATGGTGCCCCGCTGGAACGAGAAAGAGAAGACATCCTAAAAGCACCTGGAGACGCTCAATCCAGCAGATAGCAACCAAATTCGGGACAAATATGGACGAGCTTGAATTAAAGGCGCAAAATCGACTGCTATGGTAATCTGTCTTAAGAGCCCCATGTCCCTGACGAGGGGTAATAGGAACTGATGACGATGATGCGTATTTGTTGTACTGACGAAGTGTAAGTTTATTGTCCAAACTCGTAGTAGTTAATTCTAATGATATCTAATGTAAATTATTCCCAATAGAGGAAGTATCCCTTCCTTAGGTCATATTAATAAATGTTAGCCCTCTCTCAGCCTTCCGGCAAGATTCCATGTTACATCTGCTAATATACACGGCATGCGCCAACGATATTACACACAAAAATCTAAAAATAACATGAACACAACATAAACTTACGCCTAAATCCCGTAGGGGTAGGCAGAGACCAGCTTCTGCCACAGAACTAACATAATATTAGCTTGAACAAAAATCTATCATAAAATATAGAGAGAAAGAGAGTATGCAAATACAAACACAAACACGAACACGTGGTCGTGGTTGTGGTCGTGGCCCATAAACAATAATAAATATGCTTTTTTATTATTATAAATATGCTTATTTATTATTATAAATATGCTTATTTATTATTGTTTATGGGCTTAATAACCACACGTGCCCACTTTAAATTGGTGATTTCAACCGCTAAGCTTTGTGAACACCTCAGATTTTCGGGATTTCTCACGACCATTCTCTTCATGTAAGTGAAATACGTACATAATCATAATGCGAGTGCCAAAGTGATGAAAGCCTCGACTTTTAAACCGTTAATTGTCAGTTTACTGCGCCAAAAGTCGTAAAAAGTAATAATACGACTTTACAGCGAAGTTCAAGTGCTAATAAAGCAATTTACAGTTCGTAAAAATATCAATGAATGAAATGACATTCCTTGCCATTAAACCAGACCGTGGAAGTGATATTAATTTCGTTCAGCGGTTCCGTTTATTTGAGTTGATTAATCAATTATTTGTAGTTATAAATTTTTATAGACGTGTAAAGGCAATTTTTTGTAGCCTATAAAAGCTACTGGTATTTCGGCTGCCCTGGAATGAAAGAGGTCAGTCAGTTGTACTAAAATTTGAGAAGGGCAGAAAAATTGCTTTTAAAGGTAAGTTGAAGCTGTATATACATAAGCAGCCTATATACGTCTCACCGTAGGGCACAGTAAATAAAAACAACATAAATCACATGTTTAGTTTTTTAAACAAATTTTTCGATAAATTTTGCAGACGTGCTTATAAAATAAGAAATAAAATCTGCACAAATTTTTGAAACCATTTCTTGCTTTGATCTGCTATAGGGAAACTAAGTTGCTTTTGTTGGCAAGGCTTCTAAAAGAATTTTTCGCAGCGGAAATCCAATTAGTGTTTTGTCTTTTGCAAAATATTTGTGATAGTTGTGGCTGTTTGTTGTAAGTTTTCTTTCCTCAGTTTTTTTGAGACCTTTTAGAAAAACCACGATGAGCTCACTCAGACGCGCACAAACATATTATTCTTAGTCGTAGCCTGCCTGTGCTTACGAAATAATATAAGCATTTTACGTCTGTTGTAGATGACTTATCGCGGGGTATCCTAGTATGGGGCCAAGACAAGTGATTGTGTTGTGTGGAAGTTTGTGATCAATCAGGCGTTATAGTGCCTGGGACATAATTATTTTAAGATGGAGTAGGCTTACTCAGCACCTATACCGTCATCTCAGCTTAAAATAAATTTATGTTTCTATAATATTGTATTTATACAACAGCGTAACGGTACAAGTGTCGTGGTAAGATTTTCTCTAAAGAACACGGACAACATAGTACATATATCCGTGAAAGAATACCAATTTCAGTGTCAAATCTCTTACGTAATACCGTTGAATTTCTCAGGTTATCATCATAATTTCACTTGTCCCAACACCGCAGCTAACAACCCCACCTCGCAGGTCATTATATCGTTACAGAGCGTAAAGTTGCGATAGAGGCGTCAGTGTTTGCGAACATAATTACGGACCCACCGTCGGGCGCCACCACGATCGCGAACTTCGCGTGAAATTGGTACACGCCACTTCACTCAGTGCCACCGCTTAAGGTGTTGAGTTGTACTCTCCAATTAAGAATAAGATTGAGAAGAAACTTTAATTGACAACATTACAAAGAATTACATGCAGTAGGCACATAATCAAGTTAATATACTCACCTTAACCTTACAGTTGAGGAAGCGATAGTGATCTGTCAGGATCGTGGCAAGTGGCAGTCCCTGATCTCTGCCTACTCCTCTGGGATACAGGCGTGAGTTTATGTATGTGTGTAACCTTACAAAGAATGACATGCAGTAGGTACAGAATTGTATAGGTATAGACATACAAAGTTGACAAAAATGAACTAGTCTCAGCATGATGACAAAGCAGGGCTTTGGGTTTTCAGACCAAACCGTGAAAGAAGAAGAGGAATAAAATTGTTTTACAGAAATAAAAATATTTTCAATTTGTATGATTACTGGTGTGCTAGAGCTTAAACTAGATAATTGGGTATTTGACAAAATATCAAATGAGTTACTTTTAAAAACGGAATTTTGTATGAAAATACTGGCTTATGACGTCACATTTCAGAGCACTCTTTTTGTGTTTAATCTATTTAAAAATCGTAATATCTAGTAATTGACTTTGAAATTGACTGTAATTGGAATTTTGTAATTTTTGTTTTAATCGAGCATATGAAATAATTTATTATTGATCGTGTCAAATACCGTAGGTTAGGTTAGGTTCTTAATAATCTACTAGATACACAATATTGGAAATGTCTTTTAACGTCTCATGGTTGAACAAGATGTAAATTCTGCAATTTACATCCTGTTTGTTGAATGTCTCTACAGGTTTAGGTGCCATTGGATTGAGTTTGCAGGTGAAGGAGAAGGCAGCGAAAAAATGCACTATTTTCTGGAATAAAAAAAAAACAAATAGTTATTTACACAACTAGGGCAGTAAAATAAACAAAGGCCGATATCGCAGAAGTTTAAGGCCCGAGCCGCAGGCGAGGGTCATAAATATGCGATAGAGGGCTTTCTATTTTACAGTCCGTGTTGTGTAAACAATTTTATGTAGTCACTTGGCCTCAAAGTGGGTTTTTCCGTACGCCCTGAAAACCCCGCTTTATGGCAAGGTGTGGCATAGAAATATATTATTTATAACAATGGTAGATGTCGAATCCTCCTTTTGACTTTACACCTGTATTAACCGGAGCTCAAAATCATATTAAACAAAATAAATTAGTTGGTAACTATCTAACAAGATCCCATAAGAACCATCAACAACTTGTCATGCTAAAACATTAGTTAGTTACTATTCTTACAAAAGTACGAAAACGTTATTGCTATGGCTAGTTCAGTTGACAGCTCACCAATCTTTACGTTTCAGTTGCAAAGTCGTCCGTAACGTAACTGAATAAAGTTCATGCGTATAAAGGTCAATGTGCTGTCGACTGTACTCACGAACAATAACCATTCACTATTACGTTCAGACATCGAGATATCTGTGGTTCAGACTGTATATTTATACGACGCATTCGCTTTACCACAAAACGATTTGCCGTGGTCATGCGCTTTCAGGAATCCGCGCCGCTTACTAAGGTTTCCCTTCTCGCACACGTTAGAGAGCACCTGCGGCGTGTAGCGATATCCTGCTTAAGGGGATCCGGTTGGCTAACTAGCACCACCAATGAAAAAAAAAAAACTTCTTTCACGGATCGTATTAGCAAAAAAATATCTGTATAATCTCTCAATCATTATTGTTGAATTTTTCATATTTTTTTCACAGAGTGAATTTGCAAAAAGTTTCTGTTGAATCTCTAAATCATGTTATTAGCTATTTTTAGGACCCATGGCCGTGAACCTATGGCAAACCACTAAGGACTAGATAGCATTTATGCCAAAAACGGCCAAACAAGACGTTTGTGATCCTAGGTTCTCTGTCGTGGGTCCTAAAAACCTTCTTTAATCTAATCCTTCTTTCTTGTCTCCGTCTATGGTTGCCTGGAAGAAATTGCTTGTAGTAATACGGCCGCCAATGGTACTGCGATTTATTGAACTTCTGTTAATGTAATCTTTGTTGTACACAAAGAATATTCTATCTATCTATCTTAAAATCACTGTTAACATATTTAACAGACACTTTTTGCAAATTCGATCTGTTAGAAAAATATGATTGTTTTTTCATTGGTGGCGCCAATTAGACCACTGGATCCCCTTAACGCAGGAATGACAAGCGACTAGAATCACTCCAGCTCTGCCTCAGAAACAGGTCCCCTATGCCCGCGTGCAAGAATAGACAAAGAATAGGGTCATCCCGCTCTGATCCACTACGTGAGCGTGGACGGAATCTTTATAATATAAGTGAAGACTCATGCAATCGGGGCAGCTAGCATCATTCTATAACACTACCCGAAAATAGATAGAATCATGCTGTTACTCAAGCGCAAGCACAATAGGTATTGACAGGATCTCTCGTACGGATTGCAAACGTGCCAATGCTTGGTAGAAACCCTCGCCACTTCCGAAACTTCTGCGCCTTACCCACGTGTATGTTTTTTTTTTTTTTTTTACATACAGGCACATACATACATTCCTTCTGGCCCCACACTAGGATACCCCGTGTCGTGGGAACCAGAAACAACGACATCACAAACATGTAAACATCCAAGACCTGGGTTTTTTTTGTCCCCAGCCGGGTTTCGAACCCGGGACCTCTCGCATGGTATGCAGATGCACTACCGCTGCGCCACGAGGTCGTATTATCTACGCGCTACGTGATAATAGGCGTTCTTGTAGGTCATGAATGTTGCGTTGGTTTGGGCATGTGGAGAGGATGAAGGGGGACAAATTGACGAAACAAATATATCGAGCGAATGTGGGTGGAAGGGCCGGTAAGGGATTTCCCAGGCGGACATACTTCGACCAAATAGGGGATGTATTAGCAATGGGCAAGATAAAAAGTACTAAACTAATAAATGTTGAGGAAGGGAAATTGATCTGTCAGGATCGTGGCAAGTGGCAGTCCCTGGTCTCTTCCTACCGCTCTGGGATACAGGCGTGAGTTTATGTATGTATGTATTTATGCACGTACAATTTTTCAGTTTCCTTATACCTATATGTTTATTTTATAATTGTCTACATTGGCTGGTAATTTGATTTCCTATTATATTATCGGTTGTTTGTTGTATTCAAATTTTAGTTGGAAGAAGAAGCCTCAAGTTCACACTTCCGCAGTCACTCTTACATACTACTTTGGTAGCATGTTGGTGACTGCCAATTACACACAGAAACTATCGTAAGCCCTTCCAAACTGCATTCCAATCTCGGCCCTAACTTCTTTAGAACAAAAGCCGTTGTCGGCTGGCAGCTAATTTTGTTTGCGATGTACCACGTTTTCATTCGCCGGTATAGCTTCAGAAACCTCGCTAATGCAATGATATAGACTAGGTTTCACTAATGTAGCCGCGGCTTTTCCGATCGAATTCCTGTGTGTATGTGTGTGTGTGTAAATCTGCAGTGTTTCTGCAATAATGCAGACCTGAAAACCGTTTCTTCGTACACATCGATATATTTAAACCGGTAATTTTATATTTCATACAAACTGAGCTCGTCAAGTTTCAAAATTGCATCTAAAATAAACAACGATGTAGGTTAGCAGTCTTTTTATAAAACGTCGATGCCAATAAAACAGTTTTGTGACGGAGTTAAAGCCGGTTTATCAAAGGAAATCCTGCCATGACTCTAACTCCGTCTTGTGTTTTTGTGGTATCGACTTTTTATAAAGAGGACCGTTAAACTATTGCATAGTGTTTTTTTAATTCATAAACACCAAGGTAAGTGCGGGTCTCGGTAACTAGAGTAACCAGAATATTAGGAGTAAGTTCCTTTCTTTGTACAGTAAGCATTTGCTTAATAATGTTTCAATAATTATATTATTTTTGTTGCACTAACCCGTGCTGAGGAAAATTTTAAAAACCTATTTAGATTATATTTATTATGAGTGGAATTTTTAGCCTCTATATAGGTTTTTTTAAAAACCTCAATTTTAATTTCTTTCAATTTATAGTCTTTGGTCGCATAAACATACGTTTTAAAGCATTTAACAGGTCTACTCGCTATTGTTTATTAGAGAAACTCAATTACCTTAATTCGCATAGAAATTGTTTGCTGTAACCATCTGCCGTGGATTACACTATACTGCTAAGTTAAAAAATATGTCTGTATTTATGCCAGCGCCTGCGGTTCTCGATGGTAATATATCATCATCATCATCAGCCATTTGACGCCCACTGCAGGACATAGGCCTCCCTCATGGTTTTCATAACCATGAGGGGTTTTGCTATAATTGCCACACTTGGCAAGCGGGTTGGCGATCGCAGTATGCGGTTGGAATCTCAGGAAGACGCTGCTGCCCGTCACCCGGTAATTGATTTCCTTAGTCGCCTTCTACGATATCCATGGAAAGAAATGGAGTGACGCTATTCTTAATCCGGCGCCACACTCGGAATACGGACACGAAACACGGAACACGGAATTAGTTCCTACAATTATTTAACTTCTGGATTTCACCCACCTACCGTGATTTCGTGTATTAACCCTCTAAGACACATCTTTATACAACCCGTAAGAAACCAACCCACGTCAAATCTAGCTCAAGGCATCCCATTGCCATTCCGTTTTCATAGCATTAACATAAATTGCTTATACCACTTTGCTTAGTCAATCGTTTCCGTTTGGATTACCACTTAAAACTCAACCCGTTTATTGAAACCTAGGAGCATCCCCGCGGAATTTTTCTAGGGTTTTTCCTATCTCTGACAAAAATAAAATCAAACTTATTTGTTTGATCAAGGTTTCGTACCTCAAAAGAAAAGAAGCCAGTCAAGTGCGAGATAAGCCCGCGCACCGTACGACCATATCATCATCATCAGCCACCCGACGCCCACTGCAGGACACAGGCCTCCCTCATGGTTTTGTAACTATGAAATGTTTATGTTTATGTTTTGCCATAATCGTCACTCTTGGCAGGCGGGTTGGAATCTCAGGAAAACGCTGCTGCCCGTCTCCTGGTAATTTATTTCCTTAGTCGCCTTCTACGACATCCACGGAAGGAAATGGGGTGACGCTATTTTTAATCCGGCGCCACACGGAACCATATACGACCATATACTTTTATCTATATAATAACGTCTTGTGTTTTCGTTCATACAGTTCAGGATTGTTATGGGAGTTGGACTCTCTCTTGGTCGGTTTTTTATATTTTTTGTTATTAGGAACACCGTTATCATAATAAGTTTGTCCTTTTCGTCTATTACCGTTTTTAAAATAGATCAGAAAACACGTAGAAGAATCGTATTTTCTTGTATGAAATTGAAAATTGACTTATTTTTTTCTTTTTGCATTTTTTATTAATTGTACTAAAATAGAATAAATAAATAGGGGACGTATAAGCAAAGGACAAGATAAAAAGTACCCGAAACCAACGACTAATGAATGTTGAGGAAGCGAAAATTACCTGTCAGGATCGTGGCAAGTGGCAGTCCCTGGTCTCTGCCTACCCCTCTGAGATACAGGCGTGATTTTATATATACATGTATGTATCTATTAAAAAGAGGAAAATTGTCACAATACTGTAATTGGAGGAACATAAGGGAGTATAAAACAGCGGAAGAATTTGTTCAAAACTAGGCTCTGCCCGTGACTTCGTCAGCGTAGGCTTCATCATTGGATCCAGAGAGTGAATAAATAAACGAATCAATAAAAAAACATTAATAAATAACGAATGAGAGTGGTATTTACAACAAATTCTTGAATGCAGGTAACTTAGAAAATAAATTAATTGACACCCGCGCTGGATTCAAACCCAGGATATCTAGAATAACTAAATATCCTTTTTGTTAATCTAGGTTTTTAAATTTTTACGTGCCAAATTCCATCTTAATCCGTTCAGCCGTGTTCGCGTGATTGAACAAAAACATTGTGTGTTTTATTACAAATTTGAGACCCAAACTTCGATCGATGATTTTATTGAGCATAAAAATGTTCAACATAACATATCGTATCCTTGTATGGTCCAATATTTTACTAACAAAAATATATATCTTCAAATACTGCAAATATTTACCATCACATCATAGAATTTATCTAGACAAAAATTGGTAGCTTTAAGTGACGTCAAGGCGAATGAGGAAAAGGCCGTTTTCGTCGTCGATTTACATAAAGGCCAGCTATCGAACTATTGTTGTGTGCAAAGAGCCCTAAACTGGAGAGCCGAAGAATGAAAACCTTCGCTGACAACAAAAGCTTATGTAAATGGTACTAAGCATTCAGACTTCCAACCGGACCGACTGTGTAAAACAAGGTTAATTTTATGCTGCGCCGAGTTAGCTGGGAATCATGCGTATAATTCTCGATTGTAATTAAAAACTAAAGCCTCCGGGTTAAAATACGTGTCAGAGCAGTTTTCTGGAACGGACACTCTAGAAATGGTAGAAGTGGAAGTTTTTTTTCGAAGCGAAACTTGTCTAACCTGTAATTATAATGTGTAATTTAATTCGTGCTATCTCATTTTCTGGAACTCTAGAAATGGAAGAAATAGAAATATAAGACTTTTATCGAAGTAAAACTTTTTTAACCCCTAATTTATAATATGTAATTTAATTCCTGGTGTCTTGTACGCTAAAAGTCTGTTAATTTACAAGTGTCATTTTAAACATGTATTAGAATCTCGCACCCACTAAACGTCACATTACACAAGTAATTGATTATTCATTTGGACAAAATATGATGTAAAGTTCTATCTGTCTGTCTGTCTGTCTGTCTGTCTGTCTGTCTGTCTGTCTGTCTGTCCGTCCGTTTTCATTTTGTGGTTGAACATTGTTTGATAGGCAATGAGTGTATTTGTTGAGTAGTCGTATGAATAATGCTTCAGTAATGAAAATTCAATTCAATTTACTTGTTTCAAATAGAAAAATTCACATGAAGTTGTTAGTGGTCCTATTCTAGTGTTAGTACATATTGTTATTCTAATAACTACAGCGCACTGTCACTGAAATTATGATTCAAAATGATGGGAGTTACAAGATGAATACTTTTTTTATGAGCAATCAAGAAGAAGAAGAAGAAAGACATCTATTATACCAACAAGACACATCACAGAAACAAAATAAGCAGATAAGTAACATAATATGCACAACAACAGAAAGAAAACTACATACACAACAGACAAAACAAATAAATGAAACGGGAACGTAGATGTAGCTTATGGTGTATCTAAGCAATCAAGTACCTAGTTCCCTTATTTATTTACCTCATTCCACATTCGGTCCAGAGAGCAGTTATGATGATTTGACATCAAATGGGGAAACAGAAAACGTCATAAAACAGAAAATGCTTATTAACCTAATTCCAGAATGACTTACAAGTTAATAATGTGTAGTGCTTAAGAAAGTTTTAGTTCAGAAAATGATTATTTTAACTAAAGCGTTTTCTGAACTGAAACTTTCGAAAAATCGTTTCCTAAAGCTTCAGTTACACATTGATACGAACTTCTATTTCATTTTCGTCCTATCCAAAACGGTCTCCCGCGCAAGTAAATAAAAGCGCATTATTAGAACGTTAGGTTCCGTACGGTCCGGCACGATTTCCGGATCCTCCGTAGCGTTTAATGCCTACAGGTAGGATTAACCGTTGGGCCATAAATAAAGCTCGATTAAGCGAGATCCAGTGAAAAATTCCACCAAAACGGGGAAAGAGAACGCGTTCCTTTCTTTTCTTTTACTCCGGACGTGCATTCACCTCCGTTTTCACTGAAGGCACGGAAAGTGAGCAAGGAATGCTTTGTTTACTGTGTGTGCTATTTACCTTTTCTGTTTAAGCAATTTGCAAAATGGTCCGTGAGTTATGGGCTTTGGGAGTTGTAATGCTCTTACAATGTGGTTTCATCATCATCATCATCATCAACCCATTATATCCCCACCGAGGGGCACGGGTCTCTTCCCTGAGGAAGGTATAGGCCATACTCCACCACGGGGGCCAAGTCCGGATTGGTGGAGGCTTGTAGACTAGTGGCTCGTCTACTGTCAGAAGTTGTCAAGCCGCCCTAAGGCCTCTGTGGTTTAGTTACTTTAAATTAAAGTTTCATCATTTAAACACCAAAGTTAAGTTAGTTCGTCATTTAAAATACGTCTGAAGAGTTTTTTCGGTAGAATCATATTAGTACGGTCAATTAGTTCGATTAGTACAATCGTTGTTTCATTGACACAATGTGTAGTCTAGTAACCAATCGCATTCCAATGGTATTAATAATAATAATAATAATCCGTTATCGGTGGCCAAATAAGATAGGTTTATAAAATATATTCTGTATTTTTTTATATTTTTTACTTCTTATATTGATTTTATAAACCTATTCTAAGTTATGAAAATAAATAAAGAGAATAATAATAATTTCTTTATAAGTACAGTCTACATTTTTTATCTTAGGGTAGTTACACTAGTTGATTGTACACATCGTCGCTATACAATTCGAACTTCTGACCCCTAAACTAGGTAAAGACCTGTGTCTTAGGGATCGTTGGTTCTCCAACTGAGTATTGTCTACAGCTATATTTAGAGAGTTACGTAACAGCGAATAGGACAGAATCAAATAAATAAAATACTTGGTACAAAATTAAATTGAAAAGAGATTGGGAATTTAAACTAGGATTATACAGTAGTTGTTAACAATTTTTCAGTACAATTGTAATCGAGTTCATGTCACCATTTTGTTAATTTATTTTTAACTTCATAATGAACAAGTCTGTAAATAGGTAAGACTTTATTAATCTTATTATATATAACTGAGCTAAGAGCTATGTGTAGTCTAGTAACCAATCGCATTCCAATGGTATTATCAGTTCCTCGCGCGATTCTATCTTCTTCGCGCGGGATGCCTATTTAATTTGCCCGGGTTATACCATTGGAATGACATTGTACTGTTATTGCTTTGTAGACTACCAAATAGAGGCAAAGAGTAAGAAACAACTATTGTTATGCTTACATCATTATATAGAAAAACTATACATATAGACTCTAGGGCCTGATTTTCACTCGTAGTCAAAGCGCTTATTCTCGTATAAGAGTGTGCCTATTATGAGGCTGCTGGTACGTTTGGCAACCGCTTTGTTTGCATTTCACGCTAACACTTTTTATCATTGTACAAACATTAATATTCTCTTGTTAAAACCGGCCAAGCACGTGACGGGCCACGTGCAATATAGGGTTCCATAGAAAGAGGTTTTTTTTATCTGCTTTACAGAACTAACAACTTAATCGAAGTCATTTTCAATGGATTTTGTACGAAATTATACTTTTATAAGTTGGTTGCCTATTTCTTGTTAACTAGTAAAGCCTTCTTAACCGTGATAGTTTTGCTTTTAAGTTCATTAATTATGTGCTACTGCCCTGAATTTGTTCACGTAAATATAATCCACCGTTTAGCCAGGAGAGAGTGAGGGGGGTAGGACGGACCTCCTACTAGGACAAAAAATTGTGGTTTAAAGCTTAATATTTCGCAAACAGAACCCTAAATCGAAAAATGGTATTCCTACACCCACAATATTATTCAATGACCAATGCAACGATATCTTACACTACAGTGTAAGTGAAAAAAAAAATTGCATACCTAATTTAGGTGAAGGGGAGGTACCCTAAAAAATTTTTTTCATCCCCCATCTCGGAAAGAGTATTTTTGCTCTTCTATATCTGAGTACAAAAGCCGTTTTTATCCGCTAGAGGATAAAGTAAATTGAATTTAGAACATCGAGTGCGCGAAGTTTGTAAATTCAAAACATAATTAAACCTATTTACTTCTACCTTCATGGTGCCGAATTTATTATACTACTTTTTTAAATGTGTTATAAACTCAGACGAATATGTACATCTAAGACAAATTTCAGCTTGCTAGTACTTACCCCCTCTGTGCTAAGCCGCGGACCGACAGACAGACAGACAGACGGACAGACATGGCGAAATTATAAGGGTTTCTTTTCCACTACGTAACCCTAAAATGGTCTGATTTATTGGATACAATCTACGTTATCATATACTAGAATAACTCCCAAACCATTGGTTTAGATCCACTGTTCATGGGAAATATTTTTTTTTAATTGCTGTCTCGTTGGTGTAGCGGTATCAAGTCTGGTTACCATGCCGGAGTTTGTGGGTTCGATTTCCACTGGGGGCGGCCGTACGTTTGTACACGTGGCCTCATGGGTGTATTTTTTTGCGATGTCTCTACCATAGCACAGGGTGTCCTAGTTAGGGAGGACATCATTGATTCATTGATCGTGTTGTGTGAAAGTTATTTATTTTCAAAGAGTAAGAAAAAAATCTATAACCTCGTATCTACAGCCCTGCAGAGCACATGTAGAAAACATGAGAGAGAGAGAGAGTCCTAATTACCGCACTTGCTTACCCCAGATTTGTGATTTTAAATGATTACCCATTTATGGGTAAATCACATTAGACAACATCCAAACATCACGATCAATTGCCATGGTCCCAAACTAGGACACCATGGCCGCGTTTCGTAGAACCACAACTCATAGTTTATTAAGACAATTCGATGTATATTGCATAGCTAACGGCTGAATACTGAAACGTCTCTCAAATACATCAATCAGTTGAAGGGCTCTTAAATTTAAATTTCTCCCAAATTTAAGTGGTATACACAACCACTACTCAAACGATGAGTACCTACGCATTATCAGCTAAGCAGCACTCAAATATTTAAGTCGTGGCAAGACCATGGCAACAATATCTATGCCTCGATTTACGCAAACTTGCTACATTAAAGAATATTTATCTACGTATTTCTCCTCAAAATAAAACGTGGTTGTAATTATACTATGCCGGAGAAAGACATTCTCCTAGGACTGGTAAAAAGTGAGTATTTATTACGTATAATATTATTACGAAACTACACATCATCGTATTTTTCGAAAGCATTAAATTTCACTTCATTTCGACGACTCACAGGTGGTCTTTCATCATCAGAAAGAGAAGATAGCGACGATTAAGACATTGTTTTAGTGTTTAGATTATTTGGGAGACCTCTTGACCACTCTCAAATCTTGGGGCACTCAAATAAGTTTGACAGTTCATTTGACAGCTAAATAAGATTGAGCTGCGTTCCAGTATACGAATTGTGTACTAAGTAGCGTTTGAGCGTTACTTATGCTAAGGTCCTCTTAAAAACACATGCTTAGAAAAGACGTTTGAGCATACGAAATTTGGGTTTGAGAACTACTTAGATATTTAAGCAGTCGTTAAATATTTGAGAGACGTTTCAGTATTCGGCCGTAGGTCTTCCTTTTCGTTAGTCTGTGGGTAAATCAGCTATGCAATGTATATCGAAATGTCATTGTATCCCAGACCTACCTACCCCAGGTTACAAGACAAGGGACTGCCACTTGCCACGACGCTGACAGTACACTTTCGCTTCCTCAACATAAAAAGTACCCGAAACCGGCGTGCGTGCATGCAACGACTAATGAATGTCGAGGAAGCGAAAGCAAAGTGTCATAGTAAACCATAAACGGCAGTTCTATGAAAGAGGGCCTATGTAGTGGTATGGTAACCAGACAAAGGGATCACAAACATGGAAAAACACCTTTTCACCTCACTAGCTCGTAAAAGCTCTGTTTATCATTCGAAATCTGCGTGGAAAATCGCACTTTATCCGCTAGCGTGGAAAGTGTTTTTAAAATTCGAATATTTTTATTCAATAAAGGTTTCGTACAATAAATTACATATATATAGAACCTCATTGGTTTCGTAATAGTTTATATTCTCTGCAGCCAGTCCATTGATGATTGAAATGCAAATACTTATTTCATGTCATGCGCCAGCCTCATTTAAAGAATCGCACTGGCCGGCAAGAAAATTTGATTTAAAAAAAAATTTAACTTTCAATATTACCAATTGTAGTAAATTTACTTTTAATTTTTGAAATAAATAAACAGTAATTTAATATTTATTAAAACTGTTTTTCTTGCACCTAACATTTTCCTCGCTTTAGTGAGGTGAAAAGTTGTGTGTTGCGCTCGGCAGCAAAGTTATTTAGCGTCTCGTACCTTTGAAACCCTCGCTACGCTCAGGATTCTATATTTGAACCACTCGCTTCGCTCGTGGCTCAATCAATCCTAGAATCCTTCGCTTGCTCAGGTTTCAATACAAGGTACTCGCGCCAAAAATTAACTTTGCAGCCTTGCATAACAAATAACTATTTTGTACAAAACAAAACATGGTGGCCCAAGACCTGCGGAATGGAAATCAAACGTGTTACCGCTAGACCAACGAAGCAGTCGACACTGATATTCTCTTCGTCATCTGACACTAAGTTTTTTGTATTAATGAGAACATAAACCCTCTTAAGTTTTACAGGATCTTTATAAAACACCCTGAAGCAATCTAACGTGATATTCCCCGAACATAACTTTTATAACTACAATTTTACTGCCGCAAAATGAAGTACCCAGCGGTAAGCTCATAAATAAAGCGACCACTATGAAATTGTATTTGAAAGTAGCCAGCACCGGTCTACCAGCAGGTACTAAAAACTTGCCACGGCTGCTCATAAATATTTTGTGTAAAAGCAATACTTTTAGTTACGATACCGAAGGTCTGATAGGTACTGCTTTCAGGTCATAAACTCTATTGCAGTGCAGTTGCCACTGAATTTACTTTGTAAGTATTTTTTGGTAATATGTAAAAACCAGCATACGATTTCTACCCAACTAATATGTAATGAAAATGTTTTAAAATTGAAATAAAAATTTCTTACGGCAGTCAGGTATCGACAGCAATTCAACCGTAATTTTTGTTCCAAAGTCGCTGTAACGTGTAAAAATTTATATACTGTCGAATGTAGTATATATTCGGTACAAACAAAGAATCATAACGTCCTTCGGAATCTAAAACCGCGAACGTGAATATATATATTCGGATATTGTATGGAGTCAATACTTAATTATTAAATAATCAATGCGTACAATTTTTTGTATACTTAAAATTCGAAGTATTGGTTTATAGACTAACTTAAACCATTATTTCGAAATTTTGGCTACAGCTAAATATGGCTAAAATGTAGATGGACATTTGGTTAGACGGAAAGGCGGTCAGTAGACTAAGGTAGCCACTAAGTGGTGCCCAAGAATGGGTCGACGGACGGTGGGCAGACCAGCAGGGCCCTAGCTAGCAACAAATTTCGAAATTATTCAGAAAAAGAACCGTATTTGTCGCTTGGTTCGAGTGAATTGTCGGGCTCAAGCGCGACGTTGACGAACCTTCCGAACATATCGCTGCTTCATATTAAGGGCCCAGGCAGTTTCATAGAATTAAAATTCATGGTTTACTATGACAATTCGGTATACATTGCAAAGTCGATTAACCCATGGATTAACAAGTAGACTCTGCTACGCAATGTACCTCGAATTGTCATAATTAACTACGCATTGTAGTTTTATGAAACTCGGCCCGGCACGTTGGGCCGACGACACTGTGAAAGCGTCTGGGAAACATTGGACGAGACTGGCAAGGGACCGGATGTGTGGCGTAAAAGAGAAGAGGCCCAACAGTGGGCTCTGTTTATGGGCTGATTAGATAGAGAGATAGAAACAATGAGCGTCGTTTTTAGCCTGTAAAACCAAATCAGATGATCATTTGCGCGCATGCAAGTAGATAGATCATCATCATCATCAGCCTATGCTTGTCCACTGCTGGACATAGGCCTCTCCTATTGCACGCCACTGAGCACGGTCCTCGGTTACTCTCATCCAGCTCTTGGCAGCCGCCCTGCGAAGATCATCACTCCACCGAGTCTGAGGACGCCCTACACTACGTTTACCGATCCGCGGTCTCCACTCAAGAACTCGTCTACCCCATCGGTTAACAGTTCTTCCGATGATATGGCCGGCCCATTGCCACTTCAGCATGCTAATTCGGTGGGCTATGTCGGTGACTTTGGTTCTCTGTCGGATCACCACGTTTCGATTTTTTTAAGTATACAGATGTGTGTCTGTCTATAGCAACACAGAGAACAAACGGTTTGACAGTTTTGAGAAATGAGGTGTCAAATGAAAGACTTATATTATGATGTCAAGAAAAATTTAAATGGAAAACGTTTAGATTTCGATACATAGATCGATAGACAGAGAACACTTTTTCACTTGTAAATAAAAAGGGAAATTGAACAGATATTTCCTAACCTAAGAGTAAATAAAAGTCATCTCTTCCAGACAACAAAGAAAAGAAAGACACCTCTTCTTTTTCTTTTTTATTCTCTTCTTGCTAAGTAACATTTTCATTAAAAGAATCCATCGAAAAAGTGAGTAAAAAAAACCTGTCTGCTAAAGTAACTTAGACATTACTTCATTGCACACAAAACCGTTTCCGTGTGGCGCCGGATTAAGAATAGCGTCACTCCATGTCATTCCGTGGATGTCGTAGAAGGCGACTAAGGAACTAAATTACCAGGAGACGGGCAGCAGCGTCTTCCTGAGATTCCAACCGCATACTGCGATCGCCAACCCGCCTGCCAAGCGTGGCGATTATGGCAAAACCCTTTATGGTTAGGGAAAACCATGAGGGAGGCCCATGTCCTGCAGTGGGCGTAAGAATGGCTGATGATGATGACACAAAACGACTTAATTACAAAAAAAATCTTATCTTTAAAATACGGCGTAGGATCAATCACTGGAGATAATTTTGGATCATAGAAAAGAGATCTCCAGTTAGTGATCCTACAAACGTAAGTTCAATTTTCAACCTCTATTATCACATTTCAACTTTATGCACTCGTTTTTTTTTTTTAATACATTCAACAACATATTATATCATGCCCTTAAAAAAACCGCGATACGTACCTATAAGCCACAAGAAAACGTAAATTCCATTTCACTAAACTTCAAGGGTAACCCTCCGTCTTACAAATGGGCAGTTTTTGTCAGCTACAATAGGTAACAAGAGGCTATAAGAAGCCCGTTGAACCACCCTCTTGTATCGTTTAGTAAGCCACCTTTGGTACCAAAATGTTTTCCCAAACACGGAGCTACGAATATGTCACGTTAGAATAAGCAGAATAATATTAAAAATAAACTTCCCAGAAACGAGGTTAAAAAAATGTGTCGAATGTTCAAGTAGTTCAAAGTGTGCTTTGAGCTAATAGAATAAAAAATATTGTTTAGATGACAAAGATGTCTGGAATTAAACGCCAGTTCCATGCAGAAGTTCTAGGTTTTAGAATAATAATTGTAACATAGTATAACATAAACTCACGTGTGTATTTCGAAGGAGTAGGCAGAGACTATGGTCTGCCACTTGCCACGATCCTGACAGATCTCTCTAGCTTCATCTACATTCATTAGTCGTTGCATGCACGCACGCTGGTTTCCGGAACAATATTATGTAAACTCTGTTAATTTAAGTCCGTATTTGAAAAAAAATAAGCTTGGAGTTTTTTATAAAAAAAAAATTCTCTTAAATTACCTACATTTGGGAATGGACACCTATCTTGTCCTAACTCGTAACGTTTATTGAGTCGTAGTTTCTGTGTTACTTTGAATAAGAACATTTTGAGTTTAATTGAATGCATTCCGGGGTCTAGTGCAATGCCTCTCCATCACTGCAGGTTGACAGTCAGCTCTTTACAACTGTCTCTGTCCAGTGCAACGCTGAATAACTCTTTTTGATTAACAGAAATAACTTGCAAGTAGCTTTCTTTTTATGTTAATCTCCGAGAAACCATCCAATCTTACTCCATATGTATTCTCAGCTCATTTTGCACAAAACTCATGCACCGTATGTAGAATATTGTGAAAGGCACATTAAGGCCCGAGTAATATTTGGAAAGATGGTCACGTGTGACGTCATATGGTCCGAAGTTCGATCGTTATCGTTTGTGCAGCTCTCCGTGTCCCTTGCAACTTGTGCCAATAATGACGGAGCTATTTGGCCCGTAGAAGGAAGGATTATTGTACTTTCGACCTTGATGTGCTTTTAATAAAGTTTAAAATCTTGATTTTGTAATAATAACTATAGGTCTTTCTTTCTGTGTTAGACGAGTTATACAGCATATATTGGAAACTCTTCCCTTAACAAAATATGTGGAGTGTCTTCTTAGATGCTGTAGTACCTACGAAATCTTTACTACAGCTATCAAATATGTATCCGTCTAAAGTAATAATATCTTTAACATTATTGTACACCAGCAGGTTCAAGCGAATTTTGTTTTTTTTTTTAGTTGTCTCGTACGGTACATTAGGGGTTAAAGTATGAAATTGCCGTTTTATTGCAATAGGTTCTTTGAATTGACATAGAATCTTCATGGTTTGAGGTTTTCGAATGAAACTTTTTTCAAATGGTTTCTATAATGTTCTTTTTTAAAAAATGTGAAACATTTGAATATCAACTTTCAATTGTTTTTGTTATTCAATTTAGACAAGAAAGATGGATACTGCGAAAATTCGAGTGATTATGAGTTTAGTAGACCCCTCTCCAAACGCAGCATTGATATTGCGGGCTGTTTCTGCCGCGTTAGTTCCGCGTCGGAACTCGTATTCAAAAACCACTCGAATTTTCGCAGTATCCATCTTTCTTGTCTAAATTGAATAACAAAAACAATTGAAAGTCGATATTCAAATGTTTCACATTTTTTAAAAAAAAAAACATCATAGAAACCATTTGAAAAAAGTTTCATTCGAAAACCTCAAACCATGAAGATTCTATATCAATTCAAAGAACCTATTACAATAAACCGGCAATTTCATACTTTAACCCCTATTATTACGTAAGGAACCCTCGAGCTAACTTGCACTTTGCCGGTTTTTATGACGCCATGGTATTATGACGGCACAAGTGGCGTTTTGTGGTGCTAAAATATCAGAATTTTACAATTAATATACTGGAGAGTCGCGACTTTTGACATTTCAACGCGCGACTCACGTCGTCGTACTACCAATGCTGATGAACACAACGGACAGTGCGGCAAAAAAAAAAAACCAATAAGTTTTCGGCTACATGAGTATTGATTCATTTTAAGTGAACTTCTGTAAAGTATAAGGCGGATAGCAGTTTCTAATTAATTATTGGTTTTCGGTAAAAAAGTTACTTAGGTAAATACTTTCTTAACAATTTTAATGACGTGTTGTAAGTAGAATTTAAAACTTATTTCAAACATTTTGATTGAATACGAATCCCCATTAGTACTGTCCGAACTAGTTAAACATGTAAGCAATTATGCCCCTCAAGCTTTTGAAGTGGTTTTCACTTTTAAATTTTTAAATACCTGTTTTGTTCTATATAAACATAGAAAAAAGTTTGTCAGAGTGGAGTTTTTTTGCGGCCATTTTCTCCACTCGGTCCGAAGGTTGCTACTAACATTGTACATTGACATTCAAGAAACGTAAATTAATATTCATTCCTTACGCTAAAATGAATTTCTAGTTTTTGAAATTTTACCGCAATTTTTATTTGTAAAAATCCCACCGCACATAAATTTAAAAAAACCGGCTAACTTCTCACCCCAAAAAAATACTTAAAATATTATAAGAACTTGTCAAGTTTCTTGTCTTCGCGGAATTAGCAGTGTTATAATAAAAAAAGGAAACTATTGTGTAACTTTTAAATTTACAGACCAACCTTGGCAAGTTTTTAGAAGATGTTGAATAGTTTTACAATGAAAACTTGTCAAGTATAATCGGTAGATTTAAACATTACACATTTTTTCCTTATTTATTTAACATGGCAGGTTCTTATCAAGTATTTTTTGGAATGAAAAGTTGTCCAGTTTTTTTTTGCATTTATGTTTTAGTTGGGTTTCATAAGTGTTTGGTAAGAATATTAGTCTGATAAAGTGCATAATAGCTTGAAAACGAGAATGGCTACTATAGTAAGAAAATTGCTTAATTTTATTTTCTGTTTATCATACCTAACAAAGTATTTTCTGAGATTAACACGAGCACTACACATAATAACGTAACTTAATAATTTCTGCCGAGGGTAGTAAACTTACAGTTAATACTGTCAAAAAGACGCCTGTCACCTCAGTCTACCGAGACCACGGCACTTGCAAAAGTGCCGAAACGTCGAAAAATTGTAAAATGGAAAAGTAACAAGTAAATATCCGTTAAAAATCAGTTTTATTATACCGAATAAAGCTTATTTCTACCTAGAATGGATTACATGATAGCACTTAATACACCGTTTCAACTTACTACCATGTATGAAACGTTCACCCTAAAGATATATTTTTTATGATTTTAGATTTTTGTCAGAGTCTTCATATGTCTAAGTCCTAATAAGCTTTTTGCGTCGAAATTTTAATTTAATTTTTATTTTATTTTGCTGCCGGCCATACATGTTTTCTTTATGAATGCAGAAATGCGTAATTTTATTAAATAGGGATTCCCTAATAAGGTTTTCTCTGATGCTTACGGATTAGGCACTAAAACGCTGCCTCAAATTATGACCCTGTACAACCTGGTCACCCTGTATATGTTAAACTATTTTCGTTATTTTTTATCGGTCTTCACATGTCTAATGAAGTGCTAATAAGTTTGTAAATATAATCTATTGTCACTATGAAAGTAAACAGTATTATTTTGATTTTTTTTTGCTGGCAGCACATATTTTCAAAATCTGTAACTGCAAATATATATGATTTATTAACTGGGATAGGTTTTCTTAGAAGATTTTTCTCTATCTATAACGGATTATGTACTTCCCCTCAAATTACGACTACGACCCTGTACCTATATAACACAATCGTTCTGTACATTTTTCATGATTTTCGATTTTTCACGTCACTTACTGTTTATATTTCAAATTTCAAATCTCCAGTTCAATTACCCTAGACTTTTGATCTATCAGTGAGTGAGTCAGTGAGTGCCGAAAATTGCAATTTTTGGACCCCACATCTTCTAAACTACAATAGGAAGTATGAAATTAAGAATATGAAATTAATTTCAATTCGGTAACCTTAATCCCTCTGCAATTTTTTTGTCATGTGGCTTCAAAGATAGAGGTGGTCAAAAAGTGCTCGAATCGCTTCGTGTAAATGTATGTACAGCGCGGGCCGGCCCCGAACTTGACAAGGCGCACTCTGTTAGCCTTACACAATGACTTGCCCGATCTGTGTGCCAGATTTCATCTACATTTAATCAGCTGAATTATTAGGTTTGCTTTGCTTTACCCCCCGGTTTCTAATACTATCTACTGTTAACAGCTGTCAGTGTTTTTTTTTTGTTTACACTTTGGTCAATTGACAGCTGTTAACAGTAGATTAACAGCGTGTTAGTGTACGAGAAACTGTCAATTATAATTCACCAGCAGATATTTGTCAATATTTAATATTAGCTATAACTATTACCTATTTACTTATTTAAATTGTTAACATTTGTTTACGAATTTGTAATTGTTTTAATTGAACTTGAGTGAATAAATTGATAAGGACAAAATATACATATTGTTAAATTTAATATATTGCAATATTTTTATGTGACACCATGGACACCATGTAATTAATGGCAATAAAAGCATTAAATTGAAGACCAGGTTAACCGAAGCCAGCATGGACAAAATCAGCACAAACATGGGCTAGCATCAACAACGGGGGCCTAGGGTCTTTATTAGACTCTAGGCCCAAACGCATCGTTGTTCAATAAAGTAATATTAGCACGACATTGGCTATTATTTAATGCTGATTTGTAGTCTACTAAGTAATAGGATTACAACATCGTTTCAATGAGCTCTGTCACTCGCGAAGGAGATCAAATCGTGTGAGCCCCCAAATTGAGTTACACAGGTTACCACTGGAATGCGATTGGTCACCAGACTACCAATAGCGTCAGTGAAATAACTAATCAATACTAATATCACTACTAAAATCACTCTATTGAACAACTATGCACTCGCCCTGGTCCAGAACATAGGTGAATAAAAGATACTTTGTTGGTCCCAAACGCCTTGAAGGAGTAACTGAATTCAAGAGACAGTAACTTTTTTAAATAAGACTTTCGTGAGGCCCACACATTATTAGCTCGATTCCGGATTCCATTACTTGATTTTTTGCCGGAAGAGTCCGATCCGCTCTGATTTGCAGAGCTTAATGATGGTGAGTAGAGACGGAGCTCGCGTCGTCGGTTGCTCGTCTCTAATTAAGTAAGTGAATCCGGAATCAAGCTAATAATAGACAGTAACATAGAAATAAGTCGACCAACAATACAGGTTGCCGCCTGCAGCCTGTTCTCCTTTTCAGCAGCGGAATATTGCTCCCCTTTATTAATTTATTCGACACAGACATCAAGTTTCTTCTAATTTGTCTGCTCATTGGTTGACCTGGCACAAAAGTAAAAGTAAAAACAAACAGATGGTTATAATTTATTTTAGCAACTGCACAAAATTTTATTTTGCTAAATAGATACAATATATCATATTACAAGACTTATGGTGTAAAATATTTGTAATTGATAGCATATACAGTGTAATGATATACAATGTTTTTGGCCATTTCTCAGCCCATTGTGAACAAATTCATTTGAAACTTATAGCATACATAAAATGTACTTTTCTCTCCTTGATACTACAAGTAATAACCATTTATGATAGAAAAACACGCTATTTATTTGCTTATTTTAAAAAAATGTTTAAAACCAATAATAAAGCAGTAAATGAGATAATGGCTCTGGCAAAAGCCGCGAGCCCGAATGTCACGAGACGCAAGATGTTTAATTGTAATTAAAGAAAAAATAGCTAAAATTTACAGTATTGAGTCTATCGAATAGATAC
This sequence comes from Yponomeuta cagnagella, assembly GCA_947310995.1. Taxonomy (NCBI): domain Eukaryota; kingdom Metazoa; phylum Arthropoda; class Insecta; order Lepidoptera; family Yponomeutidae; genus Yponomeuta; species Yponomeuta cagnagella. Next base: position 18,984,552 of record OX371267.1, read on the forward strand.
TCTTAGTGATCTGGGTCAGGCGAAAAACTTTTCCGTACCAGCCTATCACTGATAGTAAAGTTAGGAAAGAGCTACAAAACACTATAAAAATGACATAGAATAGTTTTAACAATTTATCAGATGATTTACGTACAACGGCCGGCCAATATCGTAGAACATGTATGAAACTCGCGTCATGAATAATAACAGACGTATAATGTTGATTTAATTTGAATAATATGTATTTAATAAATTAATATAATCCAATCCGAGTAAACTCGAGGTCGCCCAGCGAGCAATGGAGAGAGCTATGTTAGGAGCTTCACTGCGTGATCGAATCAGGAATAAGGAGATCCGCAAAAGAACCCGAGTTACTGATATAGCTTGAAGAATTGCTCAGTTGATGTGGCTGTGGGCGGGGCACATAGCTCGAAGAACTGATGGCCGTTGGGGTGAAAAAGTTCTGACCTGGCAACCGAGGACCGGATGACTCAGTATGGGTAGGCCCCCCACCAGATGGTCTGATGACCTGGTTACGGTGGCAGGGAAGCGCTGGATGCAGGTGGCACAAGAGCGGGAAGCTTGGAAACCATGAGGGAGGCCTATGTCCTGCAGTGGGCGTCAAATGGCCGATGATGAATCCGAGTAATTGCAACGGTGACATAGAAATAGTCTGTGTAATGTATGTGGGTAAATACCTGATGAGTATGACGGTATATACAAAATACAGGCACAGGCCGAGCTGTCAGTGTCAGAGTCAGTCAGTCTATCATTGGATCTGGAGTTGGACGCTCGTGTCAGGAGTGCGCGTGAGCGAGTGAGTGTTATACTAACTAGTAAACTAGTAAATTCTACAGTATCACTTTGGCATCTATATTTTTGCGCGGAATTAGCCTACTGAGCTCAGTGTGGACTTTTGTGAACTGCTGGTCACACGGACTACGTCTCGGCTGGTGCTAATGTGCGCCCTTTATTGTTTAAAAGGGGAAAGGGTCCCCGTTTTTTGGGTTAATTCAGTCGCACCAGACTCTGTTTACGCTGAAGGGGTGCTATAGTCCTTAATTATTTGGGATTTTGTAATCAGTGTAGGTAGTAAAGTCGTATTTCGTAAAGTTTGACAGTCTGCTTCAATGGAAAGTTTAAATAGGTTCTGTAATACAAAAAATATTTTACACTAACAGCAACTGACAAAAAATATCGCTGCATGTGCTCTTTGGCACTTAAAAATATTACGCATTTCTTTACTAGTAAAATAAAATTCTGAATAGTTTTACGGCTTAGCAACGTACCTACATACATAACATATACTCACGCCTGTGTCGGAGGTGTAGGCAGAGACCAGGGTTTGCCATTTGCCACGATCCTGAAAAAGTTCTTTCGCTTCAATAACATTTATTGGTCGTTGAATGCAGGCGTTGAACGCCGGTTTCGGGTACTTTTTATCTCGCCCTTTGCTACTACATCCCCTATTTGGTCGATGCAACTAGTAAAAAGTCGCTCTGTAATCATTGTAATAATAATTAGAAAGACGGTATATCAAAAATCTATTATAGAATAGACGAGTATATGAACGATGTAAGCACTTGGCAGTAAACCACTTCCACTGTGATTTGATTGTTATTTAATTATTAATATTATAATACATTCAGTTTTTTAAAAGTGTCCAGACGACGTGATTGCATATTAGAAGAAGAAGAAGAAGAAGAAGAAAAAACATTTATTATAAAAACAGTGCACGCGCCACAATAACAAAACAAAAAACAACAAAGAAAATATTTCAACCGAAATGTTATAAAAAAGAAAGGAAAACGAACGGTCACGGCGTGTCACTGCTGCTATAAATGGCAACTGACTCAGCAGTATGCTGAGGGTCAAGCCTTCAGCGCTGATTTTCAGTCAGTGCCAGTATTAATAACTAAACCTATCATAAATTTTATAATTGACAAGAGCTTAATCTGCAGGTTTGGTAAAATGGTTGAGACTGGTGATGGCTGACCCCTGCATTATGCACGTGAACGGGTGCTGTTCGTGTGTCTGGCCGCAGCATTAATGTTCTTGCTACTTTTGTAAGAAAATTAACTAATGTCTTGGCTTTTAAAGTTATTCATGGCGATCATATAGGCTCTGATGTATTAAGTTTAAGATGACAAATGGTCAGAATGGACTTTTTTGCCCCCCCCGCCTTTTTTTCCGCTACATAAAGCCCGAAGGCAGCGGCTAACATAGGAAATTGACATTCAACAAACAGAATGTGAATTTCTTTACGCTGAAATTAATTATTGATTTCTGATTTCAACAACAGTTTCGGTTTAGCATTCGGTTTAACGTGAATAAACAATAAGGCCAGCCATTGTACCTTTTTCACTGTAACTTTTATTTCTGCGTTTTTGTTCCTTCGGGCAATAGAGAATATGCTTATCTTATCTTATCTTAACGTGTTAGCTTGCGGTTGATGACGTCAATTTTTACACGTCCCATTTTAGGATTTTAAGCGGAATTGCGGTGGCAAAATCCCGTTTAGCACTAGATTACTAAACTGACAGCTCGGATCATACCGAGGACGGGACGTCGGCGTCGTTCGAATCGACTATGCTTCGGTAATCGGGAATCACATCAGTGCGGCTCCTCGATCGATAAACACTATCACGCTCCGGTACTCTGGGGGTTGCTAGGATAATTAATTTATCTGTTTCGGTCTACGTTGCCTGTTACTGGTCGCCTCAGGGTGTCGGGTGCTTGTAAATGGTCTGCTAAGCCTTGAAGGTTTCATTGGAACTGACCATCGAGATGCAATGCGATGGTGGCCTAGTGGGTAGAATATTGGACTCGGAAACGAGAGATCCAGGCTCGATTCTCAGCGCGGGCATGTATCTATGACTTTGTTTTCTATTTCATGTATATTTCTGAAGTTATATCAGCAATACCACTCGCAAACAGTGAAGGAAACATCTTGAGGAAACCTGACTTTCTGAGCTATTCACATACCTCAGCGCTTGAAATCGCCAATTCGCGGTGGGCGCGCGTGGTGAGAGAAGGCCTGTGCCCTACAGTGGGACGTATATAAGCTGCTTATGTATCCGTGTGTTTAAGAATCACGCTCGAATCACGAAGAATCCGCGATTAAGAATAGCGTCACTCCATTTCCTCCCGTGGATGTCGTAAAAGGTGATTTAGGAAAAAAAATACCAGGAGATGGGCAGCAGCCTCTTCCTGAGATTCCAACCGCATACTGCCATCGCCAATCCGCCTGCCAATTGTGGCGATTATGGCAAAACCCCTCATGGTTATGAAAACCACTGCTGGTTTTCGGCGCTGCTATTAAAAAAAATAGAAGTAAATGGTAGCATGCTCCAGTGCGTAGCATTTAAGGTCTAAATCGTTAAGGGGGTCCAGTGAGTGACAGTAGCGCCACCGACGAAAAATTCATAACTTTTTTTACAGATAAAATTTAAAAAAAGTGTCAGTACAATCTCTCAATTATGTCAACAGTGATTTTTAGGACCCACAACAAAGAACTTAGGATCACGAACCTGGGACTAGATAGCATTTATGCCAAAAACGGCCGTTTCCGGCGTTAATGCTATCTAGTCCTAGGTTTTTTGCCTTAGGTTCAGGGCCATGGGTCCTAAAAATCAGTATTAATATGATTGAGAGGTGGTACTGACTTTTTTTGCAAATTTGATCTGTAAAAAGAGAGATGATATTTTTTCGTTGTTATTTTCAAGGTCAAGACTGAGGAGGCTAAGAACAGTTGAAAGGTGATTATATTCTTTTTTTGTTGCACTAACTCGTGTTGAGGAAAATTATTAAAACCTGGTTCAAGTCCTGGTATGGGTGGAATTTTTGGCCCCTAAATAGGTTTTAAAAAGTTGAAAGGTGATCAACCTTAACATTTTTTTTGCTGCAGAGTCTCCCAAAACGCCCTATTGCCTGTATACTGGGTATACTGGCAGGAGCAACAGTTTTCAATTTAAAATAATCCCACTTTCCCCGGCGGACGGAAGGTGGACGGATAGGTGACTATCCGTCGTCAATGTACTAATCTCTAATCTCATTATTGTATGAGGATTTACTTAGATTGGAATTGCTGCATCTGCCCGTCCGACGCTCGTTGTAATAATGTTGGCAGACCTTAAGGCATCAATACCTGTTCCACACAATTTATCAATGGAGTCGTGTGAAGATACGCAAGTAAATAGACGAGGGAATTTGAATTCACCTTAACGTTCGCCACAACTTTAATAGATATCTCAATGGAGTGTTTAATACGACCTAAGCACGCGAACCTTTGCTACTAAAGTCTGCGTTAAGCGTGCAGCATTAATTTGACTTTAAGGAGCCATTGAGAAGTTAATTGGAGCCTTGTTTATGGGCATATTAAAAGGTGTTTTCTATACATACTTCATGGATTAATCTTAGGTTAATTTTCTATAAGGAATTTCTTTGTTTCTGTGCTCTAAGAGCGGCGGTGGTGACGCGTAGGTTAAAGGCTCTTTTACGCCAGAGCAACATCGTGCTACAGTGCGGCATATTACAAATTGTGGCATCCGGCTCCTTCCTTGTTGCACGCTACAATCGCCAACGTCATGCGGCCGAAGTAGCATGCGGTAGTCTATTTTATGCCGGGGCAACATCGTATTCCGATACAAGCCGCGACAGTCTGCCGCATGACGCAAGGTGTTGCTATGCCGCATGTTTCTTGCCACAATGTGCGATTGTTTTAATGTAACATGCGGCCTGCCTTGTGGCATGCCGCAATGCTGCACAGTACTGCCCCGGCGTAAATAGGCCTTTGTGCTCGAATTGGCATATGCCAATGACTTTTTTTTGGGGTTCCGCACCCAAATTATTACTAAGACTCCTCTGTCCGTCTGTCTGTCTGTCACCAGGCTGTATCTCATGAACCGTGCTAGCCAGACAGTTGAAATAATCCTGTTGCCGCTATGACAACAAATACTAAAAACAGAATAAAATAGATATTTAAGAAGGGCTCCCATACAAAAAAACATTATTTTTTGCCGTTTTTTGCTTTTTATTAATAACGGCAACAGGTAGACACTTGGAATATTCAAATGTCATATAGATAATGGTACGGAACCCTTCATGCGCGATTCCGACCCACACTTGGCCGGTTTTTTTCTATATAACGTATATTGGTGAGTTTGTAGCAGCAATACAACTCGTTAACTGTAAAGAAACATTTCGTAAAGAAACTGACTGCTAAAGGGCGAAACATACCTACGCGGTGGCGGTGAGGTTGGCGGTCTATGCATACGTAATTTACTCCAGTAGCATTTATAGGGATGTTTGTATGGGAGGCCACCGCCACCGAGTTGGTGTGTTTCATCCTTTACGTGCTTACATACCTCAACACTTGAAATAAAAAATCCGCTGTGGGCACATGTGATTATGCAGTCCTTACAATTTTTTGCATGACTTCGAAAAAAGGAGGGGGTTCTGAATTCGTCAAGGTCATTCGATGAAGCGAAAGAGGTTTGTCAGGACAGTGGCAAGTAGCAAGCCCTGGTCTCCGACTACCCCTCCGGGGCACAGGCGTAAGTTTATGTTTGTACGTGAATATATTAAACCAAAAATATACTTTGACGTTATTGAGATAGTTCCAGAAGGATGGTTATTATTGTGCCATCCACTACTTAGAAATAAGAAAGCATACTCTGTAATTATTTTTTCAAGTTGTGCAATATAGTGTTCTCTATCTATCTAGCTCTACACTTTGTGTACCCTCAACCTAAAGGGATAATTAATAGCGATACACATACCGGTGCTCGCCCGTGCGAATTACTTAAGCCTTTTTCTAAGAAAATTTATAATCAGCCTATATGCGTCCCACTGTAAAGCACAGGCCTTCTCTCAAGGAGAGAGTATGGGCTTAATCACCACGCGTGCCCACCGTGGATTGGCGATTTCAAGCGCTGAGGTATGTGAATAGCTCAGACACTCAGGTTTTCTCACGATATTTTCCTTCACCGTTAGCGTGTGGTATTGCTACTATAACTTCACAATGTGCATAACTTAGAAAACCAAGTCATAGGTACATGCCCGCACTTGGGATCGAACCTGGGTCTCTCGCTTCCGAGTCCGATGTTCTACCCACTAGGCTACCAACGCTCTAAGAACATTTATTTCATCCCGAAATTTGCACCCCTTTTCTTGTTACCCCAATAAATGTTTTGTCAAAACTTTTAGATAAAGGCTCCCTATTCAGATGAAAACGGTTCTTTCACTCTTTTCTGATGCTTCCTATTGACAAGACAGAATAAGGAAAGGGAAAGTTATGAACAAGGGTCGAAATACATACCTATAATTGTGTGGCCGCATCTGGTGCCGCGGGGAACTTTATTTCTTAGAATTAGAAACCTTTTTATTCCTTACAATATCTACCAACTACATCGGTGCTTGTGCATAAAAAAATATACAATCATCATCACCATTCAGCCACAAGAAGTCCACTGCTGGACATAGGCCTCCTCCATGGATTTCCAAAAAGACCGGTTGGAAGCGGCTTGCTGGATGCAGTCTCATTGTCTCGCAGTTTTTCCGAGCTTTTCTGATTTTCTTGAGTCCGACAATTCATTTGAATCTAGCGACAAATACGGTTCTTTTTTTAAATAGTTTCCATAGTTGAATAGTTTAGTTGAATAGTAATAGCTATTAAAAAAATAACCTTACTTGTCGCTAGATTCGTGTGAATAGTTGGACGCAAGCGCGACGTTGACGACCCTTCCGATAACGTCGAATTTTTCATAATAAGGGTCCAGGGCCGGTCTCTGAATTGAGAACAAGTAACGTTCTGTCACGCTTTTTTTCTGAGAAATTCTAAGAGACAGCACTACAGTTAACTATTTAATTAGTAAAATTCTCAATTCAGAAACTGGCCCCCAGTATCTTCACATAAAATTTCTATCAATCTAGTCTTTTTAAACATCAACGCATGTCAATAGCAAGCCAAGGCTCAAGTTCTCTCTTTTGCGGTAAGAACCAAGGCAAGTACACAAGCAAAAAGGGTTTACAGAAACGTCGAAAACACTTGACAAAGTGAACATTTGCATTGGCAAATACTAGTCTCGTTTCGCCAGCGAAATTTCACATAATATCGCGTAAATACCCTCTTAACGGCCTGTTCCTGTAAGATCGAAATAAAAAAGTTGTAATGGGTTCCTAAGCAGCCTGTACACGTCCCATTGCAATATACAGACTAATGAAAATAGCTAGCGAATAATAGATTCTCGCCTTTGCCTGGTAACTAAAGCACAGTGCTACTTTTCCAAAAGATACGGGTGGGATATATTACATCCTGGCCGTATTTAGCTGTGGCGACTGATATCTAGCTCTCTGTTATGGTTAGTGAGTGTTTTGCTAATGTGCGCTCAAGTAGTTTCAGGTTGTGTTTTTTCCTGGTACAATAAAGAATATTTTTATCTTATCTTATTTTTATATACCCGATACTGGCTTTGAAGGTATGTGGACTCCAAGACATCTTTATTGAAATCATAGTACCTGGATGACCGAGCTTTGCTGGGTTTTTTTAAACGTGTTTTTTTGAACTAACATTTAGATACGATGAAAAAAAAAAAAAAGCGGAAAAAAGGGAAAAAATGTCAGACTCTGAACTCGAACCGGGGTCTTCGGGTTTCGGGAATGCCCGACTTCCCACCTGAGCTATCACAACTTTGTAGAAAGTGGCGAAATTTACCTTCGTATTCTAATGATTTTGTAGTAGTTTTTCATTGCCTGAAAACACGGATAAAACAACTTTTTCAAGAAATGAAACCTAGCTAGACCGATTTATCGCCCGCGAAACCCCCTTCATACTTAAATTTCATGTATATATGTATTATATATACAAGAATTGCTCGTTTAAAGGTATTGGATAGATAGATAGATTATAATATATTGATATTCTTGCCCGGTTACCATAGCACAGGCTGTAATATTTTGGGACCAGGACAGGTGATTGTGTAGTGTGAATTATTATTATTGTATGCTTGCCGGTAGTCGTTTGGGAACAACCTTCCAAGAGGTGTGCCTAAGGGAAGTACGTAAGTGACTTCGCATGTTACGGGACGCCCGCCGCATATCACCACAATCTTTCGAATTCAACTTACTCGTAAGTGACGTAGAGACGATTTACATATTTGTGTTGCTGAGGGTACTTACTTTGTCCTAGTTTCTGAAAAGGGGAGAGTCGCGGGACTGAGGCATATAATTTGTTTAGCAATCTCTCCTTTGTTTTCCAAGTCACATTTATATCATTGCCTTTATTCATAGGTACACGTCCCACTCTGCAGTATTAACTTTCTCTCAGAGATACAGAGCATGGGCTTGAAGGAAGACTCGGTACTAACTAGTGCCACAAATGAAAAAGAAACATAATCTTCTTTTACACTACGTTTTTTTGCAAAAAGTCTACGTCATTAATCTCACTCCGATAGCTATTTTTAGAACCTACTGCCTAAAGGGTCAATAAATTAGGACTTTTATGTGGTACCCCTTAAAAAGGCCGTTTTTGGCAAATGTTTTGAACTCCGTGTGGCGCCGGATTAAGAATAGCGTCACTCCATTTCCTCCCGTGGATGTCGTAAAAGGCGACTAAGAAAATACATTATCAGGAGACGGGCAGCAGCGTCTTCCTGAGATTCTAACCGCATACTGCGATCGCCAACCCGCCTGTCATGAGGGAGGCCTATGTCCTGCAGTGGACGTCAAATGGCTGATGATGATGATGATGATTGAACTCCTAAATTTTGACACCAGGTTCTAGGATGTACTTAGGTTATAAAAATAGTGTCAAGCACGCTTTAGGACTAAAATACCTATCTACTTTATTGTATTCATAACAACTTAGGAGTATTCAATTTGACTAATTTACTAGTACTGAAATTTGCTTGGCCATCTAGATAAGCATGAAGGTATGAAACCTTCATGTGATGACGTCACTGAAAAAAAGAGAGGCGCCATTTTGGCTTGTCGTTTTTTTGGTGGGAAAGACTTGTTGTGAAGTAAATTACTCGAGTAATAATTTTATTATCTTCTGCGGATTATTTACAGTAATAATGCTAACAGTGACAAGTATAAGTATACATTTGAGTATGTCTTTGAGTAGGTATTTCATTTCAAATAGGGACCTCTGACACTATTTTTACGTTCAAACATGTCATAGAAAAATACGGATCGGTCCCTAACAATAGTAAGCACCATATTGAGGTAGCGCTTTTTTATTGGTGGCGTTTCTTTGCTCAGGGTAGCCCCTTAAGGGGCTCCCCGGTGCCAACTAGCGCCACCGATGGAAAAACACACATTCTTTTATAATATGTATTTGCAAATAATGAAAATCACAAATCTCTATAATGGCATATTTTATGGAATTTGCTACTCATGTGACTGTGAAAAATAACACCGTCGACATCCAATTAACTTTATTTCAAATGTGTGAAGTTAAAAAAAAACGGCCAAGTGCGAGTCGGACTTTCGCAGGAAGGGTTCCGTACCATTATTTATACAACAATAGACAAAGATTGAAACAAGATAGATTAGGTACATTGAGAATAGCGCCATCTATAGAATTCAACAAGAAGCATTCAACATCGACATTTAGAGACATGACATCGGCACTGTGAAGGTAACGTAGATGGCCGCTAGATGGCGAGCGCTGTCTTTAGACAACGTTTGTTGTATGGGAGCCCCCCTTAAATATTTATTTTATTTTAAAGCGGCAACAGAAATACATCATCTCAGAAAATTTCATCTGTCTAGCTGTCACGGTCCATGAGATACAGCCTGGTGACAGACAGCCAGACAGACAGGCGGACAGCGGAGTCTTAGTAATAGGGTCCCTTACCCCTTTGGATACGGAACCCTAAAAAACTGGCTGAGTAACAAAAAAGAGAAATAAATAATCCCAGTTCAGCTCAAAAGGAATCGAACAATTCCAATTTAGGCTTCCACGAGTATCGGTTCGACCGATACTGAACTATCCTCACCAAAGGAAGAGTAAAATTGCTTAACTTTTCTAATTAAAATCTACTTCCAATCCCTGTACTTCAACGCACTTTGAGCGAAATAGATACAGGCTTGTTACAATCGAAACAGTAATATAATATGTATGTACGTATTGGCACTTGGAGTTGTCTCCGAAGTAAACTTTGTTTTTAGACGACTGCCAAAAGTACCCGAAACTTTCGTGCGCGCATGCAACGACTTGTGATTGGTGCTGAAGCGAAAGAGGTCTGTCAGGATCGTGGTAAGTGGCATATCCTGGTCTCTGCTTACCTCTCGTTTGTTAATGTAAGGTAAGTTTAGTTTATATAATAGAATGCCACTGCCGGGTCACAGTGGCAACAATGATAGCCGACCTCCGTTAGCAGATGGTACCACAAGAAGAAGAGTGCTAAAACAAATTTGGGGTGTAATGTTGTAGGGTTATGTATTTCGGACATTCAAAATGAAAGTGGAATTTTTCGTTTCATCACAAAATGTGTTTTTAATCTGAAATTTGTGGGGTTCAATCTGCTTAACGTACACAGCGTACATTTTTTAGGAACATTTTTTTTTTCAGTCAATGGCTTTGTTACATGACTACAGGGTGACACAAAATCCAGTAATACGCTTTAATATGATCAAGGTTCTGTGTAGCGCCGGATTAAGAATAGCGTCACTCTATTTCCTTCCGTGGATGTCGTAGAAAGCGACTAAGGAAATTAATTACTAGGAGACGGGCAGCAGCGTCTTCCTGAGATTCCAACCGATACTGCGCCAGCCCGCCTGCCAAGCGTGGCGATCATGGCAAAACCCCTCATGGCTATGAAAACTACGAAGGAGGCCTATGTCCTCAAGTGGGCGTCAAATGGTGATGTTTATGATTATGAACAAGGTTATCGGGGAAACATTGATATTGTGAAACACCTCAATAGACAGCTCTGAATTGGTTATGTATGACTAGTTACCGTTTAGACAACTAGAATTGGTCTAGAATTGGTTAGGGTGTAATTATTAGCTGAATTCTACAATAATTTTGCATTCAATAAATAAAATCTATCCCAAATTTTGTATATTTATCGATTACAAAGATATATTTGTAATATAGGTATTTTTATTTTAAGTTATATTAAATGAAAAAATAATGTTCCTATATAATTTTGTATTGAAATCTTATTATTTAAATCAGGACATATTCTTAACATATTTCATCACCTTAGGTACATACTAAGATACATTTTTCTGTCACTTAAAAAGTTTATCAGTATACAAGATCTTATAAAAACCGGCCAAGTGCGACTGGGACTCGCGCACGAAGGGTTCCGTACCATTATCTATACAACATTAGGCACAAAGATAAAAAAACAGGAAAAAATCACGTTTTTTGTATGGGAGCCCCCCTTAAATAATTGTTTTATTTTGTTTTTAGTATTTGTTGTTATTGCGGCAACAGAAATACATAATCTGTAAAAATTTCAACTCTCTAGCTATCATGGTTCTTGAGATACAGCCTGGTGACAGACAGACAGACGGACGGACGGACGGACAGACAGACAGCGAAGTCTTACTAATAGGGTCCCGTTTTTACCCTTTGGGTACGGAACCCTAAAAAAATAGTCGTCTGTTATTTCGCCCAAACTCAGCTAACGAGCTTAACAAGACCTAAACCACATTAAGCAATTGCACCCAAGGATCACGCATCTGCCTGAGCTGGATATCTTAACCCAGACTCAAGCTTCAGTCACACACAGCGACTAGCCGCTGTGAGTGTACTTGCCGCAAATACTAGTCGCAGTAACAATTCGCTGCCTGCCTGTCGCACACAGCGAGTTCAACACGAGAATTTCGACTGTCAGTGCGCATTTGCAGCAAAGAACATGCTCATTGCTCAATTCTAGTCGCGGCGCCTTCAACACGCGGCGAGTGAATCTATTCGCAGCGAATAAATAGCCTGTCACACACACAGCGAATACTCGTGGCGAGTTGGCACTCGCAGCGATTAGTCGCTGTGTGTGACCGAAGCTTAAACGCCTGACCTGGCATTCCCTACTTAACACCAATTACACATACGATTCTTTGTCTAGTGACCCACGAACAAATAATATCAGCATCCCTGTGCTGGGTCACTGAATACTAGTATAAGTACACGTCTATTATGCAGTGTTAGTACGCTGGGCACGACTGGCGACCTCTCTGTAATATACAGGAGGTTTTGTATAGATTCTGTGTCATTCGGGATACCTTTTCCCATCAAAATATTTTTGTTCCAATGAGAAGTCGTTGGATCTCTACTTGGACTGTGTTCTGTGTATTTTTATTTAACTTTAAGGTAAGCACAAATTGACTTAAACACAGGCTAGCATCAGCGACCTGGCTCTAGACAGAGAGGAATGGAAAACAATTTTGATAGCTCGTCGGTGATAGAATTTATGAAGAAGATGTTATTCTAGAAAAAAAACATCAAATTACATTTTGATATTCAACTAAAACAATGTATAAGCTTGTTTGAATGACGAAATTTTAATTTATATTTAAAAAAGTAAACAAATTTTCAAACTCGGTGGAGCGATGATCTTCGCAGGGCGGCTGTCAAGAGCTGGATGAGAGCAGTCGAGGACCGTGCTCAGTGGTGTGCAATACGAGAGGCCTATGTCCAGCATTGGACAAGCATATATAGGCTCATGATGATGATAAAACAAATTTTGATGAAATTTTACAAACAAATAGGCTATATACTACATAATATATACTATACAATATTGCTCCCTTTTATTGAGCTGTCTTTTTATAGTTACTGTTTCACATTTACTATTTATTCTATTACCTTACTATTTCAAAGTAATGAAATACTGATACACCTTATGAGCAGTTTTCAGTACAAATTCACAAAGCAATTCATAGATGGCGCTTACAGGCGTGGCCATAGAAGAACCGGAATACGGCTGTCAAAATTAATCTGCGCTAAGCAAAATTTTACAGACGTGTCCCTGTTCTTGTATGTGCACACCTATAAGCGCCATCTATGAAGTGCTTTGTGAATTTGTGCTGAAAACGGCTCATTGTTTAATGACTAGCGATTATACATCTAATCGTGATTGTTTATTACGTAAATTATATTACTGTGGTTTTAGTTTTTTACTATCTACGAGAGAAAAAGGGTTTCTCTCGTGACTCAGTAATTTTGAGTAAAAATCTCTATTATGCTTTGTTGACTAACATAATATACCTACAGTGAAGCGGGGTGATTAGAAACCGGAATAGGAATAGTAATAAAAAAGTGGAAAAAAGTAGATTGTTTTCCCTGGGAGCAAACAACTATTTTTAAGCGAGAGTGTTACTTTGAATCCAGAGCGGAGCGAAGAATTCGCTGCGCTCGGGATTCTAGAGTAGAATCCTAAGCGCTGCGAGGGAATCCAAGTATACCACTCTAGCTTACCACCTGTTGCTTCTGAGCTAGACAATCTTTTTTTTATCACCCTCTATGAAAAAATAAGTAAGTGCAACGTATGAATAAGAAAAGAATAGAACGTTTGTACCACATTTTTAGCGTCCGATACAATGTTCTCTGGAGTTAATAGAATACGTTCATTCTCACTTCTTGAAGATCCTTTTTTTATAAGAACCTAGTAAAATCCGAATTTGAGTATATAACCAATTACGAACAAAGGCGGACGAATCCATTTCACGCGTCTTTCATTTTTTCACAAACTTTTTTTTTTCATTTGGCTCGCGCGCGGTTTCTTTATCATACAGCCAGTTACTTGTTCATACAATGCTTGTGATTGATCTCTTTGGTGATTGGAACTTTTACTAGAAATATCCACATTCCTAATTCAACTTGAAATATCCACATTCCTAACTTTGCATCCCTAGAGATCAAAAAGCTTTTTGAATAGACGTGATAAAAAGATTTTTTGTCACCGCTATAGTTGAAAGTTCAGTTCAACGAACTCTCAGGATGTGACCAAAATATCTGCCAATAGACGTCGCTGTAGTTGTAAGTTCAGTAGGAAATCAGTGAAAAAGAAACGTTTTTCTACTTTTTATTTCTATTCATCCCCCAGTTTTTATTAATTACGTCGTTTGACTGTATTCGTTTCATATGTGGATGCTAAAGGTATCCTACCATAAACACCCTGTACCTACATTTGAGTGTAGAGTTCTATGATCCCAGTGGTATAAGTCATAAGGCGTGAGGAGTAATTAAGAGGGAATAAATGTGAATGAATCATACGGTTCATGACACCTGCTGGGTGACGAATTGAAGAACTGCACCGTAGAAATGATGCCAGGTACAGGCAATCTGAATAAATGCTAACGAACGCACTTCTTTCTCGGCACTTCACTAAGTTATTTATGATAATAATATAAATAGTCATCATCATCATCATCAGCCGTCTGAGGCCCACTGCAAGACATAGGCTTCCCTCATGGTTTTCCAAGCTTCTCGGTCTTGTGCCGCCCGCATCCAGTGACTCCCCGCCAGCATAACCAGGTTGTCAGACTATCTGGAGGGGACCTTCCCACGCTGCGTCGTCAGGTCTGCGGTTGCCAGGTCAGAACTTTTTCGCCCCAACGGCCATCTGTTCTCCGAGCTATGTGCCCCGCCCACTGCCACTCCAAGTGAACAATTCTTCGAGCTATATCAGTAACTCGGGTTCTTCGGCGGATCTCCTCATTCCTGATTCGATCACTGAGCGAAACTCTTAACATAGCTCTCTCCATTGCTCGTAGGGCGACCTTGAGCCTTCTTATGAGGCCCATAGTCATAAAATAGGCTAGCCCATAAAATCACAAACTCACTTTTGCAAATCAGGTCCAATTTAAAGAAAATCAGGAGCTTTGGCCACTTTGATCCATTTCGACTTTGAATAAGTAACTTTCCATGCTTGATTTTAATTGGTGGTTACCTCAAAGTTCAACTCTTTATTCCTTTTAAGTAAATAACAATGCAGTTGTAATTTACTTGTCGCAATTTACTTGTTGCATTTTACTTACGCAGTTGTCCGTGTGGCGCCGGATTAAGAGTAGCATCACTCCATTTCCTTCCGTGGATGTCGTAGAAAGCGACTAAGGAAATCGATTACCAGGAGACGGGCAGCAGCGTCTTCCTCGCCCGCCTGCCAAGCGTGGCGATTATGGCAAAACCCCTCATGGTTATGAAAACCATGAGGGAGGCCTGTGTCCTGCAGTGGGCGTCGGGTGGCTGATGATGATGATGACAATGCAGTTTAATGTTATATAAGCTGAAGTTAATTCTCACTTATATCCTTTCAAATAACTTAACATTTTGTAATCTAGTACAAGGGCTGTAACAATATTTTCAGTGGAAACGCTTAATTAATTAGTTTCGTGAGATACTTGTCGGCTGAAGATTAATTTTAAGATGCGATAAGGGCACTGATAAAGAACACGCTTTATGACTGGCAATTTTCTATGAATCTCTATAACAGCAGTTGATGACAGTTTCATGAAATTGTAAAACTGCCTCTTTGGTCAAGCGGTATTTTGGTTGCCTAGCTACGATAAATTCGTACGTTCAATTCCCGCTGGGTGCCGCCGTACTTTAGCTGTGCATTTTTCAGGTAAATGCATGTTATTAATGTTTTAACATAAATTTTGTTTTAAAAGATTTTAATAATTCTTGAAATATCAGGGTTTACACAAATTTATTTAATTCACGCTTTGCGCACTCTAATGTCTAACGCACTACTTACGGTAAACCATTGTCCTACTAAGAAAACTGTCAATTCTATTTTACACATTAGGGTTTTTAGTTTGGTTTTTACTATCAAAGCAGCGCCACTACACAATGCATAAATTATAAAATCAAATACAAACATTTGAGAAATTATTACATACTTTATAAAACCCACGCTTGCATCCCAGAGGGGTAGGCAGAGACTACGTTTTGCCACTTGCCACGAGTCGGACAAACCTCTTTTACTTCAATAACATTCAGAAATAAAAATTAATAATATTAATTTCAATGTAGTAGAAAAAGCGTTGTCGGAATTCTCTTGACCTGTTTCTGGAATTCGGCATTTTAGAGGTTTTAAAGGTACGTGACGCTGTTTTTACCGGACTTTTTGGGAGCTTAAACTGTACCCCATTTTTACAGGGCTGCGGTAAAATTTTAAATTTATTTAAAACAAATATCACTGTGCCATGTTAATCGCTAAAACAATCCGCATTACTCAGGTCACTTGCCCCACTGGGATCAAAGCTGACACTAGTGAGGGTGTTCACATACACGGCGAGCACCGCCGTGCTGCTTACAATAATAATTCTGGTCTATATTCCTGGAATAATCCCATTCAGTCCTAATATGCAGGAGATTGCATCCGTTGCTATTCGGCATCCGATCAACTCGACACTGTATTTTGCCTGACCTGACCTGAGCGCTTGAAATCGCCAATTGGCGGTGAGCAGGCGTGTTGATTAAGCCCATACTCTCTCCCTGAGAGAAGGCCTGTGCCCTACAGTGGGACTTATATAGTATAGTCTGCTTGTTATGTGTAGGAAAGACTTATTAATTTATGATATTCTTTCAGCAGTTTATTACACTTCTATTTTTGCACTGTAGTAAATAAAAAAAATGACGTTAAATAATATCGTAGCTTTATAAGCCTTTGCACTGATTTAAAGTAATAGGAACTTGAAAAGGTTTGATAATAGAACATTTGCCTCCAATGTGTGACGTCGAGGGTTTGAACAATCATCATCAACCCATTATGTCCCCACCGAGGGGCACGGGTCTCTTCCCTGAGGAAGGTATAGGCCATACTCCACCACGGGGGCCAAGTCCGGATTGGTGGAGGCTGTAGACTAGTGGCTCGTCTACTGTCAGAAGTTGTCAAGCCGCCCTAAGGCCTCTGACTTGGCTTAACGACTGCCATCTATCGACGGCAGCCGGCACCACCAGCTTAACGTGCCTTGCGAAGCACGGAACCGCTCAGAAAAATGCCACTAGCGTTAGGCATAGACGGCGACCCATCCATGCACTGAACGCGCCCTGTGTTGCTTAACCTTCGTGATCGTTTAAGATCACTCAGGCAGCCGGGGCTACGAGCGATTCATGCGATTCACGCATGACTTTGTTTTATAATAATTAACTAACGTGAATTTTACGTACATTTGTGAATTTGTAGTAGAAATTCCACTCGCTAACTGTGAAGGAAAAATGTCTTTCGGAAACCGGAGTGTCTGAGATGTTCACACACTTCAGCGAAGTGTCGCGTGGTCCCTATTACACAGTACATTCTCTCTCTTTTTTTGCGATGGCGTGTGCCCTACAATGGGACGTACACAGGCTGTATTATTACATGAAAGGTTGATAGATTATAGATGATAGATATTGCAAAAAAAGATAAATCTTGATCTAAAACATAAACATAAACATTTACATACAGGCACATACATTGCTTCCGGCCCCACACTAGGATACCCTGTGTCGTGGGAACCAGAAACAACGACATCACAATTCAATTCAATTCAATTCAAATATTTTTATTCATTGTAAAACCAGAATGTTTACTTAATGAACGTCAAAGTTGTTAGTTTCACAATTAATGGATTATGTGGAGAAGAAGCTAACAAAGAAACTCCACATTTATTCTTTTCAAAACACGTTTTAACTTAATTAACAGAGTTTTCAACTTAAAATATTAGTCATGAATGTGTTGAACACTAGTCACAATCGTCCTTTAAACATCCAAGACCTGGGATTTTTTTTGTCCCCAGCCGGGATTCGAACCCGGAACCTCTCGCATGGTATGCAGATGCACTACTGCTGCGGCACGAGGTCGTCCATTATCCACATATTTTAAGGTGGCAATTCCATTTCTTCAATACTAAATTTTTTATTGTAAGATGAATATCGTATGAATACTGTCCTGCCCGCATCTCAATATCTCGTACAGAATTTTGACTATTTCTGTGATTGGGAGAAGAACTGTGTCGTGTGAGGCATCAACCTTCTTATATTCGGAGTAAGGTTGGTTCTAGAAGCTAGTTGCTTTATTAAATCCCATTTCCATTACAATTAGAGATGGTGTGCTCTATAGTGAAACAGCATCAACGTAGTCTTAGCGCAAGCTTAGTTCCTGAAATCACAGTAAAATGGCATCAAACTAAGTAACTTACAGAAAAATTAACGACTGATCGCGCTTGCTCTGTTTGCAAATTCAACAGACAGCTGAAAATTCAACGTTTGTACTTCTTACCCGACTGCGGCGAAACCTAAAAAGTGGGTAATATGTTTGGCTCGTATGTATGTATGTAAGCAACTGCTAGGCTTGTTTATTTTAGTTGCTTCCATAGTATTATATCCTATGGCATACTACTGTGGGGTCAGGCAGCAGACTTTGAGACCATCTTCGTCTCGCAGAAGAGAGTGATCAGATTCATAATAACCGGCAGTACAGATTCATTACGAGATTTCTTTAAAGATACTAAAATCCTAACAGTTGCTAGTCAGTATATCTATGAACATGGTGCGTATGTCAGGAAAAATATCAGTAACTTTAAAACTGTAGGTAGCAAACACAACGTAAATACTAGAAATAAACATAAACTTTCGTTCCCAAAATTTAGGCTGGCAAACATAGGTAGCGATAGGAGCGACCATTGTGTACCACTACTTAGATATATGAAGCTATATGTAATTCTTTCACCTGGTTGTGCAATAAAGTGTTCTCTGTCTATCTATCTACATCCTTTATGGGCATTGTATAAACATAAACATAGACATAGACATAGACATAGACATAGACATAGAAATAGACATAGACATAGACATAGACATAGACATAGACATAGACATAGACATAGACATAGACATTTACATTTACCTGACCGAAGCGCACTTCTTTTTTCTATGTTGATATCAGTCGTTTTATCATTACATTACACACATAAACTCACGCCTGTATCTTGGAGGGGTAGGCAGTTCTCAAGTGGCAAACTTGTCAGAATCCCGACAAACCTTTTTCGCACCATCAACGTCCAATAGTCGTTTTACGTAAATGTAAATTAATGCATATTTGAGTAAAATACACGTTATTCTTCATCCGTACACAGTTGAATAAAAAAACTGGCCAAGTGCGACCCAGACTCGCGCACAAAGGGTTCCTTTCCATTATTTATGCAATATTTGAATATTTTAAGTGTTTCTTGAAATCGTTATTAGTATAATTTGTTGTATGGCCCCCTTTAATTTTTTTGTTATACACAACTAAATATTCTGTGAATAATTCAAGTCTACCTGCTGCCATTATTAATATCGAGCAAAAAACGGCGAAAAGATCAAAGAAAAGAGCCCGCCTTAAACATTCATTTTATTTTGCTTTTAGTATTTGTTGTTATAGCGGCAATTTGTTGGTATTTCATCTGTGAAAATTTCAAATACCTATCCAGCTGACACGGTTCATGAGATACAGCCTGGTGATAGATAGTCAGACAGATGGACAGTGGAGTAACAGGGTCCCATATCCCTTGGGTACGGAACCATAAAAGTAACTAAACAAGAATTTTCTTCTCTTTCACACATTACTACCGCCTCTGTTGAGTGAGCAAGAGGCAAATAACCATATTATTATATAGCCTTTATAGTCATAATGGTGTTACACAATTTATTTCTGTGTTGGAAGCCAATTCCAATTGTAATGCGATTTATTGAATTTATAATAATGTAATCTCTGTGTACAATAAAGAATATTCTATCTATCTATCTATCTAAGCACCAACGTTTCGATCGCGTCGTGAACGCTTGTTCTTTACTCAACGACATTACCAGCTACGAAGAAAAACCCCAGATTTATTTATTACTATAAATTTGAGCTTAAAAACGGTGCCAGTTCTGGTAATCAATCTGTAACTCTGTATCAATGAAATCAGTACATGATATGCGGCAGAGTAAATTACTCTACGATTGGTTCATTATGTGCACTGTGCGTGATGTGAACTTTAATTAGTGATATTGCAGAAAAATATTGTACGGTAAAATGTTTCATAATGATACCTGAGTGGTAACTAATTCCAATGACTTTTACATAAATTGTTTCACATTTCAGCATTTTGTGCAATTTCCTAATCAAATCATAAATTTTTGTGATGTAAAACTTTCTTAAACGTGGATTAAACAGAATTTAACTGAAATGCGACTCAAGTGTAAGTCAGCCGTAGTGTACGAGAAACAGGATGTTAGCAATTGATCGAATGTCCACTGTACATTTAATCGGAAGGCCCTGCTGAAGACGCGCGAGAAGCAATCTCAAACTATTACGAATGATAATAATTAATTGCTAAGATTTTAAATTTTGTGCAGAATTCTCATGAATCCTGCTAAAGTTTTGGTCGAAACCTCACGGTTACACATAGGTATTAAGACAACTTTGCTGTTGGAAACTCCAAACAATTTACTTCGTAGCTACCTCTCGAGTTTCGCTTTGATCAAGGCAAGTGTTAAAGTGCATATGGCACCCATAAATTTAGGCAAGGTCTTAATTACGTTACCAAAAACATGACTTCTTTGAAATTCTTATTATTTATTTATTTATTGCCAAAAAACTTAAAGCTAACATTACAGGGAATCCCTATTGCGTTAACAAGTTTTAGAATTATTTATTCTAATTAACTTAAAGTAACCTAATCCATTTATAAACTAGCATTCATAGACACACAAAATACTACTTACTATAACACAACACAAAAAGAGTGACATTTGTAAATTCATTCAGAGAACAAAAAAATAAATCTGTACTCTCTGCGACTCGGTTTAACGTGCCTAAAGTCCGTGTGAGAGGTGCGTTCCGTAGCAGACAAGTGCGCGCGCGCGGCACAGCCAGCAGCGGCACGCGGCGGCGTCGCCACACGTAGCGCTCCGGCACACAGCCTGGCTTTTAAAATGGTTAGATTATCTATTCTTTAATGAATGAATGAGTGAATGAACAAATTAATTTAGGCCGATTGGCACCACTTCTTAAATGTCACTTAAGTCGCCATTTAAATCGACTTTTGGATGAAAAAATTTAGTTAAATGCTGTTTAAGCAGAGATTAAGAAAGTGGTCCAAGTCGGCGTTATTGTGTTAAAAACAATAGATTGAGAGTTGCTTAGATCTATATCTCCATGTTCTACCTTTTTAGGTGTATACGTATATGGAGGTCAATTTTTAAATACCTATTCAGAGGCTAACAATTCCACCTATGCCGGGACATGAACCCGCAACCACTGGCTATCCGTACCAGCGCTCTCCCAACTGAGCTAATAGGCAAGTGCGGTGAAATTTCGAACCTCTTTCCAAACTTCTCTGTACTACTTAGCCAGATGTCGCTGCCTGTACGTAATACAGAGAAGTTTACAGATATACACAGAGGCATGGGTGGAATTCTTAGCCTGTAAATAGGTTTTTAAAAATTGCCCTCAGCTGGGATTAGTGCAATAAAAATACTATAATTTATGGAGTTATTAATAGTTAGCTCGCACAGCGATTGCGACTAGAGCCTCTTAATTATTATTAGAGACATATTTCATCCACGTTTGCTATTACATGAAAACAAACATGACTGTTTCATTGATACTTTATTAGAGATTGTTTTTACATTTTGCAGAAAAGACTGGCAGCGCTTTTTAGAAGAAAAAAAAAAGGTGGCTAGCCTAGGTAGTGCGATGGACCGAATCACCCGTTTTGTGGCGCTGAACTCATGCTGGTGTAAATCAATTCTAAAGAGATGTACTAGTAGATTTTTATATTCTGTGTCGAGACACTCACCTCCAGTTTCTCGTACACTAACACGCTGTTAATCTACTGTTAACAGCTGTCAATTGACCAAAGTGCATAAAAAAAAAACCACTGACAGCTGTTAACAGTAGATTAACAGCTTGTTAGTGTACGAGAAACCGGGGGTCATAGTGAAATCCAATAGTGAAGGTTAAGTTGGGGTAGATAAGTAATTTTTTTACTAGACATTCTCTCCAGCAATAGCAGCCCAAAAAAAACACTAAAATGAAACCCTGCAAGAGTACCTAGTTCTTCGACGCTGGTCACGCATTTTAAATGCCATAAGTGGCGACTTTCCAGTACAATAATTGTCAAATTCTGACATTTCAGCGCCACAGAACGCGTGACTCGTGCCATTGTACTACCCACTGCTGGTGCAGGTAATAAAATTACTGTAGATTCTCGAAAATTTTCTGAAGTTTGATTTGGAAATATTATGGGATCAGAAGCTTAATTATACGCACCAAGTCTAGACGGATTCCTAGCGTTTGTGATAGAAATTTCTATGAAATTTGACAGAAGATTGGGATCGTTCAGGATTTGATGCGCCTAATATAGGGGCAGAACGGGTAGAGAGAGTGCGACGCTTATCGTAAGCCGCAATATGGTAAGCGATGCAAAACAAGCAAACTTAGAGTGCACAAACAAGTAGCCTCACTATTGTATACAATAGATAACATAACACTCCGCAAGTACGGATAGCAACAGATCGAAAACTTATTTTGGTGTGATTGTAGCATTTGTACCAAGTCCTGACCCCTTAATGGGCAGAGCTGGTATACATTTTATATTGGTTTTGGACTTTATTGATCACTATCATCAATTTTATAGTGACAACTATTATGCCACTGTCCAGTAGGTACAGAGTTAAACTTTGACTGTACCTCTATTTTAAAGACACGAAATCCGCTTTGAAATTCATCCGTGCGCTATCTATTGTCACACTGCGAACATGCATCCAAGGGTTGGTGCCAGATGATCCAATTTATAATTTTAATACCGTCGTCGTAAAATATTGAAGCACTTTATTGAGTTAAAATTCTAGTATTATTTCGGTGGTACCACCCGGTACAATCCTAGACACTTAACCTTCGTCGTTTTGACGCATACGCGACAGAAAAATTGTTGTATCTTTTTGGTGCGTGTGCGGATAACGGTGGTGTCTCTTGTTGACTCGGTGTTTGTCACGATTGGTATACACTGCCGCCAGTTGCACTCGTACAAGCGCGCATGTCGGTTGTCGCAGTTAACGTCAACAGCTTGCTTTGTTTTGCATAATGCCGTTCTATGCAATTGTCACATGTAAAAATGTCCCATCTCCCAATATTGAGATATCTGTGGGACGAGGTATACATTTTTTTTCTTAGACTTAAAAAGATATACTCTGTAATTACAAATGTCACTCATCACTCATGTCCATTAATAATCCACTTTGTAAAATAGCATATCCCACTGCACGCCTAAAAGGGTTGTTTAAAATCGACCAACCCGTCTATGTGTAGGAGTGTTCAATATAAAAAAAATTAAGACATGTAATATTGCGTCAAGGATCGCCCAGTTATTTTTTTTAAGATTCCGTACCTGAAGTGTGCCAAACGGGACCCTATTACTAAGACTTCACTGTCCGTTTGTCTGTCTGTCTGACAGATTTCAGCTAGGCAGTTGAAATTTTCACAAATGATGTATTTATGTTGCCGCTATAACAACAAATACTAACAACAGAATAAAATAAATATAAAAGGGGGGCTCCCACACAACAAACATATTTTTTTGCCGTTTTTTGCTCTATATTAACAACGGCAACATGTAGACGCTTGAAATATTCACAGAATATTTAGTTCTTGATTCTCTTAAAAAATTATTAATTAAACTAAAATAAATATTCGAGGAGGGCTCCCATACAACAAACGTGATTTTTTGCCGTCTTTTCCCGATCTTTGTGTCTAACGTTGTACACAACGATAATGGTACGGAACGTGCGTGAGACCGACTCGCACTTGGCTGTTTTTTTTTTACATTTTTCATACACCACCCACTCTCACACTTGACGTTAGATTCATCTTAACTGTGAGAGTGACACTGGAAATATCAAAATTGTAAAAAAATGGCCGATTCTTGGTGCCATATGACATGACTTCAAAAAAATATTTTTTTTCTTATATTTTACTATAAGCAATATTTGTCGGTGTCAATGTTACCAAAAGACGGGCAGCGGCATCTTCCTGAGAATCCGACCGCATACTGCATTTGCCAACTTGCCTGCCAAGCGTGGCGATTATGGCAAAACTCTTCATGCTTATGTTCGGGAAAACCATGACGGAGGCCTTTGTCCAGCAGTGGCTGATGATGATGATAACATGTTTTTTTAGGATTTGACTGTTCGTTTTTTAGAAACGGCCAGGTACCACGGTAGGAAGGCCTCGTCATTCCAACCCCATGGTTAATTAAAATCTCGTTCTTTAGCTCTTTAGTTTACTGGGAAGCTGGCCTTAATTACAGATTTTTACTTTCACTACGGTGGTTAATTTTCGATACCCAATGCTTAATTACATCCCTACGTTTGGTAAGATATCAAATTCCATTCATAAAGCCTAAGTTTCGATGGAATTCTATCAAAATTGTTTATAATTATTGAGCATGGATGATCTTTTTAACAACAGTTCTTTAACATAGCAAAAGCACCGCCCATAAAGGCTTACGCCATTTTAACTGGCAATGACGCGGCTGAATAATGGGTAAAGTAATAATAAAATAAATCATAGTCGCGGAAACGTCCGTGTAGTTTGCAACAGCATACAATACGCACTTCAGAAGTTCAACAAAGTAAATGAATGGCTACTAGATGGAAACACCATTGAGTTATGTGTATGATCTTAGGGTACATCTGTTTTCTTCGACTGTCCGTCTCACTTTTCTTTCTTACGAATAAAAAAACTATTTTTTTCCTGCAAAATTCACTCTAAAAATGCTATCTGTCCTCTAAATTAGTCTGTACCAATGAAATGTGCGCAAGATGTGCTGTAGACTAATTCACTCTGTGATTGGTTTATTCTGTACGCCGTGCGTGACGACGTGAACGTTGATTGGGCGATATTAAATGACAGCGTAACTTATGATTGGTTTTATGCAAAACGTCAAACCATTGATCTAGGCACCTCGTAAGATCCCGATCTGACGGTGGCCGGTGCATAGATATTTTCCCGGCTAATACTGAACTCGATCCGATTGGTAACACAATTGACAAGCCCTGCCCGTTTCCGCACAATTGAACGTGGGGTATTTTTTAGCACTAGTTAGATATCTATGTTTTTAAATATAACTGTTTTCTTTAGCAACTCTTCGTCGTCGATTGTCTGTACAAAAATCCTATAAGCAACAAGGTGGCAAGCAATTAGACTGTGTCTTTGTAAATATTTTATGTTTGTTTTTTCCTGTTGTGAAATAAATAATATTAAACAAAAAAAACTGTGTATACAACTCTCTTTTTCATGCTAGACTATATGATGTCGGTAAATGAGGTATGTAAACTCTATTTGCCTATCTGAACAAAAGATTATTTTGATCACTATTAGATTAATAAGTTCCTATATTACAAGTGTTAGTTATAGTTTACACACAGATAACAGCAACTTGGCCGTTACATTTTAGTTGCAAGAAGCTCTCAAAGAAACTGAATGAAGTGCACGGTTGTAAAAATTGTGGTACCCCCAACTATACTTGAATTACGTTACTAGTGTCAAATCAATAAAGATGCAATAGTTCTCTATCTATTTTACATCCAGCAAGCTGGATCTACTTGCGTCGGAAAATGAACCAGAACTACTTATACTTTTTCATTTAGTGCTGAGTTAACCTTCTGCAGTTACCGAGAATTGTGCGGTAACAGTGCTCGGTTAATTAATTAGCATTCCTAGACATTCCGATGCTAATATTTATGTTAATTCGTGTTTACTTTCGAATGATGAATGAGCAAATTTATTTCATTACGTGTTTCCCTTTGTTGAGGCGAGAAACTTTATCGTAGGACAGACAAAGCAACTATAACAAACCACTAACAGTCTTATTTATAAAAACACGATTCCTCTGAAACACTCCTCAAAGGCAGTTTATATCAGCTGTGGTTACGTCTTTCCTTTTACCACAGACTGTTTAAACTGACTTTGAGGAGTGTTTTAAGGAATCCTGTTTTGTATAAGTAAGATCGCAAGAATTTATAAGATCGTACATATTATCACCACCAGAGGATTTAGGTCTTTCACAGAGAGTGTGGGCAACCAAACCAAACTAACCAAACTTAACTAACGTAAGCATCAGAAAATAAGAGGTTTTTTTTGTCAATACGAAACAATTTAATAAAGGAGAACTTCGAAATCATGAATAATTATGGAGAAAACTTCGACATACACATTTTGAAATGGACACCTAGTTTTACTTGTAACGTTCATTAAGTCACAGTTTTTGTGTTGTTTGGAATAAAAACACATTGATTTTGATTTTAAATCGCGGAAGCTTGTCGGCAGTTCCATAGTGACGTTGCCAAACGCGCAATAAAATGTATGTAATAGCTGACATTTGTCCCGATTTCAAAGTCTTTCTGATAGTACCTAATTAGTTGTTCGTTTGTTTGTATTGACAAGTAGAGTCCTCCGTTTTTAGGATTCCGTACCTCAAAAGGAAAAATGGAACCCTTATAGGATCACTTTGCTGTCCGTCCGTCCGTCCATCCGGCCGTCAACCGTCCGTCCTACCGTCCTTCTACAACAAAAAATATAAAAAGTTTATTTTAACCACAAAAAATACAAGCAAAATGTACTAAGTATTATGAAGATGTTACAGTTTTTATGGCAGAGTTTAGACGAATGTAATTTACTGTGTTTTCTGTCTGTCGAGACTCTTTCTTTATCTCGGGAATGCATACAAAGCAGCCTATATACGTCCCACTGTAGGGCAGAGGATTTCTCTCAGGGAGAGAGTTGAAATTAGAACCATATTCTTACTTCTTCAGTCCCTTGGAGCTGTAAAAAATCAAACTTGTAAGACAAAGTAAAAAAAGATACTGCCGTTTATGCCGAAAAATAACGTATATTTCGACACTCAACAGAATCGAACTTTATAGGGTACTTTTTGTCGACCTAGTACTATAAAATTTGGCAAGTAATATTTTATATCTACAAATACAGGGAAAAAGTCATAAGTCTTTGAAGTTCGGAAAGAGCTCGGAAAAAACTGCGAGACTCGATTCCTGAACTATTTATAATATGTACGTACCTACAAATTTGGACGGAACCCTCAGCGCGCGAGTCGGACTCAAAATTGGCCGATTTTTTATGTATATGGTGATTTTTTTGGAGTACTGATGAGTCAATATCTTGTCGTTTTTTACTAAAAAGATTAAAAATACTTCCATTCACGTGTACAACGAACGTTAAAAGGTCGAATTTACCACACGCTTATTCACAAAAATGCAACGAATCAGTGAATTTTATTAATTTATAATTGTGGCATTATATTTACCTTTAAAATGAAGTATCACTAATCACTATTGTCAATATTTAGAACAATGTTCAATATGTTCATTCCCGGCACGTAACTTGACCAAACATCCGCGTAGTCTAAGATCAGCCCTTAAGAGCAAAATGTTTTTTATTTGTTAATTTCACTAAACATAAGAAAACATTTTGCTTAGTCAAGTTATGTGACGGGCAATATAACCAAGGTAATCATACAAAGACTGAGTCCATTTTTACAAATCAATGTATGGCGCTCCACGGCAGGTATCAAACCGGCTATCCCTGTATTTGTAATTAAGCGTATTACCGCAAGGCCAACCGAGGCAATCAAAACAATTTTATTTGTAAGACATTGATTTACTTACGCACAGAAGCATTTATGTGTGAAAATTGAAATAATTCAATTACAACTTTACCAATTCCACCGTTCCCTCTGAACTTTCGATATAGCTGAAGTAAAATTTCGACTTCTAACGCTAAAATACTTTAGAACGTCCATCCCCCATACAATACAGAAGCGATGTAGGTATGTAAATTACTTGAAAACTCCATTTCGCTTCCCTTGAGAACGTTTCAGTGCTATTAAGAGAGCTTTTCTTGCGAAACCGAATTTCACGCGGACAAAACTCAAGTTTGCCTCGAGTTTGCGTCGTCATCATCATCATCATCATCAGCCATTTGACGCCCACTGCAGGATATAGGTCTCCCTCATGGTTTTCAAAGCTTTCCGGTCCTGTGCCACCCGCATCCAGCGACTCCCTGCCACCGTAACCAGGTCGTCAGACCATCTGGTGGGGGGCCAGCCCACGCAGCGTCGTCCAGTCCGCGGCCGCCAGGTCAGAACTTTCCCGCCCAACGGCCATCACTTCTCCGTGCTATGTGCCCCGCCTACTGCCACTTCAAATGAGCATTTCTGCGAGCTATATCAGTAACTCGGGCTGTTCTTCGGACCTCCTCATTCCCTAGTCTGCTTGCCGGGGACTAATGAATGATTATGAAGCGAGATAGATTGGTGAGTGACAAACCGTGGTCTCTGCCTACCGCTCCGGGATATCGGGATAACGTCATGTATATACTACTCAAGTTGATGATTTTTTTTCCATGTTAATACTTACAATCTACCCATCCATATAAATAAATCTTGCTTCGGGATCAACTAAGAGTTAGCAAAATAATATTAACTATTCCTTTTTAAACTTTAATACCTGCTCTTTAGCTTGCATGAAACATCTGATTTTTTCCCGATTTCAAAAGTAATCCTTTAGTTTAGGAAGTAATGAAAGTGAAACTGAACTACATTTATTTCCAAAAACTCTTTAGAATATATACACCCTTAAAGTTCGAATTATCGTTGTAGTTAGATATTTTTTAGCCTTCTTTAGTTTGAAGTCATTATTCGCTTAGCTGCACTTCAATAATAATAATAAATAATAATATGTGTTTATTTCAGAATATACAGAATATATGTAATCTGTTAATATGAATTGTCAATATAAATTGTTAAGTGAAATTGTCTTTGTTATGCTTAATCTCGGTTTAACTAATCTAAATGTCACTGAATAGGCAACTTAGTGTCCGTCGTGGAATTAAGGGGAGGCCATCAGGATTTAATTTAGCGTTTCTCGAGCATAATAGGGGTGGAAGGACCTCCGCTTAATTAGCGTGAAAACTTAATTGCAAAATTCATTTTCTAGTAGAAGTCTTGCAGCTTCACTGAGAAATGTAAAGCAAGCAGCTATGTCTGGGCAAATAAATAAGATGCAAAATACTTCATAACGTAAAATAAACTGTTTCTATTCTATTCATAAAATTAACTATGCAAAATAAGACACGCAAATTGATTACGGATATTTCGTGCAACGCGACGGTAACTCACCTATTCTACTGCAAACATAACAAACAAAGACACTGTGCCTTGACTACCTATAAGTTTTTAATTGGAGGTCAACTTCTAAGGTCGCCGGACCAGAGCAGATAAGTCAAATTGTTATTTAATTATTGTTCTATACAAAATAGGTTAATTATATAAGTAGCAGTTTGCTTAATGTTTATGTAAAAAACATGTATGTTCGATAATTTTTTTCATGAGAGCTCTCCGTTAATGCTGTAAAGTAATATTTTTTACAGAAATTTTATAATAAATGTTTTCACTGCATGAAAAAATTGTGTTTTAAGCTTAAATGTGCTGTAGTCCGCCAATCTTATATTTTGATACGTGTCAATGTCGCAAAACCCTAAAGGTCATAATGAAAATGTTATGGTTTTCGACATATTGATAGAAACCAAATTGCTATTTTTATCACAGACTTATTAACTGAACGACAGACTGATTCACTCACCGAAAAGGCTTACACCACTTCTGGTTAACTGGAAACTTTAGGTCTACTGTAGCAAAGAACACATTCTTTTAAGTCACATGCTTATTTTGTTTCTGTGATGTATCTTGTTGGTATAATAAATGTCTTTCTTCTTCTTCTTCTTCATTACTGCTTATTATTTGAGGAAACTCTTCAGGATTATTAACTATTTTATCGGCGATGCCAAAAATCCAGTGTTTCCTTTGTATCCAACCTGACCCATGTTTTGTGGTTTTGGTGGAATAAACTTATATATACGGACAAGACTAAGATAATGTTGAACTCCCATGTAGCACCTATTCCTATCAACGTTGGCAGCTCCAACCTCAAAGTTGTCGACCACTATGTATACCTGTCCAAACAGTCCAGTTAGGTAAGTCCAACTTCGAGGAACTGGTCACTCGTCGAATGCAACTCGAATGGGCAGCGTTCGGGAAACTAAAATACATTTTCGCGTCCAAAATACCTCAGTGTCTCAAGACAAAGGTGTATAAGTAATGTATGCTGCCAGCGATGATTTATGGATGTGAGACCTGGTCGCTGACTATGGGCCTCATAAGAAGGCTCAAGGTCACCCAACTAGCAATGGAGAGAGCTATGATAACAGAGAGACACAAGACCGGGAAGCTTGGAAAACCATGAGGGAGGCCTATGTCCTACAGTAGGCGTCAAATGGCTGATGATGATGAAACTTATATATTGTTTCCAAAATGTGAAAGTGAAATTGTCTATAAAGCCAACAAAAATGTGAAATTCCTGAATGAACCCGATTAGAACTTTTTGAACCACTTTGGTCCTACGAGTTTTTTCTCAGATTTATGTATTAATTTTAAAAAAACCTACAGAGAAAAATGTCCATTCTGTCTAACACATAATAGTTTTAAGTATTATTTACAACGCCACTGCAAAGTAGTGCACTACATTTTTTTTTTTCAAAAAATGCTACTAATGTTTTTTATTTTTGTTGCACTAACCCGTGCTGAGGACAATTTTAAAAAACTTTAGAGGCAATAAATTCCACCAATACCGGGACTTGAACCCGCGACCTCTGGCTAACTGTGCCAGCGCTCTCCCAACTGAGCTAATGGGCAAGTGCAAGCATCGATGAAATTCCGAGCCTCTTTACAAACTTCACTGTATTACGTACAGGCAGCGACATCTGACCAAAGCGATTTACATCACTTGCAGCCCCGAGTAACCCACTTTGCAGTTAGGTTTTTACATCGGAATGATATCGCTGTACCTACATGATTATATTCTCTTTGTTGCACTAACTGGACAATTTTGGAAACCTATTTAGAGGCCAAAAACATGCTACGAACCTTACAAAGAAAAACAAAAGTGGTTGAACCAAAGTTGATGAAAGTGACAAACTATTAGTCTTATTACCCACTCTTAAAACGGAGTTAAAGCCGGTTCGTAACAGGAACCCCTCGCATAAACCGCCTTTAACTCCGTCTTAAGTGTTTTATTGGAATCGACATTCTACAAATATAACCATACGTTTCAGGAATGGCACATTTTAAATAAAACCCTGTGACTCGCATAACAATTCTATACTCAAATAACATAGTAGCTGTTTACTAATACGCCGCAGAAAATATTTCCAACTCTAACTAATATTTTCATCACGAATCTATAAAGTTACAATCATACTATTTGTGCTAAAATCCAAGCAGCGAATGTCGTCTATGTAATTAAATATTAATCCATACTTACCCAACTGGGTAATTGGCTGCCACACGGAATTTTGGAAACATTGTGAATATTCCATTAGTTCCCAGGATTGCTATATTGGCTGCTGTATTTCCCTCAATTCACCTAGTAGCCGCTTGATCATACAACAGAATTAGACAGCTAAGTTCACTTCGGTCAATATAATTAGTCCTAATTGATCCACTGCGAGGGTAACAGCTGCAAGCACCGAGACATTTTTAATTTTATGCCACTAGACATAAAATTCATAATCGTGAGCATGATGGCTGTCCGGACGTATGACGAGCCCAACTGATTGATGATATAATCGGTTAATTCTCCGAGGTAGGCGAGGTTTTAATAAAGTTTAATGGACTAGCAACTGCGTTTTGTAGATATGTTGATGACGCCAAGCAGTCTGTGATAGAAACTACTGAAATGCAATCTACTGAGTGAATTGAGAGGAATTAACTTTAATTGGTTCTATTTTTGTACCAATGATAGATCAGCTGCAGACAACCGACCAAACTATCATTTTGAACTTGTCGAAGCAAACTACTAGTACCTACTTCAATACTGCAGAGTACAGATCTTGAAATTATATATATTGTATTTTTAACTAAAATCATATGTTTAAATATTAATTGATCCTTCTTCTGCTTAGCGTGTCGATGGCAAAACAAATTTTATTGAAAGTCTTTTCAAGACAGTTGCTCGTAAATTGACTCTTATTGCACCGTTTTTAGTTTCATAATTCAGCATATTACCATACTTGTGTTGTAAAAATATTACCGTACAAGTGCTGTAGTATTAACTTTTTTTAAATTTCAGCAAAAGTTTATGTCTAAAACATTGTATACTAGCTGTTGGCCGCGACGACTTCGTTCGCGTGGTAATTTTGATGTGTATTTTTCCAGGTTAAAAAATTGCCTATGTGCTAATCCAGACTATAATCTATGTCTGTGCAAAATTTCATCCGAATCCGTTCAGCCGTTTTTGCGAAAAAGAGTAACAAACATCCATCCATACATACAAACTTACGCGTTTATAATATTTAGTAAGGATTTTTACGATTATTAAATTATGTTAGGGTTAAGATAACAAATAAACATTTAATTTCTTCAAATTGTATATTTATAAACACAAATTATCTTAACTGACGTATTTAGAAACATTAATTGAATGAATGAATTGTGCCTCTATTGAACCTGGGTACGCATCGAAAGTGCGGCACGCGGAAAAAACAAAACATACGCGCCATTTTCCTTAAATAGCTATTTGGTAAAGTTGCCGCTGTATGGTTAATAACTATCAAAAGTGTCTCAAGTTACTAACACTACAAGTTTGTTCAGGGGTCGGTATCCCCTGTACTGGTCTCTGATAACCTCTCCATCCTTATAGTATAAGAACAAATAATAAAAAAACCGGCTAAGTATGAAATTTATATAATAAACGGGTCTCAATGAATCAGCCCGTATTGGTCCACTGCCGGATGTAGGCCTCCCCTAAAGCACGCAACTTCCTTCTATCCTCGGCCATCCTCATGCAGCCACTGCCAGCAACCTGCCTCAAATCATCGGTCCAGCGAGCTGGTGGTCGTCCTGCGATGCGTTTGCCAGTTTGGTCTAATCGCGATTGTGCATTAGGTAAAATATAATTACTTACCCGTTTAATATATAACTGTATAGGCATCGCGAGTCATAAAAAAAATACTATTAAATACTATTTCATTCATTATTAATGCACCACGAATACAATTATGAGTGACCTTAGGTACTGACTGAAAATCAGCGCTGAAGGATCACTTCCTCAGCACAAAGCTGATTCAGCTGCCTTTTGCGGCAACTTAAACACACCACAGTCCTTTTTTATTTATTTGATTTGTCTGTTTTGTATTCATTTTTCTTTCAGTTGCCGCATATTATGTTACTTATCTGTTTATTTTGTTTTCGTGATGTGTCTTGTTGGTATAATAAATGTCTTTCTTTCTTTCTTTCTATTGCAGACCCCCGTTATGGTTCCCAAAATGATTAAAGGAAACACACTTTTGTTAGGTAGGTACTTACTTATATCCTGTGGCCCCTAATGAGGGACAAAGGGATTTTAAAAGATATCTCCACTTGCTGTAGTGTTGAGCGGCAATCTCGAGGTCTTACCGGACGTAGTGCTGTCTCTGTTATCATCACTTCTAACGTTACTAAACGTTATTAAATACGTCATATGATATTGTCACGCAAAACCTTCTGTGCGCAAGTCCAACTCGCGCTTGGCCAAAAACTTGAAACTGCGGCATCAAAATTACCTACAGTGTTTACTTCTTTGATTTAATCTCTTTCCCAATCAGCTTGACACAATTTTCGAGATTTTTTTTGTAATCGAAATAATGGAGAACGTTTTTGTGTCTGTATAAACTTATTCAGAGATGCGATAAAATCTTTCAACTGCCATGAACTTAAGTTAGGAAGGAAATGGCCCACTTCACTATTGGTTTCACCTTTTCCATTACTTGGCTGAGATGTTTATTATATCAGGCTGGGGGACTCCGCCATAATCCCCAGGCCAGCCGTACTTATCAACGGTCAAAGTCTCGGTAATGGCTGCTAGGGAATGAAGTTATACTCATTTACATACATTACCTTTTTTCTTTTAAGAAAGTTGGCGACGCGTCGTGCTACACGCTCGCCCCTGAGGGAAAGCACTGTCTTAATACAACTTTGAAAGGCCGAGTTTTGAGACAATTTTTTCGATAGATTTATTATTTAGATAAAAGTGTGCGAGTTCGAGATTTTCGTTTTAATTAATAATCTTAAAACATGTAATGTGAAATAGGCCTCCTCCGTGGATTTCCAAAAAGACCGATTGGAAGCGGCTTACATCCAGCGTGTTCCTGCCACTTGGATGGGGTCATCTGTCTATCAGCTGGTCGTCCTACGCTATGTTCGGCCTATGCTACCTACGGCACTGCTGGACAGCAGTGGACTTATTGTGGCTGAATGATGATGATGATGATGTGATGTGACAATTATAATCTATCTATCTAATCAGCCCATAAACAGAGCCCACTGTTGGGCATATGCTTCTTTTCTTTTACGCCAACCCATCCGGTCTTTTGCTAGTTTCTTACTGAGCAAATCCTGACTGAGGAGATCCGCTAACCTCCCATCCAAAGTTGCTCTGAAATGGTGCGCCGCATGAACGAGACAAAAAGGACCTCCTAAAACCACTTGGAGACGCTCAATACAGCAAGAAGCAACCAATATCGGGATAAATATGGACGAGCTTGAATTGAAGCTGTAAATAATTTGACCGCTATGCAAATCTGTTTCGGGAGCGCCTGATGAGGGATGATAGGAACTGATGATGATGATGATAACATAGTATAAATAAAATATAAACTAATAATGAAGTTTTATCAAATCTAAGGAAGTGTAATTAGCGAGCTTACTTCAGCAGAATTCTCTTCAAGTTAGTATGGTAAAATTATATGCTGCTAACATTTGGCCGCAACTTCATCCGCATAAAACGAATAATTTCCGGGTCCTTCCCCGCAACTCAAACTATCTCCATACCAAATTTCATCTAAATGCATTCAGCCGTTATTGCGTGATTGAGTAACGAACATCCAAACATCTTCACAAACTTTCACATTTATAATATTAGTAGGATCTAACATAGTTCCAAATGTAACAATGCTTACATTTATCTGCTTGCTTTAAAATCGAGTAACTTTGCAATGTAGTACGGTACAAAAAAAACAAAGTGATTGATGCTTAGTATTTGAACCCACAACCTCCCGAAAGTGAAGCCAGCATTCTAGAACTATAAACAGGTAAATAGTAGAAGATTTGATTTTGTTATTAATAAATAACATATTACACTGTATATTTAAGTATGTTACAAATAAGTATGTTTTTAAATGTCTTTAACTGTACTCACCACTTCAGTCTACCCGTGACCACGGCAGCTGCAACGTTGCCGAAACATTGGGAATCCAAGGTAATTAAATGTTACCTAGTAAATAGTCGCGTTTAGACTCATTTAATATATATCTATGTTTTAAAATTGCATTTTAAACATTTTTTCCTCTTTTCTTGCACGCCTACTAACTTGGTACTCTCCCTCCTGCGGTTTACTGGTAAAAAATTCTTGTAGGATTAAGTGCGGCGGGCATTGTACGGTTTTTTATGTGAGTGCAATATGTTTTTGTTAAATATGTTTTTTACGTCATAATATATATCGTTAATCGGGGCAAGTGGCAGTCCCTGGTCTCTGTCTACCCTTCTAGGGTACAGGCATGAGTTTATGTATGTATATTATATTTTTTACGAATATTTCAATAAAATATAATTCAGTAGATAAAAGCGGAACAGACCTTTTATACGGAGTTCTTTATACATTGAGGGCAACTGGAGATAAATTGAGTTCCACCTCCGGCTTCCAATATTCTATGCCGAGCGATGGTTACACTCTAACAAACTTTCAAAGATAACACTGACTTCAGTCTTTGACCAATATTCAAAAACTCAGTCACAGTCTCAGTGGCCTGAGATCTGGAATCGCAAAGAAATGTGTTTAACATGGAATAGTAACGTCTAAAGATAGCACCGAGATATTTATATTCGTAAAGTATCAGTAATAATTTATGTTTTAAAGTATCAGTAATAACAATGTGATCCGACGAATTCTAATAAGCTGATATAAACGTATTCACTTTATATGTACACTCACTACCTAATATGGTTCGCATAATATTGAATCTCAACTCAGACTCGTTGTAACGATACGGACGAATGGTCAAACCAATCTATATAAGCATGAACTGAACATTCTCCGCATAGTGGTCTGTGATATGTTCATTATTTGCCTGGATGTTCATTAACATTATAGGAACTGGTATATCATTAGATTATGTTCCGTAGAGGAACAGGTTTAGTTTACTATTACTTTTTTTTTTTCATTTTGTCTAATAGGCTAGTATATTTTCATTTAATGCAAAATAACGCAATTTGAATATTCTTCTCTTACGATCCTAACAGGATCTGCTTTCTAGCGTGGATTTTTGGGTATAGCAATACTACGTGTTTCTCAAGGCAATCTTCCGGGGCAATCAGCGCCCTCTGTGTGATAAAAAAAACCCTACCGCGCCGCCGGTTTCGCACATGTTCTGCGCCCGTTAATCGATAAAAAATACTTTAAGAGCTCTCTCTCTGTGCAATTCTACGTGAGTGACATTTTAAACTAATAAGAACACAACCACCTATGGATTTATATGTGTAATCTTCGGAGAAGGGAGGTTTTCCCACCCACGGCATCCCACGCGCCTCACACATCTTCAGGAGATCTGCTGCTGGTTCATGTAAGTTGCCTCCCATTTAATCCGCGACTATACAGATTATAAATTAGTTTTCTTTTATTCGCCCAGTTTCAGCAAAAACATCGTAAGAGACGAAAAGAAAAATTTACAGAGGACAGTTTTTTAGGTACCTTTTTTGTCATCATCATCAGCCATTTAACGTCCACTGCAGAACATAGGCCTCCCTCATGGATTTCATAACCATAATCGCCTTTTTTGTCATACAATCTTTATATATTTTACTATTTGTTGTTTTTCAGGATTACTATTATGATTTACTTACTAAAACAACTAAAAACCTAACGCTTTCGCAACTATAGTCTATTCATCCTTACTTGTCCAATTTAGTAAACAAGATTCTACCCGCAAAGTATGACTTTTTAGTCGAAAACTGCCATATTCCCATAAATGGAGTAACCTGGGACACCATTTTGGATAACACGCTGCTATGTTTATAAATAAAGTGCACGAACTTGCAAGAAAATATCTAGTTTCGGCATCAAATGTCAATTTTGAGGTTAGAATATTGTTTACTAAATTGGACAAGTAAGGATGAACAGACTATACGGTAGCTTACGATAGTAATTGCCATTCATATTTAGGTGAAACTGGGGAAGAAAGGGACCCTGCGATAAAAAAAGTGCCAAATAAGTGAAAAATAAAGTGATAATTTCCATTTCTATGTACAATAAAGTGTTCTCTATCTATATATCTTCTTCCGGTTCTGACAACCTGTCCTGGGAATTATCATCATATCTCATAGATAAATATTAATTTATATAATATTGGTGCGGGATTATTCCCCTGTCACAATTTTTTTCAAATCTTCGTATTTTTCTTTTGAAATTTTTGGTTTATTGGTATACGCTTTGGAAGGATTCTGTATTATTTGGAAGTTATGTCGAGATCTTATTATTATCATAGACAAGTCTACTTTTTGGACGGGACTGCAGGAAGCAAAGGAACATGTCAGAGAGAAATTATCATTTCTTTCAAATTTAGCTGTCAGCACTTTTGACATCTATATTTTTATCTTCGTTGGAATGTACGCATTAGCAAATTCTAACAAATTCTAAGCAAATTCTAAAAATATCTCGACGTGTTATTGGAATTTCAACACTGGGTGAGCGCATTAGGTGCGAAATTCCTTGAAATTAAAACGTCGAAAAATGTTGATTTTGACTTTTTTGTCGCTTACGATGTTTTTGCTCAAACGGGAATTATCTTAGGTTCACCATTTTCATGTTAAATGTTTTATGTGGTCTATGTACGACCCGCTGCAGGTCCCCTTCTCTCAGAAAGAGAGTTCGATTTTGATCACCACGCGCGCTCATGGCAATTTCTAGCCCTGATGCATGAAGACCTCAGACTCAAGTTTAATTTTTATTATGCCGTGAATAAATTTGTAGCCCACTTTATGAGTAAAAAAAAATATATAACACCAATTTTGGCTCGTTACATGTGAATCTGAACCTATTTTTGTTATTAAATATTAGTAGCCAGCCAGATACAACTAGCGATATTTGATCCAACATTGCACCTAGTGGAACCTAATTGATTATTGCCGTTTTCAATTCGAATAATTACAGTAGCTTTTTACGGAATGTAACATATTGTCCTAGTTTTATGACCATTAGAATTTTGCTCAAAAATGGCAAAACTCCGAAAGTACTGAGAGTACATACAGGACTTTACATAGAATGTAAATTACTTGAGTCAGTTCCTCGTCAACTTGGGACGTCCCTTAAGTAAAAGTTAACAGAGAATTCGTACTAGAGTACGTATAAACATTGGCTCTGTGGAAATTATTCTACATTACCTTCGCATAGAATGTATGTTTAAGCTTTTGGTCGTTGAAAAAGCCAGTTCGTTTTTATCAAGATAATTCAGCGAACAGTAATATTTTATTTACTGCTACTCACATCAAATGTGTGACATGTGTCAAAGGTTGATGGTTCACTGTAACAACGTTACTATACCCGTAAGATTAGTTTACGAAGGTAAATTAAGTTTCATTTGACAGTTTAATCTTGTTCAAATTGCTACATACATACATACATAAACTCACTCTTGTTTTCTGAGGGGTAGGCAGAGACCAGGGACTGCCCCTTGCTATGATCCTGACAGATCACTTTCAAATTGCTACTTCAAGATAATTTGATATTTTCCTGACTGCGCCGGACACCAAAAGGGGGGCAATGTGTTTGGCTCCTATGAATGTATGTAAGTATGTCCGATTGTATGTTCCCTCATAACTCTTTAAGCCATGGACAGATTTTAACAAATAAGATCTCAAACCGTTTTTGCGAGTGTCATAGGCTATATGAAGTTAGCATAAATCAAACAAAAAATTAAAAATTCTCGAAAAAGACAAAAATAAAAAAACTAAATTAAAAGTGACCAACAACCCGACTGCTAAGCGTTAGCTATTAAGCAGCCGGGCGCCTGCTTAGTAGTAAATGCTTAGCAGCAGATAAGTAACATAAAATGCACAACACCAGAAATAAAACTAAATACATAACAGACAAAACAAATGAGTAAAACAGGACCATAGATGTAGCCTGTGGCGTGTCAAAGTCGCTAGTCATCTTTAAATGCCATCTAAAGACAAAATGTAATTTAATGTATTAAGCTAACTCATTATCTCTATTTAAGTAATTTTTGTTAATTCTGTTTTTCCTCCTTTATAAAATAAAATAAAATAAAGAAGTAATTTAAATGAGACAATTTTATAACTCTTAATAGTACCAGTTTATTACTTTAAAAAAACTTTTAGGCATACCTGAGCAATGTTCGCAGATGACATATCGGTTTTTTCAAATTCGAAAAAAGAAATGTAACACAGTTATCTGATGATATATCAGATACTATTTGTACCCTTGTTGAATGGTTACGGTCTGTAGGACTAAAAACAAATGCAAGTAAAACCAAAATTATACATTTCCGAAACTACAACACTTCACGTTTGGAACTTGATCTCACAATGGATAATACAAAAATTTCACTCGTAGACCACGCGAGATTTCTGGGAATTTACGCAGATGAACATATGACCTGGAAGAAGCACATTGAGGTCTTTGTGGGGAAACTAAGTAGTTTTAGCCATGCATTAAGATGCTTGTCGAAAATTACAACGACACATGCATCATTACAGGCATATTATGCCCACTTTCACTCCAGACTTCTTTATGGCTTGGCACTGTGGGTTGAGTTAGACAAAATTTTCATTTTACAGAAGAGGTGTGTTCGAATTTTAAGCGGAGTCAAATCAAATTGTCTTGTCGCGATCTGTTTTGGAAACTAAAAATCCACACGGTTACAGCGCTCTACATAATTCAATTGTGCAAATTAGTTAGGCATTTTCTAGAGAAATTTCCAATCAGCGCTGAACGTAAGTGTAGTAGGTTAAAAGAACGCTTCAGGCATCATCTCGAAGTTAAGTTCTGTAGAACGACATCTCACAGTAAAAGTACTAGCCATGCAGCAGTTTCCGTATACAATAAATTACCAAAAAATATCAAGCTTCTCCCTGGTGACCGATTCCTCAAGGTATTAAAGGAATATCTACTTGTTATGTGCCCATACAATCTGAACGAATATTATAAAAATTGCAAATAGTAAAGTTTTTAATACTGATTATTGATCTATGCCTAACGCTAGTGGCATTTTTCCGAGCGGTTCCGTGCTTCGCAAGGCACGTTAAGCTGTTGGTGCCGGCTGCCGTCGATAGATGGCAGTCGTTAAGCCAAGTCAGAGGCCTTAGGGCGACTTGACAACTTCTGACAGTAGACGAGCCACTAGTCTACAAGCCTCCACCAATCCGGACTTGGCCCCCGTGGTGGAGTATAGCCTATACCTTCCTCAGGGAAGAGACCCGTGCCCCTCGGTGGGGACATAATGGGTTGATGATGATTGATCTAATGCTGAAAATTTACTGATTTATTATTTAATGAGCTATTAATTAATGTACATAATGTTATTATTATCTATTATAGTAATTCTAAATTATCAAATTATCAAATTGCTATGCCACTATCGGTAAAATTACACTGGTACCACAATTTTTGTAAACATCATTATCATACTATACTGTAATTTATTGCAATAAAATGAATTGAATTGAATATTCAGATGCAGGCACGACTTGCAATCCCATCTCAATGGGGTCTTTACAAACTCTTCTATTTCATTAGTTGTGCGTCGTTCCAATGGCTTTAAAACTATCACGCTCGCTGTTGGTTTTAACTAATTATGTGAAGTTGCACATAGTTTGTTAGGAAAGCCTTCATTTGCACGCCGGTACGAGATGGTCTGT
Organism: Yponomeuta cagnagella; assembly: GCA_947310995.1. Classification (NCBI taxonomy): domain Eukaryota; kingdom Metazoa; phylum Arthropoda; class Insecta; order Lepidoptera; family Yponomeutidae; genus Yponomeuta; species Yponomeuta cagnagella. Next base: position 19,025,538 of record OX371267.1, read on the forward strand.
AGAACAAATCCTTAACAAAATGGCGATAGACAGCAACCAGTGTCGTAAGCTTGTTGTTCAAAAGTGTATAATATTATATATTATAATTATCTAATAATACAATATATATCACTATTAATATTACCAGCATGACATGATATATTTATTCTGACATTACAAATATATTTTACGCCGGTCTACCACTTTGACTACCTCACCTCTTGGCGCTGCATGCCGCTCACACCGGGTACCGGCAGAATATCAGCGCTGAAGTTTGTCCCAAACTTCCAGCACATGTTGAGTCGGAGCCCATTTACATTTGCCACAGCTACGTTGCGACTCTTTTCACCAATTTGTACATTACCGTACCATGTATTTAAAATCAAAATGCTTTTGCTCTCCATGTGTGCTTCTGCTTTGTACTATGTTTTCTTTGTGCTGTTTCTTGTAATTAGATGTGTTTATGCTTTTTATACGTGTGTGTGACTTAGATCTATAAAGTAATAAAAAAAAGTTTTATGCAGATGAATGTAAGACTTCTTAAATAGATTTTATTATTAAGTGTATTACATATCCACACAACAAATCGCATATTCTAGCCCTAGATCTAATGCATACATAATTTTTCAATAGAGTGATATAAGACAACAGTAGCTGTTATTTGATTCTATTTTGTAGCCTACTAAGCAATAGCAGAACCATGTCATTCCAATAGTATAAGCCACGTTATAATTAATTAAGCATATCTCGCGAAGAAGATCGAATCGCGCGAGTCGCCGAGTTAAGTTGTACGGGTTATACCATTGCAATGCTATTGTTTACTAGACTAGTAGTAGTGTTAATGAAACAACCATCAGACTCTATTGAACAACCATACAATTTATATAAAAAACATAAAAATAATAAAAAAATGTCAATCTACATAAAAACCATAAACAAACATAAACATTTACATACAGGCACATACATTGCTTCTGGCCCCACACTAGGATACCCTTTGTCGTGGGAACCAGAAACAACGACATCACAAACATGTAAACATCCAAGACCTGGGGATTTTTTTTTTGTCCCCAGCCAAAAAAAGAGACCGAACTAAGTATTTACTTGCTTAGTGAAATTCCCAGTTCTGAAAAGACAGGCACCAAAGCTTCCCTCCCCTCTTCCGAGGGGCGTCTTAATTTGATGCTTCAGTTCTCTAACTATTGACATAGCCAACACAAATACAACACAAATATTTGCTCAAAATCTTAAGGTGACGTAAATAAGCTTTCTCTGTGAAATTGGAAATTATTATACCATGTGACATAGTTGAGTCTTATTTATGCAACATGAAACAATGCCTCTCTCAGAGGCTCTTTAAGCAAAACGCCGTATAATTTAATATAAACAAATCTTGTTTCACAGTATTAGTTATCGAACTCCACCGAGACGGCTTCACCGATTTTTATAATTTTTTTGTGTATATTTTGTAGGTCTGAGAATAGGTTATAGGCTAATTACTATAATATTAGTATAACCTTATGATTTACTTTCATATTTTATGTCTCGCTTCTTGTGTGCAATAAAGAATATTCTTATCCTATCTTATCTTATAAAAAGTTCTCACTAAAACGTTGACAAGTAAATTCACAGATTCGTTCATTACCTGTGGGTATACATGTAAAAAAACCGGCTAAGTGCGAGTCGTTGCGCACGAAGGGTTTTGTACCATTATCTGTACAATAAAATCAAAATCAAAATCAATTTTTTTTATTCAAAGTAGCACAGAAACTGCGACTTAATGAACGTTACAAGTTAAACTAGGTGTCCATTTCAAAATCTAGATCATTTTGGAGAAAAAATGGACAAAAAAACTCCAAACTTAGTCTTTTCAAGTCCTTAATTTACAGGATTTATATAAATGTTCTAAAACTCATGCATTGAACTGGCTTTAATTCCAGACATCATTGTCATCTAAATAATCTTTAATGTTATAGTAGCTTTTTTGGCACAAAGTGCGCTTCACACATTTTTTGAACCGCGTTTCTGGCAAGCTTATTATATCCTCAGGGATCTTATTGTAGAAACGTATACAATGCCCCATAAAGGATGTATTAATATTAGACAAAGATCTAATTTGAGAACAGCGCCATCTATAGAAACCAACAAGAAGCTTTTAATATTGACATGATATCTGCGCTGTGAAGGTTACGTAAATTGCCGCTAGATGGCGAGCGTTTTCTTTAGACAACGTTTGTTGTATGAGAGCCCCCCTTAGATATTTATTTTGTTCTGTTTATAGTATTTAATTTTGTTGTTATAGCGGCAACTGTGAAAATTTCAACTGCCTAGCTATCACGGTTCATGAGATACAGCCTGGTGACAGACAGTCAGTCGGGTCCCGTTGGCCATCCTACCTATAAGGAACCCTAAAAACGCTTTTGTTGCTGCAACGACGTGACAATGAATTCTTTACAGTCTATGACCGAGCTTCGATATTTCTTTTTGTTGAACACACTTGACTTCTTTACATGCTTCGTTTTTATTAACAGAATTTTGATTTACAAATAGGTACTCGCAGGAAACAAAATTAAAAATATAAACGAGCACCGCAAACTTCCTCTGACCCGAAAACAAGATTTTTGTTTGACTGTCTAGTCTGTGCTCTGATATAAACTGATCGGACATTTATACGTGACTTTAGCTCGCGGAGAGCTTATAGCGGAACTAAAATGGAGATTTTATCTTATAAATTATAATTTAGTTAAGACCTGTTTTGAGACCGCCATAAGTCTCACTCAGGAGTATTTTAGTGGAAATGAGTGTTGAGGAATTATGTTGTTATAACAACATGATTCCTCAACACTCTATAAGCACCGACTAAAATAGCCCTGTGTTGGATATGTAACACAGAAAAGACCTAGCCACGCATTACAAAAACTGCCTCTGAAGAATGCTTTAGAGGAGTTTTTAAAAATAAGTCACTGAAGCTATACACATCATAAAGGTGATAGCAAGCTACCTAGATACGCCCTACATACGTCATTGTGCCTTGCAATTGATTCTATGGCTGTTCAGTATCTTGTGTTAGGTACTGTATTACCTGTGTTTGAATATAATATGTGCCTTGATGTGTTCCGGTTCTCATCCATATCTGAGCATGTTGTCATAACAAGATAAATCATGTGTGGCTAGAATTCTTAGCTTTTACCATGATGTCATATAATGTTACTCATCTGTAGATGCAAAAAATAAAATAAATAATGTGTTTACATACTTTTTAGGGTTCCGTACCTCAAAAGGAAAAAACGGAACCCTTATAGGATCACTTTGTTGTCCGTCTGTCCGTCCGTCCGTCCGTCTGTCAAGACCCTTTTTCTCAGGAACGCGTGGAGGTATGAAGCTGAAATTTATATCAATTACTCAGGTCTACTTTCCCTTGAAGCTGTGAAAAAATCAAACTTCTAAGCCAACGCAATCAAAAGATACAGCCGTTTATGCCGCAAATTTTCGACACTTGCAAGGGAATCAAAACCTACAGGGTGCTTTCCGTGAACTCAGAATCTTGAAATTTGGTACGAAGCAACGTCTTATAGCATAGATAAAGGAAAAATTACGAAAACCATAAATTTTTAGTTACATCACATAATATATTTTTTTTTAATAATTTTAAACTTACTACCCATTTCCTCATAAACGCGTAGAGGTATTAAATTGAAATTCATACCAAATACTCAGGTCTATAATACCTTTAAGCTGTAACAAAATCTAACTTCTATGTCAACGCAATCAAAAGAAACAGCAATTTAAGCTGCATATTTTGAAACTCGCAAGTACTCGCAAGGGAATCAAAACCTAAAGGGTACTTCCAGTCGACCTAGAATCTTGAAATTTGGCATGAAGCAACGTTTTATAGCACACATAAAGGAAAAATTCCGAAAACCTTAAATTTTTAGTTACATTACAAAATATATATTTTTTAATAAATATAAACTTATTACTTTTTTCCTCATGAACGCGTAGAGCTATCAAGTTGAAATTCATATCAAATACTTAGATCTAATTGCCTTTAACCCGTGAAAAAATGTTGTTGACATTGCAGGTTTGTACGGAACCCTCGGTGCGCGAGTCCGACTCGCACTTGGCCGGTTTTTTGCAGTAATCCGTACTGAGGACAATATAAAAAAAACTATTTAGATGATAATACAGAGAAGTTTGTAAGGAGCTTCGAAATTTTGCCGATGCCTTCAGTTGCCCATTAGCTCAGTTGGAAGAGCGCTGGCACGGTAAGCCAGAGGTCGCGGGTTCAAGTCCCGGCATGGGTGGAATTTTTAGCCTCTAAATAGTTTTAAAAACCTAAATAGGTTTTTAAAATTGTCCTCAGCTTGGGTTAGTGCAACAAAAAGAATATATACTCTAAATAGTTTTTAAAATAATGTGTATTATTAAATAAAAAAATAAATAAACTGTGTCTTTAGCTTTAGATATAATGCCCTACGGGTAACTTGTACAAAATTCATGCAACATGGACGAGCAATTTTTGAAAATAATTTCGTAATTTTAAGTCCGAATATTCAATTTCACATCTCGTGTACCACTGAGATCTAAATTACAACTATGTGAAGTCTAAGTCATTTGTTCAAGTGAGTTGCGTTATACTAACATAACTATGTAGTTCATGTCTTCTAACTAATTTAACGTCGTACACACAAACAAGCATTAACTCGTATTACATTACTTATATTAAAATACATCATCTTTGTTAGAAAATTCGATTAAATAATTAGATTATAATCTACTTAGTTAGCCCAAAAAAACGAAATTAACAACCCTACGAAAAAGTAAATTAAAATTACACTGGCTGGATTATACTAGACATTCTACAAAAATGCTGAAAATATGAGGGTCCAAAATTTAATAAGAAAGCAAGTTTACTTATTTCATTACAAAAAATTATAATATCACGGACTTTATTAAGACGTTTAAGTTCACAACAATGCAAATACCTAAAATAAAAGAGCTGATGGATCTTCTAGGTACTTTTAAGACTGTTTTTACAAAACTGGTTAAAAGGAAAAAGCGGGTGGGGCTGTATCGGGTTATACGGCCGTTTACATAAGCATTAAGCAGCCTATATACTTCCCACTGTAGGGCTCAGGCCTTCTCTCAGGAAGAGAGTATGGGCTTAATCACCACGCGTGCCCACCGCGGATTGGCGATTTCAAGCGCTGAGGTATGTGAATAGCTCAGACACTCAGCTACTATAACTTCAGAAATGTACATAACTTAGAAAACCAAGTCATAGGTACATGCCCGCACCGGGGATCGAACCTGGGTCTCCCACTTCCAAGTCTCGAGCTTCTACCCACTAGGCTACCACCGCCGCCGTTTGATTAGCGTGAAACGTCTATAAGCGCCAGTTTCTGAATTTCGCTAAGTAAATTGTTAACTGTAGTGCTGTCTCTTCCAATTTATCAAAAAAGAGCGGGACAGACCTTTACTTAAGTTAATTCTTAATTCAGAAGCCGGCCCTAAGTCAACGTAATTTTTTAGCTCAGACTGCGCGATGCGGCACTGGGGCCATCTAGCTGCACGAATCAAAAAGATCTGAGTATTGGCTACTTTGTTATAAACAACTTTATGCCAGTGAATTGCACACGACACTACTAAAGAGTTACAGCCGCCAAGGCGACATGTTTTCGTTGCATGCGGTTCTAGCAAGTGACCCGTTTCACGTCAAAAAGATATCTTAAAAAACTCACCTGCTGATAAGTCTTATACAGGGGCTGGAGAGAAGCTGAAAAACTGTTAAATCATTAATAATACTGTTTATCATAATGAAAAGAACTTTGCCTCAAAATACTGCTAACGATTTCAAAATCAAGCTGTAGTTTAGATAAGATATTAACAATATCTTCATCCCTGTCTTAACTTTATGCCTGGGCCAAAGGCAGAACCGACCCCCTAATGAACAGTCCGACGAAATTAATTCTAGCTAGTGTTACTGGAGAAGCCTTATTCAATTAAAACTTGGCTTAGATCCCAAAGACGTGCTTTGTATATTGATTCTCCAATAGTATTAATAAACCCTCATATGTGAATTTATCTCACACTCTTGATAGCGTATCGGCTGTATTTGAGGATTTCCACTGAAAATGGATGACAAAATAATTATCTACGGCCCTTTGAATTCTCATGTCTTACCACATACTATCCACAGTATGTTTCTTATCTAGAATTTTCAGTGCGGCTAATTTCTGTTTTTTTGTCTACTGTGGAAAAAACAGTTTTCCTGAGAGTTCGCCATATTTATTGTTTATCCGTGTTGCTAAAATATGTCTTAGAAATTGTACAACTAACTTCAAAAAGCGAAATTGGGATCATACTCTACTTCAAATGCTTAATCAGGAAGCATAGATAACGCCAGGCCAAATCTCGGCTGGGTTGCACTATGCACGATCACTTTTGACCACCCTCTTCTATGTTCAAATCTAGCTGTGTCATAGTACTGAAAATTTGCGAAGAGTAAGGTTACCAAATAGTCACACATTTTTTCCTTGTTTGTCAAAACACTGCTGATTCCATGAAGACAAATAACTTGGCGAGTAATAATATGTCATGTATTTTTTTGAGATGAGAATTTGACCATTTATGTACATTTATGTTTTGGTGGGATATTTTATAACTAGAAACCTTTGAGCATATACGAAACAATTTTCATAAATGTAAAACGATGAAGCTGATGAAAGGCAAGATATCACTTTCCCTGAAGCGAAAACTCATCGACATCCTGCCTATTCTAACCTATGGTGCTCAGACCTGGTCTTTGTCGGAACTTCAGAAGTCCAACTCAAGGTTTGTCAACGGGTGTAAGCAGGGTGACCGAATCTGAAACACCACGCTGCGCTTCGAAACCAAAGTCACTGATTTTGGAGCGGCAACCGCATAGTTAAAATAGAATTGGGCGGGCCACGTAAGTCGTATGGGCCCAGACAGATGGGCAAAAATTGCCACTCACTGGCTCCCACGCAACGGATTCCACGTGGCCGACCAAGGCGAAGATGGCGGGACGAGCTCATAAACTTCCTGCCAGGGTGGTAGGGAATGGCCGGTGACAGGGAGGAGTGGAGAGCTAAAGGGGAGGCTTTTGCCAGCAGTGGGATACTAACCCCCAGTTAGCGGAAAACGGTAACTAAGTTAATCTACTGTTAACAGCTGTCAATTGACCAAAGTGCATACAAAAAAGAAACCACTGAAAGCTGTTAGCAGTAGATTAATAGCTTGTTAATGTACAAGAAACCGGGGGTAAATCAGCTAATAAAAAAATATATGCACATATGTACAAGATTTGTTCCTTAAAAGTGCTGTTACGTCTGATATTCATAAACTATGGATATTTTAGTATATTTTTGATTCCCAATACACTAAGTTTTTAATAAAGAAAAGTACGTAGTTTACAATTATTTTTTTTTAGGACCAAATTATGTGAGTTTTGAACGTCCATAGTTTTATTACCTAACAAACCGACGGACCAGACCAGACGTCATCAAAGGTATAGTAATTCTTTGATGTTGCCCAATATAATGAACTACGTCCCACTATACTTTACCCTCAAAATTCTATGCGTCAAATTCTTCAGACTCTAGCTTGGGCACGGTAACAAATATAAAAAAAAACTCTTACGTATTCATCGAAAACACATTCCGAATGCGCGGAGTTTAGTTCAAGTTATGAAGCATTTGTAGGTATGTACGAGGACATCAGGGGCACGCAGTAACACAGCGCGCGCCCCCAATAAAAAAATGTCTTTTATTAAAGATATTTTTTGCAAAAAAGGGTCAGACCAATCTCTCAATCATAGTAATAGTATTTTTAGGACCCACGCCGACGAAGATCACGGATCTGAAGCGAACCGAAGATCATGGACCTGGATCAGCGTTTATGCCATGTAGCCCTGGGTTTTTTGCCTTCTGTTCATGGCCATGGGTCCTAAAAATCACTATTAACATGATTGAGGGATTGATCTGACACTTTTTGCAAAAACGATCGGTTAAGAATATGTTTTTAGGGTTCCGTACCCGAAGGATGCCAAACGAGACCCTATTACTAAGACTTCACTGTCCGTCTATCTTTCTGTCTGTCCGTCTGTCTGCCTGACACCAGTCTGTATCTCCTGGGTTTTTTGCCTTCTGTTCATGGCCATGGGTCGTAAAAATCACTATTAACATGATTGAGGGTTTGATCTGACACTTTTTGCAAAAACGATCAGTAAAGAATATGTTTTTAGGGTTCCGTACCCGAAGGATGCCAAACGGGACCCTATTACTAAGATCTGTATTTCTGTCTGTCCGTCTGTCTGCCTGACAGCAGTCTGTATCTCCTGAACCGTGATAACTATTTAGTTGAAATTTTCACAGATGATATATTTCTGTTGACGCTAAGACAAAAAATACTAAAAAAAATATAAAATAAATATTTAAGGGGGGCTCCCATACAATAAACGTTGTCTAAAGACAGCACTCGCCAACTAGTGGCCATCTATGTAACCTTCACAGCGCCGATGTCATGTCGTTAAATGTCAATGTTAAACGCTTCTTGTTGGTTTTTATAGATGGCGCTGTTCTCATATTCTTTGTCTAATTTTGCATAGATAATGGTACGGAACCCTTCGTGCGCGAGTCCAACCCGCACTTGGCCGGCTTTATTTTTATTGGTGGCACTAACTTTACTGCATGATCTCCTTAAATTCCAATACTAAGGCCTACTTTCACCACTTCCTAAATATCACGTAAGTCGCCATTTAAATCGACTTTTGTATGGAGAATGTCAGTTAAATGCTGTTTTGGCCACATTTAAGAAAGTGGTGCAAGTCGACCTGAATATCTATTCTACCCAAAATAATTTTTAGTTAGACTCAAAACTAGATTCTTATAGACGCAGATTTAAATTAATTGAGCTCAAGGAGTGATTAGTCGGTCAATATGGTAAGTATCTAGTGGTATAGAAATTGCCGGAAAAAACTTCAGCTGTACTGATTTTTCACTGGATAATATTATTTCTTATTTATACAGGGTGAATACTGACGTTTAATCCGAAAGCTATCATCCGCATACTCTACTCAAAGACAAACTGATTTATTTTATCTCTAAATATCGCTTTCATTTCCTTCTGTTAATTTATAAACTCATGCCTGTATCCTGAAACAGTACTTGTAAATATCTGTAAAAAAAATACTCAAAGAATGTATTGTTTTTAGGTCTTACTTTGATATCTTAACAGCCCGCGAAGCATACCCATCTATTATCCTAATGTGATTCATGTTTTGAAAGCACAAAAGGCAAATCCATTTAAATGTACGTATTGAGATTTAATTCTTTTTTACTCCGTTTGCCTTTTCGGAAGCTTTGTAAGTGGTTGGGCACTTAACGAAGCGTTGATCTAAATGTTATATAAGCGCAGGCTCTTTTTAACCTTTCAGAGTACTTAGCTACATAACATTTACCCAACAATTAATATCAAAGGAAGGGTAAAAAATCACATGATCTCCGTTCTTGACCCCAACCCGGCGAAAGAAGATTATTCTACGTACTTTATAGCACTGGAGATACTAAGCCAAATGTTTAATTAAGGGAAACGGTTGATACAGAGGCGGAGAAAAGTTGATATATTAATTAACTCCTGAATAAGTCCGTCAGGCTGAAGAGTCACTCTATCTCACGCACGCGCACTAGAGGCCTGTCAACTTACACCCCAAAGGTAGTATGAGCGCGGCAACCGCGGCATATAGACGCTTCTGTATCGCCTCTAAACAGAACGAACGATCTTAATTGATATTATCCCTAAAAGGACTCTAATCGGATGCGGTGTATTAAAAAAAAAAATCGACACTCGGGACTACTGGCCGGTTTTTTTTAGTTAAAAAAAAGTGACGAGTTTATATTTCTTTTCGGCCTTCAGTTGTTTTGTTGGAAAAATGAAACTTTGTCGAGTTTGACGTTCAGTGCTTGTGAATTATGTTCTTGATGACGGACGAGCGAAGTTTATCCCCGTCAACGGTGAGTGTGTTTCGGGCTTAGGAGCGTCTGTAGAGTTTCTGCGGTCCTCTGTACAAATACATGTTATGTATCTTCGCAACAACTGACTGTTTATTATGATTATGACATAACGCGGCACTGCGTGTTGCCCCCAGAAAGGATTCCGTGAGGGTATTTTATTTATGAAAGAAACGTGATACGGGAAAACATTAAGGTTAAATGAAACAAGTTTATGTATACCAAGGTAGCAAACCCTTGTTTACTGAAAGTAGATATTTTTTAATTTTGGCAAAAAGAGTAGGAATTAAATCATAAGGTTTTGCTAAGATTTATTTGTCTTACTGAGTTGAGTTATTCTTTTACGTACTCAATAATATTACACATGAGGTATAAAGATAAAAAATAACGCCATTTTAGTTGAAAATTGTACATACATACATACTCACGGCCGTATCTCAGAGAGGTAGGCAGATACCAGGGACTGCCGCGTGCCACGATCCTGACAGATCACTTTCGTTTCCTCAACATTCATGAGTCGTTGCATGCACGCACACCGGTTTCGGGTACTTTTTACTTTTTTGAAAATTGTATCCTACTTAAATAAAAGTAATATAAATATTGATTGAATTTTCGGCAAAACATTTAAAAAGGGTTTACTCCTGATTTCTATATTTTTGTCAGGTATCATCTATTTATTATGGTGATAGAATGCTTCTACATAAAATGCAACAGAAAAATGTGAAGGATATTAGTTAAAATGTCTCATTAAGTGCAACAATTCGACAATACAATATTTACAGCAAGTAAGAAAAATAAAAAAAAATTGTAAAGACAAACCCGACTGAGTCTTAAGCAAGGCATAGATGACACGGTTTGAGATGTTGTTTAATTTCTTGTAAGTTAATTTTAATCTCTCCTGCTTACTTTTAAAATTCAACAGACATTTAGGCCTCGCTTAAAATGTATAACTAGTAGTCAGGCTTTTGTTTTATTTTGTACCATTCAGTGCCTTTTCACCAACAGTGTTTTATTGTAGCCGTGATGTCTTTAGACACTATTACTCGCGTTGTCTATATATTTCATTTGACACCTCGTTTGTGAAAATCGGTCAAGGCGTTTGACCTGTGGATACAAACAAACATACATACATATGCGCGGAAAACATAACCCTCCTTTGCTTTCGCAGTCGTATAAAGAAGAAGAAAACTTTCATTGAAATCAACGGTTCTTCAAGCGGATTCTTTCTTAAGTACTAAAGTTCGGAAGTTTGCTTATTAAATTTTCATGAAAATATGAGATTAATATGAAAGAATGAACTGGGTTAATTCGAAAGTCATCGAAGCGGTGGTAGCGGAGTGGTAGAACACTGGCTTCTCAATCAAGAGGTTGTAGGTTCGAATCCCGACATGACTTTGTTTTATAATGTACGTACATTTGTGAAGTTATAGTAGCAATCATCATCATCATCATCATCAGCCATTTGACGCCCAGTGCAGGACATAGGCCTCCTTCGTGGTTTTCATAACCATGAAGGGTTTCGCCATAATCGCCACGCTTGGCAGGCGGGTTGGCGATCGCAGTATGCGGTTGGAATCTCAGGAAGATGCTGCTGCCCGTCTCCTGGTAATTGATTTCCTAAGTTACCTTCTACGACATCCATGGTAGGAGATGGAGTAACGCTATTTTTAATCCGGCACCACACGGAATAGTAGAAATACCACTGGCTAACAGGAAAACATTGTGAGGAAACATGAGTGTCCCGCGGCTTAATTAAGCCCATACTCTCTCTCTGAGAGAAGGCCTGGGCCCTGCAGCGGGACGGGATACCGCCGTTTAGCCAAAGTATTTTTCGCCAAATTTTACTTCCCAATAAACTTATGGCATCAGTTTCATTTCCTAAATGAAACTTTAGCAAGTTTTCATTTCGCATTTTATTCATTTGGTCAAATTATCATTTCGCATAATTTTACTGCGTCAAGTTTTATTAAGACAAACTGCGACCCCCACAGACACGAACTGTTACCAGAAAAGTGGGTTAGGTTAGGTTAGAACTGCGACCCCCACAGACACCTACTGTTACCAGAAAAGTGGGTTAGGTTAGGTTAGAACTGTGACCCCCCACAGACACCAACTGCTACCAGAAAAGTGGGTTAAGTTAGATTAGAACTGCGACCCCACAAAAACGAACTGCGACAAAAACCGAAAAATGAATTTTGACCAAGTATTTATTTGGTAAACAATAACTTGCCATAATAACTTTTGCTAACTGTTTATTTGCTTTAAGTTGTTTTGAGAAATGTTTTTTGCCAAGTGATAATTTGCGGAAAATAGTTTGGGAAGTAATACTTTGGGAAACGATTTTTGGCAATACATTAGTAAACCCAGCGGGACGTATATAGGCTACACAAAAAAAATTCGAAAGTCGTCAGGAGCGATACGAAATACGTAAATATTTCCGTGTACCAGTGGACTGAGTTAAAAACTTTGTGATGGCTTTTACAAACGGGATGTTGTTCTTACGTTTGCCTCGTTGGTCTAGCCGTCAAGACGCTTAGCTACGAAAACAGAGGTCGTGAGTTCGATTTCCACTGGGGACTGCCGTACATTTGTACAAATGGCCTCAGTATGGGTGTATTTTCTTTCTTTCTTCAGTTTCTTTGAAAGATCGAATTCGAAACGAGGTGATCCGACAGAGAACCAACGTCACCGACATAGCCCACCGAATTAGCATGCTGAAGTGGCAGTGGGCCGGCCATATCATCCGAAGAACTGATAACCGATGGGGTAGATGAGTTCTTGGGTGGAGACCGCGGATCGGTAAACGTAGTTTAGGACGTCCTCAGACTCGGTGGAGCGATGATCTCCGCAGGACGGCTAGAAAGAGCTTGATGAAAGTAGCCGGGGACCGTGCTCAGTTGCGTGCTACAGGAGAGGCCTTTGTCCAGCAGTGGACGAGCGTAGGCCGATGATGATGGTGATGAATGTCCTTGCCTGGTTACCATGGTACATGGTTTCTAGTTTGGGACTAGGACAAGTGATTGTGTTGTGTGGAAGTTTGAGAGTTTCTTGCCTTTTTTTCTGAAGAAGACAGTGATAAACAAAAAATCTGTAAGCAAACATTCTATTCAATTTTAGGAGCCTGGGCTGAATATTTTGATTTGGACTGATTAAATTAACATTCAAAGAGAAATATAAAGAAACTGAGTCTACGAAACAAAACTAAAAAGAATCTTAGTCTGTGCAAACATAGAAGAAGTTGTTTGTTTATTACAGAAAAACGTAATGTCAACCTCTTAATGTTTTTATTAATAAAAAATATAAAACCTTCTTTTATTCATGTGTACAACGAACGTTCGAAGGTCGCATGAAAGTGATACACTTATTTTTAAAAATACAGGAAATCAGTAAATATCTTTGACATACAATTAATCGATTACTCCTCCGAGGAGCATGAGGCCAAAGAGTTATTTTTTGTCTGTTTTGGGCGTGCTCCATGCACGATGCACGAGTAGGGCGAGAATGGACAAAGATAGCGCATAATAATAATAATATTCCGCAAAACGAGCTCCCAAAGAAAATCGTCCAATTTCGTCCAAATCGCCCAAAGATAACGGCTCGGCCTAGTACGGCAGCCCGCGAGTCCACTTGTTTTTTACATCTATGACTCGAAACGTGTTAACCGGTGCTAATTATGATTCTGCGTAACCTACCCGACTCCCACGACACAGGCTGTGCCTAGTGTGGGAGTTGCAATTGATCATATCTGTAGTGCTTTGATTTTTAATAAACAATTTTTTATCTTTAAAAACCAATTTTTTATTTTATTTTTTTTATTTTTATTTTAATTGCACCCAAGTGCGCGTGACCTTTAATAGCCACTAGCCAACAGTGCCAGCATGTAAACCAATGTAAACCTACCCTATGAAGCGGTCCGTCTTCGCTTAATTTTTCGCTTATCTCTAGCCGGGCGCATTGACCAATGAGATGCGAGTATTTGTTCCCTAAGAGTTCGACTCGTAGAACGGAGTAAAGAGAAAAGTCTTCCCTGGACGTGCGCCAAGCGAACTGACCGTTGTCTGGGATACCTAGAGCTACGGTACTTTAAAAACATGAATAATACCCAAACCTAGGATATTTGAACAAGATTGCGGAGTATGTTAATCAAACCTGAACATGGATATTTTTTGTTTTGCAATTTTATTTGATACAGCGTTTGCGTTTAGAATATCTAATTTTATTCAAACAACTTTTCCAGTTGCAGACCTGCAGAGGAAAAATTCTTCGTATATAAGTCCATGCATACATAATTTTTCATTTTAAATATATTGTTGATTTCTAGACAGCTACATAAAAACCGGCCACACGCAGTCTAGGGTTCCGTAAAAGGAGAGATTTTTGACTAGCAACTTCATCAAAGTAATTTTCAATGGGTTTTTTCCAAAGTTTTTTCTTTATAAGTTGCTCGACTATTACTCGTTAATTCGTAAAGTCTACTTAGCCGGGATAGTTTTCGTTTTAAGTTCATTATATGTGCTACTGCCCTGAATCAACCGTTAACAATCAACCGTTTAGCCGGAAGAGGGGGGAGAAAGAATGGATTTTGGATTTACCAAAAAATAGTTTGCTCACTCTCACAATATTTTTAAGCAACCAACGATATCCCACACTATGGTATAGGCGAGAAAAAAAATGCATCAATAACTTGGAAGTAGGTACCTACCCTAAAATTTTTTTTAATAATTTTGTCCTTACGTTTTGTTGGCATGGTTAACATCTTTGCCAAATTTGGAAGCCTAATGGGTAGAACAATGAACTCGGAAGCGGAAGACCCAGGTTCGATTCCCAGTGCGGGCATGTACCTATGACTTTGTTTATTTTCAAAGTTACGTACGTCTGCGAATTTATAGTAGCAATACCACATGCTAATTGTGAAGGAAAACATCGTGAGGAAACCCTCGGCTTGATTGGCTTCGCAAGTATTGAATGGTCTTTCCTGTGGACTAGGTGCTGGGCAAGTCTCCATCTAAAAAAGATCCCAGGCACTGCAGCGTGCGAGTGGTCCCTTCACCCATCTAGTGTGAGTGGAGGTGCCACTGGACGCTGTATAAATTATCTCATTACGTAGATGCAAAGGCAAATACAATATAGTTATCTAGAGACCTAAAAAAATATTGAAGGTCTCTAGATAACTATAATATCACACAGCGCAAACTCCACACTCGTACCAAACTTTAAATTAAACCCCAGATCTTAAACAGTCTACAAACTAAACAGCAGTCAACTTAAGTAGGTCTTAAGATTCCCCAGAAAATTGCCAAATGTGTAGGAAAATAAGTTTACTAAGGCTATTTTCCTACCCAGTTACAAACCTAATTAGGGAATTCTGAGGTAACCCTTTTAAAGTAAACGAGTCATAAAAACAAAACGACGTAATAATTGCGCGTAATTGCTTTACACTGTAAAATATGAAATCACTTACAACCCAACAGTAAAGACAAGTTTGTAGTCTTTTAGCATTGTCATATATTTTGTTTCACCTGTATTATGTGTGCTTGCTTCTTGCCAAATTTCATAATTACCTCGTAGATTCACAGGAATACGAAAAACGTTGCATAACATTAACATAACATTTTATTTCGTCGTTCCAAGTCTATTACTAAGACTCCGCTGTCCGTCCGTCCGTCCGTCCGTCTGTGACCAGGCCGTATCTCATGAATCGTGATAGTTATACAATGGAATTTTTCACAGATGATGTATTTCTGTTGCCGCTATAACAAGAAATACTAAAAGCAGAATAAAATTAAAAGTTAAGGGGGGCTCCGATACAAACAATATGATTCTGTTGCTGTTTTTTGCTCGATATTAATAACGGCAACAGGAAGACGCTTGAAATATTTGAATGTTGTATAGATAATGGCTGGTTTTTACTTTGACTGTTTAGTTATTCGTAAATTGAAACCCGTTTAATGTCTATGTACGATCATCGTAAGTCATTAAAAATACTATTGCAAACAGCTACTTACATATTTAAATATTAATTTCAACTTTGTAGCTTTCCCGCTTCCGTTCTTAAGAAAAAAGTCTTGACAGACGGAATGACGGACGGATGGACGCCAGACAAACAGACGGACGGACGGACGGACAATACAGTGACTCCAAAAGGCTTCTGGTTTTCTTTGGGTTACGGAGTTACGGATCCCTAAAAATAAACTAGTCTAGAACTAGTTAAAAATAACTGACTGCAAAACAGACAAGGGTCGCGTGTACTTAACTTTGCTAATGATATACTGCGTGATTGGAATAATGTTTATAAAGAAATGACTAGTACTTTTCCAAATTGGGTACAGACAACACCTGAATATATTTTGGTCACTATATGAGTCGTGCATGAAATCAGTGAGTGACTGTGAGGAACCTGTTGTGCGATGAAGAATATTGTCTAACAATCTACCTACAAAAGTTTAAATTAAAAATAAAAACCGACTTCGAAACCCTACATCACTAAAAAGTTAGAAATAATTTAAATAATTAGAAGTATGTATACATGTAGGTATTGTATAAGTATAATTTGAAGTCGGTGCCCAAAATATATGTGCTGGTCATGAAACTGGGCACCGACTCCGGACACCGGATTTCAAAGTAGGTTTTTATTTTTTATTACATTTTTTTTATTTTTAAATTTTTAGTGGGGGAGCGGGAGAAAAATAAATAACACCCCTCTACTTAATTCGTTGCCTTAAAATTTGAGGTTCTCAATTTCCATCTCCAAAAGTCTTCACCAGGACATCACCAAATTACCTTTTGTTGCGACGTATATTTTATACGTCTTTTTTTGAAGGATGGGCTGGATAAAATTGGATATTTTGGAGAGAAAATAAAAACACAACCATCGCACTTTATCGGTTGACCACAGACCACTTTTATTGTTTTTTTTTTAATCTAATAGTTTGACAAGATGCGTTCAAAACTAGCAATTTACAACACCTTGGGACTACTTTTATACTATTTTATGAAAAATACGGATATTACTAAAGGATGTGCCTTATTATGCCGTATTTACTGCTGTCCATTGAAGAGTTCCGTTCTCCATCTCTGAAAGTCTTTATCAGATCTTCACCAAATTAAAATGGGACTAATGGGACGTTATATCTATTCGACCAAAAAAATCATTGTTGAAATCGGTTAAGATTTGTCGGAATTATGGGAAAACATAGCCAAATATATACGCGTCGAATTGATAACCTCCTTCTTTTTCGAAGTTGGTTAAAAATGTCTCTGAAGTATAATTCCCCGAACATAGCAGACTTTTAATAGGACCTTGTTAGTCTTGTGAGCGAAATTCGACGAAAACTTTGACAACATCACGTTAACCTTGGAATTTACAGCAAGAAATATTACAGAAAGTACTTTATTTCTCATTTCGCTATCTCGCTAAGCAATGTACCACATGATGCCTGACCACAATGGCACAGGGTATACCAGTTTGAGTCCTGCTTTATTTACGTAATCTTTAACTCGTGATAAATACAGCGATGAGAGATCATGTTGTCTCACTTTTACATGATACTTGAAGTGAAACCGAATATTGTAGGTGACCTTTTCTTGTTAAATAATACAGTAATAGATGTGTTAACGGTTCTTTTAGTATTTATGTTACCGGGCTTACAATTCTTTTGTTAGATGTCAAAATGTGGAATCTACTCACTTTTCCTTCAGCAACTTTCCGTCATAGGGTTGTCTGGAAGAAATTGCCTGTGGCAATAAGGCCGTCAATTGTACTGTGTATTTTCACATTTATATGTCATGTGCTCTAGTGTACAATAAAGAATATTCTCATGTCATCTTATCTCTTCAGCCTGAATAGATTGCACTGATGACAGATTGATGATGAAACTTCGCTGCCACAGGGTCTGCTTGTCTACGCGAACGTGTGCGTGCACTGAAGCTACTGGGGCTTGGTACAAAATTTAAAATATCGTGAGGAAACCCGCGGCTTGGCTGGCTCCGCACGTACTGACTGGTCTTTCCCTTGGGCTATGCCGACTAAGCTCTCAGGTTAGTATAGTTGCTGGGCAAGCCTACTCCATCTATAAAACCATGTCCTAGGCACTGCAGCGTCTGAGTGGTCACTTCAGCTATATTGTGTGAGTGGAGGTGGTACTGGACGCTGTATCATCGTCATCAGCCATTTAAGGGCCCACTACAGGACATAGGCCTCCCTCATGGTTTTCCATACTTCCAGGACTCAGCGGATGCTGTATAAATCATCTCATTACGTAGATGCAAAGGCCAATGTGTGAGCGAGAGGCAAATACAAGAGCCGGTATTTATGCTTACATTCTCTAAGTAGTGCACTAACCGGGGAGCAGAACCATCCCTTTCCGGCATATATATATACAACGCGTTGCAACAACGGAACTTTTAACTTAACCCCAGTTTCTTTGCAAAAGTCCGTTGGATAGCAGCCAGCCGGTATAAAATTTGTTGCTCTACTTTCCTATATAGCGTGCCACCGTCGAAAGTTAAATCTCAAAACTTCAGCCCCGAAACCTATTAAGCTGATAAAAGATAAAATTCAAATAGGACCGGGGCGTTATACGTTAATTGTATACTTGTCGGAAAGACTAGCTCCCGTCCAGCGTAAGTTGACGCACCCTCTTTTAACATTTTGATATTTGATAGCTTGTCCTATATTATGACTCTCCTTTCGACCTCAATGAAGTATAACAATTCAAGAAAATTGTGGTAATGTAGACAAGATGCTATTAAATACATATTTTTCTGTTACATGGGAAGTTACCCCACTTGCACTAAAGCGAAAACTCGTGGACATGTGCATTCTGCCTATCCTAACTTACGGTGCTCAGTACTGGTCTTTGACCGAATATCAGAACTTGAGACTCAAGATTTGCCAGCGGGCAATGGAGCGCAGTAGACTGTGTGTGAAAAAGATTGACAAAGTCCGGAACACAACACTGCGCTCCAGAACAAAAATTGTTGATGCTAGAGCTGCAGCTGCTAAGCTGAAGTACAATTGGGTGGGTTACGGTAAGCCATTCGGCTTACGGGCCCAGACAGGTAGGCAAAAATTGTCACTGACTGGGTTCCACGCGACGGATATCGCAAACGTGGCCGACCCCAGCGTGGATGGCGGACGACCTCACGACCTTTCCACCGGATCAGCAGGAGGTGGCCATGAACAGGGAGGAGTGGAGAGCTAAAAGGGAGGCCTTTGCCCAGCAGTGGGACACAATCGGGGCTACATAAAAAATGAGTTGTTACAATATAAATATTCTTAATGTTACCTATATACGTCCCACTGCAGGGCACAGGCCGTCCCTCAGAGAGAATATAGGCTTAATTACCACGCGTGCGAACCGCGGCTCGGAAATTTCAAGCGCTGAGGTATGTGAATACCTCGGACACTCAGGTTTTTCACAATGTTTTTCTTAATAGTGATATTGCTACTACAACTTCACAAAATGTACCTAACTTAGAAAACAAAGTCAATAGTACATGCCGGGATTCGAACCAACGACCTCCCGAATGTGACGCCGGCGTTCTACCGCTGCTCTACCATCGTAAATATAATACGTAGTTGAGTAAGCGGTGGTAGCGGAGCGGTAGAACGCCCGCTTCTCATTCGGGAGGTCATAGTTTCCATAGTTGAATAGTTTACTTGAATAATAATAGCCATTCGGAAGAACCGTATTTGTCGCTAGATTCGAGTGAGTCGTCGGGCTCAAGCGCGACATTGATGACCCTTCCGAATATATCGCTGCTTCATAATAAGGGCTCATTGCTGCAGAATAAGGCTATACAAATTTTTCAGATAGGGTTCTCAAGATGCTATCGTCTCAATTCAGATCTTTGTCTATCTGTATACCAAGTTACATGTAATTTCGTTCAGCCATTATTGCGTTATTGAGTTACAAACATCCAAACATCTTCACAATCTTTCACATTTGTGATATTAGTAGAATAGTAGGATTAATATGATACTAGATGTATTAGCATCGCGAGTCATTAAAAAAATATAAAAGCGACTAATGTTGTAGAAGCGAACGAAGTTTTTCAGAATTATGGCAAGTTGATATCTACCTACTCAATCGGTATGCAGACGTGAATCGACACCTCCGAGTTCGCGGCATACTTCTCCGTTTCTGTAAACTACGATTGAAACTTAAATCACGGTCGCTCCGTCTATTCCATACACAGAGTTCTGACACTACCAGGCGAAGCATGCGGGCGTCCTTTCGGCCGGTTTTACAGGCGTCTGTTACTCTAGGTTATGCATCACGAGGCAACGAGGCCAAAATAGAGTTTTCTTCAAAAAATGTGCCTTATAGGCTGGACTATCCTAAATGTTATAGTATGTACAATCATTAAACAAGTTTCATTTCAAATAATCTTTTTGAAATGTCTCAAGAAAAACTTTTCGTTACCCATATTTAAGGTCAACAACGGCGAACTTTGGACTTAATATCAATTTGACTCTCTCGTTACTTTAGCGTCGCGTATCACGTCTGAGTACGATGCCGGATGCCGGTGGTTGGGTCGATTCCCATTGGGGGCCGCTGTAAATTTGTAAAAATGGCCTCAGTATATGTATAGGTATTTCCATATTTGTGATGTGCTTGTTTTATTTCTTTTCTCGTTTTATGTTTTTTTCTTGATCACGCCCCGGGAAATATAGTTTTCAAGCCGCCTAGGAGAGTTAAAATATTCCATTACGCAAGCATTGACCTGAGAGCCTTAAAAATTGCGCGGTATGATTATGATCTATCTCCGAACCTTGGATGTCGCAAGTTGTTTGATAAATGTTGCCGGTTGCCCTTCCACGCCACGTGTAATAAATTAAAAATATCGAAGGGTTCCAGCCCTTCGCTTACATTATTTATTCATGAACTTAGTGTTTTAATAGGTATAACCTCTATGTAACTGAAAATTAAGGGAAATTATTAAGTAATATTAAAGTAGAAAGCAACAGTCGGTTCTTTGTCAAGCTTGTTGTCAAAACATATGCCTCGAATTAAGAACCTCCTCTTTTTTACCCGACTACGGTAAAGCGAAAATAAAGGGTTATGATAGCAGTCTATATATACATCTATATGATATAACGACTCGGAAGCGGGAGATCCAGGTTTGATTCCCAGTGCGGGCATGTACCTATGACTTTTCTTTCCGAGTAATGTACATTTGTGAAGTTATAGTAGCAATACCACTTGCTAACGGTAAAGGAAAACATCGTGAGGAAACCTGGGTGTCTGAGCTATTCACATACCTCAGCGCTTGAAATCGCCAATCCGCGGTAGGCACTCTCTGAGAGAAGGCCTGTGCCCTACAGTGGGACGTATATATATATAGGCTGCTTATGATGATATATACTGACCTGCAAAAGTAAGTGTCACACTTTTCATTTTATATTTTTTTCTAAACTATAGAAGTTAAAGATTTAAAATAAAAAAAACGTTTATCAACTAATTTTATCAGCTTTCTTTTAAACTATACTGCAAAATAAAACATTTTTCCAGTCCTTTTTATTTCTAAATTATATCTTGTGTACATAAAAAGTTATTGCAATTTTAAAAGTGTGATACTTAGTTTTGCAGGCCAGTGTATATATAGAGTGCGTTTTATGGATTGCGCTAAACGTGTCATGCTCACTTTTGGCATCCCAAGTGTTCGGTGGGTGGAGCTAGTGGAAGACCGCGACGATTGGACGCATCTTCAAACTGAGGGGCGCACTGATTCCTGCATCTGAAGAAGAAGAAGAAGGAAACATTTATTATAAAAACAGTGCACACGCCACAACAACAAAACAAAAAAACAACCAAGAAAATATTTCAGCAGAAATGTTATAAAAAGAAAGGAAAACGAAAGGTCACGGCGTGTCACTGCTGCTATAAATGGCAAGTGATTAGCAGTATGCTGAGGGTCAAGCCCTTAGCGCTGATTTTCAGTCAGAGCCAGAAGTACCATCAGAGCCATCTGGCTGATAAACGCGCGAAGATGCATGGACAGGCCTTAAATTCTGACCAGCAGAGGCGGACGGGAGAGACCTCAAAGGGGACTTTTTAGTCACGAGCGTAAATGATCAAAAAACGCTACATAAATCATCTCCAATAGACGTTAGGGCCATTGATGTATGTTCGTATTTACTAACATTGTAACGTAGCGATAAAAGTAAACATCCAATTTTGGTGAATAAGGTATCTAAACTCACGCCTGTATCCCAGAGGGGTAGGCAGAGACCAGGGACTGCCACTTGCTAGAATCCTGACAGATCACTTTCGCATCCTCAACATTCATTAGTCGTTGCATGCACGCACGCTGGTTTCGGGTACTTTTTATTTATCGTTTCCTTATTACCGCTTGGTCGGCATAAGCTACATTTTATACGAACATAGTTAATATATTATGCTATATCTTACATTAAATAAGTGTTACAATTTTTGCTTGCTGAAGTCTGTAAAAGACAAGTATTTGCCTTATGTATGACTCTTCAGAGGTAAGTTAATTAGTATGTTAGGCCAATCTCTAGTAAGAAATGCATCTTAAGCAGTTATTGATATAGAATTTGGTATTGTGCCTTTTTGACTTTTCATGTTTTACACCTGTAAAATAGGACCGTTTTCACG
This sequence comes from Yponomeuta cagnagella, assembly GCA_947310995.1. Taxonomy (NCBI): domain Eukaryota; kingdom Metazoa; phylum Arthropoda; class Insecta; order Lepidoptera; family Yponomeutidae; genus Yponomeuta; species Yponomeuta cagnagella. The sequence goes on from OX371267.1 coordinate 19,048,171, forward strand.
TTGTACTTGAATATGTGAATCGTCGTAGTTAGTTCTGAATATGCAGGAGATTTACTGAACGATGTAAATTCTTCGGTTACTCAAGTCAGCCAGGTCACTGTATAAAATAATGTTGTAGACAAGGCAAGCTATTAAAGATTGTTAATACTAGGGCAGTGATCATACAAAACGACCACTGTTTCAGCTAAAACAAAAGCTGAGCTAACTTTTGAAACGAAAGGCAAATGAGGTATACAATTTGAGTAAAACCTCGCTAATACAATTTCCATATCAGCGGGGCGTCGAAAGGGGTGGCTGAAAAATCAAATTTCTGGCATACGAGCGCTCACCGCAGCTGCTGAAAAGCAGATATTAAAAAACTTCATCATATTCCGGCGGAAGCCAACTTTTACGGGTATATTTATGCAGATACCCACTCAACGCTTTAATTGGCTGCTGGAAGAGTAGTTCAGAGGGTATGACCCTTTTTAGGGTTTCACCCAACTTTGTTCCGAACCATACTGCTGCGACTCCAATGTACATTCAACTGTCTGTCTATTGCCTTAACAAAGAAAAAAAGTGCGTAACACCATTTTCTACGAGCACCCTGTGGGAAAGATTTACGCAAAAACAGTACAATATTTTACATGTACAGTACAATGATGCCTTCAGGGTGCTGATGGGGCTGCCCCGCTTCTGTAGTGCATCTGGCATGTTTGCAGAGGCCCGGATAGACTGCCACAGAGAAAATAATCACTATGTAGACTGCTTCTACGCTACTATACGTAAGCGCTACGCATCGATGCTTATCAGGGTGCGGGCTAGCTCCATCAGCATCGTGAGCATGATAGCAGGCCGCCTAGATCCGCCCTACATGCGTCAATGTGCTAGCCTGCGTGTGTCCTCTAATGTGTAGTGTTAAATGTGCAAGATGGGCAGATGACCTCATCCAAGTGGCAGGAAGACGCTGGATGCAAGCCGCCTCTAACCGGTCTTTTTGGAAATCCATGGAGGAGGCCTATGTCCAGCAGTGGACTTTTTGTGGCTGATTGATGATGATGATGATAATGTAATATATTGTGTCTTTAGCTATAAGTATATTATAGTCTTAAGAATGCTAACTAAAATTAGTGTTACTTACTTGAAATTAAATAAATATTATTGTTATTATTACATACTATAACAACACGTTTGACAATCTACTGCAGTAATGCCAACGAAATTATTATTACTATTATTATTAAATTCTTTATTGCATAGATAACGATTTCCTTACAAAGGCGTACTTAATGCTAAATAGCATTTTCTTCCAGTCAAGCTTGGGTTTGTGGATAGTGTGGCTTTGGGAAATGCAGGATACATACTATAAGAACATAAATTACTTAAATACAAACACGTCCAATAAATTTACTAACAAAATAATGAATAGTCCATCGTCATATTATTGTGCGAGAAGGGTATTTAAGATACGATATTGTGATTTTGAAGATAAATAAAATTTGAAATTTGTACGAATGCTGCAAACTAAAGCTACCAATTATTGTATTACATGTCTTTGTCAATGTTTATGCATTGTGGTATTTGCTACCAAATATGCTATCGATACTTTTGCGGACATAAGACAAAATACTTTTTGATATTCTTACGAGAATATTATGAGCAGTAAGAGGTACTAAAGGTCAGTCGATAACGAGTGAAGCTGTAATTTTTTATTACAAAGTTTGCTATGCTGGATCTGATGAGAGTGCACTTATGTGCCTTAGCAGTGGAAGATCATATTGACTAAAATATTGTAACCGTATATTTGTAAGGCATGAATAGACAAAGTAATGAACTAAATAAGCCTCCCAGAGCAGAATTTGACAAAGTACTCCAACTACAACAGTAAATGAGAAAATGGAATCCCTACAAATCACAAAGGAACCCGAATCGGTCATTTCACTCTCTGTAAATCAAGGAATAGGTGAAAGAAAAAGGAACATTTTATAAAAAGGCTATTTATTTTTTCGTTGGAATTCCACAGAAGGGAAATTGAGGCTGATATCGTGAACTACGAAACTTTATTTGTTTATTTAGCTTATTTTCAAGTCCTACTTATTTTACTATAATATTATAAATGTGCAAGTTTTTGAAGATGTTTGGACGTTTGTATGTTTGGACGTTTGTTGCCTCAATTGCGTAATAACGGCTGAACTGAATCTGAATACCTGAATTGAGACATAGCATACTTGATATCTTGGTAATGCGTTCCCGTGGGATAATATTTTTTTCACGTTTAATTTTAAATTTAAATAGTTGTACAAGAATGGTATAAACGGATTCTGTGGCGGTACGAAGTTCGCCGGGACAGCTAGTAATATTATAAATGTGAAAGTTTGTGAAGATGTTTGGATGTTTGTTACACAATCACGCAATAACGGCTGAACGGAATTACATGTAAATTGGCGTACATATAGACAAAGATCTGAATTGAGACGTAGGATACTTGATATATTATTATATATTTTATTGTTGCCGTAACCTTTTTTCAAGCCAAACTCTAAGATATTTATTTATTGCGTACCCATGGTAACAATAATCGTATAAACGGATTCAGTGGCGGGGCAAAGTTCGCCGCGTCAGCCAGTTAGTTTCTTAAACTTTTACGCACTTTATCAATTTTGACACAAAAATATCGCAAAGGCATACATAATCAGCCTATATACGTCCCACTGTAGGGCACAGGCCTTCTCTCAGGGAGAGAGTATGGGCTTAATCACCACGCGTGCCCACCGCGGATTGGCGATTTCAAGCGCTGAGGTATGTGAATAGCTCAGACACTCAGGTTTCCTCACGATGTTTTCCTTCACCGTTAGCGAGTGGTATTGCTACTATAACTTCACAAATGTACATAACTTAGAAAACCAAGTCATAGGTACATGCCCGCACCGGGGATCGAACATGGGTCTCCCACTTCCGAGTCCGAGGTTCTACCCACTAGGCTACCACCGCCGTACAGTTGCTACAAACGACAATACAAAGGCATACAGTTGCTTTCAAATTGTCGAAGCAAAAATCGATGCGGGGTGTCGTGTGGGTATAATTATCAAATTTAATCATAATAACACACTGTCGTCAACTGACACTTACATTGTACAATTCAGTGTTATCTTGAAATTATACAAGCCATATAAATATTGCTTTAACTTTCCGGAAAGCTCTATACAGCTAAAATTTCCTTATGGCTGTTTCGGGGCCGCGGTGGTATAGAATAGTTATTATTTTTTACGATCTTGAAGTTTTCTTAGTAAAGTGTCGCTCATATCTCTACTACCCAAGTAGTAGAACTCACTTTCCGGAAAGGGATTTTGCCACCGGAAGGTGCAACATTGGTATTGTTCTATAAGCACGAATTAAATAAAATATGTGAGGTCCTTATGCTTAAAAAATCCATTTACGAAAAATTTACAACAAAAATTTTTTCCGATGTTACTATGTCTAGCACATTACCAGCTTAGGAAATTACAGGGTTTAGAGACGCCCTTGTTTTATGGCATATTTGGACAGAAATTCTTCCCGATAAACCCTATCGAAATAAAGCTTTTATTAACTTTTTTTTTTAATTTGAGCGTGCAATGTATGCGGTGGTAGTGCAGCGACGTTCTCTCCGGCCTCACGTTCGGGAGGGCATGGGTTCAAATCCCGGTATGCTACTTTGTTTTCTAAGTTACGGACATTTGTGAAGTTACAGTAGCAATACCACTCGACCAACGTGAAGGAAAACATCGTGAGGAAACCTGAGTATCTGAGGTGCTCACATACCTAAGCGCTTGAAATTGCGACTGTGGGCAAGCGTGGTACAATCGTCACGCGTGCCCACCGCGGGCAGACAGTACTCTGTCTCTGAGAGAAAAGTCCCTGAAGTGGGACGTATACACCATTAATTTTTGGTGGTTTGAAAGACATGAATGGACGTGCCTGAAAATAGCTACCGAATACGCATAGCTGTTGTTTAGGGTTCCGTACTCAAAGAGCAAGACTCCACTTTCGTCCGACAGTCCGTCCGTCTGTCACGAGGCTGTATCTCATGTCTAACAGTTGAAGTTTTCACAGATGATGAATTTCTGATGCCACTATAACAACAAATACTAAACACATAATAATATGGGGGCTGCCATACAAAAAACGTGATTTTTTTTTTCTGCTCGATGTTAATGACGCCAACCGATAGATGTTTGAAATATTCAAATGTTTTATAGATAATGGTACGGAACCCTTCGTGCGCGAGACCAACTCGCAATGGCCGGTTTTTAAAAATCGCACTTTTCACAAATATCTCGACGCAAACTCGAATCTATTAAAACCATTAGTAGCCATCCAGAGCGGCGCGTGTGTGCCGCGGGTCCGCGGGTCATTGTTCTGTTGGACGGAGAGGCGGTTCTAATTGTTTCCGTATTTTTTAAACAAGATTTCTCAACTTGAAACAAGATATCGCAACTGCTGTTTTTTTAATTTACGTCTATGCTAAAAGATAACAATCTAAAAAGATGCCATTTTTAGGGTTCCGTAGTTCGACAAGGAACCCTTCTAGTTTCGCTATGTTCGTCTGTCTGTCTGTATGTCCATCCGCGGCCTAGCTCCAAGACCAGTGGTACTAGAAAGCTGTCATTTGGTATGTGTATACACATATTTATCGCGCTGACAAAGTAAAAAAAATATGTTGTTGGAAAAAATTGATTTTTACTGTCCCACTCCAAAATGAAAAGTGGGGATGTTTTTTTTCTCGTCTATCCCATCGTGTGAGGTAGCAATGGATTGGTCGTAGAAAAATATTATGGGCGTAGGAAGATTATTTTTTGATTATGGTTCCGTTTGTAACATATTATGCTTAAAAGCGCAAATTTTTGTCCGACTAGGGCGTCCCCTTGCCCCGCTCCTGACTAAACAGTTGATTGTAGAAACGTGAAAATCTTCAGAGTAGTAGCAAATATATGGACTTTAAAGGAAAAGTATCACGGCTAAGTAGGCTTTACTAGTTAACGAGTAATAATAATTAGGAAACCAACTTATAAAAGTAAAATTTAGTACAAAATCCGTTGAAATGACTTTGATGAAGTTTTACGGAACCTTACCTTGCGCGTGGCCCGACACTTGGCCGGTTTTCTATTACTTATTACTAATAACCACGCAGACTAGTACAGGCTGCATTATAATACTCTGTTTACATAGCTTACTACTATAATATTTTTTTTATAGCTTAAAAGAAAGTGTACAAAAGGTGGACTTACTTACGGCATTTTCTATCAGTCAACCCGCAAGAGGTACAGAAGTAGCAAAAATGAAACTACTTACCTCTAGTAACACTTTTGATGTCAGTTATACCACGGACTATAGGTTTACCTGGCGAGCTACTGGCAACGGAATTTCCGCCACTACAAAGCTTAGGCAGGCAGAAATAGTGATGATATTTTTTCGGACGAAAATCGTTGAACTTAAACTTGGTAGGACGGAGAGCCGCCACGAACACTGGAGCGTTGTTTTTATTTGAGAAGGGATACCGTTGAAGTGTCATACAGGGTAAATGAGGGTTTCGCAAACCCAAGTCGTTGAGGCCTCGAACTCACTCGCTCCGTGAACTTTGCCCCTTAATAAAACTAAGGTCACGCGCGCTCGCCCTTCGTGGACACCAATTGTTTTAGGGGTTTATTTTCTAGTCATTAAAAAACGTTAAAAAACCTAAACACGTGACAAGAGGTAAACCGTTTTCTAGCCCAAACCTCCGAGATAAAATTGTAAGAGTATGTTTATATATTTAAATCATATGACATTAATATTACGAAAGCAATAAACAGACTACGAGGTTTAGTTTGAATTTTAATAATCTGAACAAAATAAGTATCTATATTCGGATTCGGCAGGGAATCGCTCGTAGCCCCGGCTGCCTGAGTGATCTTAAACGATCACGAGGGTTAAGCAACACTGGGCACGTTCAGTGCATGGATGGGTCGCCGTCTATGCCTAACGCTAGTGGCATTTTTCCGAGCGGTTCCGTGCTTCGCAAGGCACGTTAAGCTGTTGGTGCCGGCTGCCGTCGATAGATGGCAGTCGTTAAGCCAAGTCAGAGGCCTTAGGGCGGCTTGACAACTTCTGACAGTAGACGAGCCACTAGTCTACAAGCCTCCACCAATCCGGACTTGGCCCCCGTGGTGGAGTATGGCCTATACCTTCCTCAGGGAAGAGACCCGTGCCCCTCGGTGGGGACATAATGGGTTGATGATGATGATGATGATGATTCGGCAGCTTAAAGTTTACCAATAATTTGTACATTAAACCAATTAATGTGACATCAAATAAAATCTTAGGTTTAATCTTGATATGTGTCGCACATTAAATAATAAGAAAACTGTGAACATAAATAATCTTGTATCATCACACAAGAACGATACAGAATTAGGATTACGTGTCACAGTTAAGTGTTTAGTAAGCTTATAAACTCATAATAGTTCAGTGAGTGAATGATTACATACAAAAGACGAAAAGTGGACTCACTCTTTACTGCCAATCGTAATATTAATTATTAATATATATTGTATTATATTACTGCTGAAACATTTATTATGTCCCCTCCTTATAACACGTAAAACGTATTTTTTCACTCTCTTTTTTGCACGCCTACCCCAATTTTTGCCCAATTGACCTCTTGCAGGTTGACTGGTAGAAAATGCCACTAGCATCAAGTCCACCCTTTCTTTTGTGCACACATACATACATACACAAACTCACGCCTGTATACCAGGGACCACCATTTCTCACAATCCTGACAGATCACTTTCGCTTCCTCAACATTCATTAGTCATTGCATCCACGCACTCCAGTTTCGGGTACATTTTTGTGCAATAAAGAATAAATAATAATAATAAATGTTCCAATTGAAGAACGGTTCGCCGAACAAACGGTAGGTACTTTTCGTCGGTGCAACGGCTCACCAGCTGCCTCCGCCATTACGTCGTCCGTTCAGCCCCAAGTTGATGAGCTGAGCAGGTTCAAACCCACCGCTGAGCACTTGAAAGTTTACGATGGCTGCGGACCGAAACTCGGGAAAATGACGTGTCACACACACGACCCCGGATCACTCGACGTCGCGTCCGTCGTCGCCAGTCGCTGGACCATTAAAGGCTCTTTTATAAAGCTTAATTAATAGTTCCGCTGCTTTACTAAGGTGAGGGCGAAAACAAACTTAGGCAGCGCGCAAATTGGTCGGTTAATTGAACGCAGAAATAAACGTTTTCCTGCGAAAGCTATGAACTATGAAAGGGGCTTTAAATATCTCATGAGATTAGACAGTGATAAGTAATTAAATATGCCTCGTTCTATTAGTGTAATCAAATATTCCTCAGTCTTCAATAGAATGGAATGGATTTACTAATGTTGCATGAAGTCACAGAAGACTAAATTCCAGCGCTAATCGCCCGATCCAGACATGCCCAGGACGTGACAAATTTAATTTGATTATTTTCAATTATCGCTCGAGTATTTGAATCTCTTCTAATTTAGACCTTCGCTGGATTGTTTGTAGAGGCTATTTTCGATTAACGCTGTTTGTAAATACCACGGGCAGTTAAGTAGGTCATTGAGCTTCTCAGACCAGTGAACTTGTTGGGACAAGTGCTCCTATGGGGGTCATTTGTTTGAAACAATCACGGTTAACGCTGACTCACTAAGTTCAGAGTATTATATGTTATATTATAACATGCTATTGAAATAACACAACCTGACAAATGGTTTCCTCAGTATCGGCAATAACCGGTAACTTAAATAAACGATTCATGAATGAAACCACTTTCAATAGGCAAAAGTGAAAAATGTTCAATTTTATAAACTTGAAACTTGACGCGGGTCAATTGGTATGAAAGATTGAAAACGACTATTTACTTGACTGCGGCAGCCCAAAAGGAGGGTAATATGTTTGGCTCGTATTAATGTATGTAAGTATGACCGATTCTTTGTTCCCTCATAACTTTTTGAACAATGGACTGATTTTGACGAATAAGATCTCAATAGAATAGTGTTTGCGCGAGTGTCATAAGCTATATGAAGTTGGCATAAATCTAATAGAAGATTGAGAAATCAATAAAAATAAAATAAAGATTTCGTGCCTCACACGACTATCGAGCACATTGGAAATTAATCGGGTCATAAATGTACTTAATGTGAAAAGTGTCGTTGGAACTTTTTGACTTTTTTCAAAAAGGTTAGACTAAAGGGCAAACCCTTAACCCGATCAACATTGTTTTATGCTCAAATTGTAAATTGTCCAGAGGAATTTTTCTCAAATTTTTGATATCATTCTTCGTTAAAACTTTCTCTACGGTATAACCAATTTTTAACATTTTGTTTCTCGGTTGACTATGCAATTTACCAATGTTACACGCACATATTTATTTTATATTGAGTTCTATAAAATCAACGTTTCAATCAGAACTTTTTTTTGGGTTCCGTACCTCAAAAGGAAAAACGGAACAGTCAGACAGACAGTCGGTCTGTCTGTCAAGACCCTTATCTTGGGAACGCGTGAAGGTATCGAGTTGAAATTAAAACTATATACTCAGGTCTGCAGATCCCTTAGAGCAGTGAAAAATCAAACTTTTAAGTTAACGTAAAAAAAAGTTGCAAAAAACGCATATTTTGACCCTCTCAAGGGAATAAAAATTAATAGGGTACTTTCCGTTGACCTAGAACTACGGAATTTGACAAGTAATATCGTCGTATACTACAAGTAATTGTAAGTACAGGAAAAATCTGAAAACTATACACAAGCAGCCTATAAACGTCCCACTGCAGGGCACAGGCCTTCTCTCAGGGAGCGAGTATGGGCTTAATCACCAGGCGTGTCCACCGTGGATTGGCGATTTCAAGCGCTGAGGTATGTGAATAGCTCACACACTCAGATTTCCTCACGATGTTTTCCTTCACAGTTAGCGAGTGGTATTGCTACTATAACTTCATAAATGTACATAACTTAGAAAACAAAGTCATAGGTACATGCCCGTTCTGGGAATCGAACCTGGGTCTCTCGCTTCCGAGTCCGATATTCTACTCACTAGGCTACCACCGTTGTTCAAACTTTTTATGTAAAAACTATGCTACAAATGTATTAAATCATAAAAAAATCTTCTTTGAAGTTCGGTAAAAGCTCGGCAAAAACTGCGAGACTCGATTCCTGAACTATTTATAAAATGTAAGTACACATCTGTACGGAACCTTGCTCCTTGTCTCGCACTCGCACTTGTCCGGTTTTTATTCATGTCAAGCAAACTTTTATCCGGAACCGAGTATGTCTGCTAAAGAATGTATGAAACCTTCCAAGTATTGACAAACTTTTGCGAAGCTAATGAGATATGAAAACTTAAATCATAACTTTTGAGATTGAAAATAGCTCGAAACTTTAGCAAACTCCAGATTTCATATTAACTTCTTGTACGGGATGAAAGTGATGTCGTATTACCCTCGTTGGTCTAGCAGTGACACAGTTTACTACCGAAATAAAGGTCGTAGTTTTGACTCCAACTGGAGACTGCCATAATTGATTTGCACAAGTGGCCTCACTCTGGGTGTACTCCCACGTTTGCGAAGTTATCGCCTGTGATGTTATCGCGATAAACGATTTTGCCTCCTATCGACTTTACTCCATTCCATAAGTTGAACTCCTAGGGAACTAAATACTCGTTGGTGAATGTTGGTCATCTCATTGGTCAATGCGCGCGGCTAGAGATAAGCGAAGCGAAGACGGCCCGCTTCATAGGATAGGTTTACCTGCTGGCGCTTTGAATAAAGGTCACGCGCATTAGTCACTGGGAGCACATGGACGATTTTCTTTGGGTGCTCGTTTCGTGGAATGGAGTATAGTCTCATTTCGATCTATTTCACTGCGTATTTTTATGTACTTTTATCATGTATGTTGTGCAATAAAGAATATTAATATATTTTAATCTAAATTAAGACGGCGCCTTTATCGCGGTAACACGCAGCGGGGGCTAGTTACCGTAGCACAGGTTATATATATTTGAGACATGCGTGTTTGAGTTGGAGCCAACAAAAAAAAAACTGAAAAGTGCGAGCCGGACTCGCCCTCTGATCGTTCCGTACAAATTTGTGGGTTCTTACATATTAAAAATAGTTCAGGAACCGAGTTTTGCAGTTTTCCAAGCTTATCCCGAACTACAGATTTTTTTTTATGATTTAATTACAAATATACAGTTTTCAGATTTTTCTTTATACTCATAGCATGCGAAAATTATTACTTGCTAAATTTCATTGTTATAGGTCAAAGGAAAGTAGGTACCCTATAAATTTTGATTCCCTTGAGTGTCGAAATATACATTTTATGCGGCATAGACGGCCGTAACTTTTTTTTTACGTTAACCTAGAAGTTTGATTATTTTTCAGGTTCAAGGAACTGTAGACCTTTGTATACGGGTTTAATTTCAACTCGATACAGGGTCTTGACAGACAGACAGACGGACGGACTGACACTGACAACAAAGTGATCCCATAAGGGTTCCGTTTTTCCTTTTGAGGTACGGAACCCTAAAAATCAAGGTCTAATATTTTGTATCTGCCTGTCAGTACTGACATCACAGCACCTTAGGCCCTACTTTTATGCCAAAATACATCGTCATGTATATTGTATCAAGTGTCGTCATCGACAACTAGATAAGGGAAGTGATCCCTCAGATGCCTGGGACGTGTTTTAAACGGAGTAGGCTTGTCCCAGCACCTATACACAGTATAGTTTTAGGGTCGGGCACTCTGTATCTACACATGATGAATTACAAAGGACACATCTACGTGACAAAGTACACGGTAATCCGTGGGTGCTTTTTTGTGATACAAATGCAACATAGCCGTGCGAGGTCACGAACTGCATGTTTATTAAAAAAAACCTCTGCTCAGATGTAGGAGCTTTGAAAGTGTCCGAACATTGACGGTTTTTTCAGCGTCACGGTACAAAGGATTGCTCCAGTTTTATTTTTATTTTGGGGCGAATAATTAAAGATTGAACGTGAATCTCGAACGACCTTCGGTGTCCAAGAGAAACAGTAACGCATTCAAAATAACAATGGTAGTCGAAAAATTCCAAAGATAGATAAGGAGTACTTGAAATATGTCAAAACGATTAATTTATCCGATTTACAACCACTATTACAATTACTTATTTTGGGCCAAAGTAGAATACCAAATGATATTACAATAAGCAAACAAGGACATAACAAACTCCAAACTCCAAGAAACACCCAGGCTGAGGCCAATTGAACAATTTTTTAGTAAGTTGCCCACTGCATGAACCGAACCTACGACCTGTGTAATGGTAGTCCAATATAGAAACGCTAGATCGTCAACTAAATAAATACGTAAATGCCACTTTAATAACAATATAACTTACTAAATTTAAATTATGCGTCCAAAACTAGAAACGGACATACATAAGCAGCCTATATACGTCCTACTGTAGGGCACAGGCCTTCTCTCAGGGAGAGAGTATGGGCTTAATCACCACGCGTGTCCACCGCGGATTGGCGATTTCAAGCGCTGAGGTGTGTGATTAGCTTAGAGCCTCAGGTTTCCTCACGATCACCGGAATTCGATCTTTCAGAGAAACCCCGAGCATAGCCCTTTCCATAGCACGCTGAGTGACCTTAAATTTGTGGACCAGCCCCGCCGTATGTCACGACAGGTAGGATTGACTGATTGAAAACTTTCTTCTTAAGACTTCGACCAAATAGCGGATGTATTAGCAAAGGGCAAGATAAAAAGTACCCGAAACCGACGTGCGTGCAAACAACGACTAATGAATGTTGAGGAAGCGAAAGTGATCTCTGCCTACCCCTCTGGGACACACGCACGCATGCGGTCGCTGGATGCACGCACAAGCAAAAATGATCTGTCAGGATCGTGACAAGTGGCAGTTCCTGGTCTCTGTCAACCTTTCTGGGGTACAGGCGTGAGTTTATGTATGTATGCACGACTTCCTAAGACTTATTAAGGGGCTATTCCATGTAGTAGCACTATTGCCACTAATGGAAAGAAAACATATTTTTTCCCCACGATCGAATAGCTAAGATCACGGACCTGAGACAAAAACGGTAGTTCTCGGTCGTGGGTCAAAAAATCTAATCACTATTAACCTGATTGAGAGATTGGTCTGAAACTTTTTGCAAAATCGATCTGTAAAAAAAGATATGATTTTAGGGCTCCGTACCCAAAGGGTTAGGGTACTACAAAGACTCCACTGTCCGTCAGTCTGTCTGTCTGTCACCAGGCTGTCCCCCGGTTTCTCGTACAGTAACAAGCTGTTAATCTACTGTTAACAGCTGTCAGTGTTTTTTTTTGTATGCACTTTGGTCAATTGACAGCTGTTAACAGTAGATTAACAGCGTGTTAGTGTACGAGAAACTGGGGGTGTATCTCATGAGCCGTGGTAGCTAGACAGTTGAAATTTTGACAAATAGGTATATTTATGTTGCCGCTACAACAACAAATACTTAATATTTAAGGAGGGCTCCCACACAACAATTGTGATTTTTTTGCCATTTTTTGCTCGATATTAATAGCGGCAACAGCTAGACGCTTGAAATGTTCAAATGTTGTATAGAACCCACCCACCCACAACCAACTTTGTACGGAACCCTTCTTGCGCAAGTCCGACTGGCACTTGGCTGGTTTTTATTTTCCATTGGCGGCGCTGGTGTCACGGCATGGAGCCCACTAAGGCGAACTTTTGGTAACGCTGTCCTCATATTCGGACTAAAATAGTCTTCATTCTCTGATACATTCAGCTATTACATTATGCTAAATACAGCACATAACACACTGTGTTACTGTTATGTAATTACCCTTCTCCGTCACATGGAATTACGACGTCATCTCCAGATTTGTGCATTTGCCTACTTTGCATGTAGATTACTCGGCTATTTGCGCGCGTGTGCGCCGTACCAGTCACGCACGGTTGGGCTCAAGTTGACCAAATAACATCACGGAGGCACTGCGACTGCGGACCGTTTGAACACTTATGCATGCAGGTGTACTGACACGTAGGTTAGGGGCTGTACATTTCCACTCGCATAATTTATAATGTCCTAAATCCAGTGATGGAAACTGGCGGCTCGATAATTTGTGAAGGTAATGCTTTGGTATTATAAATAACCAAAACTATGTTTTTCAAATATTCAAATCACTTTGGACATTATTTGCAAAAAATTTTGTTTCCGATTTGTCAGAATACATTTGCCAGTTGCCTTTTTTCATCATCATCAGCCATTTGACGTCCACTGCAGGACATAGGCCTCCCTCATGGTTTTTAACCATGAAGGGTTTTGCCATAATCGCCACGCTTGGCAGGTGGGTTAGCGATCGCAGAATACGGTTGGAATCTCAGGAAGACGCTGCTGCCCGTCTCCTGGTAATTAATTTCCTTAGCCGCCTTATACGACATCCACGGAAGGAAATGGAGTGACGCTATTCTTAATCCGGCGCCACACGGCCTTTTTTCATGCCAAAGTTTAATTTCCCGATGGTTTTCGATATTTTCACGAGTAGCCACATCGTTATCCAAAGGACATGCTACTCGAGAACCCACATCATTCCCACAACCTAAAATTGGAACTACCCTTCCTAATGCTCATATGGAATACAGTGAAGGTTACCATCGTGAGGAAAGTCACGCTTCAATTGGCTCCGCATATATTTACATTAGAGGTGGGCGTTGACTCGACGGGTTAAGATGACACATAAATATTTCATTTCATCAAATTGTATATTTATAAACACAAATTAACGTAACGTATTTCGAAACATTAATTTATAGTTTCTTTTATGTTTTATACTGCTGCTGCTCCGGTTGAACAGTCGGTTTTCCTGTGCCTTTATTGAACCTGCGCACGCATCAAAAGTGCGTCGGGCGAAAAAACCAACATTACCCGCCATTTTCCGTTAATATTTGGTAATGTGGCTGCTGTGTGGTTAATTACTATCAAAAATGTCTACTTCAAGTTACTAACAATACCAGTTTGTTTTTTTCCTCGCAATTGTGTTGAAAAACGTCGTATGCAAACATGTGCATTGATCATTACATACTCAGCTTCCTTACCGTGCTCGCCTAGGGCTCGCCCTTACAATTATGCCTCGTAGTCGTGTGTAATAACAAATTTAGCACACTTATATCATAATCAGTGATCGTAGTAGGTATATTCGTTTTTCGTACTTGCATCATGATATCGTAACATGGACATGCCATTTTTCTCAATGTCTTAAACGTCATCGCCATTGTCATAATTACTATTTGTTTTTTTGTAAATGGTAATGATGAAATGTAAACGATAATTATGTTATGTGTATTTTATGAGCAATAAGCGTATATCTAAAACTGTGATATACCTACAATTATTGCTATTTTTTTAATATATTATTATCGTCGACTACCACAGTTGAACAAAATTTCACTAAATGAAAACATCAGATTTAGACAGAATTTATATAAGTAAAACACACATCACATCATCACCATTTGCTGCAAAAGTTGTAAAACACAAACTCTAATAACTCTATGGTACACGAGTAATTTACAGAGATAGAGATAGATACGATCGGCGTTCTTATCGCTTGAAGCGATCTTTTTCAGACAACCTTTGGATGGACGGGACTGAAAGGTGATGAGAGTTTGTAGGTGTACATAAGACAGAATACATTTATCTCTAATTAAGACTTCTCAGAAAATGCGCATTTTAGAAATGACCCTGTATTTTGTTTTATGATTTAGCAAGATTCGCAGCGAGTGGAAAAATATTTTTAGGAATAATTTAGTATTAAATCAAATTCTTGAGCATTTTTTCTAGTTTTATTACGTTGTTGGTAACGCTGGGTTCAGCGAACCGTGTATCTGGGCAAAATAATTTGAGTACATTTTTTGCTGGTATAACCTAGAAAGTGAGGTAAAATATTTACGTTTAAGAAGATCCGACAAAGAGTCAAAGAGTCGTTCGACATATTTAGTTTTGGCATGAAAGTCGTGCGACTGGTTGACGACACATCAACCTTCACGTTTTAGTTGCAGTCACCCGTAACGTAAATAGGTTGATGGCCGATACCCGGGGAGACCAACTGATGCCGTCGGTCTCCCGAGTATCCACCTCGAAGGACCAACATGTACGGGCAAAGAGGAAAACGTTTGCGACTCTCGTTCTGCCGCACAGTAGAGATGGCCGACGTTGACGGAAATATGGTCTTTCTTGCAGACATTTATTTCCATATTTCTCCAACGTTTATTGTTAGTGGTGTATTACTGGTGAAGGGCTTAGGCCGACTAAGTTTACAATGTACTTGCCGCGTGAACTGAGCAGTGCTTAGGGCTATTTCAGCAATACGGCGACCTACAAACAGGTGTACGTTGCTAGCTCGTACAAGATGTACGGGTTAACGTGCTATTGACTGTACAGTGAACGGGCCCTTATTATGAAAACTGCAACATTATCGGAAGTATGCGTATACCAAGATATGATATGACGTCATTGGGATAACAAAAAGCCACGCATTTCTAGTGTCCATTACTCAGTGGCAGGAAATTTCGAAATTATTCAAAATTAGAACCGTATTTGTCGCTAGATTCGAGTGAATTGTCGGGCTCAAGCGCGATGTTGACGACCCTTCCCAAGATATCGCTGCTTTATAATAAGGGCCCTGTGGTTGAGGCTGCATAGTGGCTTTACATTTTGGACAGCAGTGAAAGGCAAAGAGTCAAATTCACACAAATAGTGTAAAGGTTGATGTGCTTTCAACAGAAGGAAAACAAAAAAATATGCAGGTACTAGAAAAACTGAAAACCGTTTCATGGTTTATGTAACGGTTTTTCAGATGTTGCGTCATCTCAACAACAAGTCATTTGTAAAATGCGTAGTTTCTTTAACCATCGGTAAGATTTTGTCATGTGTAACAAGTTTTGAATTATTTTGATAAGTTATCCAAAAATTATGATTTTTACGGCTTTTCTGATTTGAAATGACATTTTTTTCGATACATAAAATTACTATATTATTTTTATTGCACTAATCCTTGCTGAGGACAATTTTAAAAACCAATTTATAGGCTAAAAATTCCACCCACGCTGGGACTTAAACCCGTGACCTCTGGCCAAGCGTGCCAGCGCTCTCCCAACTGAGCTAATGGGCAAATAATATGTAAAATGTATAATGTATGGCCTGTACGTAATACAGAGAAGTTTGTAAAGAGGTTCAAAATTTCGCCGATGCCTGCACTTGTCCATTAGCTCAGTTGGGAGTTTCAGTTGTCAGTTTTAGCCTCTAAACAGGTTTTTACATAAAATTACTATTGATATTAATTTATTTCAGGTAACTAAGTCCATACAATATTAACCTTAACCTGTTCGTGTTAAATAAAATGGAAATTCTCCTATGTTTGAAGCACAATCATTTGCTGAGGGCTGCGAGATTGCTAGAGCAAATAAAGAGCAAATTTAATAGAATAATATGAATTCTGATATTTTGTAAAATATAAATCTGAGAAAAAAGTCATGCAACAAAAGTTTTTGCCGAACACAAACCCTAATCGGGTTGTCTCAGGAATTTCGTATTTTAGAAAAATCCACTAATTTCGTAACGAATTCAATTTTCTCTTTTTCTTTGTTTCAGGTTTGGACGAAGAAATGTATCAACTTGTACAACCAAAAACAAGCGAGAATTTAGTGACAGTAAACTACCAAAATAATTAGTCTAGTGTCCATCGGTTCTTGTTCACACTTCTGTAGGGTGTTAGTTAGTTAAATAAACGCAATGTACGTCGGGTTAGTGGAAAGAACTTTGATGACGTTTCTGCTGCTGGCGGTGTCGTCGTCACCGTCTGCGACGCTCCACTCCATAATACCGGGTAAGTTTGTCCGTTTGTCTGGCTTTATCGGCCCAGTGTGGCCTCTTTGTTTATCTTCTTTAGGGCGCGGGTTTACATGTAGCAAATAAAGTGTATGTGCAACTTTGAACGCTTTCTGTGTATTTCTTCTTCCTGCAACAAAATACGCCACAGGTTTTGTGTGTGTAATGTGAAGGCCTGTCAAGAAGATCCAAAAGAGTTGTTTAAGTGACGGTTTAATAATTGACTCTTACTGTAGATTTGGTTCATATAGAACCAAATCTACTTATCATCATAACCATGAATAGCTGCTAGCAACTGGGTATTGGATATAGACCCACATTATACCTATACACCTTTTAAGTGGGTATCTAATAATTTTATTAATACATAATTATCCTATATAATTAATTTATAAGGTATGTAATAGTTAATAATTTCCTATTTTGTTATTAACTATTAGGGAATCTAATGTTAGGATTAAGAGTAACGTCACTCCATTTCCTTACATGGATGTCGTAGAAGGCGACTATGGAAATCAATTACCAGGAGTTGGGCAGCAGCGTCTTCCTGAGATTACAACCACATACTGCGATCGCCAACCCGCCTGCCAAGCGTGGCGATCACGGCAAAACCCCTCATGGTTATGAAAACCACGAAGGAGGCCTATTTCCTGCAGTGGGCGTCAAATGGCTGATGATAAATAATTTCCAAGTCATTGTTAGTGAACACAAGAAATATCAAAGATACCTCCGGTAAATAGAAACATTTTACGCAAGCGACGGTTTTTATGGTTTTTGCACATTACAGTAGCATCGCAACGGCACGCCTCCAATTCAGCAATCACCTATTCAGTAACATTTTGAGCATTAAGTTATTTTTCATAATGTTCACTGTCGACTGGGGGCAGTCGGCGCGCTTGCCGCTACCATATAGCTCAACTGGCAGCCGGCGCGCTTCAAGCGAGCGCACGCATGCTTCCAGTTCCAGCGCACCGGCTGCGAGCCGCCAGTTACTCCTAGTACCACGAACGCCATAAAATATGCGAGACTCGCGGTGGTAGCAAGCTTGTACCCTGCAGCGTGCATACGGCGAGCTTGCACCTTGCGGGCGACACGTGGTCAGCGGTAGCCTAAATTCGAGACGAAGCTGTGCTGCACCTGAGTCTTTGCGGTACCGGTATAATGTGCCATGAGCCTTAAAATAAAGAAATGATAATAGACTGAGGGATAAAGATAAATATAAAATTCATGACTGCAACAAATCTTATGCCTAATCACACATTACATCACGAGAAAACCCACCATTTCGTTTTATTGCAACAATATTTTTAATACGATGTCCGTCTTGTGAACACCGCACGGCCAACTGCTACGTGCTCGGAATTCAAAATGAACTCAAGTACGGCCCTATATTTGAAGCTCTACAATTCAGGCACGGGGTAAAACGGGGTGGAAGCTCAGTTTAATAAGCTGTAAGTGTATGTACGACGCCGGCATTCACGTACTGTCTTTGTTAATTATTTAATAAACAAAAAGGTACTTTTGGTAAATGTAGGAAACAAAGGCAATAGGAAATAAAAATCAGGGCTGAATAAACAACAGGATCTCAGACGTACATTATTTTATATATTTTTGATATATAAAAGTGTTTTTACAAGTATTGTACTACAAAACCATTTTTTGATATGAAAAACTAAGGCCTTTGCATCCACTTAATGAGATAATTTACATATGAAAGAAGTAAATGAAACTGAAAATACGTCTAAAATTACCGTTATTCAATTTTTTAACGACCTTGTTTTTACATTTTTCAAAAGTATACTCATTCTTTTACAATCATTTAAAATTATATTATGTGAGAGTATAACTTAATTACGGAAACGGAAGGTGAAAATAAGAAATTAATCACGTTTACAGCGCATTCAAAAGGCCTTAAAAGAGACCAGCATATGTAGCATGACAGCGTGCGGCCCGCGTCTTGTGGCTTTGAAATGTCAAAATTTGACAGTTAATATACAAGAGAGCGAGTCTCCTAAATGAATAGTGTTCACTAGAGTGGCATTAGTACGATATTAGTTGTTTCATCGACCCTTTTAGTAGTCTAAAGCGAGTGATACCTTTTTAATTTGCGCTAGTTAGAGTATTGGAACGTTATTATACTGCTATTGCTTAGTGGACTACAAGATTGACGCAAATAACGGTCTGTGTTGTGTTAATTTAATATAATTTTATTGAACAATTTTGTGTGTGACGCCCTGACAATTTTTGACATTAGGACGCGCTAAAATGCGTGATGCCATCACGTCATCACGCGTAATGTCAATATTTTAGTTCGTCGTCATTTTAATAGCGCGGTTCGTGTTTGAATATTTGAAAAATCAGAAGTTTTATTATGTAGTTTTAGCAACCAACTTTGCAGTAATTTTTTTGTTAGCAACAACATGCAATGTTTCTTATGACCGTGATATAATAACGCTACTTAGGCTTGTTTTGAATTAAATGTAATAAAATTGATTCAGTTACAGAGATTAATAACTACCTTTCATCTGACTGAATTACAAAAGATGTTTTCGCATTACATGGGCTTTCATATTAACGAGAAGAATAATAAGTTGTATGAGAATCTACATCGGTTAAGTACAATGTAACTTTATTCAGATTCAGTGTATTATTGTCATTCTTTCAATTACCTAGATATTAATTTTGTTTCTGTGATGTGTCTTGTTCGTATCTGTTTTTGTTTTTATAAATGTCTTACTTTCTTTCTTTCTTTTCTTCAAAAAGATTTTGACACTGTGATATTCCGAGTCGTTGTTGCTTAGAGATATCTCTTCAAGATAAAAGTTGTATTGAGAAGACGGTATAAGGAATATACATACATACATAAACAGAGGGGTAGACAGAGACCAGGGACAGCCACTGGCCACGATCCTGACAGATCACGTTCGCTTCCTCAACATTCAACAAGGAATATAGTTTTTATATTTTATCATCATCTAGGCACGTAGAGCACTGCTGGCAGCATCTACAGGCAGACCACTATGTTTAGACCTTTTACCCAAATGCCATCTCTCACGGTCCTTTGCCATCCGCAACCACGGACCCTCCGCTGACTGAACTATATATAGACTCGACGATATATCATCCTATCATCGGGCTGCTGGTCTGCCCACTGATATTTACCAACGGAAAAATCGGTAACTCTCGGAAGCGTTTAAGAAAGTCTATTTCTACGAAAGCAGAAGAAAAGAAGGTGCATTTTAATATTTTTTCAACACACTTGCTCATAAAATGGCTCTAATTTCACCGCAATTAGGCACCATAATGACACCAAACTGTGATCAATCTGTGATTATTCACAAGTGAGTTATAGGGTTTTTTATTTTATTGGTTGAGTTGCTTTGTTCGTAAAAAAAGTTTCAATACAAAAAAGATCGTTTTCAATAGTACAAATAAATTAATGTACCTATTGCTTGCTAATTTCATGCAACTTCGTATTTAAATAGATCACCATCATCATCATCAGCCATTTGACGCCCACTGCAGGACAAAGGCCTCCCTCATGGTTTTCCTAACCATGAAGGGTTTCGCCATAATCGCCACGCTTGGCAGGCGGGTTGGCGATCGCAGTATGCGGTTGGACTCTCAGGAAGACGCTGCTGCCCGTCTTCCGGTAAGATAATTTAAATAGATAATTAATAAATAAAACTTTTACTCCAATATAACTTTTGCTTTCTCCGTCATAAAGAAAACTTTGAATTCCCCATTTTGTACGTGGCTAAAATACTATCCGCGAAAATAAAAAAAAACTGCATTCTTTTAGTCTATTGCCGATCGCCATTGTTAGATGCGCGTGCCTAGGAGAACTGATTAATTTTTCCCACCATTGCGAAAGAATTTTCACAACCAACTCCTTTTTACTGTTGATATTATCCTTATTTTTATTATAATTTTCTTCACAAGTGTGTTGAAAAACGTCCTATGATACATTTGTGTACTGATGATTACCGTCCTCGGCTCTCTTAAGACCTTCACCTAACGGGTCGGGTCTCAATGGCGCCTCAGCTGTAATCGCTAACATTGCACACTTGCGCCATAATGTACTATTATTTCACATTTTATAACTTTAATAAAATCCAAACAAATAAAAGTTTCAACTCGGCGGCATCACTCTAAAGTTGTGAAATCGCAAAAGTTTTTAAGCAGCATGGCCAATAAAGCCGAGCGAAGTCGCGCACATGTTTTGCGGTCACTCAACAAATCCAATATTGGCGGTAACTTCGGCGCAGAGCTCTCTGATATTGTTAAACTTATAGGGCAGGACACTCCAAATAAATCTCGACTGGACAGATAAGGAAGAGGGCTCTACTTCGGAATTGTTTCAAGTTAGAACCCGAAGAAACATTCTCTTCAGAAAATTGTGCTTGCTTGAGAACATCGATCGTTCGATTGATTTTCATTGTGCCAATTTACTAAATCAGTACGGCTAAGAGTATTTAAGACTCTTAATTTAAACAAATTAGATTGACAGACTAGAAAAAGCACACGGAACACTCCTGGATACTGATCGGAGCAGCTCGATGGTACTAAATTACTGTATTTTATCATCCGAATGCAAATGTATGTAATTAGCAAAGTTTGAAATCGATACGATAGTTAGAAGCAGGCTAACGGAGTTCCTAGATTTGTTTACTTAGTTTGTAACTTAGGAAAGGGCCAAGTGCGACTCGGTCCACGCACATTGTAGGGTTTTGCAGTTGGCCGTCAAAATATACGAAATTAGAAGCAGGCATTTGTACCTTTACGTAACAAACAACTTCATTAAAATATTTTCAATTCAATTTGCATAAAGTTTTCTCTTTATGACTTGGTCGACTATTAAGTAATCGTTAACTTGTGAAGCCTATTGAACCACGATAGTTTTACTTTTAATTTCATTATATGTGCTTTTAATGTCACCGTTCAGCCGGGAGAGTTACGCTCTACGCTTTAAGGCTTAGTACGTCGCAAACGGATCCATGAATCCAAAAATGGTTTCCTTACACCAAAAATATTTTTAAGTGATCATTTCGACGATACCCCATACCTACTAAGAGGTTAACAAGATAAAAACAATCTTCCTTAATTTAGGTGTAGACGAGGCACCATTTTTTTTAAAGATTTTATTCTACCTACTGTCTTGTCGGCATGAATAATTATGTATGTCTATGCCGAATTTCAGCTTTCTAATACTAATCGACAGACATACGGACAGACCGACGGACATGGCGAAACTATAAGGGTTTCATGTTGACTACCGAACCCAAAACGTATGCGTTCTCGACCCGTACATCGCAAGATTGTGAAAAACTCTCCAGAGTACACCACTTCCCACTCAACCGCTGCGTAAAGCTCTGACCCTTACAAGCAGTTGCGTATTCCTTTCCGAGGCAAATTTTCAACTAAGTAGCACATCTTCATACGAATGAGCCCTTCATTCAACCAGAGTGGAGATGTCCCGTTTCGAAATGTTTGTAGGATAAACATGTTGCAAAGTGTCTATCTGCATGTTAGAGGGTTGCGTCTTGGACCACGACGCATATCCCGACCCTTTCATGAGACTCTTGGAGATTGCGAGGAGTTCAAAATGTTTGCGTAAGAACCTACTTATGTAATTCTAAGGACGTCTACGCATTTTTGACCACGGAAGTCTGTTTATGTTGTTGTGTGTAGTTCGTATTACCGAATGGAACGTATCATAAACGGATACATAAACTCACGCCTTGTTCTTGAAAGGATAGATAAAGACCAGGGTTCGCTAGTTGATCCTGGTAAATCTCTTTCGCTTCATCAACAGTCATTAGTCTTTGCATGCTCTCACGGTGGTTTCAGGTACTGAGGCATACCTTGTGTTCCCAAAATTAGACTGACAAAGGTCAATACTTGCATCGTTTATAGGTCATTTTGCACAGTAAGATCCCTGAAGATATATTGAGCTTACCAGAGACACGCTACAAAAAATGTGTAAACAACATTTTGTGCAGAAAGGACCATTATAACATCAATGAATATTTATATTATTATGACAAAGAGACTGGCTTCGAAACTTTCAAAGGCAGTTCAATGCACAAGTTCTAGGTTTTGCAGTAAGAATTAAATTTGGTTGTTTAAGATCCAGTTTACAATTTACTACTTGTTTTGTTAATTTTTCCACTATTACAATTAAAATCATACAATAAATGCCAATTCTTATTTTCTAAGGTTCCTTAAGTCACAGTTTCTGCGCTAATGTAAAATTAATCAATTATATGACATTTTTAAGGTTCCATACTCAAATTTTGCTAAACGAGACCCGTTTTTTTGCTTATGCTCTATCGTAAAAACGGTAATAGGTACATATAGGCATGAAACTTGGCATGATTGTGGGATTTCTTATATATTCTAACAATAAATAATAAAAAAAACTGGCCAAGTGCGAGTCGGACTCACGCACGAAGGGTTTGTACCATTATCTATACAACATTAGATACAAAGATCGAGATAAACATCAACAAAAAATCACATTTGTTGTATGGGAGCCCCCCTTAAATATTTATTTTATTTAAATTTAATTATTTATTTTTCAAGAAAATATAGAACTGAATATTTAAGATCTGTTAATATTTCAAGTGTCTACCGGTTGCCGTCATTAATATCGAGCAAAAAACGGCAAAAAATTACGGTTGTTGTGTGGGAGCCTCCTAAGTATTTTTTTTATTCTGCTTCTAGTATTTGTTGTTATTACGGCAACAGAAATACATTATCTGTGAAAATTTCAACTGCCTAGCTATCACGGATTATGAGACAGCCTGGTGACAGACAGACAGACGGACAGACAGATAGACAGACAGGCAGACGGACAGTGAAGTCTTTGTAATAGGGTCCTGTTTGGCACCCCTCGGGTACGGAACCCTAAAAACGGCCCAGCGTGAGTCCGACTCGCACTTGGCCTGTCTTTGTACAGTTAGTAGAATCATTGTACGAAATAGTTTGCAATTGCGACTAATTTGATTTTATGAGAGAGTCATCAATTGAGCAAAGTATTTTATTCATATAATTATGTACGGCCGAACTGAAATCACACATAATATGTACCTCATTAAAATTAATTACATAGGAAATTTCGCATCAAAGCACCGTTATTATATACTGTATTTAATTGATACATATTTATTCAGTAATCAACTCATTTAATAACATAACATAAACTCACGCCTGTATCCCAGAGGGGTAGGCAGAGATCAGGGTCTGCCACTTGCTACGATCCTGACAGATCACTTTCGCTTCCTCAACATTCATTAGTCGTTGCATGCACGCACGCCGGTTTAATAATGCAAAGGGCAAGATTTAATAATATTTGTGCAAATGTGTTTTTGATGGCTCAGTATTTATTTTTAGTTTAAAAGACTTGGTAGTCTATAAACTATACATAATATAGGTAATTAGGTATCAATATAGTTGTTTGACTTACATATGTACTGTTATGGATTTGACCCACAGAAGTACACAGTTTTCTAACATTATATTATTAAATAACTTTACAACTCTTGTTCTGCATCCAAAATAGGCCGATGGTTGCCAGTATAATCACCAGGCTTAGATTACAAATAAATAGTAAAATAAAAAGTTGACTATTTTTAATTATTAAAAAATAATGATTAATAAGAAATGAAATCATGATTAATCGTAATAGTACATTATTGCAAAGGCAGCGAAATAGGCAATTGCAGGTCGAGTATGAGTTTGAAGGCCGAGCCGCAGGCGAGGACTTCAATGATACGAGACAGGCAATTGCCATTTCGGCCGAGGCATCTATAGTGCTTTTCTTAAATATTGCAAGGAATTAATAAGGGGCCTTTTACATAATATTTTTTCTTTTGATTTTGCTAGAAGCAGGTTTTCTTTCGCTTATTTAGCTTCCGATCTTAAATCTGGTGGAGTACAGTCAATGTTCATTTCATTTTCACTTTCAGAATCATCGGAACTCATTTTAATTATTTTATTAACAAAATTTTTATTTTTATTTTACAGTTTGTGTTGAAAGGTAAACGCATATGTGGCTATACAGCCACGAGAACGCAATGTGTACGATAGATGAAAGAGTTCTAAATTCAAACAGCACACCGTTTCATACAACATTGCCGGCGCGCTCTTCGGTCCAAATTCAAAGAACGCGCCGGGAAGTGATTTTGGTTTTTCGGTCTACGTAAATATGATACTTCGCGTGTTCTTTATTCAAAAGTAATGGCAATATTTCCGCGCATGTTCAAGAAAATATTTTTGTTGTGTAATTTAATGTATTTATTTGTTAAGGGGGTCCAGGGAGTAACACTAGCGCCACCGAGGAAAAAATATTTTTTATCACATCTATTCGAAAGATGAGATCAGTTCACATCAGAGCTCCTGAAAGCGGGTGGAACACCAGTACTTAAAGTCCTTCAGAAGCTCTTCAATTCCGTCGTGCTCGAAGGAAAAACGCCAAAAGCATGGAACAGAAGCGTGGTGACGCTGTTCTTCAAGAAAGGGGATAACTTTCTATTGAAGAACTACCGACCCATCTCGCTTCTGAGCCATGTTTATAAGCTGTTTTCGAGGGTCCTCACGAATCGTCTCGAACGCAGGTTTGATGACTTCCAGCCTCCCGAACAAGCCGGTTTCCGAAAGGGCTTTAGTACCATAGACCACATCCACACGCTGCGGCAAATTATACAGAAGACTGAGGAGTATAATTTGCCATTCTGCTTAGCGTTTGTGGACTATGAGAAAGCCTTCGATTCGATCGAGACATGGGCAGTGCTCGAGTCTCTCCAGCGTTGCCGGATTGACTATCGGTATATCGAGGTGCTGAAGTGCTTGTACAACAGCGCCACCATGTCGGTCCGAGTAGAGGAGCAGAATTCGGAGGCAATTCCATTGAGAAGAGGCGTGAGACAGGGAGACGTTATCTCTCCGAAACTGTTCACGAACGCACTGGAAGATGCCTTCAAGCTTCTGGAATGGCAGGGACGCGGCATCAATGTCAATGGCGAGTACATCACGCACCTTCGATTAGCCGACGATATAGTAGTCATGGCAGAAACGATGGAAGACCTCGGCATAATGCTCGAAGACCTCAGTCGAGTTTCCCAACGTGTGGGCCTTAAAATGAACATGGACAAAACGAAGGTCATGTCGAACGCCCGTGTTGTGCCCACCCCAATAACATTGGGGAACACGACTCTCGAAGTTGTAGACGAATACGTCTACTTAGGACAAACAGTCCAACTAGGCCGGTCCAACTTCGTGAAAGAGGTCAATCGTCGAATCCAACTCGGCTGGGCAACATTCGGGAAACTTAGAAAAGTCTTTTCGTCTAATATACCTCAATCGCTCAAGACAAAATTATACAACCAGTGTGTGTTACCAGTGATGACTTATGGCACTGAAACGTGGTCTCTAACTATGGGCCTCATAAGAAAGCTCAAGGTCACGCAACGAGCTATGGAAAGGGCTATGCTCGGAATTTCTCTACAAGATCGAATCAGAAATGATGAGATTCGTAGACGAACGAAAATCGTCGACATAGCCCAGCGGATTAGTAAGTTGAAGTGGCAGTAGGCGGGGCACATAGCACGCAGAACTGATGGCCGATGGGGCCGAAAAGTTCTCGAATGGAGACCACATATCGGCAAGCGCAGCGTAGGACGACCAGCCACAAGATGGACAGATGACCTCATCCAAGTGGCAGGAAGACGCTGGATGCAGGCCGCTTCCAACCCGTCTTTTTGGAAATCCATGGAGGAGGCCTATGTCCAGC
This sequence comes from Yponomeuta cagnagella, assembly GCA_947310995.1. Lineage (NCBI taxonomy): Eukaryota > Metazoa > Arthropoda > Insecta > Lepidoptera > Yponomeutidae > Yponomeuta > Yponomeuta cagnagella. Next base: position 19,074,859 of record OX371267.1, read on the forward strand.
AGTGGACTTCTTGTGGCTGAATGATGATGATGATTCGAAAAGATCTAGCTCGTTCCCCGGGAACAGGGACTAAAACGCGTTTTTATTCCCTGAGGGAATAAAAGTGATTTGAATTTGGAACGCGCATGTTGCTATTGTTGCTAAGTTCACAGCGCAACATTGTTCACAAACACGAACAATGTTGCACAAATTGCTGGCTGTTTAAAAGAAAACCGCGCGCGAGCAAAAAAAAAACTGAAAAAAGGCGCCTAATGCATTCCGTATTTTCGTTTCTCTAATTGTCATTGTTATTTTTACTAGAGTAAAAATGATTGCGTCTTCAAGGAGTGATAACGAAATATTAGCTCCGGAGTATATCGTATCAGACGCTAACAATGTGAAAATAAATAACACTATTCAGAATATGGTTGCATTCACTTATTTTCTCATAGAGGGTGATAAAAAGTATAGTGTCCACCTCTGGAGTAAAACTATTTTTAAGCTCGAGTGGTTTACTTTTCATCCCTCGTGCACTCAGGATTCTACTCTATAATCCTTCGTGCACTCGGGATAGCAAAGAAACACTCTCGTCTTAAAAATAGTATTTTACTCCCTCGGTAAACAAACTAATATTTTTACACATCAAATTTGCAAAAAGTGTCAGTGAAATCTGTCGATCATGTTGATAGTTATTTTTAGGATCCACGACAAAGAACCTAGGATCACGAACCTGGAACTAAATAGCGTTAATGTCAAAAACGGCCGTTTCTGGCGTTAATGCTATCTAGTCTTAGGTTTGTTGTCTTAAGTTCAGAGCGACGGGTATTGACACGTTATACAAATTTGATCTGTAAAAAAGTTATGATTTTTTTCCTCGGTGGCGCTAGTGTTACTCCCTGGACCCCCTTAAGTATGTTATTTAATATCTCTTTGGCTGGAATAAAATAATTTATTATTGTTATTCTAAATATGGAAATATACCCCACCCCGACTGGGGCCATTTGTTCAACTGAAGTTCGGTGGCCTCCAGTAAGATCGAATGCATGACCTCAGTTTTGGTAGTCAAGTGCATTGACCGCTTAATTATTGCACCATTTAAACATATATGTCCCGTTGTGCCTACGAATTTGTTCGCGTGACTTCATTCCCATGTCTTATAATTCAGACCATGGTCTAGTCTATAGACTAGTCTACTTGCTAAATATCTTCTAAATACTATCAGCATGTGGCAGTCCCTGGTCTCTGCTTACCCCTCTAGGATACAGGCGTGAGTTTATGTTATGTTACTATCAGCGTTTTATTCCCGACTGTTGGTCAAATGCTCAAACATCATCTATGCGTTACAACACATACGAACTTTCACAAAATTTTAATATAGTAGTGGAATATGATATATTCCTCTTTCACTTTACACAATTCGTTCAAGACATCATTAAAAAAAATCCTTTTGCGATTAATTTTTTTTTCACAAAGACATAACTATGATATTAAAACTCAACTATGATATTAAATTGTATTTTTACCACTAAATAAAAATAATTATATTATGTACATTTATCGCGTTTACTTAAGATCGAAACCAAATTATTAAATCATTTATCTAGGTCTCCACAATACAGATCAAATCTATCGTGGAGACCAAAAGATAACTCTGTGTTAATCTATTTTTTAATTTATGCAACTATTACTTTGAATGGACATGTGGAGAGGATGAAGGAAGAAAGATTGAAGAAACAAATATATCGAGCGCATGTGGGTGGAAGGGCTGGTAAGGGACGTCCGTACATACTTCCATACAAATATGGTATGTACTTATTAGCAAATGGCAAGATAAAAAGTACCCGAAAGCGGTGAGCGTGTATGCAACGACTAGTGAATATTGAGGACGCGAAAGTTATCTGTTAGGATCGTGGCAAGTGGCAGTCCCGGTCTCTGCCTTACCCTTCTGGGATACAGGCGTAAGTTTATGCATGTATGTATGTCCTTTGAATGTAGCAAAGTAAGTGTTTATTTGAATATTGTTACCTATTATCTTATCTTCAACAGTCGGAAATTCACTGTGTATAAAGACTTGTAGCTATATTGTACAATTCGGTATTTGACACGATCGACAATAAATTATTTCATCTCGATTAAAACAAAAATTACAAAATATCTCGGAAAATGTATCTCTTTTAGTCAATTACTAGTTATTACAATTTTTAAATAGCTTAAACACAAAAGAGTGCTCTGAAATGTGACGTCATAAGCCAGTATTTTCATACGAAATTCCGCTTTAAAAGTAACTCATTTGATATTTTGTCAAATACCCATTTTTTTTTGTTTTCTTTCAATAAATAAAAATAAAATAAAAAAATACGTTGGCCGTGTAACACTCCGTTACAGACGGAGAGCCATTCAGCGACCAACTTCGGGACGGACACTGAATCTCGAGTTCGACTTCGATAATCGCCCCTAGTTTTTGCAATAACGGCACCGCATACCCCCAAATTGGTTTTGTTTTGTTGTTCAGCTGAGTTAGTACCACCTGCCTCACTTAGAGGCACCCTTTGCAGTTCACTTTTCGCCCTTATGCTAAGGCTGAATAAGAGCTTATGATTGTCAGCGTCAGTGAAGCACATTGATATATTTGCTCACAACTAAAAGCGACTTAAAGTCCATGTAATGAATACTTTTTTAATTAAGAAAACCGGACAAGTGCGATTCGGACTCGCCCATTGAGGGTTTTGTAGAAATTTGTAGGTACTTCTTACATACAAATAGTGCAGGAATCGAGTCTCGCAGTTTTTCCGAGCTTTTCCCGAACTTGAAAGACAATTTTATTATGATTTAATTACAAATGTATAGTTTCAGATTTTTCCCTGTACTTGGAGTACCTACACGACGATATCCCTTGGCAAATTTCATAGTTCTACATCAACGGAAGATACCCTATATATTTTGATTCCCTTGAGAGTGTCGAAATATACGTTTCTGGCGGCATAAACGGCCGTATTTTTTTTTACTATAACTTAGAATTAGATTTTTTTACAGCTTCAAGAGGGTGTAGAACTGTGCATATGGTTTTAATTTCAACTTGACACGGTCCACGCGTTCCCGAGAAAAAAGTTCTTGATAGACAGACCGACGGCCGGATGGACGGATAGATGGACGGACAACTAAGTGATTCTATAAGGGTTCCATTTTTAATTTTGAGCTACGGAACGCTAAAAAAAACTTCAAGAAAAACTCGCGCTAAAAAGAAGAGTTTCATAATTTTCTCACGTACTTTATCAACAGATCTTGACCACATTTTTAAGGGACCACCATTGTTGTACCTTTTTCCGAACAAAAAAGGAATTAATAAAATCGGACAACGTGGTGAACCTTATCGCTGAATGTATATAAAAAAATATTATGAATTTAGAAACTCCTCCTCTTTCGAAGTCGTAAAAAAATTAAAAGGTTACCTAGCCGTCGTATGAATAGTTCTTAATGTAATTGATTACAGTGCACGTATGTAAAGGTCGACGTGCTGTCGACTGTATGTACAAGAATCAAATATACGCCCGTCTGATTACTATGCCGGAGGTCGTGGATTCGATTCCCACTGGGGCTGCCGTACATTTGTACAAATCAGTCTGGATGTGTTTCCATGTTTGTGATGTAGTTGTGTAATTTTGAAGGTTCGAGCTTAGAATTGTTAATGAAAAAGGGTCTACACAGATAAACGTTGTGTATTGTACTGCGAGAAGAGAGCATGTAAAAATTTATATGACTATGAATGTGTGGGTGAGGTGTCAACACATTACAGTTGCATGGTTACCATAGCATAGAAAAGAAAGGAAGAAGGAACACCTTTATTTAGCGCCACAAAGACATACAGTTAAAATCGTTTATGACGACATCGTTTTGAACAACATCCCGGTTATATTGACCCAAATCATAGGTCCCGGCTGAATGCTATGTGACCGCCTTATCAAAAACATTGCTTATTTGATCTATCACTGGCTTGTTTCTTTTATGAGAGTTTAACATAATTTTATCTATTTCACTTCAAAGTATAGACGTGTCCTAACTACAGACACTCCCACACAACAGCTCTGGGTGTAGGGAATGAATGAAAATCAGCGCTGAACACTTTAACAAGCGTGATAGCACCAGCTGAGTCATTGGCTTTTGCCTCACTAAGCCAGTTGCATGTGACATAATGACATTGTGTTTAAGTACCTACTTACTTTAAGCTAGATTGTGAATGGCAATAGTACATTACTTCAGAGGGAAGAAAGTGACAGTTCCATACCGAGATTATGGCATTTGCGCCACGAGCTTGCGAGGGGCGCAAACCATTTGAGGTATGGAACTGTACTTTATCCTGAGGTATGTATAGTGCTTTTTATTACACCTACGAGGAAAATTATAGACATAAATGCATAGAAATGTTTATATTTAGTTAAATTTTTATTTGCCCGTTTCTGGAGTAAGCTAAGATCATAAGGTCATGCAGCCACTTCATCCGTGATTCCGCGCGTTTTATATACAAAAATAATTTCGTTTTTAATTTTCTGTATGCACCAAGGAGGTTGGTAACTGGTAAAAAAAAACTATATGTGGCCAGTAACAATTTACTTGAAATTTAATTAGTAGACAGTTAAAGTCTCTTTGCAGTATGACTGCTGACAAATAAAAAAAAAAAACCGGGTATGTAATGGAATTTCATACATACTTCTCACCCTTGGGTCGGAAGGATTTTCATACAAACTTCCATACCTTGGGATGAAAGGATTTGAAGGGCGGGATAAAGGCGTTTCTTCCCTCTAATTGGTATAATTAGTATGTATTTTCAGAGCAGGTGTGATAAAAACTTATTTTTATTCTTTATTCTTATTCTACATTGCTTATTACAACATACCTCATTAGGCGACTAAATTTAACTAATATCTTCGGAGAATTATATCTGTTAGACATAATTTATAAAAAAATACCTTGTACCTCGAAAACATCACCGCCTTTTACGACTATCGGTTTTTACGACCAAAAGTGAGAAGTCCATTCAATGTCGTTATAACAGATTTTGGCTAATTACACAAACTTAACTTAACCTGAAAAAACCTACTTTTCTATACCTAGGTATGTTTGTGCATGGTTGTGGTATGTCTACGCAGCGGTTATGGTATCCTAGTCTGGAACCAAGACCAGTGTTTGTATTGTGTGGAAGTTATTATTATTATTAACCGAACGGTACTCGCGGGTGAGGCATTAAAAGGCCTTAGCGCCACTCACACCGTCCCACTAACCCGGGGTTAACCCGTTATAACGGTGTAACGGGTTAACCCCTGTGTCAAATTGTACTGGTAATCATGGTAACTCCAGGTTTAACCGGCTAACCCCGGGTTAGTGGGATGGTGCAAGTGGCGCTTAGAAACTCTGACATCAAACTAGAAGAAGAAGAAGAAGAAAAAACATTTATTATAAAAACAGTGCACACGCCACAATAACAAAACAAAAAAACAAACAAGAAAATATTTCAACAGAAATGTTATAAAAAAGAAAGAAAAACGAAAGGTCACGGCGTGTCACTGCTGCTATAAATGGCAACTGACTCAGCAGTATGCTGAGGGTCAACCCTTCAGCGCTGATTTTCAGTCAGTGCCAGGAGTTACCCCACGAGCGTCACATACCGCGGTGTGGTACAACCGTGAACAATACTATATATAGCACTAATACTTTTCAAGCACTACTCATTATTATTTTACGACCTCTGTGGCCCAGCGGTAGAGCATCTGCCTACCATGCGAGAGGTCCCGGGCTCGAACCCCGGCTGGGGACAAAAAAACAGGCCTATGTGCAAGGCGAGCTTAATGCTAACTTAATGCCAGCTAACCTGAGCTTGGAATAAAACATTAACAGGTAGTGCAACTTACCTCATAAATAATACGAGTACAAATTACTTTCTAGATATATGAAAGAAAATCATAAAGAGGGGAAATATTATACAAATACAACATAATAATAAATAAATACGTAACACAGTAAATAAATACACAGAATCTACAAATTTACCATTAATGTACTAATACCACTACCATTAATGTACTAATACCACTCTATTGAACTACTTAATATGCATTTTGGAGTTTTGCTACCCTGGTCGGACTCTTCCCATTAAATTACAAGTAAGTGCATTATTCATCAGCATCATTATTCGTCATTCAGTCACAAGAAGTCCACTGCTGAACATAGGCCTCCTCCATGGATTTCCAAAAAGACCGGTTGGAAGTGGCTTGCATCCAGCGTCTTCCTGCCCCTTGGATGAGGAATTATGATGATGAGATGATGGAAGACAACCAGTGCATTATTTATGAATAACTAAACTTTTCCTACATCACAAAACAAAAAAAAAACGTCAATGATTGTACTTTGTGCTACATAACACTGAACGCGCCTATAATTATTACAATGACATATATTATGACCCCCAATAACGTAAGCCCTTGTAAATTGTCAAACCCGCATTCACTCGGCTCCCTTTGTCACTTCGGAGATTTCATTTACAATTGTTGTCATACGATCCGATCGGGTTTTTAATAAATGTTCCGATGGGTTCATTCATTGAGATTTATTGCCTTCCCTAATAAATCCATAAACATCTTATCTTGCTAATACTATATACTTCATCATCATCATCATCAGCCATTTGACGCCCACTGCAGGACATAGGCCTCCTCATGGTTTATATAACCATGAGGGGTTTTGCCATAATCGCTACGCTTGGCAGGCGGGTTGGCAATTGCAGTATGTGGTTGGAATCTCAGGAAGACGCTGCTGCCCATTTATTCCCTTAGTCGCCTTCTACGAAATCCACGGGAGGAAATGGAATGACACTATTCTCAATCCGGCGCCACACGGTAGATTCCTGCAAGGCACTATATACTTATGTGAAAGTAATTTTTTACATGTTTTTTCACGCAAGCATGCTTAAATTTATAAAAAGATTTGGATGAAATGTAATAAACTGCGTAAACGGAGGCAGACTTATTGTCTCAGAGCAAGAAACGTTTTATTAAAATTAAAAATAGCGGTCTTATTAATAAAAACACGATTCCTTACCACTTAACTTTATCATGATTCTGAAACTCTCCTCAGAGGCAGTTTAAATAGTCCGTGGCAAAGGGAAAGACATTAGAAGTAATCACAGATTGCTCAAACTGCCTCTGAAAAGTGTTTTGGAGGAATCGTGTTCATATAACATTGTCAATCTTTCTAAATATTGCAGATTCCTGCAAGGCTCCTAAATTCTATCTGTGTGTAACAAATGTAAATTTATCCGTGTAATAATCCCATACAGACTTTTCAACTTTTGACCCCTCAACGGCCCTCGCGGAACGTGTAGGGGGCCCATACTAGGTTGGGCACAGATCTGTGTCGCGGCACACCTTTCTGATGTTTTATTTGTGCCTCCACAGAACTCTAAATTATCTCCTATCGTCTTTAATTAGGAGACCCTCCACATAATCACAGCAGGCGCTCGTCATAGACTAAACTTCTTTCAGCCAATTGAGTAAAAGGTTTGCGATAAAGAACTTGTTTGGAATATCTCCTCTACCAGATACCCTATTGGTTATAGAACAAGAAATTAAGCTCTCTATATAAGTAGCACCAACACATTAGGTGAAAAGCCCTTTTGGGGAGCCCTCCCCAACTTTCCCGATCCATACTTCGGCAGAGTAGTCGAACTAGGGTCACAGAATAAATACAAAAGAAGGTATTTCGACTTGACTACCAAAACAGAGATTCTGATTTCGTTTCCCATTGCAGACTATAGTGCATTTCCTGTAGTATAATCACAAATAACAAAAACTGGCTAGTTGTAGTTTGTACTCCCTCTAAGCGCTGCAGACTAAATGGAAAATAAGACATTAATGCTGAGAAAAATGTACCTATATGTTTGGTTTTAAGGAACCCTCGCGAGGCCTCGGTGCGCGACTTCAACTTGCACCTGGCCGGTCATAAATTATAAATTGTCAAGATGATAAAGTGACTTATAAATTATAAAAGCGAGATGAAGAAAGAAATATCTACGGAAGAAATATATCGAGCGTATGTGGATGGAGCGGCCGGTAAGAGAATTGACAGGTTTTCATTTCTAGCCAGGTGAAAAATTTTAATGTCCATTGATAAAGCCATAAAAACTTACCACGAAACCAACTTTTATTATTTCTTTGTTCATTCGTTTTAGAGATTTTTTAAAAATAAATCAAATATTAAGGATGTGGGCTGAAGAGTTGCAAAACCTTTGCCTAGAAGTAAAAAAAAACTAACTGTCAATGTCATGTTTACATCCCAATATAATCTGTGGTCTTTCTGTGAATTTGACGTTTGTTTGACGCGTTGACATCAGTGTTGTCACTTTGATGGTTATAGTTTCCCACGTCTCGTAGGCTATAGAGGCATGTATTCACTTCTTCTTCAAAATTATTCAGTATGATTTAGGTAGTTTTTTAGGGTTCCCTACAAGAAATACATTTGAAATACATACGCCATTTTAGATTACTTCAAGCTGCAATGGCACAACAACTGAAACATAAATGTATGAATAGGTAATTAATAAGTAAATTATTTTTAAAGTCAATGGAATAAAAGCCGTACGTCTTAATGGGAGAGGGAAACTTTCCCCTTCTTCGTATCTCAAGCCTAAATTCCTTTCAAAACGAAAATTTCTCTCGGTACGGCAACACTGCTTGCTTCTTGTCTTTTAAAGTTTTATGGCAATGCCTCATGAGTTTTTCAGCCCACAAGTGGTTTTTAAAAAAAAATATATTTTAAAAATTAATATAAAACAAAAATTCAATATTTTGGAAAAGAGTTAAAAGCAAATCCCTTAGTTTTTTACTTACTTTCGGCTAAGCTATTAAAATATCCTGGTTACTATTTTGAAATCTTGTCAATTCCGTGGCAGATATAAGTAGACAGATAAAATATTATATTAATAATATTTATATAATATTTGTTTGACAAATAAATCTCTTTATCTTTATCTATATCGCGGTGGTAGCGAAGCGGTAGAACGCCGGCCTCTCATTCGGAAGGTCGTGGTTTCGAATCCCGGCATGTACCAATGACTTTGTTTTCTAAGTTACGTACGTACATTTGTGAAGTTACAGTAATACCACAGAGGAAAAAAGTAAGAACACTCGCTAAAGGTGAAGGAAAACATCGTGAGGAAACTTGAGTATCTGATGTGTCCACAAACCTCATGCATGCGTGGTGACTAAGCCCGTACTCTGTCTCTCTCTCTCTGAGAGATGGCCTGTGCCCCGCAGTGGAACGTATAGAGGTGGGCTACCATAAATATATGGACTACTTTTCAAATTAACAGCTATACTTAGTGTTCAGCTCAAGCTTAAATGTACAAGCATGCAATTACCGAAAGATTATACAAATCCAAGCGCCAAAGATTACCTTTGGCGCTTGGATTTGTATAATCTTGTAGAAACTGTATGTTGAGGTATTTGTTCTGTGAGAGTGTGTGGACACAAAAGGGAACCACATTCAGACGGTTTATTCCCACCGCAACAGAGCTCCAATATTGACTTAATGATGTTATTTACTTAAATAAATACACAGATAGTTAAAGAACACTTTATTGCACAACCAGGAGAAAGAATTACAATTGGTTTCTTATATCTAAATAGTGGTATACAATTGGTAATATACTTAGTGTTAGGACGTAGGACACGTACCTTATAATCTATTAAATGCAGTAATTTGCACTTAAAGTAGAGTCTACACAGAGGAATATATCTAGGTTCAGCGGACTAAAGCACATATTAAGTCCAAAACACAAATTTTTGAAGCCGTGAAAAAAAGTTATTATAAAATCACTCCATTTTTTTTTATTATCTTTATTACTTAAAAAATGAGAGCTGTCATCAAACAATGTCATGAACACACATGTTTTTTTTATTATCAAGGAAACTGCCTGTTTTACTGGAAACTGGTTTACGTTTTCAGGATATCGTACCAAATTTTTCAATATTCCCTCATTCTTTCACATTATATATTATTACTAGCTGACTCAGCAAACTTTGTTTTGCCATATATATTAGCCAACTTTACCTAAAAAAATATACACAAAAATTTCATAAAAATCGGTGAAGCCGTTTCGCAAGAGTTCGATAACAAACACTATGACATGAGATTTTTGGCGTCCCGTATCCGTAGGGTGCCAAACGGGACCCTATTACTAAGAATTTACTGTCCGTCTATCTGTCTGTCTGTCCATCTGCCTGTCTGTCAGCAGGCTGTATCTCATGAACCGTGATAGCTAGGCAGTTGAAATTTTCACAGCTTTTGTATATCTGTTGCCTGCCTATATCTGTCGCTATAACAAAAAATATTAGAAACAGAATAAAATATACTAAATAAAGAGTAAAATAAATATTTAAAGGCGGCTCCCATACAACAAACGTTATCTAAAGACAGCGCTCGCCATATAGCGGACGTCTATGTAACCTTCACATTGCCGATGTCATGTCGTTAAACGTCAATGTTAAACGCTTCTTGTTGGTTTCTATAGATGGCGTTTTTCTCAAATTCGACCTTTGTCTAATGTTGTATAGATAATGGTACGGAACCCTTCGTGCGCGAGTCCGACTCGCACTTGGCCGGTTTTCGATTTTTATATACCTATTAGACGAGTTAGAAAAAGGGATGGTAAAGAAGTGAACGCTCTTAACCCGGCGAGGATGTGGTGCAGAATCGCACGCCGAGGATGAGGAGGATCATTATGACCCTCTATTTCACTTAAAAATTTTACATGTATGTTCGTTGTTTTAGTGTAGTTTTATGGTTTGATCATTTTAACAATATATTATATTAAGATTTAGCATTAAAAAAACACATTTTACGGTACAAATCCTTAAGTTTTATTTGTTTTACTAAATGCCTACTAAACAGTCAACTTTGGCAGAACTCAACGTTTTATACTAAAAAAAATAACAAAATATAGTTTATCTCTTTCAAATTAAGATTAAATGCTAGTTAACAAATATATCAACAATTTGAGATCACAAAAGTTACAAAAATCAGTCTTATAAACTAATTGATGTATTACATTCTTGGCAGTATGTAACAGTGTGCTCGGGACAAATGTATTTTTGACAGCCTTAACAAACATGGTTCGTTTTGCGATGCCTAGCATAAGGACACACCTGGCATCTTTTCCGTACACCTGGTACTCTGACAGCAGTTTCTTGTGCAGGTTCGCCACTAAATTCTCTTATTCTTTTATGAAGCTGGCTCGGCAATTGAGGAATGTCTTTACGAGCACTCAAGTGTTCATCGATAAGTTCCCATTATAATACTATGTATATGCTCAGCTTCACGCTCCTCGTGGCTCATTTTGATCAATATCACCTAAAAATACAGTAATAAATCGATAAAAATAACAAAGGAAAATGTCACAAAATTGCTACGTCACGTATCATACGTATCATACGTAGGGTCATATTTACCCTATTCTGCGTTTGCGCACGTGTAACTCTCTCCTCGGGCGCCGGCCGACTGAAGAACGGTGAACAGCAGGCAGGTGGCATCATTAGCGACAGCTATTGAGACAATCAATAACATACGACGACGTGACAAAAAACTGCATACGTTTAAAAATTTGCAGGGTAATATTGACCCCTCCTCATCCTCGCCGGGTTAATTTCGCAGCAGTCCTTACAGTGTCAGTAGGACGGCATCACAATTGTAACAAGGCAAAGACTATTTCCTACATCACACTTGTCTGGGCCTAGTTGTCGGGTTTCAGATTTAATTGTAATCCCGTGGTCTAATGCGATTGCCGAATGTTATTGCGGAGTTTCGAATGTATTCGGGTAATACGTGTTGAGGTGGAAGGGATTAGAAAAGGCGGGTGTAGCCGTCAGCGTCGATACCACACAACGTTCATTAGTTGCCAATTGTTACTTTAAGACTGAAAATGTTCGGTCTGAGTTTCTAGCAGATTGAGAAATGGGTGATTAGTTTGATTAGTTTGTTTATGATTAGTCTAGCCGACGTGACAATTTTACACTTTTAAGCAACAGTCATAATCGTGAATCTATATTGATTTGTGATTTGTGTTCCCCGTAATGATCTGAACTTCTTTGATTAGTGTATATTACAGTATTGCATAGTTTATCTAAAAAAATACAAATTGTAACATGTCAATATAGATTCACGATAATGACGTCATGTAGTAGGAACAAAAAACATAACCTAAACTGTGATCATGAGCCCTTGCATGTAAAAAGGCCAAGTGTCGGTCGTACTTGCGACACGAAGCTACGTAGTTATCAAAATTGTATTTCTTTAACCGGGTTTGACATTTGTGTGGATTAGGTACTTTTTTTGTAATAGAATTAAACAGCAATTCAAGAATCACGTTTCTCGTGTAGACACCCCGTTATCCTTTACTTTTTTTAGGGTTCCATAGTAAACAAGAAATTCTTATAGTTTGGCCATATCCGTCCGTCTATCTGTCTGTCTGTCCGCGGCTTAGCAGAGACTGTAAGTACTAGAGAACTAAAATTTGGGATAGATGTACATATTTATTACGCCAACAAAACGGTAGATCTTGAAAAAGCATTTTTTAAGGTCCCCTGCACCTAAATTAGGATGGATAAATTTTTCGTGCCTACGCCATAGTATGGGGTATCGTTGGATTAGTCGTTTAAAAATATGGGTGAAGGAAAGCCTTTTTTCGATTTAGGGTTCCGTTTGCGAAATATTAAGCTTCAATGCGCAATTTTTTGCCAGAGTAGGGCGTCCCCACTCTCTTCCGGCTAAACGGTAGATTATAGAAACGTGAAAAAGTTTAAGGCACATATAATATATAATGAACTTTGAAGGATAATGATCATAATATAATGAAACGAGTTATAGGCGACCAACTTATAAAAAATAAACTATTATATTCTATTTAACCGACTTCAAAAAATGAGGAGGTTATCAATTCGACACGTATATATATACATTTTAATTTGGCTATGTTCCTCCATAACTCCGTCAAATCTTAACCAATTTCAACAATTCTTTTTTTTGTTCAAACAGGTATAACGTTTCATTGGTCGTCAATAAGTCCTATTGGGGCCCATCCTTTAGTAATATTCGTATAATTCATAAAATAGCGTAAAAGTAGTCCCAAGTTGGTGATGTTCTGGTGAGGACTTTCGGAGATGGAAATTTAGAACAGCCAATTTTAAAGCAACGAATAAGGTAGGGTAAATTACACTTATTCTCTTATTTGTCTTATTTGTCCCTTAGACTTATTTATTTTTCTCCCGCTCCCCCACTAAAAATTGAAAAATAATTTTTTTTAAATAAAAAATAAAAACCGACTTCAAAACACTACAGCACTAAAATGTTAGAAATAATTTAAATAATTAGAAGTAGAAGTATTTATACATGTAGGTACTGTAGAAGTATAATTTGTAGTCGGTGCCCAGTTTCAAGACCAGCACATATATTTTGGGCACCGGGGCCTGCCCACACTGTGTCGTCCGGTCCGCAGTCACCAAGTCAGAACTTTATCGCCCCAACGGCCATCAGTTCTCCGAACTATGTGCCCCGCCCACTGCCACTTCAACTGAGCAATTCTTCGAGCTATGTCAGTAACTCGGGTTCTTCTGCGGATCTCCTCATTTCTGATTCAATCACGCAGTGAAACTCCTAAAATAGCTCTCTCCATTGCTCGTTGGGCGAACTTGAGCTTTCTTAGGAGGCGTCGAGTCAGCGACAAGGTCTCACCTTCATAAGTCATCACTAGCAACACATATTGGTTATACACCTTTGTCTTGAGATACTGAGGTATTTTGGATGCAAAAATGCGTTTTAGTTTCCCGAACGCTGCCCACCCGAGTTGGATTCGACGAGTGACCTCTTTCTCGAAGTTGGACTTACCTAACTGGACTTTTTGTCCCTGGCTTACATAGTGCTCGACAACATCGACATCAGAGGCGCCATTGTTGATAGGAGTGGATGCTATATGGGAGTTCGACATTATTTTAGTCTTGTTCATGTTCATTTAAAGACTCACTTTGTTAGATGCTCTGTTCAGGCCATTGAGCATTGAACCCAAATCTTCCAGGGTCTTAACCATAATCACTACGTCATCGGCGATTCGAACGTGAGTGATGTACTCGCTATGTATGTTGATGCCAGGTCCTTCCCTGTCCAGAAGTTTCAATACGTATTCAAGTGCAGCTGTAAACAGTTTCGGAGATATTACATCTCCTTGTCTCACTCTGCGCTGCAAATGAATAGGATTCGTATTCTGATTTTGCAGTCGGACTGACATTGTGGCGTTTTTGTACAAATACTTCAGCACTTTGATGTAGCGATAGTCGTTTTGGCTCCACTGGAGAGATTCCAGTATCTCGATCGAATTGAAGGCTTTTTCTTAGCCCACAAACGCTAAGCATAGTGTTAGATTATACTCCTTGGTCTTCTGTAGAAGCTGCCGCATCTTATGTATAACCTAATACCTTTGTATTAACGAATATGTTGAAGGCTGTGTAATCAATTCGTGGAAAGAGGGTTTTTTATCTGCTTTACAGAACTAACAACTTTATCAAAGTAGTTTTCAATGGATTTTGCACATACCTAGTTTCTTTTTAAAAACCTATTATTTAATTTAATAAAAATAAAAACCGACTTCAAAACACTACAGCACTAAAATGTTAGAAATAATTTAAATAATTAGAAGTAGAAGTATTTATACATGTTGGTATTGTAGAAGTATAATTTGGAGCCGGTGCCCAAAATATATGTGCTGGTCTTGAAACTGGGCACCGACTACAAATTATACTTCTACAATACCAACATGTATAAATACTTCTACTTCTAATTATTTAAATTATTTCTAACATTTTAGTGCTGTAGTGTTTTGAAGTCGGTTTTTATTTTTATTAAATTAAATAATAGGTTTTTAAAAAGAAACTAGGTATGTGCAAAATCCATTGAAAACTACTTTGATAAAGTTGTTAGTTCTGTAAAGCAGATAAAAAACCCTCTTTCCACGAAACCCTACACTGCGCGTGGCCCGACATGCACTTGGTCCGTATTTTTATTATTTGTTGACTAATTCAGAATAGTACATCATTTTGTGAAAATGTCAACAGGCCTTCTATCACAGTTCAAGATAAAAAGCCTCTAAAATCCGGACAGACATACTGAAAAACGTTGCAAATATCCTCATTTGCACTTTTTGGGTTTGAAATACCATTAAAACTGTCACACATCCCCTTCCGTCAGAATTATCATAGATTACACAGCCTTCAACATATTCGTTAATACAAAGGTATTAGGTTATACATAAGATGCGGCAGCTTCTACAGAAGACCAAGGAGTATAATCTAACACTATGCTTAGCGTTTGTGGGCTAAGAAAAAGCCTTCAATTCGATCGAGATACTGGAATCTCTCCAGTGGAGCCAAAACGACTATCGCTACATCAAAGTGCTGAAGTATTTGTACAAAAACGCCACAATGTCAGTCCGACTGCAAAATCAGAATACGAATCCTATTCATTTGCAGCGCAGAGTGAGACAAGGAGATGTAATATCTCCGAAACTGTTTACAGCTGCACTTGAATACGTATTGAAACTTCTGGACAGGGAAGGACCTGGCATCAACATACATAGCGAGTACATCACTCACGTTCGAATCGCCGATGACGTAGTGATTATGGTTAAGACCCTGGAAGATTTGGGTTCAATGCTCAATGGCCTGAACAGAGCATCTAACAAAGTGAGTCTTTAAATGAACATGAACAAGACTAAAATAATGTCGAACTCCCATATAGCATCCACTCCTATCAACAATGGCGCCTCTGATGTCGATGTTGTCGAGCACTATGTAAGCCAGGGACAAAAAGTCCAGTTAGGTAAGTCCAACTTCGAGAAAGAGGTCACTCGTCGAATCCAACTCGGGTGGGCAGCGTTCGGGAAACTAAAACGCATTTTTGCATCCAAAATACCTCAGTATCTCAAGACAAAGGTGTATAACCAATATGTGTTGCTAGTGATGACTTATGAAGGTGAGACCTTGTCGCTGACTCGACGCCTCCTAAGAAAGCTCAAGTTCGCCCAACGAGCAATGGAGAGAGCTATTTTAGGAGTTTCACTGCGTGATTGAATCAGAAATGAGGAGATCCGCAGAAGAACCCGAGTTACTGACATAGCTCGAAGAATTGCTCAGTTGAAGTGGCAGTGGGTGGGGCACATAGTTCGGAGAACTGATGGCCGTTGGGGCGATAAAGTTCTGACTTGGTGACTGCGGACCGGACGACACAGTGTGGGCAGGCCCCTTCCAGATGGTCTGACGACTTGGTTACGGTGGCAAGGAGTCGCTGTTTATGGGCGGCATAAGACCGGGAAGGTTGGAAAACATGAGGGAGGCCTATGTCCTGCAGTGGGTTTCAAATGGCTAATGATGATGAAATCCAATATCAAAAGAGTTTTGTCAGGATCGTGGGAAACGGCAAACTATAGTGACTGCCTACGATTCCGCAATAGAGACGTGAGTTTACGTCATTTAATTTATTGAATAAATTAACTGAAGTAAAGAGATCGCTTGAGCAGGGTTTTTCTACCCTTTCTATAATTTTTAAGTGATAAAAGCAGTGAGTCATAAACTCTAAAAGGAAGGTGAAAACTTAAAAGCCACTTACCAACAAAGCTTCACTGAAATATTCTGAATTGATTATCGCCCATTCACTTAATTAACATGGGGGAAATGTTCATAAAAAAGACTACCGGAGGCGCAGTGCCGGGAACAGAAATATTATACTGGCGATGTTAATGAAAACTTAAGGATTTAACGTTTTTGCAAGGAGGTGATATATTTTGTTTTTGTGGCTATTCAAATCGCACTGGCCGGAAAAAGTAAACATTGGGAACGAAAATGGAAATTTAAAAATAAAACTGTACAGAATGTCGCTCAAAGCTGTTTCCACCGTTTGTACCTCAGCAGTTGTCAGATTAGAGAGCGCCTGCGAGTGGCACATTAGAATGAATTCAGCGCAAATTTCCCCGTCCGCGATCCAGAATAATCGAATGAAACAGTGCTCAGCGGAAGCAAAGGCGGACCGTATGGAAATGAAAAAAAAAAAACTTATTTCAGAAACGAAAACCCCGACTGCTCAGAATCTCTTATCGAGGCCTTGATTAGTCCGTTGAATTACTTCAACCTTAGTGAGCTGGAATCCCTTATTCAATGTGCTGTAGATTATTAAGCTTATTAAATAAGTTCTAAGGCTGCAATTTGTTCAAGAATGGTGATTTCTGCTTTTGTCCGACACTTTTTATGATATTTTTTATTTTAATTTTATACTGTCATTTCCCAGTAGTTATGTCCGATGTCAGTGATCATTTAGATTTTTGTGTCATCAGTTCCTTCCATTTGACCCCTCATCAAAATAAGGGATGTCCTAGGCAGATAGAAGTCTACCAAAAAGGGAATGTAAGCAAAGTGCAAAGTTAAGCGTAGATAACCAGCGTATCGACACATTTAGCTATGTTGATGAAGCGAACGAGCTTTGTCAGAATTGTGGCAAGCGGCAAATTCTGATGTTTATCTACCCCACCAGGATAAAGGCGTGAGTTTATGTGTAAATATCAAAGTCGGTCGCGCCGTTTGGTTTCTGTGTGGCCACAAAATAAATACATACATACGCGCGAAAAAGATATCCCTCCTTATCCTTCGCAGTCGGTCAAAATATCCGACCTACATAAACCCGGAAATTTGGCCGAAAGACCGGTCGTGATCACTTCAAAAGACTTTTATTCGTATGAAACGGAATGTTTGTTTTTGGATACCGACTTTTTGAAACGGTTTCCTGTTCAGCTTTTAACTACGCCTACCCTTAGATAATAGAGATAAAATCATCAAGGGGCGAAGCAAATTGCATTTGAAATTTTTGAAGGTGATCTTAATTAAAAACTAACGGTATTATTTATAAAATAATAAGTACCTAATGAAACTCTCAATCTAAATTTAAGTAAGACACTTTTTAAATTAATTTATTGATACTTTTATTACACTAAAATAAAACATCGTACAATGCGGCGGACTTAATGCCACAAGCATTTTCTACCAGTCGACCGTAGGAGGTGTGGGGGTGGGCGTTTTAATGTTTTATGATTTGTAAAAAGTTCGAGCTAAAACGCTGTTTTATTGTCATCTTACGCATTTCATTTATTCTTATGTAGTCTGTGGTTGTATCAGAAAACGCTTTATTCTTGTGAATTCCTAAAAACCGGCCAAGTGCCACGCGCAGTGTATGTTTCCGTAAAAAGAGCGGGTTGTTCTGCTTTACAGAACCAATAACTTCGTCAACGTCATGTTCAATGGATTTTGTACATAGTTTCCTTTTATAAGTTGGTCACCTAGTTCTCGTTAAGTTGTAAAGTCTATTTAACTATGATAGTTTTCCTTTTAAGTTCATTATAATAGGGGTTAAAGTATGAAATTGCCGTTTTATTGCAATAGGTTCTTTGAATTGACATAGAATCTTCATGGTTTGAGGTTTTCGAATGAAACTTTTTTCAAATGGTTTCTATGATGTTCTTTTTTTAAAAAATGTGAAACATTTGAATATCGACTTTCAATTGTTTTTGTTATTCAATTTAGACAAGAAAGATGGATACTTCGAAAATTCGAGTGATTTTTGAATACGAGTTCCGACGCGGAACTAACGCGGCAGAAACAGCCCGCAATATCAATGCTGCGTTTGGAGAGGGGTCTACTAATGAACGCTTTCGTGATGGAAATTTCGACTTAAAGAATGAGTCACGAGGAAGACCGCCCACACAGGTGAATAACGATGAATTAAGAGAGATAGTGGAAGCCGACCCTAGTCAAACTACCCAGGACTTAGCGGCATGGTTTAACGTTACCTTACCCACAATATTGACTCACTTGCGTCAAATCAATAAAATAAAAAAATACGAAAAATGGGTGCCTCATAATCACTCGAATTTTCGCAGTATCCATCTTTCTTGCCTAAATTGAATAACAAAAACAATTGAAAGTCGATATTCAAAAGTTTCACATTTTTTAAAAAAAGAACATCATAGAAACCATTTGAAAAAAGTTTCATTCGAAAACCTCAAACCATGAAGATTCTATGTCAATTCAAAGAACCTATTGCAATAAAACGGCAATTTCATACTTTAACCCCTAATATTATGTGTTACTACCCTGAATTTACGTTTCTACAACTGTTCAGCCAGGGGAAGGGGACGGGACGCCCTACTCAGACAAAAATTAGGGTTTAAAACTTAATATATCGCCAACGGAACTCTTAATAAAAACATTATCTTCCTACACCCACATTTTTTTTAAATGACCAATCCAACGATAGACAAAAATATTGCAATCCTAATTTAGGTGTAGGGGAGGTATCCAACAATTTTTTTTAACACTTTATAACCGTTTTGTCGGCGTGTTCAACAAATATATCTATGCCAAATTTCAGCTTTCTAGTGGTTATCTCTGTGCTAAGCTGCGGACAGACAGACAGACAGTCAGACAGACAGTCAGACAGACAGTCAGACAGACGAACGGACATGGCGAAATTATAAGGGTTCCCTGTTGACTACGGAACCCTAAAAAGCAGTAAGATTTTTAAGTGGTAGGGCCTACCAATTCGCGAAGTTGCTGATGGGAATTTTCTGCCGGAATAAAATTGCAACACAATCATAATAAATTTAGAACCCTGGTAGCACCTGGGGACAGGCTCTGTTGGTAAATAATAAAGTTTTTAGAATCACCTTGCCACCGCTAAGCTTGGCGCACCTGAGCTGGAATTAAAAATCATCTTGTAAATTTTATATTCCCTTCCTAAGCCGGATTTACATTACAAAATAGGCAAGGGTCATTTCAATCTGGTAAAATTTCGTTTATAAAATGGTCTTGCTTACGATCTACATTATTCATGGCTTTTTTCAGTGTCTTTGGGATAGAAAAAATGTATTTCAACGCTGTTCTTCCCTCTGGCACCTCTCACGCTTGCACGATGGTGACCTTTAATGAATGTAAAAGAATTTTGCTTCGACAAAAGTCGTCTGAAGTGGCACTAGTAATTAAATCACAAATATTTTAAACTTCTTCTAATTCGTATATTTTTAATTTTTGATAGAGAACCATGGTGTAAGAAGTTAATCATTTAAGGGGGCATTTTATATCAAAAATTAAATGCAGGCGATTATTTTTTCTTTTAAATGTCCCTGATTTTATTTTCTGGTACATCGTCAGATCATGTAACTCATTCGTAAGCAGCCTATATACGTTCCACTGAAGGGCACAGGCCTTCTCTCAGAGAGAGAGTATAGGCCTAATCACCACGCGTGGCCACCGTGGATTGGCGAGTTCAAGCGCTGAGGTATGTGAATAGCTCAGATACTCAGGTTTCCTCACGATGTTTTCCTTCACAGTTAGCGAGTGGTATTGCTGCTATAACTTCATAAGTGTACATAACTTAGAAAACAAAGCATGCCCGCCCGAACCTGGGTCTCACGCTTCCGAGTCCAATTTTCTACCCACTAGGCTGCCACCTTTCAATATTGTACAATAATAATTGATAGTGTTAAAATTTGCCAGCGAGAGAGGTTACAAGTAGAAAAAGCCTTAATGCTAACACATTTTAAGCAGGTATGAGGCATTTTACTCCTCGGAATATATTGAAGTTATTGTTGTCGTTACCTTTTTAAGCCTGTTTACGAAGACACACCCGCAAGAAACCTTCAAGAAATCGAATAATATCTTATATCAACAAACACAACCTCCAAAGTAGAGGCAAAGCAATCAACGGATACAAACATGGAGTATAAGCTATCCGAACAGCAAATATTTTTATTTGCCCAGAATTTTCACCAGTCCGGGCAGCCTTTGTGGAGTGGACAGAAAAAAAAAGGCTTAATCTATTGTTTTGCAAAGACCCAAGGGAAAGTAAATCTAGGTTAAAGGAAAATAAAGCTGTGTCAGATATCCCAAGCAGTGGTTTGTGAAGAAAAATCTATTTTGCCGCGCAAAATGGCGCTACGAAATCTTAATCTCTTAAGTTACCTGTCGGATTACTGTGGACTCGAACGGTTTATAACTACCTTGATAATACGTTCAAGTTTCTTACCTTTCCTTTCTTATTTGTTTCACTGTCCCAGCGACCTGGAGTGGGTCTTGGTCACCAATACAAAAAGTCGCAAATTGACTGTAGAGTCAATTTGCGACTTTTTGTATTGGCTATAGAGCTTACCTGTTACTGCAGACAGTTTCATGTGCGAAAATCAGAGCTCTACTGATTATTTTTCAAAATTATTCATGGTTAGATATAATTGGACAATGAAAGAAACTATAAAGCTTTGAGCTTTTTCCCTACTTGAAGTAACTTTCTACGCTGCAGAGCCTACAGCCTCCGATGATTGTTTGCCACTTTTTCATATGTAAACATAAACATTTACATACGGCACATACATTGCTTCTGGCCCCACACTAGGATACCTGTGTCGTGGGAACCAGAAACAACGACATCACAATACATTACGTCATGTGCACGGTTTTACTTCTGTTTGTTTCCCTGCTACTGTGTTCTTTGTAATGCCACGGATTTAGAACTAGGCAAACGTGATTACTTCATTTTGTTCAATTTTTTTCCGGTTCTGGCAAAGCTTATTTTTCTCCTGCGACTAACGAAACAGCAGTATTAAGGGCATGTGTGTAGGGATAATCTCTGAAACTACTTATCCAATTTAAAAAATTCTCACCAGTATTTGGAATGGACCTTAAGTAGACCTGAAATGGAATGGACTATAGCGTCATTTAGCTTCTCTTTTTTCCGTCAATGGTTGTCTGGAAGAAATTCCTTTTAGTAATAAGGCCACCAATTGTACTGTACTATATTATTGTTAAATTCTCATATGTAGGTAATACCTGGTGTACATACAATAAAGAATATTCTATCTAACTATCTATAATGATTAATTAATTAACATATTTTTATATCTGATAGCGAGATCAATATATAAATAACACACAACAAGAGAGAAAATCACAATACACTTAAACAGAACAAACAAACAAAAAAATAATAAATCATTACTATTAGACTTGATCTCGCCTCTGAGACACTGGAGAGTGTAAGTTCATCCAGTGTCTCAGAAACGGACCGTCCATATGGTCAGCAACCGCCGTCACCATGATGTTGCGGCTCTCCCGCGCCCGACGCCAGCGGAGGCAAGTCAATTGCGCAACTACGCAATTATTTTTTAATTATTAATGATGTTTATTCATTACCACGCAACTGAAGTCGCGGGCACTGTTGGGCTTAAATAGAATTTGTAGGCAAGGCAGAGCTGCGGCTGGTAATTTGACTGGAATTTAGTGTAACTTTCAATTCAAGATCCAACGGTACTATGGTTCTTTTAACAAGAATTTAATACTAAAGCATCAGTATTTTTTTCAGATTTATAGAAATAACGAAGCGAACTGTTTTTTAATATTGAATTAGTGGAATTTTAAATTCAAACATCTGTGGTTAGATAGGGATCTATTTCCGGTTATTTTTTTCTGCCGAGATGTGGAGTGATTTAAAAAATACAGGTTATGGTTCGAAAAAAGTCACAAAATAGAAAATATTTCAAATGTTTTCAATTTTGTAACTTTGTTTCAATTAAATTCTTATATTTAAATTAAATTCTTATATTTAAATTTAATGAACCGACTTAAAAGAAATTACAAAATAGAAAACATTTAAAATAATCTAAATTAGTAAGAAACTTTAAGTAAGAAAATTGAACCCAGTTTTACTCAACATTTTTTATGAGTGATTTTTTTTGATGGTGCGATTTACTGTCGAGGCTTTAGTCAGCTATTGTGAAGTGTCAACAGTGAGCAACAGTTGGTTGGTTTTGTGCGAAATAAGATTCAATATTGCGATTATTGCAATGAGCAATTCAAGGTAAGTTGACATAATGTTATATGTGATTTTTTATGTATGTGTGGTGTAGGCACAAATGTTAGCTTTCAATGCACTTCGTATACGTAAAAAGATTGGTCATTTTGTATCATCTTAGTTGAGTATTTTCGTGTTATTTTGTCTGTTCCGTATAAGACACGGTAGGCAAATATACTACTATGACGACATTGCACTACCATGCTGTAATTATTGTCTATTTGTTGTAGGAAAGGTCTAAAACAACTCTCTTTGAATGAGATACTGGAAGAATGGGAGCAAAATGATGAGGAGGAAGTTCCAGACTTGATAATTATCATGCCACCGGCAAATTGTAACGCCGAAGTTACCGACGAGGACTCTGGTGACGAAAAATTTGTGTTACTACAAAACCTCCCAGGGTCCCAACTCAGAGCACCTGCTGAATTTGAGCATGGAAACTGCTCAGATGATAGTGATGACGAATATAATATATCCTTAGCACAACTTTCGGGGTTGTGGGGTTACAAATGTTGGGTGGGAGCAACGCGTCTGGGCTACGTTATTTGGTTCCAGCCTTATCAAGGACAGCATGGAGATACTGAAAATTTAAATAAAAACCTGGGGCTGGGTACTAGTATTATTTTACAATACGCTGACGAACTTCGTAAAATTGATTCAAAGGCTTTTCATCTCTTTTTCGATAACTTTTTTACTTCTATTCCACTTATTGATGAACTTCGCAAGCCTGGTCTGAAAGCTACAGGAACAGTTAGAGAGAATCGCTTGTCTAAATGCCCTTTGCCTCCAAATAAAGAGGTGCAAAAATCTGAGCATAGCACATATAAATATAAATCCACAGGAGCAGAAAATATTATAATGTGCAAGTGGAATGACATCGAATGCTGCAAAAGTATTGCCTGTCAATAAAGTAAAACGGTTTTCTCAGCAGCAATAAAGGCTGACAATGAAAACATGGGTGGCGTAGACCGCTCAGATCAGAATATCAGCCTTTATAGGACTAGTATGAGAGGGAAAAAGTGGTATTTTTCACTTATCAGCCATTGCCTTGACATGGCTACACATAAGGCTTTTGTATAAGGAAAATGGAGGAAAGTGGGACCATTTGAAATTCCGGAGAAGTATTGCTGTAAATCTTCTTGAGATGAACAAGAAAACTGATAGTAACAGGGGTGGAGGGCCTTTACAAAGTTTACCTGGAGATTTATTGCATAAAATGTGATGTAACTCTACACCCCAAGACCTGTTTTGAGAGGTATCACACCCCCACTAAATAGTATAACATAATATTGTGAAAAGTGTAGTAAAACAGTTTACACAGCTTTCAATCTTTCATTATCTTTTTTTTAGATTCTTCATAAAGGTGGTCATCAATCATCATGTGAAGTTAGTAAAACATCACAGTAGTGAATTTCCCTACCGTGTCGTTTACGACACGGTATTTTCCGGCTTTTCCAGAAGTCAAATAATTTTTTCTTAATTTTTTATCCATTATTTAATAACAAAATATGATGTATACCAAATTTGATGTCAATGGTACAAAAAATGTTGATTCAGGGACAAGTGGGCTAAGCTTGGCGCACCTGAGCTGGAATTAAAAATCATCTTGTAAATTTTATATTCCCTTCCTAAGCCGGATTTACATTACAAAATAGGCAAGGGTCATTTCAATCTGGTAAAATTTCGTTTATAAAATGGTCTTGCTTACGATCTACATTATTCATGGCTTTTTTCAGTGTCTTTGGGATAGAAAAAATGTATTTCAACGCTGTTCTTCCCTCTGGCACCTCTCACGCTTGCACGATGGTGACCTTTAATGAATGTAAAAGAATTTTGCTTCGACAAAAGTCGTCTGAAGTGGCACTAGTAATTAAATCACAAATATTTTAAACTTCTTCTAATTCGTATATTTTTAATTTTTTATAGAGAACCATGGTGTAAGAAGTTAATCATTTAAGGGGGCATTTTATATCAAAAATTAAATGCAGGCGATTATTTTTTCTTTTAAATGTCCCTGATTTTATTTTCTGGTACATCGTCAGATCATGTAACTCATTCGTAAGCAGCCTATATACGTTCCACTGAAGGGCACAGGCCTTATCTCAGAGAGAGAGAGAGTATAGGCCTAATCATCACGCGTGGCCACCGTGGATTGGCGAGTTCAAGCGCTGAGGTATGTGAATAGCTCAGATACTCAGGTTTCCTCACGATGTTTTCCTTCACAGTTAGCGAGTGGTATTGCTGCTATAACTTCATAAGTGTACATAACTTAGAAAACAAAGCATGCCCACCCGAACCTGGGTCTCACGCTTCCGAGTCCAATTTTCTACCCACTAGGCTGCCACCTTTCAATATTGTACAATAATAATTGATAGTGTTAAAATTTGCCAGCGAGAGAGGTTACAAGTAGAAAAAGCCTTAATGCTAACACATTTTAAGCAGGTATGAGTAACTAACATTTTACTCCTCGGAATATATTGAAGTTATTGTTGTCGTTACCTTTTTAAGCCTGTTTACGAAGACACACCCGCAAGAAACCTTCAAGAAATCGAATAATATCTTATATCAACAAACACAACCTCCAAAGTAGAGGCAAAGCAATCAACGGATACAAACATGGAGTATAAGCTATCCGAACAGCAAATATTTTTATTTGCCCAGAATTTTCATCAGTCCGGGCAGCCTTTGTGGAGTGGACAGAAAAAAAAAGGCTTAATCTATTGTTTTGCAAAGACCCAAGGGAAAGTAAATCTAGGTTAGAGGAAAATACAGCTGTGTCAGATATCCCAAGCAGTGGTTTGTGAAGAAAAAAACTATTTTGCCGCGCAAAATGGCGCTACGAAATCTTAATCTCTTAAGTTACCTGTCGGATTACTGTGGACTCGAACGGTTTGTAACTACCTTGATAATACGTTCAAGTTTCTTACCTTTCCTTTCTTATTTGTTTCACTGTCCCAGCGACCTGGAGTGGGTCTTGGTCACCAATACAAAAAGTCGCAAATTGACTGTAGAGTCAATTTGCGACTTTTTGTATTGGCTATAGAGCTTACCTGTTACTGCAGACAGTTTCATGTGCGAAAATCAGAGCTCTACTGATTATTTTTCAAAATTATTCATGGTTAGATATAATTGGACAATGAAAGAAACTATAAAGCTTTGAGCTTTTTCCCTACTTGAAGTAACTTTCTACGCTGCAGAGCCTACAGCCTCCGATGATTGTTTGCCACTTTTTCATATGTAAACATAAACATTTACATACAGGCACATACATTGCTTCTGGCCCCACACTAGGATACCCTGTGTCGTGGGAACCAGAAACAACGACATCACAAACATGTAAACATCCATCCATTATCTTCCGTCCACTTTTTACATACATTACGTCATGTGCACGGCTTTACTTCTGTTTGTTTCCCTGCTACTGTGTTCTTTGTAATGCCACGGATTTAGAACTAGGCAAACGTGATTACTCCATTTTGTTCAATTTTTTTCCGGTTCTGGCAAACCTTATTTTTCTCCTGCGACTAACGAAACAGCAGTATTAAGGGCATGTGTGTAGGGATAATCTTTGAAACTACTTATCCAATTTAAAAAAGTCTTTCACCAGTATTTGGAATGGACCTTAAGTAGACATGAAATGGAATGGACTATAGCGTCATTTAGCTTCTCTTTTTTCCGTCAATGGTTGTCTGGAAGAAATTCCTTTTAGTAATAAGGCCACCAATTGTACTGTACTATATTATTGTTAAATTCTCATATGTAGGTAATACCTGGTGTACATACAATAAAGAATATTCTATCTAACTATCTATAATGATTAATTAATTAACATATTTTTATATCTGATAGCGAGATCAATATATACCTAAATAACACACAACAAGAGAGAAAATCACAATACACTTAAACAGAACAAACAAACAAAAAAATAATAAATCATTACTATTAGACTTGATCTCGCCTCTGAGGCACTGGAGAGTGTAAGTTCATCCAGTGTCTCAGAAACGGACCGTCCATATGGTCAGCAACCATGATGTTGCGGCTCTCCCGCGCCCGACGCCAGCGGAGGCAAGTCACTTGCGCAACTACGCAATTATTTTTTAATTATTAATGATGTTTATTCATTACCACGCAACTGAAGTCGCGGGCACTGTTGGGCTTAAATAGAATTTGTAGGCAAGGCAGAGCTGCGGCTGGTAATTTGACTGGAATTTAGTGTAACTTTCAATTCAAGATCCAACGGTACTATGGTTCTTTTAACAAGAATTTAATACTAAAGCATCAGTATTTTTTTCAGATTTATAGAAATAACGAAGCGAACTGTTTTTTAATATTGAATTAGTGGAATTTTAAATTCAAACATCTGTGGTTAGATAGGGATCCATTTCCGGTTATTTTTTTCTGCCGAGATGTGGAGTGATTTAAAAAATACAGGTTATGGTTCGAAAAAAGTCATAAAATAGAAAATATTTCAAATGTTTTCAATTTTGTAACTTTGTTTCAATTAAATTCTTATATTTAAATTAAATTCTTATATTTAAATTTAATGAACCGTCTTAAAAGAAATTACAAAATAGAAAACATTTAAAATAATCTAAATTAGTAAGAAACTGAAACTCTACAAAAATTGAACCCAGTTTTACTCAACATTTTTTATGAGTGTCGTAAAAACAATCAGAAAATTTTGAGTGGATCACAAGAATCTATTTTATCAGTTTTCGTAATGAAATACTTTGTAGCTAGGTATAGTTTCCACGATTATACAAAATCACCTTTCCTTAATGAGAGACGTGAAGCGAAACCAGTGAATTGTTTCTAAGAGGATAAATAGGGTGGAGTAAGCGATACATAATAAAGAAGGCTTTCTCAAAAGATTACCCAAAGGGCTCATTAATAGGCGTCATTAATAAAGCACTCTTAGCTCTGAGATCACTTTTGAGTGCCCATTCCAAGATTCCGTTCGAAACAAAACAGCAATTTGACGGCACACGCAAGAGTGATCTCAGAGCTAAGAGCGCTTTATTAATGACCCCCATTAACGGGCCCTGTGGGTAATCGTTTGAGTAAGCCTTATTTATTATGCATCACTAACTCCACCCTTAGAAACAATTCACTGAGAACAATCTAATTAAATATTATACTATTCACTGGTCCATTGAATTTCAAAACTCAACTGGTGGGATCAAAATTAACTGCCAAAAAAAAAAACAAGTCCAGCCTCATTATCATCATCATCATCAGCCTACAGTTGCCCACTGCTGTGTGTAGGCCTTTTCCTCCAAATGCTATTTCTCACGGCCCTTATCATTCGCATTCACGAAGCTTCCACTGACTCAAAAGTGTAGTCCAACCATCAGGCTGCTGGTTCTGTTTCCTGAAGTATTGAAATCAATGGACAGATTTTGGTGACTGCAAAATCAAGGGATTTTTTTACTTAAGACGAGGGTCACTTGGCGTCTGTCACACCTACTAATAAACTACTTTTAGACATGACGTCATCAGGTATCATGCGTAGATATATCTGGTGGGTGGTTCCTAGTCGCTATCTAAGCCTTCCACCAGTCGCGCTTAATGAAGGTAAACCTATGGACGCAAGTAGCTTCAACTAAAGTCGTGTCTCAGCTCTATTGTTCGAACTAATCTGCTTAGTGTCTGTTCTGCTTCGATCACTTAACTCGTACGTGAGTAACAGTAGGTGACCACGGGCATAAGATACTTTTGACGTCATGGCAGCTTCCAATTCAGAACAGCTAATCTTGATCGCCTTGACCTCTTAGGCTATAGATGTTCACCAAGTAATCCTTGGCGTCAAATTTCCCAAGTGAGTGAACGTGAACGGTCGGGTGTGCTTAGCCCTAGCGTTACCTATCCAACGCTATAGACTGACCAGGATCTCATAATGGATATTTGGTTAGTATATCCCGAGGTCCTCATTTGTGGATTGTTTATTGCGAGAACATCTCGAGTTATGCAAATTGTATCCTAGTTAGAATTTAGTCACCGACCTATTATTTTTATTTTTAATATATATCCAATCTTTGCATGCCTTAGTCACTTAGATTCATGAGGGTTCTAAAGACTAACTTCTGCTCCTAACTATCTCCTCGCTAATTAGATTGCAGTGTTCGATAGCTCCGAGAGGGCATGAGTAACGCCTCATTTAGAATGTGGGATAGAGCATTCTATCGATTTTACTCGTATTGCTAGCACTTGAGTTTAACCTCCTCAGCCCTGCCCTTGAAAATAACAATTGAAAATCATTGTTATTTTCAAGGTCAGGACTAAGGAGGATAATAACTACTAACTTGAAATTGTGTAAGAGAGAAAATACAGTGATATAATCCTTTGCCTGGTAAAGTCGTGAATTCAGCTCAGAGATCTAATGTCTCGACGTGATTTGTATCATCTAGATCAAGATCTACTCATATGTACAATTCTACATAGACAGACATCTGAGCCTAGTCTAATGAGGCTCTTGATTCCGATCTCCATGAAATAAAGGTGCAGACGTTCTGTTACTTCTTTGTCGAGTTACTGAGGAAAAAGAATAAGATACCCTCTCCCACTTCACCTTCAGCTTGCCGGTTATAAATCTCGTAAGGGATAGATAAGAATTGGTCACGTGGTCTCGTTTCCGGCGCCGAATCGGACTGTTTAGGAGTTTCTGCCCGTTTGCTTCATCTTGATTCGCATTATTGGAAGATGGCGATAAGTTGCCAACCCGTCTGGTGACGTCAAGCCTAAATTATAAGGAAATGAAAATACTACGCGAATAAGCGACACCGTTCTTCTCCTTTAATCAATTAGTGCAAAAACCTATCATCATATAACTCAATAATGGTGATAGTTTTTCTTAGAATGTACAACCTACAAACTAGGTCTAAGTGAATAGGACTTTAAAACGAGGTTTCCAAAACGGCCGTTTTAGTGAAAATCGATTAGTCCTAGGTTAGTCACTAGGTTCTTAATATGGCTATCCACCAGTATGAGTTTAGCGAGTGGTATTGGTACTATAACTTCACAAATGTACACAACTTCAAAAACAACGTCATAGGTACATGCCATGCATGCCATATACAAACAAAAATTGTTCATTTATATTTTCGATTAGTCTGCTTGTTTTTTTACTAAATATATTTTTCTTAATTTCAGTGGCGCGTTCTGATTTTCTTCTCTTTTATTTGTATCCACAATGACAGTGACGGCTTGTGCATTTCCGTTGCAAACCTGTCGACTGTATATACCTGTTCAGAAGCCATAGCGTGAATTATTGTTAATTATTACTTGAATATACTCCGATACCTACAGTTGGTAGGTAATTGGCAAAGCAATTTCTGCTGTAATTCGAACGTGTGATGCCGTAAGGAATGAAGCACAAAGCAAAGTAATTTATCGATTCTAGAATTACGCTATACCTAATTTGATTAACTAATTGGAGTTATTTCAGTAAAGTAACTCAACAATGTTTTGTTTTCGGTTGATGAATCGAAACATTCCATCTACCGTGCCCGGCCATTACAGTCAATATGCCCGTATATTACACAACAAAAATGTGCAATTTTTACCTAACGGAAGCCAAACATGAGGGTAATATAAAATGTGTTCGGCTCATGTGTTGGTAAGTATGTGGTATGTGCCCTCACAATTTCTTAACCTCATCGTCAGATTTGGACAAATAAAATCTCATAAAGCAATGCCGATTTTGAGACTCAATTTAAGGTGAATCTGGCAAAAAACAAACAGTCTTATGCAAAAAAATTTGATTAGACTAAAGTCTTAAGACGCAGTTAAAACCGGTGTTTTGTAACCTAAATTATTAACAATATCAGGACTAAAGTCGTATAAAAAAACCGGCCAAGTGCGAGTCGGACTCGCGCACGAAGGTTCCGTACCATTTTCTGTACAAAATTAGACAAAGATCGATTTGAGAACAATGCCATCTATAGAAACCAACAAGAAGCGTTTTACATTGACATTTAACGACATGACATCGGCGCTGTGTGTGAAGGGTGCATAGATGGCCGCTAGATGGCGAGCGGTGCCTGTAGACAACGTTTGTTGTATGGAAGCCACCTTCAATATTTATTTTATTCTGTTTTTAGTACTTGTTGTTATAGCAGTGACAGAAATACATCATCTGTAAAAATTTCAACTTCCTAGCTATCACAGTTCATGAGATACTGCCTGGTGACAGACAGACAGACAGACAGACGGACAGACAGATACATAGACGGACAGTGAATTCTGACAGACAGTGAATACGGTCGCGTAATTTACCACGCGTGTCCACCACAGGAGTTTGTTCAAGAGAGCGTATTTTTCGTACGTCGAGCGTACCGTCCGTCCGTCCGAGAGTTGAGACGCGGAATATAACATTTTGTCAATGTTTTCTAATCAACGTACATTTGTGAATATGTAGTAGCACTCGCTAACTATGAAGTAAAACTTCGTGAGGAAACCTGAGTGCCTGAGGTGTTCTCATATATTAGCAATTAGAATCGCCAATCCGCGGAGGGCACGTGTGGTGATTAAGCCCGTTCTCTGTTTCTGGGATATTTATAGGCTGCATTATTATAATAACATAACGTAACGTAACGTAACATAACGTAATGTAACGTAACGTAACGTAACATAACATAACATAACATAACATAACAAATGTATCCCAGAGGGGTAGGCAGAGACCAGGGACTGCCACTTGCTACGATCCTGACAGATCACTTTCGGTTCTTCACCACCTATTTACACACACCTAATACTTCACCACCTATTTTAGCATTATGGAAATCAACTGCAAAATGATTTCTCCACTATAAAGTCCGAGATATATGTATATATCGTATTTGCTAGAAAGACGAAATTTTCTGCGTTCAGCCACAGCCATTTATAACAACGTTTTGCGTAGATATTATTGATAGATATTTCTTAGATAGATAGGTACTTCCAATGATCGCGCCTTCGGAGTGAAAGAAAACTTTATGGCGCCACTACATAATGGCCAATTACACACGAATACTTGTAGGGTGAACGATCAACAAAATGATTACCTGACAATTACTGCTTATAAAGTGGATAGTGTCGATCATAGACGATCACACGAACTACGATCATCGGCGATAACGTAGTGGAGGCCCTAGAGCCATCGCCCACGACGACTTTTGTTCGCGGTTCTTAGCGCGTTTTGTGACATTTTTTAAAAGGATTGCAAACACGCAGCAGCGTAGCATAATAGTTTTGCTTCTATTATTGTGAATCGCAGGGTGGCTGGCAATTGCTGGATGAGAGTAGCCGAGGACCGTGCTCAGTGGCGTGCAATAGGAGAGGCCTATGTCCAGCAGTGGACAAGCATAGGCTGATGATGATGATGATGATGATGATGATTGTGAATCACATTTTTAATTTATTGTGGGCGATGGCTCTTAAATTAAAAATGAAAATGAAAAAAAACTTTACTTAGGAAAGGGTTAAAAGAGTGGTGACTGGCTCCCAAACTAGGATTCCCTGTGCTATCGGTAGCCAGTCAAACCTATTGGGTAGCCAGGTTGTGAGGTTGCCGAGGTGTTGAGAAGTACTTTAAAACTTCGATAAGATGTTGGTTGCTAATGAAATGCCTGTCAAATGCAATGTTATTTGACCCATTAATTGCTCGTAATTTGATTTCAAGTCAAAAGCTTCAGCGCAATCACTGGAGTACAAGAATCGGAGTTTCTCCATAAAACTAGATGTTATGCTAGATGCAACTTCTATAGCATCTCCTGCTTAATAGATGATACTCTTACTTCTTATACTTCTACTTAAGGAGCTCCAGCGAGTAACACTACCGCCACCGACGAAAAAATCATACCTTCTTTACAGATCTAATTTGCAAAAAGTGTCTGTACAATCTCTCAATCATGTTAATAGTGATTTTAGGACCCATGGCCGTGAACCTAAGGCAAAAAACCTAGGACTAGATAGCATTGATGCCAAAAACGGTTTGTTAATACAGTTTAATACAGTTGTTTGCATTTCTGTAATTTTTAAAATGCCCACCCTTCCCTCAAATCGCTCGCGCAGTGCTAAATAGAAGTCATACGCGCGGAGAAACCGAATTTAAGGGAGCTCTAATCTGCCTAACACAGGAAACAATACAAGAAAAAAAATTTACGCGTCGAATCGATAACCGCCTTTTTTGAAATCGGCAAAACACGATTTCTGGTAAAAGTAAGGACGTGACCACAGATTATTTAAGCTGAGGAGTGTTTTAGAGAAACATGTTTTTATAAAAAGTCCAAAACTATCTCAAGGGTGTTAAAACACTCATGCCTGTCCTGAAATAACCTACTTTGCCCGGTAAATATTTCTGGGGATACATTAAAATATTTTGTATTATTAATATATTATGTATAACGTACTGTTGATATTACGCAAAACCTGCATACAGTTTCTTCAATATCGATAAAATTAAACCACTTTCAGTAAGCCACATTTAAAATTCTCCAATGTATTTACAGTTTTTCATATTAATCCGCCAAGTTGAGTAAAAAAAGCGGTCACGGTCTTACCGTCCTTTTTCTCGAAGCAGTTCAGGCTATTTTCGACCCCCCTATAACTTCATTGTGGACAAAACTAGAAGCGTGAAGTTTCAGTAACCAAGGAAGCATTGTATAAATATAAACAGTCAAATTTTATCACTGACTGAACGATTATCAAAACTCTAAGGTACTTATAGTAGACATAGAAGCTTCAAATTTAAAATACAATTAGTGTTAAGTGTATAAATGGAGGGAAAACTAAAATATTTTGCAATTTAGTTCAGTTTTGTAGATACTTCAACTGCATAAATAACATTGTAATCCTATATAAATATATAGAATTACAAAGTTACATTTGCAGCGAATGAATCAGTCTACCTGTATTTGTATAATATAATGGAATAATAGGTGTAGATCGGTACCTAGTCCTATCTGGTAGTAGAAATTTGTACAAAAATAAATGAGATGCCATCAAAAACATATCTTGTAAAAAAACCAAGTCTCGCAACTCAGTTCTTCTACCGTAAAAAGTCCAAGTCAAATTAGTCAAATGCTAAGATTCTATAAAAACTAAAATTAACAATTTTAAACTTTTACGTGTGGAAAATAGTTTTAATACTATTCCCGGAGAAGTAGTTTTAGAGATGTAGATGCATTTCCACAAAAAATATATTAAATAAAAAAATTGTAACTGAATCGTTGATTTCCTAGTCATAGTTTCTAAAATAATGTTTGCAGCGATACAGACAGTACGTGGGTTTCAGGAAGGACTTTAGTAAATAGAACCCTGTAGGTATTTACTACCGTGGCCTACCAACCGACCTACCTACCTTCACATATACCATAGTATAAGTGGGTTCCACTATATATGGCAATTTCCTTCTCCGAGGCGTACGAAAATCTAGCACGCGGAAGATCCGTGCTAATGTCAAGAATGTTTTTCTTCACGTTAGCTCTATCTTCACATGCTGGGATTCAAATTCGGGATCTTACGCATGTGATGCAACGGGCTTTCCCAGTATCATCATCATCATTGTGAATGGCCTTTACATCCACTGCAGATGATTTATGCAGCGTTTTTTTTTAACATTTATGCTCGTGACTGAAAAGTCCTATAAGTATTACTTACATATGAGAAACCATTTGTAATTATTTCTTCAAGTGTTCTCCATCTATCTACCTCATCAAGTGTAGGCGCCAGGCCACTGATGGTTGGAGTTTAGGGCCTGTGCATGCTTCTTAGCGCATTTATCATCCAGATGCAGGAACCCACTATAATGCTCATGGTAAAATTATGATGAAATTATGTTTGTCCAATTAGCGGGCATATTTAATTTTGCATTGACTTCCAAAGTACACTCATGCACAAAAGCGCAATGGATTGCCAGCAGTCAAACAAGATGCGCTGTCGTGGAGAGGGAAGTCCTATCAAGAATTCAATTACGTACACTTAACACGAACGGCGCCACTTCAAACCGACGAAGTCTTTGTAAATAAATAAATAATTCACGAGAAATAAGGCCCCCGAGTGCTAGCTACGGGCCTTTACTCTTTACCTACGTTTGCTCTGCAAATTTCCCTGATGGTAACAAATTAAGTGCGCGTTTGTACTGTTTGCACGCTTGTACATAAAGAAAATACGAGAGAATGATTACTGAGCACGCTATCCTTGAAGGACTTACGACTGAATTCCAGAAATATACATAAGGGGATACTATGTTGTTACTGGCGACTAGGTGGACCGACATGCACCTTTACTTACTTCTTACCGAATTTCATGATTCTGTGATAATTTTTTGTACGCACTTTTCTAATTATTTGTCATAAATGGACATATCTTTCGGAATTTTGATGAACTGTGGTGTAAAAGCTTGAAATTTCACTACTTTAAGGTACAGCAGCTAGACTTAGTATTTGATAAAAAAAAACAAATTGTAAGCACCCTTTCCGGAGAAAAAAGGTCTTAAAAGGCGTACAGGCAACTGTGATCTTCTAACGTTTCCCTTCTTTGGGCCTAACCACGATTATCTGATATAGCTCGAAGAATTGCTCAGTTGAAGTGACAGTGGGCGGCACATAGCTCGGGGAATTGATGGCCGTTCGGGCGAAAAGTCCTGACCTAGCGACCGCGGATCGGACGACGCAGCGTAGGAAGGCCCCCCCACCAGATGCTCTGACGACCTAGTTACGGTGGCAAGGAGTCGCTGGATGCGGGAGGCACAAGACCGGGAAGCTTGGAGAACCATAAGGGAGGCCTACGTCCTGCAGTTGGCGTCAAATGGTTGATGATGATGATGATAATGATGAATCACGATTATTAATTAGGTGAACTTAAAAACCTTTCTTTTTTCCTTTCCTTTTTAGGGTTTTGTATCTGAATATGTGTTTTTACGGCGGATTGTCTAAATAATAATACGATTGAAAAATAAAGTGGGTCTGTCTGTATGTCACCAGGCTGTATCTCATGAACCGTGATAGCTAGGCAGTTGAAATTTTCAAAGATGATATATTTTTGTTGCCGCTATAGCAACAAATACTGAAAACAGAATAAAATATATATTTAAAGGGGGCTCCCATAGAGTAAACATAATTTTTTTACCGTTTGTTGCTTAATAACGGCAACAGGTAGACACTTAAAATGACTATTTATTTTTATATTTGCTTCTAAAATAAATAATGAAATGAAAACAAAATAAATATTTAATGGGGGGCTCCCATACAACAAACGTGATTTTTTGCCATTTTTTCTCGATCTATGTGTCTAATGTTGTATAGATAATGGTTTGACTCGCATTTGGCTTGTTTTTTTGCGCTCTATCGAAAAAACGGTAACACACAGTCATCAAACTTGGCGTGATTTTATTTTGTTTTATTTTAATTTGTTGGTACGTAAAACAGGTAATAAACAATCAATAACATAGAGAATTGGCTTAAAAGTGTACACACCCGTAAGATCAGGAAAATGTAAAAAAGCTTACATAACAAAAGACTACTTAGGGCCGGTTGCTGAATTGAAAATTTCTCGAAATACTTAAAAACGTTCTGTTACACTCTTTTCTGAGAAATTCGAAGAGACAGCACTATAGTTAACAATTTAACTAGTGAAACTCTCAATTCAGAAATTGGCCCTTAAAAAAAAGTAGTGTAATATTTGAACAAATTTAAAATCTGAGATAAAAATGTAAATAAATACTTTAATATAATCGAGATTGTTTTTTAAATGAGGCAAAGTTATTTTTGTTAATATTATTGTAAATATTGATTGTGTGACTTACTATATATTTTAATGACAAATAATAAAAAACGGCCGAGCGCGAGTGCGGAACCCTAGTTGCGTGAGTCCGACTCGCAGTTGGCCAGTTTTTTAAAGTTACGAAACCCTGAAAACTACAGTAAAAACAATAAACAAAGATATTTCCATCAGCTAATGCCAACACTTATAAGTTAATGCCACACCACTGAGCGATAATTTCTGTTTCGGCTATTAGGAGTATCTTTTTTCCATCAACATGATTTTCCGGGTTTCCCATTATAGCCTGCTTTTATTTCAATGTACGGGGCTGAATAAAAACATTGTTGAAAACGGTATACAAATAGATTGGTCCTACAAAGGCCGAGCAATTCATTCTCCATCATTGGACTTTGTTGAGGCAAAGGGGAACCTGTTTCACAATGGAAAATTATACTTCTCCATGGATTGTATAAAATCGCTTTTTGATCGCTCGTTGTTTTCTAACGGATGTAGTTTTAAATGCTGAACAAAATTTTAAAGTGCGCAATTCCTGTAACATGTTGGTTAGTGTTTGCCATATACACAAAACCGGCATAAAAATAAAATGTTTTTTTCTTAAATATATTTTTTATTTATTTTTTTGTTTTCTGTTTTGGAGTTTGATAGATATCGGTAGAGCGTGTAGAGCGTAAATTGAATAAAAAATAATTGTTAATAAAAACCATAAAGATGGAGTAGGTAGGTATTTTAAAACTTATGTTCTAATTGTTTTTTTCTGAAGTAACCTTCTCTATAAATTAAATTTTATTTACTTCAGGAAAATAAACAATTACCTACAATACGTGTTTCACAGAGAATTTGGTTTGAATTCAGATTTT
Source organism: Yponomeuta cagnagella (assembly GCA_947310995.1). NCBI lineage: Eukaryota > Metazoa > Arthropoda > Insecta > Lepidoptera > Yponomeutidae > Yponomeuta > Yponomeuta cagnagella. Next base: position 19,112,436 of record OX371267.1, read on the forward strand.
TGGGCAAATACAATTTGTAATTTGATACCAAATTACAAATTGTATATACATACAGAGAGGAAGCTTCACTTTCACATTTGAACCAAGTAATTTATCTCAAAATTTATTGCTGCTCATAATAATATCACTTCAAGAGAAATTCCTAAAACAAGTTTAGCCCCGTAATCATTTATTTATAACATTCTGTAGGGGGCGTAATAACCCATATACAATTGGAAACGGGAGGTTCTACTAGTCAATACGACCAAACTCATACTATGGAGACCTGATGGACCTGACCTGACCTCATCCTTGTAACGACCTCTGTGGCGCAGCGGTAGCGCATCTGCCTACCATGCGAGAGGTCCCGGGTTCGAATCACGGCTGGGGACAAAAAAATAATATGATGTCGCTGTTTCTGGTTCCCACGACACAGGGTATCCTAGTGTGGGGCCAGAAGCAATGTATGTGCCTATATGTAAATGTTTATGTTTATGTTATGTTGTATGGGCCAGTTTGAAATATGAAGTAAAAAAATACCAGCTGTTCCATACCAAACAATCAACCGATAAGAGCTACTTCCTTCTGTCCCATGTATTTTTTTGTCTAGCCTATATATACGTTCCAATATAGGGTACAGGCCTCCTCTCAGAGAGAGATAGCATGGGCTTAATTACCACATGTGCCCGCCGCCGCGGAATTGAAATTGCCAACCTATGTAAAAAAAAAGGATTTTAAATGAAAATGCGATTTCAAAGTTTTCCCCATTGTAAGAGTGGTTCATACTAGTCAAAGTAGAACTCCCCATTGTTGGATACATATAGGGTTTTTTTTTACACCCTGTATATCACTCGGATATATAAAGCAACTTTTTTACAGTTACAGCCTGTATATCACATGTACTTCATTACGTTTTAAAACCACATGGCGAGTTATCGTGGCCTGCACTCAAGGGCAGAGGGTCGATCATCCACACGACCGCGAGGGCTCAACCTACTTCACTGTTCGACCTTACGTCACGATATCGCCGGCCATTTTTTATGTATGAACGGCGGCTCGCCCACAATTTGCTCGATAGTCGCACTTATGTAAGCATTAGTAGAGCTACTCTGGGATAGCCAATGAATAAGGGCTACAGTACATAAAAATACAAAGTTTTTTTCTTATTTGTTCACATTTAAAAACCTTTACATTTTTAGGGTTTCGTACCCGAAGGGTGCCAAACGGGACCCTATTACTATCAGACTTTACTGTCTGTCTGTCTGTCACCAGGCTGTAACTCATGAATTTTGTTAGCTACGCAGTTAAAATTTTCACAGATGATGTATTTCTGTTGCCGCTATAAGAAGAAATACTAAAAACAGATTAAAGTAAATATTTATGGGGACTCCCACACAACAAACGTAATTTTTTTCCGTGTTTTGCTCGATATTAGTAACGGCAACAGGTAGACGTTTGAAATATTCACAGAATATTTAGTTCTATATTCACTTCAAAAATAAATAATTGAATTAAAATAAAATAAATATTCAAGGGCAACAAACGTGATTTTTTGCCGTTTTTTCTCGATATTTGTGTCTAATGTTTATAGATAATGGTACAGAACCCTTCGTGCGCAAGTCCGACTCACACTTGGTCGGTTTTTTTTACAAATATCGCTAAACTGCGGTGCAGTTTGATGGCATTGCGCTCTAAGGAGTAAAGACCCCCGTCTCTTGACCCTAAAGAAAGAACGAACGGTAGGCTTGGGTTCAAAGATGGGACCGATTCGTCTAACTAACATTACACATAACATAAACTCACGCTAGTATCCTGGAGGGGTAGGCAGAGACTAGGGTTGCCAAAATCCTATCAGATCTCTTTCGCTTCATTAACAATTCATTAGTCGTTGTATGCACGCACGCTGGTTTCGGGTACTTTTTAGGGCTTCGTATTCGACAAGGAACCCTTATAGTTTCGCCATGTCCGTCCGTCTGTCTGTCTGTCCGCAGCCTAGATCATAAGCAATTAGTACGAGAAAGTTGAAATTTGGCATAGACGTACATATTAAACACGTCGACAAAACGGTTGAGTAAAGTCTTTAAACAATTTTGTTTTTAGCGTACTCCCCCTGCACCTAAATTATTTATTACCAAATGAATTATGTTACTGACAAGAAGGAAGACGTGTAGTTCTATGAAACATGCCCCTCCCTCGTCATTTCGGTGGTCTGCTTAAAACTCTCCTCTTCACTTGACCCGTCATTTGAATTTGGTCCGATTCGTCATGACCACGTGGCACGGACATTTCTCAAACGAAAAAGGGGTTACCTCTAAAATGCTCAATTCTTGAAACGCTTCAATTTAAACTAGAAGTATGATCCACAAGGTTTTGGACCTTCTACTACTAGAAACAGAGGGGCGATTTTGTTGTTGATTTGATTGATCTTGATTTGTGGTTTCTTAACGTATAACTGCGACACTCTATCTGGAGCGGTTGCAGCACGGTTCTAGACGAAAATTTACTTGTTCTTAGAAAACCTGCTCAGCCCCTTTATTACGTGCACCAAGTCCTGAGCTATTCCAATAGTCTAGCTGTCAAATTAGTATGAAATTTTACAGACGATTAGAATCGCTCGGGATTTGGTGCGCGTAATTAGGCCCTGATGACAAGACAAGCAAAACAAAAAATATATATCAATCTTCTAGCTGTCAAATTAGTATGAAATTTGACAGACGATTTGTAGGATTTGGTGCGCGTAATCAGGCCCTGATGACAAGACAAGCAAAACAAAAAATATATATCAATCGTCTAGCTGTCAAATTAGTGTAAAATTTGACAGACGATTGGAATCGCTCCGGATTTGGTGCGCATAATTAGGCCCTGATGACAAGACAAGCAAAATAAAAATACATATCAAGTAAAATCGGTAGTGTCAGGTTGTCTGGAAGAAATAGGTGTTGGCATTAAGGCCGCCCATGTGTACTTTTATTTATGTGTTTTGTTTCTTGTGTGCAATAAAGAAAATTCTTATCTTATCTTAAGATATGTCGGGAGTAGAGGGGTCACTTTGCAGACGAAATTGTTTCATGCAGTACTTTTAGGTTTGGTCATAGAATTTAAACACTTTTGTGTGTTCATGCTGTTACGGACGCTCTTGGCGCCGCATCCTAAACACTAACTGATAAATATAAACGAAATTATCACATTAAGACTTTTATTACGAATATTAAACGAAAGCGATAGATAATACGATACGATAGTACAGCGAAACGATATTAAACGAAATTGAAAGATATTAACAGAAAAAATCGAGATAAAAATAAAACGACGGTCTTTACGAATGAGCTTCTAGACGAGGACTGCCGAATAAAATAACAAAATCAGAACATTTTAGAATTTGGAATGAATTTGAATTATAAAAAGGTTAGACATGGTGGCCAGTCGGCCACAGTCTCCACCCCCGGAGAAGTACAAGAAACTGCCTAAGCTAAACTTAAGTAGTAGCCTGATGGCCTTGCCTAAGTTAACTTAACTAACAGCCTGATGGCTCGCTTAAGTCTTCCGGCTTGCGTTGCCACCTCAGCGACGCGAGCAACTCCGTCAGGGCCCGTCCACACCTCGGTGACCCGTCCTTTAGGCCAGGATCTGCGCGGCAGCCCACCGTCCACGATTAAAACCACATCTCCCAGTTTGAGATCAGGGATGGTTCCGTCTTGCCGTGGCGCTAACAAAGGGAGGACTTCTTTAGCCCACCTCTTCCAGAAATGGTCTGCGAGGCGGAGACCTTTGCGCCACTCACATCTTCTGCTGAAGTCTGCATCATCCATGGTTTGATTAGTGAGAGATCCGGGGCTACCATTAAGGATGAAGTGAAACGGCGTTAACGCTATTTCTGAATCGGCGTCGACCGGAACATGCGTTAGAGGCCTGCTATTTACAATGGCCTCTGCCTCTGCCAGTAGAGTGGACAACACCTCTTCTCGGGGTGCTCTTTCTTTTAGGGTTGTGGACAGAGCCGTCTTTATCGAGCGTACCAATCTCTCCCAGGCCCCGCCCATAAATGGAGCTGCTGGAGGTATGAATGACCATTCAATCCTGTTGTTTGCAGTAAAATCGAACACTGCTGGAAGTTGCCTCACCGCTCCCACGAACGCTGTACCATTATCAGAGTAGATTTTTGTAGGGCAACCGCGTCGAGCTATAAATCGTTTCAATGCCATAATTGCAGAGTCCGCGCTGAGTGTTTCTACTATCTCCAAGTGTACGGCTCTGACTGTCAAGCATGTGAAAAGTGCGACGTAGCGCTTCAACAACCTCCGCCCACAGGAAACGAGAGTTGGTCCAAAGTAATCGAGTCCAACAAACGAAAATGGTCGGCAGTGATATGCGGCCCTGGCATCTGGCAAATTACCGAAGGGTGGAACCACTGGCTGAGTCTTCCTTATGCGACATATCAGGCATGATGCCGCAACACGCTTCACCGTTGGTCGAAGTGGAATAATGAAAAATCGCTGACGGAGCTCATTAACAACGGTCTCGGTGTTCGCATGTGCGAACTTCTTGTGGTATGCTCTGACCAATAGTTCTACTATTGGATGATGTCCATGTAACACAATAGGTGAAGGGTCAAGGCTCGTCGGTAGGCCAGACACCTTTGAAATTCTTGACGAGAGTCGAAGAAGATGTTGCTCATCTGTGAAAGTCTTGAACCGTTTCAGCTGTGCGGGCCACTGCCAATCTTGTGCAAGAAACGTTTCTACCTGAGACTGTCTAAACAGATGAATTTCAGCTATTCCTATATCCGCCGCGAGAAGCGCAGGGGCTATGTTTGGGGGTGGATCGGAACGACTATAATTTTGATTTTTGAATAATAGTGCCAGGAATCGTCGGGCACATACGTGTGCCCGAGCGGTTGCACGAACTAGTCGCGTCCACTCACTAAAATGGGAGTGGTCCGCTACCACCGGTAAAGGTGGCACAGGCGGATCTGAACTTGTATGAACTGCCACCAGTTCAAATTGATCTGGTGAAAGCTCCGCTGCTGGTTCCTTGGGCCAATTTTTCGGTTCTTCGAAGAGGAAGCTTGGTCCAATGAACCAACGGTCTGAAATTTCGAATTTGGAAACTGATCTCGTAGCATCGTCTGCAACATTTGAAATGGTGGGAACATATCTCCAATTTTCAACGTTCGAATTTTCACGAATTTCTCCGATTCTGTGAGCCACAAAAGATTTAAACGTTGCAGTTTCACTACGTAACCATTTTAGAACTGTTAATGAATCTGACCAAAAGGTGACTGAATGAGGTTTGAAGTTGTGGTTATTTGTGATAAACTGAGCAAACCGACAGGCAATCAAGGCCGCTTGAAGTTCCAATCTAGGAATAGAAACCAACTTTTTGGGAGCTAGCCTTGATTTCCCACCAACGAGAGAGAGCGCCACTGTGCCGTCAGGGAAGGTAAAACGCCAATATGCAACGGTAGCGTACGCTTGCTGACTCGCGTCGGCGAATAAGTGGAGCTGTCTCATGGTTGGACACTGCGCTGCTGAGGGTAAGTAACACCGTGGTATGGATTGGTCTGAAATCGACTCAAGATGTTTAAGCCAATCCAACCACTTGTCAATGATGTCGGAATTTAGTTTTGTGTCCCACTCCACTTCCGATTTCCAAACTTTCTGAAAGATGAGTCTACCCTTAAGAATCAGCGGGGTGAGAAGTCCTAACGGGTCGTAAACACTCATCAATTGCGACAGCATTTTGCGCTTCGAAAGATTTTCGACATCATTGGGATTAGGGATTCTAGAAAGAAGTAGTTCATCAGTCACGGAATTCCAGGACATTCCTAGTACACCACTAGTTGAGGCGCTACTACGCAGTTCATTTGGTACTAAGTAGAGAGCTTTCTCCGAATTCGATGACCAGGACCTCATTTCAAAGCACGCGCGAGAATGAACTTCTATGAGGTCTCGAGCTAATTTTGCGGCCTCTTGTTCATCATCGAGACTGATCACAAGGTCATCCATATAATGGTTTTTAATAATAGCCTCGGCAACTGCTGGAAATTCGGCTCTATTTTCCTCAGCGTTCAAATTTTTCACATATATAGCTGAACAAGGACTGCAAGTAGCCCCAAACATCATGGATGTCATCCTATAATACCGGATAGGTAGCGACGGGTTATCTCGCCACACGAAACGCTGAGCATCTCGGTCAGAGGGGATTATCTTCACCTGGGAAAACATTTCACGAATATCGGCATTTAGAGCTATTCTACCCTCACGAAACTGCATCAAAATTCCGGTCAGCGGCTGCAAGAGGTCAGGACCTGACAATAGCATTGAATTAAGACTGACTCCTTGATACTTTGCTGCAGCGTCGTGAACTACACGCAACTTTTGCTTAACAGGATGACGCACACCGAAGTGAGGCAAGTACCAAACTTTCGACGATTCTGAAGATTGGGTAGTCAAAGGGCACTCCTCGGCATAACCTTTCGAGATCATCGCGTCAATGTTAGCCTTGTACTCCAACTTCAGCTTGTCATTCTTGATAAGCTTCTGTTCTAAATTATAAAATCTCGACAAGGTCATCTTAATATTGTCAGGCACGGAGTCGATGTTAGGCTTCCACAATAAACCTGTTTGAAAGCGACCTGACGGCAACCGAGATGTTGTGCTTTGCAGAAGTTCCAGGGCTCGCTTATCGTTAGGGGATAAACAAGGTTTCTGACTAATCCCTATCGAATCGATTTTTACATAGTCTCTCAACATTTGGTCGATATCAGAGTCTGGTCTTTCCTGGATGAAATGCACGCCATCAGTCGCGCATTCCGAAGCCTTGTAGTTGCCAAACTTCCCATACAACACCCACCCAAGTGCTGTGAGAACTGCAACTGGTTGGTCTCTAGTGCCCCGTCGAAAAGCGCGAGGGATAGTCAGGTGCCAATTATCAGCACTGATGATCATCATCGGTTTTCCTATAGACTCGTAGCTCAAGTCTTCGGCCACTTCGGACAGGTACGGGTACTTGCTGACCGCTTCACGACTAATAGACTGACCAGATATGTCCAGGTTTGGAATAGACTTCACACTCGACATGGTGTATCTGTCGCCTAGTTTACCCTTAACATCTATATCAACGTAGGTGAACTCTGAAGTTTTCGCCAGTCCACCGATGCACTTTATATTTACAAAGCTTTTTGGACCGGTAGCTCCAACTAAATTGGCTAAGTCTTGGTCGATGAGTGATGTAGTCGCACCGTCATCCAGGAGGGCAAAGGTCTCTACAGAACCACTAGGCCCAAAAACCGTCAGCGGGATCACTTTGAGAAGTGGACGAGAAAGACGAATATTGTCGGTGTTGTGCGCGATCAGAATCGGCTCCTCTACAAGAGTACTGTCGTTCTTGGCGGCTTCGGTTTTCACGGTTTCTTCTTTGACGGACGCCTGAAACACCTGGTCACGCTGAGCTGAAGCTTGGGGAGAAAGAGAAAACGCGCCATGAAGTAATTTATGGTGAGGTTTGGAGCATTCATCACACCTCTCATCGCACATCTTAAAAACGTGATTTCCTTTTAGGCACTTCATGCAAATCTTATTTTTCTTTGCCCAGCGACACCTATCGGAGGGATCGAGCAATAAAAAATTCCCACACTCCTCTAGAATGCTGTGGTCGGAACTATGGCAAAGGTTGCAAGTCTTACTACGCGACCTTGTGACGTAAGTCGTCGCTACATTGTCTATGTTATCCATAGAGTTCGTGCATAAATCCTCTTCGACCGACTCATTCTCATCCGCATAATGCACCTTCATGGTGGTGTTCGGTTTATTTACAAAATTTGACATCTGCAAAGGAGTTTGACAGAGGGTTTGAATGCTGTCAGATGTCCCAAATGCCAAATTTATGTCAACTTCGCGAGTCAGAAAATGAGAAATGAGTTCGAGTTTGGAAACTCCTGGTCGTAGGATAGAGGAGGAAGCAGCGAAATCTATGTATTTAGATTTCATCAAAGGCGACAACTTTGACAGAACTGCGTCACTCAACTCAGGCGAATATAGGTACTCTGTGCGATTGACCAACTTCATGCAGCAAACTGCGTTTCGAACCTTAAATGAGAATGCACTGAGTCCAGTGACGTCACTCCTAACTCGTGGCAGGTTGGAAAGTTCAACAACAAGCTGTCTGACAATCAGTTCGGGACGACCGAACAGCATTTCCAGCTCCTGCATCACGATATCAGGATTGTCAGTGGCCGCTAACAAGGTTGACACCGCTTCCTTGGCAGTGCCCACTAAAGAAGTCGCCAGCCTACTTATGTTTTCCAGGGGATCGAAAAGTGGGCTAGTCCTTTCATAAGTTTTCTTAAAGACAAGCCATTCAGTGCAGTCCCCCGCAAACATCGGTAGCCTAATTTCACTTGCCTTACGTCTGGATGCTGGTTGTGCTGCTAGTCCCTGGATAGCGGCGGCCAGCTTTTCGAAGTCTGAATAGTGTCGAACACCCCTAGCTAAGTTATTCTTATCCATGTTCACAAAGTCATTTTTCGAATGTGTACCTAGCTCTTGATCGTGTAAATGTGAATGTGAATGGTACTTGCCGCCATCGTCGTGCGGCTCGAGAGTGCGGCCCAGCATCCCTATGTAGGGCTCACGGCATGGCAGGGCCGCAGCAGGCGAGAAGGAGGTGCTGGCCCGCACCGGCGGGAACGAGGTGCTGGCCTGTGCCGGCGCGCCCGGCGCAGCCAGATTACATTCGGGTCGGACCACCATCGACGTGGAGCAGGGATCTGCCACCCGCTCCGGGGTTTCGATAGGGTTTTTTGTTTCACAACCTGAAACAGAAAGAGTATTAGTATTTTGAAGCTGAGACTCTATCCATACTTGCGTGCGCGGTTTGCGAAGGCTGCGCAGGCTAGATTTTCGGCTTCCGCTCGCGCTTCCTCTCACCGCTGCTATTTCCGCCTTGACTTGCGCTTCCAGAGCTCGCTGGTCTGCATCAATCCGCTTTGACACAGCTTCCGCTCGCTCACGCTCTAGATCCGCGGCTTTACGTGCTGCCGCTGCGCGTATACGGGTTTCAGCGGAGTCTCCAGATGCTTGCGAGCATAATGACTGTGAACCATCACTGACAGCGGACTTGGCTGCCTGCGATCTAGTAATGGGCATGATGAATGGCCTACTGCCTTAACGTATGATAAAAAGGAACGAACTTACCTTATTTCTTTTCTTCTGACACCAATGTTACGGACGCTCTTGGCGCCGCATCCTAAACACTAACTGATAAATATAAACGAAATTATCACATTAAGACTTTTATTACGAATATTAAACGAAAGCGATAGATAATACGATACGATAGTACAGCGAAACGATATTAAACGAAATTGAAAGATATTAACAGAAAAAATCGAGATAAAAATAAAACGACGGTCTTTACGAATGAGCTTCTAGACGAGGACTGCCGAATAAAATAACAAAATCAGAACATTTTAGAATTTGGAATGAATTTGAATTATAAAAAGGTTAGACATGGTGGCCAGTCGGCCACACATGCCTTTTTTCTTTGAATTTGAGTAGTTATGCTCAAACAACGTCGTCTGTCTGTTAAAAAAGGCAAGGAAAAAAGAGATGAAAGCGTTTCGGACGAAAATACTCTAGGCCATACCGCGTCTTGACTCAATTCGATTTTATTGCGTTGGCTTATTTGTTGAATTTCATGCAAAAATAAAATTGAATAGTCAAGAAAGTAATTTATTTACCTGTTCGGAACAGAAACAATTGAGTATGGAATAAAAGAGAAACAATCTCGTGTTCTGAAATTTCGCTCCAATGAAGACGGGACGTCGGGGTTTCTATCGTTAAAATAGGGGTTCCCAATCTGTTTTATGCTGCGACTCTAGATGTTGAATTTTTTTCCAGCTCCCTTGTAAGGAAAGAGACCTGAGTGTAGCTTGCCATTCAGTGGCGCAGCTTGGTAACCTTTGGTCCCAGGGCGAAAAAAAATTGGGGCCCTAACAAAATAGTAATAAAATTATATAAATAGGTATGATAAAGATATGCAGGCCATGGGCACGGTACCACTTAGCCTTTGGTAGCTACCCTGCTGTTCAAATTATTATTCACAAGGAAAACATCAAAGAATGTACAGCTGGTGATGTGAACATTACTGTTCGCGACGTTCCTGGGACAGAGCCCTGACGCACAGTTTGGGAAAGCCTGCCCTAGAGCATTTCAATTCCATCCTGTTTGAGAAAGACAATGTCTGCAATAAGCAAACACTTAAATGTTGTTTTAGTTTTACGATTTATATTCACTGTTTTTTTGTAAATTGTTTACTTGTCTTCGTAATAAAGTTTCAAACTGCATTATTGAAGCACAGCTCGCGAGATATAAGCTTATCTTTGCATTTGCGTGAGTGATCAGATCAGTACAAACACTAGGGAAAAAAATACAAACTTATAAAAACACAAAAAAATACGTCTATTCCGTTATCGTTCCATTTGCCGGTGTGCACTTAACACTATCGCTGGGCACTCACACAAATACAAAGATAAACTTATATCTCGCGAGCTGTACTTCAATTATGCAGTTTAAAAATTTATTACAAATGTTCATAATCATATAAAACGTATATTATAGGAAAAAAACTAAAAGACTAAAAGACGCAGATGGTCAATACTGGGCATCATCAGTAGAGGAAGACTCACTATTGCTTTCTTTCACCTGAATCACCATTCGGTTGACATCGATTATGCCGTTAATTTTTATAATTTTTTGTTCTTTTTTTATGACATGATGCACGCACAGTTAGGTAGCGGTAGGATTGCTTTTATTTGAGAACCGCTGAAATTTTAGGTATAGATTTTTAGAGCATAAATCTCTTAAACAAATTGTATTTTCATGATAAAATAAAATATTTAGTTAAATAGACTGCAAGTGAGGGATTAATCAGGTAATAACAATGTTATTGTGTTTATTGCTTAATTGTATTAGACAGACAGACAGCGGAGGCAGAGTAATAGGTTCCCGTTTGGCACTCTTTGGATACGGAACTCTATAAAAACGAGCTGAAAGGTTCCTTTTCTTCAGTTAAAAAACCTTTTTCAGGTTATTTTTCCGCGATTTTGAAGTTTCGGCAATTTATAGTATAATATTAATTGTTCGTTTCAATCCCGGTAGAATCCTGTAGAATCCTATTTACGGATGTAATTGGTGTTTTTTTTACACCCTACATATTGTAGCAATATATTGTCAACGGTTACCTATTAAGAGCACATTTACATCTAGTATTCTACCCGAGTGAAATTTGGACTATGAAAAATTGTTTTAGAAGAATAAACTATTTTTTTGTCAATATCTTTTCCACATAATTAACTAATAAGAACAATGACCATTTTGAAGATTATTGTAACCATTTTTTTTTCACAAAATTTAATAAAAATGTGTGATTTATTCATTGGAGGCAAGTAAATTTTGATTCCATTTCTCACTCAGCAGACTTTTTCTAAGAAAAGAAAACTTTGTGAAACTTACATAATTTAGACAGAAATAAGAGTAATATAATATACCTACTGAGTTCTTTGTAACTCTCAACTTTCGATACACAACAGAAAATCAAAATGGTAAACAGGAAAAGGAAATGCCTTCAAAGAAATTGATTTGCTGGTTCGGGAAAGATAAAATCCTGCGTGTCATTCATGTGAAAACACGACCCGACACGACGTCAACTGAATTGGACACTCATAAGGATAGTAATCTATCTTAATGGGTATTGAATTCAATGGGCATTGTAGTAAAAAAATAGTTCTGTTTTAATTTTTTTTTCCCGAAAATAGGTAATTTTGAGAGCATTCGCTGAACATTTCGATGTGGGTTGCTTTAATTAATTTTTAAAGTGAAAAAAAAAACCAGTGTAGGAGACCGGAAGTACGTCATGCACGGAAGTATGTCATCAACTGAGATCCTAGTAGCTTTCAGTTCTAGTGGTACCATGGCTGGATGCAAGAACTCCTTAAATAAACAAAACTAAAAAGACTCCTTATTTGTACAAATGTAAAATATATATTATATTTGTTTTTTACGGAACAATGAGATGTCAATAGCTTGGCATTATTCAATCAGTAATATCAAAGGTACTGCCATTCATGTGTGAAACGACCGTTAGACGTTCGAATAAGTCACATACTTATTAAAAAAATACGAGCAGTCAGTGAATATTATAATTTCTTATTATAGTATTATATTCACTGACTTTATGCCTTTAAAATGAAGTATCATTTGTAACTATCATCAATATTTAGGACAATGCCCATTGACGAAAATCCTCACGTAACTGTCTGTATGAAAAAGCCTGTACTTGCCTGTATCTGTAACTGATTGTTCTCTTTGAGACCCTCGGTCTGTACATAAATCATTTACGGCAGTAGTATTTTGTATGGACCGCCACCGCCACCGCAACCGCGTTGGTGTGTTTTATCCTTAAGACAGCTAAGAGAGCCTTCAGATGGGCAGTGAATTCTTTTTATTGTTCTCCTGTTCAATAAAAGACATCCCTGAACAATGCTTAAGCAGATTTAACACTAGCGCAGCACTACGGTAACAAGTATTCTATGACAATTAGATCATTTGAATGAACGTTATATCAAGACCTGAACGCATTTCCGTCTTAAAAGTTATATTGCAAGTAAATCACGATCAGTGATCCCAAGTTGCTCTAATTACTTCGATAGTATTTTTTTTTATTTGGCCTCCCAAAAAACAAAAGCCTCCCCATTAGCTTTCCACTCCTCCCTTTTCATGGCCATCTCCTGCCAACCCGGTAGCAAGGTCGTCAGGTAGTCCCGCCATTTCCACTTGGGTCGGCAATTCTTGCAATATACGGATACGGATAAGGACGGCCTCATAAACAAAAATAATTTAAAATACCTATTTCGAGATTTTAACGGACAACACACAGTTAAGGATGAAACACAACCCGGTGGCGGTAGCGGTGGCAGTGGCGGTCCATACAATCGTCAATAGAAATACTACTGCAGTAAATACAATACTATACTGCCGTAATACTACTAAAACACACATCGTTTTTTTTTAGTTTAGTACTTTATTACTTACAAAAATATCTTCCGGAATTTTTATGTTTCAAATACTTATAAACTGTTAAGGCCTAACCTTAGTTTGATTGCGCCATTTCTACCCGTGGGGTGCGGCACTGTATGCTGAAACACAGGCTCTGCCTAGTTCAGCAACAGAAGCTTGCCACTTATTATAAAAATGTTATATTTCGGTTAGTTCTTTCGGCTTTACAATGAGTGGAGATGTTAACTGGAAATTGTTTTTAAGAAATAAACTATTTTGTATTTGTACATATCGTATGTATGGACCGCCACCGCTACAGCCACCACCACCTCGTTGGTGTGTTTCATGCTTTAACCAAACCTAAGCATCTTGCAAACTGTAAGCATTTATGCCTGTGTTGATCACTGTTAATTATGTGCGTTTGTAGAATGATGCTCGCGGGAGCAGTATGAAGAAACTTGGGCAACATTCACTGCCAGAATCCAGGCACACGGTACGCTGAAATAATAATTAATTTATAGTCAATTTGCGAGATTTGTAAAAATGTCTTCGCTTCGTAAGTTACTTTTTCTCATACTGACTGGGTTAACATACCTTCCAACAAGTTTTTTACCAAAACCACTATTAAACTTTGACTTTTCTGCGTGTTATTTATTCCGATCTAAAGATAAGATCTAAGAGTTTGAAATTAATAGTGAATTAAGGTCGACTTACACCACTTCGTAAGTGTCACTTAGGCGGCCATTTAAAATTAATTTTATGTGAAGATTTCTAGTTAATGCTACATAAGCCACATGTGGGTGTCAAATGGCTGATGATGTAGCCACATTTAAGGAAGTCGCGCAAGTCAGCCAGAAGATTAAAGAATTTTATTTTATTTACGAATTTTATTTACGTGATGTACTTTTCAGCTCTTTTTTCGTTGTCATTGCTGTAACTTTTCAAAGGAAAATTGACATAAATAACAATACGAAAAATGTGCTAATGTCTTTCATGATAATAATCATGAACGCAAAACACGAACACCGATTTTTGAATATCATAAAAATATGAAAGAACTGCCGATACATACTAAAGGACGGAACGCACCAACGTGGTCGCGGTCCATACATACGACATTTACTGCAGTAGTATTTATATGGACGTTTGTTTGGTACGTTACCAGCACCGCCATCGCCACTGCCACCACCACCTCCACTGCCACCGCCACCACCACTGCGTTGATGTGTTTCATCATTCAATCAATAGAAAAAGAACGTTGTCGTGCATAGAAATAACATGCTATGTTTTTATGCACAATTAATTTTTAATATTATTTACTAGCGGGCCTGGACACATTTTATTTTTCTCATGTCACATCGGATGATAACTTTAAGGTGCTCCATAGAGCAACACTAGCGCCACCAAGGAAGAAAATCATATCTTTTTACGGACCGTTTTTGCAAAAAGTGTCTTTCAATCATGTTAATAGTGATTATTAGGACCCACTACAGACAACCTAGCATAACGGACCAGGGACTAGATAATATTTATGCCTAAAACGACCGTTTTTAACCGACTTCAAAAAAGGAGGAGGCTATCAATTCGACGCGTATATATATATATATATTTATATATATTGGCTATGTTCCTCCATAACTCCGTCAAATCTTAACCGATTTCGACAATTCTTTTTTGTTCGAACAGGTATAACGTCCCATTGGTCCCATTTTAATTTGGTGAATATCTGATGGAGACTTTCAGAGATGGAGAACGGAACTCTTCAATGGACAGCAGTAAATAAGCCCTAATGGGGCCCATCCTTTAGTAATGTCCGTATGTTTAATAAAATAGCGTAAAAGTAGTCCCAAGTTAATTTGGTGATGTTCTGATGAAAACTTTCGGAAATGGAAATTTAGAACATAAAATTTTAAAGCAACGAATTAGGTAGGGTAAATTATGGTTATAAGGGACTTATTTATTTTTCTCCCGCTCCCCCACTAAAAATTAAAAAATAAAAATTTTAAAATTAAAAATTAAAACCGATTTCGAAACACTACAAGCACTAAAAAGTTAGAAATAATTTAAATGATTAGAAGTATGTACACATGTAGGTATTGTAGAAGTATCGTTTGTATAATTTGGTGACCAGTTTCATGGCCAGCACGTATATTTTGGGCACCGACTCCAAATTATACTTCTACAATACCTGCATGTATACATACTTCTAATCATTTAAATTATTTATAACTTTTTAGTGCTGTAGTGTTTCGAAGTCGGTTTTTATTTTTTATTTAAAAATTTTCAATTTCACTACAAAACGTGTCGCAGACAGCGGAAAATATTGTACATTGATATTAAAAAGAAAAACCTATTTAGAGGCTAAAATATCCACCCACGCCGGGACTTGAACCCTTGACCTCTGGCTAACCGTGCCAGCGCTCTCCTAAGTGAGCTAATGGGCAAATGCAGGCATCAGCGAAATTTCAAGCCTCTTTGCAAACTTCTCTCTATTACGTACAGGCAGCGACATCTGGCCGAAGCAATTTACATCTCTTGCAGCCCCGAGCAACCCACTTTGCAGTTAGGTTTTTACATCGGAATGATATCGCTGTACCTATGATTCAAGTCGCGGGTTCAAGTCCCGGCACGGGTGGAATTTTTAGCCTCTAAATATGTTTTTAAAATTGTCCTCAGCTCGGGTTAGTTCAACAAAGAGAATAGGTATAATCATTGACATTCAGTAAAAAGAATGTAAATACTTTCTGAAATTAAAATGTTTAAGGATGCTTTTACGTCGAGCATGCTGTGTCGCTCGCACAATATATATATATATTTATTTTTTTGTGATTGCAATAAAATGAGTACACTTTTGATAAATGTGGTCTGAGGGTTTGATAGATGATTAAATTACGGACATTTTAAATTAAATTTCGTTTTGCTGAGTTGATTTTACCAAAGGAAAGTGGTTTTCAAAATTATAAATTTTGAAATCAATTTTTCTCATTCGAAAACTGGGTGCAGGACAAGAAATATATATATATCTTTAAGGTCCGTAATTTTATTATCTATCAAACCCTCAGATCACATTTAACAAAAGTGTAGTAATTTTGTTACAATCACTAAAAGTGTTATTAAATATTACAGTTTCATTAAAAGTGTTAAAAATGACAGCACACTTATCAAGGTCGTACGTCTTCTAATTGGGAAAGCTTTCAATGTACCATTTAGAACGTGTTCCAGTGAATACACTGTTTAATGTTGCTTTGACATGCGACGCGGTTGACCTAACAAGGGGTTTGGCTAGGCAGCATTTTGGTAAAATATACGATTCCTGAAAAGCCTTTTAAAGTACAATTTATGCGAACATTTTTGACAACGGTGTAGTTAGCAGAATTGAGAAAGAGATAATGTGAAAATATATTTATTGCCACAAAACACAGAAAGGAAAGTAATGGAAAGGTTGTGATTGGATCTTCTTGTCGTGTCGGTGACAAACTATTTTAAATTGTTGTTTCGGAACATGGTGTCAGGGCCTACACTCTTAAAGGAAAAATGCATACCTACCACTTTTCAATCCACTGACTTTGACAGATTGCCCCTTCAAGTTAATCGCACATTCACAAGTCTTTGTATGTAGCATACATTAATGCCATATTTAAAACATATTACAGAGTCAATGGTTTTTGACTGGTTTTTTAAACATTTATCTTAACAGAATCCCCGAATAAAAATAAAATAAGAGAACTTTTTTTCGTTTTCTTGAAGACCCTTCAACTGATTCTTTTGTTCAAATACAGTTTTATGTTCTTATTTCTGTGCCTCTTCGCCATACAAGGTTGGTCGTCAGCTCCTCTGTATATTCCTCGCTTCTCTTAACGAAATAGATCTTAGACGCTGGTAACTCCAAAGAGTTCTATAGGTACCTAGTTAAAGATACAAATTTCATCCCAAACTTTTATATTGATCTAATAAAGGTATGTACTTATAGGCGAGGAGGACTTCAACAGCACAGAAAACTACCACGAGCTGGTGCTATATATCAGACAGAAAATACAAAACGTTACCCACACTACAGTCATATTGTGTTCACCAACATTCAAACAAGGGAGAAACAACGATATGTTCAACGCAAGAATCGAAGCGTTCAACCATCTACTGGATAAAGACGTCATCGCGCATGAGTATGCCTATCTTATTGACTCGAACCTTCATTTGAACTACGACCTCTCCATGTTTCGTCGGATAAGTGGAGCTTTAAATAATGAAGGACTAAAACAGGTTTTCGAAGATGTTAAAGTCAGAATTACTAATATCAACAACTGGCTTACAAATTCAAACTCAGCTCTACATACAACAAGCATCCAAACAAGTCACACCCATGAATCCATCTCAAATTCGCAGATTCAAACGGGAGTAAACAACCAGAATTTTCGATCCCATTAATTTACTCTACCAGAATATAAGAAGCTTCAAAAATAAGCGTCATTTAATAGAAGTGGCAACACTAGAAGATAGCAACATTCAAGCTATCTGTCTGTCTGAAACGTGGATAACGGCACCAAAGAGGAAACTTTTGCAACTGGATTACTTTCAGTTAGCATCCTGTTTTTGTAGAGTTAACCGAGAAGGGGGAGGAGTATGTATCTTGGTAAAAAATAATATTGATTACAAAGAACGTAGAGACATATTACAAATGTCCATAGAATTTGTATTCGAAATATGCGCAGTAGAAATAAATAAATTAAACCTACTTATAATAACACTGTACTGGCCAAATAAGAATAGAGAGTCAGAATTATTCTTCAGCTCTCTTACAAATCTCTTAGAGTACATCAGTATTAAGGATAGGTCCAAAAATGTAATAATAGGAGGGGACTTCAATTTAAACGTATTAGAGCCTTGTAATTTGACAACAACATTATTAAATCTGATGAAGAGTTTTAACTTCGCCCAGCAAGTAAGAGAACCTACTAGAGTCACACAAAATACTTCAAGTTGCATAGACCTAGTTTTTAGTAATATGCACTATCATAAAGATAGATTTAGTACCAAAACAAAAGAATATGGTCTCTCAGACCATAAGGCAATTCTAATTAGTATTCCTGGAGATTTAATACGGGACAATATAACGTGGTATACAAAAAAAAGAATTTTCTCGGCACAAAACATACAATCATTTCAAGAAGAACTACAAAAAATTAATTGGTCCGATTACATAAATCCCGCTCAAAGCGTAAACAAAAATTATACAGCATTTTACAATAAAATCAACGACATTTTAGAACGCACTATACCTAAAACTAAAATAAAAATAAAAACTAGAAAGAAAAATACGTGGTTGACGAAAGGAATAAGAACGTCATGTAAAAATAAACGCCTGTTAAAACACCTTGTCAATCAAACAAATAGCACCACCCTAATAAGCTACTACAAAACATATGAAAAAACATTAAAAAAAATTGTTCAAACGTCCAAAAAAATTAGCTATGCAAATAAATTATTAAAATCAACAAATGTAACGAAAACTATGTTGCCAAACAAAAAGAACGATCTAATAAATATACCAATAAACCAAAAAATAATATACAAATAAACATAAATAATAGACACACTGACGATCCCCTTACTGTCGCAAACCACTTTAATTATTTCTTTAGCACAGTTGGTGCTCCCGCAAAGGACAAACCTAAACCACTCGGCCGCCCAGTGCAGTCCACCACAGAAAATTCCATTTACATCGAGCTTACTGATCCAGTAGAAGTCTTCAACATAATAAAAAAACTAAAATCAAAACGTAGCTTTGGTTTTGATGAAATTCCACCAATACTCGTAAAAGAATGTGCTAAAGAACTGATTTCTCCATTGTCGTTTCTTATAAACCAGTCTTTTTCAGAAGGAATAGTGCCTGATTTACTAAAAACAACAATAATTAAGCCGCTACATAAAAAAGGCGACCGTTTAAACAGCAATAATTATAGGCCAATAGCATTACTGCCCACTTTTGCTAAAGTATACGAATCGGCAATGTACCTGCGTGTCTATGCCTTTTGTGAAAAATTCAAAGTTTTTAATGACCAACAAAATGGTTTCCGTAAAGGACGGTCCACAGCTCTGGCTGTATTCAACTACATAAATTACAT
Organism: Yponomeuta cagnagella; assembly: GCA_947310995.1. Classification (NCBI taxonomy): domain Eukaryota; kingdom Metazoa; phylum Arthropoda; class Insecta; order Lepidoptera; family Yponomeutidae; genus Yponomeuta; species Yponomeuta cagnagella. The sequence goes on from OX371267.1 coordinate 19,131,592, forward strand.
ATTAGACACTATAAATAATAAAAAAACACGCAATAGGTATCCTCTTGGATATGACTAAAGCATACGATAGAGTCTTACATAACGTTCTAATTGCAAAGCTAAACGGAATTGGAATACGAGGTTCAGTACTGAGTTGGTTTATTTCGTATCTTTCTAACCGCGAACAGTACGTAGACTTGGAGCATCAAAATCATGCCACCGGCGAAATCAGCTACACCAGATCCACAAAAACAATCCTGACACAATCAATCCCACAAGGCAGTGTCCTGGGGTGCTTCATGTTTTTGATCTACATAAATGACCTACCAAAATCGATTAATATCCCATGCACCCTTTTCGCTGACGACATATCGCTTGTACTACCGTGTAATGATGATATCGAACTTGTACAATTATTAAATTCAAATCTAACTAAACTAACAAACTGGCTCAATGACCATAATTTGGAGATAAACTTTAGTAAAACTAAACTCATGCAATTCAGACCTCACCAAAAACGCCCTCTTGACATAAACTACGCTTTTAATAAAACACCAATAGAACTCGTTGATTCCTACTGCCTCCTAGGAATTGAAATAGATAGCAACCTACATTGGAAATATCATATCAAGAAAGTGGCTAGTAAACTATCAAGCTTTACATATGCTCTATCGGAACTAAAGAGAACTACAAACAAAAAAAGTGCTCTATGTGCTTACTTTGCTTACGCACAGTCTTGGCTGTCTTATGGTGTCCTCCTCTGGGGCAACAGCACGGATGCAAAGCAATTATTCTTAATACAAAAGAAGTGTATCCGAATTATCGCTAACATTGACATAATGACGAGCTGCAGACCATATTTCGATAAATTAAATATTCTCACACTAACTTCACTTTATATTTTAGAAGCATGCGCATTTGTGAAAAATAATGATCAACTCTTCCCCTTATACACAAGACCAGAAGGATTAAGACCACATAAAAGATTGGCAACATGCTCATCGAAATTACATTTAGTTCATTCAGGCCCCCGCTCGATGGCTGCCAAAATATTTAATTGTATACCGAAATCAATTCAGTCTATAGAAAAAATTAATGTATTTAAAAATGCCCTTAATAAATACTTAGTACGAAAAAGTTATTATACTCTACAAGAGTTTTTTGATGAACATGGCAAAAACTAGGTTTGGAGCTTGTGAGACTTGTGTTATTATATCTTAAGTAAAAGTAAAATATATTCTGTTATTGTTCTTGTTTTAGAGAGTCTATGAAAATTAATAATAAATAAAATAAATAAATAAAATAAGTAATCTAGGTAGTAAGTAAGAATTTAAGTTATAACCTTTTATAATCCTAAGTTAGCAGCGCCCTAGCAGGGTTCTTGTTTGTTCCTGAAAATACTTATCTAAGACCCTATGTACAACAAGAAAGCTAATAAACGTCTATTCTATTCTATTCTAATTTAAAGGCATATATAGTGCGCCAGGCCAAGTTCTCGGCTGGCTCGCGCTGTGCATATAATATTTACAGGAAGCCATTCGAGCACTTTTCGACCGCCCTCTATAAAAAAATCGTAGGGGTATTAATTACCATATTAAAAGATGATTCTAAATTTCATGCTTCCAGCTATTGTGGTTAAGAAGATGTGGGGGTCCAAAAATTGTATTTTTTGGCACTCACTGACTCACTCACTTGTGTATTATCAAAAGTCTTGGGTATTTGTAATTGAAGGAGAGATTTAAAATTTAAAATATAAACAGTGTTTATTGAGTAAGCAATGGAAAAAAATAAAAAAATCATGAAACATAGAGTAACGGTTATACAGGGTAATAATTTGAGGGGAACTACCTTATCCGTTGTAATTAGAGAAAAAGTTTGTTACTTCCTTTTTAATGTAGTTATGTATATATGCATTCTCAGATTTTGAAAAAAATTAACTTAAATAAAAAAAATGTAAGAATGCAAAACAAAAATAAAAATAAAACTTTTGTGCTTCCATAGCGACCATAGATCTTATTTATAAACTTATAAGCACTTCATTATATGTAAAGACCAATAAAAAATAACATAAAATATTTTCTATGGTCGCTATGGAAGCACAAAAGTTTTATTTTTATTTTTGTTTTGCATTCTTACATTTTTTTATTACAGGGTGACCAGGTTATACAGAGTCATCACTGGTGACTGCGTTTTAAGTGCCTAATCCGTAATTATTAGAGAAAAACCCCTATTTATTAAAGTTCTGCATTCCTGCACTCATAAGTAAAACATGTACAGTTAGCAGCAATAAAAAAATAAAAAAAATTCGTCGCAAACAATTCAGAACCCAGAAATATGATGATATGAAGACCCTGATAAAAATCTAAAATCGTAAAAAATATATCTATAGGGTGAACGTGTTATCCAGGGTCGTAAGTAGAGACGGTGTATTAACTGCTACTATGTAATCCATCGTGAGTAGATAAAAGCTTTGTTAGGAGGTGTCATAAACAGAAAATAAAATTAAACAATTATTTTTTTAGTGCAATGGCTATTTGGCAAGTTTTTAGAAGATGTTGAATAGTTGCACAATGTAAACTTGCCAAGTATGAGTATGATCTGTAAAATTAAAAGTTACCCCATTTTTCCTTATTTATTATGACACTGCTAATTCCACGAAGACAAGGAACTTGGCAAGTTCTTATATATCAAGTATTTTTTGGGACGAGAAGTTGGCCAGTTTTTTACATTTATGTTTTGGTGGGATATTATATCACACCATACAATGTCATCTTCCATTTACCTCTATAACCTCCTAAGTTCTGACCTCGAAAATAAAAATGGTTTTCGATTGTTGTTTTCAAGCTTAGGAGCTTAATATCAGAAGTGACGCATACTTTCTTAACTGAATAAAAAGATAGTGCAAGTACTAATGCAAAACGCACGTGAGAGTTGAGACATTGTTTTAATTGTGTCAATTAATTTAAAGGTCAATTAAATGATTAAATTAATTAATTTACTAATTCACCTCAGCGCTTGAAATTGCCAATCCGCGGTAGGCACGCGTGTCGATGAAGCGCGTACTATCTCTCTCTGATAGAAGGCCTGTGTCCTGCCGTGGGACGTATATGAACTACATAAAAAAATAAGTAATGTTAATTAGCTTCAGGTGGGGATAACAACAGAGAGGACCCAAAATTTCGAAACAATTACATTTCCATATCTGTGACGTCCTTCTTACCGTAGACAGGGTATCCTAGCTTGGGACCAGGTCAAGTGATTGTGTTGTGTGGAAATTATTATTATTATACTCTTAATCCTATAATATTTCAGTTTATATTGTTTTCAAAGCTTAAAATTATCTGTTTTCTACCTATCGAAAACTGTCAAAATAATCGCGTCAAGTTCAAAAGTAGTTCAGAAATCATTTTTACGCTGCGTTCAACAATTTATAAAATTACATATCAATGAAAATCGTGATTTTTCTTAATGTAGCCTATTTTCGTCCTACTGCAGGGCGCAGGCCTCCTCTCAGAGAGAGAGTATGGGCTTAACCACGGCGCGTGCCCACCGTCGATTGGTGGTTTCAAGCCCTGAAGTATTAGACACTCAGGTTTCCTCACGATGTTTTCCTTTACCGTTAATTATAACTTCACAAATGTACGTAACTTAGAAAAAAAAGTACCTCAGTGCTTGAAATTGCCAATTAGCGGTGAGAGAAAGTCTGTAACCTGTAGTGGGACGTATTTTGGCTACATAGAATATATATAAGACTGAAGGTCGATTCCTTAAAATATTCCATAAACGTCGATTAAAATAGTCTGTGGTGGAGATGTTACAAGAAAAAGATGTAACCAAGCATTAAAAAAACTGCCTCTGAAGAGTGCTTTAGAGGAATCGTGTTTTAATAAATAAGGCCCTAAGACTTCCCCTGAATGAAACATAGAAAAGTTACATTACGTCACTTATTTTTGTGTACACATTTTTGGATAGTAAGAGAGCACAGTACACATTACATGCACCGTTTACGTCTACCAAATAATTCCCCAAGGTGAATTATTAATGATGACCGCTGACCTGACCCCACGTTGTACATCAATAACAACTGAAAAAACCCGATCAAGTACGAGTAAGGCTCTCTCTGTGAAGGTTTCTACATTCTTTCACATACCGGTCTATGTCACGGTCATGTCCCAAACTGCAAACATAAGTTTGATATATTTATTAATAATGTGTCTTTCCTGTGGGCTAGGCCGACAAAGCTGGCAGGATGGTATAGGTGCTGGGCAAGCCTACTCCATCTAAAAAACAAATTCCCAGGTACTGCAGCATCCGAGTGGTTCTTTCACCCTTCTAGTGTGAGTAGAGGTGTGAAGGTGACGCTGTATAAATCATCTCGTGACGTAGACGCAAAGGCCAAAGTTAATGTTGTAACTAAAATATAACCACTTTTTTTCTATTTCTCGTTCTGCGAGTCGTTGTTCTTTGCTTAATTTCATGATACGGTGACGATGATCATATCAAAATATGTGATATCTTTGGCCATACTTATTATTATTAACTTAGAACTTTTTTTACCACTCCAAGTTACAGCAGATCTCAATATTTTCATAATAACTCCCAGACAACACGATCACTTGTCTGGTCCCAAACTAGGATACTCTATGCTCTGGTAACCAGGCAAGGATATCACAAACTTGAAAACACGACCAGACTGAGGCCGTTTTGTACAAATCGTGTTAACGGCTAGACCAACGAGGCATTCAGATTTATAATATTTACACTTCAACTTCATATCTTTACCAGTCTCTGAGAAAAAATAACAATTTTTACAAACAAACGGCAAAGTGATTGACAAACGTACGGCAATGTGATCAGGGATCCATTTTTTTCCTTTTGAAGTGTGGAACCCCAAAATGGACTAATGGACTAGTTCTTTCTTTTAGAACGCAAGCTGCCTAGCCATTAATTCATAAGAGACATGCGATGTAAACTCTGTTTCGAAGTTCACTCCAGTTTATTGCTTCACGAAAACATACCTCGCAAACGCATTATGCTCGGAGGGGGTTGACAAGGCCCCTGGATTACGACTAAACGTGGCAAAAACCAAGCCTGCATATCACCTGTTCTTAGGTGCGTATTATTATTTGAATCGAGGACATGAGACTATATAGCATTTATGCAAGAATCGGCCGTTTTCAGCTGATATGCTATCTAGTCCTAGACTTTTGGCTCGCAGGTGGTAAAAATCATCATCATCATCATCAGCCATTTGATGCCCACTGCAGGACATAGGCCTCCTTCGCAGTTTTTATAACCATGAGGGGCTTTGCCATAATCGCTACGCTTGGCAGGTGGGTTGGCGATCGCAGTATGCGGTTGGAATGTCAGGAAGACGCTGCTGCCAGTCTCCTGGTAATTGATTCCCTTAGTCGCCTTCTACGACAGACATATTATTCTCGATCCGGCGCCACACGGAAAATAATTTCCAAAAGATGATTTAATTTTTTATTCATTATTTTATCGAGGCCTTTAACTAACAACTGATGTGAAAAGTCCTATTAACTAAGTGAAAGGAAAATGGAGAAATAAAATTACATTCGATTTTAGAATACGGTTTTAAATGTACCTAATTGCAAACTTGAAAGTGCCTTTTAACTTTATTGACAGTTGGTATGGCAATTACACGAATTTTAATTTTCATGCCAACCTAAGACACTTTTACGTATATAGAACTATATTTTTAAATATTTTAAATCTTGATGGCCAGTGTAGCGGTTAAAGTTTCAAAGACTATTTTAAAGTTTTCTTAAAAAGTAGGTATCTACTCGTAGGTAGTAAAAAATTATGAGTTGATTGGCTGTAAACAGTTCACGCTCCGTCAAGAAAATGAGCAACAATGTAATTTTAGCACCACATTTTTATGATTATTATTCACCGTAGCTTTAGTAAAGTAAGTTTATGCAACAGACCATGTTTTAATTACACCGGGCATAAATTTAAAATATGAAAATTTTCACTCTGCAGTGAAAACTTTCATGATGCACTTTAGAGGCTTATTAGTCTTTGCTACTTCGTTTTAGGTGGGTTTGCTAAAAGAAGATTCTATACCTGGTAACAACATGGTGTGACTGGGTACATAATAATGTGTACTCTAATGAAGTTAACAAATAAAAAGAGCCTCAAATTTGAAATTGATTCCAACATAAACTCCCGCCCGTACCGCCCGTAGACGAGTAGGCAGAGTTCAGGGTTTGCCATTTGCCACGATTCTGACAAACCTCCTTCGCTTTATAAACATTAAATTAATGCACGCACGCTGGTTTCGGGTAAATTTTATGTTATCCTATGCTTATATATCCCGTATTTAAATTTCGAGGTTGCACGAAGGCATAATTGTAAAGAAACTTAATAATTACTAAATGTACGATTATTTTACCACGTAATGCCAGGTTTACATTTCAAACTACCTACTATAACGAGATTTCACCTAGCTCTTAGCTATCCGACCGCAAGGCTGATACCCTACTTTGAATTCAACTTTCAATTCTCTTGTTCCATACGTTATTTAATGAGAACCTTGCTCGTGTTCCGCTGTGCAAACAGTACCACTGTTAAAATAACTGATAGCCGAGGAAAGTAGGTATTTGCTTTACTCTATGACTTGGGTTGTAACTTTGTAAGCCGAAACTGGAAAGTAGGTAATAACTTCCTTGCTACGTTTTTATAAATAGGTACCCTACAGGTATACAGAAATTCCTTGCCTAAAGATTCGCCCACGTGTTGTACACAATACACGTTTACGCAATTTCCTTCCTCTAGAGGGTTGGGATTTCCTAATAGGTATCTTTCTCGGCAGCTGTCTTGAAACCTAATACTAGCCTGAAATATAATATTGGAAAGGGTTCCTTTGTTTAACAATATTACTCGGAGTAGTATCGAGCGTAAAATGGTGAACATACCAGTGACAGTTTTTATTCGCAGGAATAAACACAAGGGACGTTAGAGAAACGCATATTTTTGGAAAAGAGACTTCCGTTTGAATGGAAACTTAAAGGCTTTGCGAACAAAATTTCCACTATACATAAATCTATAATCTATAGTCCTATTTTATTTATTCGTTTTGTCTGTTGTGTATTTAGTTTTCCTTCTGTGTTGTGCATATTATGTTACTTATGTGCTTATTTTGTTTCTGTGATGTATCTTGTTGGTATAATAAATGTCTTTCTTCTTCTTCTTCTTCTTCTTAAAATGACATAAACTCACGCCTGTATCCCAGAGGGGTAGGCAGACCAGGAATTGCCACTTACCACGACCCTGACAGATCACTCTCGCTTCATCAACATTCATGAGTCGTTGCATGCACGTAACGATGCCGGTTTCGGATCCTTTTATCTTGTCTTTTGCTAATGCATTCCCTATTTGGTCGACGTATGCCAACCTGGGACATCCCTTACCGGCCCTTCTACCCACATTTGCTCGATATATTCGTTTCGTCAACCTTTCTTCCTTTATCCTCTCCACAAGTCGAAACCGACGCAACATTCCTACTTTCATGGAACCAAAACGTCTAAGCCGGTCGTGTTAGTTTTAAATAGGTTTTTTAGGGTTCCGTAGTCCGACAAGGAACCCTTATAGTTTCACCATGTCTGTCTGTCTGTCCGTCCGCGGTATAGCGCAAAGACCGGTGGTACTAGAAAGCTGTAATTTGGTACCTATGTGTATACATATTTATCACACCGACAAAGTTAAGGAATAAAATTTTGGAAAAAAAACTTTTTTACTGTACCGCGCTTAACATGGAAAGTGGGGATTATTTTTTTTCTCGTCTACCCCATCATGTGGGGCATCGTTGGATTGGGCGTTGAAAAATATTTTAGGTGTACGAAGACTATTTTTTGATTTAGGGTTCCCCCCTCTCCTGGCTTAACGGTCGATTCTAGAAACGTGAAAAAATTCAGGGTAGTAGCACATATAATAAATTTAAAAGGAAAAGTATCACGGTGTGTGTGTGTGTGTGTGTGTGTGTCGCTGAATGGGTTGACACCTCAGTCATTACGAAAACCTCTTAATTAGTGGCAAAAACAGCGGCACTTACCTCGCCGTTCAATAAATTGTAATACAATGATAATTGCTTGAACGCGTCGACAAACCTTGATACTTGTGCACCCTCTAGACGCCCCTACAATGAAACATGTAGCCTTACTGTGAATCTCTTATAATATTATGCACTGACAGAATAAAAGTTATTACTTTGGTTCTACTTCGATTTTCATGACCCAACTTTCATTTCCGTCTGTAAATGTTGTATGACTTTTCATGACTAACTATTAAACAAATATTTCGTATATTTTCATGCATACATATCATGTATATTACATTCCTCACCTATAATTGAAAACGTAATACATGACATTACGTTTTCAATAATATAGGTGAGGAATGTTTAGGAATTAGCACAATATAACAAGCTAACTCATTCACTCTATTTAATTTATTGTTGTTAGTTCTGTTTTTCCTCCTTTATAAAATAAATTAAAAAATAAAATGATACTTTCAAGGAATTCAGTAACATTTTTCTTTCATTAAATGGTTTCAAAGACTCCGTCCGTTCGTTCATGCAAATAAACCCCTGTACGAGAAACATGTGTAGAATCACATCGACCGCTCTGAAAAGCAAATGCAGATGTTTTTTGTTTACGTACTTGTTTACTTGAAAACAGCGTAAAGCTACTCATTTACGTGCAACTACAATGCATAAGCCATGCTTGATAAGAACTGTCGCAGGGTGGCCGACGTGTAGGTAAACTAAGAGCACCATTAAAGGTGTCTAACCAAATTTTACTATTCTAACTGAATTAGTCTCGATTTCTTACCTAACAGAGTTTAGAACGTCAAATATGGAGGGTGCCGCCTTTAAATCGCTTTAAACACAGTTTATTGAGAACCTGAACTCCTGAGCTCCACTTTTGTGACGCTTATATTAGGTTCACATGTATACTGACAATAACTGCCGTCCACGTTCAGGTCACAAATATAGGAATTCAGTTTTAACCTGCTTCTAACCGTCGTATCGATCGGAAATTTTACGAGTAGGTACATACATTCAGAAGAGAATACAATAATTTGGTATCATCGAGCTGGTCTGATGATGTAGCAAAGAGTAAATAGTCGAATTCCTCAACATTCTCTCTACTGCACCACCTACTGGTCCTGTCAAAATTAAATATTAAGCAAGCTATTTCCTTACGTGGATGTCGTAGAAGGCGACTAAGAAAATTAATTACCCGGAGACGGGCAGCAGCGTCTTCCTGAGATTCTAACCGCATAGTGCGATTGCCAACCCGCCTGCCGAGCGTGGCGATTATGGCAAAATCCCTCATGGTTATGAAAACTGCGAAGGAGGCCTATGTCCTGCAGTGGGCGTCAAAGGGTTGATGATGATGAAGCGCAATAAGAATCTTTTGTTAATTAGCTATATTTTTTGCATGTTTAGGATGCCCTTGGCTGGTAATTGTAGTACAGGGTATTCTAGTAAAATTACTGGCCAAATAATGGTGTTGTGTGAATTTTATCTTACATAAGCAACCTATATACGTCCCACTGTAGGGCACAGGCCTTCTCTCAAGGAGAGAGTATGGGCTTAATCACCACGCGTGCCCACCGCGGGTTGGCGATTTCAAGCGCTGAGGTATGTGAATAACTCAGACACTCAGGTTTCCTCACGATGTTTTCCTTCGCCGTTAGCGAGTGGTATTGCTACTATAACTTCACAAATGTACATAACTTAGTAAACCAAGTCATAGGTACATGCCCGCACTGGGGATCGAACCTGGGTCTCTCGCTTCCGAGTCCGATGTTTTGACCGATGAATTTTATCTTATACACCACGAATTCTGGGTAGTTCGTTATGGGTAATTGTTAAAAAAGTAAAATTTTATTTGCATTTTTCAAGAATATCTCGCATGAATCTCCAATCTGTGAAAATAGTAATGGCCAGTCAGAGCGGTGATAGACGAAGGAAGACGAATTTACAAATTTTTCAAAACAAGATTTCAAGATTTATTGTATTATATCTTACGTCTGTACTTACAAGTAATAGTGTAAATAATTGTCATTTTTTGATTTAACCGAGGCTCTCAAACCACCCAGATTTCAACGCATAGGTACTTCTATATAAAACAAAGTTAGGCCAGTTACAATAGCACAAAAACGGCTGGACCAATTTTTATGCTCTTTGATTTGTTCCATTAGTCTCCGCCTGAAATGCAGAATAACTATATAATATGATAAGAATAACTATTAAGAACTAACAAAAAGAAGTAATTTATTCCGACGCGGTACGGAATTTGCCAGACCAGCCAGTCAATATTAAACCAGGTTCAGTTAAAGCGCTGCTGAGAATCCCTAATTATTGTAAACAGTCAAGTGAACCGTAGCTTTGTTCGCAGGAAGCCCGCTAACGTCCGTCACGGGGACAGTGACGCGCGTATCCGCTGTCGTCGGCGGTGAAGTGGAGCTGCCGTGTGACTCGCGTCCGCCGCACCAGAACGACAGCCTGCTATTGGTCGTCTGGTATAGAGATGACAACCCCGTTTACAGGTGAGTTGCCATTATAGATTAGATTAGAACATACCCAACCACAAAATACATTAAAAGGCTTACATGGCTAAGTTTTGCAGTATACAATTGGCGGTCCTATCATTATACTGCAGTTATGCTACGTAGAATTTGCGGAAAAATGAACAAGCCAATGAAATTTTAATGGCGAGAGTGGCGGATTTGACGCGCATCATCTCAAAGCTTTAGCTGTTGTCTAAGCCCAGGTGGAGCTTCCGTGCGGCTCGCGTCTGCCGCAACAGAACGATAACCTGCTTTTGGTTGTCTGGTATAGAGATGACAACCCCGTTGTAGGTGCGTTGGTTCGCTTTTCTGCAACGATACTGGAGCTATGCTACGTGGGATTTCAGGAAAAATGAACAAATCAATGAAATTTTAGTGGCCAGAATAGCGGATTTAATGCGTATCGTCTGAAAGCACTGCTGTTATTATAAAACCTGAATTTTCACGGACATTGAGTCGTTTATTTTTTTTCATTTTACAATTTTCCGACGTTTCGGTACTTCTGCAAGTGCCATGGTCTCAGTAGACTGAAGTGACAGGCGTCTTTTTGAAAGCATTCACTGTTAGTTAACTACCCTTCGCAAAAATTATTAAGTTACGTTCCAAAAAAATCTTGAATTTTTTAATTTAAATTAGCAAAACAATAATTTTATATAAACTCAAAAATATTGATTACTAGTTATTTAAATTAAAATTCAATTTACAGTCACACTTCTAGCAAGGGGGTCTCATGCACTTAAGCACTGGTTCCCATGCTGTAGCTATGTTCCAACAACGATCTCTATTGAAATTTGGATGCCGGCGGCAGCTTAGCTGTTGTCTAAGCCGAGCTAGGGCTCCCATGCGACTCGCGTCCGGCACACAAGAATGACAGAATGACCTTTTTGTCATCATTATGCTTATACTTACGCATCATCATCAGCCATTCGACGCCCACTGCTGGACACAGGCTTTCCTCATGGTTTTAATTTCAATCATGAAGGGTTTTGCCATAATCACCATGCTTGGCAGGCGGGTTGGCGATCGCAGTATGCGGTTGGAATCTCAGGAAGACGCTGCTGCCCGTCTCCTGGTAATGTATTTCCTCAGTCGCCTTCTACGACATCCACGGAAGGAAATGGAGTGATTTTTTTTACTGCAGTAGTATTACTTTACTGCAGTTGCTCAGTCTGCTGCTGAAGACTACTGGGTGTTTAGTCGTAAATAAATACTCGCTACTGAAATTGAAAAGGTTAGAGCACTCGAGGTCTTTTGTTTTTCTTTTCATATCAAATTTGTTTGTCAAAAACAAAATTTAAATTGTGTGTGTAAGCGTGCTTAAGTTCAAGCGATTGCTCAACTAGTAAACAAAACTTGTACAAAAACTGTGATATAAGCCGACTAACTAACCACGGCAGACGTCGGCCACCTACCCTTTGCGGCTTCACGGTTGACCCTGGCGGTGGCTGCTACGACATGCGTCTGCAAATGCCGTCTATTTAGTAATATCCAAGCAAAACATAAATATAAAAAAACACAAAACACCACTGCCATTTTTTTTTAACATAATTAATAATATAAAATATAGCTGAAGGCAATTTAGCCATCTGGCGAGATATTATGAATTTCAGCTTTGATATTTTTCTTAAATTTACTTAATGATGTCCGTGTGGCGCCGGATTAAGAATAGCGTCACTCAATTTCCTTCCGTGGATGTCGTATAAGGCGACTACGGAAATAAATTACCAGGAGACGGGCAACAGCGTCTTCCTGAAATTGCAACCGCATACTGCGATCGCCAAACCGCCTGCCAAGCGTGGCGATTATGGCAAAACCCCTCATGGTTATGAAAACCATGAAGGAGGCTTGTGTCCTGCAGTGGACGTCGAATGGCTGATGATGACTTAATTATGGATTAAATATATAAGTGTATAATTAACATTACTTAGGTTAGAATTATTAAGTCACAAGTATACACAAGTATATACATATATATACATATTTGTTACTTTTTTATGTAGCCTTTATATGTCCCACTGTGGAGCACAGGCCATCTCGCAGAGAGTGAGTAGGGGCTTAATTACCACGCGTGCCCACCGCGGATTGGCAATTTCAAGCGCTGAGGTATGCAAACACGTTAAACACTCAGGTATCCTCACGATGTTTTTCTTCTTTGCTACTACAAAGTCGCAGATGTACGTAACAACAATAATATAGGTACAACACTTATTTCTTCTTTTTATATTATATTATAAACAGGTGCGAGTCGGACTCGCGCACTAAGGGTTCCGTAACATTATCTATACAATATTAAGCACAAAGATCAAGAAAAAACTGCAATTAATCACGTTTATGGTAACACTAAAAACAACCTCCGTACAAAATAAAAAAGTTAAAAACTTCAAAGTAACAAAATAACAATCTGCAGCAGTTTTGCTTAACTGTTATTCTCGTTATTTTAATTGTATTGTACAACGGTCCACTGATTTACATAAGCTCGTAGAATTGCGAATTTTATTGGCGTATTTCATGAAATATCTTTTGAACACTCGTTATTGTTTACGCATGATGCGTGCTGTATTTCACATTCTCGGTACATAATTATTGAGTGTTAGTGTGGTTTTCATCACGGTTCCACTGAAATCGAATTAATTACTATTAGTTAGAAATGAATTCGTATTTTCCTGTTTGACTACGAATATAGTAGAAGCACCTTTTTGTTATGTATCCTCTATAATATGCAGGCCAAAGGCCTCCCCCTTTTAGCCCAAGATTTTAGGTCGTTTGCCACCTCTGACCACTCCGGCAAAATATGTCGAGATAAAGAATATATATATATATATATTGTTTTCGTTGCACTAACCCGTGCTGAGGACAATTTTAAAAACCTATTTAGAGGCTAAAAATTCCAGCCATGCCGGGACTTGAACCCGCGAACTCTGGCTCACCGTGCAGAGGTTTCTAAACAAAAATTGAAAATTTTTAAAATTAAAATTTAAACTGTTTGTTTCAAAGGAGAAAATAAATACATTATTAATCTAGCTCTGAAAGCTAAATCTTAAATATTCCACATCATCCCACCATCATCATTTTGGGCCGCCCCCCGTTTGCGATGACCGCCGCGCGGTACCCACTCGGTGGCAAGTCTCGCCCGCCAATTCGGGTGGCCGTTACATGGCCGGCCAAGTTCCACTTCAGTTTGGCGGTCTGGACACCCACATCCACTATGCGCGTCTTGAAGCGCAGTGTGGCATTCCGGACACAATCTATCCTTGGGACGCCCAATATACTGAGCTCCATTGCTCTTTGGCAAACCTTAAGTGCCTAATTCAAATAAATCACCGACACAGTCACTGACCTTTGTACATAATGTAGTATTAGTTTTATATATAAATGTTAGTATTAGGATTATATTTTATTAGTATTTGTATATACAAAGAATAATTCACAGAAGGTTACAAAATTATTACTCTAGCAATTTACTCAAATAACAATAACAATGATAAACTTGGATAAAACAAATACAAAATATTCACAAAGGTACATAGTACAATTGGCGGCCTTATCGATAATAGCAATTTCTTACAGGCAACCTGAATTGTGTTGCATTGCAATCTAGTTGACAATACAAGACAATTTAGTGCCGTACCAGGTGTCGTGTTACAGCTAAAGCGACTTACACTTATTTTGTAGCCGTCTTGACAGCTTCTTCTGCAATCGCACAATAGAGCAAGTTTGAACAGCAAAATCTGTCTGAATCAACAGAGAGACCCCTGCGTTATGCTCGTGAACGGGTGCTGTTCGTGTGTCTGGCCGCAGCATTACTGTTTTTCCTACTTTTGTAAGAAATGTTATTTTGGCTTTTAAAGTTATTAGTGGCCATCACGGAATCATATCATATAGGCTTTGATGTATAAGTTTAAGATGATTTGAGAAAAGATGGTCAGAGTGGAGTTTTTTTTCCCGCTGCCTTTTTCTCCACTACAAATACGGCCCGAAGGCAGCGGCTAACATAGTAACATAGTACATTGACATTCAGCAAACAGAATGTAAATTCTTTACGTTGAAATAAATTATTGATTTCTGATTTCTACCACTCACTGTTTGTTACCTAATGTTAGCTCTCTAGGCTTCGTTATTAACGAACAAATATTTGAGAGTTAGACGTGTTTGTTGTATTACTGTACATATTAATCGAAGAAAAGGCCCGTTTCAAACGTGGTTTTGGTGTAGACTGTATAATGTCATAACTAGAAATTTATTAATTTCCTGTTAACTACGTTTTTGGGATGCATTAAAAGTTTTGCATCTTTATTTTGAATTGATTCAAAACGTGGTGACCAAAGCTGAGTGTCTGAGGTGATTAACCTGCCTAGTAAGGGCACTTGTGGTAATTAGGGTTCCGTACCTCAAAAGGAAAAAATGGAACCTTTATAGGATCACTTTGTTGTCCGTACGTCCGTCCGTCTGTCTGTTAAGACCCTTTACCTTAGGAACGAGTTGAAATTAAAACTATATACTCAAGTGTACAGTCCCTTGAAGGTGTGAAAAAATTCAATTTCTAAGTTAACGTAACAAAAAGATACAGCCGTGAGAGCGGCAAAAAACGTATATTTTCGACACTCAAGGGAATCATAATTTATAGGGTACTTTCTGTTGACCTAGAACTATAAAATTAGGCAAGTAATATCGTCTTATACAACAAGTACAGTCAAACCTTAAAAAAATGCTCAGAAAAAAACTATCTTTTCGGCTCGGTTCCTGAACTATTTATATGTAAGTACCTACAAATTTGTACGAAACCCTCAGTGGGCGAGTCCGACTTGCACTTGGCCGGTTTTTGAAGGTCTGTGCCTTAAGTACGTGAGTCGTATGTAGGTAGCTAGTGGAATATAGCTAATAAAATTAAGTAGCTTTTAAGAGTAAGTACCTGGATGACCTTTTTTTCATCGTACCTAAATTATATTTAGATACGATGAAAAAAAGGGGGAAAAAATAATCGGGTACTAAACTCGAACCGGGGTCTTCTGGTTTCGGGACCGCCCACCTTCCCAACTGAGCTATTACAACTTTGTAGATCAAGGCGAAATTTACCTTCGTATTTTAATTATATTTTAGCAGTTTTTCATTGCCTAAAAACAGGGATGAAACGACGTTTTACAAATAATTTAACCTAGCTAGATCAATTTATCGCCTTCGAAACCCTCTGCATACAAAATTTAATAAAAATCGTTGGAGCCGTTTCCGAGTTTTAGATTATAATTATATATACAAGAATTAATCGTTTAAAGGCATAAGATTGGATAGCTCATGATAAAGGCCAAAAAGTGTTTTGAAATACGACATTGTAGACTTCCTTTGCCAGGATACAAGTTTAACGACACAATATTCAACCGAACACAATTTATCCGTTCTAATAAATCAAGCCACGGGCAATAAACCGCCAAAAACCTAACCATCTTTCGAATCCCTAGGCCACACACTCATAAAAACCAGCCAAGTGCGAGTTGAACTCGCGTAACGAAGGTTCGGTATTACCTACCTAATAACGTGATGCTTATTATTTCTTTATGTTAACATATACGAAGGTTTCCACAACACAGTAAACTGTCCGTGTATGTAACCATTTTTATTAATAAAGAACTTTTTTTTACTTTTTACGTCACAAAAATATAATTTATTTCTTTAATTTAGAGAACCATAGCATACGCCTGACTCTGCCGGTTTTTATTATTCGTCGCTGTACTATAGGGACTATACCATTATTGCACCGAGTTCGACGATTGCTTTTTAGGGTTCCGTACCCAAAAGGGTAATGAGACCTCAATCGATTTTTTCGCGAGTCATTGGCTATATGAAACGATCACTAATTCTACAGAAAAATAAATAATTACCTACTAAAGAGTAAACAATAAAACACTGAAACAATAAATAACCTAAACCCCAACTCCTGAGCATTAACTACTAAGCAGAACCCAAAACCCTTATTCAACAATGTATCTCATTGCGAGGTACCTAGTTTGGTCCCACCTGCTTAGTAATGAATGCTCAACAGTTGAGTTTTTGGTTAATTATTCAATTTTGTGTGTTCTATTTAAATTCAACAATGTAACTCACTGCGAGGTACCTATGTTGGTCCCACCTGCTTAGTAATGAATGCTCAACAGTTGGGTTTTTAGTTAATTATTCCTTTTTGTATGTTCTATTATGTTTTGGACAATCCGCATTAATATCATAATCTGTGGACATTTTAACTGTCTACCTATGGCGGTCGCAGATAAAAAACACCACTGGGCGGTCATACTAACTAGGGGAGTCTAAACGGGGATTTTGGGATTTTCAAAAGGACGCCAGATGAATATAAAGGGGGATACCTTGCACCCTGTTGAGTACCTCCACTACGAATTAGCCCCATAAATATGGCTGCGTAAGAAGTGGATCAGAATATTTTATTTTATTTGTTGGGGGTTACAACAGGACGAGCTACACATAAAAATAACCTTATAGTGAAATACGCAATTAAGTAAAGTAAATTAACACATCCCTTAGAGTATCCCACTGTGAACCCAACTGATTGCAGTTTGCGAAGAGCAATGTTTTGTGTTGTGACAAGCTGAGCCTCGCTTCATAGAACTACAATAGTAAAAAATATGAATTTTTAGAAATTACATGCTTAATTTACTTGCAATATCAGAATACGCAAAGAAATATCAATATCAGATACGCTCGAATCTATTTGACAGTTTTTTTAACATGTTCGAAAACCTGCAGTCACTCCCTCCGCTGATAAAAGGGTATCATATTATAACTAATGTATATCGCTTTAATCTAATCTTCAAAACCCAATAGGTCTCCGCGACGCTCGAATAACTCCCCATTTAGAACCGTTCTTCTCTACTGCACATACTTTTTTAGCATATAAACTGGGTCCCATTGGCACCCGACAGTCACGGAATCCTAAAAAGCAAAGGCAGAAAATACGCGCCCACACATAGACCAACTGAACACGCACATAGGCAAGTGTCGCGATGCGCCATCCTGCGGCACCAGGCCCGCAAATATTGTGACAAGAAGCTATAGCGATATTGTTTATAGGTGTATTTACTCGTATATGAGAAAACTCGAACAATTCAGCGTGGGTTGGGTGGATAGACCCATTTCTGTTTTAACGTGTAGCTGCGCGTATGGAATATTCTAGCGTAATAACTAGATGGAAAATTGATTAACTAAACTATGTGCAAGGTGCGTTGGAAAATGTTGTAGTTGGAATTTATCATGCGACGTGGGTGTTTACCCACGATTTTATTTATAATCAGTGGTTTCTGACTGATTTTACATTTTTATTTCAATGGGACCAACATTTTACAAAAGAAGAATCAACGAAATCATCTCACGTTGCCATAGTACAGGACATCCTACTTTGGACCAGGACAAGTGATTGTGTTGTGTGTAAGTAATAATTTTAATAATAAAAGTATATGTTTATTTCCCAGCATTTTTTTAGCGACAAAGCTGTTTGCTTATGTGTCCAATATGCGCAGCTTTCGGCTCGGGCGTCAGTCTATTGACACCCCTTATAAAAGTCTATGTGATTTTGACTCATTTTTTTTAGGTCGCCACTGATTTGGGCAGGGCAAAAATTCACCGCAACGCAAAAGAAGATAAGTTGGCAGGGATAGGCAGGAAAAGGCACCCTCTGTAATAGACGGCCTAAGTAATGCGGTACGCTCCCATTCTAACTAAGAATGATATCCCAATCTGAAAGCACAAAGTTGCTATTTCATCACGTGAGCTCGAGGCTCAAGGTAGTGTTGAAGTCCATCCTCATTAGGGACCGTGGTTTCGGGATGAATCTAACGTATATTATTATATTCTTCATTGCAGAACTTAATTCGAAAAATAACTTATCTCTAAGAGAGATCCCTTCCAGCCAACCTTAGCACAGGGTGTTTAAACTGAGATAACCAAAAGAAGGGAGAAATATTTATAACATCACAAATAATAATAAGATAATATAATATAAATTGAATCTTGAAGAAGCGAAAGTGATCTGTCACGGTCGTGGCAAGGGACAGTCCCTGGTCTCTGCCTACCCCTCTGGGGTATAGGTGTGTGTTTATGTATGTATTTATGTAATATACTTACATAATATACAAATATACGTACATAAAACTTCTGACTATGACAGGTCAAAAATATAGTGCTCTTTACATTGTACAATACGCGAATAAAGTAACAAAATATGAGTCTAAACGATTCGTTAGCATTAACGATACCATTCAGGCTGCTGTTACGTGGAGCATGCTGTCTTGCTTCCACAATTTAATCATTTTGGTGACTGTAAAGATTTGACTATACTTTTGATAAATGTTTGATAGACAATAAAATTGCGAACATTCAAGGCATATGTTTCTTACCCTCTACTAAGTAGGTATTTGATTGATAAAATTTGATTTCGAAATCAATAATTTTGGAAACAACTTTTCTTTAATGAACACTACGTATAGAAAAACCGAAATATATTTTAAAAGTCCGTAATTTAATTATGCATCGAACCCTCAGACCGCATTTATCAAAAGTTTACTATATTTATGATTTTTTCCATATTGTAATACACTTATTATTACAGTATTGAAAATTTATAAATTGTGCGAGCGAGACAACATGCTCCATGTAAGAACAGCCCTAATACGTCACGGTGTTACTGAGTCCCTCAACCACGGGCATTAGAAAATTGTTGATTGTGTGTGAGTCTTACGCAAATTATTATTATTATTATTTTTTTTATTTTTTTTTTATAAACATTTACATACAGGCACATACATTGCTTCTGGCCCCACACTAGGATACCCTGTGTCGTGGGAACCAGAAACAACGACATCACAAACATGTAAACATCCATGACCTGGTTTTTTTTTGTCCCCAGTCCCCAGATTATTAAATCCTTTATTGCATTTAAAAGAGGCAGTTTTGCACAGAGGCGACCTTAATGCTACTTAGCATTATCTACCAGCTAACCTAAGTTTTGAAGAGAACGTTAGCAGGTATTGCAACTTACACGTAAAATATTCAATATACTTACTAATTACTTATTCAGACCTAGATATATAAAATATAATAGGGGGGAAATATTATACAAATACAACACAATAATAAATAAATACTTGATACAATAAATAAATACATAAACCTACAGATTTAGGAAAGATATTGTGATATACTTATAATATAATAAATTAAGACATATGCTGGAGATTACGCTCGGTTTCTAGAAGAGCGATCAAATGTTAATCTCATGTTAATCTCACGTCAAGCTAATTTCAGCCAATCATGTGCCGGTATTTTGAATTAATCTTAGATTAATGTCTTGTTACATTTGAACACTCTTTCAGAAACGGAGGCGTAGTTTAGCAAATGCCGATGGACTTAAATATAATGTACTAAAAAGTGAATATAATGGCGTTTAAGGCTAGGAGGAAATGCCCTGCCAATGTACCCGTGATGGCGCTCGACGGGGTGCCTCTAAAACGAGTGACGTTATTCAGATACTTGGGTCACGTAGTGACGGAGGATTTGAAGGACAACGCTGACATTGACCGTGAAACTACTCGTAGAGCGCTATCTCTCTCTCTGAGAGAAGGCCTGTGCCCTACAGTCGGACGTATATAGGCAGCTTATGCTATGCTTATGCTGTAGAGCGCTATCAATTAGCGTCAATATGATAGCTCAAAGATTAAGAAAGTTTACAACTGAGGTCAAGCTGACCCTCTTCAAGGCTTACTGTGCCTGAATGTATTCATGTAGTCTGTGGACTAATTGCACAAAAAAAATCATTGAACGCAATGAGAGTGCAGTACAATAATGCTCTAAAAATGTTGTTGGGAATGGGGCGCAGCTGCAGGTGTTTTTAGGGTTCCGTACCGGAAGGGTGCCAAACCCTATTACTAAGACTTCACTGTCCGTCGGTCTGTCTGTTCGTACATCTGTCTGTCTGTCTGTCCGTCACCAGGCTGTATCTCGTGAACTGTGATAGCTAGGTAGTTGAAATTTTCACAGATAATGTACTTTTGTTGCCACTATAACAAAAAATACTAAAAACAGAATAAAATAAATATTTAAGGGGGCTCTCATAGAACAAACGTAATTTTTTTGCCGTTTCTTGCTTGATATTAATAACGGCAACAGGTAGACGCTTGGAATATTCACAGAATATTATTTCTATTTTCGCTTCAAAAATAAATAATAACATCAAAATAAAATAAATATTTATGGGGGGAAACCATACAACAAACGTTATTTTTTGCCGTTTTTTTCTCGATCTTTGTGTCTAATGTTGTGTAGATAATGGTACGGAACCCTTTGTGCGCGATTCCGACTCGAAATTTGCTGGTTTTTTATTTATCTAATTTAGGTTTTTCATGTTTTGTTAAGAATAAAACGAATCCCGGCATGACTTTTTTTCTAAGTTACGTACATAATTTGTGAAGCAGTACACACCACAGCGCTTGAAATTGCCAATCCGCAGTGGGCACGCGTGGTGATTAAGCCTGCAGTGGGACGCAATGGGACGTGGGACGTGGGATGCAGTGGGACGTGGGCCTGCAGTGGGACGCAATAGGCTACCTAACAAAATGAAGAGGATAAGGTTATAATTTTTTTATGTAAGGGATAAGCTCCGAAATTACTTCTTTCATCAGTACTTAGAAAAGACCTTCAGGGTAGATACAGGCTCTATAGCCTTTAGGTCACTATTAATCTTATACCTGGATGACCGAGCTTTACTCAGTATTTTTGTTTTGTTTATCGTGTTTTTGGAAATTATATATAAGATGAAAAAAAGGGGAAAAAAATATTTTAAATAGTTCAGGTAACGAGTCTCGCAAATTTTTTCCGAGCTTTTCCGTAACTTCAAAGACATTTTTTTTATGCTTTACATACATACATACATACATTCATAGAAAAAGCGGTGGTAGCCTGGGGGGTAGAACATTGGAATCGGAAGCGAGAGACCCAGGTTCGATTCCCAGTGCGGGCATGTACCTATGACGTTGTTTTCTAAGTTATGTTCATTTGTGAAATTATAGTAGCAATACCGAGTGGTATTACTAACGGTGAAGAAAAACATCCTGAGGAAACCTGAGTGTCTGAGCTATTCACATACCTCAGCGCTTAAATTCTGCGGTGGACAAGCGTGGTGATTAAGCCCATACTCTCTCCCCGAGAGAAGGCCTGTGCCCTACAGTGGGACGTATATAGGCTGCTTATGTATACATAAATAAACTCATGCCTGTATCCCAGAGGGGTAGGCAGAGACCAGGGACTGCCACTTGCCACGATCCTGACAGATCACTTTCGCTTCGTCATGATTCAACTACAAATTTATAGTTTTCAAATTTTTACTGTTCTTGGAGTGTAATTCGATATTACTTGCCAAATTTTGTAGTTCTAGGTCAATGGAAAGTATCCTTTAAATTTTGATTCCCTTGAGAGTCGAAATATAGGTACGTTTTCAAGCTTCAAGGGACTATAAACTTGAGTACCTATATGCTTTGAATTTCAACTTGATACCTCCACGCGTTCCCGAGACAAAGGGTCTTGACAGACAGACGGGTGGACGGACGGACGGACGGACAAAAAACTGATCCTATAATGGTTCCGTTTTTTCTTTTTGAGGTAAGGAATCCGAAAAACGTAACAAAGTACGGTGTGCTTGTTTTTTATTAAAGGTTTGTTTTGTTATTATTTTTTGTATTTTGTTGCAATTAAGTAATCATTGCAATGGTAATGCGGCACCGCATTTCGATGCGGATGCACTTGATATTTTAAATGACTTTAAAATGGTCATGGTTTAATCCGAGGGCACAGCAGAGGCCTCGCCAAGTCAAGCAAAAAAGCGGCGCGGCCGTACCATCCTTTTCTCAAAGCCGTTGAGGCCATTTTCGGCCCCCTATAACTTCGTTGTGGATAAAACTAGAAGCCAGAATTTTAAGTAACCAAGCAGGCATTTTATTAATATGGTATATTTAAAATTTCACTTAAAGTTTAAGAATTATAACTAGTGAAAGTTTCTCAGTTTTGTCATTTTCTCACTGATGGACTGACCGATCATCAAAACTCTAAGGCAGACATAGAAGTTTAAAATTTATAAAACAGTTTAAATTTAGTGTACCTATAAATGAAGGAGAAACTAAAATATTTTGCAATTTTAGTCCAGTTTCCTAGATACACCAAGTGCATAAATAACTATATAAATATATATAAGATTACAAAGTTATATTTGCAGTAAAGGAATCAGTGATATAATAAACAAATATGTGTATATAGGTTCTTAGATATAATAAGTCTTCATAGGTAACTTGTAAAATGGTCAAGGAAAAAAAGTAGGACTATGTACAAGAAGAAATGAGATGCCATCAAAAACATAACTTGTAAAAAAAAAGTCCCGCAACTCAGTTCTTCTACCGTAAAAAGTTGTGAGATCCATGTAATACCAAGTCAGTTAATTTATTCAGTCCCTACTTAACAGTCCTTCTGACTTATGTAATTATATAATTAGCTAACATAACAACATCTTATAGTGACCGTATCAATATTAAAAATCGTTTATGTTTTGAATAAATACATTGACTTTACTTTTTCTGCACAATCTTTTTATTCTTTGGAGTAACCAACTCTCTCTGAGAGAAGACCTGTGCCTTACAGTGGGATGTATATAGGTTGCTTAGGAGGATAACCATACCAATTATGTTAATAAGTTGTATCGTGAGCGTTATGGCCTTTGACAAATACTGAGCCATAGGCACGACGATTCAAATGCCGTATAAATTGTGACTGAACTTATTAGGTAAACTTAGTAACTTTTAGTATGTTTTTTCGTGAAAAATTATTGTTTTTATCTTTAACAAGCAAATTTCAGAATTGCAAATTATATAAAAATATTCAGCACATTATATATATGTAGAAAGAAAGAAGAAAGAAAGAAATACATTTATTGGGACAAATTAGCATATGTCAAAATTATTACTAAAAAAGTGATTTTAAATAAGTACAATTTATTGAATTTTACTAAAAACGCACCATAAAGAAGTACGACATATCTAGAGACAAAAAAATATAATCTGAAAGTCCAAAAATCTAAATATTCTTCGAAATACGAACAAGAAACCAAAATCAGGAAGTGCTTTGGAAGGACAAAGTTGCAGCAAATAGTTAAAAAAAAATAGATAACACATTATTGTGTACCAAAAATAATTAACAAGAATTTAGAAACAAATATTTTTTTCATTTTAAGCGATTTTTACAAATGGTTTGCTTAGATCGAGGTAAAGTGTATCTAGAATTAATTACCTACTTATATCTTATAACTAAAACTTGGCCCTTGTTTACTATTGATGTTTTAGTCTGGTTACTACTAAGTAAACTGTAATGAGCCTTCAGATTCTACCACGACTATGTTTGAGTTACAAAAGGACCTGTTGGGCCCTAAACTTAATCCGCAGTCCGATGATTTGATGTTTGTTTCGGGCCAGTAATTAAATTGTCTGTTGTTAGATTGACCTAGCACAGGGTTAGGAGTTTCGAAACTTGTCTAATTTCGATTCGGGGTAACTTTTCTTGGGGTTCTCCTTCACTCTCGCTCCAATCGCGGGCTCATTTAATTTCAAGATGGCTTTACATTTTGGCAATGAACAATTCGGGAGGTTATGGGTTCGAATCCTGGCATGTATAAATAACTTTGTAAAGTTGTTGTAGCAATACCACTTGGATACGGCGAAGGAAAATATCGCGAGGAAACGAGGAGTTCACATACCTCGGCGTTCGAAATTGCCAATCCGCGGTGGGTATGTGAGGTAATGAGGGCCACCCCCTCTCTCTGAGAGAAAGCCTATGCCTATGCCGATGTCTTGCAGTGAGGCGTATATAGGCTACATAAAAAAAACTATGTATATAACTAAGACATACAGGGGAACCAGGATTGGCTTAAATCAATCAAAAAGAATAGACAGAACAAACTTACGTAAAAAGTAATATGAACAAATTTTACACACAATAAATAAGACATGTTCATTGCCGAGGATGACTCAATGTAAAAGAGAAAAAATTGTAGACTACTTGCTACGTCATCACTACAATTTCAATTCTTTGTGGTTTTAAACACATTTTTTTAAGTCCTATTTTTTGAGTGGCTAGACTTGAGGAATGGTGCGTTGGTTTGGACATGTGGAGACGATGAAGGAAGAAAGATTGTCGAAACAAATATACCGAGCAAATGTCGCCAGTAAAAAGGGCCGGTAAGGGACGTCCCAGGCGGACATACTTCAACCAAATAGGGGAAGTATTAGCAAAGGGAAAGATAAAAAGTACCCGAAACCGGCGTGCATGCATGCAACGACTATTGAATGTTGAGGAAGCGAAAGTGATATGTCAGGATCATGGCAGTTCCTGGTCTCTGCCTAACCCAGTGGGATACAGGTGTGAGCTTATGTATGTATGTGTTTTTTTTAAACTGTAGTTATTGCTGTAGTAAATATTGTTTTATATATTTTTTAATATATAAAATTTTACACGGTACTTGAGAGTATATTTCTTTGTTTTTAATATAGTTCATTGTTATTTATGTCAGGCATTTACGTTTCGTAATGATTGCACTGAGCTGATAACATAATAATTATCTTTTTCCTTGAATAATTTGTCAAAACACTTATATGAGTTATATTTACTAGCTAAGACTAGACCATTTAAGCTAAAGTTATTAAAATGGTAAATTAAGTTTTAGCTTAAAGTGAATAAATAATACAGTGGTGGTTAATACCGTAGCCTGAAATTGGGAAATTGTCTTAAAACAAACCGTTGGGAATTCACATTTATATTGATTTAGTGTTGAGATAATAAGTCGGTCTACATAAGAGCTAATTAATATTTCAATTAAGCGTTAAGTTGCTGCGTAAATAGCTACTGCGGGTGTAACAAGAATCGTGTAAGAGAAATTCTTGGAACAGGGGCTTTATTAGGGGCACCAAATCCTGCCGGAATCCTGACGTTTGCGATAGGAATTTGTATGGAATCTGACAGTTAGACGATCGTTTAGGTTTTGATGCTCATAATATACGGGCAGTTCTCTCTCAAAGGGAGCAAAGTGGTAAAAAATTTACCAGATACACACCATGCAAACAATGAAAGTGCCACAGGTAGAGTAGTTGCCTTATGTTCAGGAAGCTATTCGGTTAGGGCTGAAACTCACTCGCGGTCACATAGCAGTCGGTCAAATGCCTGCAGTTTTGCAATGTACTATTATCCTTATAAGTGCGTTCTTACCCTTTGTTTCTGGTTTTCATTTTTAGTAGGTTAAGCGTGTGTGACAAAAAAATAATATAATATTAAAATATAAGCCTACCTACCTGTTTGAATAAGCCGCAATACCACATTTTTGTAACCGAAGTTCTCGAGTCGATGCGTATTCTACTAAAACAAGCAATTATTTTTAAGTTGTTATCATTACATGACATCGTATCATCTTAATAAATTATCATTGCATGACATCGTATCGTCATTTTATTACAAGTGTCATTATGAAATCTACCCTTCTATTACTTTTTTTCATTTTTAAAATTGATTTTGTTACATTTATGTAAAATTTGACATTATTCTTGACATTTTATATCATTGACATTTTTTTCTGTATTCAATTGAATTAATATTATAGCTTTAATGTAATTATTATCTATTAATTTGACATGTAATGAATATTACCAATAAATTATGTCTATGTCTATGT
This sequence comes from Yponomeuta cagnagella, assembly GCA_947310995.1. Classification (NCBI taxonomy): domain Eukaryota; kingdom Metazoa; phylum Arthropoda; class Insecta; order Lepidoptera; family Yponomeutidae; genus Yponomeuta; species Yponomeuta cagnagella. Next base: position 19,157,927 of record OX371267.1, read on the forward strand.
CTATGTCCCCGTACAGAGACCTGAATTAAGACAAAGCATACTTGATATCCCGGTAATGCGTTCCCATGGTTTAATAATAGATGGCGTTGTGCAGGAATCGTATAAATGGATTCTATAGCGGTACGAAGTTCGGCGGGACAGCTAGTATGATGAGCACTGCGAGTCATTAACCTCCTCAGTCCTGACCTTGAAAATAATTTTCAATTGTTACTTTCAAGGTCAGGACTGAGGAGGTTATAAAATTGAAATTATGTAAGTACCTTAAAGTTTCATTTCAGACACGAAACGTTACATGAGCATGCCAAAAACTCGTGTAAATAAACTGTTCGAGCCATTTTGGGAGGCGCTAAATATTTGATCATGCTAAGAGGAGTCCGCAGTGCTGGCGTCCAAAGTTTTGAGTTATAAGGGGGCGGCTGATTTGCATAATTGTTCTAACTTCCATGCTTCTTGGCTTTCTCTTTGAATATGAAGAGCATCCTAGTAAATTTTGCTACCAAGTTATTGCACTGTTACTTGATGAATCACAATTTTGGCAAGCGTCTCTCCTCAACTTTGCTGTCAGTTAGAGTCGGTTACCGCCTTTCGTCTACCCTTGTTATCATATTACACTAAACATAATTACATCAACGAAGCCCGGAATTTCCGATAATTTTATGTAAGAAGTCTTAGATACTTCATTGAAAAATTAATTACATGCTTGATGATTGAAGGTTTTCAAATGTAATGTCAAGTGCAATTCATTAGAGTATTTTTGCAATATCTTTCGCGTACTACCTACACATTATTATGTTTGAGGCAAATCAAATCCGTTAGACTGAGCAAAATTTCATAATGTCAAATTTTAATGTAATACGGATGTCCCGTTGTAAAGATTTTAACTAGGTATTGAATTGTTTCTTTTCAAGACAAATGGTATCATTAGTGTCTATTTCTGTTGCAAATTTTTGGTCTTTCGTCAGAAGCTTAGACACAATTTTTAAGAGGGAGAGTTGTGAGGCAATATCACCGTACTATCGTGTTATTTATGGCTCGAACGAATTTGGATTTTTTCCAATATTCTTTTGTTTGACCCGTTTATTTTCTACTAAATCATGAATCGCGTATAAAAGGCTTTTGGACTTAGGCTTATTGAGTGCTTTTATTGTTACTTTTTAAAACCTATCCGTTTTGACCTATTTTATGTTATCAAACAACTGAATAACTGCGTGAGTAGGTATCCAACAACACTTCTGAATTGATAATAAATATACATACTTCTACATAAGCAGCCTATGCACGTCCCACTGTAGGGCACAGGTCTTCTCTCGGGGAGAGATGGGCTTAATCACCACGCGCGCCCACCGCGGATTGGCGATTTCAAGCGCTGAGGTATGTGAATAGCTCAGACACTCAGGATTCCTTACGATGTTTTCCTTCACAGTTAGCGATTGGTATTGCTACTATAACATCGCAAATGTACATAACTTAGAAAACCAAGTCATAGGTACATGCCCGCACTGGGAATCGAACCTTGGTCTCTCGCTTCCGAGTCCGATGTTCTACCCACTAGGCTACCATCGCTGTGGTAGCATACATCTGTTTCCCTTTATTTCAAGCAAAAAGGTCGTGCATATTCATGTTTTCTCGAATACATTTGTAGTATAATTCCTGTCTTATTTAGTTTATTAATTCTTAGCCAATTGAACAGCTGACTTACGTCCAGTTCTGTACATAGGCCTTCCACATAGACCCGTCATCCCTTCCATTATTATCCATTCTCATCCAGCCGCCACTGTAAGTCTGTTACGATTAAATCTTTGCTGAATATTACAATTCTGCCACTGTGTACAAGTTGGGATTTCATTTGCATAGAAAAGGTGTTAATAACATAAAAACCATTTTAAACACTTCTGAAAAAGGTTAAAACACGTGTTTTAATACACTTAATAGCATTGGCATTTACTTGTTTAAGTGTTCTCTAGTTAAGATCAATTCTTTTTTTTTTATAAATGCATCCTATGTAGGTCCTACTGCAGGAGACAGGCCTTCTCTCAGAGAGAGAGAGTATGGGCTCAATTACGATGCGTGCCCATCGCGGATTTCCAATTTCAAGCGCTGAGGCATGCGAACACCTACGTTTTCCGTATATACCTAGCTATCTTATTATTTAGCTATCAAAACGTAAAATGATAATGCTGTTAAATGCAGATGAGTGCCCTTAAGTAGTTACTTCAGCGCTTAAAATCGCCTACCCGTGTTGGGCACGGGGGGTGGCTCATACACATTGTCTGTGCCACGCAATGGGATATTAACATAAAATTGACTTTCGCTGATACAACATGATATTTTATTAGCGAGAGGCAGGTGATTCTTAATTACTTTCTTTGATTAATCCTTTAACATACTGGCTGCCTATGTTTTATTGATCGTTAAATGAGTCAGCGCATTTTTTTTTTTGTATTGGTTTTCATTAAAAAAAAAAGTCAACCACTAATCAAATTACATCAACACTTTTTTAAGTTCTAATCCAAAGCTGTGTCAATCGGTCAAGGTTCCTTGTCGACTACGGAACCCTAAAAAGGTATCATATTGTTTTCACTATGGAGCACCGTTCTCGATTTATCGTGAATTCTACTTATATACATATTATAAATAGTTCTGGAATCGGGTCTCGCAGTTTTTTCCCAGCTTTTAGCGTACTTCAACGTACTTTTTTGTATGATTTAATTACAAATGTTTTCAGATTGTTTCCTCTAGTCGTAGCATAAGACAATACCTTCTTGCCAAATTTCATAGTTCTAGGTCAGCAGTTTTATTTTTATCGACGGTTTCCTTCAATATGGAAGACTGCGAGTAGACTGCATTAGCCGGTAACATGAATTACTATTTTTTCTTTAAATATGGCACGCTTGCAAATTAACACCCTGTATATTTTATTCCCTTGAGTGGCCTTTTTGCGGCAAAAACGGCCGTATGTTTTTTTACGTTAAGTTAGAAGTTTAATTATTCACGGCTTCAAGGGACTTTTAGACCTGAGTATATGGTTTTAATTTCAACTTGATACGCGTGGAGCGTTTCCGAGATTAACGGTCTTGATAGATAGAAGGACGGACGGACGGACGGACGGACAGACGAACAAAAAAGTGATGCTATGAGGGATCCCGTTTTTTCCGTACCCTAAAAACAATTGAGTGGGCCAATTATAAGACGCTCAAAACATAGCTTTTTTGGATTTTTATTATTTTGCATCCTGATATTGTTTGTCTATGCTTAAGTGAAGTAATTTTGGGTAACAAAAGAATTTTTTTTGTCGCATATTTTTTCGAGTCTATGATGGTTAGAAAGTTCCCTTAAAATACGGTGTACGAATTCAAAGTCACCCTGTTGTATCCGTATTTTTACTAAATGTAATCCGTCTGGGTTTAGTGAGCAAATTAGCCTAGAAATCAATTTCAGAGAGCTCTAGAACAGTCATCAACTGTTATGTAGTTCGTAAAATGCGGTGGACGAATTCAAAGTCATCCTGTAGTGTACGTATTTTTACTAAATAGAATCCGTCTGGGTTAAGTGAGCAAATTAGCCTAGAAATCAATTTCAGAGAGCTCTGGAACAGTCATCAACTGTTATGTAGTTCGTAAAATGCGGTGGACGAATTCAAAGTCATCCTGTAGTGTACGTATTTTTACTAAATAGAATCCGTCTGGGTTAAGTGAGCAAATTAGCCTAGAAATCAATTTCAGAGAGCTCTGGAACAGTCATCAACTGTTATGTAGTACGTAAAATAGACAATGCAGCTCGGCATCAGTTTAGGCTCAATCATGGAACACGGATACGAAACGGAGCGCCAATATGCACGAACGACACAACTGGGCTACTACAGTCTCTATAAATGGCTGGCTTTTAACACCACAATAGGATAGTTACTAACATAGCAGGGCGGAGAAAGTTGGCTTTGGTTTCTCCAAGTGGTTCTTTTACATGATTATGACGGGGCCACAGGTCTCCGTGTGCCGCCGGATTAAGAATAGCGTCACTCCATTTCCTTCCGTGGATGTCGTAGAAGGCGACTAAGGAAATAAATTACCAGGAGACGGGCAGCAGCGTCTTCCTGAGATTCCAACCGCATACTGCGATCGCCAACCCGCCTGCCAAGCGTGGCGATTATGGCGAATCCCCTCATGGTTATGAAAACCACGAAGGAGGCCTGTGTCCTGCAGCGGGCGTCAAATGTCTGATGATGACGGGGCAAGATTTAGTTACTAGTAGAAGAAAGTCGTTACTGAGTCACATCAGGGAATCAATGGATGCAGACAGAATATAGAGGTCAGCTCTCTAAAGCTTATTTTTATAAGAGAATAATCAACGTTGGACTAATCCGTCTAAGAAGAGGTGTTACTCGATCCGGGGCTAACCTGGAAAGATGAGGGATCCTGCCTGAAGATGCAGAAATCTCGTGCCAATGTCGAGCTACACAAACAACATCGCACCTGTCTGCCCTGAAGTTCCACAGTGCAGCTTGCAGGATTTCATGGAGGCTTCAGACAAGCGCAATCGCAATGGCGCGTTTTTGAGGGCGAGATCCCTGAGGAGGAGTCGACGCTTTCGACGAGAAAGAAGAAGAGATCGTTTTATGTACTTTTTTCTTTAAATGCTGCACTTTTAGATGAAAATAGTTGAGAAAAAATTAGGTTAGTGTGGAAAAACTTTCGCCTTTGCATCTACGTAATGAAATGATTTATACAGCGCCCAGTGGCACCTTAACTCACACTAGATAGGTAAAGGAGTCACTTGGACGCTGCAGTGCCTGGGGAATTTTTTTATAGAGTAGACTTGCCCAGCACCTGTACCATCCTGACAGCTTAACATCGTGAGGAAACCCACGCCTCGGTTGGCTCCGCACGCATTGACTTGTCTTTCCTGTCGGCTATGCCGACTAAGCTGTCAGTGCAGAAAAAACCTTATGTTATTAGGTAACGATTGAAACGTATGTGAAAAACGTAAAGTTTTGCATTACGAAATATAGTGCACAAACAAGAAATAAAAGTAGATGCGATGCATTAAGTAGGCTTGACATATAACTGTAAGAGGCAGACAGGCACTGCAGCGTCTATTGAGCAGCTACAACACCCGTCAAGTAAGCGTGGGGAAAGAGGCCAGTAGACGCTGAATAAATTATGTTACAACAGTATGCAGTAAGCAGCTAAGCAATGTCACGGCTCAGTGGGTTGATTACGCGCCCTACGTATATTTAGATTCTATTTCTGTGTAGTTTCAATTTCAAAATAACAGGCCACTAGAATTGATGCGGCCTAGGAATAAAATATCACTTACCTAGAACACGGACTGTCCGTCTGTGTCACAGTTCCATGTAAAACTGAAAGAGCATTTCCTTTCCATTATATAAATAATATTATTATTTTTATCTATGTAACTTTTGTTTATGCATGTTTATTATAGTAAATATTTATGTTTAGAAGTACATACGTATATATATTTTATTTACTATGTAAGTAGTATGTGTACAACGAGTGTGTAGATAGTAAGTGTATATTCCATAAATAAATTTCTTTAATAGGTAAGTAAAAGTAAAATTAAAATAAGTGGTAGAATAAATAGGTTATTTCTTTTTTTTTGAGTAATTTTTTTTCTCTCTCATAATTGAGCTTTATTTGCCTTCTCCCGCCCTCTGTTCTATCATTCGAACCTCTCTTAGGCTAGCTGGAAGAAATTTCTTTTGAAATAAGTCCACCTTTGTACTTACCTGTATTTAAGTTTTTGTTTTTACTTTGTGCAATAAAGCGTAACAAACACACAAACAAACAAACACGTGCTTCGAAACGAGATGTAGCAACTTCTTCGAGTATTTGTGATGGTTAAGATCAAGGGGAAGGTATGTTGTTAGAAGAAGAAAGTCTCGGCTCCGAAACATCAGGGAATGGCTGGATTTAGCCAGCGTTCGACACATGTTTTGCTTAGCAAGATTCTGATTGACAATAATTATAATTAGCGTTTGCATCTACGTAATGAGATGATTTATGCAGCGTCCATTGACACCTTCACTCACACTAGATAGGTGAAGGGACCAGTCGGACGTTGCAGTGCCTGGAACATTGTTTTTCTAGATGGAGTAGGCTGGCCCAGCACATATACCATCCTGACAGCTTAGTCGGCCTAGCCCACAGGAAATACAAGTCAATACGTGCGGAGCCAACCAAGCCGCGGGTTTCCTCGCGATGTCTTCCTTCAAGATTAGCATTGCTACTACAAATTTGCATAATATTTACGTAACTTTGAAACTAAACAAAGTCATAGGTACATGCCCGCACTGGGAATCGAACCTGGGTTTGGCTGAATCCACTCAATGTTACTGACAAAGGGTATACAATAGTTTTTTGCTTTTTTGCGCTTTTACGTTTCCTCGTGTGAAATCCACAGTTGTATTGAAGTGAAAACTTCTTTGGGTGCACTTTGCACTGAACTGAATCATCACGCTCGGTCACTCGGTGATGCTGAATCGGGTATCCTCGGCTCCAGTTTGTAGGCGACGTTGTAGTTTTTACTTCTTTCGTGTGGTCATAAAAACATACTCTCCTTTTTTATTATCTAAGTTTGTTCATTCTCTTGGAAGGGTACAAAGCCAAGCTTCTGCCATCCTTTTGCCCGAGTTGGTCACCGAAATAGCGCCGACATTGCGGTAGCGTGGCATGCAACGCCGCTAATCTCCCCTGCATTTACATCGTACAGGTCATGACCGTATCGATCTGTTTCTATTGAAACAGCAGTGTACACGAAACGCGCACCTATTCCTGCGTTTCATTTGGTGAATTTTTGATAATAACGTACGTGAAAATCATGGTCGTGTCGATTAATGTTGTCGGGCATGAGTTAAGTTACCGATAATCCTTCGTTAACCAAAGTTTCCTGGCAAAGTAAGTAGGTTACATTGTACTTTGTAATACGATTGGCGTTTTTGTTCTTTAAAAAGTATTATACAAAATTTTCCATTTCATTGCACAATAGTAACTGTGTAAAGTTTTATTGAAATAAGTTTTATCTGGTTAAAAGTACTTAATACGGGGCTGTAATTTGAGATGGTGTAACGAGGGGAAGTTTCTGCACCATGCAGTTACTGGAAAACGTTTTCAGGACTAATAACAAACTTTTGGACTTATTACAAAGCTTTACTAAATAAAGAAAATAATACAGTCAGACAGGAGACTGCCATTTCTCCCACATTATTATGCCATTAAATATACTATCCGTGTGGCGCCGGATTAAGAATAACATCACTCAATTTCCTTCCGTGGATGTCGTAGAAGGCGACTAAGGAAATCAATTACCAGGAGACGGGCGATTCCAACCATATACTGCGATCGCTAACCCGCCTGCCAAGCGTGGCGATTGTGGCAAAACCCCTCATAGTTATGAAAACCACGAAGGAGGCCTATGTCCTGCAGTGGGCGTCAAATGACGGATGGTGATGATGATTATGCCATTCAATTCTGTTACTGATAAGGATGAAAACTATTTTTGTGATGTTAATGTACTAGAAATAAATTATCATAAAAAAATATAATAAGTCAAAAGGGTTGAGACCTGGATAAGTGTTTTGTATTTGGAAGCCGTGACTTTGAATATCATTTAAATAGGGCTAAAAAATAAGAGGCCACAGGTCGTGGCAAGTGGCAAACCCTAGTCTTCTCTGACCCCTCCGGAATACGGGCGTGGGTTGTCGTTGATTTTCCAGAACCTTTTTAAGAACTTTCTCGTCGAAAAGTGTGAAATCACCACATTATCATTCAAAAAATATTATGGTACAGACATAGATCGCGGATAACTGTAAGGCTTATATTATTAACGTATTTTGATGTAGATAACAACATCTCTCTATGTACGAAAACTTCTTTGAAGATTTGCCCTCAAGCGAGGACCAAGTTTACTGAAACGGAGTGATATCTCGGTGGTTACCATAACTCACAAGTTGACGTGATCCACCTCAAATTCTCAACAGTGAATCTAAACCACTGACTGAAGTCGCTACCTGATTCACGATTGCTCTAGAACCATTATATTCTACCTTAAATATTAGTTCATCAAGAACTACAGTAAACTACATTAGATAGATAGATAATACTTTATTGCACCCCAGTGATTTACAGAGATATAAGGTACTTAATATAATAGTTCTTAATAGTATACAGTTGGCGATCTTATCGCCAAAAGCGACCTCTCCTAGACAACCTTAGGATGGACAGGATTGAACGAAGATGAGAGTAGGTAGGTGTGTACATAAGACAGATCTATTAATTTACTTGCAGTAAATAAATATAATATGATATGTACTGATAATAATAACATAAATACATATTTAAGCAATTTAATGTATAATATTACATATTTACATGCTTAAATAATTTTATACCGTATTACATGAATATAATTAATAGAATACATACGTCAGTTTAGCAAAATTATGTATTTGTGATTTTTCATGTTTTCTTATGAAGAAATATAAATATTAATAAGCTAGCAAAATTTTCTTCATTACGAATGTGTCGTCCCCTTTCAGAGGTAGCCGACCACAGAACATGTGTTTTTGCCACCAATTCGGCCATGTTTCTTTTTTATTACGAGTACAAACAAAGAACTGGTACTCTATATGAGGTCAGCTACTGTCGGATATTGTGTAGCCATGATATCACTGGCCACCTTTGGCCTGGAATCTTGCCCTGTATAACCAAGTTGAAGGAGACTATTTGTGGTGTTACGCATTCATCATCATCATCATCAGTCCCTTCACGTCCACTGCAGGACACAGGCCTCCCTCATGGTTTTAATAACCATGAGGGGTCTTGCCATAAGCGCCACGCTCTTGGTAGGCGGGTGGGCGATCGCAGTATGCGGTTGGAATCTCAAGAAGACGCTGCTGCCCGTCTCCTGGTAATGTATTTCCTTAGTCACCTTCTACGACATCCGCGGGAGGAAATGGAGTGACGCTATTCTTAATCCGGCGCCACACGGATTGAACGGAGCACAGGGATTTACGCATTATATGTTCGAAATAATCTAACTTCCGTTTTTTGATTTTGTGATGGTGCTAAGGACCTCTGCTATCTTCTTCTTCATTCTGTGCAGTACAGTAATGAAGAAGAAGATAGCAGAGGTCCTTAGTACGTGATTATATGACAGTATGTAGTACGTGATATTGTGAGGAAATGTTATCTAGCTATATTCACATATCACTTTGCCATTGCGCGGTGGGCACGATACGCTCGTTTGAAACTTTCAATTACTCTGCCTCCGTTTTCTGTCCGTCTCAGTCCGGCCTCTAAAGGGCTCTACTTTGGAACCGTAATAGGTAGCCAGTTGAACTTTTCACAAAATATGTGTTATTATGGCGGAGTACATAAAAAATAATAAAATTAAGAATATAAGGGGTCTCCATACAACAAACGTGTTTTTTTTTATGTATGCCCTATCGCAACAACGTTAGTACATACAGGCATCAAACTTGGCTTTTTTTTTTTTAGCCCTAAAAAGGGCACCCTCCGGAGGACACGGGGGAGGGAGGTGGTGAATGCTCATGCATAACAGCACGGGCCCGGTCGTGCTGCCAATGTGGAACTCACAGGAAGTGCGCCTACCCAACACCACCTGGGGGCTGGTTTGGTCCTAAGGACCCCTAAACCGACATCTTGAGCGACCCACCTCGATGCCGAGGAGGGCGCGCAGTCAAACTTGGCGTGATTGTGGTACTTATTAAATACTAGCTGTCCCGACGAACTTCGTACCGCCACAGAATCCGTTTATACGATTCTTGCATAACGCCATCTATTTTTAAAACACAGCGTTCGCTGACACAACGCCATCTAGTTTTAAATTAAAATAAATATTATCCCACGGGAACGCATTACCGGGATAGCAGGTATGCCATGTCTCAATTCAGGTCTTTGTCTATCTGTACGCCAAGTTTCATGTAATTCCGAAGAAAAAACTAATAAAAACGGCCAAACGCGAGTACAGAACTCTCGGTGCGCGAGTCCGACTCGCACACGGCCGGTATTTTTTTAATTGGTTTTATCCTACAGTAATAAATTTTATTACCTACACAAAAATTATTTCTCACTTACTTCCCAATTTTCTTCGTACAACACTAGTCCACCCAAGAGTTTCGGACGGCACCAAAAAGGTTATTATCATAATATCTGCTTGCTCTATTAGCAGAGCGTTTGAGTAAATATTCCATCCATTATAGAACAGCCTCATGCCTTAGCGGAGGTAACTTCGCAAACACGCTATGGGTTATGTTGTTGTACCAGCAGATATACGTTACATCCGGTGAACTCGGGATGTTTTCGTGTTGAGCTCGTTTTAAGCTCTCATAGATTAATAAATTGTATCAATACAAATTGTTATTGAAATAATGCAGAATCTGACTAAGGTACCATTTTTTCAGTGTGAATATAATTAAAGAAACAGTTTCAATTTCCTATTGCTTACTCTTTGTTGTTAGTGGACATGCGAAAAAAAGGGAGGGGTTAATTTTGAAAGGGCCTGGGTAAAGTAAGGTTTGGGTGAGAGAACTTTGTTGGTTGGAAGTGCTTTTGATAATTATATAAATATTTGAAGATTTACAAGGTTCGCTGGAAGAAATTTCTCATAGAGATAAGCTCGCCTTTGTACATGCAGTTTCTTATGCAATGTCAATGTTTCGTATGTAATAAAGTATATTAAAGAACTGGCTTTCTGTCACATCAATAATTGCTTGCACTGCCGGCATAAATAGATAACCTCTACGTTTATAGTCTCCGTAGTTTCATACTGGCGCCGACTTTTGCAGATTTTCTAGCAAACTGTCAAATAGTTTCTATCAAATTGATCAAAATTATAGTCAGGAATTAACTGATCTGGGGTCTCAATGCAGCAACACCAGCGCCACCAATGAAAACAAATCATATTTTAATCGACTTCAACAAAAGAGGAGGTTCTCAATTCAACGCGTATATTCTTTTTTTTATTTCTGTTCTCTTTTTTTTTAGGGATATACCCTTTATAACTCTGTCAAATCTTAACCTATTTCAATATTTTTTTTTTCGAATAGATATAACGTCAGGTTGGTCCCATTGGACTTAATTTTTTTCTCCCGCACGACCGAGAATCTAGGATCAAGGACCTGGGATTAGAAAACCGCCGTTTTCAGCGTAAATTTTACGTAGTCCTGGGTTTTTCGCCTACAGCCATGGGTCCTAAAAATCACTATTGACGTGATTGAGAGATTTGTCTGACATTTTTTGCAAAAACGATCTGAAGAAAGATATTGATTTTTATCCATTGGTATCGCTAGTGGCGCTACTGTATGGAGCCCCTTAATTCATTTTGCGACAGAGACTTTGCCACTTCTTACGACCTTGACAAACCACTTTTGTTTCATCAATATCACCTTTACAAGCATGTACTCTACGTGTCATTCTGGGCACCCTGATAACGTCCGCAAGATACAGACCTCGCCTAGTTTGTGGACTACCGTTGAACCGTGTATTACGCACCTACCCACCTCTTTTGTAAAAAATATCATGTAACAGCATGTACTCCACTCAGTTACGTTACGGGCAACTTTGCAACAAAAATGTGAAGGTTGACCTGAATTCTCCTCTTCTCCTCTTCTTGTTTCCGGGATACAGATGTGAGTTTACGTGTATGTAAAGAATATTCTATCTATATTTATACGTAATTTTACGGTGTGGCACATGTAATTGTAGTTAGTCAAACATTTATATCATTTTCCTTATTATTATTATTTAATACTTTTATTGCACTTAACCTAATGTACAATACGGCGGACTTTATGCCATAATAATTTTCTATTCCTTATCCTATTGTCGCGTTCCGAGAATTGCCATCTAAAATAAATGTAAGACCGGTGGTAACAGGATAAACTCAGTGAGTTACATGCGTCCCAGATTAAAATCCCAACATATACCAAAAAACTTGTTTTAAAATGCAGCTGAACCACTGTTTCAATCACTTTTATGTAGGAGGTTGTAAGTCTAACATGTATATCCTTTTCCTTATTATTATTTAATACTTTAATTCCACTTAACCTAATGTACAATACGGCGGACTTAATGCCATAAGCATTTTCTATTCCTTATCCTACGGATCCGTTCCGAGAATTTCCATCTAAACTAAATTTATGGTGGTAACAGTATAAACTCAGTGCGCCCCAGATTAAAATCCCACCATTATACAAAAAAAAATATTTTAAAATGCAGCGGAACCGCTGTTCCATATACTTTAATCTAGGAGGTTGTAAGCTTCAGCGCTTGAAATTGCCAACCCGCGGTGGGCACGCATGGTAATCACGCCCATACTCTCTCTCTCCCTGTGGGAGGAGCCTGTGGGACGTATATAGCGTACATAAAAAACGTATTTCCAGATGTACACGAGGATTTTGTTACAATCTGTGTAGGCTGCTTTTATATTATGTACGACCAAAGAAGTCAAATTTCTATCTCTTTCTTCAACAGTTATGACACCCGGGTGGTGGGTCCAACGGCACATTGGACGGACGAGAACCTGGCAGACCGGGCGCACTGGCTCGGTTCTTCCACCTCGTCCCTACACGTCCGCAACGTGCAGTCGCGCGACCGTGCGACCTACCGCTGTCGCGTCGACTTCCAGGTGTCGCCGACCAGGAATTACAGGATCGCGCTCGATGTCATCGGTGAGTTCGAGCGTCGTTTGTAATTAAGATACCAGTCGACTCTAGACGTCTTTAACCCTTCAACTGCCCTCGCGGAATGGAACGTATAGGGGCCCCTACTAAGTTGGGCATAGATCCGTGTCGCGGCAGATGTGTGCAATCGCACGGTCGTGTGACATACTTTAAGGCTCTTTTACGCCAGAGCAACATCATGTTACAGTGTTGCATGCTAAAAATTGTGGCATCCGGTTCCTTGTTGCATGCTACTATCGCCAACATGATGCGGCCGATGTCGCATGCGGCAGTCTATTTTTCGCCAGGGCAACATCGTATTCGGATACAAGCCGCGACAGTCTGCCAAATGACGCAAGGTGTTGCTATGCCGCAGTATTCTTGCCACAATGTGCGACATTTTTTGTCATTGTAGCATGCGTCCTTGTGGCGTGCCGCAACGCCGCACAGTATTAAGGCCTTTATGAGTGATTCATACCGCGGGTCGGTAAACGTAGTGCAGGACGTCCTCAGACTCGGTGGAGCGATGATCTTCGCAGGGCGGCTGGCAAGAGCTGGATGAGAGTAGCCGAGGATCGTGTTCAGTGGCGTGCAATGGGAGAGGCCTATGTCCAGCAGTGGACAAGCATAGGCTGATGATGATGATGATGAGTGATTCATTGCTCGGTTCACACAGTCAAAACATCAAGTTTTACATCCGTGCACTCTTTCTAGTTACGGTACGGGTGATTCCGCAACTGAACTGTAAATATTTATTTAATGTTTGTCAATATGACTAACAGCATAATATGACAGGCTAACAGTAATATAGGAAACAGCAGGCCAACTCCAAGTCTGCATATATAGTTGAAGTATAGCAAGATAGAGAGATGACCAAAGATAATCTGCATACCACGAACATCGGAAATATAATAGTATAGTAGATAATATATAATAATAAAATACAAGATTGGTGTTTGTTACTCTTTCACGCAAAAACGGCTGAACGGATGCAGATGAAATTTTGCACAGAGATAGATTATAGTCTGGATTAACACATAGGCTATTTTTATCACGGAAAAGTACACATCAAAATTACCACGTGAACAAAGTCGCGGGCAACAGCTAGTATATTTTATTTTCTATACTGTTATTTGTATATAGAATTTCAATCTAGATTATAGATATCAATGTCAGCTTTTTATTTTTCTGAACAAGAGTTCACATCAAATGTTAAAATTCATGGTCTTCCTTTTATTTCTGACACTAAATTATTTAGCAAAAAATAATCCTTATGATAAAGCCATTCGATCGGTATGATAGCTCGCCTATGTGCCAAACTGCCTGTTTAAATGCAATAAAGGATATAATAACAATAATAATATGATAAAGCTACAGGGTATTTTTTTTCTCTTGTAGCGGGTTCGATTCCCAGTTAAACCATGTAATTATTTAAAAATCAACGAATGCAGTTTCAATTGTTTTTAAATTAAAATACTGTCTTATTTCAGTAAAATTTTCCACCTACAATATTCAAGGTACTTTCCCTCCATGGGGCCTAGCCGCGGGACGCCCTGTATAGGCTTCATAAGAAAATACACCCTCTACATTTTTTGTGTAGCCTTTAGACATTCCACTACAGGGCAAAGGCCTTCTCTCAGAGATAGAGTATAATATATCTTTCTAGTTTAAGATTAGCAGTTAAGACTGGCATGTTATTGTTCATCTTTATAAAATAAACAGTTTAATTTTTTTTTATATATATATATATATTATATTATATACTATCGATTGTTCCCACGGCTTTGTTAATATTATCATGAACTGATCTCTTTTATATTACATTACTAAGCTGTCATAATGTAGATTCAGGGCTTGTTTGTTTAATTACCGGTCAAATTTAATTGAAACGCAAAAGTGGGGTTTGGTTCCAATTAATGAAATGGTTTAACGTAATCTAAAGCTTACATTGCGTCGTAGTTATATTAGTATTCCTACATGGATATTGTGGATTTTCTGAGTTAAAAAAATACTAAAAATAAGCTCTACTGGGATGTACTTATAGGAATGAACGAGTAAAAATAAAATGATAATAATAACTTCCACACAATATAATCACTTGCCCTGGTCCCTATTTTAACCAAACAAGGACGTCACAAACATAAAAAAATACTAAAAGTATATTTTTTTTCATTTATAACTATTGAAACAATTAATTTAACAAGTAAATATTTTAAAACCCTATTTAGAGGCTAACAATTCCACCCATGCCGGGACTTGAACCTGCGACCGCCTGCCTGTACGTAATACAGATAAGTTAGGAAATAGGTTCGAAATTTCGCCACTGCCTGCACTTGCCCATTAGCTCACTTTGGAGAGCGCTGGCACGGTTAGCCAGAGGTCGCGGGATCAAGTCCTGGCATGGGTGGAATATTTAGCCTCTAAATAGGTTTTTACAATTGTCCTCAGCACAGATTAGTGCAACAAAAAGAATAAGTAAATTATTTTGTTTGTTATTTTGTCCTCAGCACAGATTAGTGCAACAAAAAGAATAAGTAAATGTTTTGTTTGTTATTTTGTCCTCAGCACAGATTAGTGCAACAAAAAGAATAAGTAAATGTTTTGTTTGTTATTTTGTCCTCAGCACAGATTAGTGCAACAAAAAGAATAAGTAAATTATTTTGTTTGTTATTTTGTCCTCAGCACAGATTAGTGCAACAAAAAGAATAAGTAAATTATTTTGTTTGTTATTTTGTCCTCAGCACAGATTATTGCAACAAAAAGAATAAGTAAATGTTTTGTTTGTTATTTTGTCCTCAGCACAGATTAGTGCAACAAAAAGAATAAGTAAATGTTTTGTTTGTTATTTTGTCCTCAGCACAGATTAGTGCAACAAAAAGAATAAGTAAATGTTTTGTTTGTTATTTTGTCCTCAGCACAGATTAGTGCAACAAAAAGAATAAGTAAATGTTTTGTTTGTTATGACGGTTTGTTGTTCATGTGTTTCGTTAACGGATTTGCTTGACACACAAATAGATGACAATTTCTTTTTAGCGATGAGTTTTTCTTTTTATATTTACCCATAAAACTTGTTACAGACACAACTCGGACCCTGAAAACCGCTTCTTCAGTATCAATAATTAAACCACTTATTATTATTATTATTATTTTAATTCTTTATTGCACTAATTACATTGTAAGTGTACAAGGGCGTGCTTAATGCAAGAAGCATAAGATAAATAAATGTTTGAAATTCCCAAGTTTACATAAGCAGCCTATATACGTCCCACTGTAGGGCACAGGCCTTCTCTCAGAGAGAGAGTATGGGCTTAATCACCACGCGTGCCCACCGCAGATTGGCGATTTCAAGCGCTGAGGCATGTGAATAGCTCAGATGCTCAGGTTTCTTGACGATGTTTTCCTTCACCGTTAGTGAGTGGTATTGCTACTATAACTTCAAAAATGTTACGCACGTTAGAAAACAAAGTCATAGGTACACGCCGCACTGGGAATGGAACCTGAGTCCCCCGCTTCCGAGTCCAATATTCTAGCCACTAGGCTACCACCGCTCAAGTTTAATTTTTTGTAAATCATACACGGTCGTATGAAGAAAAAATAAACGATTGTTAAGACAAATGTACATGCACTTACTATAAAATTGTTATAAGAACGATTTTTTACTATCACTGGGCCATCATCATAATCATCATCAGCCATTTGACGCCCACTGCGGAACATAGGCCTCCCTCATGGTTTCCCAAGCTTCCCGGTGTTGTGCCGCCCGCATGCAGCGACTCCCCGCCACCGTAACCAGGTCGTCAGACCATCTGGTGGGGGGGCAGCCCACGCTGCGTCGTCTGGTCCGCGGTCGCCAGGTCAGAACTTTCGCCGACGGCCATCAGTTCTCCGAGCTATGTGCCCCGCCCACAGCCACATCAACTGAGCAATTCTTCGAGCAATATCAGTAACTCGGGTTCTTATGCGGATCTCCTCATTACTGATTCGATCACGCAGTGAAACTCCTAACATTTGGGCCATAGATGCTTTAAGTAAATTTCAACTTTTGCTTGTTGGAAGTGGTTGCAATAACCAAAAGTTGTAAGTTCCATTTTTTTTATGTAGTCTGTGTACGTCCTACTGCAGGGCACAGGCCTTCTCTTAGACAGAGAGTATGGGCTTAATCACCATGCGTGCCCACCGCGAATTGGAAATTTCAAGTGCTGCGGTATGTGAACCCCTCAGACACTCAGGTTTCCTCACGATGTTTAAGTTCCTAATCTATTTCTTTCTTATTTTTCTCGGACTTGGTTATATAAAGGATCATCATCATCATCATTCAGCCACAAGAAGTCCACTGCTGGAGATAGGCCTCCTTTATGGATTTCCAAAAAGACCGGTAGGAAGCGACTTGCATCTAGCGTCTTCCTGCTACTTGGATGAGGTCATCTGTCCATTTTGTGGCTGGTCGTCCTGCTCTGCGCTTGCCAATATGTGGTCTCCATTCGAGAACTTTTCGGCCCCATCAGCCATCAGTTCTGCGTGCTTTGTGCCCCGCTCACTGCCACTTCAACTTACTAATCCGCTGGGCTATGTCGACGACTTTCGTTCGTCTACGGATCTCATCATTTCTGATTCGATCTCGTAGAGAAATTCCGAGCATAGCCCTTTCTATAGCTCGTTGCGTGACCTTGAGCTTTCTTATGAGGCCCATAGTGAGAGACCACGTTTCAGTGCCATGGATACTGAAGAAAATCTTTCTATGCTTTGCGTTATTTTAACAACACTGTATTTAGTTCTGTTAGAATTCAATGTTGGAGAGTTTGGAACAAGCTAATAACCTGTAGTTGTTACGCCCTTTGGATACGGAACCCTAAAAATCGATCAATTGTGAATCGGAATCCCGTTAAGGGTACCAAGCTGAATGAAAGAAAACGGGTTTTGCTAAATGTGTAAAATAAATGTGTGCCAGTACGTAAGGGGTTCCCGTTCTTTATAATCTTCCCAAATATGTGAGAATCCCTTCAAATTTAAATCCTATCCTCTCCTTTAAGCCTTTTTGGGGCCCTCAACTGTCCTTATTACGGACTACCAAGCCCCAAGAAATTGCCACCAGTTATAATGAAAGAGCGCTTATCTGCCGTAGAGAAAAAAATGCAAAACTTAACATTCCTTCCGTATCAACTTGACCCACCGCCGCTGTCTTTTAATAAAATAATTCACACGGAGCAGCCGGTGTAACAAGGGCCGTGGAAAGAAGTCTTTGTAGCTGACATGGAGCTAATGCAGACACAGATGTAGACGGAATTAGGCAAAGGAATTAGTTAACCTGGATCAATCAATCCTTTTATTCTTATCTAATTTATTGTTTCTACCGTGCTTGTTTGATATGCGGTTTTTTCAGTTAAGTTATGAATGTGAAGTACCTCAGCGCTTGAAATTGGTAATCCGTCGTGGGCACGCGTGGTGATTTAGCCCGCACCCTCTCTCTGAGAGAGGCCTGTGCCCTTCAGTGGGACATATTATTATATAGTCTTTAACATCGTGACAGCGAATGTAAAGTAAAAAAAAAAACGAATGAAGTTAATACAGTACAAAAACAAAGAGTTTGCAATTTACAACGACCGGTTACATCCTTGACGAAAAAGTATTCGTACGCTGCTGGTGTTGCTCAAGGATGAATGCTTACGAAGCATCCTCAGAGCATGAATCATCAGTTACCTAGGTGGCCGTAGGGAGTAAAATAACCTTTATGTATCACCTAGAATAATGATGATGATTAAATTGTGTACATAACACTTACAAAAGTGTTGCCTCGAAAAGTATCAATTCTATCAGCAGCTACGTATTTCTCTTCCAACTTTAGTCCCGTGTCGCAGCTGAAGCTCCAGAACAGTCCTGTAAGGCAATCACGATAACGCCCGGGCCGTCCGCTCGTAAAGTTGACCCCCACTACCCTCCCACTTTTTATCCTTCCCCAAATCAACACGAAAACTTTAAACAAACCCCGAACGCGACCCGCGGATGATTTACGTTTCTGCCCGGATGACGATAAAATTGCGTACCGATATTACTTTCTTGAGGTTTATAACAGTCAATTTACCCACTTTGCTCTATTGAGCATTCGCAAGTATATTTAACAGCGTATTTGTAGCAAAATCGTCCGTAAAGTAACAGCGCCAAATTTTACGAAATTATGACCCTTCAACCTCCTAAAACCATCATCTGTCTTAAGTTCAAAATGTCGTGTTAACTTTTGAGCTGCACAGTTGAATACTAACATCATGTCCGCTAAGGACTAATTCCTAAAACTATGTTCGTTTTAGGAATTAGTCCTTACTGATGTGTCTATCAATCGATGTTGCAAAGCAGAGTCAGCTGCCAAGTATTCAATAGGTGTACAGTTAAAATACGATATCAAATATTTTTGTTACTTTCGGATTCTTACATATTTATTTGTCTCATTGTCTGTTTCAATCCAAGCTTATACATACAGTAGTAACAAAACTGCCATAAATTATGATATGAAAAGGTCCACCTCCTTAAAAACCTTTTGTTCTATATTTAGGGGCTAATTAGGACAGACACTTCCTTTACATAAACTACCTACGGAACACAACCTGTACATGGAGAGAAAAATGGGTCAAGTGCAATTCAGACTTACGCACGGTCTGTCTTATAAATAAGACATTAAAAAATTTTGGCCTTTGCATCAACGTAATGAGATGATGTATACAGCATCCAGTGGCACCTTTGCTCACGCTAGATGAGTGAAGGGACCACTCGGACGCTGTAATGCCTGGGACAAGGTTTTTTAAATGGAGAGATAAAATGCTTAACTTATAACTGAAAAAAAAAAACCGGCCAAGTGCGTGTCGGGCCACGCGCAATGTAAGGTTCCGTAGAAAGAGGGATTTTGTATCTACTTTACAAAACTAATAATTTCATTTCGATTTTGTATGAAATTTTACTTTTCTAGTTTGGTTGCCTATTACACGTTAACTAGTAAAGCCTACTTAGCCGTGATAGATTTTCTTTTAAGTTCATTATATGTGCCACTACCCCGTTTTTTTACGTTTCTACAATCAACCATTTTGCCAGGAGAGGGAGGACGCCCTACTCGCAACAACGGAACCCTAAATAAAAAAATGGTCTCCCTACACCCACGATATTTTTCAACGACCAATCCAACACTATGGTGTAGGTGGGAAAAAATTGCATCCCTAATTTAGGTGCAGGGGAGGGACCCAAAATCATTTTTTTTTAGGATTTTATTGTACCATTTTTTAGCGTTATAAATATGTACATCTAAGCCAAATTTTAGCTCTCTAGTACTTACCGTCTCGGCGCTAAGCCGCGGATGGACAGACAGACGGACGGACATGGCGGAACTATA
The DNA here is from genome assembly GCA_947310995.1 of Yponomeuta cagnagella. Taxonomy (NCBI): domain Eukaryota; kingdom Metazoa; phylum Arthropoda; class Insecta; order Lepidoptera; family Yponomeutidae; genus Yponomeuta; species Yponomeuta cagnagella. Next base: position 19,177,996 of record OX371267.1, read on the forward strand.
AGGGATCCTTGTCCTCTACGGAACCCTAAAAACTGTACTTGTTCTAATACGTAGTTTAAATATCTTTCTATTTATTTTTGAAAATGGATAATCATTAGATACAATATATGTTTTAAATTCCCCTTGAGATAAATAATTAGGTACTTCCTCAGAGTTAATGATCACTACTCACTAAGCGTGCAAACACCTAAGGTAGTTAAATTATCGTATTGAAAAATTTCATCCACAGTTGTCACTTTTTGCTTTTTTAAAATGAACTACCCATCTTCTTGTAGGTATTTTACATTCACCTTAGATGAAATAAGCATCAATCAGGTAAGAAATAACAAATCATTTAGACATACCAAGTTTGACACTTCATTCCATAGATTCATTTCATTTCTTCTTTCCCCATTCTAACAATAATTTTGTTTTTGGATAGGACAATCCGATTTGCATGGCAACCCGCCATAAGCGGTGGTTAGAACATTGGACTCGGAAGCAGGAGACCCGGGCTCGATTCCCAGTGCTGGCATCTACCTATGACTTTGCTTTCTAAGTTATGTGCATGGGGCTGACATGGTCACTCGGTGACAAAAGTCCCTTATTAATAAAAAGATTACAAAAAAAAAAAAAAAAGTTATGTGCATTTATGAAGTTATAGTAGCAATACCACTCGCTAACGGTGAAGGAAAACATCGTGAGGAAACCTGGGTGTCTGAGCTATTCACATACCTCAGCGCTTGAAATCGCCAATCCGCGGTGGGTACGCGTGGTGATTAAGCCCGGACTTTCTCTCTGAGAGAAGGCCTGTGCTCTACAATGGGACGTATATAGGCTGCTTATGACCGCTACAATCATTAATATTCTAGGGGTATGGAAATTTCATTTGGCCACTGTTCATGAGATACAGCCAAACAGATAGACAGACTTAGAAATAGTTATCTAGTGGGGAGCTTGCGAACTTAGATTTAAGTGACATTGATTTTATACAATAGAAAACATAAAAAAATCTTAGGAAAAAAAAATTGTCACATAATAAAACAAACCTATTTTTTTGGGATCACAAAAATAGTGAAAAATAAAGTTAGTCACATATTAAAAAAATTATTAGATTTAGGTTTTTAATTGAATTCTAAACGTTTAAATGGCGTAGATGCACAAAAACATTATTTTATGAGATAACTCAAATATCGATAAACGTTTCATACATTGTAAGACATTACGTGCAAGTTGTAACGTCATAATTTGAGCCCGATTTGTATGGCGCGTTTTTGTACCACGTGACTATGTTGACTTTTCAACAGGTTATATTATGAAAAGTATGAGTCGTAGAGAAAATAAAATACTACGTTTGTTTATCTTTTAACATGGCCTCTCCTGGATTTCAAATATCTCTTTTAAAATGCATACATCCTGACTGCCATGCCTTGGCAAAATAAGCAGGAAAGTAGAATTAATGCAGTAGAAATAAGGTCCTCGAGGAGTATGTCTGGTGTTACTTTGAATGACAGAATACGCAATAGTTTGATTAGAGAACGTTGTGGACTGAAAGAGGATGTATTCACTAGAGTTGAAAAAGGAGTGTTGCGTTGGTTTGGACACTTGGAGAAGATGAAGGAAGAAAGATTGACGAGGGCCGGTAAGGAACATCCCAGGCGGACATACTTTGACCAAATAGGGGATGTATAAGCAAGAAGCAAGATAAAAAGCACCCGAAACCAGCGTGCGTGCATGCAACGACTAATGAATGTTGAGGTAGCGAAAGTGGTCTGTCAGGATCGTAGCAAGTGGCGGTCCCTGGTCTCTGCCTACCTACCCCTCTGGGATGCAGGCGTGAGTTTATGTACATATGTATGTAAGTACGCCATGCCTTGTAGCATGAATTTGTACAGCAATAATAAGAATTTTTAATATCAAAATATTGACCGATTTTTTAGATAAGGGTGCCTATAAGAGATAATTACTTTCAGTAAAATCATTATCGTGCTATTCATTCAGAATTTATAACTATGCATAATTATACATTTTTAAAGGAACAAAAGCTGTTTTTGTGATTGTTTGATTTTATTTTACCGTAAGTAGGTATGTGCTATGAAAAATTGTTTTCATTGCATTGGAAGACTTGATAATGGACGTTTCAAGTTTAAATTACCAATTGCCTCAAGTACTATGTTTGTTTGTTTGTTACACTTTATTGCACAAAATACAAAATATATGTTTAGTCCCACACAAAAATTGGCTGGTCACAGAAGAGAAAAAACCGGCCAAGTGCGAGTCAGACTCGCGCACGAAGGGTTCCATACTCTATACAACATTAGACACAAAGATAAAAAAATAGCAAAAAAATTACTTTTGATGTATGGGAGCTCCCCTTAAATAATTATTTTATTTTGTTTTTCGTATTTGTTGTTATTGCGGCAACAGAAATACATAATCTGTGAAAATTTCAACTCTCTAGCTATCACGGTTCTTGAGACAGCCTGGTGACAGACAGACGGACAGACGGATGGACGGACAGACAGACAGCGAAGTCTTAGTAATAGGGTCCCGTTTTTACCCTTTGGGTACAGAACCTTAAAAATACCTTAATTTAGATAGATAGGTAAATTGCTTATTAAAATATTCACAGCGATACATAGCGTTATACAGCGGTATGAACGTTATTCCCGAAACTCTTATAAATGTCGGAACAGTCCAATCAGGGTTGGACTAGTGGCTCTGATTCGCAGAGCTTAATAATGGTCAGTAGAGTCGGATAGGCAGCTCGTCTCTGACACTTCCGGCATAACTACGAGTAAAACAGTTTTCTTTCTAAACAAGAATAATTCAGCTAGCAAAACTGCCATGCAGAACTTATAAATAAGTGTAATCTCTAGAAAAACGAGTAATCTCAATCTAGATACAGCGACGTACAGAGGTAATACGTAAATTCGTGCCATGACGGTCACTCACGTGGAGCCATCTTCATAAAAGCGGGATTGCTAACCCCTCATAAAGTTCTTTATCTTTTGTCCCAACAAAATAGGAAGCCCCTTTGTGTGTGTTCACAAAATCATTCATAACGCTGTGTTATTCCCGTGTATCATAGTCGCCGGGAGCCTTTATACAGCGTACTGCTTTTTACTTTGAGAACGCTTTTTGCACCGTTGAACACCTCTTGGTTCTTATTGTAAAATAATTTTATAAGCTTATAAAGATTTTAGACCAATGAAAGTAAATAAATCTGATAAAGTATAAATTATCGCTGAAACAGGCTTTACTTGTTGTAAGCGTGTAGTTATAAAACTAACCAGCTAAGTGACTAGTACAAACACCGTAGTAAGACCACATTAACGGCATCACAAAACAGGAAAAAAAGCGGCGAGTTTAATTCCCCACCCTTTGTTTAGCCCGATTAATAGAATTTACAAGTACTATTATCACCGGCAATAAACGTAAGCCTGTAAGGTCTTCTATATGAGCCCGAACGATCTTGATAAAACTACGGAATCGTTGGCCGGCCGCTCATAAGCCCCAACTCCCTTTATCCGGCCGAAATCAACACGAAACCTAGAAAAGGGAAAACTCCCATCCGTCGGACAAACTTTTTTATTAGAGGGAATAAAAATGTACACGGTGTGGTCGCGGGTGCACAGATTGTATTACCTAAAACTGTTCCCACGGTGGTGTGCTATAAGAAATTGAATTTTTAAATTGAAGTCTCGTCTCCTTGGGCTACGTGGCACATAAAAATTGATAAGGTGACGAGATTGGTTGACAGACCGCGGACAAATTGAATTGTCCGTATTTTTTTCTGAGTTCTCTCCTCAATCCCTTGCAGTATTACTCGGATTGGATGTAATAAAGAAAATGTTTTGTACAAAATCGAATCACCATGAAATATCGCTTGGGGCAGCTTTGTGCCAAAAGAGTTGTTTCTTTTACCTACGGTATTTTCATCATACTTGGAAACATAAAAATTGTGAAGTGATACCGACATAATTTTTTTCTTTCAAGTTTCTTCTCGCCACTTTTCTGCATAGGAGCCACAATATTGTCATTCCGCATCCACACTTCAGGCGTGCAACAAAACAAAAAGCACCGGTGAACAATGGATAGGAGTGCCAGCTGCTCATTTCGGTAAGCGATCGCAATGTTCCGAAGAATAGAGGCGCACGATGTAGTCAGCGTGATTGTCGAGTTTCTTTGCTCAATACTCATATTGCGGGCTTTGTTTCGACGGCTGGAGCATTTTCATATTATTCTCTGAGCTGCGTGATGAAAACTCTTTCCGTGATAGTTTGCTGTTTTTGTCGAGGTTTTTAAAGTGAATTAAAAAATCTCGCCTATATACTAAGGGGAGCACGGGTCGAAATAACTTAGGCCTTAATTTTAAGGCAAATTTTAGTTTTTTTAGTTATTTATTGAAGAAATTTCACAAAGTACATATTTAATACAAAAGTCCCTCACTCAAACCTGGTTAGGTTTATCTGTGAGGTGAGTTTCCCTTTGCTTAAAATTAGGTTAAGAAAAAATGTTTTAAGTCATTTTGGCACTTATTTGGTTCTGTAACGATTCCTCTTTATAGAAGCTGGCTGGCAGAGCCTTCTAGTTTTATTTTGAATATTTTGTAGGGAATCGTTACGTTTTGTTTTAGAAGTCAATCGATCCCCAGCTAGGCTAGGGAATCGATGAAAAAGATTACAATAAAAAATAATATTTGCCCTCTAAAACTGGATTCTATAAAGTAGAGCGTTACAGTTCACACAAGATTTTTTCAACAAGTTCGGTGGGTAGGTCCTTTAATATCATGGGAAGCATGTACTTCGTCCGCTGTACGCGTCCCATAATAATTAATTAAACCGCGTGTCACGGTATACTACCTTATATACTAGACAGAAATACCATGTAGATATAGATAGATTGATAAAGAACACTTTATTACACAACCAGAAGAAAGAATTACAAATGACATGTATTACATATATTTTGCATGGAAAATCTTACTAAGTACTTTTACGACTATCAGCTATTTTTTTGTGAACTCAGAAAGAAAGAACTCAATCCTTCGAAATTGGGCTATAATTTCCTAATTATGTATGTATTTCGTCCTTTGATAAATTATTCATCTGTCCCACTGCTCCAATTGACAAAAATGTGAATATAGGTATATAATTTTATTCCAATTGGTGAATATGAAAGTCTGTTTGAACTTCATTCTCTTTCATTATTCGGCTGCCATGCTCTTTCATTGTTCGGTCTGTTAAATACCCAGGTACTTGGTGAAATTCATTGATATAAATTTGGTGTAGTCCTACCATAGTTTTCATTGGTTCACGGAACTGACCAATGTAGTGGAACTTGCCGGTTTGCCGTTCTTTCCATACAAAAGAAAACCTTTTTAGGGTTCCGTACCCAAAGGGTAAGGGCCCTTATTACTAAGACTCCGCTGTCCGTTCGACCGCGCGTCCATCCGTCAGTCTGTCACCAGGCTATAGCTCATGAACCGTGATAGTTAGACAGGTGAAATTTTTACAGATCATGTATTTTGGTTGTCGCTATAACAACATAATACTGAAAACAGAATAAAATATATATTTAAGGGGGGCTCCCATACAACAAACGTGATTTTTTGCCGTTTTTTGGTCGATATTAATGACGGCAACAGGTAAACGCTTGAAATATTCAAATGTTGTATAGATAATAGTACGGAACCCTTCGAGCGCGAGCCTAACTTACATTTGGCCGGCTTTTTTAATATTTCTTTTCAGAAAGGTACAGTACAGTGTGTTATCCATATTTTTTTCCAAACTGCGTAGCAGTCTCAAGTTGTCTATCAAAAGCAAGAACATATAAAGTGATGATTTCGTTTGTCAGCGTAGACGATTTAATAAAAAGACGACTGCTGTAATAACATACGATTCAGGCTGTGCCTAGTGTAGACATTGATTAATTCATCCTAATTTATCTCCAATTGCAGCAAACTACAAATATTGACTCCACTTAGAATTTATACTCAGGTTACAACCATATCTTACTGGTGTTAAAAAAATAGTTTTTTTCATTTTACGACATAATTCGGTATTTGACAAGATCAACAATAAATTATTTCATATGCTCGATTAAAACAAAAATTACAAAATATCTCGGAAAATGTATCTCTTTTATACTAGTTATTACAATTTTGAAATAGATTAAACATAAAGAGAGTGACATCTGAAATGTGACGTCATAAACCAGTATTTTCATACAAAATTCCGTTTTAAAAGTAACTCATTTGATATTTTGTCAAATACCCTATTGTATCATCTGATAACTCCTTAGTCCGGTTCAGGAAAATTATTTTAATTTGACCTGTATAACCTAAAAAAAGGACTAATAATAATAATAACTTTAACACAAAACAATCACTTATCCCGATCGCAAACTAGGATACCCTATGCTATGGTAACCAGGACATTACAAACACGGAAGTACACCCAAACTGAGGTGATTTCTTCGGCGACCCCCGGTAGGCCAACGATAATGGCAGAAATGGTAGCCCTACTTGACAGTAGATTTAAAATAAAATATAAATTATTGGAAGTGTGATTCAGCCCTAATGGAGTCTAAATGTCGATTTGATTTGCTACGCCACCAGATTAGATTAACCCCTACCTATTCCAGTCTCATGCGGGTGCATAGACACGGTTCTATTTACTCCAGCTATTTCAGCTTAATGAAAACCATTAACTGAAACTGTTTTAGAAGAAAATTCAGGAACGAGACAAAATGTCTTTTAATCAGTCTGAGAGGTTTCTGGAGTTAATCGTTGCGCTGTAAAATTAACTATGCTAAGTTTATAAGACAAGAAGGTAAATTCAGATAACTATTTTTGTTTTAAAATATTACTCGCGAAACATAATTTGAGCGAATTTTTATCGGTAAATTGTTACTGAAAAAGTGAAATCGTTCTTGAAAATATGGTGAGTCAAATTGAGTTCGAGAGTTAGAAAGCCTTTATTCAATTAAATTTCATTTGATCACGAAACTGAACTTCTTTATCGCACGAAAAGTTCTAAAATACAAATCAGAGAAAGATTTTATTGTACCTACAAATATGTATAGCTTTTGTTATAAATGAAAATGCCTAATATACTTTTTTCTTTGTCAACAGAGCTCCCAAATAAGCCTGTAATTTTCGACGAGTTCGGCAAAGAGATATCCAGTATCGCCGGCCCTTACAGTGAAGGAGGAGATTTCAAACTTATGTGTTCAGTGAACGGCGGTAAGTACTGGCTTTGTTGGGAACAATATTTTCTATTTCTCGATTCATATTCTGCTTCATATCTCGGGGCCTACTTCCGACGGCATTCAGTCGTAATATTTCACGCCTTTTGTGTCAGTATCTTATCTGATACTGATTTTTTTGTTGCGTCGCAATGCGTTCCTTTGTTTGAGCATCATAACAGTTAGAGAGTAGAAGCCCGTCTCTGCGCAAGCTAATTCGATTCGGATGAGAAAGAGAATAGTGAAGAGGGGATGTTGAAAGGATTTTTCTTTTATTGGAATAGGGGTGCGCTCTGCCGATATTGCTGTTGTAATAACGTTTCTAACGTGATGCTAGAGTCGATGAGCGTATTTAAATAGGGAGCTACTTCGCAGAAATGTCTTCAAGTTTCAATGCTCTGCCTGAAGGAACGCCAAGCGTGTCCGATCGAATAGAGAAACTAAATAGAGGCGTTGTTAGGGTAAGACGAGATGTAAATGAAATAAACAATATGTCCTATCCGTTTTAACTGATATGGATGAAAAGAAATACCCAACTTAATATAGGGTGTAACAAAATCTAAAACCAAAATTCGGTAAAAGTGCTCTGAAGCCGATGTAAAAAGTCTCCGTATACGTCTAGAAATAAAAAAAACATTACATTTCGGAAGAGTTAGTTGATATATTTTTCTTTATTTTAACTAGGTATTTCCTCCAAGCAAAAGTTATATGCATAGCGGTATATGTATAACATACCACATTTTTGGATGCACAATGATATTTTAACACAATAAAACCTAACAATAAATTTAAATTATGGATCAAACTCAAACAAAAAAAATTATGAAAAATAAAACTAGTCACTAAAAAGTCCGAGCGTACTAAGACCGTCAAAACGCGGCTTAAAACTTTTGTAAGCTCTACACATTATTAGCTCAATTCCGGATTCGCAGATTCGGATTACTAGTATTAGACTCACCACACTGTGCATTAATATTGACTCCACTGGGCTAAATACTCATTTTGAAACGTTTTTAACTCGAATTTGAATTCCCAGGTAACCCAACGCCGCGCTTGCAATGGCTGCAAGGGGAAACAGTGCTGGTAACACTGGGAGCTGGTGAGATCCAACTTGGGACTGGCAACACCAGGTCACTGACCTTGGCGGTGAAGAACGCCACAAGAGCTCATTTATCGTCCCTGTATACGTGTACAGCAGATAATACTCTTCTGGCGTCGCCGCAGCGCGCTACGGTGCGAGTGGAACTTTATCGTGAGTGTTTGCTTTTTATTTTTTAACCCCCGACGAACCAGGGAGGTCTTGTTTCACGCGACGGTCTGTCTGTCTGTCTGTCTTTAGCGCCAAAACTTATGAAGCGATTAGGATAAATGTGCCAATATTTTGTATTCTAGTCGCACGGAAACGAACGTTGTCTGAGATAAAATCTCTGTGCCAAAGTTGATTTAAAAAATTGCATTTTTTTTTTTCGTGACAAACATGTAAATACAGATCTTACATTTATTAATAAAGCGATTCAATTACTTATTGTTAGCCGAACAACTAGGTATTAATCTTAATGTGTTAAATCAACACAATAACATGAATGAATGAATGAAAATATTTATTTCAGACCTGGGTCCATATTTGATAATAATAAAATCAATAATAACACCTAGTTGTTTGGCTAATACTATTATAGTTCGCAATGAAATCAATTGCAAAGAACAAAGAAAAATAAATACGCGAAAACACCAAAGAAATACTCAAAGAAAATTAAATATAAGTTGAAATAAGTCTTATTTATTATACTACCTATCAGATTAATGTTTTCTATTTGAACTAAAATTTTTAACAAATTCAAATTAAGAATAATATTAATTGGGGATAGATATTTCCTGAACCCATGCGGAGAATAATATTAATTAATCGATTTTTGTGAATGATTTGTGCCCGCCTAAGTAATTCCTGTCTGTTTTGAACGATTTTCAACTCAAAAACAATCATTTTGAGTTGAAAATCCTTCAAAAGAGTCCCCACGAGGCAGTCTCTTTAACTCCACATTTCTGTCAAATCGAAGTGGATTTGCAAGTAATTTACCGAACACCGTTATTGGCTCAGTTGACGTGGCTGCTGTCTATTGGATATGGATTACATTGACGTAGACAAAATTCACTCTGACAACAATGTGCCCCGTTTTCTACGGTAAGCAGTTGACGGCTGAATACCCGAACTAAACATAAAAACCGGCCAAGTGCGAGTCGGACTCGCGCACGAAAGGTTCCGTACCAATATCTTTACAACATTAGATAAAGATCAAGACAAGATAGGTTAGCTACATTGAGAACAGCGTCATCTACAGAAACCAACAAAAAACGTTTAACATTGACATTTAACGATATGACATCGGTGCTATGAAAGTTACATGGATGGCCGGTAGATGCTGAGCGCTGTCTTTAGATAACGTTTGTTGTATGGGAGCCCCCTTAAAAAAATGTTTTATTCTTTTTGTAGCATTTGTTGTTATAGCGGCAACAGAAATATGTCATCTGTGAAAATTTCAACTGTCTAGCTATCACGGTTCATGAGATAGAGCCCGGTGGCAGACAGCCATCCAGACAGACAGACAGACAGTGGAGTCTTAGTAATAGGGTCCCTTACCCCATTGAGTACGAAAACCTAAAAATTAATTGTAACATAATTTACGTATGTATATACGCTGAAATCGGGGTGGTTCGTAGATAGACGTAAAATAAAATAAACTGAGCTGAACATAATTATGTTTCTAGTTGAGAAATCTCGTCACAAAACAATCGCGAACAATTCATACAGCCTCTCCGTCTATCAAAATAATACTCCGCGGACCCACAGCACGCACGCACCGCCCTGGCTAGGTACTAACAGTTCTCATAGATTCGAATTCGTATCGAGATATTTTTGAAAATAGCTTTTTTTTAAAAGAATAAGAATACTTTATTGACCAATAATATTACAAGGATCTACAACTAAGAGTAGTTACATGAGATGACTTAAATTTATAGTATAGCCTCTGTTGCCGAGCTAGGCATAAAGCCTGTATTACGGCATCCAGCGCCAACTCCCACGGAATATGGCAAAGTAAAGTATTCTTATAAATATAACGTTTAACAAAGAAATAATTTTGAAGAAATTTAAGTAAGTGCAAGGTTACACTATGTATTTGTGAGTCCACTTTGTGAGGGTGTTTTTAAAAAAAAAATACAAACTAGCTTATTCTACAGCTATTGCTAAGACACGTTCATTTTGCGCGGTTTTTGTTTGCATGTAAAGGTCGACTGTACTAAGCGTGGAGTTATTGGTTCGACATCTGGGGACACGGTAGTGCCCCCGCCAAGACAAGCCAAGCAAAGCGCAAGGGCGCTATACTACTCGTATCTTTTGTCGAAGAGCTTCGTCGTTTTTTTCGGGCTTAGATTATACTAGACAAACATAATTTTCGGGATATGATTTTAATAGTAGATTCATTAAACATACAAAGATTCAGTTGCATAGCTCTAATACTTTAGATTTTACTGATATCTAAAGAACCCCGATTTCGTCACTGACTCACTGATGATGATCATAATCGTCAAAATTCTTAGGGTACTTCCTGAACTCCTAGAAAACTGAAATTCTATATCAAATTTCAGTTTTCTAGCAGTTCAGGAAGCCAAGCTTCTAACTCCTCACGTCCTAACTCTGAGCAACTTCATAAACCTTTCACCTCAGTCAAAATATGTGGCTAGGCCGTCTCGTTATCATACCGTCGCATACAAGCGTAAGGTTAAAAAATCTATATTGTATGCTTGTATGCGACGCTGAAATCGGGGTGGTTATATTTATATACCTATTTAATTTATTACTGTTTATTACTTTTCTGTCATACAATATATTTGTATTAACGAAACGGCCGAGCCACATATTTTGACTAAGGTGTAGAGTTTGTAAAGTTAGGGCTTGGAGAATTAGCGTGTGTAGAGTTAGAAGCTTAGCTCTACATGAGATCTGATAACTGTTTAACAATGCGAGGTATAAGATCTCGTCTTGGCAACATTTTACATGAAAATGTTTTGGTGGGATCCTATTTACTGTGTCACGCAATATTGAGCGTTGCTATTTTTAGTTACAAAAAGTATACTTTCTATTCCACAGTGTTTTAGATATCAATATATTGTTCCAGCTTATGAAAGCAGCCCTTTGCAGGGCATACGTGTTTTCCCCGGTTCCCCGTCACGCCAACCTCCACGGTCCTTGGCCAATTTCGCCTATTGCCCTCGTTCCTTCTGAATGTCTTCTTCGGCCCATTGGACTAGGGCCTGTATTTGAACTACAATTCGTAAACTATGACAATACGTTGTACATTTTTAAGTCGCTTAACCCACATATTAACAAGTAGAAAGACCTCAGAGAAAGACGGATAACAATAATAAACTATGCTAAGCAGCCCTACTTAATAACTGCAATCCATGGTTTATCATGACAATTGGATGTACGATGCATAGCCGATAAACACACAGATCAACAAGTAAATCAGAGTTCTGGGCTAACAAAATTCGAAGTTTGTCACTGACACTATAAGAAGAACATGTAGGAAATGTAACTTACTTAGTAAGAAGCAAATAAATGAATAAAGTATTATTTATTAATTAATTGTACTAAACGGCTACAAAACACTTCACTCATACTAATTTCAGTAAAAAAATCTATGAAAAACGTAATTTAATATAAATGTTAATTAAACACTTCATTACTTAAAAAAATATTACGCATTAGCTCTTTAGATCAAGAAAACTCGCAAAAAGCGCATTGAATCAGATTACGCGTTTTTACGCTATTATACCAGAGAAAAGACAGACAAAGAAACTAATCTATTTTGGGGCAGCTATAAATTATTCTATGGCTTGGGACGCGGACAAATGCGCGAACGTTAATTACCATCGATACGCCTAGAAGAAGACGTGAAAAGCTAATGTTGCTGGTAGTATTTGGTGTCAGAACTACCCTATTGCAAACTGCCTAACTCATTTTTTTCATCCACAGTACGACCACTCAGCGTCGAGATTCTGTCGCGCGAGCAGCCACTGTCAGTGGGGCGAATGGCGGAGATCAGCTGCCAGGCCACGGGGGCGCGGCCGCCGGCCAAGATAACCTGGCTGCTCGGCGGGAGCCCACTGAATGCTGTTGCTAAGCAACGGGTGAGGCTCACGAACTGAATATAAAAAAAAAAAGTTGAAACCAGGTATTTTTATTTTTTTTTACTTTATCGCATCTAGAGCTACAACAATTTTTTTTTTTGTAGCCTGACTTGGTTTGGTATTTAAACATTTTTGAAATGGAGAACGTGCGCCTAACTTACATTGGAGTGATATTGATTTTATACTATAGAAATCAATTAAAAAAGTAGGAAAAATTAAAAAAAAAACATAAATATTATTTTCAGGGTTTTCGGGGTCACAAAATATGCGAAAAATAAAGTTTAATAACATAAAACTTAGTAGATTTTTTTTGTCATTGAATTTTGAACGTTTTCTTATAAGGGTGTACATGCATAAAAATATTATTTTACGAGATAACTAAAATATTGATAAACGCTTCATACATATAAGGCGTTACGTTAGGGAGTGACGTCATAGTCCAAGGTTGATTTGTATGGCGCGTTTTAGTATCACTGGGTTGACTTTTCGACTGGTTATATTTCAAAAAGTATTAGCCGCAGAGAAAAAAAATTACCAGTTTTATTTATCTTATATTTATCTTTTATATGTTATTCTAACATTTTTTTTCTACAAGTTCTCCATTTTCGTGAAACACAAACACTTATTGATGTGTTTTAGGAATTGCGCATTAAAAAATTGTAAAATTAAATTCTTATCAGAGGACAAAATGTCAAGACAAAATATTACAAGTCATACTTCCATCTGAAATTAAGACTTATAAATCAATATTTTATTTAATGAAACGTTCAGGTTTTTTAAATATTTAATTGCAAATAAATTTATTGCAGCGTTAAATAATTCATTTATCTTGTTGCAAAAATTATGAAAATAACATAATTATCTACTGAACTCATTCACTACATAATTTAACTATTTTCACAATCGTTGTTTCAGTAGATAACTGAATGAGTTTCAATGAATTTATTGAGTCACCTCAAGAATTTCCGAGACAACAGATTTATGCAGATCTTAAACCTGTGCTTTGAACACTAAAAACATGCAAACATTTGTTGCAAACCTTTTCAATTTACTAGAAAGCTCAAGAATTAAAGAGCTGAACAACTAAAACTTAAAGGCAAGGTTGATATAGGAAAACCATAGAAAGTCCACAAATAGAATAGCCTTCCCCGGGAATCCGTGTAGATAAAAAGGAATACACAAGTAGGGTTACTATCCATTTGGATTTGTTGGAACCATGCCGGGCTTTTTAGCCATCCATTCGAATTTTATCATTTCGTCAAACTTATTTACTTAGATAGAATTTATTTTTTGCGGAAAAAATGGTGAAAGAATGATTAAAAACAACAAATATGTTTTTTGTATTTCAAACTAGAAATAAAAAATCGAAAAACAAATATTTACTTCAACGTAAACCTAACATGGGCTTCATATGATAAATAAAAAATAAATGCTTAGTCCCTAGAAGAACAGGGAGGCCTTTTCCCAGCAGTGGGACACTAAATGGCTAATTAAAAAAATGCTTAGTGATTGCAAGACAAAGTTATGTCGTCTAGGTACTATTAAATATGTTACAAAATCTCCATACAAATCCAAAATTGAAAGGTTACATTTATTAATATGAACAACTTTTACTAAGGGGAAAACATCCGAATAGCAAAAGATATGTATATATATATATCTTTGTTGCACTTTACATAAGTTACTACACATTAAAATATGTCGAACATCCGATATATTTTGCAATTTAAAGTATTTACAAGTGAAACATTCTTAAGCATATCAATTATCTTGTTTTAATATTATATTCACCAACCCCAATATTTATTGGATTTTTTGGCGAATGTCCTTTTCTTTTTGAAAAGTTCGACATGGTTACCCTAACCATTCATTTCCAACCAACAGGATTCGGAAAATGGCAACGAAACCCAGTCGGTGCTGCAATTGACTCCTTTGAAAGAGCACAATGGGCAGGTCCTCACTTGCAGAGCGGAGCACCCACACCTTAACCACTCAGCCATTGAGAGCCGGCTACCACTGAATGTATATTGTAAGTTATTTTATTATTCGGATTTTTTTATTGTCTGATGTTATTTTTAATAACGTGGTTGCATATCACGCCCCTTATAAAACCCACACTTTAAGGGGCTCCAGGGGTAACACTAGGGCCACCGAGGAAAAAGTTATATCTTCTTTTACAGATTGTATTTGCAAAAAGTGTCTGTACAATCTCTCAATCATGTTAACAGTAATTTTATAGGACCCACGACAAAACACCTAGGATCACGAACCTGTTGTCCAGTCCCAATAGGTATTGAGTTTCCGACAATTCCCGACAAGCTGAATATTTGTATGGTTCTTAAATACGTCATTAAAAATGCTATGTCAAAAGTCCCTATCGATCCCGTTCGCGCGTCGTTTTTTATCTGAGGTCAAAGGTCACAATTTTTTGTTTTTTGCGTATACATCTGAAGCGGCGAGAGTACCGGAAAAATTGATGTACTTTTGTTCATTCATAGCATGCATAGATTGATGATGATAGATGCATATGCATAGATCATAAAATTCTGTACAAAAAGTTTTGAACACTTTTTTCCTTACGAAGCACCGTTCTCGAGTTTTCACTGTTTCAGACTGTAGAAAAGTCTTATTTACAATTATTGTACTCGGCGCTTTTAAGGTTCCGTTGTCAGCAACGAACCCTCATAGTTTTGCCATGTCTGCTCGTCTGTCGGTCTGTCTGTCCTGTATTTTGCCCAGCACAATTTGAATATGTACTTGAAACGTAGCTTAAAACCAACAAAAATGGCCGCCACCATCCTGCAATCCAAGCGTTCGACGCATGTTCGACTGTTCCCGCGCTTCTCTCGTTCTCTTTTTCTATTGGTGAACTATGCTAAAGTTTTACTTATCGTACAAAATATAACTCAAAAGCTCGATCAATTTATTGCATTCCCAGCGATTTTGTCGAACGAACCTTGTAACAGTATACTCAATGTTTAAAAACCTATTTAGAGGCTAAAAATTCCACCCATGCCGGGACTTTTAAGCCTCTAAATAGGTTTTTAAAAATTTTCCTCAGCACGGGTCAGTGCAAGAAAAAAAATATAAACAGTAGACTCAAGTTATGTATTAGTAAAACGTAAAACAAACAAAGACGTATAAGAAGCATTTTGAAGTAATTGTGGTGACAAGTGTTACGAGATGTGATTTACATCCAATTGTCAGTAGAGTGGTGAATATTTAGTTATATGAAACATAGGTAAGGCGAAAATGAGTGAAAATTGTAAGTTTATTACGAATTATAGGTTTATGACACAGGGCCCAGAAGTCCCTAGCTAATTAATAGTAACTTGTATTGCAAAATTTTATAAAAAATATCTATCTGCAAAACATACAAACTCCTGTTAATGTCTGTGTATTTAAGTAGTTAGGTAATTTATTAACTATTTATTACTAGTTTAGGTAATTTATTAAAATATTTGAGGTTCTACAACTATTTGTAATTCAGAGTTATGCCTAATAAAAAATATTTCTGTCGAAGCATTTTTTATTAGTTATGCCAACGAGCAACAAGCACGCCAACATAATTATAGAACCTAGCCTCTTAAGGCTTAGTAATTTAGGATTATTACCTTACCTTAGTAATTTAGGATTTTAGATAATCCGTCAAACCATAACAAAATTTTCTGCCTACAGGCAGACACTATTTCCACGTAAGAAGGTACATTCGACTGCAGATCAACCTTTACATTTTCGTTGCAATGTTGTCCGTAATGCAACGAAATAGAGTACACTTATGTAAAGTTTGAAGTGCTGTCGACTGTACAACGTAGCGGTTCCTGTTACTTAGCAAATCACATCTTAAAATATCTACCTATTGGATTTAATTTCGTAAGCAGCCGATGTACGTCCCACTGCAGCGCACAGGCCTTTTCTCAGAGAGAGAGTATGGGCTTTATCACCACGCGTGCCCACCGTGGATTGCCGATTTCAAGCACTGAGGTACTCGTATGCTAATAGCTCAGAGACTCAGGTTTTCTCACGATGTTTTCGCTCACAATTAGCAAGTGGTATTGCTCTTATAACTTCTTTATAAGCTCCTCCTCTCCTTTCGGATTTAATTAATACATTCAAACCCCTAAGTATGAAAAGGACACTCGAGCTACTATTCCGTCTACTTGAGTTTCTGTTAATTATAATTTGAATAATTGGATTGGAGCTACGTGTTATTATTTATAAGTAGGCACAAACGAAATGTCACGAATATTCCTGGAAAGCCCTCAAGGAGTTCGGTTGAGGTATTTTGATCTAATTATTTGCGTTTGTACCTAAGGGATCTTAACATCTTATGTTACAAATGTTGGGACAACGAAAATCCAGGGAGACAACTACTAAAAACAAATAAAAAGCGGAGAAAATATTGTAGCCAACAAGTCATATTTTATTCATTACTGTACATATTACAATTACAATATGCCTAGCTCAATATATTATTTCAACTAAAACTGGAATCAAACTCCGTTTCGAACCTGTAATCCGGTTGAAATACTTTAGGGACAAACCGATATTGCGGAGAATTTTAAATTCTCTTGAAATCGACTGAAAGTCGACCCTAGACTTGTCGCCCGAAAGGTGGATTTCGCTAACGCTTGTCAAATTTTCTCATGTAATAGACGTGCCAGTGGCTACAATGCAGCTGGGAGCAAAGATAAACCCCAACGATATCGAAGAAGGTGACGACGTGTACTTCGGTTGCGAGGTCGACGCAAACCCGCCCGCTTATAAAGTGGTCTGGGAGCATAATGTGAGTCAACACATTGAGTGCCGTTTTATTTTTGTCGCGTTATATTGTACAAAGACGATGTGAAGTGAAGAGTGTTTGGTGAAGTGTGTGGGTAACAGATATCACTTCTTTGTTAGATATTGTTGTGGAATGCGTCGTATTGGGTTCGCAGTAAAGACTCGGGCTGAAGATTCAGCTTGACGTTCGATAATGACTTTCGATTAGTCCCTTCAGTACTGTGATGTTGACAGAGTGGCAGATAGAAAATGGTACCACAGCCATGTGGAAGTTATTTGCAGCATACTGTGTGTACGTATTAACAGCAACTGTTACTGCTAGTTGTGTAACCCATATCTTTGTTTACAATAAAGATTATTCGTTCTTAATATATGCATAAAATAAACAAAACGTCGATGCTTATGGCACCAACAAGACAGATGATATTTTAGCAGTTGCTTCTTTTATTATCATAATAGTAAAAGTTCCAGTATTGAGTGCAATACCAAGGCTATGAGGGAATTTTGTTCTACCCAACTAAATCTAAGAGACTACTCATCAATACAAATTTTACATACGTAAAACTCAAAAATTACAAAAGCTATCGGCTTTATCCTAATAAAGTGACCACTTGCTAGATTAAAATGAAGATAGATAGAAAACTTTTTATTGTACAAAAATAAAAAAGAATCACACGTGGTTTTCACTGACTTTCTGTTTTGTGTGAAACAAAGTTGATATTTTTTGCGATTTCTAAGTTTGCTCCTTATCAAAAGTGGTTCACATCGTCGAGTTCATTTTGTGTATGTATATTTAGATTTTATGATACTCTACCAAAATGTCAAAACGCAAAATAAAAGCCGAGACGCTGAACGGCTCTCACCATCACAGGGCCTTTGCGTCCGTTACGGACAATTTAAGCAGTGCCTAAGTGTTTGACACTTTTTCGAATGACTAAAAAGTCCGATTCGAGAGCGGCAAGCTCGTATGTCGGGCACATAAAAGAAACATCCGGAGTCGGGTTGGTACGGATCGGCTCTAGACGGTACTAAAATAGAGTTAGTACTAGTGAACATTTCGGAAACCGTCTGGTGAAATGATAAACTTTGTAGAAACAAACTGTTATGAATCGCAATGACATTGTTTGCAGGACCAAACATTGCTTAAGAAATAAAACCAAACTAATTTAAAACGAGATTTGCGAGATGAATATATAAAATTTTCAGCAGATTAAGCACTTAATTATATTAAGAGAGACCATAAATCAAGATATCAGGAAAAAATCGGCACTTTCATTTACTCTTTAAGCTAGGGTAAACGTCATCAACATCATCATCAGCCATTTGACGTCCACTGCAGGACATAGGCATTCCTCATGGTTTTCCGATCTTCCCTTATAAACCATGCGAACGAAGCAATGTCGCGCACGCCATAGCAGCGCCTCTGCCGGTCCGTCAGAAGTTTCAATGGTTATTGTCTATGGTTTAACAGTTAAGAATGTCAAATTGAGTTGACATTACTGTTCAGTAAGGTTTGGCAATTCATCATAAATCGTTAAACGCCAGAACAACGCTTCCAAATTGTGGAAATTTACTTTGAAAAAAAGTAAATTTGTTCGCCAAGTTCATAGAGCACTTCGTCCATTTTACGGTCAACCACCTGTTAACTGGCCCCCTCGTTCGTGCGACTTAACCCCTCTCGATTTCTTTTTATGGGGCTCTGTTAAGTCATTGGTTTATGCCGACGAACCAGCGACTCTTGAAGCATTGAAAGCCAACATTCAAGCCAACATTGACGCCATACGACCAGATTTATTGGAACAAGTATTGAAAAATTGGACTGATCGAATGGACCATGTAACTCGTAGTCGCGACGGACATGTGCCAAAAATCGTATTTAAAAATTGAATGCCATGAAATTATCTACTAGATTATAAAAATAAAAAATAATTTCAATAATATTTCTGTCTTGTATTATTATTTAAAGGTCTCGAGCTCTTTAAAAACACCCATTATAAAGAGTTCCACATTAATTTTATAAAAGCCAATAATGGACCCGGAAATCGCACCTGTGTCACTTTTAACCGAACGTTTTCTTTCAGGGAGTGCTACTGACGCATAGCGTAAAAACCGGTATCATCCTAACCGGCAACACGAATCTGGCTCTCAGAAACGTGTCCAGACACCAAGCCGGCCAATACAGGTGCATTGCTTCCAACGTTGAAGGCGACGGGAAGAGCCTGCCGCTGCCGCTTCAAGTCGTTTGTAAGTGCTTACGAAAAATTTTAAGTGTGAACGCCTCGATTCTGTTACCAATTACAGTTTATCCATCGATTTCCGAATTGATAACTTGACTAAGTAAATAAGTACTTAAGTATAATTTTATTCTTTTTTTAAGATCTGCTGAGATGTTTTAATTTTTTTATATGTACCCATATAAGTCCGACCGCAGATACAGGACTTTTCTTAGAGAGAGAGAAACTTAATGATTCATACGTGCGTGCATGCAACCACAAATATGTTGCATGCACGAACGCCGTGTTGGACCTGTGGAGAGGATAAACAAAGAAAGATTGACGAAACAAATATATCGAGCAAATGTGGGTAGAAGAGCCGGTAAGGGACGTCCCAGGCGGACACACTTCGACCAAATAGGGAATGCATTAGCAAAAGACAAGATAAAAAGTATCCGAAACCGGCGTGCGTGCATGTAACGACAAATAATGTGGAGGAAGCGAAAGTGATCTGTCAGGATCGTGGCAAGTGGCAGTCCATGGTCTCTGCCTACACCTCTGGGATACAGGCGTGAGTTTGTATGTAAAACTTGACACTATTCAAAACTTTTGTAAATAATGTAGGTTTTTGTTATTGTTATAGTGTAAACAAACGATTTTTGCCAATAATATTAAAGTCAATTAATTCGATTGATGGTACATATAGGTAAATATTTCATGCATCAATGAGATTAATGAACGGCCCAGGAACCACTTGATAATAATATATATTATTGCGTCTCATATTGTAACGATTTTTATCAATGGCTTATTTATATACATAAAGTATGACTGAAAAGTTTTACTTAAAGTGGAAAGAAAAATAATTGCAATGCTACAATAATAATTATAACTTCCACAGAACACCATCACTCGTCCTGGTCTCAAACTGGGTTACGCTACTGGTCAAACTGGGACGTTTGTACAAATCAAGTCGGGTGGCCTTCAGCGGGAATTGAACCCTCGACCTCTTTTTGTTACTCACCTGTGTTACCGCTAAACCAACAAGGCAGCCTTTAACTATTTCTCACTGTATTGATTTCTTGAAGTTCTCTAAACAATTTTTAGTAACAAAATAGTATGACTCCCAATATTTTATGTCCATAAATCATCGTCAATAAGAACGAAATGCACAAGAAACACAAAAACTGGCACCATCTGCAGTGTAACTGCAGCCATAAAGCAGCGTAAAATTAAATGTTCCTCCATGCAGCGCATCCGACAGAACTAAATTGAACAACACGCAATAACACCCGACTCGCACACTCCGCGCTGCATTAAATCTAGCACAGCGGTCGGTGGGAATGCTGTATCACAGTCTGGCAATACGTTACAGTTGGATTATATGATAAAAAAACATTTTCCTCTGTAACCTTTCTTAACTTACTTTACATACATTACGTAAACTCACACCTGCATCCCAGAGAGGTCGGGGTTTTCCATTTGCCAAGATCCTGACAGACCTCTTTCGTAATACAGAGAAGTTTGTAAAGAGGTTCGAAATTTCACTGATGCCTGTACTTGCCCATTAGCTCAGTTGGGAGAGCGCTGGTACGGTTAGCCAGAGTTCACGGGTTCCGGCATGGGTGGAATTTCTAGCCTCTAAATAGGTTTCGCTTCATCGACGTTCATTAGTCGTTGCATGCGTGCACGCCGGTTCCAGCTACTGTTTATGTTGCCCTTTGCTGATACATCTTCTATTTGGTAGAAGCATGGGATGCCCCTTACTAGACCTTCAACCCATATGGGTACACTCGATATATTTATTTCTTCCTTCATCTTCTCCATATGCCCAAACCAATGCCACATTCCTTTCTTAGTTCTAGTAACTACATGATCTTTTAGTTCTTTAACTCCTTTAACTAAGTTGGACACAGATCTGTGTCGCGGCAGACGAGTGGTTAAGCAAACTATTGGGTGTCCTGTCATTCATAATAACACCGCTCATACTTCTCAAGGACATTATCTACTGCATTAATCTTATTTTCTTGATTCTTCTGCCATACTCATTACTCAAGTCTCACTGCCATAAGTGTTGGGATCAGCAGCGCCGCATTCTGGAATAAAAACTAGGACTAATAAATTCATTTCACTTCCTCCTTGGTCTAGGGGTATCATGTCTGAATGCCATGCTGGAGGTCGTGGGTTCAATTTCTACTGGGGCCCACCGTACATTTGTATTAACGACTTTCTATTTCCATGTTTGTGATATCCTTACCTGGTTACCTGATAGGATGTTGAAGCGATAAAATAAAAAGATAATTGTCTACTTATTTCGTATTTGATTCAGTTAGGGCAGTGACACTATCAAATCTGACCAAAGCTTGTCCTACGCCAGCACTTAACCCGTCGCTAACACAGCTCTTCTGCCCTGTACGCCACTTCAAATATATTAAATCCAACTCGAGCGGTGGATAGAAGCGATATATCACAGTCCCGCGATATTATAAGTCCAATTTTCTTCACAGACAAGCCCCTGTGTCGGGCGAGAGAAGTGAAAATGATTGGTGCAGCACTTCAGGAGTCGACCAGTATAACTTGCGACGTCGAAGCGTTCCCCTCTCCAGATACGTTCGAGTGGACTCTGAACAACACAGCCGGCTCCATAAAGGTTGACCTGGTAAGTGCGTTTGGCTTTCGTCGGGCACTGCTTGCGTGTCTGTTGCAGACATTGTTGGGCTTGGAAGTGGAGGATAGTTCTTATTCAGGGCGTAGAGTTCAAAAAGCGCATTGTTGTTCAATAGAGTGATATTGGCATGACAACGGCTGTTCTTTGACGCAGTTTTGTGGTCCACTAAACAAAAGCATTACAATGTCATACCGTTGGTATAATCCGCGCAAATTAAATAGGCGTCTCTCGCAAAGGAGATCGAATGACGCGAGGCGCCTAATTAAGTTGCACGGGTTATGACATTAGCATGTGATTAGTTAGTAGACTACCTACCAATAGAATCAATGAAATAGCTATAACCGAACTAATATCACTCTACTGAACATCATCATCATCATCATCATCATCAGCCTATGCTTGTCCACTGCTGGACATAGGCCTCTCCTATTGCACGCCACTGAGCACGGTCCTCGGCTACCTGGATGAGCTCCAGCTCTTGCCAGCCGCCCTGCGAAGATCATCGCTCCACTGAGTCTGAGGACGTCCTACACAAAAACGTCTACTGAACAACTATGCACTTAAGAGACTCGGCCCCCGGGTTCAAACGTTTTACAATAGTTTCAAGAGCAACCTGAGGGATGGTAATTCACATATTCACATATGGTACACTATCCAATATAAGACACTGGAAGTATAGTACTGCTAAAAAAGTATACTTAATCGTGATGCTCTCAGAATCCACGGTGAGTTTAAAATATATTTTTATGCTGAAATAATGTAAGTGGATAATTTTAACAGTACCTACTTAAACAGTTATAACTCGGAACTTATTACAGTGATAGGTATACTGAGTATATTTTTAGGATATTTTAACGTACGTTTTCTTATAATACCGGCTATCAAGGGAGTTAGCAATATGTTCCATTTCGTTTGATCCCCTGAGAATCGTCTTTGATCGAGTATCTTATCAATTATGTTATGAAGCACTTGAAAATAAGCTCCGCTGCTTAGAAATTGTACGTGAAAGCGGATACTGGATATTGGGTGTATTTCTGTAGCAAAGTAATATTTTTTTTACAGGAAAAAAAATAGATGATCCCTTTCACGTGCATTATTATTTTTAAATTCCACGTACAAACGGTTAAAAAACCGGTAAGATGTAATTTACCTTTCAATCAGTTCGAGATCTTTGCGGGTTTCGGACTCATATTTGGCTGGTTTTTTTTTAATTTATTTTTGTAGATACTATAGGGATTACACCATAATCACACTAAGTTTGAAACTGGCCTGTATTACCATTTATAAGATAAAGCAAGATACAAGATAATGTTAACTATTTATTTTGTTTATTTGAGAATCCCACTTTTTGTTATTCTAATTATATTTTTTTGTCACATATTCTATGAAAATATCAACTGGAAGGATACAGCCCTTTATAGGTCAGGCGGAAAGACGGACCGACAGATGTAGGCGTATTAATAGGGTTCCGTTTGCGCCCTCTACAATACGAGTTATTTGTGCATAAAAGATTTGCGACTTTGAGGTTAAGGTCGACAGCTGGTCGTCCCTATTTTTTTTGTTGTTAACTCTCACGTAACGTAACTGAGTAGAACCAGCCATAGCGTACAGCCGACAGCGTACCATCCTTCAAAACGTGCACTCCAATCAGTTACGTTAAGGGCGACTTTGCAATAAAAATGTAAAGGTTTATCTGCTGTCGACTGTACGCGTGTAAAGTTTAAACGTGTGCCGCCGAATTCACAATCTTTACTCAGTTACGCGTCCGCGCGAATTCGCAACGAATGTATCAAGTTTGACGTGCCGTCAACTATACTTATAGCATAATTGTCCTCGTAAGCTAACGGTCTTATTTATAAAAAAACACGATTCCTTAGAACACTGATTAGTCTGTGGTGGAGATTTTACAAAGAAAAGTCGTAACCACAGATTAAATAAACTGCCTCTTAAGCCGGGTCTCCTGCTCGGGTTTATCATGAAACACTATACGAAACAATCGGTTTTCAATGCTCCAAATATTTTTTATTTTACTTCCCCTACCAACGAAAATATTTTACGCAAAGGAAATGGGATGTTTTGTGCAATATTTTTTAGCAGGAGACACACCTTTAGGAGTGCTTTAGAGGAATAGTGTGTTTTATAAACAAACCCATAACACTTTAGCCGATTAACCTTTTACTTCTTCTCACAGGACCGCTTCACAATAGACGCCAAGAATGGTCGTTCAGTGTTGACGTACACGCCGGTTTCCGACACTGACTACGGCACGTTGGCCTGCCGCGCGGTCAATCTGGCGGGCCAGCAAACGTTGCCGTGCCTCTACACCCTACTGCCAGCGACGAGGCCCGACCCACCACATAACTGTACAGTGTACAACCTGACCCATGACTCGCTGGACCTACTTTGTGCCATGGGTAAGTATCAAGAACACTTACCGATAGAGTAAGTGTTCCGGACCCTTTTCGTATCAGCTAGGCCCGATTCACGACCACCTCAATATTTTTTACCGACCAAACCTATCCGTTTGAGTTACACTTTGAGTGATTAGTAAAATACTTTAGCCATGATCTTTGAAAATCCAGTTGACAATTCAGTGTGAAATGTTGTCTCTTTAAGTAAGTAAGTAACTTGACCTGGTCCAAAACTAGGATGCCCCTTGCTATGATAACCGTGTAAGGATATCACAAACATGGAAATACACCCAGACTGAGGCCATTTGTACTAATCTGCCGTACACTTGTAGAATTGGCCCCCAGTGGGAATCGAACCCACGACCTCTGTCTTAGTAAAGGTCAAACTATCGCGACGTAAAAGAAGACAAGACAACAAAACCTGAGGGAGTTCCTTCTGAACGGAATTTTAAATGCAACAACGACTGTTGAACGAGATAAGATAAGAATATATATAAGACTGTTGATCAAATAAGAAGATGAAACATTTCGTAATTTTTATATCGTTGAAAATTGTAATCCTATCATAGGACTCAGGTGACTAATCATCCGCAAAATATTTCATCTTCGGATGAAATGTCACCCACGACCTCTTTCTTAGTAAAGGTCAAACTATCGCGACGTAAAAGTAGACAAGACAAAAAAACCTGAGGGAGTTCCTCCTGAACGGAATTTTAAATGCAACAACGACTGTTGAACAAAATAAGATAAGAATATATATAAGACTGTTGATCAAACATTTCGTAATTTTTATATCGTTGAAAATTTTAATCCTATCATAGGACTCAGGTGACTAATCATCCGCAAAATATTTCATCCTCGGATGAAATGTCACCCTTTTCAAATTATTCACCCGCAAAATATTTTCTTCAGATGAAACGTCACCCTTTTCAAATCATTGGGTGACAATTTATACGTAAATTATGTCACCAGTATTTACTAGTACTTAAATTGTTTTGACTACCTACAGTTTCTATCTGACTGATGACTTTCCTGATATACATAGGTAATATTCTCATAAATATAGTGATTAGCCACCATCAAGATGTTGAAGAAAATTCGACTACTTGTATATGAATCGAATCGTTCTCATGTTCAGGATGAAGATGATCTTTAAATGTCTGACCCATTGACATGTAGAGCTAGTATTGAAATGTTTTTAGGAGTAAGGTTGCTGTTAAGTCATTAGTTAATGGCCAAGGCGGTCTCCCAACTAGAAAAAGAGTAAAAGAAGCAAATGCCATTAGCCTTCCATCTATTTAATATTGCAAGAGCTCAACGAATGTGAAAGTTTAGTCACCAACCAGTGACACGAAGTATTTTATTCACTTGACAAAATATTGTATAAGCCGACAATGCTGTAAAAATAAACTATTGTTTTTACAGCATTGTCGTGATCCAAAACAATTTGAATAACAATAGAATACATACGTACACAAACTCACGCCTATATCTTGGGTGGTAGAGAGGGACCAGGGTTTGCCAGTAGCCAAGACTCTGAAATGAAATAAATTTATTTGTAACCAAAATTAAATTTGTCACGGACAGAAAATACATAATAGGTATACTTAATACAATAGACAGCAATTCGATCCTCATAGTATAATATAATGATATGTACACTTTACTCGGTTTAATTACGTGTGACCTCTAACCGACCTCTTTTGATTCAGCAACATGCACTAGTCGCTGAACGAACGCATGCTGAATAAGAATAAAGTGATCAAATTTCATGTTATATTGATAAGTGTTAGCACTTTAAAAAATTGCACACGTATGTAAATTTGACATGAAAATTAAAAATGAATTAAAAATAAAGCTCTTCGAAATGCCTCACATCCAGTTTTTATCCTTTTTATTGTATGGAATCAGGCGTTACTTTGCGGAAATCCATCATTAAAATGTGAAAATTATCCTTAAATTATCCTTTTTGCCAAACTTGAGATCAATTCTCTAAAACCAGCGCCTGACTCGTATCGCATATATTTTAGCAAATATTAACCATCCATGGCCGGGTTTTCGGATGAATCTTGTGCACTGATTTGGTAAAACCTGAAATGTATTATAAATCGTCGCCAAATACGCGAATCCGATTAGCCAAGTAAAGCGAAAGCTTAACGTTTCAAATGCGTGTGCCAAGCCAGGGTTTCGAGCCACTTCGATTAATGTGTTTATGCGTGCAAACTCGGCACGGCAACAGGAGGCAAACGCCAGATTAAATAAATATTATGTCAGAGAAACTATTTCGGTTCCATCTTGTTGCACTGTAACATAGGTACAGGCGGAGATTGCTAGTTTCTATGAAGACTTGTCATATTCCTCAAATTATGTTTTAAAATAACTTCACACAAAATAATGGCACAGTAGTGAATATGGCTGATTTGAGCTGTGATGAAATGAATGAATGAATAATGATTTATTGCCAATAAGAAAGATGTGTTACACCTAATTGCTTAGATTTTATTTTAAATAAGTTCTGAAGTAGAAAAACTTGGCAATCGGACAGACGCTCAGCCTGTGCTGCGGGATGCAGGGCATCCTACAGCGCTGATTTTCAGCGAAGCTCGAAACTCAAAGTAATAAAGTTATTTTGATTAAGGCAAAAGAAAAATTAATAAAACAACTTAAAAGTACCCACTAACTAGTGACATAATGTACCATGGAAGTAGAATTGAACGCAAACACTTAGGATTTAGATATACTTAGTTTAGATCTGAACAGAGGTACAAAGCTGAAACATATATATACTTACACATTGTCAAAATATATAATAAAAATAAAATATAATCTGGAAGAGCAACAAAACAATAACAATGATAACTTCCACAAGTCAGAATCACTTGTCCTGTTCCCAACCTATTCTACCCTGTGTTGACCAGGTAACCAGATAACCTGGCAAAGACAAATATGGAAATAAGACTGCGAATGGACATGGAATTGTATACCTCTAATTGTATTACCGAGCGGTTTATCGCTATGCCAACAAGGCAGTCAAAAGATGTATATCAATTACAGTACTTCATAATTTTATTATCAACAAATCTTTCACCCGGAATCTTTCGGGACAACTGGCAACAGCGCGGTTCCCTAACCGTTCATGTTTACTCTAGGCTACGACGGAGGCCTGCACTGCGTCTACATAGTGGAGGTCTGGGCTAACGAAGGCCTCGTGACCAATTCCACCAACGAAGCAGCGTTGTGGAATCTCCGCCGGCTGGGCGCCAAGAGACAGCTGCGAATTGTGGTCTACGCGGCAAACGCGCGAGGGCGTTCAGAGCACGTCACTTTCACCGTTGAGACGGCGCCCCGATTGGCGCCCCGGACTGGTTAGTGGTATAAGGGCGTGTTAGAGACACATCAATATAATGGCTATTTTACGTTTGAAAAGTTTCGGGTTGCCCGCTCAACCCATTTGTTTTTACTGTGTGAAGTAAGTTTGTTTATCTACACTAATGTTGTAACATTCTACTTATGTTTTCAATACTTGACTTATAATTACTACTGTTATAGCGCAGACAACAAAACACTCAATTTAAGCAATTTCACATGATGGTATAATATTCACATCGATATCGTAAAATCTCATTATAACATCAATAAAACGCGACCAACTTGATTGCAGGGCCAATCAGGTTGGTCGCGTTTTATTGAAGCGCGCAGCTGCGCTCTCATTGGTTAAATTTTAATGGCGGCAAAATCACTGTGATTATACACGTACGCGTGAATTTACTCTTGTTGTTTGATTAATTGCATTAGTGAAGATAAAGTAGTGTATGCAACTGCATATAACACGGGTGTTAAAACACTCGTTACTATTATGAAACTCGCTGCGCTCGTTTCATAAACTCACACTCGTGTTTTAATACCCTTCATTATATGACAGTTGCATAAACTACTATTAATTCGGTTTAGTTTGTAGTTTTCTTTTCAAAATTACTTTAAGGTTGAGGCTACTTCTTCTTCTCTCTTCTACTATACTCGGCCTCAGAATCAATAGCGATGATAGCGGGATAATTATTAATAGGTGAACTACCGCCCTCAAGTGAATTTGGATGATTTGGCTCTTCAGTCAGTCAGACTAAGGGTACAAAAAAATATTTCGGTTAGCGTTAAAATTATACCCAACAGAAACAAAACTCAAACCATTAACAAGAGTGATATAATAGCCATTGCTTGTTCACCACACTACGGACATAATCAATCATTCTCCCTTTTCTACACAAACGTGGTCGCTAAAGTCACCGTTACCGTTACTAAATTATGTTTTGACATGTAGACCTTGCATTAGATAGATGATCGTGTAAGCACGGAAGCAAATGGGTTTTGTCCTAAATAGAGACGATAGTTACAAATGAAACGTCTTTTGAAAGGATTTTTGAGATTGCACTTTAAGATCCGTAAATAATGTCTTGTATGTTCGTAAATAAGTGCATGACCTTCGTGCGATTATCTATCATTTTGTTATACACGTGAAAAAAGGATTAATATTTTTGAGTAAAAAAACTATTCTGTTGGTAGTTTTTTTGGGGATGTGAATATATTTATACTACTGTATGGCAAATGGGCATTGTCCTAAATGAGGGCGATAGCTACAAATAATAAGGCATTTTAAAGGGTTTTTAAGATTGTAATATTCGTAATATCCAATTATTTCTTGCATGTTTGAAAATAAGTGTATGACCTTCGTACGATCATCAATCATTTTGTATTACACGTGGAGAAGGGATCAATATTTTTGAGTAAAAAGAGACGATTTTGTTGGTAGTTTTTTTTGCCATGTGGCCAAATTTATACTACTGTAATTCTACAATTCATAATCTGAGACTACGATTTAAATGCTGCGGAGGTATTTAAGGGTAATTAAAACATTCATGCAGTTTTAAAAACTACCATATTAAAATTTATTTACATAGTTCCGCTAGTTATGGTACTGCTGGAAATTAATAGGCGGCCATTATGTTTTTTTTTTTAGAATTTCATTAAATGACATAGTTTCTTTGCTTTGAAATAATTCGTAGACGCAGATTATTATTTTTTTCGCTGTAAAATTAACCAAAGCAATATTTTATTTATGAGGCAGTGCTCTTTTATTTGATTAATAAATCAAAATATTAAATAATGCTCAATTGGCAAAGTACAAAATAATGGATTCTGTATTTTTCACACCCTAAAACGGAAATCTTAGTTTATGTGTTAGGCTGATTTCCATGCTATTCAAGATCTCAATCGATGGCAAGAAAATCCAAACTCAGTTATTCTTATTTATTGAACCTAACATAAGCAGCCTATATACGTCCCACTGTAGGGCACAGGCCTTCTCTCAGAGAGAGAGTATGGGCTTAATTACCACGCGAGCCCACCGCGGATTGGCGATTTCAAGCGCTGAGTGCTTTATTGCACCTAATAATAAGTATTCTGTATATCGACCCGGAAGCGAGAGACCCAGATTCGATTCCCAGTGCGGGCATGTACCTATGACTTTGTTTTCTAAGGTTAAGTTATAGTAGCAATACCACTCGCTAACGGTCAAGGAAAACATCGTGAGGAAATCTGAGTGTCTGAGTAATTATTTAAAAATCTATGAATGCAGTTTAACCTCCTCGGTTCTGACCTTGAAAATAACAATGGATTTCGAATGTTATTTTCAAGGCCAGGACTGAGGAGGTTAAATAGTTTTTTTTAATTAAAATAATCTCTTCTTTCAGTAAAATGTTCCATCTACAATATTCAAGGTACTTTCCCTCCATGTGGCATAGCCGTGGGACACCCTGTATAGGCTGGTTATGTTATCGACCCGGAGCCGCAGTCACGGGATTTGCTATGTTAACTTAGTCGTTTGTATTAATCTCACACAAGGTAGAACCTTAGCCACCGTGCATGATACTAGTATTTATTTGAGTGTTTTAAATATTACTTTGTTGGCTGTTGTTGTTTTTTCAATTTGTTTTCTTTCTTGTGCATAAATGAATGTTCACTAACACAAGCCTGTTTATAAATTAATTTACTTTGCAAATTTTTTTGTACTATAATGTTTAAGTAAGCTCATGTTATTTTTTACTATTTTGAAATCACTGTTTCTGCACGATCTATGTAATACTTATACTTTAAATGCTTAACATGAATGTATTGATAGGTATATCTTTTTCACTTATTTAAGCTTACCGTTTATACGTCCCACTGTAGGGCACAGGCCTTCTCTCAGAGAGAGAGTATGGGCTTAATTACCACGCGAGCCCACCGCGGATTGGCGATTTCAAGCGCTGAGTGCTTTATTGCACCTAATAATAAGTATTCTGTATATCGACCCGGAAGCGAGAGACCCAGATTCGATTCCCAGTGCGGGCATGTACCTATGACTTTGTTTTCTAATGTTAAGTTATAGTAGCAATACCACTCGCTAACGGTCAAGGAAAACATCGTGAGGAAATCTGAGTGTCTGAGTAATTATTTAAAAATCTATGAATGCAGTTTAACCTCCTCGGTTCTGACCTTGAAAATAACAATGGATTTCGAATGTTATTTTCAAGGCCAGGACTGAGGAGGTTAAATAGTTTTTTTTAATTAAAATAATCTCTTCTTTCAGTAAAATGTTCCATCTACAATATTCAAGGTACTTTCCCTCCATGTGGCATAGCCGTCGGATACCCTGTATAGGCTGCGTATGTTATCGACGCGGAGCCGCAGTCACGGGATTTGCTATGTTAACTTAGTCGTTTGTATTAATCTCACACAAGGTAGAACCTTAGCCACTGTGCATGATACTAGCATTTATTTGATTGTTTCAAATATTACTTTGTTGTTTCTTGTTATTTTTCCAATTTGTTTTCTTTCTTGTGCATAAATGAATGTTCACTAACACAAGCCTGTTTACAAATTAATTTACTCTGCAAATTTTTTTGTACTATAATGTTTAAGTAAGCTTATGTTATTTTTTACTATTTTGAAATCACTGTTTCTGCACGATCTATGTAATACTTATACTTTAAATGCTTATGTATTGATAGGTATATCTTTTTCACTTATTTAAGCTTACCGTTTCTGCACATTCTATGTAATGTTCAGCGCTTTCTTGCACGTACAGCTGATCCTTAAAATTGCTGTAGTTCCTAAACGTTATTTTGGGTCCCTGTTTAAATGTAGTACTGACCCTCAAAATATTGATCCTTGCTTAAGTTTTTAAAAGATTTTTCTTAACATTTTTTTGCTTGTTACTTTTTTCTCATAATAATTTTTTTTTTGCCCGATCCATGTATCTACCTATAATTACGTCCACTAAAATTTTTGAAATATATTTCTGAAGAGGTTTTAATCATTATCTTTAGTTGTTAGGTGGTATGTAGTTTTAATTAAATATGAATTAAGTAAAGGGATATGTTTGGGTTAATAAATATTTCAGCACAACGCTGAGTCAGCTGCCTTTTGTGGCAACGTAGATACACCACAGGCTACATCTATGGTCCTGTTTTATTTATTCGTTTTGTCTGTTGTGTATTTAGTTTTCTTTCTGTTGTTGTGCATTTTATGTTACTTATCTGCTTATTTTGTTTCTGTAATGTATCTTGTTGGTATAATAAATGTTTTTCTTCTTCTTCTTCTTCTAATTTATTTTGTTCTATTTGCCATCTTTTAACAATGTTCAGTGATAAAACCCAACGCCACTAACTATTTGATTTGATTTGAAAATGCTTTATTGCACAAGAGATACATCTGCATGAAGACGAGCTTAATACTTAAAAGTATTTTCTTCCAGCTAACCATGGGTGATGTGGATAGGAGAAGGAGTAGTGCTAGTAAAGTTCTTTAGGAAATAAATTACTTAATTGCCAGAATCTATCTTTCTTACCTACTTAACATTAGGAGAAAAAGAACATTAGAATCATTACTGAAAAACCAGCCAAGTGCGTGTTGCGCCACGCACTGTAGGGTTCCGTAGAAAGAGGGTTTTTATCTGCTGTACAGAACTAAAAACTTTATCAAAGTAGTTTTCAATGGAATTTGTACGAAGTTGTCCTTTTATAAGTTAGTCGACTATTACTTGTTAACTTTTAAAGCCTACTTAGCCGTAATAGTTGACCTTTTAAGTTCATTAATTATGTACTACTGCCCTGAATTTTTTCTTGTTTCTACAATCAACCGTTTATCCGGGAGATGGAGGGGGTGTGTCGTCCTACTCGGACAAAAAATGCTTTAAATATTAATGTTTCTTAATCTAAAATTGGAATTCTTAATCTAAAATTGATCTTCCTACACCCACAATAGTTCAAAGGATCAATTCAACAATTCCTCACACTATGGCGTAGGCGAGAAAAAAATGCATCCCTTATTTAGGTGTAGGAGAGATACCCTAATTTTTTTTACGTTTTTATTCAACCGTTTTGTTAACGGTTGAATAAAAACAGTAAGTAATAATTATGTATGTGTATGCCTAATTTCAACTTTCTACTAGGCCGCGGACAGACAGTCAGACGGATGGACGGACATGGCGAAACTATTAGGATTCCTTGTCGACTACCAAACCCTAAAAACGTGCTTTGTTTACTCATTTATTGCTGGAGTTTCGCACCTTAAAACAATTTTTCTAAGGGATCGCTCCGTTCTTCCATTCGTTGTACCTATGTCTAGATTTTTTTTTTCTTAGGAACGGATCAAATTAAAATAGATATCAAATGCAATAGAATGCTATCATAGGATATAACCACATGTTCATACAATCAAATTCTTTGTTATAACTAATGGAGTATTTTTCCCTTTTACCTAGAATTATGAAATTTGGTCTTATAAAACAAACCGTTAAAGGAAAATCGGTAATTTGTATTGATTTCACATAAAAAAACCGGCCAAGTGCGAGTCGAACTCGCGCACCGAGGGTTCCGTACAAACCTGCAATGTCAACAACATTTTTTCACGGGTTAAAGGCAATTAGATCTAAGTATTTGATATGAATTTCAACTTGATAGCTCTACGCGTTCATGAGGAAAAAAGTAATAAGTTTATATTTATTAAAAAATATATATTTTGTAATGTAACTAAAAATTTAAGGTTTTCGGAATTTTTCCTTTATGTGTGCTATAAAACGTTGCTTCATGCCAAATTTCAAGATTCTAGGTCGACTGGAAGTACCCTTTAGGTTTTGATTCCCTTGCGAGTACTTGCGAGTTTCAAAATATGCAGCTTAAATTGCTGTTTCTTTTGATTGCGTTGACATAGAAGTTAGATTTTGTTACAGCTTAAAGGTATTATAGACCTGAGTATTTGGTATGAATTTCAATTTAATACCTTTACGCGTTTATGAGGAAATGGGTAGTAAGTTTAAAACTATTAAAAAAAAATATATTATGTGATGTAACTAAAAATTTATGGTTTTCGTAATTTTTCCTTTATCTATGCTATAAGACGTTGCTTCGTACCAAATTTCAAGATTCTGAGTTCACGGGAAGCACCCTGTAGGTTTTGATTCCCTTGCAAGTGTCGAAAATTTGCGGCATAAACGGCTGTATCTTTTGATTGCGTTGGCTTAGAAGTTTGATTTTTTCACAGCTTCAAGGGACAGTAGACCTGAGTAATTGATATAAATTTCAGCTTCATACCTCCACGCGTTCCTGAGAAAAAGGGTCTTGACAGACGGACGGACGGACGGACAGACGGACAACAAAGTGATCCTATAAGGGTTCCGTTTTTTCCTTTTGAGGTACGGAACCCTAAAAACTCCTTTTTGGCTGGGCGGTATGGAAGTACAAATTTATATTGCAAAGATAAGTTTGTAGTCATTTGCACCCTAAGTGCGCATGTCCTACTCGCACTTGTGCAAACTTTTATACAAATTCAATGACGCAGCTTGATAACTCTTATCGACTTATAATCGAACTCACTGAAATTACCGTGATTATGCACCCTTGGAAAATTTTCTGCCGATCACAGGGTTACCTACCTCGAAAATGATTATAAACCTTTGGAGAATTTTTAGAATTTTTTCCAAAGGTACATAATCAGTTATGAGGTAACTCTGTGATCGAAAAAAAATCCAAAGGTACATAATCATTTTATGCACATTTTTGAGGTAGGTAACCGAAAATTAGAATTTTTTATTATGCACCTCTGGAAAACTGGACCCAGATAAGCATGAGCCTGAGTAGAGAATGGGTGAAAAGAGGGTCAGACAGGATAGAATTGAAAGTAAGCCGATGTAAATCGCTTCAACAGTGGATTGTCCTTCGCTCGTTTCAAGCCGCCAACATCAGCGTAGGGTTATTTTTCAGGTGAAGGCGGTCAGCCTCGGTCGCTTTTTAGCTTGACTCGAGCCGCCAAACCTAGCCTCTGAAATAAACTCTTGTAGCAGTAAATAAATGAATTAATAAATAAGTAACTTCTACACAACACTTTCCTTGGTCCCTAACTAGGATACCCATAATACACATAATCCAAATTAATTAAAGACAGCGGTGGTAGCCCAGTAGGTAGAAAATCGGACTCGGAAGTGAGAGAAGCGAGAGACCCAGGTTCGATCCCCAGTGCGGGCATATACCTATGACTTGGTTTTCTAAGTTATGTACATTTGTGAAGTTATAGTAGCAATACCACTCGCTAACTTTGAAGGAAAACATCGTGAGGAAACCTGAGTATCTGAGCTATTCACATACCTCAGCGCTTATCACCAATCCGCGTTGGGCACGCGTGGTAATTAAGCCAACACTCTCTCCCTGAGAGAAGGCCTGTGCCCTACAGTGGGACGTATGTAAGCCGCTTATGTTATGCTTATGTAAATTAATTTACTTTTAAGTACGTCGGATAGGTTTGAGCAGGTTTCGCTCTGAGGCCCTAATTAGGTAGCGCACCATATCCAGTCGGAATCCTGATGTTTGCGGTAGCATTTAGTATAATGGAGTTTCACAGTTAGACGATTGGCATCATTCAGGATTTGGTGGGCGTAATATAGGGGCTGATCGGCAGACTGCATGGGAGTATGCTGGGCGCTATGTTCTACTTTTTAGGGTTCCGTACCCCAAGGGTACCAAACGGGACCCTATTACTAAGACTTCACTGTCCGTCTGTCTGCATGTCTGTCCGTTTGTCTGTCTGTCAACAGGCTGTATCTCATGAATCGTGATAGCTAGGCAGTTCAAATTTTCAGAGATGATGTATTTCTGTTGCCGCTATAACATAAATTTTAGGGGGCTCCCATACAATAAACTTTGTCTAAAGACAGCGCTCGTCATCTAGCGGCCACCTATATAACCTTTACAGCGCCGATTTCATGTCGTTAAATGTCAATGTTAAACGCTTCTTGTTGGTTTAGATAGCGCTGTTCTCAAATTCGATCTTTGTCTAATGTTGTATAAATAATGGTACGGAACCCTTCGTGCACGAGTCCGACTCGCACTTGGCCGGTTCTTTACCTAGCCCTACGCAGGACCTGCTTCACTTGGTGATAAGTGAAGACAAGTCCAAAGATAGAACGTGCTTGCCTGTCAAGTGTGACGTCACCGTCGAAACTCGACGCATCGCTTAGCTGCGGTCTAGGCCTGCCACCTGTAACGCTACTCGTTGGGCACTCCAGGGTCAAGTGTAGGGTAACGATGTCAAACCTACAGAAGAAACAAGTAGCTTCAACCACCAAATCATCATTCATAATTCAGCCACAAGAAGTCCGCTGCTGGACATAGGCCTCCTCCATGGATTTCCAAAAAGACCGGTTGGAAGCGGCTTGCATCCACCGTCTTCCTGCCACTTGGATGAGGTCATCTGCCCATCCTACGGTTGTTGGCTGGTCGTCCTACGCTGCGCTTGCCAATATGTGGTCTCCATTCGAGAACTTTTCGGCCCCATCGGACATCAGTTCTGCGTGCTTTGTGTCCCGCCCACTGCCACTTCAACTTACTAATCCGCTGGGCTATATCGACGACTTTCGTTCGTCTACGGATCTCATCATTTCTGATTCGATCTCAACCACCAAATTTACTAATGTAATGTATTTTCAATCAGAAGCTCAAGAAGCGTGGGAGGTGAACTGGGCGCTGGGTGGAGTGCTTGGCGCGGCCTTGACTGTCGCCGTAGTGCTGTGCTTAGCTCTGATCGCGACCAGACTCAAGCATCGGGAGAGGGATTATGAAGGTAAATAATAGGGGTTAAAGTATGAAATTGCCGTTTTATTGCAATAGGTTCTTTGAATTGACATAGAATCTTCATGGTTTGAGGTTTTCGAATGAAACTTTTTTCAAATGGTTTCTATGATGTTCTTTTTTAAAAAATGTGAAACATTTGAATATCGACTTTCAATTGTTTTTGTTATACAATTTAGACAAGAAATATGGATACTGCGAAAATTCGAGTGATTATGAGGCACCCATTTTTCGTATTTTTTTATTTTATTGATTTGACGCAAGTGAGTCAATATTGTGGGTAAGGTAACGTTAAACCATGCCGCTAAGTCCTGGGTGGTTTGACTAGGGTCGGCTTCCACTATCTCTCTTAGTTCATCGTTATTCACCTGTGTGGGCGGTCTTCCTCGTGACTCATTCTTTAAGTCGAAATTTCCATCACGAAAGCGTTCATTAGTAGACCCCTCTCCAAACGCAGCATTGATATTGCGGGCTGTTTCTGCCGCGTTAGTTCCGCGTCGGAACTCGTATTCGAAAATCACTCGAATTTTCGCAGTATCCATCTTTCTTGTCTAAATTCGATATTCAAATGTTTCACATTTTTTAAAAAAAGAACACCATAGAAACCATTTGAAAAAGTTTCATTCGAAAACCGCAAACCATGAAGATTCTATGTCAATTCAAAGAACCTATTGCAATATAACGGCAATTTCATACTTTAACCCCTATTACCATAGAAATAAAGATCGTGCTATGCTTTATTGCAATAAGTCCACCTTTTGTCCACGTTACACTGTTTTCCAGCAATCAAAAAATATCATAATGATGATATGAACCATGAATGAGCTTTAATAAACAGTTTGGGTTTTTGATCTATATAGGTACCTATTTTATACAAAGTACAAAAGGTATTCAAGTGGTCCATTATACAGAAATCCAGAGTTATTAAGAATATACGTATTTTTGAGTTTATATAAAATTATTGTAGTGGCAATTTCAATTTAAAAATTTGCCAAAATAATTTTGGAACGTAACTTAATCATTTTTGCCGAGGGTAGTAAACTAACATTTAATGCTTTCAAAAAGACGCCTGTCACCTCAATCTACCGAGACCACGGCGTTTGCAAAAGTACCGAATCGTCGGAAAATTGTAAGATGGAAAATTAAACGAGTAAATATCTGTTAAAATTCAGTTTTATTAAGAACATACAGCCTAGAACATACAGTTAAGAACATGGTACAAGATTTTATTTCGACTAAATACGGCCGTTTTTTGACAAAAACTTGTCGTCATGTCTTATTAAGTTATTACCCTCCAGTACCAATACATCAATCATCTACCCAAAATGCATATTGACGTCTTAGGTTTCCCATCCTAATGGGCCATCACAATCAATCAATCAAACTTTTTTTATTCAACGTAGCACAGGAACTGCGACTAAATGAACTTTACAGGTTAAACTAGGTGTCCATTTCAAAATCTAGATCATTTTGGAGAAAAAATGGAAAAAAAAAACTCCAAACTTAGTCCGTATTACTAGTGAGATGTGGTACGTAGCAATGTAAATTATTAGCATGGTTACCGCGTCACAGCGACAAATAGTGTTAAGTTAGCAGTAAGTTTCATTTAAAATAAGTTGTTCCATGTAAACGGTATGCACTCTCTACCCGACTACAGAAGAATAAACATGTAAACCTTCATAATACTTTACTAGTCTATCATAAAAAGCAGTCTCTTGTAAAACAAGTTTGAAAAAATTATTTTAACTTTACTGTAAAGATATCAAATAAGTGCAGTTAACAAGCAAGCGTCACCTAAGTATCTTGAGAGGCAACATTGAAAGTGTACACAAATTATTCACCTCGAGAGAGAAACATGAAACATTATAGAGCGTGGAATGAAAACTTTTGGCGATACTTCAGGCTTACATTTTATTTTCAAAAGTAGTGTCGTTAGGGCCTTTTCTCCATAATTTCCAGACGGTAAAAAAGTATTCCGCGCTGCGTGAATAACTTAAGAACAAAACATAATGGCCGGGATGTTAATCACGGGGCAACAATGAGGCTACTTAGAAAAGGAAAAAGAAACACGGCAACGTGCCTACGTCACTGTTTAAGTGACGACGTGTACGGTCAACAGAACTTTCATATTTTGTTGCAAAATCGCCCGTAACTGGGTAGAGTTACTATTAATTGCACTGAAAACTGTAATGAAGCTTAAGATATTTCTACTTTACCGTAGAGTAGAATATTCTGCAAAAGTTGACTAGTTCAATTTCGTTTCAAGCTTTGGTCTGGAGGTAAAATAAAATAGATTTTTAAGTACATACTATTAGACTACAGAAATTTATAACAAAGGTTGGTAGATTGATAGAATATTCTTCATTGTATGTACACCAGGAATTACATATGAAAATTTAACAATAATAAAGTACAGTACATTGGCGGCCTTACTACTAAAAGTGGTGTTTGTGTTTATTGAATTAATGATAGAGTGAATGATCTAGGGATAGCAAACAACTTGTTAGACATAATTGCTTCCCATATTTTGACGATTTCTATCAATGGTAAATAAACCGAGATACCCATTAATTTAAGTGGGTTAATAACCTAATGGAATTACTTTGTTGCTTATACTCCGTTCCACGAGTTGAACTCCATCTCATTGGTCAATGCGCGCGGCTAGAGATAAGCGAAACAAAAAGCGAAGGCGGTCCGCTTCATAGGGTAGGTTTACTTAATGCATTGGCTATTGAAAGTCACGCGCATTAACCAAGGGGCGCACATGGACGATTTTCTGGGAACTCGTTTCATGGAATGGAGTATAGCAGGCTACGAGATAGAGACAAATAACAGATATTGTTGTGCTTATATCATTCTACTGAAGAACAAAGTGTGTATTAGACTCTTGGCCCATCTGTTATTGTTATTATTATTATCAATTCTTTGTTTCACGAAGACAGTGTACAAAAGGTGGACTTAATGCTTAAGGAATTTTCTATCACTCAACCCGCAGGAGGTACATATTTTCTTTTTTGAACGGAAGCAAAAGCTCAATTCAAGTTTTTGTTTCAATCACCTATATAATTTTATGTAGCCTTCATAACACGCACAAAGCTCCGGAAAGCTTCCCCCATGCGTTAGGTTCTAGCGGGGTTCGGTATAAGTGAAGCGCGGCTTGGTGTAGGTGAAGGATTCTTGATGTAAATGATCAGATAATAGGTATAATGTACAACTTCGAAACTGTGGTCTTATTTCGCTGTAGCGGAAAAGTTCGATTAAATACCTACAGAATAGGAAAATAGATAATTAACAAGTAATTTTGTCAGTAGTGGTGTTTCGTCAAAAGGTACAGTAGGAATGAAAATCCAAAAGATATCTAGAATGGGTGACGTAACCTTAAATTTTGAGTTTAAGATGATAGACAGCATGAAAGAAAGTAACAGAAATGGTGTAAGAAGGTTACACGGTACAAGGTAATGTTATTACTGTTACTGGGTTCGATTCCCACTGGGGGCTGCCGTATATTTG
This sequence comes from Yponomeuta cagnagella, assembly GCA_947310995.1. Lineage (NCBI taxonomy): Eukaryota > Metazoa > Arthropoda > Insecta > Lepidoptera > Yponomeutidae > Yponomeuta > Yponomeuta cagnagella. Next base: position 19,218,155 of record OX371267.1, read on the forward strand.
TACAAATCAGCCTCAGTCTGGGTGTATTTTCATGTTTGTGACGTCCTTGCCTGGTTACCATAGCACAGGGCGTCCTAGTTTGGGACCAGGTCAAGTAATTGTATTGTGTATAGGTAGAAGTTATTATTATTATTATTGTCCTTCAGGTATTAGGTACTATTAGGCATCACTAATAAATATTGTAGTATATATATACTAGTATGATCGCTAATAATAGGTTTTCTGGAACTAAAATTCTTAATTCCGGAATATATATTCTTTTTGTTGCACTAACCCGTGCTGAGGATAATAAAAAAATTAAAAAAAAATTTTTTGCCTCTAAATAGGTTTTTAATTCCGTAATCTCTTCGAATAAGAGCGAAACCTGGTCGGGCTCATCCGACCAAACTTCGAACAAGTGATTCCGGAATCAAGTTAAGCATACCTTTTATTTTGTTACTGCTGTCTCTGTAATGGTTTTCTGGAGCCTAATTACGAGCATCAAATCCGACTGTATATGTAAACTTAGTTTTAACTATCTATGTATGTCTGGTTGAGTCTGTGTTAAAATCATTTTGTGTGTTTTGTTTGCAACAAATAAACTGTTTCTGTTCTGTTCTGTTCTGTTCTGTTCTGTTCTGTTCTGTTCTGTTCTGTTCTGTTCTGTTCTGTTCTGTTCTGTTCTGTTCTGTTCTGTTCTGTTCTGTTCTGTTCTGTTCTGTTCTGTTCTGTTCTGTTCTGTTCTGTTCTGTTCTGTTCTGTTCTGTTCTGTTCTGTTCTGTTCTGTTCTGTTCTGTTCTGTTCTGTTCTGTTCTGTTCTGTTCTGTTCTGTTCTGTTCTGTTCTGTTCTGTTCTGTTCTGTTCTGTTCTGTTCTGTTCTGTTCTGTTCTGTTCTGTTCTGTTCTGTTCTGTTCTGTTCTGTTCTGTTCTGTTCTGTTCTGTTCTGTTCTGTTCTGTTCTGTTCTGTTCTGTTCTGTTCTGTTCTGTTCTGTTCTGTTCTGTTCTGTTCTGTTCTGTTCTGTTCTGTTCTGTTCTGTTCTGTTCTGTTCTGTTCTGTTCTGTTCTGTTCTGTTCTGTTCTGTTCTGTTCTGTTCTGTTCTGTTCTGTACTATTCTATTCTATTCTATAGAAATTAGCATAGAATTTGACAATTAGACGATTGGAATCGCTTAGGATTTTTTGCGCGTAATATGGGAGCCAGTGTGCTATATAAGTGGAACATTTGTTAACATAGTGTTAAAGAAATGATACCTGCTTGAAACTTTCTGAAAATCCTGATTGGTTCCGATGGCGCCTAAAAGGGATTGTAATTTAAAATAATTATCGTACGCAGGCTTACAAGACATGTCTAGCCTTTGTTACCGTTTATTATTTAGCCTAGAACAAAGCTCTCTGCTAGTCCTCTTTTACGCCAAATTCTTCCCTGCCAATGTCGTCTTTATAATGTATCTTGGCTGTTGATTTACAAATCTTTAACTAAAGCGTTTGTTGCAGTGACAATTCCATCATCGAAGATCCAGAAGGTGACGCTACCCAAGAGGAATTCACCGCATCCACCAGACGAGCGAAATCCAGACCTAATACCATTGAGTAAAGGTAACATTGCTCTGACTCTTAAACTTATTGTGAAGTTTGAGAGTAAACATATTGTTGCTATATTATTTGACAGGTAAAATTGCTATTCCTTGCGTGAATTAATTTTAGTCGAAACTCTTTTTTTCTCTCTTTTAATAATTTTTTTTTTGCAAAAAGTCAAAGTTTTTGTAGTTTTTGATCCCACAAAACCGCAATAAAGTAAACAATCTGACCGTTACTAAGTTACATTGCGATAGCCAGCTATTATTATACATACATACATAAGTAGTCTCTATACGTCTCTATGCCTCCACCAATCCGGACTTGGCCCCCGTGGTGGAGTATGGCCTATACCTTCCTCAGGGAAGAGACCCGTGCCCCTCGGTGGGGACATAATGGGTTGATGATGATGATGATACGTTCCACTGTAGGGCACAGGCCTTCTCTCAGGGAGAGAGTATGGGCTTAATCACCACGCGTGCCCACCGCGAATTGGCGATTTCAAGCGCTGAGGTATGTGGATAGCTCAGACACTCAGGTTTCCTCAGGATGTTTTCCTTCACCGCTAGCTATTATTATATCTGTCCTTATTTCTCGTTTGCAACAATGTTGTCAGTTGGTCGACGGCAGCTGTCGTTGCCCGATTCGTGGTACAAGAAAGCTGCCAGTACAGATGATATCAACATTTGGGCCGCCCCATTTTGTGAACATAAAATCATGGTCCCACCATAAACAAACGAAAAGTTATGGCCATGGGTTAGTAGTGCGGTGGGAAGTTCAAATGGGTGTTTTTTTTTCAATTTTGTAGCTAAACTCAAAAAAATTCAAACAACTTGCAACAGTAAAAGCAGTATTCGTTTCAGTATTCTTTACAAATAGGTAAATAAGAATAATCCAGCATGTTTTATGCGTTTGTTTAAAAAGTGATGGCTTAGCCCATTGGGCAACTTTTTGGACAAACTCACCGAAACGGCTGAGTGACTTAAAAAAGTTATTTATGAAAATAGCCGAAAAGGCCGTGTAAAGCATCCACTGAAAATCAGAGCCGTGGCCCAACCATGGCATAAGGCTGAGTGGAAACCTTTTTGGTGCATAATACGTAAGACTGTAATAATTTTAAGTTTAATTTATTGTATTTTATTTTTATGTGCCAAATAAAGATTATTCTATTCTATTCTATTCTATTCTATTCTATTCTATTCTATTCTATTCTATTCTATTCTATTCTATTCTATTCTATTCTATTCTATTCTATTCTATTCTATTCTATTCTATTCTATTCTATTCTATTCTATTCTATTCTATTCTATTCTATTCTATTCTATTCTATTCTATTCTATTCTATTCTATTCTATTCTATTCTATTCTATTCTATTCTATTCTATTCTATTCTATTCTATTCTATTCTATTCTATTCTATTCTATTCTATTCTATTCTATTCTATTCTATTCTATTCTATTCTATTCTATTCTATTCTATTCTATTCTATTCTATTCTATTCTATTCTATTCTATTCTATTCTATTCTATTCTATTCTATTCTATTCTATTCTATTCTATTCTATTCTATTCTATTCTATTCTATTCTATTCTATTCTATTCTATTCTATTCTATTCTATTCTATTCTATTCTATTCTATTCTATTCTATTCTATTCTATTCTATTCTATTCTATTCTATTCTATTCTATTCTATTCTATTCTATTCTATTCTATTCTATTCTATTCTATTCTATTCTATTCTATTCTATTCTATTCTATTCTATTCTATTCTATTCTATTCTATTCTATACATCTAAGAATTCGTACCCATTAAATTTCTTCAAATGCAAATGTTTTGAACCCCTGAAAGTTTGTTTACATTGTTTATCTGGTTTCGATGACCTTCCTTTACAATTAAGTTTTATTTATTTCGGTACATTTGATAGACGTTATATAGAAAATGCACTTAAGAATTAATTGTAAGGGTCCATCAGTGCCTCATCAACTCAGGTTTGTAAAAATTGCCACTGACTCGATTCCATGCAACGGATATCGCAAACGTGAACGACCCAATCAGAGATGGCTGGACGAGCGCACGAGCGTTCTACTGGGTTGGTAGGAGGTGGCCATGATCAGGGAGTTGTGGAGATTGAGTGGAGAGCTTAAGGGGAGGCCTTTGCCCAGCACTGGGACACAATCGGGGCTAAATAAAGTAAAATTGTTTTTCATTTTTTAAATGGTTTCAATTTTCTGTATGTTCAGTACACTACACATCAAAATGTGTAGTAATTACAAAATTGCTATTGTGCAAAACCTATAAAAATTCAATAATTTGGGTTTCGTAGTCACTCGGCAGTTTCATCATGTCCCTCCGTTTGTATGTCTGTCTGTCTATTTGTCCGCTGTCCAGACGCTTTTTTAGTTCTCTACAAAGTAGAAATTTGGCATGAATAAACATTTTAAAATAAACATTACGCTACTGACCTCTTTCGCTTCTTCAACATTCATTAGTCGTTGCATGCACGCCCGCCAGCTTTGGGGACTTTTTATGTTGCCCTTTGCTAATACATCCCCTATTTAGTCGAAGTGTGTCCGCCTGGGACGTCCCTTACCGGTCCTTCTCACATAATCTTTCTTCCTTCATCCTCTTCAAATGTCCAAACTAACGCAACATTCCTTTCTGAACTTTGTTTGGATTTTACATTAAATCTATGTTTGTACCGGGCTGTGTGAGATAAGAACTACTATTCTACCCCAGAAACATACAATGATCCAATCCTAAGGATGTGCTCCAGTGTATCAATAAAAGGAAAATGAGTCTGGAATTTTTTGATTGGAGATATTATGTTGCGAAGGCAGTTTTTTTCCGTCATACTTAAAAAAATGTAAAAAAAAAATAATTTATCTACGGAACTGTAAGAGTGTATACTGTTGCACGCAAGCACGCACGCACAGACGTACGCACACACTCACACACACACACACACACACACACACACACACACACACACACACACACACACACACACACATATATATATATATATACACACACACACACACACACACAAATACACACATAAATCATCATACGGCCGTAGACGACAAACTAATAACAACAAGCACTCCTCGTTTATCAAAAGGGGTTAAAAAACTGTAAACGTTATCCATCAACTTCTCCATTTGCTTGATTAATACATTGTGCGTGTGACACATCCTGCCATATTGAATATATTTTGTGTACTCTATCGAATAAAAATATATACTCGGTACTAAATTAATGTTCCGTACATCTAAACATACCGGAAATAAAATTCACCATTGTTTTTTTTCTGTGTGAATTTGGCCAACTAACACTAAATTAGCAAAACAATAAATTAACATAATATTGTAAGTGTACGAGAAATCGACCGGGCTACAGGAAATCTAAAAGTGTTCAAAGTAGTTTAGCCATCGTGATTAAAAGCTTACCAGCCACACTGCTTAGCATCAAAGGTTGCGAGTTTCATTTATAATGGAAAGCATAAATTTGACTGCTATATTTGGACGGAAGTAAGCTTGATAAGCACCATGACAAAGTGAAATTTTGATATTAGGCCCTGACAAGCCAAATAGCTTTTAGATGTAAACTCTCTTAATTAAGGAACATATTTTAAAAGACTGAGTATGGAGTTTTTATGTCCACTTTTTCTCCAAAATGATCTGGATTTTGAAATGGACACCTAGTTTTACTTGTAACGTTTAATAAGTCCCAGTTTCTGTGTAAGTTTGAAAAAAAAAAATGTAAGCTCTGTTAATTAAAGTACACTTTTGGAAAGACTAAGGGCCAGTTTTTGAATTGAGAATTTCGCTAAGTAAATAGTTAACTGTAGTGCTGTCTCTTCGAATATCTCCGAGAAGAGCGTGACAGAACGTTACTTAAGTATTTACTCAATAAAATTTTCAATTCAGAAACCGGCCCTAATTTTGGAGTCTGTTTGTTCATTTTTTCTCTGAAATGATCTAATTTCTGAAATGGACACCTGGTTTTACTTGTAACGTTCTATAAGTCACAGTTTCTGTGTTATTTTGAATAAAAAATCGATTTTTTTTTTGCTTTGGTAATTGAGTTGCTCTAACTGGATACTGGATGAGAGGCGCTGGAAATGCCTGTCACTTTAACAAAGCTGGCAATGAACGGTTCTGAGGAAGTTACTTTATGTAAACAATTTGTTACTTTTGACGTAAATGTAGCCTAACTCACTTTAGTTTGTATTTACTCAGTATTTATTAAGGGTGATTGAGGAAGGATGTTTGTTAAACATTCAGGTAAAAAGTACAAGTATGCATGAAATAGTTAGACAAAGTAGACCGTTTTCTAGAAACACTAAGAATTCTAGTGACATGTCATTTAACATTTACATCTAAGCCGTCTGACGTCAGAAGTGTTCTAAAATAGTTACGATTTTCAATGTTCCGAATCCTAAGCCGACAATGTCACGGGCACATAGATAGTGTCCCGCATTTTCAACATTAAAATTTTCATCAATGTGTTCCATAGAAGCGAAAAAAGAAGGTAATCTGCGGTAATTTACGGTTATGTGCCTACACTTTGTACAAATATGTTCGACTTAATATAAAACGTGCAGCACAGTCAATTATGTTTATGGAATGTACACATATTATTATTCCTCTGGGAAATTGAACGAAGAACCGCTTTGTTATTGTTTGTACGTTTTTATTTCAAAATATTTAGGTATATTATGCTAAATGCGGGCGAAGTTTCTGTCTCTTTACAAATTTCATTGCAATATTTGGGACGGTGAGTTATGGTTAAAACAAAGTACTAAAATATTACGGGATATTGCTTGCCCAAATAAATGAAGTGTTAGCAAGAATACTATTTTGTTTCTAATCGTTTAAACCAGGGTTTCTCAAAGTGTGGTGCGCGAACCCCTAGGGGTTCGCCATGCGGCGGTAGGGGATTCGCTACAAGATTTACATAATGTAATTATTATTATTACAATAAGTACTTCTATTTTGTATTTTTGTATTTTCATACGGACTTTTCTTAGAAATCCTCTCAACTATATTTTATAACATAGGTAGATCTACTGATTTTCCTTTTTCAAATCTTTTGACCCTTTACCAATTTTTATAGTCCATCTACAAATTTTCTAAAACTAGAGTTGGCAACACTGGTATGCTCAGTCTTTATTTGTTTTATTTATTGTTACTTGCGCTTACCGCCTAACCTAACCTAACCCCCCCAGTTAGAGGTGCGTTGTCTTCTAGAAACTTTGACAGGGGTACGTGGAGCCATACGTTTGAGAAACCCTGGTTTAAACCATAAAACATCGTACATACAATTACTTTTCAAAGTATATTTCTGAAGTCATCAAACACAGTTCCGAGACCGCTTTGTCTGAAACATGTTACGCTATGCAGTCAGTCCAAGTCTCCGTACATCTTGGCAGATGTTGCCAAACTCATGCTGTGGACACTAACGTGAAAACTTCAAGCTGCTTTTAGTTTTCGTTTGCGAGACTAGAGTTTTGTTACACGGCGCGACTTCGGTGCCGAAACTCGGGGGCTATTCAGAAATATTTTGAGCAGACTCTTACCTGCGATACCGTTCAACTTTAACTTCTCCACCAAACAATTTCCAACTTTACTATCTGGATCTAAAGTCGCTTTCGCAATTCCCGCGGAGTGTAAGTAAGCATCTCCTGAATACCACACAGTCAAACTTTACTTATTAGCCGGGCAAGCTATCCGCTTAGCTTTAACCTTTTTTTCTCTTAGCCTTTAAGAGGATTAAAGAAGCAGCAAACTAATGCTCGCTTGAGTCTTTTTTTCCGTATTTACTTGTATCTCGGTTCGATGGATAATTCAGTGTCTGGACACAAAGAATAATTAAATAAGTTTTGCAGCCTGGCCGCTTAAATTCTTCAGTTGCCTTGTCCGGGAATTTGCAGAGATACCTTCTATTTTTTAGCTTCTTTTGGAAGTTGGCAGGCGTCCAGTTTCATTTGGAATTTTTAGCCTTGGATCTCTACCTGAGATGGTCTAAACAGACTGAAGTTTCAGCGCACCTACAGTTATTTCAAATTAGATGTGACTACATTTCCACCTTACCGCAGTAGACAAAAAGTCACTCGGATCGATAACAGTCAAGTGAAGCCGCTATTTCGAGACAGAAGCTGACTTTAAATGAGTAGGTATAAAATCTATTGCATTATATAGGCGCACAGGGGGCGTTAGGCCAAGTTCTCGGCCAGCACTGCGCATATATTCGCATGAACAGATTCGAGGCCTGTTTAGGGTTCCGTAGTCAACAAGAAACCCTTATACTTTCGCCATGTCTGTCTGTTGGTCCGCAGCTTGGCACAGAGGCGATAAGTACTAGAGAGCTCAAATTTCGCAATAAATATGTATATATATATAATAAGTAGGTAAAAACCCCTCCTTCTACGGAACCCTACATTGTGATTGGCCTGACACGCACTTGGTCGGTTTTTGCCTCTACCTTCGAAGCCATTATGTCACAGGACTGGAAAATTGCAGATTTATTAAAGAAACTGGCCAAGTGTGTTTTGGGTCAGTGTAAGGTTTCGTAGAAAAAACGATTTTTACCTGCTTCACAGAACTTATCAACTTCATAAAAGTTTTTTCAGTGGAATATTACTCGTCAACTTGTAAAGCCTACTTAGCAGTGACAGTTTTCCTTTCAACTGCATGTGCTGCTGCCCTGTATTTTGTCACGTTTTTTAAATCCACCGTTTAGCCGGGAAAAAGGGGGATGACAGACGGACGGACATGGCGAAACTATATGGGTTCCTTGTCGACTACAGAAGCCAAAAAATTTGAATTTTAAAGCAAATGATGCTCATCCGGCAGTAGTTTATTTTTATTCTCTTCAACAATTTATTGCTATCGTCATGTTCGCGGTTAGCAAACGCATTTATCAACGCATTTTCTGTAGTCGGCTAATTAAAAAACGTTTTGCTGCAGAGCAAAACCTTGTACCTACACATAATTAATGAACCCAACTACGTGCCAAAGCTAGCTTACTTCAACTGCTGTTTGAGAGAACGGTGTAAAATGTAACGAGTAAAATATGCAAAGGAAATGATCATTCTTTAGATGTTGTTTAAGAAATAAATAATATAGGTGCGTCTTTGCGAACGAAACAGACTGAACTTATGGTTTCTGTAATCCTGAACCAATAATAAATACAATGTATTTATTTCTTTTTTTATTATAAACTTATTGAGATTAATACACACAAGCAATAGGAACTGAATTGTAGCTCTACATATTCAACATTAGCTTTTACAGTATTTTTCTTATTTCATTTTATAATTTAATCTACCTATTACATTTTACCACGACAACTGCACAAAACGTTCACATAATAAACAATCGCGAATAGACCCGTTCAATCTGTAACTAACTGCTCTTCCCAAAGGAAAATCCCTGACTCTCTGAAAGAGGCTATTGTCGCTAACATCTAAATATTTAAGTTATTGCTAAATTCTCTCAATGGCCAGCAAATACTTAGAGCCTTATTAGAGTACACATAAGCAATACGTGCACATGAAACAAACAAAAAATTCATCTAAATTCACACAAAAGATTCTTCAAGAGGAATCGGTAAATTTCAAGGACCACAGACAAATTAAAGTAGGTACATAATACCTACTGAAAAATACTTACTGAAAAACAAGACTAACCAAATAGATGGCTACTCATTACGTTAACACTGGCCGCGTTATTGCCTAGAAAAACGATATCCTTCTCAGGGAGATTCTTTGCAGGAGATAGAGATCGATAAAGTAGATGCAATATTCTAAGGCCAACTTGCACCACTTTCTTAAATGTGTCTTAAACAGCATTTAACTAAAATTCTTCATCCATCATCGGACACGGAAGCGAGAGACCCAGGTGCGATCCCAAGTGCGGGCATGTACCTATGACTCGGTTTTCTAAGTTATGTACATTGTGAAGTTATAGTAGCAATACCACACGCTAACCTTGAAGGAAAACATCGTGAGGAAACCTGAGTGTCTGAGCTATTCACATACCTCAGCGCTTGAAATCGTCAATCCGCGGTGGGCACGCGTGATGATTAAGCCCATACTCTCTCCTTGAAAGAAGGCCCGTGCCCTACAGTGGGACGGATATAGGCTGATTATGCTTCATCCAAAGGTCGATTTAAATGCCGACTTAAGTGACATAAGTTGTGCAACTTTAGTCTTTAGTCCCTCCGGAATACAGATATGAGTTTATGTATACATGTAAAGACACATACATAGTCCTGTCCATTGAACGTCAAGAAGAAATAGGTTATATTAGTTTTACCTCCGTTTTAACTAGGATTACTTTATCTTAGTGAACAGGGATTATGTTTTTGAAGTTAGGTTTATACCGGATTCAATTACTTTTAATAGCTCATGGGTCCGGCCAAGTCTCACTTTGATCCGACGAGAAAAAAGGAAGTTTACTTATAAAGAATTTCGAGCAACCTGCTGTCAGTTGTCCGTTATCAATCAATTCTAGACAAATTTTCTTCGAATCGCCAGAAAAGGTCTAGATTTCTTCGCGGCGCCACAAAAAAGTTACACGCAAATTGAAAATTACTTTTCTACTTAGGGACGATGATTTTAGGAAAAAGTTTCCCGAACATGACGTCAGCACTCGGGAACTCAATCCTGCATTCCTTGGGAAGTTATGCTTAACTTCGACGAGTAGCATGTTCAACTTTTACCCTCCTTCTCGGGATGAAATGTTTTTTTGAATTGATTGGTTTCTTCGTCGCTTTGTTACGTTAGAACCTTTTAAACAAACAGTTATAGTCGCCCTAAGCGATAAGACTGCCAATTGTACACCAATATTTAGACATAAGATAAAAATCAAAATCAAAGTATTTTTATTAAAAGTAACAAAAAATCTGTGACTTAATGAACGATAAGTAAAACTAGGTGTTCATTTTAAAATCTAGACCATTTTGGAGAAAAAATAGACAAAAAACCTCCAAAACCTGGACTGTAAAAATGTAGTTCTTAATTAACAACCTATTATTCTCAAACCCGAAACTCATTGAACTGGCTCTAATTCCAGACATCTGTGTCATCTAAATAATATTTAATGTTATAGTACCTAGCCCTTTTGGCACAAAGTGTGCTTTAAGTAATTTTTGAACCGCGTTTCTGGCAAGCTTATTATATCTACAGGGATCTTATTGTAGAATAGTATCGAATATCCCATGAAGGATGTATTAAACTTGTCCAGCCTAAATTTTGGAAACGCAAGTTTATGTTTGTTTCTAGTATTTACATAGTAAAACCATTTGTATTTTTTTTCTCTAGTTGTGCTATAAGTATTTTTCTTCTATCTGTATTTACCTAGTCTCATGTTGGCGTCTTAGCTTGCGTCGTATTTTGCTAAAAAGTCTCCTTTGGTCATTTGCCGATCCAGAAACCTCTTTGATCACGACGATTCATTTCTATATTGTTGCGTAAGAGAAGGACAAACCAACGAAATCAAAATTATAATTTGAAGCTGAAAATGTGTCCTTTCTTTTATTGCACTATTTTTTTCACTAATAAAACTGCAGAGACTTAATGTTCCATTCACACTCAAATTTCTACTCGACGCGCCGCGCGAACGCTCCACTGCAAAACGACTTCAGCGCCCTGTGATTGTGTAGCACTTTTTACCTGATGATGGGATACGTGCGTGCCACCATACTAGCTCATCATGGCGCGGAGCGTCTGCGCTGCGTGTCACGCTTTCTCTTCTCGCATACAGTAGGGCGAACATGTAGTGTGTCAATAAAATATCTGTGTATGAACGTTGCATAAAAAAAGGGGAAAATGAAACGTGGGGATGGGCAACCTGGGAAATTCGGGGAAATTGGAACAAAAGTTCTTGATAGTGGACAGCATAAACTTTGCTAGTATGAAACTATGACTAGTGGGGTCTCCCTCAACAAATAATAAATTAGTATATCAACAATGCCAAATTTTTATTTGATTTTAGCTATGTTTGCTTTTTCTCAAGTAGTCCTGATTTGTTTTAAGTCAATAAAACGGTATCCCTACATATCCTATATTAAATCCAGGCCTAACTAACACAGGTATGGACTGCCCGCCCGAGCCACCTCCGTACGCGGCGGTGGTGTCGACTCCAGAACCAAAGAGCTCAAACAGTGGGCACAGCCTGGCACGCCACTCACTATCGCCTAGCACGCCGCTTTCGCCGCACTTACAGTACCCCGACTCACAGGTAGGCAAAAACACCTTACGTGGATGTAATAAGAGTGGAATGCTTAGGACATTCAGAGCTCAAACAGTGGGCACAGCCTGGCACGCCACTCACTATCGCCTAGCACGCCGCTTTCGCCGCACTCACAGTACCCCGACTCACAGGTAGGCAAAAAACACCTTACGTGGATGTAATAAGAGTGGAATGCTTAGGACATTCAGAGCTCAAACAGTGGGCACAGCCTGGCACGCCACTCACTATCGCCTAGCACGTCGCTTTTGCCCCACTCACAGTACCCCAACTCACAGGTAGGCAAAAACACACCTTACGTGGATGTAATAAGAGTGGAATGCTTAGGACATTCAGAGCTCAAACAGTGGGCACAGCCTGGCACGCCACTCACTATCGCCTAGCACGCCGCTTTCGCCTCACTAGCAGTACCCCGACTCACAGGTAGGCAAAAAACACCTTACGTGGATGTAATAAGAGTGGAATGCTTAGGACATTCAGAGCTCAAACAGTGGGCACAGCCTGGCACGCCACTCACTATCGCCTAGCACGCCGCTTTCGCCCCACTCACAGTACCCCAACTCACAGGTAGGCAAAAAACACCTTACGTGGATGTAATAAGAGTGGAATGCTTAGGACATTCAGAGCTCAAACAGTGGGCACAGCCTGGCACGCCACTCACTATCGCCTAGCACGCCGCTTTCGCCCCAATCACAGTACCCCAACTCACAGGTAGGCAAAAACACACCTTACGTGGATGTAATAAGCGTAAAAATGCTCAGGACATTTAGAGCTCAAACAGCGGGCACAGCCTGGCACGCCACTTACTATCGCCTAGCATGCCGCTTTCGCCGCACTCACAGTACCCCGACTCACAGGTAGGCAAAAAACACCTTACGTGGATGTAATAAGAGTGGAATGCTTAGGACATTCAGAGCTCAAACAGTGGGCACAGCCTGGCACGCCACTCACTATCGCCTAGCACGCTGCTTTCGCCGCACTCACAGTACCCCGACTCACAGGTAGGCAAAAAACACCTTACGTGGATGTAATAAGAGTGGAATGCTTAGGACATTCAGAGCTCAAACAGTGGGCACAGCCTGGCACGCCACTCACTATCGCCTAGCACGTCGCTTTCGCCCCACTCACAGTACCCCAACTCACAGGTAGGCAAAAAACACCTTACGTGGATGTAATAAGAGTGGAATGCTTAGGACATTCAGAGCTCAAACAGTGGGCACAGCCTGGCACGCCACTCACTATCGCCTAGCACGCCGCTTTCGCCCCACTCACAGTACCCCAACTCACAGGTAGGCAAAAACACACCTTACGTGGATGTAATAAGCGTAAAAATGCTCAGGACATTTAGAGCTCAAACAGCGGGCACAGCCTGGCACGCCACTTACTATCGCCTAGCATGCCGCTTTCGCCGCACTCACAGTACCCCGACTCACAGGTAGGCAAAAAACACCTTACGTGGATGTAATAAGAGTGGAATGCTTAGGACATTCAGAGCTCAAACAGTGGGCACAGCCTGGCACGCCACTCACTATCGCCTAGCACGCCGCTTTCGCCGCACTCACAGTACCCCGACTCACAGGTAGGCAAAAAACACCTTACGTGGATGTAATAAGAGTGGAATGCTTAGGACATTCAGAGCTCAAACAGTGGGCACAACCTGGCACGCCACTCACTATCGCCTAGCACGCCGCTTTCGCCCCACTCACAGTACCCCAACTCACAAGTAGGCAAAAAACACCTTACGTGGATGTTATAAGGGTAAAATGTTTTGGATATTCAGAGTTCAAATAACGGACACTTCCTGGTACGTCACTTACCATCTCTGAAAATGCCGCTTTCGCCGCACTTACAGCTAAGTGAAAAACAACTCATGTGGTTGTAAAAAGGTCGAAAAAGTTTAGGATATTCAGCGTTTCAATAGATTGGCACGTCTCTTACTAATGCCTGGGACCCGCTTTTGCTGCACTTCCATAATATCGACCGACAGAAAAACATCTTATGTGATTATTAAAAAGCCGAAAATATTTAGGGCATTCGGAGCTCAAATAGTAATAGCCTGGCATGTCACACACTCTCACAATTTTTCTTCTCACAGGTAAGTGAACACCTTGTTTACAGCATGCAATGAGGTACCTAGTGGAGGAGACGTGTCAGACAAGTTTTTGTCCCAAATGTTACAGCCAATTTGCTGCGCATAATTAAATTATGTAATTAAATTACTAAATTTTAGTGTTTGAAGAGCGCTAGCTATAACATTACGGTCATTATATTATTATGATTTAACGCCTACAATTAATAAATAAGCATCCAGTTTCTGACGCCATCCATATTGAATTACTGAACGGACTGTTTGAAAAAATAAGAAAATCCAATGAAGTCTGTTCCCATCGCTAAGTTCCAAAATCTTGACTGTGTTAAACAAAATTTGTTTGGAATATCTTCTCAGGTAGACTCATACAATGCGTGTAATAAGGGCAAAACATGTACAGATAGTCATAGGTACATGCTCAGTGTGGCATGTGTACATGTACATATGACTTTGTTTTCTAAGTTATGTACATTTGTGAGGTTATAGTAGCTATACCACTCGCTGACTGCGAAGGAAAACATCGTGAGGAAACCTGAGTGCCTGGGCTATTTACATAGCTCAGTGCTTGAAATCGCCAATACGCGGTGGGCACGCGTAGTGATTAAGTGATTAATTCCCTGAGAGAAGGCCTGTGTATGTATGTACGGAATTGGAATATGTAGACGCAACCTGCCACGCCTCTTTCACCGCAATAACAGGTAGCGTTCTTGCAATCACGAGTGCGCATTGGGCATAGAACGAGGAACCTAACCTTAACTTTAATTTGGTAATTATTACTTCTGGATGTGCAGTGAAGTGTTCTGTATCTATCTTACTTTGTGGTTAATCGTACGCGCTTACTGTCCTGCGTAGTCTTGTCAAAGACGTGCACTCGTGGTTTGATAGAATTGTAGGTGAAAACAGCCCAATGGACTGTTTACATCTCAGAAGAAGCTTGACATGAATTATATTTGCCAGAGCTTTCAAATATCTCGTTTGGCTACGTAACCTTTGGATAAACGCGATGTTGGTTTACAAGCGAGAAATTATTTTCTGAATGCGCAAGTCCTACGGCAATGCTGAGAAAGTTTTCATTAGCAAGTATTTATTAGTCTTTCTGCTGCTATCCTAAGACCATTCAGAGTTGAAATTGCTTTCGAATGAAAATTGCGGGGAACGTGTAATGCAATTTCTCTGTGTTGATTTGAATCTCTCGTTTTCATTGTAGGAATCTGTAGGATAATTTGAAATACATAAAATAATTTTGTCCTAGAATTTATTTTTTTGTTTAATTTTTTTTACAAAGCCCACAGCGCAAAATTGCAACAGGCAGGTAATTAACGTAGACCAAACATAGGCCTATTAACGTAGACCAAACATAGGCCTATTAATGTAGACCAAACATTGGCCGTATGTCATGACGAGTGCGACCTACTCGTTATGACATACGGTACCGAAATGTGGACACTCACGGTGGGGCTGGTCGACAAATTTAAAGTCGCTCAGCGTGCTACGAAAGTATGATTCTCTGAAAGATCGAATTCGAAAGTCACCGACAAAGCCCACCGAATTAGCATGCTGAAGTGCTAGTGAAGAACTGATAACCGATGGGGTAGACGAGTTCTTTAGTGGAGACCGCGGATCGGTAAACGTAGTGTAGGACGTCCTCGGACTCGGTTGAGTGATGATCTCCGCAGGGCGGCTGGCAAGAGCTGGATGCGAGTAGCCGAGGACCGTGCTCAGTGGCGTGCAATAGGAGAGACCTATGTGCAGCAGTGGACAAGCGTAAGCTCATGATGATGATGAAACATAGGCCAATTACCGAGTAATATTTTTTAAACTTACCTTATTTACGAGGCACAGTTGTGAGTGTGAGTGTGAGTGTGAGTGTGAGTGTGAGTGTGAGTGTGTGTGTGTGTGTGTGTGTGTGTGTGTGTGTGTGTGTGTGTTTGTGTGTGTGTGTGTGTGTGTGTGTGTGTGTGTGTGTGTGTGTGTGTGTGTGTGTGTGTGTGTGTGTGTGTGTGTGTGAGTGTTTGTGTGCATGCGTGCGTGCATGCGTGCGTGCGTGTGTGTGTAATAATGAAGAGAAAGATTATAATTCAAGTTTTACTTTATATAGTTTCTATGACATGCTGTTTGAAAGTTTCTTGAGATACATGATATATATCAATGTCAGAGAATGATTTATTTTGTTAATTGCCTCAAGGCAAGCGACAAAATATAGAATTTTGAGCATAGTTTGTGCAGACAATTTTGATTTTGATGTACGCGTTTTCAAATTTTGCTGCAACAAGTTTTAAAATTTTACTGAAGATCTCAGCATCTCGAATTGATATTTCAATTTATCAGTCTTTACTGATCAACTTAAGTAGATAAATTACTAGATTGTACTATAGGGCCTTTCCACGCCACTTGTACCTCGTATAATCGACCGAATATCATCGTTTAAAGACGTCAATGTAAGAACAGGGTCCCCACAAAACACACATCTCATAAAGTAATTCTTTCTCATAATGTCATTTGGCAACAGAACATTGGCTATGTGTTTTCTTAACAAGAATGTATTAAATCGACAAATGTTTTTAGAATTTCAGTTCACGCAAGTCAGAAAATAGGGCACGGGGTTGCGGCCGGAGTCCCTCCCAAAAAAAAACCATCCTCGCCCGGGAACAGTAGGTTAGATTAGGCTTGTGATCTCGCTATGTGGAGCGAGCGAAGCGAGCGTAGCTCTCTATTTGATACCAATAAATGCTTCTAAGAAAACAAAATTAGTTTGTTATAGGTAGGTTACTTTAAAAAGTGAATTTAATTGGTATTGCAAAATGTGTTATCTGTTATCCGCAAAATTTTTACACGTAAGTTTGTCTTTTAAACATAGGTATAATAAATAATGCATTTCCTAGATGGCTGGATATCAAATGAACCTTTGTATATCGATGTCATTGTTAAAACGAGAGTTTGTGAAATGAAACATTGACAAATGTTGCTTGTGAAGTAACTTTTATAATGAATTGTAGATAAAACATCATCATAGACTCGTAAAAACAATGTACACAGTTTATCAGCTTTGGATGCAAAATGGATATTGACAAACGACTTCTTACGACGAAAATATACGGCCTTATTTATAAAAACAAGGTTCCTCTAAAGCACTCCTTAGAGACAGTTTATTAAATATGTGGTTACGTCTTTTTCTTGCAAGATCTCCTCCACACAATTTTAATCGGCGTTTATCGAGTGTTTTAAGGAATCGTGTTTTTTAAATAAGGCCGCAAGAATCTTGGCTCTTCATAACTAGAGCTCCATATATCGATTGTACCGAACTCTGTCATGAACGAGGGTAAGCGTCGTCAAACATAGTTGTATATTTTCATATAAAGCACCTGAGTTTACGACGTCGCGGTGGCATTTTTGGCGCGTGTCACAGCCATATAGCTTGGCACATGTGCAGTTTTAGCTAGCGGCGCGCTATGGCGTAACTTTACAGTTCAGAAATGTTTGCTAGTAAATATGCAGAGAAGTATCTCTGCAATATGAGACTTGGTGTATTCGGCAGATGTGTGTTTTGCAGTCGTTAAGACAGAACTGCCTCTTTGCTCTAAACGACGATCTGTTTACTAATTAAGGGGTCAAGTTAGAGTAACTTGCGATTATTGTTCGCGTTGTTAAGGATCGCGAAAAATATAAGCCGTCTGTCTCCTCCTGCAACTTTAGTGAAGCTTTTACCCACGTTCTTTCATACTCCGTTTGCTTGATGTTTTAGAAAATAAATTAAGCGGAGTTAAAACAAAACAACAGACAACCGCTTTTCCAAATTATAATCTAAGGCCCCCAAATAGAATTTTACTTTAAGGTGTTAAAATTAAGATCGTCTTTCGCAGAGTGACTCCGGGAAGAGCGGGCTCAATGGTACCCTGCGGTCACACAGAGAGGTAGTTACCACAAGAACGCCTTTACTGGCGGCCCATCAAGAAAGTTGTGTATAAAAGTGAACTATAAAGCGGTCAGCTGTATAGAATAAGGTACTGTTCACACGTTACATTAACCTATTGACAGTCTTCAGTCGAAAGTGCGATTGGACGCAAAAAGTGTGTAAGATTTTTATTCAGATCAGTTGTTAATGGTGTGATTTGAGGAGATACATTGGAAACAAGGCTGTACGTTAAAAAAATAAAATCGTCATTTAGGACTTTTTATTATTTGGTACTATGAAATTTTTGGTTTTATTACGGATGTAGCCAATTACTTTTATTTTATTTCAACATAATGTTTCGCAAAAAAAGTGTTTTTTATCGATAGTATATTTAATGTATAAAATACTTAAAAAAATAAAAACGTTGAATTGTAAAATTTGTAAAACTGTCAAAAATTTTATTTTTTGTTTTAAATAGAAGGTAATACATAATAGACGAATTTGAAGAAAAAATATTGTATAATAGTTTTATTTTTATTAGGCTAGTCTACTGATGTATATTTGACTAGAATTACACAAATTGATATTGTAATATTACGGTAAAATACACGTTTTAAGTAAATAAATGGTCACGGACTGTATCAAAAATCCATTGCTCATGAAATACCTACCTTCTATAAACCATGATTTTTAATCTTACTGCACAAAAAATATGGCTCCCAGAAGTAACGTTATTGTATGATAAAAATGGCAGTAAGGGCGTTTTTTTATTTACATGTGATTCAATAAAATGTTAAAACTTTATCTCTGTTTCCTTTTTACTCGACGTAAATGGTAGCCGGCATAGGAGGCAGATTACTGCGCCATAAACATTATGCTTTGGACCATAAATATGCCGAAGCGAACGAGAAAAACACTATAAAAATGTTCCTTAAGAAACACGTACAAATAGAATAACTGAATCATACCTTTGTCAACTCCATTCTATATCTAGATATGACATCAAAACATCTAAATGGATACAGCACAATAAAAGTAATATTAAAACATTTCAGTACTCCATAATAATAAACATTAATTTATGAAGTGGTCACGGCGGTGGTAGCCTAGTGGGTAGAACATTGGACTCGGAAGCTAGACACCCAGGTTCGATTCCCAGTGCGGGCATGTACCTATGACTTTGTGTTGTATATGCATAGCTATAGATAGGTAGGTGGCTGTGCCACCTAGTCTTGCTTGCGAACCAATAAACGATCAGTGTGTCAATACTTGCCGTTTCACTTACACGCCTCCTTCGGATGCAACAGTGGCGACGTTGATCTACCCGCGTTAGCGAAAAATCATGGCTCAACTCGGAATCCTAAGCAGTTTTGACCATAATTCACAGTGTTGGCAAACTTTCAAAGGCCGAATAACTCAATGGTTTATCGCAAACGATGTGAAGGACGAAGTGAAAAAAAGAGCAGTGTTATTGAGTGCACTCAGTGATTGCACCTTCAAGTTGGCGGCGGATTTGGCTTTGCCAAAAGATCTTCAAACCGTTCCGTATGACTTAATTATCATACTCTTGGATGAACATTTCACTCCGAAGAAAAGGGGATTCGGTGGAAGATACAACTTTTACGCCGCGACACAGGGCTTGGGGGAGACTCACACACAATGGGCAGCGAGACTGCGTGGACTAACGGCGAATTGTCGCTTTCTCAACATAGAAGAGGCGCTACGTGACCGGTTCCTGATGGGCATGTTACCAGGCCCTGAACGGGAGAAATTGTTCGCACAAGATCTCGCAGACTTAACACTAGCAAAGGCGATTGAACTTGCGGACAGCATGAGAAGCGCGCGGGCGATGACAGCTGCCGCGTCGGGACAACAGGGCCGGGCGCAGGACAATCAGCTTTTCAAAATCGCAAAAAGTTCAAAAAGTGCTAGTGTATACCAAGTGCAATGTCAAGTGTGTGGGTTAAAGAACCACGAAACTACGAAATGTCGTTATGCAAAATACAAGTGTAAGAAATGTAATGAAAAGGGACATTTACGTCGCATGTGTACCAAAATTAATTTCATAGAAAGTGAGGGGATACTGGATGAGAATGGCGATGATGACGGTGAGTTGTTATTGTTTAACATTCGCTCGGCGAGGGGGGAGCCGATGACTGAATGGGTGTTGGTCCAGGGCGTGCCAATGAACTTTCAGGTCGATAGTGGCTCTGCTGTCACGGCGATTTCAGAACAAACCTACCAACAGACCTTTAAGGATGTGCCATTATCGCTACCCAGCAAGCGGTTGCTCACATACACAGGGGACAGCATCGACTGTGTAGGTATTGCACCGTTAGAGTTGTCTTACTCGGGTCACACGAGTGTTCTAAATGTATATGTCATACGCAACGGCGGTCCGCCCCTGTTAGGTCGAGATTTTATATCGATTTTTAAACTTGAGATGATGCCGGTAAATTATTGCGAAAAGGCAAGTGACCTTATTGTTCAGTTACAGTCCACCTTTGCTTCCGTGTTTTCAAACAATTTAGGCAAATTCAATAAATTCACGGTAAAATTGCATCTTAAAAAAGATGCCAAACCGGTTTTTTATAAAGCACGGCCGATGGCCTATGCATTAAAAGATAGGGTCAACAAAGAGATAGATCGGTTATTACGTGTAGGTATATTGCAGCGAGTTGATTACGCAGAGTATGCGTCACCAATAGTGCCAGTTTTAAAACGTAACGGGTCGATTAGGCTGTGTGCAGATTATTCTGTCTCATTAAACAAACAGCTACAAATAGAACAGTATCCGTTACCGACAGCACATGAGCTCTTTACTAGGTTGCATGGAGGGCAACAATTCAGCAAACTGGACCTAACACAAGCGTACGCACAGTTTGAGCTGGACGAAGCATCTCAAAAGTACACTTGCATAAACACACACCGAGGTGTTTTCAAGTACACGCGTCTTGTGTTCGGTTTGGCGAGCGCGCCAGCTATCTTCCAGCGCGCAATGGACTGCGTGCTAGCGGGCATGGAGGGAGTTCTATGCTTATTAGATGACATATTGGTTACAGGGGTGACGAAAGACCAACACTTGGAAAGACTGAGCGCAGTGTTACTTAGATTGCAGGATGCAGGATTAACACTACAAAAAGAGAAATGCCAATTTTTAAAAGATGAAGTGGAATACTTAGGGTATACGATCGACAAACATGGTTTGAAAAAGTCATCCAAAAAGGTCGAGGCAATGCTCAATGCCCCAGTACCCACAAATGTCTCGAAACTTCAGTCTTTTCTGGGATTGGTAAATTATTATAGGAACTTCGTTCCCTCTGTTTCAACTGTACTTAGTCCACTGTATAATTTATTGCAGAAGGGTACCAAATGGTGCTGGACGCCGGAGCATGACAATGCGTTTAAAAAAATTAAAGAATTATTAGCATCAGAACAAGTTCTGGCACATTTCAACCCCGAAGCAAAAATTATTTTGACAGTGGACGCGTCACCGAGTGGGCTAGGGGCGATATTGTCGCAAGTCGGCGAAGACGGAGTGGAGCGGCCCGTATCATTCGCCTCTCGCACCCTAAATAAGGCAGAGAAAAATTATGCCCAGATACAAAAAGAGGCAACTGCCATTGTCTTTGGGGTGCGACGATACCATCAATATCTGTATGGTCGGGCTATACCTTTCACCCTCCGAACCGATCATAAACCGCTGCTCTCTATTTTCGGCCCTTACCGCGGGATACCGGAAGTATCTGCCAACCGGTTACAAAGGTATGCACTTTTTTTAAGTGCATACAATTATACTATTGAGTATGTACGGAGCGCAGATAATAGCGCCGATTTTTTATCTCGAGCTAGCTTGCCGGAGTGCGAGTCACGCGGCACGGAAGGGCAGGGGGAAGGCTGCGCGGGCACCGGGGCGCAAGCGGCATGTGACGTAATAGAGGATCGCGCATCTTATGTGAATTTTGTGATTGATGCCAGTTTGCCAATAACAATTACAATGCTGCGCGATGAAACCCGCAAGGATGTTATCCTTAAGGAAGTAATACACTTTATTCAACAAGGTTGGCCATCTAAAATGACCAATACAGACTTGAAACCGTACTTTTTAAACCGATCTGAGTTATCGTATGAAAGTGGGTGTGTCATGCGAGGGCACAAAATAGTCATTCCAGAAAAATTAAGACCACAAATATTATCCGAACTGCACAAGTCACATTTAGGTATTTGCAAAACTAAAGCCGAAGCTCGCAGTAGGTTTTGGTACCCGTCTATTGATGATGCAATTGAAAAAATTATAGCTAGCTGTAATATTTGTTTACAGCTGAGAGCGTCACCGAACCGGGCGCCGCTAGCTGTTTGGCCCTACCCACTTCATCCATTTTACAGAATCCACATAGATTTTTTGGGCCCAATTTACAATAGCACGTATTTGGTAATTGTGGATGCCCATACAAAATGGGTAGAAGCTTATCGCATGAGCACCGCCACAACTACAGCAGTAATAGCTAGATTGCAGGAATTCATGTCTAGGTTCGGGGTTCCGCATACGTTGGTCAGCGATAATGGCACAGCTTTTGTCTCTAAAGAATTCGAATCGTTCTGCACGGTGAACGGTATTGAGCATTTGACGTCACCCACATACCACCCGTCGAGCAATGGGCAGGCGGAGAGTTTTGTAAAAATAATTAAAAAGGGGATTAAGTCCAGTATTTTGAGTTCCAACAGTAATACGAAAGATATCGAAGCTTGTTTACTAAAATATTTGTTTGACTACAGAAATTCTGTACATGCAACAACAGGAAATTCGCCTGCCCAATTGGTATACGGGCATAAACTACGTTCACGCCTGGACCTACTCACGGACAAATCGGATAGCAAACCGTCGTCATCATCGGACAGTCTCACTAATCACGTTCGAATGAAACAGTCTTTGCAGAGTAAAGCTTATGGCGGTAAAAACATCCAAACCATTGTAGCAGGCGATGTGGTAATATACAAGAAGCCAAACAACTGTAATCAAGGTTCATGGAATAAAGCTATTGTAACTAAAAAAATTGGTAAGGTAACATATTCTGTTAAAGACATTGAAACAGGACTTATTTATAAAAAACATAAAAACCAATTATTTGTATACAAAGGGACCGACAACAGCACTGTAACCAGTTATGACAGCCCATTAGACATTAGTGACGTCACGTCTGATCAAGCACAGGCTGAGTCGCACATTCAAAGCGAGGCGGGACAAGAGTCACAGGCTGCACATCAACCGCAGACGGAGGAGACAGGGAAAGTCAACTCTTTACCGCCTAGAGACACCAGCGCAGATGGTGATGCAGCCTCGGATCAAACTCAGGACACCAACGAAGATTTTCACGCGGCAATAGATATGGAAAATGAAGATCAGAACTCAGCCAGTAGACGAGCGGGCGATAGGTTGTTGCGTCCCTTGCCTAGAGTTAATTACAAACCCTTTCTTTAGATTAATTACAACCCTTTTACGTAGATTAAGATATTGGTTTAATATTATATAAGTAATACTCCGGGGATTGCCAACTAGAGGGAGGAATGTTGTATATGCATAGCTATAGATAGGTAGGTGGCTGTGCCACCTAGTCTTGCTTGCGAACCAATAAACGATCAGTGTGTCAATACTTGCCGTTTCACTTACACGCCTCCTTCGGATGCAACACTTTGTTTTCTAAGTTATTTGTGAAGTTATAGTAGCACTCGCTAATGGTGAAGGAAAACATCGTGAGGAAACCTGAGTGTCTGAGCGTTAATAGCTGGCTTACTGGTGTGCAATAAGGTGTTATCTATCTATCTATTCACATACCTTGAAATTGCCAATCCGTGGTGGGCAAGCGTGGTGATCAAGCCCATACTCTCTCTCGCTGAGAGAAGGCCTGCGCCCTACAATGGGACGTATATAGGCTGCTTATGATGATGATGATGATTTATAAAGTGCTTGATTTGGTTGTCAATGGAACACACTGAATACCGTTGGTTACCATAATCATGACATAAGAAGTAAAATTTGATGATTACTTGAAAGAAAAGTCAGCGCTAAAGGATCACTTCCTCAGCACAACGCTGAGTCAGCTGCCTTTTGTGGCAACTTAGATACACCACAGGCTACATCTATGGTCCTGTTTTATTTATTCGTTTTGCCTGTTGTGTATTTAGTTTTCTTTCTGTTGTTGTGAATATTATGTTACTTATCTGCTTATTTTGTTTCTGTGATGTATCTTGTTGGTATAATAAATGTCTTTCTTCTTCTTCTTCACTTACTTGTTTATTAATAAAAAATAGAGTTTCAAAACATGTTTTTAAGTTAAAGTTAAAATATTTAGTATAATTAACAAGCAAAGTTTAAGTACAGCGCTATCCACTTTAATTTGAACAAAAGGCTTTGAATAAAGGAACTATGATGAAAAATTACGGCATCTACCTTAGATTAAATAATTAAATAAATAATTCAACAAATATTTGTTGAATAAGGTAGGTTATGGTAAACATATCTTAAACATATGTTTAAGAGGCTCGCCCCCGTCCATTGCCGCTGGGCTCCTAGCAGTTAATATGCGGTAAAATATTAATGTCCTTTTAGATATTTCCTGACTCGTCAAATTAGCAATATGTTCGTATAAAAATCAAGTCATGGTGTTTTAACATAAAAAAAACCTAGCCGATTTGACGTCCAAAAAAGAGAAAAATGCAAATCACCGCATCGATAATCCATATCATTCGTTCATCCCAGATTTAATATTGCCTATTCACGCCTCAACCCTATTCAGCGGAACTCAAGATTAAACGGCAAAGAAGGGAGTGTAAGAAGAAAAATAGCGGCCCATAAATAACGGGAACACAGAAGAAAAGGCCGATATCCTGCGAGGTATTGTTGGTGTGATGCAGGTCCACACAATGCGATTGTCCGTCCTACGTCATACTGGTGAGAGTTGACTCCAGGCGCTAAAGAAAAAGTGAACAGTGAGTATACATCACAGGTATACGTACATAAACGGGGGAATTCTCGTTTTTAAGGTTACGTTGTCATTACCGTTGTGCAAACCTTCTTGCACCATTTCTGTTATTTTCTTCATTCTGTCCTATCATTTCAAAGTCAAAATTTCAAATTACGTCACCCACTTTTACATTTGTTCTGCATTTTCTCATTCCTACTTTATCTTTTGACCAAACACCACTACTGACAAAATTACTTGTGAATTATCTATTTTCCTATTCTGTATTTTATCGAAGTTTTCTGCAGCAGTGAAATAAACCACCAGTTTTAAAGTTTTACACTATATTATCTTATCATTTACATCAAGAATCCTTCATCTATATCAACTCTTGCTTCACTTATACGGAACCCCCGGGTTAAAACGTAACTAAAAACGGAATCAACGGGAACACATGGAAATTAGCTAACTTATTTTGTCAGTCTGTTTTGTCGAAGGATTGTGTTATGTTATATATTGGAGTCTAAAATATTATCATGAACCCTCATGGACGATGTGTCAGTCATAATACATATCATGCAATCAAAAACTTGCATCGGCTTACCGCCGTCACATTTTTTATGCCATAAAATTCTCTGGCAAGATCTATAGGGCAAGATCTATATCCCAACGACCTAAAGCACAAGTAAGGAAAAAATTCCAAAAAAATCCATTTATTTTTAGGGTTTAAAGGAATCTGATATGCCTCTGTTTTTTTGATACGCCTTTGTCTTTCTTAGCTATGAGGGTTTTTTCTTAAGCCGTAATACATTTTATTTTAAGGTTTATGTTGTTTTCGCACTATTGCTAAAATTGTAGGTAATAATATACAAGTGCCGTACTTTCTGTGTGTATTTCAATCATTAAACAAAACATTATTTTTAATTTTGCTTCCACAACGGATATGTTTTGCGCATGGGATGCAGATTGTTCGACTGTTGTTTCAAAACTGTTTTAATAATACGGGCTGAAACTTTGTGTGGAACAGTATTTTCGGTAGGAAATCCCATAGAATGCACAAGTAATTATCAAGGCCAGCTCTTATATAGTGTGTACGTGATTCGTACTAGTTGCGATCCCACTGGCCAAATTCCTCATCACCAAAGGTGCCGGAACCATTTGTTACATATTCAAAACGGCGCCTGTCTAGCCATTCATCTTGCAGCCATTGACTAGGCGCGTCGTCTATCAATTCAGCTCTCTGTCGCCGATAGATCAAGCGTCTTAGGCACGTGAATAGGCCTTTGATGTGGGTGTGCGAATTACTCCTCAGTTAAGGCTGGTTTTCCCTCGGGCGCCTTCAAAAGTTGACAAAATGTAGCGTGAGGCGGAATTAGAACATTAAATTACGGACATTCAAGGCATGTTTTAAATTTCATATACCAAGTTTTTGTTACAGAAACAAAACCTAAGCGTTTTATAATTTAGGTGAACATTTCGGTACTAAAATTTAAAATCAGGGATTTTTATATTTTCTGGCTGCCTTTGACGACATTTGTCAAAAGTATACTAGGTACTACTGATAATTTTATGACAGTTAAAATGTTAAATGTGGATGGAGGAAGGCGAGAGAATGCGGAAGATGGCGTAATGCGAAAATGCCTGTATCCAGAAGTGAGTAGAGCTAAGTTCAACGATAGATAGAGAACGCACAACCAGAAGAAAGAATTACATTTAAGTCAATTTTAATTTAATTTAATTAATTGATCATGGTGATGATGGTGCAAAATTACAGAATGTGTGAGCGAAAGCAATGCCAGAAGTAAAAGTATCCTTAACGCGTTAGTCTGTGTAATTGTGTCCGACATTTAATAATGTCCGCTAATGCGGGAGATAGGACGTGAGTTGCAATATGATCAGCTTTTCATTCGTGTCTTCGTGTTTCGCTCGTACGTACATACCTAGTTATTGATTGTTATGGACAAAGTATTCACAAATAAAAATAAATTTCTTCTCCGATATCATCATGATCATGAGTCCTACTTTTGTTTTTACTTAAAACCACTGTTTTGAGCGTTGTTTTAAATATTATCTCGTCCTAAATTACCTAGAGATTTTTGTCGGTGGTTTTATTTGCTGCTGTCAATTGAAGAGTTCCCTTCTCAGTCTCTTATAGTAAAGTACATTGAATCAAAATTACCAAATAAATTATTAACCTAATCGGTTTCGATTTGACAGACTCATGGGAACATAGCGTTCCCTCATAAGTCCATCAAATCGAAACTGATTCTGATAACAATTTATTTTATTCGAATAGATATTAATCTGTAGAATTTTAAATGACCCGATCGGGCCACCATAACAATGGTTTTTAATTGTTTTTTTTTCAGGGTCATAATCTAACAGGTTAAAAAAACATACGTATGCAATAAATAGATAACGTTCTCCTTTTTTGAATCAGGTTAAAAAAATACATTTCCGTTGAGTTAAGAAACTTCTCCTTTTTGAAGTCTGTTAAAAATGTATGAGGAGTCCCGGTGGGTTGACCCATCACCGGGTCAGCGGGTAATTTTAATTACCCGTGGACCCATGGCATTAGGGATTGTTGCCTGGACTTTTGACTGACTATATCGATACAAAATGAAAACCACAGTGACATACAGTAAAGTTTACTCAATCATAAGCAAAATGCCATAAATAATTCCGTCCTTGGGCACAAAAACATACTCATACCAGAACCAATATTGAAAATTATGAATTCATGACCGATAGGTACAGTGTGCTAGAGGTGACTTATGACTCACAGACTATCTTAACATTTCTAAAGCGTATCCAACTGATATTTCGCCAGTAATTATTAGTGTATCGGTTATCACTTTATCATTTTCTTTTTCTATTTTTGTTCTGGTTCTAACTGGACAATTTTTTTTTTGGTTTTCGATTATTTAACCAAAACGTTCAGGAGACGCATTATGTGTGTGCAACTTTTTTAAAATTTAATTTTGCTATGCCAAGACTCCGACACGTTATTGGTTCGGTGCCTTTTTCCGAAGACACTGAGAGTTTTATCAATCTCATTCTTCAGCCAAAAACATTGCAGGTATTTAAAAAAAATCTGGATTATTAAGGATTTTATATTTTATATTTTTAAGGAATTTTACATATTCCCACCCTTCCAAAAGTCTTTCACTTGGTAACAATGGCAGTACTGAACACAGTGACACAACTCTGGCTTGAGGTTTACTTTTTATTTTGCCGAATATCTTTTTGCCCATCTTCCAGAGAGCTTGCTGCCACTGATAATAGCACCCTTTAATCTCAATATCGGGAAAAAAATTATGTATGGCATTTAAAGCAGGAAGCTCAAAATCACAGTGGTACTTTAATGGTTCTCAGTTTGGAAACTGTGATTTTAATATATTGAAAAGGCCTGTGTATGTTTCGGTCTTCTTATCACTTAGTAAAGCGTAAATTATTGGTTTTACTTTAGTTATACTAGCAGTACTGCTTAATTCAGAGTGTATAGAAAAAAATCAACGAATGAAGGGAGGCTACAATTGAATGTTGCGTCACCAAATACTTCCTTTGTCTGCTGAATTTTAGCTCTGTCTTCTTCCATACAAAATACTAAAATTGTTGTGTCTTCACAATAATATTATGCTAAAACTATATTTCGGTGCTGCAAAGGAACCTGTATATCATATATTCTAAAATTAATTTTAGTAACTCCATCGTATTCATTCCGCCCGGTATAAAAACAATGTTTGACACTGTTGAATTCCGGAAAGGGACTCGATATATTGTGCCCTTTATCCATCCAGCTCTCTTTCGCCTCTTCATACAATTGCGTAATAGGTCGATCACTTGTTATCACCTCCGATTTTAAATTCTCTACAGATTCGGTTAGTTTATCAGATAAAATATTATCCGGACATGAATGAGATATGTTTTTTATAAGAATCAGTTCCTGTAAGGATGGGAATATAAACTTTAAAGCAAATGATAAATAATTTTTTAATCGAAAATAATAGAAAAAAAAACTTGCTTTATTAATAGTTATAGATCCTTACTACAGATTTTTCCGTTTCAAAGAACAGTTCCAAAGAGATTTTTAATTTTTGTAATGAGTATGCTTGTAGTACTCATGATTTTTGAATAGCAAAACACTACTTCTCTTTCTTTTATTTATTTTTGCCTCATTTTCATGTTAATAAATTAAATATAGCTTCCGCAAAAATTATTCAATTTCAGTGCGGACTTACTTATAAATAATTATGTCAAAATGACAAAAGAGAATAAATGAATAAACATGACTAATACACGGAAAAGGTTACTTACTCTCTTTGTAATATGTGATCTCTTATTATGACGTATCTTATGGCAACATGACTAAACCTCTTAGCAGCTATGTGATCCTAGTACTTTTTGTGACTAGCTAGGTGATCCGAAAAGAAATAGCCGGAACAAAAATTCAATATCTCTCATAAATTCCAAATTCTATGTAACTGGTTTTATTTTTTTTATCGGTATTAAAATTACCCGTTGACCCGGTGATGGGTCGACCTGGACCACGGGTAAACAGTGATTTTTGTGAGTATTCTGGGAATTTTTTTCCATCAAAATTAACTAGTAACATGTGTTGGACAGTTTGCGTATTTTGGTTAATTTTAATTTATTTACGTTGGAATTTTTGTGTATTTAAGTCTTGTGTACTTTAATTTACATAGATTCAAATTAATTTAATCCTATTTCGCTCTACTTGGCTCGTAGTGTCGAAAAAATACATTGGCGATACTTTAAATCACATAATATAGATACGTAACAAATTTTAAATCGGTCTGGTTTAAAATATTAGGCATAAAATTATGTAAATTTTTGTCCAATATTACCAAAGAAAACTAATTCCACTAGTTTCGTTCACATTAAGTAAGAATCTTGAAGCATGAAATATCAAACCATCGAAAACCAGCATTTTCGTAAGAATATAGATCAGCCCCTGTATTACGCGCACCAAGTCCTGAGCGACTCTAATCGTCTAACTGTCCAATTTCATTCTAATTGCTATCGCAAACGTCAGGATTCCGGCAAGATTTGGTGCATATAATTAGGCCCCCATATGTTATAAAGATTGAGTTAGTTGAATTTGCCTGTAAATGTTTAAAGAGGACGTCCTCTTACTCTACATTCGTCGCAATTTGACCAAGGTTAACGCATTTTTAATTCGCGCTAAAAGTAATTTACGGTGTTCCACTAATGCAACTTAAGTACCGCTGTGTGTTTGGTTAATTGGGGGAATGGTTTCAGCGCGGTGCACGCATTATGTGCCGCGGGAGATGGAAGTTTGTATCATTTCGTAGTTTTAAAGCAGACACAGGAGTAACATTTTTGCTGGAGCTTTAGAAATAATTACTGGCGTGAAGGGTCCTAATGGGTCTCGGTCGCATAGTGGCTGTCCAACCCTTCACTGGTCAAAGGTAAGATAGCAATGCATTGTGCTTAGTTTCCTAATGATCTCCACTAAATGTTTACAAAATATATGCTTATAGTCCACACGACAGTGCTACATTTTCAGAAAAAAAAACTCTTTATCATCAGACTATGCATCAATCAATACAGCCGGCATTAAATTAAACGAAACGAAAAAACTTTATTGCAAAAAAGTTACACAACATGATTTATTTTAGCTGTAAAACAATGGCACGTTGCGAGTCCGGCAAAGCTTTCGCGCCTCACTACTTCGTAAACACTGACACACAAGGGTTGGGCTCTTTAGACCGGCCAGCTTATCAATCGTGGTCTTAACAGCTCAGCTGTTTCGCCGTTATTGGGTTAGGCCGGGCGGGGTGGCCTTCATTCAATTTGAGGCCTTGTGAAAAATTGCCCTGTCTGTCCACGTGCCGTTGTGACCCACCCAGCACCAGGGGGGTTACGCTGGGTAGGCGTCTCGTTCGATTGACACAGAGACATACGGCGAAACAGAATAATTTCAAGGGTTGAATTTTTTTAAAACCCGCCATGTCAACTCGCGCCTGCTTAGCGAGGGCGCCCAAGAACTACACACCTAGTTAATTTATTTTCAGCCATTTAATTTTATATATCGACGGGGAAGAAGCAAATACTTCTATCTTACATTTTTGGGCAAATTGACTTTTAGATGTAGTTGGATGCAAAATTAAATTTAACGTTAGCTGGAAAGATCTCCTATCTATATTTCCCAGTTTTAGGGAGATTTTTAATGTATAGAAATAGCTCTTAAAATAAAGCTTTAATATGTTGTAATAATTTTAATGAAAATATCTCCTTTCTACGAAAAGAAATTACTCCTATCTCGTTCGCGCGTGTTTTTTTTTCTGACAATAGCTCCTATTTTCGCCATGAAGCGTGTTTACTCGAGCATTTTGGAGCAAACACTCCAGAGAAAAATTCAAGTGAAACGTTACTAGGACAAGGCTAATATTAATAGGGGTTAAAGTATGAAATTGCCGTTTTATTGCAATAGGTTCTTTGAATTGACATAGAATCTTCATGGTTTTAGGTTTTCGAATGAAACTTTTTTCAAATGGTTTCTATGATGTTCTTTTTTTAAAAAATGTGAAACATTGAATATCGACTTTCATATGTTTTTGTTATTCAATTTAGACAACAAAGATGGATACTGCGAAAATTCGAGTGATTTTTTAATACGAGTTCCGACGCGGAACTAACGCGGCAGAAACAGCCCGCAATATCAATGCTGCGTTTGGAGAGGGGTCTACTAATGAACGCACCGTGCCATTTTGGTTTAAACGCTTTCGTGATGGAAATTTCGACTTAAAGAACGAGCCACGAGGAAGACCGCCCACACAGGTGAATAACGATGAATTAAGAGAGATAGTGGAAGCCGACCCTAGTCAAACTAACCAGGAATTAGCGGCATGGTTTAACGTTACCTTACCCACAATATTGACTCACTTGCGTCAAATCAATAAACAGCCCCGACTCATGAATCGATCTTCACCATTATTGCTCCATGACAAGGCGAGACCTCACAGCACGAGAAACCATTTTGACCCTTCAGGAACTGCAGTTAGAAACCATTCGTCATCCTCCGTATTCACCAGACCTTGTTCCAACGGACTACCATTTTTTTCGTGATTTGGACAATTATCTACGTGACAATAAGTTTTCTTCCCAGGAGGCAGTACAAAATGCTTTCACACAGTTTGTGCAGTCTAGATCGTAGGAGTTCTATCGCAAAGGCATTAATGACCTTCCCATTAGATGGCAGCAATGTATAGATAATAATGGCAACTATTTTGATTAAATAAATTTGTTAAAAATCAAAAAAATAAACAATTTAGATTTTCAGTACAAATCGGCAATTTCATACTTTAACCCCTAATATGTTGTACAAAAGGAAACTAATCTCTGTATTTGTCAAGTCAATTGTATTCCAGCTTTCTGTCCACAAACTCACGCAGATTTAAAAAATACGGTCCAAAATGTATCTGGATTTACAATCTCTAAAATCGATGTGTCCACCATCGCAAAAATAAACAACAAAAAGAAGATTTTTACACTTCCAGCTTTTAAAAATCAAGATGGCTTTCAAAGCATATAATTTATTCTTAACATAATGTTAGTTTCATATCATTTATCCTTAACATAACGTTAGGTAGGCTTTCCCAGCGCCTACGCTACACTCTCAGCTTAACTAGCGGTTTCTCGTACACGAACAATCTTTGAATCGTCCAGCAGCTGTTAATAGAAGATTAACATATTTTATTGTTCTAGAAACAGGGGGTAAGTCTACCAGCAGTAAAGCCGGAGAGTATTTGTTTTTGTTATTCTTACTTTATAGTAAATTTTTTGAAACCTACCTAATTAGGTGGTACCTACTTTATTATGTTAGATTAAGAATTTGTAAATGCAAAAATGTAGTTTTATTTGAATAATTTCATTATTTTCTTAATAAAATACGAATATTTTGTTAATTTATTGCATGTTTTGTATAGTTAGCAGTTAAAATTTTACTAACTAAATCTTGCCCCATTCCTTTATAATATCTCCTAACTTGAACTCAATTTGAAATTCGTGTAAAGCAATACCTACTATCTTACAAAATCATGTTATTCAGTACTTGTTGTTTTTTTTCTAAATTAATAATAGTTTTCTGATGCTACAGAGAATAGTTTACAAAGAGAAATAAAGCAATTAATAGGAATTAGAAGAAATATTTACAAGTTAAAATACCGCCTAACGTCAAAACATTCAACATAACACAGAAATCAATAGCTTCTATCTTACACTAACTTTGAATCCTCTATGTCTACTAAATTAACATTAGTTTAAAAAAAAGGCTATTGAAATAATAAAACAACCTTCAGAACATGAGGTCGCGCTAAAATTATAAACAAAAATTTTATTCAGTTTTTTCCTCCTCCTGTAAAGTTAGGTCTGTGTAAGATAGAAGTATTTGCTTCTTCCCCGTCGATATGTCTTTATTATAAGTTTTCTAAAAAAATATAAGTCATCATCATCGCTATTAAGTGCAACAAGTTAATATCTCATGTATCGTTCGCTTTAATTTTTCAAATGTAACATTTATAGAGTAAGGACCGTGTCTAGTAAAATTGGCCGCGTTTTGTTAACACGAAATGGGTTAACGTCGTTTTGAAGAGTTGTTATGTTTTTATTTTATGCTGCAATTGTGTGACAAATGTTTTCTGTCAAAGTTTGAAGGTCAGCAAACCAAAATACTGTAATATGAATATATGACGGATTGTCCTTTTATTTTTTTGTATTTTGTTTATGGAGATTATGTAAAGAAAATAAAATATTTTTTAACTGTGAATCCCAGTCTTTCAATGCCGGGTCGAGAACTTTTCACCTTGCCCTCTACTAATAATTTATAACAACTGTATTACAGTCAACAGCGCCATTCCTCGAACTGAAATTGTGAGTTGATTCTATTGAAATATCAACAGACTCATCATGCTTAGGATTATTTATTTAACCAAAAACAAGGGTTCTAGTTGGCAGTTTACGGCGTACACATGAAAATACATCATCATCATCATCAGCCATTTGACGCCCAATGTGAGCTTCCTTCATGGTTTTCCAAGCTTCCCGGTCTTGTGCCGCCCACACTCAGTGACTTCCTGCCACCGTAACCAGGTCGTCAGACTATCAGGTGGGAGGCCTGCCCACGATGCTTTATCCACGATGCGGTGGCCATCAGTTCTCTTAGAAAATGATGATGAAGATGAGATGTCTCCAAAAGACATCAGCTGTTACACATTTAAATTACTACTTACGGCTCACACATTTTGAAGCTGTAGGTAGTAATTTTAGGTCTAATAATACATATATGCAACATTTTGTAGTACATTAAAAAGGAAATTATACAGATATTTCTTGAACTTAGAGTACATACGGCAGCATTATCACCAAAAGTGATTTCTTCCAGGCAAACCGCTTATAGCTGCTTTTTTCGGGATTTCCAAGTTTTGCATAGATACGCGGATATTTTAAGTCATTATGTACAAGTTAAGCTGCTGTCAACTGTAGGTACATGCAACTTGTTAAATACCTGTTACGTCACTCTTTGAACCTGATTGTAACTATGAATTGGATAAAAAAATTGCCAATACCTTTTAAATGTTATTGGAAAATGCGTACAAAAATATAAGGCATTGTTTTACTTTTTTATGCAAAACGGTGAAAAATAAAGCTTCACAATGCCGCGAAAACGCGATTGAATATTTAACCTTGTTTCAGAAATAAAATGACTCTTCAGCGGCACTTCACTCAAACTACAGCTCGAATGTATTAAAACCGGCCAAGTGCGTGTCAGGTCATGCGCTGTGTAGAGTTCTATAGTTGTCCGTCAATATTTGCGAAGTTAGAAAGAACGTACCCCACTATGATTGATATTAATTGAGTTCACGGTTCGACTAATAACTTTTGCTATATCAAAGTAATTTTCAATGTAATTTGTGCGAAGGATGAAGGGATTCCTTTTTTATTTGGTCGACTATTAATCATTAACTTATAAAGCCTACTTAACTGTAATAGTTTTCCTTTTCCTTATAGTTTCAAAAAGGTGTGT
The DNA here is from genome assembly GCA_947310995.1 of Yponomeuta cagnagella. Taxonomy (NCBI): domain Eukaryota; kingdom Metazoa; phylum Arthropoda; class Insecta; order Lepidoptera; family Yponomeutidae; genus Yponomeuta; species Yponomeuta cagnagella. Next base: position 19,252,977 of record OX371267.1, read on the forward strand.
GTGTGTGTGTGTGTTTATGGGTGTGTGTGTGTGTGTATGTGTTTGTGTGAGTTAGTGTGTGTGTGTTTTTAAGAGTTGAGTGTAGCAGATACTTTTTCTACTTTGATTTAAAGGGTTGGGCTTTCTGGTTATTCCTAAACTTCAAAATTTCATACATAAGCAGCCTGTATACGTCCCACGGCACAAGCCTTCTCTCAGGGAGAGAGTATGGGCTTAATCACCACGCATGCCCACCGCGGATTGGCGATTTCAAGCGCTGAGCCATGTGAATAGCTCAGACACTCAGGTTTCCTCACGACGTTTTTCCTTCACCGTTCGCGAGTGGTATTGCTACTATAACTACACAAATGTACATAATTTAAAAAACGTTAGATAAAGTCATAAGTTCATGCCCGCACGGACCTGGGTCTCTCGCTTCTGAGTCCAATGTTCTAGCCACTGGGCTCTTAACTCTTCCCATGTCTAGAAATGCCGTTCTGAAACTCTGTTTCTCTTGAAATACTTTGTCTTAACTCTCTCCACGTCTTGAAAGGCCGTTCCGAACCGAGCCAGAGAGCTGCTGTTTTGGCTAGCAACCACCTCCCGAAGATTAACTGTTGAACAGGCAATGGATGCCTGTTCAATGCATGATTTCACCATGATCTTTTATATCCTAGACCCATCTAGACATAGAGTAGATTTTGTCTTGACTACTGAACTTGGTTATTAACTCGTCTGCTAACTCGCACCCACTATGGGGCATCATAGCGCTTGCCTCGTCCTTTTCTGCGTATTATCCCGTCTTTGAGCCAACCTTCAATCTGTTTCGCAACTTCTACCTGTTCACTTATGGCCGTGGTCACAGCCGTGCGAGTAATGGCAAACGCATTGTGAAAATAGAAATTTTAAGTAAGAAAATTAGTTTAAAACGCTGCGGGCTTTCAAATTCTATCCCACATTTATGTGTTTTTTATTACTATACAGAATGTTGTCTTCTACATAACAGTACATATCTCTTAGCCGCCCAGACGGACCCTAAAACACTTTCTTCTTGTGGTGCCTCTCCCACTAGCGAAGGTTAGCAGCCACCAAAAACAAAAACACTACAAGTAACTAAATTAATTTACTACATCACCCGCACCCGCCTAAAGCCGGGTAGTCATCTGCGAGCTGTAACTGTAACAGAGCAGATACAGTAACCAGGCTCTAGTGTGTACGCGTGCTCACTGCTCGCTGCTAGCGGCACGCGTAACGCTAGCAGGAGGTTCGCGAACCACGTAAACACTATCATTTTTTTGATGCTGAGCATGCAACAGTTACAGTTACGGCTCGCAGATGAGTACCCGGCTTTACGCAATATATTTTGTAATGGGTTCACTTAGTACCGTAAAGCCACAGCGGGCCGCCGTAGACCACAGGTAGCTCCGTGCAAGAGGCAATAATGAAAGTTGGCATCATGAAACCGTTGTCAGCGTGGGACTTTACCGAAAAGCTCATTATAAAAACAAAAAACCGACTGCAAAAGAGGCCTAGATTATTTTTCAACTTCAACAGCCTTCAGCATAGGCCTTAATGTTCGAGTTCTTGAAGGTTAAGTTAGTTTGGTCCCTGTCGCTGAGGCTGAAAATTCAGCAATTATATAGCGACGTCGAATTCGTTCAACGATTTTTAAGGGAACATTCTAAACATGATTTAGAAACGTAACATGATGCTAACTTTGAATAAAAAGCGGTGAAATATTTTTGTTTGCCATTCGAAATTAAACAACAATATCAGGATGAAATGTAGTAAGAATCAAAAGAAAAACCGGTCTGAGCGTCTTTCACTTCTTTGCGCACATCGGACGTTAGTCTCTTACACAATACACATATAACATAATAGAAAACCTTTCGTGGCGTTACGAAACTTCCTACAACTCTGAATTTGGATTTTCAGTTTCAAACCATAGGTCGAAAAACAGGAATAAATACAAATAATATGTTTTAACATTACTGTTATGTCATTAATAAAACTGTTTATAATAATGTAAATGACATTCCCTCAGAATATTGCTAACGATTTCAAATTCACGCTGTAGAATCCCTGTTTATGACTTTTTTTTTTAAGTTTTCGTCCGCCGTTTTGTTTTTTCTCCCTCTTTGTTGTGTTTTTTCATGACTTCATATATATTGCATACATTTTAGTTTGAAAGCATAGCACAATGAACGTGCCTGAAAATAGTTATCAAATAAGCTAGGTAGTTAATTTTTTTAAAAAATATTTCGACATAAACTCGAATCTACGTACAGGTGTCCGGTGGCAGTATTAGAAGCATTAGCAGCCATCCAGAGCCGAGCGTGCATGCCCGGATCCTCCGATCATTGTTCTGTTAGACGGAGAGGTGTTACTAATTTTTAAGATTTCTCAGCTCCAAACAAGATTTCTCAACTGGTTTTTCTATTTAAAAGTAAAAAATAGATGCCATTTTTAATTACTAATAATCAAACCGCCCAGAATTCAGCGTGTATAGCCAGTAATTTCATGTTTGCCACCCCATTTTTCGAAATTGCTCTAGCATGTGTTCATATGTACACGGTGGTTATTACACAAATACATACATACACACACATACAGTAACCTACATACACGCGAAAAACTAAACCCTTTTTGCATTTGCGGTCGGTAAAAAGGGTCGAATATAAATTGCTTTAATACGTGAGGCTGATTGATCGTGTGACGATGTTCATGAATTAAACGAAATTGACCGTACGCCGCCGGAGTGGGACTAAACGACGTTTGATCCCTTCGCAGAATAGGTTTCTATAGAACCCTCGTCTGCTTAAAAGTTGCTTGTATCAAAATTTGTTTGGTGGATGGTTGACAAATTGGTACCTTATTTTATGATGTCTTTCACTAAGTTTTAAATATAAATCAAATTTGTTCAATTTACCTGACCTTTAAGATCAACAAGTAGAAGTGACAGAGGGCTGGTCACATCTCCCAAAGATCCGTTAGCATTCTCAAGTGGACACCATGAACTGGCAAGCGCAGCGAAGGCCACCCACCAGCTTGCTTGACTGACGATCTGAGACATTTCACACTAGTAGTGGCTTCATAAGATGAGGGCATAAAGAAGTGACGTGCCTCAGAGGTAAACGGTAAATGATAGATTAAATGAATAGGTTCATGGATTGGATCGGAATCTACCAACCCAGGTGATGTGTACCTCGAAAAAAATTTCATCATCATCATCATCAGCCATTTGACGACTACTGCAGGACATAGGCCTTCTTCGTGACTTTCATAACCATAAGGGGTTTTGACATAATCGCCACGCTTTGCAGGCAGCCAGTCTCCTGGTAATTGATTTCCTTAGTCGCCTTCTACGACATACACGGAAGGAAATGGAGTGACGCTATTCTTAATCCGGCGCCACATGGAGACAAAATATTTTTAGATAGATATTCTCGACATTTGACTTTATTGCACAACCAGAAGAAAGGATTACAAGTGATTATATCTAAGTAATGCATTACAATTGGTGGGATCAGATGGGAGATGAGAGCTCAAGACAGGGAGGAGTGGAATAACCTCCTCAGTCCTGACCTTGAAAATAACAATTGAAAACCATAACTAAAAATAACTGTCGAGGCCTATATTATAAGCCTGCTAGCAGAGTGTGGCTGATAGAAAAACGCTAGAGATGTTGCTCGGTTGATATATTTACGGCAAGCGTCACACATCAAAACAGACAATCAATAAATGTAAAAATATAATGCATATGTAAATTTATGAATAAGCAGCTCCTTAACTCAAAAATCTTTAAATATTAAGATTAGAAGTTAAGTTCATGCCATGTAATATATATATTTTTTTTTTTTTAAATAAACAGCTTAAATTTTTTTTTTTAGACAAACATTGGTAACCTAGCGATATTTAAATCGTTGTCAGTCATGTATCGGGATAGGATTATAACCGGCCAATACATGTGCATATACCACCTCCAATATGGAAGACAATGGAGGAGGCCTTCGCCCAGCAGTGAGACACAAACATGGCTAATGAAAAAAAAAGTTAAACCCGGATTTGGTATCCCCTTCGGGAATGAAGACGAGAGATTATGTATGTAATAAATAAAACAGGCACGCTGCGTCATACCTTTTCTCCCATTACTATCCCTATTCGCTGCCAACATGAATTCTCTAACTAACGTTACGCAATTAAAATCTCAAACCTGCCACATTAAAAGCATTCCTCACACGCCACACCTTTGCTTAAGGGCATCTACGCGCAGATTAAACTAATAAGAGAAGAAATAACAATGTAGGCTAGAATTAGTAGCACCTTTCCGGTATGGCTGTTGTTAGGTACGTGCGGTCTAGTTGAATATTCAGGATCACTCGAGTTAAACACTTCGCCATTCCACCATTGAATTTGACTTATCGTTAAATTTATAAATTCTTAATTCGTAACTTTATTGCGACCTTGTAGTAGTTGCATTTAGGGTTTGTCTTATACGTGATACCCACTTAGGGCACAGCAATTTTCAAGCAGCATGCAGTATTAGAAGAAAAGAAGTTTTACAATAGAATTACATCTGGCAACAGAGTGAATTTTATACATAGCTATTCGATTAAAATTGATTTAGTAGGTAGCTGTATAATAATAAGTAAAATAAAAACTCTACAAAGTCAATAATAAAATAAAGAAGATTAAATGTCAAATCTGTAAAATTTTATTAAATTTGATTAAATTAAAACCATATAATATCTCAAGCAATTCAATAATTATTTATTGGTACATAAATTCATTTCCATATATTATAATTATTTTATTTGCATATAATATTGAATTTGACTAGGATTTGAATTCGATAATTTCCAAAAATAAAATTTATTAAAAGCATTATATAAATTTTAGATGCATACAATTTGACATAAAATTTGATTAATTTAATTTCAATACACGTTTAATACCACTCACTTCCTTTCTTAATGTTACGTACATCAAATGAAAAACGGAACCCTTACGGGATAATTTTGAAGGTCCGTCTGTCCGTCTGCCAACACCCTTTTTCTCACTAATATAAGTGAATCAAATTTATATTAAATAAATACGTTAATACAAAAGCTTTACGATCTCTTCAAAATTCTCTTAACGTTGTTAATGCAATCAAAATATGTTACAATTTTTGAACAATAAAACTGACTATCAAAACATATAGATATAGACTTCCTAATTTGGAGAAAAGCAAGATCTTTTTAGTACCTACTTCACATAAAAACATCATTTCAGAAGTGTACGAGCAGAGGAGAACGTGCCCGTACGGTGCCCGTACAAGAACTCTTGGTTTTTTTTATGGCAGTGCAGTTGACATCAGTTACTTCACGGGCGACTTTACGAATCTGTTAACTGTTTTACTATTCCCCTTACTTTGACTTAGATTTTTCAGTTCTGGACCAGAATAATACTCCCAAACTGATCGTAGTTATATTTCGCACCAAGAAGTATATCATCAAACAATCACGTCAGGCTTCTACTCAAACGAATTTATACGTTAAAGACGAGACGAACCACATTTTCAGGGTTCCGTACCCGAAGGGTGCCAAACGGGACCCTATTACTAAGACTTCACTGTCCGTCTATCTGTATGTCTGTCTTTCTGTTTGTCACCAGGCTTTATCTCAAGAACGGTGATAGCTAGGCAGTTGAAATTTTCACAGATGATGTATTTTTGTTGCCGCTGTAACAAAAAACACTAAAAACATAATAAAGTAAACAGGGGCTCCTATGCAACAAACGTAATTTTTTGCTCGATATTAATAACGGCATCAGGTAGGTTTATATTCGCTTTAAAAATAAATAATTAAAATAACTATTCAAGGGGGCTCCCATGCAACAAACATGATTTTTTGTTTTTTCTCGATCTTTGTGTCTAATGATGTATAGGTACGGAACCCTTCGTGCGCGAGTCCGACTCGGACTTGGTCAGTTTTTTTATACCTTCTTGCCCCATTTATACGATCCATAAATTCCATCACGTCTACTACATATTATCATATGGCTTACCTAATGTCAGTTCTTAAAATTCCTTGAGAGCTCAGTAATGCGCCGTTGATATCGCTCTTAATGTGCAAAATGGCAAATTTACTTCACTCAATTTCTTGATATAATTACTTTCTATTCAATCAGAGTGTCCCCTCCCAACATTGTCTCCTTAGAATATTATACCCCACTAGGGCGCGTAATAGTGCGGCTGGCAATAAAGGGGAGCGGCGAACTTTGACACAATATAACCGGGAGCATAGAAATATTACGCATAGAATTATATCACGCTGTCTTGAGTTTCTGTCTACGGGTCTATGGCCAAAATTTACACGGAAATTGGTCGTTTAAAAATATTGTGGGTATAGAAAGATCATTTTTTTATTTAGGGTTCCGTTTGCGAAATATTAAGCTTTAAAGCGCAATTTGTTCAAGCACGGCGTCCCCCCTCTCTTCTGGCTAAACGATTGTAGAAACGTGAAAAAATTCAGGGTAGTAGCACATACAAAGAATTTAAAAGGAAAACTATCACGGCTAAGTAGGCTTTACGTGTTAACGAGTAAAAGACGACCAACTTATAAAAGGAAAACTTCGTACAAAATCCATTGAATATTACGTTGACGAAGTTGTAAGTTTTGTAAATCAGATAAAACCCCCAAGGCGCGGGACCTGGTACGCAATTGACCGGTTTTTTTATATAAAAGATGCTAATTACTACACGTTTAAGGTGCGGTGGTAGCGTAGCGGTAGAACGCCGGCGTCACATTAGGGAGGTCTTGGGTTTGAATCCCGGCATGACTTTGTTTTCTACGTTACCTACATTTGTAAAGTTGTAAACAAAAAACAATATAAACTCACGCCTGTATCTCAGAGGCAGGGGGAGACCTGGGACTGGCACTTGCCACGATCCTGATAGGTCGCTTTCGCTCCATCAACATTCAATAGTCGTTTTCGGGTACTTTTTGTCTTGCCCCTTGCTAATACGTTCCCTATTTGGTCGAAGTTTGTCCGCCTGGGGCGTTTCTCACCGTTGAGATGTCACTCGCTAAAGGCGAAGGAAAGCATCTCGAAGAAACCTGAGTGTCTGAGGGGTTCACATACCTCAGCGCTTGAAATTTCCAATCTGCGGTGGGTACGCGTGGTAGTTAAGCTCATACGCTCTCCCAAAGAGAATGCCTATGCTCTTCAGTGGGACGTACCTATATAGCTGCATAAAAGACACGTTTTAAGAAGTGTACAATTTATCTTAGTCTCCGTGTTGTTAGACTAAGACTGGAAGTACACACGACGACAACCACTGTGGTTCGGCGCAACTACTGTTATCGGCGCAGTAATTGCCAGGTCCGACAACGGTTATAGATTGCGATAACGATTGGCCGGGGATTGTCGTGTTAAAACCGTGCTCTGATTGAAAGCGGGTAACAACGATCAGAAAAAAAGGCTTTAGTCAGCAACGAAATTTTATAAAAATCTTAGTCCACCCGTGACCACCGCAACATAATTTTTATTAAAAAAACCCGCTTTAAAACAGCCTTAATTTAATACTTTTTGTGAAAGAAGCCTGTGTAGGAAATGAACTGCTTAGGAGATGCTGGTTTTCAACGCCGCAATTTTTTACCTTCAATCGTGACTACTGTGGCAGAGGATCATTCCCACTAGTTCTATTGGACAGTTCGATGATAGAACTAGTGAGACTTTTTCCCCATTAGTTCTATTATTCCACTACTTCGATGAAACAGCACGAGGATAGAACTGGTGGGAATTTTTTTGCTCACTAGTTCTATCAATAGAAATAGTTGATAAAAATAGAAATAATGATACTGAGCTTAGGGGATGTTTCCATTAGTTTGATGCACATTAAAAGTCGAGCTCGACCATCTTCATTCACCATCCTCTTGTACGTTTATTTGTACAAATAATTTGTAAATTATTTAGATTCGCCATAGAAGTGAAAGAAATTGTCAGGAGCTCACTTATTGGCCTAGGGTGCGCCAGTCTGGCCAGGGTCTAGAGGGTCAGGGTTAGTTAGGATTCATTAAAAGAATCGTATTTAATTTTATTAATAATTTAACATATCTTTTAAACGAGAAGTTTATACATAACATAACAAAAAGAAAACTAATTGAAATAAGAAACTGGATATATATATAGTCATCATCATCATCATCAGCCATTTGACGATTTGTATAAAAGTGGGGTGAGATAGGTTAAGGTGCGCTCACCATAGTGATTGTACATTAATGGTACCTGCAACTTTTTTTGCAATGCTCCACCAGTAGGGTAGCCATGGATACGGACATTTTATTTTAGTATTGAACTAATATTTCCGTATGGAAAAAAATTACGCTTCATCTTGCTGGTCATAATCACTTAAGGTGAGAGTATTAATAACTTTTAACCTATAAGCCCACAGTCTTATTCATAAAAAGTCAAATTCACTAAAACACTTAAGACTGATAAATTCTTTTATAAAAAAATCATTATACTTTAGGCATATTTTGACCTCCTCAGTCCTGTCCTTGAGAACAAAAGTTGAAAACTATTGTTATTTTCGAGGTCGGAACTGAGGAGGTTAAGAAGTACTTCACACCATAACTAGCTTCGCTTCATTAGACCTACTAAAGACGCTGCGGCGTCAAACAAGAATAAACAGGCCCAAATAGCCGAAGGGCTCTTCTGGCCTAGACAGGCACAGTTGGGTGCCTCGAACAATTCCTTTTATCACTATTGTAACGGTACCTAACTCGCCCTAAGGAGAATGACGCCGGAGTAATCATTGTTTTCTCGACATAATTTTTATTTCCTTCCACATTGGTTCCACACAGTTTTACCTTCGAGTAAAACTTTATCAACATATACAAGAAACAAGTGAAACATTATAGAATATAAATATTTTAACTTTAGATAAGATATGAGAATATTTTTTTTTAATATAAATCTTTACATTATACCTAATTGACAAGTTCTAAAAAAATCTAGAACGTTGTCGTTGGGGAGAGTTACCAAGAGTTCCTTTTGATACTTTACTTAAGGTGACCTTGTCGTTGGTTGTTAATAGCTTTATTCTAATACTCAGATTATTCACATCTCTAGTTTGACTTCCTAAGGTGTATTGGAAGCAATCTCTAATATAATATATAAAAATTTCGTGCCACAGTATTTGTTATTGAACTCCTCCGAAACGGCTACACCGATTTTCACTTTTTTTTTTTGTGTATATTTGGTAAGTTTGCGAATAGGTTGTTGGCTAATTAATATGGCGAAACAACGTTTGCCGAGTCACCCAGAAATAATATAAAATGCAGAGAATCCTTTGATGCGGCAAAAATAAATTTTGAAAAATGTGACATGGTTGTTTTTCCAAAAACACCCTTCAAGTATATTACTTTAGGAGGAAGCATATTTTGCAATGGCCTACCTTTATAAGAGTGTGTGATTCACATTAGATTAACGATAAAACATGATAATTTGAGAAAGCGCCAACAAATAAATTAATGCACGTCAAATTAATCATATCTAATTTTTATGAAGTGTGAATAAAACCAATCCACCGGGCTGGGTTGATGATCACGTCATCCACACCAAATAAGGCCCATAATGGCATACAAATTGAAATGCGATCAAGTAACAAATCGAATTGTAAAAACCGCCCATGAGCTCTGCTTACCACCAACAATTACCAAGCCAAAATGGACTAGCGTTGTTCTTTGCGCTACAGTTTTCCGTTAGTCGAATCGATAATGACTATCATGGCCAAATAACAAATTTAATTTTGGATTACCAATAAAGAAGAAGAAGAAGAAAAACATTTATTACACCAACAAGATATGAAGTACATCACAGAAACCAAATAAGCAGATAAGTAACATAATATGCACAACAACAAAAAGAAAACTAAATACACAACAGACAAAACGAATAAATAAAACAGGACCATAGATGTAGCCTGTGGTGTATCCATGACAAAGATGTCTGGTACTAAACAGTACATAAATGTTTATGGGTGGTTAGAGGACGATTGTGTCTACAGGGTGACTTTGAATTCGTTCACCGTATTTTGAGGGAATGTTTTTTTTTTTTTGCGAAAAACAGTATTCTCAATTATGTATCAGTAATGGTACAACATATTTGTAAATATTCGTGATTTCCGACCTTTGTCTCCAGACTGTGAATCGAAATTCGAAGTAGTGGGAAGTATCGTACCGTTGCAAACATTTTTCTAATAATGTTAAATGATTTCGACGTTCGATATGGTTAAGCAAATAAAAAAAAACAATAGAGCTGGCCGGCGCCGTACCATCAGACGATCAAAGTTTTTTTGGATTCTTATTACTTTTCGTCCTGATATTGTTTGTTTATTATGCTTAAGTGAAGTATAAAAATTTCGATTTTGTAATACAAATAAATAAAAACCGTCCAAGTGCGAGTCGGACTCGCGCACGAAGGGTCCCGTACCATTATCTATACAATATTTGAATATTTCTAGGGTCTACCTGTTGCTGTCATTAATATCGAGCAAATTACGGCAAAAAATCACGTTTATAGCATGGGAGCCCTCCTTAGATATTTATTTTATTCTGTTTTCTGTATTTGTTGCTATAGCGGCAACAGAGATACATCATCCATACAGAATGGAACATTTCAACTGTCTAGCTATCACGGTTTGCGAGATACACCCTGGGTGCAGACAGACAGACGGGACAGTGGAGTCTTATTAATAGGGTCCCTTAGTAATAGGGTACCCATTGGGTACGGAACCCTAAAAATTACATCATCAAAGGCCGTTATTGAGTCACTACACTGAGTAAGGCACATGTTCGGTTGCTTCTTTGCTCTAGCGATAACATGTTTGATTACTAAGACGAATGCCGTGGATTCGATTCACGCTTAGGTCTAGCTTACATTAATTTTTTGAGGAGGCTTAGTCTGGGTTTTGTTTGTGGTTATCAATCTTCAAAAAAGAAGAAGTTCTTAATTTTATGCAATTGCAATTCGTAAAAACTTATTAGAGTTTGCCAAACTTGGTTGCAAATTGACCCAATTTTTATCAAAGAATAATATTTGGCATACAATTGGAGTATTTACCGACTCGATAAAAAATGTGTGTCCCATCACTTAAATTGATTTCTTCGGTCCAATTCGCCTTAACCACCCGAGTGCCAGTTTCATTTAGGTCGTGAACAATGGAGCTGTCTGTCATTTGAATGTCAGTTTGAAATTATCTTAGTGAAAAGCAGTAAAAGTCAATGAGGAAGTTTCAAAGTAACAGTTAAGAAATAGTAATCAAGTCAATTATAATCAAGATGCTGAACTGGAGATTTTGTTCGCATGTAATTTGCATAAAAATAGTCCTATGTATCCGACTATACGCTAAACAACATACATATTTCTGCTTATCATTAATATTCATCATCAGCAGCCTATATACGTCCCACTGTAGGGCACAGGCCTTCTCTCAGGGAGAGAGTATGGGCTTAATCACCACGTGTGCCCAACATGGATTGGCGATTTAAAGTGCTGGGGTATGTGAATAACTTAGACAATCAGGTTTCCTCACGACGTTTTCCTTCACAGTTAGCAAGTGGTATTGCTACTATAACTTAGGGCGTCGCTTGAGGAACCGCGGCATGGACTACCGCTCTGGGGCATACTTGATGCAGAGGATCTCTCTCGCTGTGCAGCGGGGTAACGCTGCCGGCGTTATGGGAACATTTGGCTCGAGTATGTCTCGGGGCGGTTTGTTTGACAGTTAATTCATTCGTCATCTTGATTTATTACTTTGGACGAAACAATTGTGGATGTATTATTATTTTTTTTTTTTTTACTTATAATTATTAATTTATGTTTTTAAAAATTGTAATAACTAGTAATTGACTAATGTAAGTAATTTTAACAAGACATCAATATTAAAGTCTCCACCAACTACAAATGAAATGAAATGAAATGGAATTACCTACTTAACAAATGTACATAACTTAGAAAACAAAGTCATATGGTCAGTCACTCTTGCTTCCGAGTCCAATTTTCTAACTACTAGGCTACCCCTTCGAATGTTCGACAGTCATTGAACACATTTTTGGACGAGCAACGTAACGCAAAGGTCACAACTATACATTCCATATAAAATTGTTTCACAAACCTTACATCTTATAAAGTCATTCTTTTCTTTCTTATAATATCATTTGGCGATAGAACATTAGTTAATTCATTAACTTAATTTCCACGCGGACATACTTCGACCAAATGGGGGATTTATTAGCAAAGGGCAAGATAAAAAGTACCCGAAACCGGCGTGCAACGACTAATGAATGTCGAGGAAGCGAAAGTGATCTGTCAGGATCGTGGCAAGTGGCAGTCCCTAGTATCTGCCTACCCCTCTGGGATCCAAGCGTGAGTTTATGTATGTATTTATATATTAACTTAATTCCGAATTCACTTACCTAATTTTTGTCGAAGAGTCCGACCAGGTTTCGCTCTAATTAGTTAAGTTTTCTTAACACAAGTGCATTGAATGGACAAAGTTCTACTTACATGATTTATAATACAGTCCACGCAAGTCAGAAAACAGGGCACGTTAGGTGCATTAAAAAAAATCATGATCATCCGGGAATAGTAGGTTAGGTTGGGTCAGGCTTGTGATCTCACTACGCGGAGCGAGCGAAGCGAGCGGAGCTCCCCTATTTGTTACTAATAAGTGCTTCTGGCGAAACAAAATTAGTTTCTTATAGGTTACTTTAAAAAGCGAATTAAGTTGGTATCACAAAATGCATTATTTGTTATCTGCAAAATGTATGTTAGTCTTTTAAATAAATAATAATGCATTTCCAAATTACTGCATATGAAATGAATCCTTGCACTCTTTGTTAAAACAATAGCTTCTAAAATGAAAAATGAGTGAATGATTGACTGATTGATGATGAATGAATGAACGAATTATTGTAAAATGTGGCTTGTGAAGTGATTCTTTTATAATGAATCTTATGTAAAACATCATAGATATATTGGAGTTACCTCCAACGCGGTATAAAATATTTGTTAAACACAGTGTGCTATTATATTAGCACAATTGAGAAACAATGCAATACGTTTAGTGAGGGCCTGGAGATCTGTCACACAGGATGTTTCCTAGTATGGACTCCAGCCTCTCACATAGGAATAAGTCCTGATTACTCAAATTGTACCTACTATATGTTCTGATACCTCTGTGAGAAGGAAATAAACGAAGTTACTTACTAATTAATTACTTACTTAGTGTGCAAAAAAGCTTACTACAACATCAACGACTATTTATAAGACAAACATGTTTGGTACTAAACAGTAGATTTTATACTTAAGGATATTTATAGGATGATTGTGTCTAGTGTTCAACACATTCAGTGTGTAATTGTAATTTTTTTTAACTAATTTGGAAAAAGTAATTTGTGTGAGAATCGTCCCACCTTAATATGGCAAGACAGCGTTTGCCAGGTCAGCTAGTAATAATATAATAATAACTTCCACACAACACAATCACTTGTCCTAGTCTCAAACTAGGATACTCCGTGCTATGGTAACCAGGCAAGGACATCACAGACATAGAAATACACCCAGACTGAGGCGAGGCCATTTGTACGACGGCCCCCAGTTGGGATGGAATCTACGACCTGCAGTATGGTAATCAGACGTGTTACAGCTAAGACAACGGGGCAGTCAAATAAAGTCCCCTTTATTTATTTATTTATTTATTTATTTAGTTTTAGGAAAGCCATTGACATTATATAACTTAATACTACTTTAAAATATGAGAACAGAAAGTCATTAACAGGCTTCCACTGATAGCAACAAAATATTAAAACTAGTACCTAGTTAAGAAGAACTAACAATTAAGTCACCGCAAAAACGGGTGTCTGCATAGAAAAATTTTAGATTTAAGCATTTCAAAGGGAATTATATATAGCTGAGATTTATACATAGATAATGAGAAGAGAACCTACTCACTCACTCCCAAAAAAGTTCGCAGTTAGCCGTCGCCTAACCGCTGCAATAGTGTCGTCATTAATATCAATTGGGTGCATACCACACTGAACAGAAAGTTATCAAGATGTCATTGTTGTCAAGCCTCCATGTTCAGGAGTTTTTCTGCGTCGTTCATGTATGGAGTGATACAGGATCTGGGAATTTGAACGGAATTTGAAATCGAAACTGAAATAATCACAATGGTTTCGAAACATTTTTTTCTTTCCATAACAATGTCTCTTGACAGGTTACGGTTTTAAATAATCGAGCAAAGATTTAAATATTTTTAAAGAAAATCACATAATGACCCAAACTCGTTGTATTATTTAGATATTACCCATTCACCTAATTGTCGTGCGTTTATAATGAAAGATTGCTCGATAAACGTGTCCACGTCGAGGGGATAAACCCAAAACCCTTTCCCCGAGTGGCCCCGCCGATTCCAAGACAGCCTTCCGTAATGCGATTATGTTGTCTCGGATATTACTTGTCAAAGGTTTATTCTGTCGTCTGGTTTGTGCCAGCAGCGCGATTCCGGCTAATCTCGACCGGTTATTTCTTATAGGGTGTTTTTGCTTGTCTTGTATGTGTGTTTACAATTTTTGTCCCATGCAGACTCGGACTGTTCAGTTTTTGTAGCATTTTTTGTTACCAGGCCAGGCGGTACGCAGTTTACTTGACTTAAGTTAGATGGGTATAGTTAACAATTTAGCAAACACTTTTTTGACACTTTCTTCTAAGGACGACTGGACTGGCATTAAAAAAGGCCTGGCTTTTGAGACTGGCACCAAAAAAGTTGTGAATAATGCGATTATACAATATAATAATGCATTGCAATAAAAGCCATTAAAAACTGTTGTAGGCTATTTTTAGACAAGTAAACTGTCAAACGATGGTGAAGGTAATATTTTTATCTTATTTTTATCTGTGAATGGTGAGGAGCTTTGAGAGACGGCACGTAAGGAAAACCCTTTACCCCCGCAGTAGGCTAATGATGATGATGTAAAAGTAAGATCGTAGCAGCTAGAATGTTATTTCGGGTCTACTTAGTTTCCCATATACAACTATTACAGTCAACCTCGAAAATAAGACTGGAAATGGAAGAATTCCAATAAATTACATGTACCATATTAATTGTACCAAAAAAAAATCCACCAGTTTGTCATTTAAAAGGTCCTCCACCTCAAGTTGTTTGTACTTCAGCAATAAGAACTTTGCTGTCTGAATTATTTTACAAAGTCTGTCGAAAGAAGTGTCTAAAGCGGACAATAACGTTGAACGAATGAGTCTCTCAGTGGCACTGGCATGAAAAAAGTGCGAGTTACTCGGCATATTGTATTGTATTGTATTTAAAGATTTTATTAAAGAAGGAAATAACAAATAGGTTGACAGATTTGCCAAACTGCGCAGCAGTTTATCGGCAGTTATTGACTTATATAAGTGGCATTGTTGTAAACAATATTTTCTCTGAAACATGTTGATGGCGAATTAAATAAGTTTTATATAATACAAACACTCTTCCCTATGTGCCGTCTCCCATTGGACGTTGGCAACAAAGGCCATAAATACAATATAAAACAACATTAAGTACCTAAGTATACCTTAAGTACCTAGGTATATAAAAGAAGAGGGGAGAGGGAGGATTGGTTCGATCAGCCGTGTTAAGTAATCACAGCTGATCAAGCCAAACCCAAGCCAAAAACATTTGTCATAGAGCGGGCTCAACATTGTGGCATTTTGGTAACAATGTTTCCGTCGTGGTCTTTTTTATAGACCTTACAGGTTGGAGCAGTTGGTGATGGAACGATGGAGAAAAGTGTAATCGTTTAAGAGCCAAACGCCTACTTTATGACATAGACATAAGCAAAGAACACATCCCACTATATACTGCAAATGCTTTCTCTGAAAGAGTGAGTACGGGATTAATTTCCATGCATGCTCACCGTTGATCAGTATCAATCGCAATATTAAGCGCAATTGGTTTACAGAAATAATTATGCAAAATATTAGTAAGTTACCCACCTTGGATGGAGGTTGGAGTTTGATCCGCGGAGTTATGTGAATACCTCAGACTTTCAGGTTTTCTCAGGATATTTTCGTGCGCAGTTAGCAAAATTAGTTTTTATAAACTGTTTCTTAAGTCTTTAATTTATAATTTTTATGCAACAGTATTAACATTAGAACTTTTCTGAAAAAAATAAATGTGGAGTTTCCATGTCAGCTTCTTATCCACATAATCTATTTATTGTGAAACTAACAACTTTGACGTTCATTAAGTAAACATTTTGTTTTTATAATGAATGAATATATTTGAATTACATTGAATTAATGTGTAGAGCTTACGAAAGTCTTAGATCGAAAAATGCAAACATCCTAGACTGAATATTAAGAGCACCTCCCGTAGATACGTAGATATAATGGCCCGTTATAAGTACTTTCCTTCACCCACAGGGAGAGTACAGGCTTATACACCAAACGTGCCCACCGTAAATAAGCAAAAATAAATTTGTGCTTTAGATAATTAATTATAAGGTTTACTTACTTTCACGTTTCCTCACAATATTTTCCCGCATGGTTGGCAAGTTAGTATTCTAAAATATATAAACTGAGAAGTAATTTACGAATGTAAACATCGTACACAGAATTTTAAGAACACCTCCCTAAGAGACATATAATGGCCCGTTATAAGCAATAAAACAAACAATAAAAGGAATATTAACGCTACACGGTGTCGTACACTTCACACCGAGCAAAATATCACATAAAATAACCTCATCTGCACACAGACAATACAGACATGGTCTGTACCTGCTATTTCCTGAGTCGAACTGTCGTCGTAAAATTCATCACCATTTTCTTCTCCCGCCACCGTAATGTAGGATCCGTCGATTTGACGAGGAATCTCGTAATTACGAAATTCAATCTCAAAGTGTAATAGGGCCTGTTAAAATTATAATTAGTTTTAATCTACATAGTAAGCTTGAAATATGTTGGTGATAAGACAGAATTTTGGTGAGGATTTGAGACGCCTTTGTTTCGTTTAGGATTAGTTTTGATGACCAAGACATTTGAAATAAGTGCAACAATAAAGACAGAATGGCACGGGATTTGGTGCGTATAATTAGGCCCCTGGCCCCAAAATGGAATACTCTGTGCTGTGGTTAATACCACCCTTACTTGCTGTGGTAGCGCGGGGCGCAGGGGAGATGCCATGCGGTGCATTCATTAGTGGTATTCAATTTTATGTACACCTATAGCCAGATAAAATCCGAGTAGCTGGTATTCAGTAGTTACGCATGCTACAGGCCGCAAAAAGTAGCGTGAACATGAGGAGGGTATAAACCTAGCAGTGGGTGTTAAGGTATTGATCATGATCAAATGCTAGCAGATTATTAGTATATTTTTGAAAAAAAGAAAGGATGAAAGAAAGAAAGGAAGTAGGAAATAAAGAACATTCATAATAACAACAACACACATAAGCAAAACAAAATGGACATAGAGTGACATGACATAATGTGAACAACATCAGGAAAAGAAAAGGAAAGTTCAAAGTGTGCAATGGTTGTTTCTCTGAAATATATTGTTCAGAAGAAAAGAGAAAATCAATCGGCACAAGAAACAATAAATCAGCGGACGGAGTAAAAACTGCCAAGAAAGGGGAATTTTACTCGATATTCCTTCACTTGGCACTTTTCACATAGTTGCTGCAGAGTTCCCACGCGGCCCGGTGGAATGGGATGGAATTTCTGAATGCATTCCGATAGAGAAAATCCATATTTATACTCTCCAGTATATGTCATCGGTGTTAAGGTTGTAACTAACTTGAGAGATACTCGTTTTTAAGTTCTAAATGGACGATAACACATATCGGAGAATTTCTCTTCAGCTGACTTCCGGAATTTTTTTTCAATCTCGCAAAATATATTCACCGAAAATTATTATTCTGTTTTCTTTTGTCTTATTTAACATTTTAGTAAGCTGAAAAAAGTGGAATAAAGAGGTAGCCAAATTGTTGCAAACATCCCTTGGTAGACTTGCGCGGCCCATTTAAAATGTCAAAATACCCACATTTTATGTTCGTGTCTTTGATTTTTTCCAGGCATTTTTTTTTTTGCGTAGGCCCAATTGTGATCCACTTTTAGGTGCTATCATACTGCAATGCGAACACAAAATGTATATGAAATGATAAATAATGAATATTTTTCTATTCTATTCTATTCTGCTAGGTAAAGACCTTCCCTTTAGCTCTCCACTCCTCCCTGTTCATGGCCTTCAGGAATTATGTAAAAAAATGTTTTTTTTATAATTATCATTCAGTCATTAGTAATGACTCATTACCATGTGCGTTCGATGCACTGAGTGAAAGAAACGCGTGACGTACGCGCTTAGGGCTGCCGGGCGTACTGACCATAAACATAGTTTTTAGACATCGTTGTGTGGTTATATCATTATTTCTGTACGGATGAAAAGAAATTAATAAGTAAATTAAAAAAAATACCGGCCAAGTGCGAGTCAGACTAACCCAAGAAGGGTTCCGTAACATTATCTATACAATATTTGAACATATCAAGCGTCTACCTGTTGCCGCCATTATTATCGAGCAAAAAACGCCAAAAAATCACGTTTGTTATATGAGAGCCCCCCTTAAATATTTATTTTATTCTGTTTTTTGCTGTTAAAACGTCAATAGAAATACATTATCTATGAAAATTTCAACTGTCTAACTATCACGGTTCAGGAGATACAGGCTGGTGACAGACAGACAGGCAGACGGACAGTGGAGTCTTAGTAGTAGGGTCCCTTACCCTTGGGTATGGAACCCTAAAAACACGTATCTAATTATTTACACCAAAAAGTCTTCACAAAAAAAAAATGCTTGTGACAAAGAACAGGCTGTGCAAGGACACATTACAAATTTCTTTCTAGATCCAGGTGCATTTTCTGTCAGGACTAACTGGCTGACGACAGCGTTAGTTTTTTTTTACAATTTGTGAGACTTACACACTACGATGACATTGTTGTCTATTATATTAAATTATTATTAAGTATTACAATCTAGAACTATTATTGACAGTTCATAATTTTCTAAGAAACTACCACATTAACTTTTTTCAATGAATCATTGAATAGTTATGCATTTTCCATGTAAATATTGTAACATACTAATAGTCTTAGTTAATTAGTTTCTAAGTTATATTTCAAATACAATGTCCATTGTTCCTGAATAAATAAATACAAATACAAAAAATATAAACTAAGCTATAATAGACAACAGCTGCTTACTTAGCTTATCTATTAAGAAAAGCTAAGATGGCAGAGGCCTATTTCGTAGAACTACAAATTCATGGCTTCCTATGACTATTCGATGAACATCGCAGCCTACGCAATATAGGTCGAATTGTCATCGTTCTCGGTGCAAAAGATTATATAAGCACCGGTTTTAGCCAATCTATATATTCAGATAATATATTTTGTAAGATACTCGACCTTTCATTATCAGCCATTTGATGCCCACTATAGGACACAGGAATCCCTCATGGTTTTCATAACCATGGGGGCGTTTTGCAATAATCGCCACGCCTGGCAGGCGGATTGGCGATTGCAGTATGTGGTTGGAATCTTAGGAAGACGCTGCTCCCGTCTTTTGGTAATTTATTTCCTTATTTGCCTTCTACGACATCCACGGGAGGAAAGGGAGTGACGCTATTCTTAATCCGGCTCCACACGGCACCGCCACATAACCATTAATAAAATTAATCCATTTTGTTAAAAAAAAAAAATTTAAGCTGTTTATTTCAAAGAAAAATTATATACATTACATGGCATGAACTTAACTTCTAATCTTCTAATCTTGACTTATCTAATGAAAGAGTGCTGCAAAATTTAGACCTGAGGAGAGAGAGAGGGGAGCGAGATTGAGAGACCAGAAACTGTAGAGACTGGGGCCATGGGGTCCGAAGGCGTGACTTCTCTTTCAGGAGATCTCGTCGCGCCTAGTTGACGGCTCAGGAGACCTGAGGGCTGGTGCCTACTTTGGCCAAAAGTTAAGCCTCGCCACACAGCGAGGCAGCGCCGCCAGCCTTCTCGGTACACTACCGGCCGATAGCGATCTGGCTGAAATATTTTATTTAGGTTTGTAAATAGGCTGAGGTTTAGATTAGTTTGTTTATTTTTTTAAATTGAAATTTACTGTGGAATAACTAATAATCAGCATTTTTGAGTATATGTTAAATTATTCTAGTGTCAATTTCAATTTAAAAAATTGCCAAAATATTTTTGGAACGTAACTTAAAATTTTTTGCCGAGGGTAGTAAACTAACAGTTAAGGCTTTCAAAAAGACGCCTGTCACCTCGGTATACCGAGACCACGGCACCTGCAAAAGTACCGAAACGTCGGAAAATTGTAAAATGGAAAAGTAAACCAGTACCTACATATCCGTTAAAATTCAGTTTTATTATGTCTAGTGCTCGTATTAACCTCAGAAAATACTATTGTAAGATAATATTTAATATTAAAGAGACATCGTTAGAAAAATGTAAAAAAACTAACAAGAATTATTAGAATAAACTGCTAATGCAATGTAAGTGAAATTAGTACATTTTAAAACAAATACTTTGCATACTTAGAACGTACACTAACCCATATGAGTAAGTAAGGTAAACCAAGAGGATATAGTATGTTGCTACCTTTATACGGTGGGAGTATGAAAGCAATATCTAGAAATAATGTTGAGGATCTTGCTTCCTCTCAAATGTAAACATCTGTGCGAGTGTTCTCTTTGATAGAAACCAACCAATGATGTTACGTAAAGCTGAAACTGTGAATACTATTTCCCATTCCAGACACGCTTTCCCGGATGTAAACCAGTTATTTTACGAAGTACGATCAAAGTCCAGAAATAGAAATCAGGGACGGGCATTAAATTTAATGAATGTGTACATATTAATATTACTGCTATCATAGCATAGGTCATCATTGTTACTAGCACTGTAATATGGGCATTGTGTGAAATCCTTACTAATATTATAAACGCAAAAGTTTCTGTGTATGGATGGATGTTTGTTTGACGATATTTTATTAATTTTTTTACTTTATTGTAAAACATGCATACAATTGAATTTGTCTTAATTCTTGAACTGCACCACGGTACGCACTCCATAGTACAATTATGGGTTACCGGAGGCACTGACTGAAAATCAGCGCCGAGGGATCACTTCCTCAGCACAACGCTGAGTCAGCTGCCTTTTGTGGCAATGTAGATACACCACAGGCTACATCTATGGTGCTGTTTTATTTATTCGTTTTGTCTGTTGTGTATTTAGTTTTCTTTCTGTTGTTGTGCATATTATGTTACTTATCTGCTTATTTGGTTTCTGTGATGTATTTCATATCTTGTTGGTATAATAAATGTTTTTCTTCTTCTTCTTTTTACTCTTTTACGCAAAAAACGGCTGAGCGGATCCGGATTAAATTTTGTACAGAGATAGATTATAGTCTGTATTAGCAGATAGGCTATTTTTATCCCGGAAAAATATACATCAAAATTACTACGCGAACGAAGTCGCGGGCAACAGTTAGTAAATGAATAGAATAAAGTACAATTATCTGAAGCAGTGAGGTCAATTAAGAACCTAGGAATAGAAAATTACAAGATAGATGTAGTTTCTAGGGTTCTGTACCCAAAGGGTAAGGGACCCTATAATTGAGACTCCGCTGTCCGTCCGTCCGTCCGTCTGTCACCAGGCTGTATCTCATGAACCGTGATAGTTAGATAGTTGAAATTTTCACAGATATATTTTCGGTGTCGCTGTAAGAACAAATACTAAAAACAGATTAAAATAAATATATAATAAATAATATTACATACAATAAACGTGATTTTTTTGCCGTTTTTTGTTCAATATTAACAACGGCAACAGGTAGACGCTCGAAATATTCAAATGTTGTATAGAAAGGGTACGGAACTTTTCCTGCGCAAGTCCGACTCGCATTTGGCTAGACGATTTTTACCAACTGATTCTTTAAATTCAGGGAAAGTGTGTCTGGTTCAGAATATAATAGGGGTTAAAGTATGAAATTGCCGTTTTATTGCAATAGGTTCTTTGAATTGACATAGAATCTTCATGGTTTGAGGTTTTCGAATGAAACTTTTTTCAAATGGTTTCTATAATGTTCTTTTTTTAAAAAATGTGAAACATTTGAATATCGACTTTCAATTGTTTTTGTTATTCAATTTAGACAAGAAAGATGGATACTGCGAAAATTGGAGTGATTATGAGGCACCCATTTTTCGTATTTTTTTATTTTATTGATTTGACGCAAGTGAGTCAATATTGTGGGTAAGGTAATTTTAAACCATGCCGCTAATTCCTGGGTAGTTTGACTAGGGTCGGCTTCCACTATCTCTCTTAATTCATCGTTATTCACCTGTGTGGGCGGTCTTCCTCGTGGCTCGTTCTTTAAGTCGAAATTTCCATAACGAAAGCGTTTAAACCAAAATCGCACGGTGCGTTCATTAGTAGATCCCTCTCCAAACGCAGCATTGATATTGCGGGCTGTTTCTGCCGCATTAGTTCCGCGTCGGAACTCGTATTCAAAAATCACTCGAATTTTCGCAGTATCCATCTTTCTTGTCTAAATTGAATAACAAAAACAATTGAAAGTCGATATTCAAATGTTTCACATTTTTTAAAAAAAGAACATCATAGAAACCATTTGAAAAAAGTTTCATTCGAAAACCTCAAACCATGAAGATTCTATGTCAATTCAAAGAACCTATTGCAATAAAACGGCAATTTCATACTTTAACCCCTAATAATATAGTTGTTTTGACTATTCAAAGAAAGAAAGTAACAGGTGTACAGTTATTATGTAATAAAATTTGGTTTGTAGTTTATGGCAGTGTGGCTGGAATAGTTTTACCGCCAATCACAAGTTTATTTCCTAGTTGACTGGTTTAGGCTGAACACTTGTCATCATCATCATCATCAGCCATTTGACGCCCACTGCAGGACTCCGGCCTCCATCATGGTTTTCCTAACCATGAAGGGTTTTGCCATAATCACCACGCTTGGCAGGCGGGTTGGCGATCGCAGTATGCAGTTGGAATCTCAGGAAGACGCTGCTGCCCGTCTCCTGGTAATTTCAAAATATAATTTGTTACTTATATTATTTAAAACTAATTTGGTATAGTGATGATTTTTGTAATAAGATAGGTTAATATGTTTTATAGAAAATTAACTTGAATACTCTTCGCTACATATAATCTACTCGTTATATTAATGTGGCAAAACACGTCGCATCACTATTGTGCTAAAAATGTGTCCACGAAGAGTTGCATTTTTCGCCTATGGTTTCCTGTCAAAAGAAATAAGGAACTTCATGGGTGTGCATCTGTCAAAAGTTAAATAAACGGTTGGATCGATTATAAATGACGAGTCAGATTCACTTTAAACATGCCATTCAAAATCAACCCACTAATCTTTTATTATACTTGCCTGTAGTATGCCACAGTGACTAGCTATACTATTAATAGTCGGTATGTCAGCCCAAACGCATAGCGTCGAGGCTCATTGCTAATGGATAACCTTATTACTATTCAATACGGTTGCGCGTCACTGGCTCAATCATTAATACGCCCGCATAGAGATTGTAGGTCACGGCCTGAAAGCTACTCTCTCGCCGGGTGACTTGCAAATATATGAGGTGCGAAAAAGTATATAGAAACTTTTTGTAAAATCATAAAACTTAAAAATGCTGATTAAAGTTACACAGCGTTTTACTCAAAGATATTTTTCTTTTTTTATAAATAAGACTGTCGCTTTTTTTTGGAAGAATATCTGAGAAAGAGGATTCTAGGCTGGTCATCGTTAGAAGAGGGTTAAATATTTAGACGTATAAAGTGATATTTTTATGTAGCATACATACACGTCCTACTGCAGGGCACAGGCCTTCTCTCAGGGAGAGAGGATGGGTTTAATTACCACGTGTGCCCACCGCGGATTGCCAATTTCAAGCAATGATGTATGTGAACACCACCGATACTCAGATTTCCTCACGATGTTTTCCTTCGCAGTTAGCGGGTGTTATCGCTACTAAAACTTCACAAGAATTAACTGAGCATTATGTCTCAGTAGCATGACCTCCTTGAGCTCCCGCGCAGAATGGGACCATTCATTGAGATAGAGACAATGAATGGTCCCATCCTGCGCTCACGTAGCGAGTTAGAGCGAGATGGCGTGAGTCTTTCTGTATTCTCATGCGCAGGGGGATCTTGTTAGTAGCGAAACTTTATTTAAGTGTTTACTTTTTTGGCACACACTGAACCATACTGAACCGTCACATTTGGATAAGTGACGCTGAATCGCGTCTACTCGGCTCCAGTCGTATACTCGGCTCTAGTTGTCATCATAATTTAGGAAAATATATAAGTTTTATTATTTATCGTGTGATCATAAGCACACACCCTCTTTATCGTCCAGAACATATTGCCATGCTCTAGATGAAAAACAAACTACTTTTAAAATATGTGTATTAGCGGTCATTTTATATTTTGACTTTATAGGCGCTGGTAGCGTGGTCGGTAAAACGTTTGACTCATATTCATGAGTTCGTGGGTTTGAACCCTGGGCATGTACCAATGACTATTTTAAGTTAGGTGGAACGTTTGTAGGCTGTGTTAATATTGATATTGACTTAAAAAAAAAACCGGCCAAGTGCAAGTCGGACTCGCGCCCAAAGGGTTCCGTACCATTATTATCTATACAACATTAGACACAAATATCAAGAAAAAATGGCAAAAAATCACGTTTGTTGTATGGGAGCCCCCCTTAAATATTATATTTATTTTATTTTAATATAATTAGTTATTTTTTAAGCGAATATAGAATTAAGTATTCTATGAAAATTTCAAGCATCTCCCTTTTGCCGTTATTAATATCGAGCAAAAAATTGCAAAAAATTACGTCTGTTGTATGGGAGCCCCCCTTAAATATTCCGCATCGATGTGCTGAGTTAAAATTTGGCTGTTTTGACCACCAGAAGATTCTAAGTAGGGCTACGAGCTTAGTGAGCCAAATCCTATATTAAGCTGCTTCATACCTCCGTTCATTATACCCATTACGGCTTGATCCCCGAACGGTAGATGAAAAACTGGCAAGACCCACTCGCGTTAGCCTCAATAAAGATAGGGGCTGAAATAATTTACAGGATTATTGAAGAGAGCGCTGGAGTTCTTAACGGTGGCTCGTTTGGTGAGGTCTTCGTGTCAAATTTATTTTAATATTTATTCCTCCCTTTGTGACAAATTAATTTTAAGTACCTATGCATCGTAGTGTGCATACCGCATGCTGCGATAAAGTTAGTGTTGATTTTGAAAACCTTTTTGGCCCTGAATACTTTCTAGTCCATCGTTAATTTGAGAAACTGCACCAGGTTACCTCTCGGTCAGCTATGGCCTACTGAGCCATGATAGGACCAGTCCACCGATTCAAAGTCATTCAACGTACTGTGAAAGTCTTTCCGATGGATCACATCAGATATGAGGAAATTCACCAAAGAATTGGTGGTTGATTAAAGAAGCAGTGGACTTGTCATCTACCGAAGAATGGATGGAGTCATCTAGCGATAGAGTACAAAGGCTCTCGAGTAGAGACTACAAACTAGCAAATGAAGCGTCAGACGCCCATTAGCTCATTGGAGCAACGATGATGCTAGGAGCGGCTGAATGAGGATGGCTGAGGACAGAAGTGGCTTAAATTGGGGAGAGCTTTATTCGGCAATGGACGAATACGAAGCAATACGAAGTCACTCGTATCCGTAGGTTACCCTACAGATGCGATCTCCTTCAAGGCAGGTGTAAATTAATTTCGCACGGGTTATACAATTTCAATGACATTTAAATGCAACTGTGTAGACCAAAAACTAGTAACAAATGGCAACCATTCCCGTGTTAATAGCATTCTAATGAACAACAATGCATTTAGTACACACTAGACCCTGGTGGTAGACTAGTAGCGACCCACTAGATAAAGACACATCAAGAAATTCTTTGTATTTTGGTGTAATTCGAAGTCAAAATGTATTTTTTTAAATAGCACAGAAACTGTGACCTAATAAAATTTTCAAGTTAAACATTTATTTTATTTCAAGAGCTTTTGTACATTTTGTTTGTATTTAACTTCTATCTTAAAGAAGGATTAGGCAAGCCTGTCTTATGCTTTTATTATTATTATTATTATTATTATACTTTATTGCACACAAGACTTTTAACAGGACATTACATAAGAAATTACATGTACAAAGGCGAGCTTATCTCTGTAAGAGAAATTAAAGCCTTAAAGAAAAATCTAAACTTAGATCGTATACCATGTATTTATTAAAAAAAAGTTTCACCATTTGGTCTTGATCTGTCAGGATCGAGGCAAGTGGCAGACCCTGGTCTCTGCCTATCCCTTCAGAAAACACGCTTGAGTTTATGTTATGTTGTGTCACTTCGTGGTTATGGCGGGTTGGCAGGTAGGACACAAGTATTAATAAAATACCCCTCGATGTTCATAAAATTTTCTAACCCAAAGGTTTTAAAGGACCAACCGCCGCCTATCTGGATCATAGTTCCCAAATTCAGGTATGAAATACTTGCCAAAATTTAATACCTAGCTTTGTGCAAGCTACGAATTGATAGCTCGGAGATTTTACTGTCACAAAAGTAATTTGTTTGTTAGTTCTCCGTTTGAGTTGAGTCCCAGTTGCTGAACTGTGTACTTGTTTAGAGACTATATTAATGAAGCACTTTTTTTTTGTTGGAACACATAGGCACCAGAACTTTTCACGTAGGAACACAGACAGTTTGAAATTCTCTATTTAAAAAGTGATAGAGATATCGGATTTCAATTGACTAACGCCTCTACCACTAACATTTTCTCTACGTCATTACGAACATTTTTTTTAGCCATTGAACCATTGCTAGAAAATAGACAGCTTAGAAGATATCGAAGTTCAAAGTCACATTTTTTTATTGTATTTTTTCACCAAAATACACGTGGTATAGAATCCTATTTCTTTACACAGGACCTTATCGAAACTTGTAAGCTGTTAATAACGAATAAAAACGAATTTAACGAATTTTAAATTTCAACGCGCAATGTAAACACCAATATTTTTAACAAGCCTAGCGCTTGTCTATTTATATTAATTATGCTTCGTGCCATAATACCACTGAAAATTACGAGTCCACTGCGAGGTTATTTTTTAATTGTTAAACCCCAAAATATTTATTGATTTCCTAGCGTAATATGGATAAAGCGGTTTGTTTTGGGGTCCAATATGCATACCATGTGGGTCAGGCAATAGTAATTTAACACTGTATAGCCAGAGAACTAATAATTTAATTGTGATTTGTAATAAAGTGAAGCATTGGGTACATTAATTGAGGAAATGCGATATCTGAATTCGTGGTCTCAATACCCAACCAGGAATTCTATAGCTAAGTTCTCATAAATTGGTCTGTGTAGGTTAAAATTATATTTCAACTCGGAAATCATCGGATTGAAATCCTATTTCAGTGTAACAGTAATTACTAATAACACAGAGAGGTAGTACCTAATTAGTAGGTACGGGAACGTTTGTTTACTAAATTGCCGAGTAGAATTTCTGTTTAACATATTTAAGTTAACTGAATAAATAAAGTAAAGAAAGAAAATTATTAATTAATTTATGATGAATAAGTAAGTACGTATACAAAATATTATTAGTGTAAAATATATTCTTGTAAAGTACCTATACTAAACTGACCTAAAATATTGTAGTTGTTGTGTAGAAATATTCCGTGTGGCGCCGGTTAAGAATAGCGTCACTCTATTTCCTTCCGTGGATGTCGTAGAAGGCGACTAAGGAAATCAATACCCAGGAGACGGGCAGCAGCGTCTTCCTGAGATTCCAACCGCATACTGCAAACGCCAACCCGCCTGCCAAGCGTGGCGATTACGGCAAAACCCCTCATCGTTATGAAAACCACGAAGGAGGCCTATGTCCTGCAGTGGGCGTTGAATGGCTGATGATGATGATGATGATGATATTCTTATAAAGTACCTATACTAAACTGACCTAAAATATTGTAGTTGTTGTGTAGAATTTAGTGTTATCTGATTGAATGACCAAATAGGTACCAGGTACATCCTGTACCATATTAGTAAAGGGCAAGAAAAAATGTACCCGATACACGTGCGTGCATGCAACGACTAATGAATGTTGATGAAGCGAAAGAGGACTGTCAGGATCATGGCAGGTGGCAAACTAGGCACTGACTGAAAATCAGCGTTGAGGGATCACTTCCTCAGCACAACGCTGAGTCAGCTGCCTTTTGTGGCAACTTAGATACACCACAGGCTACATCTATGGTCCTGTTTTAGGTTTTCGTTTTGTCTGTTGTGTATTTAATTTTCTTTCTGTTGTTGTGCATATTATGTTACTTATCTGCTTATTTTGTTTCTGTGATGTCATCATCATCATCATCAACCCATTATATCCCCACCGAGGGGCACGGGTCTCTTCCCTGAGGAAGGTATAGGCCATACTCCACCACGGGGGCCAAGTCCGGATTGGTGGAGGCTTGTAGACTAGTGGCTCGTCTACTGTCAGAAGTTTTCAAGCCGCCGTAAGGCCTCTGACTTGGCTTAACGACTGCCATCTATCGACGGCAGCCGGCACCAACAGCTTAGCGTGCCTTGCGAAGCACGGAACCGCTCGGAAAAATGCCACTAGCGTTAGGCATACACGGCGACCCATCCATGCACTGAACGCGCCCTGTGTTGCTTAACCTTCTTGATCGTTTAAGATCACTCAGGCAGCCGGGGCTACGAGCGATTCTGTGATGTATCTTGTTGGTATAATATATGTCTTTTTCTTCTTTTTCTTCAAACCAAGGTCTTTATCTACCCGTCCGGGATACGAGCGTGAGTTTATGTCATGTTTATTGTATTTGTATCATGTTCATGTTAAGTTTCATGTTAAGGTTTATGTTATGTTATGCCGTGTCGTGTCGTGTCGTGTCAGTCATGTTATGTTATGTGACGTCACGTCACGCCACGTCACGTCACGTTTTGTTACGCTGCGTTATGTTAAAGGTTTATTGATCTTATACCAAAATTCCCTCGGGTGGCCAACTGGAATGGTCGTAGAGAATATTCCCATTGGAATCAGTAGAGATCAGTATTACGTTGTAACTCTCAAGGCATCCCAACGGATTGTTAGTGGTGAAGTCCTGTTTTTACACAAAACAAGTGCCTGTTTCGCCGTCACAGCGCATGCTAGCGAATGTTTGCACTAGTTAATGAAGTAGCAAACACTTGGGTCTGAGAGATGTGTTTCTTTACTAAGCGTATCGGGAGGCCTCGCTGACACCCGGGTCATACACGTTTTGTTATTACGACCTGATTTTTACTTTGCACCTTTGATGGGTAACTTTACCTGAAGGTTTTTGACATGGGAAATGTCTTTTCGTTCGCTATAGTGTAGGCTCCGATGGCACGAAAAAGTGCGATACCCTTATATCTCGCAGAGTTATGAAGATACGATATTAAAAAAAGATTCAAAAGACGCGTATTTATGAGAGCAGTAAGGTGCAAAAAGAATTTTTCGAGAAATTCAAAAACGTAAAAAGTTATGGTCGAATCAGTGAAAATAAAATTCTATTTTTTGGCGATTTTGGAGCTCGATATTTTGGAAACGAAGAATGATATCATAAATTGTAGGAAAATTACTTCGGAAAATTTAGTCAACTACAATTTGAGCCTAAAACAAAGACGATCGGGTTAAGGCGTGCCTGTAGACTAATCTTTTTGAAAGAAATCAAAAAGTCAGAACGACATTTTTCACACGACATTTCATGACTCGATTCATTTCCAATGTGCGACTATCGAATTTCAATTCAACTAAACTAGCATTAAATGCACCGGAGATAAAATCAATAGAGAATTAATAATAAAAATAATTCCGACCGTACTCAAGACTCATCGTGAGTCTATATTTAGAGATAAAGATAACATTTACAAATACAAATACAAATTATTTATTGCAGAATACGGAGAATAAGATACAATTACACACTAGGAAATCTTGTATCGCAAGCGCTCGACTACTTTTAGCTGATATAATAGTTTCAGAGAGTCTCTATGGCTACTGACGAAAAAGAAAAATTTTAGGTATTAACGGAAATAATAGTAATTTTAAAATTGTGTTACTAAGCATGCAAATTAGTAACACGAAAAACTTTACAAAATAAAACATAAAGATAAAATGTATTCATAAAATCATAGGTACAAAGTGTATATAAGAATTAAATTTAACCCTACACGCCTAACCTTCGTCGTTTCGACGAATACGCGACAGAAAAATTGTTGTATCTTTTTGGTGCTTATGCGGATAACCATGGTGTCTCTTGTCAACTCGGTGCTTGTCACGGCCTGGCGAGAGGCAATGAATTCCGGCAGCCAAGTACTACTCTTTTTCGAAATTTTACAAAAATACGTACAACGTCGCAATTCGTGGTGAATGTAAAATTGATTTTTGTACTAACCGGGCATCTAATTGCGCGTTCTAATGTGAGTTTAAGTTTGTCCTTAAAATTAACAACTATTTTTTTAAATTTCTGTTTTAATAATTTTTTTCTTAAGAAGGTCGGTTCTGATCTATAAAAACGCGTGCCATTTTGAATGGAAATAAAAGTAAATAAGGATTTATGATAAATAACAGAAAAATAATTTTATTCAAAAATATAAAATATGCCTGAAATCTCAGTGCAGTAAAGGTACGAAAAATAAAGATGTTTTATTTAAAACTTAACAATTTGAAAAATTGTCGTCGAATAGACGAATGGTTAGGTATTATGGGGTATGTGAGAAGGTTAGGTGTCTAGGGTTAACATAGGTAAGAGTTGTACGAAGCCTAAACTAGGAATAAATCTGTACTGTAGGCTGTGCATGTAAGAGCTTCTATTATTATAACGACATAAGTTAAGAGAGCATAAAGACACCGGTCGTGAGTCTGTGTTTGACCTCTCTACCTTTAATAATATTGAAATTAATTTATTGAGGTCATAGTCTGTAATGAACCAAGAACAACATTATTATTGGAAAAGGCAAATACTTGATTTCACATAATTGTGTTATCTATCTTTATAAATAAAAATCTATCGCCACATAATATGGCGAAGCATGACTTGAGCACGGCTCGACTGATGTGGCTGACCGGTTTTGAAGAAACCATATGCCACCATTTGCTTATGTTATCAAGTAATTTGGAAACAAATATTTTCAATAATATTTCAGTATTCATGTTTTTCTTGTTTTAATAATGCGTTATGACCAGATATACAAAGCGTATCTAAGCTTTAGTCGAGCCGATGAGTTAACCCAACTACGTAGTGTGATATATAAACTCAAAAACATAATAACATACGTGAGTTTACTCACGTCTATATCCCAGAGGGGGAGGGAGAAACAAAGAGCCATACAAGAATCATAATTTACCAGTAAGGAAACAAAACCATTTTTTTGTCCACACGTCCCGTGCACTCCACATCATATATCAATCTTACCTGAGAATTATCTACACTAGGGTTTATATTAAGCTCTCGACACTAGAATCAGTTGGAGCACTATCAGCGATGACCTCTTGAGCCCTTTAATCCGTTCGCGCCGAGGCAAAACGTGCAGGCTTTTGTCTAGCTTACCCCCGCTGTAACAAAGTGTGTAAGAAAGAGATAACGTGACCATAGCCTCGATCAATCGCCTTCGAATTGGCGTCTTGATGTCAAAGCAGACTAACACTCAATTTAACTTCAGAATTTACCACGATGTCTCTTCCGCTTTTCTATCCGTTGCTGGCATTATTACTGTCACATGCATGACAGCCCTACAAATGCTGCAATGAAATGGAAACAAGTATTTTTGTTCGGACGAAACAGTCACGGCATACAGGGTAGATTGATGGACGCGCAGCGCGAGTCAGTAGGTCAGTACATTCACATGGGGTTACAAATTGCCAACGTGATCTGGAAACGGGATGGTGGGCGCTTTATCAATCGCTTTACTCCGATCGGGCTGAGTTTGCTGGAAGACGGACGATTTTTTAAGTACACGCTGGAGGGATTAAAGTGTATTGGGGTTGGGTAGAGATATAAAGCGAAGAGAGCTATTTGAAGGGAGTTGGTCAAACAGACCGGGTGTTTATTGTACTCGTATTTGCAGCGTTTGCAATATTTGCAGGCAAACCTACTTGTACGAGTACAAACAAGGGTCGCATTAATAAAATACTTTTAATTCTTATTGTATCACGGACTGTGGGGCCTTTTAGATCTGGGTTATAGGTTTTTTTATTTATTTAGGTTATTTGTTACCAGTTAACTGAGAAATTTCCAAGAACATATTATTGGACATTTTCTTAGCATTAAGGCTGACTTTGAATTAGTTCACCAATGAATAAAATGTTTTTTTTTTGTTAGGTACCCAAAATTACTTCACTTAAGCGTAAACAAACAGTATCAGGACAAAAAGTTATAAAAATCCAAGAAAAAAACTATGCTTTGAGCGTCTTGTGGCCGGCGCCGGCGAACTCAATTGGTTTTTAGGAGTCCATAGTCGATAAGGAAAGTAGCGGAACCCTTATAGTATCCGTCTCTCTGTCCGCCGCGGCTTAGCACAGAGACGATAAATACTAGAGAGCTGAAATTTTGCGTAGATTTACATATTTATTGACAAAGCGGTACAATAAAATCTCGAAAATGCTTTTTCCTTAGGATACTGTTACAACCCCGTTCACAAGGTGACAGTGCTGGGCAAAGCTGCAACAGTCAGCATGAGAACGTCTTCCAATTTCATGAGCCGTGTGACCGTTGGCCCACGTGTATGACGTCAATGCGAGCGCTGCCCAGTACTTTCAGCCGGTTGGTGATCAGACCGGTTTTACTATTTATATTTGAAGGTCAGCCTGAACTTTTATGTCCTTTTCCGCTTCAAGCTGCCTTCCTAAGACCACTCTGCATCAAGGCTACAACGAGCCAAGTAGCCATACCGATATATTCGATGAAATTCTCACAAAATTCAATGATAACTCAGACTCTAACGCCTATGACGTCACGTCCTCTAAAAGTGCAAAGTTTCTTTTCATCGAGGTTAAATCCTGCCACATAGGCAAGCCGTCCGGGCCGTGCAGCGTCCGAGTGGTATCTTCACCCATCTAGTGTGAGTGAAGGTGCCACTGGACGCTGCATCAATCATCTCGTTACGTAGATGCAAAGGCAAAAGTTTTTTTTTGCTATGAGGAAAACCCTAAGATCAAGGAAAAGAAACTGTTCCATAGATTTTTATACCGTAGATGACAACGTTTGTATGGAACAGCGAAAAATCCGCAATTTTCAAAGCTTCAACATAGTCAAAATTCTGTAATCTGTCAAGTATAGCTTAAACTTAAACAATGTACCTAGGTCAGTTTAAAATCCGTATAAATTTCACAATTACAATATTTTACCCATTAACGGTAAAATAATTATACTCAACTCTAGCTACATAAAATATTTCAACGAAAGTGCACTTTCCTAACAGAGATACATGTCCGTGTGTAATCCCTTCTCTGCCGTACGAACGTTACAAATAAAGATTTTTAATCAAGATATGAAAATTGCTTCCGCATTCTCAGAACTTTATTATCACTTCCACAAAAAAAGAGGCCTATTACAAACACATGCAACATAAACGTCTGTATAGTGTTCGCTGCTTACTATATCACTAGTTAGTATTCACTCACTCACTGGCTCACTCACGCACACTCCCAACACGACCGTCCGGCTCCCGGTCCAATGATCGACTGACTGACACTGACAGCTCGCTAGCGTGACAGCTAACAGCCTGACAGCTGACCGCCTGCCGGTGTGCGCTCGAGACAATGTATATTGTACACCGTAATCATCATCATCATCATCAGCTATTTGACGCCCACTACAGGACATAGGCCTCCTTCGTGGTTTTCATAACCATGAGGGGTTTTGCCATAATCACCACGCTTGGCAGGCGGGTTGGCGATCGCAGTATGCGGTTGGAATCTCAGGAAGACGCTCAGGAATCGCCTTCTACGACATCCACGGAATGAAATGGAGTGACGATATTCTTAATCCGGCGACACCCTAATACACGTCAGGTATCTAACCACATACACTACATCCGTTCCTGATTGAATTAAATAGAATAGTTTATTTGCTATTTCCACTAGATAGGTTGACATCATACCTGGTTGACTGGTCGAAAATGCTTATAGTATTAAGTCAGACGTATTCTACATTAGGCTATGTGCAATAAAATTATTAAATAGTAATAAAATAATACCTATCTCTATTTCCTATTAAGTGACTTTACTTACCTACCTTCAACAAATATTGCAAGCAGCCCGATGCTTTATAATACTTATAGTAATGCCTCTGAAACTTACTCTTCCTTCTACACTAATCCCAACGGCGGCAATGGAGACGTCTGGTATGCTTGCAGTAGAAGGATCCCACACTCGCAATAAACATTCCCTCTAGGAAGCAAAAGAAAACTACAATTGTGAGTTTTTAGAGGCGATCATCTAAAACTGAAACTCTCGTACTTAAAACTATCCAATACTTAAAACTCTTTGTTTAATGAATTGCACACAAAACCTGCCTGAACCAACGCTAACCGACACCACACACCTGCCTATGCAAGTGTAAGCTCCACACAGTGAACAAGTCGCCACTTGGAGTGTTCGCTGCTCACTGCATTACTACTTAGGCTGGAAACAGTGCTCGACCGACGGTATGATACCCTACGTCCTGACCAAATCAAGTACCAAATCACGCGCGTACTGTCAGCGTAGTTGTGTGCGCATTCATAGATTTGCATAGATGTAGCTACGCTGACCGACGGTCAGCGCTGACCGTCGGTCGAGCACTGTTACCAGCCTTAGTATAACACTCTCTGGCTCGCTCACGCACACTTCCGACACGACCGTCCGGCATCCGGTCCGATGATCGACTGACTGACACTGACAGCTCGCTAGCGTGACAGCTAACATCCTGACAGCTGACAGCCTGCCGATGTGCGCTCGAGACAGTGTATAATATATACCCTCATACTCTTAAGGTATCTAGCCACATACACTAAAGCATGTTAAAGTTATCTTGCGTGTCTATTTCATGTTATAAATTGTATATTAGTTACTAAGTAATTTACCCTGTATCTTGTTAACAGCTGTAACAATGTTTTTTTAGCTGTACTCGTCCCCAAGGCACGGCACTTCTTTCTGTCCTCGGCTATCCTAATCCAGCCGTTGCCAGCAATCTGCCTCAAATCGTCATTCCAGCGAATTGATAGGCAATAATTGCCTTGTAAAAAGTGTTGTGAACGGATACCTACAGATAGTAGATGCTTTCGCAACATTCGAAACGTTATGGGACACTTAATATAATTTTGAAAGCAGCCTGTGTTAAACTGATTACTACTGGTTTCTAGAAATAATACCATTGAATTAGACATGCCTCCTCTCAGAGAGAGAGAGAGAGAGAGAAAGCGATTTCAGATATCCTCATGATGTTTCCGTTCACGCTTAGCGAGTGGCATTGCTAATATACCTGAACGCAAAATTGGAAACCATTTCATTGAGCATGCCTCTTGCATGTGAGGCAAGCGATTTACCGATGGGCCACCATAATTATTATTATTGAATCATTTATTTTGACCAAGAAGGATCATACAATTTGTAAAACGGGCACAGTAACTGTAGTGTTAGCAAAAGAAATAAATATTATCATAATCATAAAGCATTTAATTGTGGATCATAGGTACATTTACATTTGGTGTTCAGTCAGTTTTTGGATCGCTATTTCCTGCTTTAAGGCGTACAAATATATTTTTTGTCAAAGTAGATAATATAAAAACCTATACCCAATCAATGTCACATGCATTTGAGTTATTTGGAAATAAAAAATATCAAAATCTATGTAAATCTTGAAATTAAAATTAAGCAAAATAATAAGTACATATGTCAAATAGGTTTTTTTAAAGTATGTCAAATTATAAAATAAGTTGAAGAAGCATTAAGTTACATCTTATTCTTAAAGCTATTACTATACAGACAGAGAGGCAGGCAGAAATCACATATTTATATCGTGCAGCATATGCACCATTGAGCAGTGGTTCATATACTGAAAATTGAACCTGCTCGCAAACACATTCAGGATGCCATTGCCACTGGCTCGGACTCTGCATTGGGATGCACACATGAATAACATGCCAAGGTGTTAATTCATAACTTTATTGCAACCATGTAGTTGTTCAGATGTTACATATTTAAGGTTTGTCTGAAATACTTCAGTATATTCTTATTTGCGGTAGGAATACAAAATCCAGTACGATTTCTAATTTCAAAAACCTATTTACAGGCCAAAAATTCCAATCACGCCGGGACCCGAACCCGCGACCTCCTTTTGGCCTCTAAATAGGTTTTTGAAATTATCCTCAGCACGGGTTAGTGCAAAAATAAAAGAATATGATTGCTAATTCTAACTAATATTAATATACTAATACACACATATATAAACTAACGTTTTCATCCCGGGGGTTAGGCAGAGGGTAGGTAATTTTTGTAATTAAAAATTTTAAATGTGACATTATTATACTTTAATTAAATCTGAGACATAGGTAAAGTAACCTGTCTCAGATTTATTAAGTAAATATTCTTATTCCTTATATTTAATTTGGCGGCTTACACTAACTTAACAAATCATTAAAACACATACCGATATTTGACATTTTATTTTGAAGGCCTACGGAAATCCGCATCGTTGCGCTTAGTTCCTAATGTGGCCTCCAAAGGCGTGCGCTGTTCTGCGAACGAGAAATGCAACTTTGAATGCAGAGATACAAAGACGACTGGTAAGTGGTCCCAAGCACTTAATTACTATAGTATTTCAGTGTGTCTGCATCTAAAGGACCGTGCGAAGAAACAGTTGGTCAATGGTTTCGCAGATATAGTTCAAAATACGAACTTTCAGCTAAAAACTCTCTGTAGTTGAATTGTTAATCTGCATTAAATGTGAATTTAACTTTGATTTTTGTCCGCCAAAAGCTTAAAAAAATACGCTTGTATCTAATTCTAAGTTTAAGTCATCAATACTTGTAACAGCAGTTAGAGAAGAAATAAATTAGGAGACTTTCCTTAATTAATAAAGTGCATTTTGGAAAAAAGTGTGGATAAAAATTTTATTTAATGGCGATTACTCATTTTGAAGATTCTTTTACTTTATTATTGGCAAGGTTTATTTATAAAATTTTTCAACATAATCTAAAAGTTTGATAAGATTGGTGTGTAAATCAAACAATCACACTTTATTCTTCCCTTTTACTGTTAATTGGGACAAAACGTTTCCTAATCTACTTATCGTTTATTTGCAGGCTTTTATACGGGACTAGTTTTATAGCACGAAAATCTAGTTTAATAATCAAAGGCTTCATTAAAGTGAATAACCTAAATTGAATCGACAAAGGTTCTCCAGTTCCCGTTAAAAAATGTGTTTTTGTTCAACGTCGCCCGAAATTATTAGTCATCTGTCTGTGAAACGATAAAATGGATGACAGAACAGAACTGATGAGTTTAACTTTTTCATATAGGTACGACTAATGGACCGCCCCCGACTTTGCGTCAGGACTGCGATTTAAAAATGAAAAATAAATTTATTTATTATCGGTTCAGAATTACAGGAGCAATAAGTTATGAAAATATTTAATTATTACACATAATAGGCTATTTTAAACTAAGAAAATGCGTATTGCCCTGCATGTATCACAAAATCAAAATATTGATAGTAATGCCGAAACACACAAACCGGGATACAATCCCCGGGTTTGGCACTTGCCATAATCCTGACAAACTTTCGCTTTCACTGGTTGCTGCATGCACGCATACCGGTTTCGGATAATTTTTCTCTTTCCCTTCGCTCTTTTTGAGGCAAAACGCCATGTTGACGCCTTATTGTACATGTATTTTAAGCGCAATAAGAGTAATCATAGATAATAAATACAAATACAGATACAGATGATACAAATATCTTCATTAACTCCTGAACTGCCCTCGCGGAACGCAACGTTTAGGTGGCCCATACTAAGTTGGACACAGATCTGTGTCGCGGCAGACGAGTGGTTAATATGAATTAATACAACATGGATCACAGAAG
The DNA here is from genome assembly GCA_947310995.1 of Yponomeuta cagnagella. Taxonomy (NCBI): domain Eukaryota; kingdom Metazoa; phylum Arthropoda; class Insecta; order Lepidoptera; family Yponomeutidae; genus Yponomeuta; species Yponomeuta cagnagella. The sequence goes on from OX371267.1 coordinate 19,291,217, forward strand.
TAACCATGAACCTGTGCTATGGTTAATAACACATATTCTGTGGACAACTAGCCTGTTACGATTCAAGAAATAAGGTTCTTTAAGGGTGAGCTAGAGAGAAGTCACTCATACAGAGACACAGTCACTCACACAGATAAATAGAGTACGCGTAGTAATATTTTATTCTATTTATTGCATTTCACAACAGATGGTAGGTTACATTGCATATTGTAATATCATGGTGAAAGCTTATAATATCCTTTAACGTGTGATGACAGCGTGATAGAATATGGACGAGAACCAAATCACATCAAGCCACATATAACTAAATTCAACCACCAGACGCAAAATATAGTAGACACCCTGCACCGAACGGTCGCACTCGGACACAATTGTGGCCTGATCCGCTTTTACAAACTGATCCAATAGTTCTCCTTAAGCAAACAGATACTTAATTAAATAAAGAAGCTAATTCAAGTTAATTCAAAAATTAACAATCTACTTTACTAAATTTGGAGCTTAATTAATTGTGATTTAAAACGATTGAGGTTAACGAAGATGTCAAAAGTGTCGAAGTTTTTATTTGATATTTCGTTGAATGACAACGTTCTTAGTAATTAAGAGCACTTATCGGTACATTGATCTCAATTTGGCTTAACAAAAATGTGTTAAGGGTCCCATGAAGTATTTTATGTAATTAAGTCTACGCTTTTCTAGAGCCCACACTTAAAATTTTTCACGCTGTATTTCATACGATCGACACTCATATCTAAGTCTCGATCGAAATGTTGAATTCTTGGATTTTTTCGATTGCACTCATGTGTACCTTGTAATAAGGACTCCAAATCATTGCACAGTGTTCTAGCTTACTTCGAGTAAGGCTACTAAAAAGCAAGAGAAGAGAAGGAGGGTTTCGAAGGCCTTGCTAGTTCTAGACAAAAACACTAACAATTTATTACAAGAAGCAATGAAACAATTGTCATGTGGTCTGAATGTTAATTCTTTATCCATAATTACCCCAAGGTCAGAATCAACAGTTTCGATAATTTGATCGTGAACGCTATATTAGAAGTCGTTAATATCGTTTTGTGAGGTGGAAAATTTCATAACAAAGTATTTGCCAATGTTTAGATGCATGCTGTTGAGCTCACACCATGTCAATTTGGATATTGTGGCAGTCAGTCACTGTAGATATAAATATTTTTCACACCTCCTGCTCGACAATGCCTTATTACGTACCGTCAAATATCATCGTAAAGCATGGCCTTGTCTCTCGAGGGCAATAATAATGAAGAATTTCCCTAGGGAATAAAGTGATTTGAATTTAGAATGTCAAAATTCGCATGAAAACTATGGAGAAGCCCCGCATTGCAATTCGAAATTCGAATTGTTGTTCGAAACTCACCTCTTTTTTTTCTTTTTTTTCTGAAATACTGTGTCCTGTGACCGCGCGAAACACCAACAAAAAAAAGAAAAAAAGGCGCGAATTGCAAATACGAATTTAAAAGTTATATTCAATTTAAGTTGCTAAGCCGTAAAAGAGTGTGGACTTTATATTTAATTTCAGGTTTTAATACATATTTTCAACTTATGCAGCCCTGTCTTTTTATTGTCTCCCAGATGGTGTGAAAAGTAGAGTATTCACCTCTGGAATAAAACATGTCTTAGTCTCGGGCGGTATGAACCCCTCGCTTCACTCAGGACTCTACATAACTCCCTCGCTTCGCTCAGGAGTTAAAATTTAACTCCCTCGCTGCGCTCGCGAGTTAACTCGGAGTCCTTCGCTCCGCTCAGGGTTCAATATGCCGCCCATGACATAATACATGGTTTTATTCCCTTAGTACATAATCTACTATTAAGGTCGTCAGCGTATAATAGATAATTTGACATTAATTTCGGTACAAGATCGTTTATAAACAAGACAAAAAATAATGGTCAAAGGTGGCTTCCTTAAGGAACGCCATGCGTCAGATGTAACGTGCTTGGGTGCTGAGTGATAGCCTTTAATCGCAGCTAGTTGCGATCTATTTGATAGATAAGATATAATCCACCTGCATATTACATTATATAATTGTATAATATTATTGTATCTAATATCTATTGGTACCATTTGGGGGTGTAGAACCAAAAGAAACCAGCCAAGTGCGTGTCAGCCAAACGCTTTGTAGGGTTCTGTAGACTGCTTTAATTCCGTAGAATCCGCTACTACCTGCTTTACACAACGAAAAACTTCATAAGAGTAATTTTCAGTGGAATTATTATGAAGTTTTCGTTTTATAGGTTGGTCTATTTAGCCGTGATAGTTTTCATTCTAGGTACATAGTTTGTGCTATGAACCTGATTTTTTTCGCGTTTTTACAGTGAGGTGGGACGCCCTACTCTAACAAAAATTGGCGCTCTAAAGCTCAATATTTCGCAAACGGAACCCTAAATCAAAAAGTATTTTTTCTGCGCCCACAATATTTTTCCCTAATTTTAATCCCTAATTCAGGTATACGCGAGGTGCCACAAAAAAAATTACCGTTTCGTCGGCGATATGTGTATCTGTGTCAAATTTCAGCCTCCTAACACTAATGGCCTTTGAGCTAAGCCACGGACAGACAGACATACGGATGGACGTGGCGAAACTATCAGGGTTCCTTGTTAACTATAGAACCCTATAAAAGATACAAGGCAGGAAGTCCACGACCAGATTTCAGCTGGAGGTTAAAAGAAGATGGCTGATCTTATAAAAATGTCTGCACTTGATATGAGATGAACTCGTAGTTATAACAATTTGTAAATGAAAATAATCAAGATCAGTCTATCGTAAATTCAGCGTATTACTTAAATATTACTAAATACTGTCCGCCATCTGAACGAACATGGTTTGAGAAAAGATGGTCAGATTTTTTTTTTTTTTGTTGCCTTTTTCTCCGCTACAACTCATCCTCTAGTTGCTAACATTGCACATTGACATTGAATTTAACAAACAGAATATAAAAATAAACTTGTTTACGTTAAAATATTTTTTTGATTTCTGAACATACAAGCAAACTCGATCCACGAATACAGGTGTATCTTTCGCATATCGTATGACAAATGAGCGATTTATTTCAGTCGAAACATCGCAGGTGCCTTCAGTTATTTTATTTGACACGAGTAAAAAAGTTTCTCTTTACGTAGGTACATTTTTTGACAGCGATTGATTCCATGTGGGAATTAAAGGTGTGTTCCTTTAGACCGGGCGCAAAAAGAAACCTTTAAATATTCAGGCACAATCAAGTCTCGTCTTACGCCATGATATTTAAGATGTGTGTTAAGACAAGGCGCTTTAAACATATTTGAAGTGGATGATATTTTTCATCTTGCCAAAGAAAAAGTCGAAAATTTTATTCACTATATAAAAACAATGTTTACTTAATGAACGTCAATGCTGTTAGTTTCACAATAAATACATTATGCGGAAGAAGCTAACAAATAAACTCCACATTTATTCTTTTGCCTAATTAATAATAATACTTAATACTTCATTCTTTTATTTGCTTCTTACAAAGTAAGTTACACAGTAAGCCTAAAAATAACTGGATTAATTAACAGAGTTTTAACTCCTGAACAGCCCTTGCGGAATGGAACGTATAGGTGGCCCATACTAAGTTGGACACAGATCTGCGTCGCGGCAGACGAGTGGTTAAAATTACACTACACTAGATACAACATTATTTAAATACCAGACATCTTTGTCTTCCAAATAATCCTTAATGTTATAGATATTAGGCTTTTTTTGCACAGAATATGCTTAACATATTTCTTAAACCACGTCAGTGCTAACTCTCTTCTTAAATATATCTTGAGGAATATATAGGAATATATAGGAATATATATAACCGTATGCGCACGCCAGCCGCGGAGCTCGATGTTTCCTCGTCGTCAATGTCACTAGGCATCAAGGCGCAGACATAGCTCATGACGTCTTCGTTCTTAAAGCTTAATTATTCATGTGTAGTGCTTACAAAAGTTTTAGTTAAAAAAAGTATGTGCCTTTATACAAATAATTAGTTAAAAAGGGATACCTTAACTTAATGATGGTACAACTTGAGGTAACCTGCGCCAAATCACTGGATAAGTAAATAGATAGACACAACACTTTATTGCACAACCAGAATAAATAATAGAGCATAAACAAAAAAAAATGCCGAAGTGAGACGTTGAAATGGAGACCCATACACCAAACGTCTCATTTTTTTTTATTATTTGTTAGGTAATCCACCGTAATAACACATATTCTGTGAAAATTTCAACAAGCTACCGATTACGGTTCCCAAGATAGCCTTTTAAATGTCGGCCGGACGAACAAACGGACACACAGACAGACAGATAGCGGAGGCAGAATAATAGGGTCCCATTTGCCACCTTTCGGGTACGGAACTTTAAAAACGTCTCCCGTCGGCGCAGCTTGTCGCTAGCTTAAACTCATTACAGCATAGGTAGAACGAGTGTGAGTCACGTGTTGTTGGCAATGCCAGTTAGGTAATTTCAATAACTAATAATCAATATTTTTGAGTTTATATAAAATAATTATTTTTTAGATTGAATTTTTATTTCAATTATTAATAATCAGTATTTTTGAGTTTATATAACATTATTGCAGTGTCAATTTCAATTAAAAAATTTGCCAAAATATTTTTGGAACGTAACTTAATAATTTAATTTGGTAGTAAACTAACAGCTAATGCTTACAAAAAAACGCCTGTCACCTCAGTCTACCGATACCGCGGCATTGCAAAGGTCGGATAATTGTTAAATGGAAAATTAAACGAGTAAATATTTAATTATTTAATTTAATTTATAAATATTTGTATAAAACACCGGGTGCAACGTCACTGGAAAAAATGAAAAAAAAGCATAGGGCATCCTTTGCTTTTTTCTTAGTTTGGTTTGAGACCAGTACAAGTGATTGTGTTGTGTAGAAGTTATTACATAATATTATTTTTATCTCGCTAATCTGCCCGCTTGCTATTCGATTAAAATAATCTGCAAATGATCTGGATCAAAAGTATAATAGCCGACAAATAACTTGACCATAAAATATTTATTATCTGTGCCTGTATTTTCTCCAAATAAATAAATAAAAGACTTTGACTTCTCATGGACGTATTTTGGGTCTCACTTGGGGATGCGGGATGTGGCTTAGATTTTTTCAGACCTTAGTGAAGTTATCAAATTAGCTAGAATGCACGGATTTTTGGTCAATTTATCTAACGGACATTTTACTAGGTGACAATCCAAAAATAAGCACCCACAACCGGCGAGAATGCACGCTGCAACCTACTAATGTTGATGAAGCGAAATATATTTGTTAGAATCCTCGCAAGTGGTGAATGTTGATTTCTACCTAAGCCTTCGTGATATAGACTAGAGATAAAGTATGCATGTATGTTATCCAGAATAACACAATTGAAGTCATATTTTGGAGTCCCGTGTGGCGCCGGATTAAGAATAGCGTCACTCCATTTCCTTCCGTGGGCGACTAAGGAAGTATATTACCAGAAGACGGGCAGCAGCGTCTTCCTGAGATTCCAACCGCATACTGCGATCGCCAACCCGCCTGCCAAGCGTAGCGATTATTTCAAAACCCTTCATAGTTAGGAAAATCGTGAGAGAGGCCTATGTCCTGCAGTGGGCGTCGAGTGGCTGATGATGATGATGATGACGTCATGTTTTATCCAAGCCCATATAGACTTACGCGCAGATATATAATAATTTAATTAAATTATGTAAAATTTCGCAAAATGTAGATCTAAAAAAACTCATAGACCAAAAGTTAGTCTAGAACCAAAACTCTAATTGAGGTGTTTTAAGATCTGAGCACTACAGACTATTTATGCCTGTGCTGTATTTATGTTGTTTGTATTGAATCAGGATTGAGTAAATCATGTGTTTATTATACAGTTACATTTCATTCAAATCACCTTATCCATTTAAGCTATTTAATATTATCCAAATAAACAACTTACGACAATGTTACACTACCAAACCTTTCACTTTTATAATTAATTATTTATAATGCGAAAAGCTTCGCTGCCCGTAATGTTAGACTTTACTCACAAGACAAAATGTATGATAAAAGCGTACAGTCTTACCAGCTGGAACCCTTTAAATATTCACCCTTCGCCGGCAGAACCCTAAACGGGGTTGATTGGGGCTACTGTTAACAGCTGTCAGGCCCAAAATGCAAAAAAAAAAAAACAAGTAATTGCTGGTAACAGTAGATTATCAGTTCGTTAGAAGAAGGAAGCTGCAATATATTTTTTTTATGTATTCTATATACGTTCCACTGCAGGGCTCAAGCCTTTTTTCAGAGAGATAGTACGGGCTTAAATACCACGCGTGCCCACCGCGTATTGGCAATTTCAACCACTGAGGTATGTGAACACCTCAGACACTTAGGTTTCCTCTCGAAAACAAAGCACCAATGTGCATGCCGGAATTCGAACCCACGACGCCCGAATGAGAAGCCGGCGTTCCACCACTCCGCTACCACCGCTCAATAAAATGACGATGCAATATAATTTGTGGGCAAAAAGATAAGATGACGTTGATTCCATTTTCTTTTGATGACTTTTTTTTCCACTGAGCAGTTGATAACAATTTCAACTTGATACCTTCACGCTTCTTAAGAACGGACGGACAAAAAAGGGTTCTTATAGGGGTGTCGATTTTTCCTTTTGAGTTACTAAATCCTAAGAAAAGGACTCTTTTAGGTACTTCATGTCACTTGGGATGATATAAAAATTCTAGCAACACTTCACATGCCTTAATCGGTTCAAGCATCTTGAAGTTGTATCGGAAAAATAAAACTGCTAGGAAGTAAAACAAAAACCCAACTGCTGAGCAATAACCACTAAAGAGGCGGAACTGGGACCAGGTCCCTCGCGATTGGGGTTGCCAGGTTTTTTTTGATACTGTAAGGGACAAATGCTCATTTTGGCGAAAACAAAAATGGATTCTAAATTTTTCAAAATAAATTTGGTTGATTTCACATATCTGTAAAATTCAATGCAGCTGTAATAATAGTTTAAAACGGTCATTAATTCGCTGTTTCTCAAATCCGCAGTGCTACCGGAGCAATACGGGACAGATTTTGTCCCGGCGGGACATTTAAAACTATGCCTGAAATACGGGACGTCTGGCAATGCTAACATTAAGCTAGCATGTTGAATTTGACTTCCACCTGCTAAGTAATTATTGCTCAGCGTCGGGTGCTTTGCTGCTTTTATTTCCGTCTTTCATTCCGTATTCTGTAGCGTTGCTGTCTAGTGATGAGACGTACTACATATTTAATGGCATTTGGAGATTTTGAAGGGACTTCTTACAACATACTGATGTCTATTTTATAGCCAATTTCATTCACTCATGCAATTACTTGAATCAACTGAAATCATATTTGCCAATATCTGACGTTTAGCTAAGAAGTCATGAGGGAAAAAATAAAAACATCCATCCTCGAAATATAAGTAATGGTGATTGCTATTCTTAGAATTTACAGCCTAGAAACTATATCCAAAAACTCAGGCTTTTTGGCCAATAATGGTTGTTATTAGAGAATATCAACTTAAGTCCTAGGTTTTGACACTAGGTTGTAGGCTGTAAGTTCTTAAAATAGCTTTGACGATTTTTGAGCCTCACAATAACAATATGGTGTTACTTCTTAAAAAATACATTATAAGAGAAGATATTTTTTCCATTAATGGTATTAGTTAGCGTCGAGTCGCCCTCTACAGTCATTAATTACACACTCAATATAACTTACCTATGCACAAAGAAAGATTTTAAATCCAAAAAATAAACCTTTTTTAGTTTCGTATTCAAAATTACATGTACCCTTAAAGCTGCTCTTACGTGTCTCGCTCGCACAATTCTACATTTTTAATTATTGTAATAAAATGAGAAAACTTTTGATAAATGTGGTCTGAGGCTTTAATGCATAGTTAAATTACGGACGTTTTAATTAAATTTTTGTTTTGTACGCAGTGTTTAACAAAGAAGAGTTGTTCCCAAAATTGTTAATTTTGGAATCAAATTATCTAAATAAAAACTTAGTACAGCATAAGAAAAATATTATGCTTTAAATATCCGCAATTAAATTATTCATCAAACCCTCAGACCCAATCTATCAAAAGTATAACGCATTCATTACAATCACAAGCGAGACAGCATGCTCCACGTAATAGAATTAAGGCTAATTTTACGTACGTCTCTCGCACAATTCGGTCAGTATATTTTTTATTTCGATCTTATTTTATATTTTTTTCTTAAAGCAGAAGTAATTTCTAGAGACTAATTTCATTTTTTCAGCGATTTGTTAAGTTTATTATTATAAATTATTTATTTAAAATATTTGAAAGCGTGACGTCATATTTTTCGAGTGCACACGCTGAAACGTCGCGCAAACTGTCACACTTTGTTTCTGTGATTTGCTGTCACAGACGTTTTTTTCAAAGACAAGGAAATGATATGCATATGACAGTTATGACAGCAAGTCTTTTTTTTAAGTAACGTAGTGTTGCCATATGTTATGTTTATTTTAAAATGTGACGTCATCAGAAGGTCAAATGAAGGTTATTGTTTTTTGGCAAAAATAACGCTCATCTTCCTTAATATTTATCTTAAACATAGAAAATATGGTTACTTAGATGTTAATCTCGAAATGGTTTTTGATTCAGCCCTCAAGAAAAAAAATAGTCTTTGCGAATTGTTTGTTTTTAATTACTGTAATAATATGACTGAACTATTGATAAATGTTGTCTGAGGGTTTGATTCATAATTTAATAACGGAAATTCTAAATACATTTTTGTTTTCCTATAAAAAAAATTATTTCCAAAATTACTAATTTTGGAATCAAATATTCTTAATCAAAACCGCAGTACAGGATAAGAAATACATGCCTTGAATGTTCGCAATTTTATTATCGATTAAACCCTCAGACCACATTTAGAAAAATGATACTAATTTTATTATAATCACTTAAATTACAAACACATAAAAGCCACACGTTCACTATACACTTAAGTTAACACCAACCAAACTTGGTTGAACTATGTTACTCGCGTAATTACTACAAGGTATGGGTCAGAATATCTGGTTGCTTCCGATGATGATTCCTACTCTGCCGCAACACAGTCTTTTGACTAGCGCGGAGGGTAGTTGTTGTTTTAGGCTGTTACCGTTTGCTGCATTCTCTAAATAAACACCTACCTTAACAACGAAACAACAATGTTTAGTATGTTTAAAAACTAAATATAATTATTGGTAATTAGGATGTAAGTAATAGTGTAACAGTGTGAACATTTTAACCTGGCAATAAACGATTTGATTTGATTTGATTTGATTTGAAATTGTTAAATTGTGCGAGCGAGACGGCACGCTCCACGTAATAACTGCCTTAAGTTATTAAATTTTTAATGCCGCTCGTAGTCTCGTAGTACTCGTAGCAGCGTAGCCTACGCTACGGCGTAGCATATCCAGGCTGCCGTCTCTCGCAGATTTATTACCGCACTTGTAATTTTTTCGTTCGTACCACTTGCATAGAAACTGTTTTATTATCGTTCGTCTGTATAGCAACGTGTGTTTGTAAAAACATATTACGAATTTGGGTTGTGTCGATTTTTTAATAAATGTTTAGTGTCATAGGTTAAAAGAAAGTGTCGGGCATAGTTATACAATAACTTGCTTTGAAAAAAGATATGTTTCGTAAGAAAACACCTGCGCACGGGTGGTGGTAGCACAGCAGTAGAATGCCCCGGTCTAACCAAGTCGGGAGGTCGGGGTTTCGAATCATGTACCAATAACTGTCTTTTCTAAGTTACGTATGTTTGTGAAGTTGTCATAACCATACCACTCGCTAACGATAAAAGTAAGCATCGTAAGGAAACCTGAGTGTCTGAAGAGGAACCACAGAGATTAAAAAAATAAAATATAGCTGAAGTCTGTCGAGGCATATGCAGTGACACTCGCATCGTCAACACCTTCCATTCGACACGTCACATACCAAATAAAAACCAAAAGTACTGACCAACACGTCAAAAACCTAATCCTTATTTGCTTTCGCAGTCGGTTATAAAACAAGGATTAATTTTCCTCTGTAGAAAGCGATATTACACAGGAAATCAATTTCACAACTCAAAGACCAATATCAGAGAGTAGCTTGCGTTACGCAACTGTTCTCTTTTTCAGTTTATTGGACCTAGAAAAATGGCCGTTAAAATTCCCATCTCAAGAAATGTCTTTTCTCACAACACGTAGAAAAAATCGAACGTGACGAAAGACCGGGACGTGACAAAAAAAATTTACGTGACAAGGCTTTTCACTTTCGCCGGTATGATATTTGGCATTAGGCCAATGTGCGTATCTGCAATTCAGGGACATTTTAATATCGATACGGGCTTATGGCTAAAGTTTGCCCGAGAATCTCAGATACTTGCTTCCCAACAGGAAGAAAAATATCAGAAGAAACCTCGGAGGATATTATTTTTCAAGCGGATTCTTTAGATAAATTCCACTTCTTGGCACAAAGCAAGTATCGAAATCGGTTACGCAACATAGTACAGTCCACAATACATCATGAAACAGGTTAACAAAAATGAAGTAGATTAAAAAAAACTACGGAACTTTTCCCTCTGTATAAAGTTTACCAATATTATGAGATAGCTGACAATTTTTCAGTGCGCAGTGTGGGAGACTAACTACATATGGTTTATTTCAAGTTAGGCTCATTAGTAAACAATTACAGATTTAACTACAGCGTGGGGACAAAAAAAAAACCAGGTCATGGATGCTTACATGTTTGTGATGTCGTTGTTTCTGGTTAAGCCAATTCAGAGGCCTTAGGGCGGCTTGACAACTTCTGACAGTAGACGAGCCACTAGTCTACAAGCCTCCACCAATCCGGACTTGGCCCCCGTGGTGGAGTATGGCCTATACCTTCCTCAGGGAAGAGACCCGTGCCCCTCGGTGGGGACATAATGGGTTGATGATGATGATGATGTTTCTGGTTCCCACGACACAGTGTATCCTAGTGTGGGGCCAGAAGCAATGTATGTGCCTGTATGTAAATGTTTGTTTGTTTGTTTGTTTGTTATTTTGGAATCGTTAGCAATATGCTACACAGATTTGAATAGCATGACTATTATGTTAAGCTACATTGATTTACTATTGTATCGGCAGTAGTGGGTGGAGGAGGCATGAATTTCACAAATAATAAATGGTTCTTGGGACACAGGTATTCTTTCTAGTTCAGGGATACTTCCCTTCTTGCACATTTTTTGGTTGTCACTAAAGTATCTTCCTATCTATATGGATTTTGGTAATAGTTGGTTGCTAGTGTCGTAAGCGTTGTTTTAGTTAAGAGTCACGTCTTCACCAGACCCGTTCATGTTTACAATGTGGATGAAACATGGAAATTTCGCGTCAGAGGAAATCATTGATTCCTATTGGTACGCAGAGTTTAAGACCTAAGAACCTATGTAGGTTGCTGGATAGATTTTACGACTCTACCTAACTATCACAAAGGTTTAATCCTATTACGTGTAATATTATAAGTGTGAAAGTTTGTGAAGATGTTTGGATGTTTATTACTCAATAACGCAATGGCGGCTGAACGGATTTAGATGAAATTTGTTATGGAGATAGTTTGAGTCTTTGGAAAGGAAATTACTCATTCCATGCGGACAAAGTCGCGTACAAAAGCTAGTTGGTAATATAAGCTTAATAAAAATCTTTCAATTCTAGGCACAATATTCCGCTATTTGTACCTAGCAGTGGAACAAATTGTAGAAAAAAGTATTACTTAGAGTTATAACTAAATAATAGTTTTTTTATAAATCTATTCAATGAATTACGCCGCGATGACCGCATTGATATTTTTGATTCTAATGTATCTTCCATTCAAGCAATTCTCACATCTCAGTTTGTAGAGGACACAATGTTTAAATTAAGATCCACAGAACAAGAATAAAAAATTTATTTATTCAAATCCTGTGAAATTTAAACATATTTGTATTAATCTGTGGTATGTAGGCGACCTATGTGTGACGCCGGATTAAGAATAGCGTCACTCCATTTCCTTCCGTGGACGTCGTAGAAGGCGACTAAGGAAATCAATTACCAGGAGACGGGCAGCAGCGTCTTCCTGGGATTCCAACCGCATCCTGCGATCGCCAACCCGCCTGCCAAGCGTGGCGATTATGGCAAAACCCTTCATGGTTATGAAAACCACGGAGGAGGCCTGTGTCCTGCAGTGGGCGTCAAATGGCTGATGATGATATAAGCGAGAACCTGTAATTACCTTATAGTTATTATTTAAAAGTTATGAAGCGAGTCTTAAGCTCTTGGTTTTCCATGTATTAGTAAATAAATAAATAAAACTTCTTATTTGACCTACTCAGTACATAGGCACTTTGCAATCAGATGAGGTGCCTGAAAATGTGGCAGTGACCTTTGCTTTCAATCACACTCGAAATCCTGCTGGTGCTTTACAAATAACTATTGTATTTATTTTTACTTTATTTATTTCCTAAGAGGTTAGAGACCTAATAACATAAGATAACATAATATAACATAACATAACATAACATAACATAACATAACATAACATAACATAACATAACATAACATAACATAACATAACATAACATAACATAACATAACATAACATAACATAACATAACATAACATAACATAACATAACATAACATAACATAACATAACATAACATAACATAACATAACATAACATAACATAACATAACATAACATAACATAACATAACATAACATAACATAACATAACATAACATAACATAACATAACATAACATAACATAACATAACATAACATAACATAACATAACATAACATAACATAACATAACATAACATAACATAACATAACATAACATAACATAACATAACATAACATAACATAACATAACATAACATAACATAACATAACATAACATAACATAACATAACATAACCTCACGCCTGTATCCCAGAGGGGTAGGCAGAGACCAGGGACTGCCACTTGCTACGATCCTGACAGATTACTTTCGCTTCCTCAACAATCATTAGTCGTTGCATGCACGCACGCCGGTTTCGGGTACTTTTTATCTTGCCCTTTGTTAATACATCCCCTATCTGGTCGAAGTATGACGTCTGGGTCGTCCCTTACCGGCCCTTCCATCCACATTCGCTCGATATATTTGTTTTGTCAATCTTTCTTCCTTCATCCTCTCCACATGTCCAAACCAACGCAACATTCCTTTCTCAATTCTTGTCACTACATCCTCTTTCAGTACAACGTTCTCTAATCACACTATTGCGTATCCTGTCATTCAAAGTAACACAGACATACTTCTCAAGAACCTCATTTCCACTGCATTAATCCTACTTTCTTGCTTCTTTTGCCATACCCAAGTCTCGCCAGCATCTAGCTCTTTTGGAGATGTATTGGCCACTCACAAAGGAGTGCAATGCACCGTTTACACAATTTCCTGCTTTTACCTAATACAGTAGTAAAAAATTGTCTTAACAGCAGTTGAGCTGCGGAAACCCAATTTGCCACCAATACCAATACGATACGACACACACAAACACAAGAAGATTTCAACAGTCATAAAAAATACACAATATTACGTATAGCGTAAAAGAAAAAGTCCCACGTAGTGTGGGACGTCCTCAGACTCGGTGGAGCGATGACCTTCGCAGGGCGGCTGGCAAGAGCTGGATGAGAGTAGCCGAGGACCGTGCTCAGTGGCATGCTATAGGAGAGGCCTATGTCCAGCAGTGGACAAGCATAGGCTGATGATGATAATGATGAAAAGAAAAAGAGAAATCTTTGTTAACTCATTCCGAGGACAACAGAAAATGTCTTTTATTTCACTGACAGAATTAAGTGAGCGCAGCCCCAGGGTTGTAGGACACTCAGGTTGCAAAGCTTAACCCATAGGACCTTCACTAAATATTTTGCTAACGACAATTCACGTCTAATTTCCAGTTGATATAATTGATCGCCAACCCGCCCGCCAAGCGTGGCGATTATGGCAAAACCCTTCACGATTAAAAACCATGAGGGAGGCCTATGTCCTGCAGTGGACGTCAAATGGCTGATGATGATGATGATGATGATAACCGACTATACCCAAGATGAATAAAGTCAGATACATCAATGGGTGAACGTTGCTACGAATAATATTATAATGTTACTATAGTTGAGCCGGCGGAAGGTCCGAAAATGCGGATGGCAAGGGGCCGTGAGCGATGACATTTGGGGGCAGCGGTGAGCGGTATTAAAATACGCTAAAACGGTACAAGAGGCCACTTAAAGTTAAGAGAGAAAGAAAGAAATCATTTATTTACATTGCCACGCATATAAAAAGTAACAAAATCTGTATACCTAAATAGAACAAGAATTAAAAAAACAACAATCTAACAAAAAACATGAGGACATTACATCAAGGGACGGCATACCCTGGTTGCACAGGCTGCCAGCCTCGTCCTCAAGTGATACAGCACCTTTACCCCGTCATCCGACGTGACAAGAAAGATTCAAAGCGCCTCAACGCGAGTGTCATACGCTTGTTTATCACGATTATCCGGGACATTACGCGGAGCAGTCTTGTGTTGCGAACGTAAAAAGGAACGAGGTGATATCTCCTATCCCCTTTTTGACATTACTCCTTGTTTTGTCTCTCGTTTTAAGTGAACGGCAGCGTCTTTTTATTATGTGGTTGCTGTCTCCTTTAATATCCATGCGTATTTGGCAAGGCGAGAATTTCGAGTGGATGGATAAAACTGTGGCTTTGAACAGATGAGTTATGTATCATGGAATGAAATACCTATTATTTCCTGGATAAAGACACATTTATCACTTGCGTCATGAGTTTCAAAAGTGTTCCTCGACAATTGACTGACAATTGAATCCTGGAACGTACTAAATGACGCTCTAAGCTACGTACATTTTTTAAATTCTAGTAGCAATAACACTCGCTAACTGCTAAGAAAAACATCGTGAGGCAACCTGAGTGTCTGAGGTGTTCACACCTGGGCGCTTTAAATTTCCAATACGCGGTGGGCACGCCTGGTAAATAGGCCCATACTCTCTCTCTATCTGAGAGAAGGCCTATGCCCACACACACAGCGGGACGTATCTAGGCTACATGAAAAAAAAACATAAATATATACGGACAAATCGAAAAGCTCCTTCTTTTTAAGTCGGTTAAAAAAGCAGAGAACATAGATAAGAATGTTGTATTTATGTGACTTGTTTTTTCTTTATATTTATGTTACTTGTTATGCTTTTTTTTCTTGTGATGTGTTAATTTGCCCCAATAAATGTCTTTCTTTCTTTTTAATGTGTGCCAGGACAAGTATATGTCTAATTGTGTACACTTTCATACTTTCAAGTACCTATACCCTGCGACTGACATTGTATAGGCTTCAAAAGGCCTTTTCTTGAAATATAATAATTTAATGCAAAGATGTCAATAGACAATAATCTGAGCCAAACACGTTCTAAGTGGGAACATGGAAACTGCATTACAATATATTATTCCTCGCAGGGTTGGCTTCCGAATCTCTCTGAAAATATCTATGAAAATGTTTTATTGTTATTGATATACCTTGGAGCGCTCTCTTTTTAATATTATTTTTATCTTTACAAGGAAAAGGTTAGACAAGATTTTTTTTTATTGAACGCCACAAAAAAGCAATAGAAACAGCAGTTACAAACGAAAATATACAAATGGCAGCGTTGTTGCTTACACGGGTAGAAAATTCCTCCAGGCAATTTTAATAACGAATTGGAAGAGCTGCATCGACAACAGTCCAACATTGAAATACATCTAATGAAGATGATGACTGAGAAGACTCTACCCAATTTCACAGGATCATGACATTTTTCTCGTCCCTTAGCTATTTATTTAGGACCGATCGCAGTTCGTATTAAAATGGGTATTAATTTAAATAAGAGAGTGGTGGTAGCCTAGTGGGTACAACATTGGACTCTGAAGCGAGAGACCCGGTTCGAGTCCCAGTGCGGGCATGTCCTGACTTTGTTTTCTAAGTTATGTACATTTGTGAAGTTAAAGAACCAATACCACTGTGAAGGAAAACATTGTGAGGAAACCTCATATTATCTATATACCTCAGCGCTTGATATGATGGTAGCTGGTAGATGGTAGATATGATAAAAGGGTTCTCGAGTAGAGATGACGAACTTACAAACAAAACGTTGGACGCCTACCAGCTCGCTGGGCCAACGATCTGTGGCAGAATGCTGACAGTGGCTGGATGAACGAGCCGAGAAACGAAGTGGCGTACTTTAGGATGTATTACGTAGGCATTAGATTAGAAAGAAATGTTTTTAAGGCTGAAAATTCAACGCACGACTTTTAGCGGATGAGTTTTTATGGTTTTATAATACGTTGTTTTTGTTGGTAGCCCAACAAAGCATAGTTATCTGAATGTTTTGTAGCTGTAGCAACATTGTAACTTTTTCTCTTCTCTGTGTCACCGTTGAGCTGTAATGATGTTCTAATCTGAAATAAATTATTTAATTTCTAATTTTAGTTCTAATTCAAAGAGCTTAAACATGGTGAGTAGAGACGGAGCTCGCGTCGTCGGTGGCTCGTGATTCCGTTATTAAGTTAAGAATATGTGGTGCTTACAAAAGTTTTAACACTTATTGGTGAATTTTACAAATATTATGTGTGCTCCGTGTGGCGCCGGATTAAGAATAGCGTCACTCCATTTCCTTGCTGAAATGGCAGTGGGCCGGCCATATCATCCGAAGAACTGATTACCGATGGGGTAGACGAGTTCTTGAGTGGAGACCGCGGATCGGTAAACGTAGTGTAGGACGTCCTCAGACTCGGTGGAGCGATGATCTTCGCAGGGCGGCTGGCAAGAGCTGGATGAGAATAGCCGAGGACCGTGCTCAGTGGCGTGCAATAGGAGAGGCCTATGTCCAGCAGTGGACAAGCATAGGCTGATGATGATGATGATTTCCTTGTGTGGATTTTGTAGAAGGCGACTAAGGAAACCTATTACCAGGAGACGGGCAGCAGCGTCTTCCTGAGATTCCAACCGCATGCTGCGATCGCCAACCCGCCTGCCAAGCGTGGAGATTATGGCAAAACCCTTCATAATTATGAAAACCACAAAGGAGGCCTATGTCCTGCAGTGGGCGTCAAATGGCTGATGATGATGATGACAAATATTATGATAGCTGGCGTAGCGTAGCGGTTGTCACCTCACGTGTAAACATCAGTAATTCCGTTTGGCCTCGACCATGAACAAATCGTCGGCTTATTGCAAGAACTCATTAACCAACATATTCACTATTGGGAGAAAAACGACTTTTTAGTTCGTGTTAGTTAATTGTTGTATTTCCTCTTCCTTATTCCCTATAACATCCTTAAAATAATGCCTGATATTAAAACACCAATATTGTATTATTGTTCAATACATCTATATGTCTATACCTTTAAAAAAATGCGGTTAGTGAGTTTTTGCAGTAAATGACTTCTTGCAGTAAGCCGACGAAATATACATACATGGCAGTGTTTTATTTTTCGTGCAAACCTTTCTAGGTTTCGTAGTCGGATAAAAACGTGAACGTGGATGTAACATTCGCAGCCATAACGTGAAAGGAGCAAACTTAACTCAGTTGTAATGTAACTGATATCGGTCGGACGTCCCATGTCACATGTCGTCGCCGGAAATTTGATTCGCAACTCCTTTGACAGGAAATATTTGCAAAATCCGCCCGATGGCATGTAAAAGATCTTCGTTAACGTACTATTTTACGAAGCCTATTTCAGGGAAAGGGTTTTTATTGAAGAGGAATTTCTCCAAAGAGTTAAATTAGGAGGTTTACTGCATGTTACACAAGAAATAAAATGGTTCTTGTTTAATTATCCCTAGTTTAGAAATAAATATTTTCTATAGTTAGCGAACTATATTGAGAGCAAGAATCGCTCGTAGCCCCGGCTGCCTGAGTGATCTTAAACGATCACGAAGGTTAAGCAACACAGGGCGCGTTCTGTGCATGGATGGGTCGCCGTCTGTGCCTAACGCTAGTGGCAATTTTCCGAGCGGTTCCGTGCTTCGCAAGGCACGTTAAGCTGTTGGTGCCGGCTGCCGTCGATAGATGGCAGTCGTTAAGCCAAGTCAGAGGCCTTAGGGCGGCTTGACAACTTCTGACAGTAGACGAGCCACTAGTCTACAAACCTCCACCAATCCGGACTTGGCCCCCGTGGTGGAGTATGGCCTATACCTTCCTCAGGGAAGAGACCCGTGCCCCTAGGTGGGGACGTAATGGGTTGATGATGATGATGATTGAGAGCATTTGTGTGGAAGGTCCGGTAAGCGTCGTGCCGGGTAGACTTACTTTAACCAAATAGGGCACGTTAGCGAAGGTCAAGATAAAAAGTTCCCAAAAACTGCTTAAGTGCGTGCAGTGATTTGAGAATTTTGATGAAGCGAAAAAGGCTTGTCAGGTGCGCGGCAAGTGGCGATAAACTTGGATTAAATAGAAATAAACTACAAATTAAGTTTTTGTTTTTTTTTAAGATTTCGTACCTCAAGAGGAAAAATAGAACCCTTATAGGATCACTTTGTTGTCCGTCCGTCCGTCCGTCCGGTTGTCCTTTATCTCGGGAATGCGTGGAGGCATCGAGTTGAAATTAAAACCGTTTTTAAGTCTACAGTCACTTATAGCTGTAAAAAAATCAAACTTCCAATTTAACGCAAAAAATTTTGCAACCGTTTGTGTCGCAGAAAAACGTATATTTCGACACTCAAGGGAATCAAAATTTATAGGGTACTTACCGTTGACCTAGAACTATGAAATATGGCAAGTAATTTTGTCTTATACTACAAATACAAGGGAAAATCTGAAACTATACGAGTACAATACGAGTACTTGTACATTTGTAATTAAATCATAAAAAGAATAGGCTTTGTAGTTCGGGAAAGCCTGGAAAAAACTGTGAGACTCGATTCCTGAACTACTTATAATGTGTAAGTACATATCTACAAATTTGTACGAAACACTCAAGGGTGCCAAACGGGAACCTATCACTGAGACTTCACTGTCTGTCTGTCACCAGGCTGTATCTCATGAACCGTGATAGCTAGGCAGGTGAAATTTTTACAGATGTTGTATTTCTGTTGCCGCTATAACAACAAATACTAAAAACAGAATAAAATAAATATTTAAGTGGGGCTCCACGTTAAAAAACGTTGTCTAAAGACAGCGCTCGCTATCTAGCGGCCATGTATGTAACCTTCACAGCGCCGATGTCATGTCGTTAAATGTCAATGTTATACGCTTCTTGTTGGTTTCTACAGATGGCGCTGTTCTCAAATTCGAGATTTTGTTTAATGTTGTACAGATAATGGTACGGAACCCTTCGTGCGCGAGTTTGACTCGGACTTGGCCGGTTTTTTTCTTGTCAGCTTATCTTACATCTCAATATCGTAACATAACTTGCGTCACCATGAGATTACAGGACCGTTTGTACTATTTAACTCTAAAATAGATGTCTTTGTATGTACAAATGTATTGGTCGACCAAATGGAAAGCATATTAGTACAAAAAGAATACGTTAGTGTATTTGCTCACACTCGCATCGCAGGCACCGTGATATGTTCGACAATCTATCATTTTTATGAGCATACCATAAAAGCCTTAAGCCCGCAAGCCGAGTGTATATAACAGCCTATAAAAAGCATTCTGCCGAGAAATTCACTAAACTTCATATCACAATGTTTGGAGATATACCGCTCGCAGACGGCTGAGTATGCTAAGCCTGTTGCCAGCAATAAAAACTTAGTCGAATGTTCGCCGGCACCGTAAAGATATGGAAGTGCTAAAGCCCTGTTTCGAACTTGTGAACTCATGTTAAATCCTTAAACGTTCGAGTCTGTAATAAACATAAGTCAGCATTCTTTAGAATGGAAGCGATATTGTGGAATTTGTTTGTGTTTAAACTGGAGTAATTATGCAGACTCCGTGCGTCGAATAAGGGTTGTAATAGGCTTTGAAGCTGTCTAGATTTAATTATCATGCTAACACTCTGTAATGCGTATATTGGTGGGAAGGCAAAAAAAAAAAAACTTCCTCACAAACGGTGTATTTTCTATTTCATTCGAAATGACATTGAAGTAATTGTAATTGTATTAACACTTCATTAAATAAATAAATAACTTTCATACAATACATTCACTTGAGCTGGTCCCAAACTATTAAAACATACGAGTATGCATATAAAAATATAATACACACACATTATTATTATTTTCTATAAAATGACCAGCCCTACTTAATGGATGAAGGCCTCCATCTCTGTCCATTTCTCTCTATCTTTTGCTATTTTCATATCGGGTAGTTATTACATATGAGTAGCGTGTTAATTTATTCCTGCCCTTTCCTAAGCCCACGTGTTTACCTGCAAACAATTTCTTCTATAGAACCGTGTTTTATTGGATGTTTTTACAGAAATGCATTATTGGTTTGTGAAGGATGAAACACACCGACGCCATGGCGGTGGCTGTCCATCATCATCATCAGCCATTTGACGCCCACTGCAGGACATAGGCCTCCTTCACAGTTTAACCATGAGGGGTTTTGCCATAATCGCCACGCTTGGCAGGCGGGTTGGCGATCGCAGTATGTGGTTGGAATCTCAGGAAGACGCTGCTGCCCATCTCCTTTAATTGATTTCCTTAGTCGCTTTCAACACCATCCACGGGAGGTAATGTTATGACGCTATTCTTAATCCGGCGCCACACGAGATTTTGAATCTAATTTATTTATTTATTTGAAGAAAAAACAGGCACAGATAACAATTATTTTATGTTTTACAATATTGGACAATAGAAGACAGACAGCACGGGCTTGTCCGTTGGCAACCTTTGAGTAGGGAATCCTAAAAGTACCAAAACAATTGGTAAGTAAATGTCACATTTTAATAATAGGTTTGCCAGCGGGTAATAGACGAAAATGTCAAAAACCTGACCAAAACTATCTATTGAGCAAAAAACGGCAAAAAATTACGTTTGTTGTATTGGAACCCCCCTTAAATATTTATTTTATAGTATTTTTTGTTATAGCGACAACAGAAATTAATTATCTGTGAAAATTTCAACTGCCTAGCTATCGCGGTTCATGAGATACAGCCTGGTGACAAACAGAAAGACAAACACACAGACAGACGGACAGTGAAGTCTTAGTAATAGGGTCCTATTTGAAACCCTTTGGATACGGAACCCTAAAAATAATAATAGCTGGCTGTTGAGAAAACAGTATAAAGTTTACGTCTGCCCAGTAAGATTTCAGTGGATTACTGAACGGCATCACTAAACTGAAATATGGCTTAAACATAAAAGAAAAATGGCTTAACGTGATATAAACTCCAATTTTTTATCTCCTTTCTTTGATGGCTGGATTTTGCTACTGAAAATTACTCATATAGGTACTGTAGCGATATCTTCTAGTAATGGAGGTGTCGGTATAGCTGCTGTGTCTTAAACTTTAATGGAGATGTCGTAAACTATTGTTTGCTGTATGCACATAATGTTGCAGTAGGCTTGAAGGTACGAGTCGTACCTACTTATTAGCCTTAAATATAATTCTGCCAGGACAATGGCAAGTAAACCCCAGCTTCTGCCTACCCCTTCGGGATACAGGCATGAGTTTATGTTACGTTTTTAAATTTAATTATTTTCACCACGTTCAGTACATATTGTACAATAAACGTGTTCCCACAAATGTGTTCATGCGAAGTCTTGACTTTAAACAAGACGAATTTTAGGCTGTTTTTTCCTGTTCGAAACTGATTTTAGGGCCTCCAGATTTTGTTACTATTTTATGGCCTAACCAAAAGAGAGAAACCTCACCAATCCCAATGTATCCCTGGTAGCGACTCGATAAAATTGCTTTTAAAATAGCCAATCCTCCATTCCCCCTCGGTAGTATAAAACGGCGGTGCTTTGACGTGCACATAAATTTCTTTGTCCCGAATTTTGTGACTCATCCCGTGAATCGTAATAGTAAATGGAATTATCTGCGAATTGATTCACGACCTAATATCGATGGCGAAGTCGTTGGCGTTCTTATGGATGGCGGTCATTTCGGGCGATTAGGAGACGTCGATTTGACGATTGACCACAAATCGACGATGTTTCCGCCCCTCTTAAGTAGGGGTTATAAATTACAATTATCGAGTATTTCCAGGTACAGTGGACAGAAAAAAACCTTTACATTTTTCTTAAAACTTCGCCCATAGGCTGAATTCTGTTACGAGTGTAGTCAGAGCACATCAAACTTTAATTTAGGGTAATATTATGTGCACTCTACTCGTTTATGTTATAGCGAATTGCAATAAGAATGCTTTTTTTTTTACTTTGCCTCTTTTATGTTCCACTACTGGGCAAAGGCGACTCCGCTTGTTTTCATACTATTCAACTATATTTCACAAACATACATTACACAATTTTTTTTTTTTTGTTGCACTAACACGTGCTGACGACAATTTTAAAACCCTATTTAGAGGCTAAAAATTCCACCCATGCCGGGACTTAAGCCCAGTTGGGAGAGCGCTGGCACGGTTAGCCAGAGGTCGCGGGTGCAAGTCCCGGCATGGGTGAAATTTGTAGCCTCTAAATGGGGTTTTAATACATTATACTACATAAACTCATGCCTATATCGCGGAGGGTAGGCAGAGACCAGGGTGTGCAACTTGCCACGATCCTGACATATCTCTATCGCTTCATCACCAATCATTAGTTGGTGCATGCACGCGCGCTGGTTTTGGATGCTTTAAATCGAAAGAATTGATGTGAAACAATGGGAAATTATGAAACAACGTCTGCCATTTTTCAAGCGCACACATTAGTGAGAAAACTTTATATGCATTGTCAAGCACATATTTCTGATATAATGGACCTTTAATTTTCTTTAATTTGTGCAAAGTAGGTATACTCTCCGCAAGAATGAGTTTCCCAAGACGTAGACACACAAATAGTTTCAATATGATGATCTGATAGAAAATGCTTATAGCATTAAGTTCGCCACATTGCCATTGTATTTTTTTACTTATGTGCACGTATTAATAATAATAATAATCATCATTCAGCCACAAGAAGTCCACTGCTGGACGTAGGCCTTCTCCATGGATTTTCAATAAGACCGGTTGGAAGCGGCTTACATCCAGCGTCTTACTGCCACTTGGAAGAGGTCATCTGTCCATCTTATGGCTGGTCGTCCTACGCTGCGCTTGCTGATATGTGGTCTCCATTCGAGAAATTTTCAGCCCCATCGGCTATCAGTTGTTCGTGCGATGTGCCCCGCCCATTTCCCCTTTAACTTACTAATCCGCTGGGCTATGTCGACGACTTTCGTTCATCTTTGGATCTCATCATTTCAATATGATGAACGTTAATAAATATAAAACGATGGCTTTTATTTTCTGATGCTCAATCGCGCAGAATAGATATTTTTATCAATTTTGCCATTAATTAATCACTTAGTTCCAACAGGTACTTTGACAGTTGAGAGAAAGAGACAGATGAAAATGAAAATGTGTTTATTATCAGACCAAGATTACAGAATGCATTAGTTTATTAAATCTTAGTTACCTATTGTAAGACCAACTATAGATTTGTAAGCTGATGATACTCTCATCTGAATAAACAAACAAACAAACAAACAAACAAACAAACAAACAAACAAACGAACGAACGAACGAACGAACGAACGAACGAACGAACGAACGAACGAACGAACGAACGAACGAATGAACGAACGAACGAACGAACGAACGAACGAACGAACGAACGAACGAACGAGCGAGCGAGCGAGCGAGCAAGCAAGCAAGTAAGCAAACAAACAAATAAATAAGTAAATACATTATTAAGATAGAAAGAGACAGCGAGCGAGAGAAAGGCACCAAACGATTTCAATCACTAACACAGCTGCTGGGTTTGCTCCTAACTTTAAAAGTACTTTCACTTCATTTCCTAGTGATCCATCACACCATCTGGGATCGAGTGACATTCGAGACGGTCTGTTTAGGTGTTCATTAGCTGAGTGGCTATCTAAGTAATGCGCGGCTTAAGTCCTTGACTCACACAGAACACGATCTTCTCTATCCCGTTAAAGTAGATTAGTGTTTATATTTATTGCATTTTCCGAAACGCTGGCCGTTTCTTTTTAAGACCTTACTTTCCTGGTGGTCGTCTCTCTCTTGCACGGACTCATTTTTTTAATGAAAAGGATGAGTGTAGCTTATAAAAATCTGGCTTAGGCGAGAGTTAAAATATAAAATTACAAACATTTAAGTCTTACGGATTCATTTCGAGCTAATCCTCCCCCTCCCCTCTTCTTTTTATGTACTTAAGGTATACTTAGGTACTTAATGTTGTTTTATATTGTATTTATGGCCTTTGTTTCCGACGTCCAATGGGAGGCGGCACATAGGGAAGAGTGTTTGTAATATATAAAACTTATTTAATTCGCCATCAAAATATTTCAGAGAAAAGATTGTTTACAACAATGCCACTTATACAAGTTAATAACTGCCGATGAACTGCTGCGCAATTTGGCAAATCTGTCAACCTATTTGTTATTTTCTTCTATAATAAAATTTTTAAATACAAAAAAAAATTATAAAAAGGCAATTCCACTAAAACACTCTTAAGACGGAGTTAGGGCTGGTTTATAACAGGAACTCCTGTCACAAGTCAGCTTTAATTCCATGTTTGATTAAGGAACATATTTGAAAAGAATAACGGCCTTATTTATAAAAACACGATTCCTCTGAAACCAATCTAACACTCTGCTTATTTAATCTGTGGCTACATCTTTTCCTTGTAAAATCTCCACCACAGACTATTTTAATCGGCGTTTTTGAAGTGTTTTAATGTATTGAGTTTTTATAAATTAGACTGGTAATTTAGAGTTCTTTGTCAATTTTTCTACAAAATGATCTAGATTTTGCAGTGGACACCTTTTTCGTTTTACTTATAACTTAAGTCACAGTTTGGGTGCTATTTTCAATAAAAGTATTTTGATTTTATTTTATTTGAACTGGAAACTACTTAATATAAACAAGACTGTTACTTTTTGATAGATAAATAAGAATTCGTTGTTTCATTGCCATTTTTTTTTGTCAAAAGTCAAGAGTACAAAAAATATCTAAAATATCTTTAATTTTATATTCTCGCTTGAACCAGATTTGACAAACCATACATACATTTGACATGCATTATTTTGAAATCATTAAAAAGCTAGAATGTGGGGTTAGAGAGAAGTAAATGAAACGTTCGCTTTTAAAACTGAATCAAGTGCGTCGTTGGTCTGGCGGTTACATGCTTGAATGCCAACATAGGGTCTTTACAGTACGATTTCCGCAAAGGGCCGCTGTACTTTTATTTGAAAAAAATGCCTCACCACGATGCCTTCCTAGTTTTTCTCAGTAGAAGCTAACCAAGTTTAAGACCAAGACATTGTTTTACTATAACTTTAAAAATAATATAATGAAAATAATCTTAAAAGGTTATTGTTTATTTCAATGAGTTTTTGGTATAAGAAAGCTTTTTCTTTAGCGTATCTGTTGCTCAAGTAGAAAATAGTAATACATTTACAATATGTTTCCGTTAAGAACATCCCGCGCATGTCGCAACTTTAAATATTAAGAAAACTATTTAGGCTTTGTTATGTAAACAAATATATCGAGTGAATGCCGGTAAGGAACGTCCCAGGCGGACATATTTTGACCAAATAGGGGATTTATTAGCGAAAGGCCAAATACAGACAAGCGTGCGTGCATGCAAAGACTAATGAATGTTGAGGAAGCGAAAGTGATCTTTCAGGATCGTAGTAAGTGGCAGTCCCTGGTATCTGTCTACCCCTCTGAGATACAGACGTGAGTTTATGTATGTGCGTTATGTAAATTAAACACAATTTTTTAATCAAATTAGAACAAGTTTTATATCTTTTATCTTTATTCAATGGTTTGATCACATTGTGATCATGTTACTCTAAAAGTAACACATTGTAATTGTAAAAAATAACAAAACATCATCATCGTCATCATCAGCCATTTGACGCCCACTGCAGGACACAGGCCTACCTCATGGTTTTCCAAGAAATCAGAAATCAGAAATCAGAAATCAATAATTTATTTCAACGTAAAGAATTAACATTCTTTTTGCTGAATGTCAATGTACTATGTTACTATGTTAGCCGCTTCTTAGCTTCTTCTTCTTAGCAAGCTTCCCGGTCTTGTGATTCAGCGACTCCCCGCCACCGTAACCAGTCGTCAGACCATTTGGTGGGGGGCCTGCCCACGCCCTGCCCGGCACATAGCTCGGAGAGCTGATGGCCGTTGGGGAAAAAAAGTTCTGAACTGGCTACCGCGGACCGAATGACGCAGCGTGGTCAGGCCCCCAACAAAACATAATACTTACAATATATTTTCAATACAAAATTATCTCAATATACGGTTAAAAGCGGTCAGTTGTTTTCTTGGTGGCACTTTGGCCAAATAGCAGCTGTTAATAGTAGATCAACAAACTGTTACTGAACGAGAACTCGAGGGTCAGACTTAGGTGATATTGGAGAAGCCAAGGAGATACTACATCCACTTACTTCGAATAGATGTCTGCAACATGGCTGGCGTCTCTGAGGCTCGTAGCGCACACACTCCATCAGTACATGGTACACAATCTTCTGGCACGTTGCATTCACAACCGTTTAGTGCGTCCAGCTTTCGCGTTATGTGTCCAAACTTGGTCAATGGAATAAGTCCAGAATAGAGATGGACGCGGTAAAAGTCACACGAAAAGTTTCTGGGGAATTGATCCCAAATTGGAAATATACCGAGGAATGTTTGTAAAAACGTTTCTTACTGTTAACAACTCGTCTTAGGAACGCGTAAACGCGAACGTCTAAACGCGAAAATTTCTGGATAAAACGCGATTCATCGATGAATCAACTTTGCCAAAAATCTCACAAAACAATCAGTATTTTTTGAAATGCCTAATAATGTGCATGTTTTCGTTATCAAAAGTAGTCTAAGTGCTATTCCACACTAGAATGTATCTCCGTTCTC
Organism: Yponomeuta cagnagella; assembly: GCA_947310995.1. Lineage (NCBI taxonomy): Eukaryota > Metazoa > Arthropoda > Insecta > Lepidoptera > Yponomeutidae > Yponomeuta > Yponomeuta cagnagella. The sequence goes on from OX371267.1 coordinate 19,318,351, forward strand.
TAGATCCGTTCAACCGTTTTGGCGTGATTGATTAAAGAAGACACATCCATCGATCCAAACTTTTGTATTCATCATAGTAGTAAGATATATAGTTACTGCCTATCCTACACCAGTTAAATACTCCTAAATCATTAGCTAAAAGAAATAGGCCTATAATGTGGTCATGGCCCGAACAGATCTTCGCTCTGCAAGTAAAAACCAGCCAAGTTCAAGTCGGACTTCGCCCTAAGGTTTCCTTAGCATTCAGCAATAAAATATATTTTAATTAAATTTTGACTATGAAAAATCTCATTTGGTTTAATTTAATTATCATAGGGTTGTCTGGAATAAATTTCTTTTAGCATTAAGGCCGCCAATTTATTATTTATTTTTTATATTTTTCAAATTTTTATGTTATCAAATTACAAGAGTGTAACGACAAAAAATATTCTAAGCTTATCTTATCTTATCATTTGCAACTTAACAAAAAAAGATGTTAGAGTGAGATATGAAGCTTGCCCATGAAGTTGTCTCAACTGAGTTGGGAGAGCGCTGGCACGGTTAGCCAGAGGTCACGGGTTCATGTCCCGGCATGGGTGGAATTTTTAACCTCTAAATAGGTTTTTAAAATTGTCCTCAGCACGGATAAGTGCAACAAAAAGAATATAAAACATACAAAGATGACAAATAATATTGGTAACTTTTTCAAGATAGAGTCCGAATGAAATAAGTTGAAACTAGCTTCCTTTTTTTTTTCCTGTACCCGCTCATATTATGTTTTGTATTATTATCTTTATTTTTGCTCATTGAGTTGCACTGTAATTTTAAAAAGGTAGAGCTTTTGTGGCTTGAAGTCTACAAAATTATATTTTTTGGATTACATGATTTTTGTCTACAAATGTTATCTTAACAAAAACTTTATTGTGATTTAATGTATAAAATGCTTAAGGCCCTGAAAATGCAACGCATGGGCGTTTGTTACCAATTTTTTTTACTACCGTCAGCTTATTTTGATGATGTATGCTTAGTATTAGGTTCTCGCTAGGTACTCTTTGAGTGCGGAACCCTAAAACGGAGTGTTTTATCTCTTGTTTATGAGCTCCAAACGCTGTATGCGGCTGTTTGTGAAGAATTTAAATCTCTTTTATTGCTTATTTTACTGTGCTGCGTAGAATATTTTAGATGTTTTTTCGTTTTCAGTTAGCTGGCCGACTGCGGAGCTCAAACGGCGGTGAATGGGGAATGCCCTTTCAGTTTGCCGTTTTAAACGAAGTTTAGTAAAAAATTTTATTTCTCAAGATGGTTCTCCGGCTTACAGGCCTTATATTGCAATTAGGGTGATCCATCTGTGCAGACAAGTGTTTTAAAGAATACAAATACAAAATACAAAAATATTTATTCATCCAACAAATTCTATTGTATAAAGTACCTGTGCCAGGAATCCCGCTCTTCCATAACTTGGAAAGGTTAAACATCTAAACCTATGTAAAATAAAGATTTAGTTTTTAAGTGTAAGCTTAATCTAATATTTTATTTAAAGATATAAATTTTACAAAAGAATTTCGTTTTAATAAGTTTCCAAATGTTAAATTAATTATAATTAAGATTTGTGACATGATACACTTGTGTAGTGTGTGTGTTTGTGTGTGTGTGTGTGTGTGTGTGTGTGTGTGTGTGTGTGTGTGTGTGTGTTTGTGTATGTTTGTGTATGTTTGCGTGTTTTATTATTATTCATATTTATTTATACTTATTATAGTTTTGTGACATGTTGTAACAGAAATTCTGTTATATGCAGGAATATTGTGCGGTATATTAAATACGTAAGAAATTTCCCATGCTACAGTGAACATATGATACCACATGGATCAGTGGTAGCGGAGCGGTAGAGTGCCGGCCTCACATCCGAGAGGGCGTGGTTTCGAACCCCGGCATGACTTTGTTTTCTGAGTTACGTAAATTGGTGAAGTTATAGTAGCAATACCACTCATTTTAGGTGAAGGAAATTTCAATCCGTGGATTTCGTAGAAGGCGACTAAGGAAATAAATTACCAGGAGTCGGGTAGCAGCGTAAAGTTTACAACCGCATACTGCGATCGCCAACCCGCCTGCCAAGCCCTTCATGGTTAGGGGAAATCATGAGGGAGGCCTGTGTACTGCAGTGGGCGTAAAATGGCTGCTGATGATGATTATGACAGGTGAAGGAAAACATCGTGAGGAAACCTGAGGTGTACACATACCTCATCGCTTGAAATTGCCAATCCGCGGTGAACACGCGTGGTATTATGGTAATACTTAATGGTATTAACACTTTTTCTCTCTCTCAGACATGACCGGAGCCCTACAGTGTGTAAAAAAACATAGGGTTAAATGTAGGGTTTAGCTCATCAGTACGAACATTTTTTCTGTGAAATAAACTGTGAAATAGACAAATAAAATATCAGCGGGTTAATACATTTTAATGATGCAGGTAACTGTAGTATAGAATAGGTGATGTTTATTTTGTAGCAATTCGGAAGTTTTTTTAGTGGTACAATCAATGGCCTTTGGGTATAATAACGAATTATCTTATCTTATCTTAAAGTAAGTACTCTGTTTTCTTCATTTACTTTTTATCCGAAACGATTTTTATTCTGCCATATAAAAAAAAGTAAAATTTTATGACATGTCATAAAACGTAGTAAAAAAAGAGGTAAGTAACACTTTCAGCGACGGGCGAAGCCTTCTACTTTTAAAACGGGGTCGTATAGCGTTTACAATATCATTTTCGAAATAAAATCCAGCTGGAGTGCAGCTAAGTGCCTCAGAGCTATCAAGATACAAAGCACGCAAGTGCAAGTACTCCGAATTACGCCAAAGTGCGGGCATGTAAAGTGTATTCCACCAAAACGTGAAAAACCGGCCTACTGCTCATCTTGAATAATCTGATAATGTATAGAAATTACGCCAATGGCAATGGAAACTAGTAACATATATACAAACTCAATATGGCATGAAAAAATATTTTGTTAGTCCATAAACAACAGAGCAAACATTTTTACCATTTTAAGGCTTTTTTACAGCTTTTCTGCTTTATAGTCTCTTCATTTGATAAATAATGCTTAAATTATCGCATGCTAACTGTGAGGGAAAACATCGTGAGGAAACCCGAGGATCTGAGGTGTTCACATACCTCAGCGCTTGAAATTGCCAATCCACGGTGGGCACTCTCTTTCTGAGGGAAGGCCTGTGCCCTGCAGTGGGTCGTATATAGGCTACATAAAAAATTACATGTTCGAAAAATATAATGTTGGACAATAATGTAATAAAGCCTGCGACATTCGTAGAACCTGTTACCCTTAAGGGGTTCCAGGAAGTAACACTAGCGTCACCGTAAAAAAAAAAAAAAATTTTTACACACCTAATTTGCAAAAGTGGCTGTACCATCTCTAAATCATGTAAATGGTAATTTTTAGGACCCATCGCCATAAACTTAAGGTAAAAAACCTAGGACTATATAGCATTAACGCCAAAAACGGCCGTTTTTGGCATAAATGCAATCTAGTCCCAGGTTCGTGATCCTAGGTTCTTTGTCGTAGGACCTAAAATCAATGTTAACATTACTGAGAGATTGTACAAACACTTTTTGCAAATATGATCTGTGAAGGGGCTGTTACACCAGGAGAGTTTCTCGCACGCAAGTGGCGATTTATTCTAGGCAATAATATGGTCGCCTAGTGTTCATTCATTCAGAGCGGTGGTACCGTGGTAGCCTGGTGCAGAACATGGGACTCGGAAGCGAGAGACCCAGGTTCGATTCCCAGTGCGGGCACGTACCTATGAATTTGTTTTCTAAGTTATGTACATTTATGAAGTTATAGGAAGGTGAAGGAAAACTTCGTGAGGAAACTTGATTGTCTGAGCTATTCACATACATCAGCGCTTGAAATCGCCAATCCGTGGTGGGCACGAGTGGTGATTAAGCCCATACTCTCTCTCTCTCTGAGAGAAGGCCAGTGCTCTACAGTGGGATGATTATTATTTATTTATTCCCAGTAAGACAAGAAAAAACACAATTTCATTAGTTTGCCAATCTGCCAATGCAGTATATCGGCAAGCTCTTGGTAACAATCCTTACATAACTTACACAATCTACACAGCAAACAAAAAACAATAGTGTATATTTTTTTGGGTATTGGCACTCTTTCAACTTTCCGCGTTCTTACACTCTTGTTGAATATTTTCTGTGGCTTTAGGATAAGAGTAATTTTTTTATTCATTAATATTAAAAAATATCCACCCACGACCGGTCTATCCTTTTACGATAATAGTTTTCTATTGCTTGCTAACGAAAGTTTACAGGATTTTTTTCCTTTACTAAGGCCGACATGCACCACTTTCTTATTATGTGGCTTACACTAAAAACTATTTAACTAATTTTAAATTCTAAAGTCCTCAGCACGGGTTAGTGCAACAAAAAGAATATAATCATGTAGGTACAGCGATATCATTCCGACGTAAAAACCTAACTGCAAAGTGGGTTGCTCGGAGCTGCAAGTGATGTAAATCACTTCGGTCAGAGGTCGCTGCCTGTACGTAATACAGAGAAGTTTGTAAAGAGAGAATTAATTGTTGAAATTGAAAGTAATTTTTTTTGGACAGCAAAACCTCCTTGCATCTTTGTAATTATTAAAATTGTATGACTTGCACCATGCACCATAGAGTCAAAAACAAAAAAAAAATACTTTATTTCACGCGTGAAATGAAGCATTTCAGTACTGCTTTACTTCACGCATGAAATCACGCGTTTCCACATAATGTTTTTACACAAAAAAGAAAACTTTACGAGCAACTGCATTGAAAAGAATATAACTATTTAACTAAAATTCTTTATACAAAAGTCGATTTAAATGGCGACTTTAGTCACATTTAAAAAGTGGTGCAAGTCGGCCTATATCCAGTTTTCGTAAATCTATCGCAGGAAACCTGCAAGCTACTTAGGACAATTGGGTTTAATCTGAGCTTATAATACAATCACTACGTAGTTCTAGTCATAAACTGAGGTCTAACTTTAAAAACGAAACCCTTTTTAGTTACACTAATTCTTTAGATACAATTGTCGCTCCACATTACTCCTCGAACTCTGTTCTCTAGGTCGTACGTTACAAAATTGCTTAACAACTCACTTTGCTGACCTTTCTTCCATTAGGTCTTATTTCCGGTGCCTGAAAGACTGCGGAACCGCTACTTAAAGTGGCGAGAAATTGTTAAATATTATGGTGCTAAGTGAGTTAGGCGAGTTTGTACCTAGGGGAATCTCCTACTTCAGTTACAACAATTTTCGTGTGATGTTGATTGGTTGTGCTAGTAAAATGATGTTACTTCAGATCAGAATTTGAGACATGTACTGTTAAGGTTATTTTGGTATTCGTTCAAAGAGTGTTTGTGTTAGAAACTGGTGTCAAAATTCAAGTAAATTGTCATCGTTTACTCGTAACATAACATATCCAGTAAGAAGTCCCACTGCAAAGCAAAGTGAACAAAGGAGAAACTGGAGGTTAGTTTCTCACCCTTTCCAGGTAACGGAGTCAGCGAAGTGAGTTTTCATTTCGCCGATGTGGTACGAATTCTGTATTGCCAACTTACTTTCTTCGTTTATCTGTTCTTACAATGTACTACTAGGAAATATGAATGAAAATAGCTGGCAGGAGGACTGACAAAATGGGACTAGCAGCGTACGGTTCGTTAAAGTGTTCGAACGTGACATCAAAAACGTCGGTTCTTACCCTTTCGATCAGAAAAGTTTTGACGCTACAGTAGGCGAGTATTTTAGTGATAAGTTGGGTCAGGACAGAATAAAAAAATTTGAATAAAAAATAAAAACCGACTTCGAAACACTACAGCACTAAAAGGTTAGAAATAATTTAAATAATTAGAAGTATTAGTTTTTTCATTTTTAAATTTTTAGTGGGGGAGCGGAAGAAACATAAAGAAGACTCTTATAACCATATGTTTGCTGCGCGTGCTATTCGCGATCTATTGTGTGGTAAAGTAAAAATATTTTTCGTTTCAACATGTTTAGTTGCTCTTCCAGATTATATTTTACTTTTCTTAGATATTTTGGCAATGTATAAGTATATACTCGTATATGTTTCAGCTTTGTATCTCTGTTCAGATCTAAATTAAGTATATCTAAATCGTAAGGGTTTGCGTGCGATTTAACTTCCATGGCATATGTCACTGAATTACATAATTAGTTGGTACTTTTTAGTTGTTTCATAAATTTTTTTTCTGGTATCGCTGTTCCACCTTTCTTTCACCTTAATAAAAATAACTTAATTACTTTAAGTTTCGGGCTTCGCTGAAAATCAGCGCTGTAGGATGCCCTGCATCCCGCGTCTGTCCGATTGCCAAGTTTTTCTACTTCAGAACTTGTTTAAAATAAAATCTAAGCAATTAAGTTTCTAATTAGTCTGTAAGTTAAGTGTAACACATCTATCTTGTTTGCAATAAATGGTTATTCATTCATTCATTCATAATTTACCCTACTTAATTCGTTGCTTTAAAATCTCCGAAAGTCTTCACCAGAACATCACGTACCAATATTACTAAAGGATGTGCCCCATTAGGCCTTATTTACTGCTGTCCACTGGAGAGTTCCGTTCTCCATCTCTGAAAGTCTTCATCAGGTCTTCACCAAATTAAAATGGGGATAATAAGACGTTGTATCTATTCGAAGAAAAAAAGAATTGTCGAAATCGATTAAGATTTGACGGAGTTATGGAGGAATAACATATATATATATATATACGCGTCGAATTGATAACCTCCTCCTTTTTTGAAGTCGGTTAAAAAGGAGGTTTGGAAGAAGAAGTATTTCAATTAATTCAGCGTGTATGCGTGACTAAGTCTAACATGCTATAAGGATAGGTAAAATATTAAATTTGTAAATTTGTGACGCCCCTCATTGATAGTCAAAGTATAATTAGATGGTACTGAATATAACAGTGGGTCGTACAGGAATTCTCCAAATGTCCGCTTGCCCGAAGTTAGCCAAGTGGCTTTTGTCCCAAAGAATTTCGTTTCAAATGTATTTCTAGCTCAGAAAATAAACTCTGAAGGCAACATGGGGCTTCTCGAAATCTCTACGTTTTTATACGTTTACTTATGCGACAGTAAAGACGTATATGGCATGAGGTTATTTTTGTTCCGTTCCCTTTGTGTCTTGAGTTGAACGTTGCTCCTGTCTTGCTCGGTAGCATGTAAGGTTGATTCTTTGAAGAGGGAAGCAGGCTAAAATTAACCGTTAATATTGTAACCGTTGCGTAGTCAAGCATGGCTTCGTTGGTAAGAGCGCTGGCACGGCAAACTAGAGGTGCGAGTTTTAATCCCGCTTCTTTCCGGGATTTTTATTTGTATTTGTAACTTGTTCATAATTGTGTAGATGGTAGGCCGTTGCAGATTTTAAAAAGTACTTGCAAGCTTCGTAAGGAGTCATATTGTGCTTAAATTCTCTGAATTGTTCACAAGTTAGTCTGGGATGGAACTAAAAAAAAAAAATTTGATCTTTAAAAATTTTCGGTGGACAATAAAGTTACCATTATCTCACATTTTAGTGGAATATATTTAAAGCACAGTGCCATGTGACTGATATAAGCCTGGTTTCTGCTAGCATTAAAACATAATGAAAAATCTGTTTTGCTTGCGCAAAAAAAATAGTTTCAAACAGAAGCATTGTACAGCATACAAAATTATTTATTTCAGCAAAGATATTTCACAAAGCAGATTGACATAGCTCCGGTTGCCTTAGTATAAACACTGTAAATTGATTATTTTATCAGCGATATTTAAGGCTTAAAAAAAACACGATCCGAAGACTCGGCTCTACAAATGCCAGCGATACCCGCAGCATCCTATTTCACAAACTATTAAGCAAGCCGCAAAAACATTACCCGGTAACAATGCAATTTAAATTGTTAAACGAGTTGTTTGATTAACACCATCGCGGGCCCTACACAGGATTTATTTGGTTCACAAGGCCCGCGACTCCGTCATTTTGTAATTAAAACTTAAGAGCCTTTGCCCACGACGAGTTAAAATGCGATTCAAACGCAATTTACGCGCGGGAGCGGAGCTTCTGCGAAAGTAGAAGCATTAAGTCTGCCACATTGCCATTGTATTTTTTACTTATGTGCAGTAAACGTATTAATAATAATAATATTCTATACTGTAGCGCGTTGCAAAAATGTCACAAAACGCGCGTCTACTGCCCTGTACGTAGTCGTCATGAGCAATGGCTTTTACTCTACAACAACGATTAACAAAACAAAGATGTGCGTTTCACTATACAGTCGATGAAAAAATTCAATGTTTATCGAGGCTGAGCATATTAACAAGTAGGAAAACTAACTACGCAATGTGCATCTAATTGTCATATTGTAGTTTTATGAAACGGGGGTCAGGATGTTAAGCTTTACATATTACGCAAATCCCATAGTATACCACATCAGTCAGTGGAACAGCCCTATCACACTAGCGTTTTGCGAGCGATTTGAAAGCGATGCGATTACGCAGCGAGCTCGCCACAATTACGCAGCGATTGCGTGGCGAGCACGCCGTGACGATGCCGTGACAAAGCAGCGCCGTTGCGGCGAGCTCACGGCATGCGATCCGCTTTTTGGATACCAGTAGTAAAAAGGATTGATCTGGCGAGGAAACACTACTGCTGGCTTTGTAACTTCGAAGATGTAGGTAACGAAAGCAGACACAAGTCAATGACGAATCTGGAAGGATTAATTATCAAGTAATCGATAATCGACTGGGAGAGAGCGACTATACTATAACGGGATGGTTTTGAATTTTAGTTATAAAAACTTTGTTTTCACTGTACCAACGACGACTGAACCTCTAAACAATGCTACATCCACTTACACACGTATCTTTGATGTGACTCAATTGGGGCGGGCGCACTTTTGAACGCGATGGTACAAAATAGCGTCGAGGGTGGTAATCGCAGCGTCATCGCAGCGTCGTCGCGGCGAGCTCGCTCCGCAATTTTATCGCTTTCAAATCGCTCGCAAGTGCTAGTGTGATAGAGCTGTTATACATGATGGTGATGGCGAGTGGAAGACATAATAACAAACTGACTGCTGCGCAGTGATACCCTACAATATCGTGATTTGATTACGACCAAGCAAATTGATTGCTATTTCGATTGGCAGCATAAGAATGATTACTTCGATGTATTATTATGTGATATATATGGAACATACATGTATAAAATCACGCCTGGAGATACCTATGCCAGATGGGTAGGCTTCTCCAGGGTTAGCAATTTGCTACAATCCTGACAAATCTCTTTGACTTCATCAACATCATATAGTGATTAACTGTTGACTGTACAGTTGATAGTATATCGACCTTTTTATGTGTGCACTCTACTGAGCTGGCAGACATAGCAAGAAAAAAGTAAATGTTTATATTCTTTTTGTTGCACTAACCGGTACTGAGGACAATTTTAAAAAACCTATTTAGAGGATGAAAATTCTACGACATCTAACACGGTTAGCCAGAGGTCGCGGCTTCAAATCCCGGCATGGGTGGAATTCTTAGCCTCTAGGTTTTTTAAGGTAAGTGTTGTTAATTACTCTCGATGCTCTTGTTTATGTGCGTTGCAATTATGTGCAATAAAAGAAAAATAACGACTTTGTAAAAGTTTTGTTTGTAAGAAATAGTATTAAACTTACTGAAACTTCAGAAACTTAAAGCATGCATGCATAAGCAGCCTATATAAGTCCCACTGTAGGGCACAGGCCTTCTCTCAGAGAGAGAGTATGGGCTTAAACATCACGCGTGCCCACCGTGGATTGGCGATTTCAAGCGCCGAGTTATGTGAACAGCTCAGACACCCAGGTTTCCTCACGATGTTTTCCTTCACGGTTAGCAAATGGTATTGCTACTATAACTTCACAAATGTACATAACTTAGAAAGAAAAGTCATAGGTACATGCCCGCACTGGGAATCGAACCTGGGTCTCCCGCTTCCGAGTCCAATGTTCTACCCACTAGGCTACCAAAGCATATTTGAGCTGAATTAATAAATAAATGTGTCACGCAGGTGGGTTAAATTAGCGACGGGAGCAAAGGGGCATGACTTTAAAAAGGTGTAAAATATTTATTTGTTGCATTACTCCTCCGAGGAGTTTGGAGCAAACAAAAAAATCTTTCCAGCCTCTCCGTTCCGGGCCAGAAGGTACAAGAATTACAAGTCCCCTTTTGACCGCTTTGTCTACTAACCCCCAGTTTCTCGCACACTAACACGCTGTTAATCTACTGTTAACAGCTGTCAATTGTCCAAAGTGCATACAAAAAAAACCACTGACAATTGTAGATTAACATTAGATTAACAGCTTGTTAGTGTACGAGAAACCAGGGGTAAATGTCGCAACCGATTGTGAAAGAAGGATATTTTTTTTGTTTTGGCAACTACTTGCGATAGAAAAAGGTTTTTTGGAAGAAAAAAAGCATTGTTTTACCGCAACCGGTTGCGAGAAAACATTTTTATCTTCTCTCACAACTGGTTGGAAAACTTAGCCGAAAGGCAGATAGCACACTCTAGGCGCGTACGTGTAACAAAAGACGACAACTTGGCTCAAAAACTTTCGATTCCGGCGAAGAACCCTACAAAGCAACGGAAGGCAGGAGTTTAAAATTTAATAAATTTTTCGGTCCAGAGAGTTCATTTAAACTTTCATAAAATTTTCTCTCAAAATCCTGGCAAGAGCGGAATTGGTTTTAATTTATTCAATGTGGATTTAAATTTTGTGACAATGATGCTTCCTATTATTATTATAAAGAAGCATGAATGTATTATGTACCTTTTGTACAAATACACTATATTTATTTCCATTTAGCATTTATGTATTCGTACATTCTATGGTGGATATCTATATTCCGCCTTTGCAAGATACCTAGGCAATATAATCAACTGTAGTAGACCACACTTCTGAGACATATCCATTTAATAATAAGTAAATAATAATAACTTCCACACAATACAATCACTTAACCTGGTCCCAAACTAGGATACCCCGTGCTGTGGTAACGAGGCAAGGACGTTACAAACATGAAAATACGCCCAGACTGAGGGCATTGTGTGCCGTGTGGCGCCGGATTAAGAATAGCTTCACTCCATTTCCTTTCGATTTCGTAGAAGGCGACTAAGGAAATCAATTACCAGAAGAAGAGCAGCAGCGTCTTCCTGAGATTCCAGCCGCATACTGCGATCGCCAACCCGCCTTCCAAGCGTGGTGATTATGGCAAAACCCCTCATGGTTATGAAAACCACGAAGGAGGCCTGTGTCCAGCAGTGGGCGCCAAATGGCTGATGATGAGGCCAATTAAATCGTGTGATTTTAAAACGATACATGTCCTTTCATTACAACTTTGCAGGAAATAGAAAAGACTGTTTTATTCAAATACTAATATCTACAACAGCAATATTTTAGCATATTATATTGATTTCTGTATGAATAAACTACAATTTTTTTTTCTAATGTAAATCAATAGGTAGGTGTAAATAATTTAATTAAAAAAAATGGGCAAGTGTTATTTTGAAAACACATGTGACTTGTGTTGTTTTAAAATCACACGATTCAATTGTAAAAATGTATGGCAGCCCCCAGTGGGAATCGAACCCACGACCTGTGTTTTGGTCATTTGTTGTGGGGAGAGTGGTTGGGAAACGAGGATTGGACATTTTGACTTGAACTCTGAAATTAAATAACTCTGAAAAATATCCGAGCGCAGTGTTCCTGATTACTTCAAGTCGTCCTCATCATCATTGAATCACCATCAGCCATTTGACGCCCACTACAGTACATAGGCCTCCTTTATGGTTTTCGAACCATGAAAGGGTTTGCCATAATCGCCACGCTTGATTACTTCTAGTGAATCGCAAGAATCTCAAAACTTAACGGAATTTGCGGGATGGAAACGAATGCTATGGAAACGTGAGTTCCGCTGATGCGTCTGCTTTGTACCGGCTCCATGGTTTCATTGTCACCAAACAAAGACGTTCTGACGTTCTTAATCGTCAAACACACATACAGATGTTTAGGTAGATATAAATAAAGAACACTTTATCGTACATAAAAAAGGAAATTGCACAGATATTTCTTAACCTAAGAGTACAGACGGCGGCCTTATCACTAAAACAGATATCTTCCAGACAACCTTTGGATGGACTAAAGTAATACATTGGAGAAGGAATATATGTACAAATAAAGAAAAATAACAATTTTAGAGGCATATGAATTATGCATGCCTAATTAAGAAATTCAGTACATAAAACACAACACAACAATAAAAATAATATACCCAAATAAAAACATAATATGAAAATACTATTATGTATAGATCCATAAATTTATAAGTTAAGCCCATGGATAATTTAACGAAATTCATACAAGTATTTTCAGTCTTTTTTTAATAAAAAAAGAGAAATTTACAAATACACTTAATAATGTACCTAAGCACGGTGATGTTATATAATATAAATATTTGGTACAGTACATTTGAGTAGGGAGACGAGCTGCAACCGTTGCTAGATTAATATTTATCTATGTTAAGGAGTGTCAAGCCCAAAACCCGTTATAACTAAGGTGACTATTAGGTTGCAACTTCGAATGTAGTATGTGAGTTACAAGATAGTTCATTTTTACCACAAACTGCCTATCATCAAAGAATTAACCCGTATTCGTTCATTATTGCACATAGGCCCTTCTTTCTGTTCCCGGCCATAGTCATCAAGGCGCTATCAGCAATCTGCCTCATATCGCCGGAGCAGTGAGCTGGTCGGCGTAAGCAACGTTTGCCCATTTGTGGTCTCTCCTTTTAGGGGTTTTAGGGGTTCCGTACCCAAAGGGTAAGGGACCCTATTACTAACACTCTAGAAGAAGAAGAAGAAGAAGAAGAAAGACATTTATTATACCAACAAGATACATCACAGAAACAAAATAAGCACATAAGTAACTCTACTGTCCGTCTGTCTGTCTGTCGCCAGGCTCTATCACGAACCGTGATAGCTAGACAGTTGAAATTTTCACCTACGATGTATTTCTAATGCCGCTATAACAATAATAAGAACAGAAAACAATAAGTATTTAAGGGGGGGCTCATACATTAATGTGATTTTTTTGCAGTTTTTTGCTCGATATTAATAACGGCAACAGGTAGACGCTTGAAGTATTCAAGTTTTGGGTAGATAATGGTACAGAACCTATCGTGCGCGAGTCCGACCCTCACTTGGCTGTTTTTTTTTTTTTTAGTAAGCCGGGTTTGTGTCCCACTGCTGGACAAAGACCTCCCCATGATCCTCCACTCCTTTCTGTCTTGAGCCATCCTTCCACATGCGGTGTCTTGTGTATAAAATAAAACCGGCCAAGTACGTGCCGGGCCACGCGCAGTGCAGGGTTCCGTGGAAAGAGGGGTTTTTATCTGCTTTACAGAAGTAACAACTTCATATAATTTCTATAAGTTGGTTGCCTATTACTCGCCGTGATATTTTTCTTTTTTTTATATAGCCTTTAAGCATCCCACTGCAGGGCACAGGCCTTCTCTTAGAGAGAGAGAGAGAGAGTATGGGCTTAATCACCACGCGCGCCCACCACGCATTGGCAATTTCAAGCACTGAGGCATGCGAACACCTCAAACACCCAGGTTTCCTCACGATTTTTTTCTTCTAAGTTCACTATATATGCTACTTTACTGACTTTTTTCATGTTTCACGTATTATTGTTTAATTCTCGTACGCAAATTCCTGGTGTACATACAATATCTGACTATCTTATTCAATATTGACTAAAGAAACCTAAAGACTAGAGAAATATATTACCCATGCAAGTTCTAAAACTAATTGTTTTATACCCTATCGAGACCTCAACAGAGACCTTCACATGCACCTAAGCTTTTCCCTTATCGCTCTTCCGTACTTGAAAGCTCTCAATATGACCACACCTTAATGCACAGGTTGGCGGCTGATTTCTGTTTTTATTAGGTCAGAGAGTGGTCATTAAAGCCAGCTCAACACGGAAGGGGCGTGCGCCTTAAACCTTAGACTGCAAGTAATGCACTGCCTAAACCTTAGACTGCAGTTGAACCCGACACCGCTTTGGTGAACTGTAAAATGACACACGTGGTTTTCGATCGTGGATCACCAGACTCGAAATTTTTGTAGTGGCGAAACGCGTGCAGGTAAAAATGGTGAGCCGTGTTTTGAAAGGGGATTTAAAGAGACTTGGACCACAAAAATAAAAACCATTAGTTGTTTGGCAATATGATTCGAATCCAGCTGCGAATTGAATAGTTTTTAACGAGTTTGAGAAATTATAGTGGCATAAACCTCCTGCTTTGCGAATTGCTAGTAGGTATTTAGAGATTATTTGCATTTATAGTTTTATTTTAACGCAATACGTTATAGAAAATTTATAGAAATAGTAGTAATCCTCTGTTTACACCCTCAGCTAGAGTGAAATCCAATACACGCAATTAGCAACTGTCAGTTTTTTTAATTTGTGCTTTTTTATGTTTATTTAGAACTTGTCAAATTTAGGTTTTGGTTGGAAATTGATACTGAAATGCATCGTCACATATATTGTTTTGACGTCGGAATAGTATCACAGTTTTCGTTTATGCAAGGTACAAAAATTGAACACTACAATTGTAATTTACCTGCTTAGTAACAGTAAATAATGTTCATGAAATAGTTAAGTTTATTCGGCAAAAGAAAGGAATGTACAATAGTTGTTTGCTGGCTTTTGTAACGTTATTACTTAAGAAGAACGATATTATTCTAAAATAGGTACTTTAAATTAGGAAAAAACTATTAAACAACGACTTATACATATTTACACTTAATTTCAAACCTCAAACTAAAAGGGTTTATGCATTTCTCGACTAAAACAACTTATAACGAGGAACCGAACAGCGCGTCGCCTCTCATGCGCCCTGCTAACGGCCGTGAGTCATTTTTATTTTAACGTGGTTTATTTAATTTGATAAAAGTTATCACCCTTGCCAACCTTTGTGTTCTCGTCTCCCCACACTTTTTGGGGTCCAAGTACCGGACCACAAAGTCCACCATAATCTTAAGGACACCGGGGCCCTGTTGCCACCGTCCGGACAAGGAGACCCGCTTTCCTTGCCGTCGACCAAACTCCTGTCTTGGTGGAGCGTTCTACTGTCTCTGACCGGCTCAAGGGAGTACCTGACCGTAGTGACACTAAAGAGAGACCAATACCAGTGTAGGGCTATTACCTAACCCAAGAGCTGTTCCCTTAAGTTTTGATTCATCATCATCATCATTCAGCCCCAAGAATTCCACTGCTGGACATAGGCCTCCTCCATGGATTTCAAAAAGACCGGTTGGAAGCGGCTTGCATCCAGCGTCTTCCTGCCTCTTGGATGAGCACTTACTACGATCATGACCGACCTCTTTTGCTTCATCAACATTCATCAGTCGTTGCATGCACGCACGCCGGTTTCGAGTTGTATATATTTATTTCAGACCAATGATCCTTACTTATTCATATTATTAAATTGCCCATCAAATGTGAACGCAGCAACTGGACGTCTGTTTCGCCGGCGCCTGAATAGGACACTGCTGATTTTGTTCCCAACAAAGTTAAAAGCGTCCAACCGTATAATTACTCGCGAAACTTCAATGAAAAGTCGCTTAGGGCCCGTACACAAAACTGCGATGGGACGTCGCATCGTAATAATCTGCGAGTTGGCGCGACGCATCGCAGTAACTTGCGAATTGATTCGCATCGGCGTTCATAATAGTAATAAATGTATGAACCCAAAATCTTCTTTGTTTCTTTTCACTGTATCTTCTTAGTAATAACCGAAGTGAGCACTTCTTTTTACGATCCATGTTTACAAAATATGTTCAGTACGGTCGTTCGTGTCGCAGTTTTCTGCGTTGCGTATTCGCATCACGCCGATTCGCAGTTTTGTGTACGGAGCCTTAATGCTATTTTTCGCCCGAAATAAGTTTCAATTTGAAATGCCGAGTAAAGCAAGCTCTCTTTGACGCTGTGGCTTACTTTCTCGTGTTGGGACTGAAAGATTATGAACAAAAGTTTTTGTAGATTCACTTTTCCTATTAATTTCTACAATAAAACCACCTTTTTATCCCTTAAGAAGGTGATTTTGTTATAGAAATTGAATTGACTGTTTATAAAACACACACTCGCTACGAAAATACGGACAGCCATACAGTCTTTGTTTAGGAAATCAGCCCTAGAAAAATATGTAAACTCTGTTAATTATATTAAACAACATATTTGAAAACACTAAGTTTGGAGTTATTTGCCCATTTTTTCTCTAAAATGATGTTTTTAAAATGGACGTCTAGTTCTACTTATTACGTTTAATAAGTCACAGTTTTTATGTAATTTTGAGTAAAACATTTTGAACTTGAATTGAATTTGCAGCGTTTTTAAAGAGCTTCTGGAACAGGTTTTAGTGGTCATAAAATGCTGGCGCTACTTACGTTAGGTTTTAAGGTTAATTAATCTTGTCCATAGAGAACGTAGCCAGCATTCCGTAATACGTCATATAAACATTTTTACAACGCTATCTGACTATAGCAGCCGTTTCTTATTAATTAACGGCCTTATTTATAATAACGCGATTCCTCTAAAGCAATCCTAAGAGGCAGTTTATTTCATCTGTGGTTACGACTTTTGCTTGTAAAATCTCCACCGCAGACTATTTTAATCGGCGTTTTAAGGAATCGTGTTTTTTATAAATAAGACCGTAAACATTTAAATGTTTCTCATAAGCCAACTGGCCTACCAACGATGGTCAAAATTTAACGGCTCTTCTATACAAGTTATTCAAATATTAACTGTTGGCAAGTTTATCCACAGACGGATTGGTTTCATTAATTATCTAGCAGAATTTACTTTTGCGCAATGCCGCAAACGAAACCAAAAGTGAGTTCTAGCAAGAGTTTCGTAGGTTTCATTATGCCGCAAACAAAATTGAAATTAAATACGGCAATTCGTAATCAGTGGCCTAATTACGTGCACCGACTCCTGGGCGATTCCAATCGTCGAACTTTTTGTAGCGATGCAGTAGCGATGCTGTCGCGCGTTCGCATCGATACAGTCGCGATGCGGGCGCTAGTTGTGTGCCCACGCCCACCGTAAACACGATTCAGTCGCGATGCAAACGCGATACCGTCGCGCTTCCGTGCAAATGCGATTCAGTAACGAAATATAAACGCCGGCGATCGTTACAGTTGGACCGATGGACAACAGCACTCTCGATCTCTCTGTGTTGCACTACTCATGTGCCGACCATCTGACGACCTTGTGGCGCAGCGGTAGTGCATCTGCATACCATGCGAGAGGTCCCGGGTTCGAATCCCGGCTGGGGACAAAAAAAAAAACCCCAGGTCTTGGATGTTTACATGTTTGTGATGTCGTTGTTTCTGGTTCCCACGACACAGGGTATCCTAGTGTGGGGCCAGAAGCAATGTATGTGCCTGTATGTAAATGTTTGTTTAATGTTTATGTTTACCCTTCCTCCGTTCTCCTCCCGATGTCTTCCGATACGCTCGCGCGTTTGCATCGATACAGTCGCGATGCTGTAACGCGTTAGTAGCGCGTTGGCATCGCTTCTGCAGCGCGTTGCAAATGCGACTAAAGCGCGTTCGTAGCGATGCTGTTGCGGGTTAACGAAACGCGCGACAGCATCAATACAAAAAGTCGCCGTGGGCGAGGGGCCTTAAGTCGCCGTAGGCGAAGGGCCTTACTTGTGAACTTTCGGCACATGCTGAGTCGAAAGCCATTTGCATTTGCCACACACACGTTTTTATGTCTTTATGTTATTATTCTAATGTCACCAATAGATAGGTACTTACTGTACCGTATAATGTGTCAAGTTGTTATGTTTCCATGATTTATGTATGCTTCTATCTTGTCAATGTTTACTCTGTGCAGTTACTTCGTGACTTATGTAATGATTTTTGTATGTGTGTGTGTCTTGTGAAAATAAATTAGTTATCTATCTATCTATCTATCTACTAATTGTTCGTTCAGGATTTTGTGCGCGTAATATAGGGGCTGGTCTTTTTCAGTTACTGATGAATTCATATTACTTACAGTCACCGCAATTAGTAACGAATACAACCCGAGCCCGTACTAATAGATCAACTTTCACATGGCACGCGATCCGCGCATTTTTGTGATAATTCCGTGGCACACGTCACTCGTTATAATTACAGTGTTTTTATCAGCCGATAATGGGGCAAAGTTCACAAATGCACGGCTACAGAATTAATTTACCAGCGCGGCCGCCGATTTAATGGCCGAGTTATAACGTGACTGAACTTACATATATACTTAAACTCATGCCTGTATCCCAGAGGCCACTTGCCACGATCCGGACAGATCACTTTCGCTTCCCCAACATTCATTTATCGTTGCATGGACGCTCGCCGGTTTCGGGTACTTTTTATCTTGCCCTTTGCAAATAAAATAAAAATAAATAAATAAATAATTGTTTATTCTGTAAAAGGTGCATACATTTCTAAATAGTCTCATTTCCGCCAAACTAAATAATAGTTTGTTGGCAGATTTACTCTCAATTTAGTTTACATAGAAAAGTAAAGAAGATACTTAACTTAAATTAGGATAAATTTATGGTACTGGTTACAAACTGGTTCATTAATTCAGAAGCTACACACTTTTTATAAAGCATTTTACTAGCATATTGTGATGATCTTACTTCTACTGACATTTCATTTAGTATAGTAGGGACTAAGTACTGTCTTGTCCTTTTTCCATAATAGTTGTTTACTGGTGGGACAGTTAACTTTTTATTTTTCATATTCCGAGTGTTTTTATTGTAAATTACAGGGTTTTTGAATAAACTATTATTGTAGTTTTCCATTAAAATTGCAAATTTTATTTTATACTTAATTGGAAGAAGGTTACATATTTTGAACAATTCATCGTAGTTTCCTTTACAATTATTTTTTGTTTTTACATCTACTAAAGTTTTCATTATTCTTATTTGAATCATTTTTATTTGTTCCAAGTAAGATTTGAAGGTGCAGCCGTAACTGCTAAGACCATAAGAAATAATCGTATCTACGAGCGCATAATAGACAGTATAAAGAGTGGCCCTATTTACTATTGATCTCAGATGGTAAAAGTTGCTTAAGACCGATCTAAGCTTATTACATACATTGTCTATATGCGTCTGCCAGGACATATTCTGTTCGACAGTTAATCCTAGGTACTTATATTTATCAACAAATAGAATTTCCTCGCAGTTACAGCTGCTACCCTGATCATGTAAACAATCATAGCTATGCCCTATAATTTTAATGTTACAATTTTTGTTCCTGTTATGTGGGGAACGTATATGTACGCATTTGGTTTTGTTTAGGTTAATAATTATTCCGTTGTCATGGGCCCACTTAATTATTTTCTCCAAGTCTGATTGTATACTGGATTCAATTACTTTTAGGTCCTTATGAGAAAAAAGTAAACAGGTGTCATCTGCATACATATACATTGTACAATTCTTTACAACATTACTCATGCTGTTGACATGCATGATGTAGCCGATCGGACCGAATACCGACCCGGTCGGCACACCATACACTATCCCCGCTTCCTCCCCCCTCCTGCCACTGACCACTGTCGTTAGTCGCCTATTTTCTAGGTAGGAACGCATCCACGCACTTATCGGCCCACGCACGCCACATTCATGCATAGCCTGAATCAGTTGATCATGGTCGAGCGTGTCGAAGGCCTTTTTGAAGTCGATAAACACAGCGACGACTTGGTTTCTGTTATTTAAGCTGTTATAAATATAATCTGTAAACTTGGCCAAAGCCGTCGCCGTACTCCTCCCCCTCCTGAACCCATGCTGAACGTCTGATAGTAAGGAATTTTTCTCTAGGAACTGCGTTATCTGGTTAACTAAAACTTTCTCAGTTATTTTATTAATGACCGATAGTATGGCGATAGGTCTATAGTTCGAGTAGTCAAAGTGGCTACCCTGTTTAAAAATAGGTCGGATCAGGGACAGTTTGAGGTCATCGGGGTATGCACCATGGGAAACACACATATTAACAAACTTTGCTAATACTGGGCTTATTTTAGATTTAATGTATTTTATATCTGATATTCTTATCCCGTCAGAACCGGGGGATGTTTGGTATTTTAAATTTTCAATATGTTTTTCTATTAAGAACGCACTTACCTTTCTATATCTTATACTAATATTAGCTTCTTTTACATAGTTCTCCCTATCTAAAAACTGTTTATCGCACGAGTGTTTTATATTACTTATTTCTTCAGTAAATGTCTTTGAAAAATTACTACATACATTTTCAATATTATCAGTTTTACCTAAATATTTTAAAATTGTGCTGTCTATGTTACCTTTTTTTCTTCCAAGCCACATATTAATTTTTGACCAAATTTTCTTACAGTCGTTATTACATTTAAAAATTTCTTCCTGTCTACATCCCCTATTTGGTCGAAGTAGTCTACTAGGGTCGTCCCTTACCAGCCCTTGCACTTGCCACACTTGCTCGATATGTTTGTTTCGTCAATCTTTCTTCCTTCACCCTCTCCACATTTCCAAACCAACGCAACATTCATTTCTCAATTCTAGTCACTAGATCTACAGAACTTGTCGATTTGTAAAGGGCTCTCCTTTCTTGCGAAAAAACAGTATATAAAGCAATCCTTCAAACGCAAAACATATCCGTTGATAGGAACATCGATATAAAATAATATTCGGTGAAGTCATATCATCAGCCATTTGACGCCCACTGCAGGACATAGGCCTGCCTCGTGGTTTTCCAAGATTCCCGGTCTTGTGCCACCTGCATACAGCGACTACGTTTTTGAATGATTTTGTTAGTAAAAAAACAAAGGCATATGTTTATACTTACTGCATGATTTATATAAAAGTTCAGTGCCAACTCCTATCCACACTTGTTAGATATATTTTACCCTGTCAACGAAGCCGTGGACGTCACTAAGCCTAATGAAATACGGTACTCTTTACGTGTATAAATACCATTTTCTGCTTTACTCGTAGGTCACATTTAGGAATCGTAAATTAACGAAATTGTGCTCACTAAATACAGCTTGTATAATATTCTAGCTTATTGAAATTAAAAGTGTAATAACAAAAATATACCCTTGCGTAAATGCTTATAAAGGCCATCCATTCAAATGATTAAAATCAGATAAACAAAAATAATCGAGTGTGTTTTTTTTCATGTAGCCTGTATGCGCCCCACTGTGCCCTGCACAGGCCTTTTCTCAGAAAGAGTATGGGCTTAATGGGAAATTTCAAGCGCTGAGGTATGTGAACACCTCACACACTCAGGTGTTCAGTGTTCACACGATGTTGTACTTCGCCATTACTAATTAAAGAAGTAGTGTCAATTATGCCAAATAAATGCAACTGCATAAAGGTACAAAACACACATTACTATTAAAAAAATATCAAAGTCACAAGGAGCAAAGAACATCGCGGCTACTATTTTACCAGCAGTATTTTTCTTTTATAATTAGAGCTTAAGTCGAAAGCTGTATTTTCACTTAAATTTTATAGCAGTTTAGACCTTAGTTTCAAGAGTTATTAATATTTAGTATTTAATTTTGCTTGGCAAATATACTTATCCTCTCGTTACCGCGAATTTTGTTGATTCTAGCTTATCATTTCATTACACGCAAATCCTAAGGCCACAAAATATAAATAAACCGTCTTGCAAAATTAAAAATAGGGGTTAAAGTATGAAATTGCCGTTTTATTGCAATAGGTTCTTTGAATTGACATAGAATCTTCATGGTTTGAGGTTTTCGAATGAAACTTTTTTCAAATGGTTTCTATGATGTTCTTTTTTTAAAAAATGTGAAACACTTGAATATCGACTTTCAATTGTTTTTGTTATTCAATTTAGACAAGAAAGATGGATACTGCGAAAATTCGAGTGATTTTTGAATACGAGTTCTGACGCGGAACTAACGCGGCAGAAACAGCCCGCAATATCAATGCTGCGTTTGGAGAGGGGTCTACTAATGAACGCACCGTGCGATTTTGGCTTAAACGCTTTCGTGATGGAAATTTTGACTTAAAGAACGAGCCACGAGGAAGACCGCCCACACAGGTGAATAACGATGAATTAAGAGAGATAGTGGAAGCCGACCCTAGTCAAACTACCCAGGAATTAGCGGCATGGTTTAACGTTACCTTACCCACAATATTGACTCACTTGCGTCAAATCAATAAAATAAAAAAATACGAAAAATGGGTGCCTCATAATCACTCGAATTTTCTCAGTATCCATCTTTCTTGTCTAAATTGAATAACAAAAACAATTGAAAGTCGATATTCAAATGTTTCACATTTTTTAAATTAAGAACATCATAGAAACCATTTGAAAAAAGTTTCATTCGAAAACCTCAAACCATGAAGATTCTATGTCAATTCAAAGAACCTATTGCAATAAATCGGCAATTTCATACTTTAACCCCTAATAAAACGCTTTTGTACCGTCTCGCCTTATAAATAGTGCAGTACTTATTTTTTTAACATTTAGGTAGATGGTAGTGAACTAATTGAAACGTCCGAGTGGTCCCTTCACCCGTCTAGTGTGAGTGAAGGTTCCACTGGACGCTGCATAAATCATCTCATTACGTAGATGCAAAGGCCAAAAAAACTAATTGACTTTTTCAACCATTGCAAATAACCAGAATTTTATTTATTAACAAAACGAAGGCGTAACAATGTCAAAAAATTCACGTAAAGCTTTGTAAAGAAAGGCATAACGAACACAAACACGTAACTTAAAGAAGAACAAAGAAAAAGCAATCATTATCATCACCATCATCATTAGCCATTTGACGCCCACTGCAGAACATAGGCCTATCCGGTACGCTTTATCTTGCCCTTTGCTTATACATCCTCCATTTGGTCGAAGTATGTCCGCCGGTACTCTCTCCCTGAGAGAAGGCCTGTGCCCTACAGTGGGACGCATATAGGCTGATTATGCTATGTCCCCCTGGGACGTTCCTTCATCCTCTCCACAACTATCCAAACCAACGCTACATTCCTTTCTCAATTCTAGTCACTATCCTATGTATAGCATTTATGTAATCTGTATTTTATATATCTGAGATAAAAGTTGTCTATTCTGTTGCATGTTAGTGTATGAATATGTACCTAAGCTTATGATGTGTAGTCTATATTATGTGATGTCAATTACTGTGTTTTAAATTATCCTTTAACCCTGCCTCTGCTTCCCTACACAATGCAAAGTCGCCGTGGGCGAGGGCCCTAAGGCACTGTAAAAGGTTCTAAGATAAGATTCCTCAAGATGTGATAGAGTTACTTCCGACGCGGCTTAAAATATATCTTAAGCACAATCTGTGCATGTCTGGTATTAAACAAAAAAAAATATTTGTCGGTATTCAGAGGACGATTCTGTCTAGGGTTCATTATATTCAGGAGCGATAACTTTTAATATGAAAATTCTGTCAATTAAGTTAAAACTTTTGTAAAAAGACTAAATGTGAAGGATCTTTGTTAGTTTTTCAAGTACACATTTTTGATTTTTATGTCACGTTTGGGCCCACTTTGTGTCGCTCATGTAAAAATATTTCTATGGCAACAAATATTTTCTATTTGTTATAATGATTAAAAAAATATTTCAATTTAATATGGTTAGATAGATTGACAGATATCGAATAGCGTAATATATTGTACAGAAAGCTCAGTTATATGGATGAAACGATGATCAGAGTGTATTATAAATATATATACCATTGAATGTAAATCGTGTATAAAGGAACGACTAAGAATCTCTCAAGGCCCCCAAAGCCGCTTTCTTCGTAAGCTCCGTCTTGTTCGTTATCGGAAAATTGGCGGGAATTATGACAGCGGATGTAATAGCAAAATCGGTTTGATAGGAAATATTATGGCGTAATAAGCAAAGTAGGTGGGTGTTTATTGTATTGTATTGTATTCATTTATTTCAGGCAATGCCCATATAGTATTAGTAACAATCGTGACTTATGCTATGTTAGTAATAATATTCGTATGTACTGTAGCGCTCTACTTATTAAAATTCAAATTACGAGAAAATATCTATTTTTATTATTCTTTTTCATCGATTCCCTAGCCTAGCTGGGGATCGACTGACATCTAAAACAAAACGTAACGATTCCCTTCAAAATATTTAAAATAAGACGAGAAGGCTCTGCCAGCCAGCTTCTATAAAGAGGAATCGTTACATTTCCCCCCCGGTTATCATAAAATTTTAATTACAATTAAAATTTACCCTAGCTAACACACTTCGGTAACCTAACGTCAGTCATCTGTCCTACAGTGTCGGGGAAATTGTACAATCCCGGCGAACGCATGACGCTCCGTTACTAATTCGGTCAGTGTGCCAGAACAATTCAAAGACCATCAAGATAATCTAGTCAACATCCATAAAAACTCCAAGTTATTTAAAACACAAAAGAAAATTGGTCTATGACTGAACGGACAGACCCCCTCTCGGCAAAACCCAACAAAAAACCGAGAAGACACCATCGAACGCCGCTTCAAATTTCACAATTATAAGTCCTACCTACCCCATGAACTTAAATAAACTAGCTAGACATTCTACAATCTTAAAAACTTAAATAAACTATCGCACTTCACTTTAACCGAACGACATTCTACCTGCCTACTCCTGTTAAAGTTGTGAGGATTCTACCTTTGAAATAGTGAAATGGCAAAGCTTCTGTGGTCCGGACTTCCTTTTCAAGAACCCGCATCAAATAAGCAAGACCAATATCTCTAATCAAATGCACAATGTAACACTCTCTTCTAAATTCTGGACTACCAGCAGTCGACAAATAATCGCATATCAAAACCTGTCTCTACTTTTTGTTGAACACTGATCCAAGCCCATGTTGAACTCGCCACAAGCCAACAAAGCTTCCTCACCAAGCTATGCTTGTTATGTGAAGGGAGAGTCAACCTATAGACTTGTACCCTAGAATCAACAACCCTAACGGCTACCTATTCTTTAGCTTCTCGTTATTTTTTTTTTACGGTCTTGCAACCATTGGGTTCTGGAACGTTTATACAAATGGCCCGGCCTCGCTGCCTCTCTCTGCAGCTGCTTTGCCATCTCTATAGCTCCTCACAGCTTTAAGCTCGTTCTCTCGTACAACATGAAAAATAAACACAGCATTAGATCAAAATATTTACAAATTTTACAGTCAAAGCTATACTAATATCCTACTAAAGAATCTTTTCATACAGGTTACATGTACTACACTCTCTATCTGGCTATTAATTCCTGCAATCATAAAATTTACTGGAGAAGTGCGTCTAATAACCCTATATGGACCTTTGTACATCCTACATTACTTCTTCTTCTTCTTGTCCGTCTCCTAGGACAAAACATAATTATCAGCAGCCTTTTTTTTCTCTTTCGTGCCCTGACAATTTTTCCCGTGGCTCTGCACGTTATGAGTTTAAATGGCTTTCCTTTATTTTGAGCCTCATCACGTAAGAACTGAAAACCAGTCTTCAATTCAGCATCAGGTTGAAACAGTGGTTCTCCACCACATGTGGACAAATGAGGCGAACACTTACATGTTGCTTGCGCCGTTGTTTTAGGTCTCTCACCTATGACCTGGACCTGGTTTTCCACGATTTTCCTATGAGTTTCCGAGTCTGGATAAGGAAACTCGTGGATCGGAATGTCATCAAATAACTTTATCTTCCCTTCTTCTACATTACCTTTACCTAAGTCCTTCTTTTGGAACGAAACTTGTTCACGCTCCTTCTCCAACAGTCCTGTCAAACTTCGTTTTTGAAAATTATCCGACTCTTTTCCCAAACCAAACTGACATTTTTCTTGCTCATACTCTACGGGGTAAAACTTATCCTCCTTATGTTCCACAAAGGCCGTAGAAGTAGAACATTCCTCCTTCTTCACTTGACTATGACATAGTGACTTTTCACTTGTCAATGTCACAGATTCTTCAAATTTGACATGAAAAATTTTCATTAATGTCACTTTATTATTTAAAAAGTCAATCGTTGCCCCATTGTCTTTTAAGAAATCTTGTCCTAAAATCACATGGCATTCTAACCCCTCTACAACATGATAAATTCCTGTGAAGACTCTTCCTCCTATTATCAAATTCATCACTACTTTTCCTATCACCTTTAGCAGTGTTCCGCAGGCTGTCTTCACTCTGATTTCGGGTGCGGGTTCGATTCCTTTGCCCTCTGCGTCGGCAACACATTTTGATATACATGAAATCGAAGCTCCCGTGTCCACTAAGGCTAACCAATCTTGTCCACTGGGACTTTCACACAAAATAAACGGACTTAACACACCGGATTCATCCGTTGTCGCCTGCGCTGTCTGATTCGATGCGGGCGCTGCATGAGTCAAAGCCGATACTGCGTGGCTCTGAATAGTGGTTTCCTTCTCGGGCTGGACATCGACTTCCTTCGGACTTGGCTGCTGACCCTGAAACTGGTTGCCAAGTTTGTAGTCGTGCTCCACCGGAGGTTCATACGAAGCAACATCCTTCTGCGTAGGCGGAGAATAAAATATATAACCGAACTCGGCCTTTAGTTTATCGATTATCTCATCATAAGTCAACCCATCTTCACAAATTTCCCTGTAAAAATATAGTGCTGCTCCCGACAGGTATACGGAAATAATAATCTGTTTCTCCTTATCCGTCCATTCATGGAGGACTGCGATGGCCTCAAACTGCCGGACAAACTCGAAAACATCAGTTGTCAAGCCATCGAACGTGGTGGCCATTACACATACACAGCATCTAATAAAATCTTCTTATCGTATCTTCACTATACAAAATAATCACTAGACCACTTAGCTTTTTTCCTTTCTTAAGGCTTGGTAGCCCGGGGTGGCGTGATCAACGCAAACTTGCTCCTTATGCGCGTTCAAAATTGCGCCTTAGTGCTGCTCTACGCACTAGGTGAGCGCTATACTGTCAGTGCTCCATGCAATTCAATTTTCTTTTTGGTAGCTCCTCTTTGGGCGACTCCTCTTCAGGCGACTCGCCTGGCTGCAAGAAATCTCGGGTATCTTCTTCCCTATGCGATCGCGATGCACCAACTCGTGCACACTTCGGGCGCGAACGAAATTTTTTTAATGGGGACTTTAGGCGCCTCCACCAATATGTAGCGCTCTACTTATTAAAATTCAAATTACGAGAAAATATCTATTTTTATTATTCTTTTTCATCGATTCCCTAGCCTAGCTGGGGATCGACTGACATCTAAAACAAAACGTAACGATTCCCTTCAAAATATTTAAAATAAGACGAGAAGGCTCTGCCAGCCAGCTTCTATAAAGAGGAATCGTTACAGTACACATTAAATCAAATCGAATCGATTCAAACCAAATCATATCAATTCAACTAAATTAAATCAAATCAAACTAAATTAAGTCAGATTAAATCACATCAAATCAAATCCAATTAAAGCAAATCAAATTAAATCAAAATAAATCAAATTAAATTGAATCAAATCAAATCAAGCCAAACTGAATCAAATTAAATTAAATTAGACCAAATTAAAACCAATTAAATTAAGGTGCCATTGTTCCATGTGCCACATGACCGGGCAGTCATATCTGCCTGCTATAACTCTCAGGATGCTGTTAGTTTTGCCTCGGATCCGGCTGAGTAACGATGTTTGTGTTTATGCCAACACAAGTATTTTCTCATGTTTCCTTCTTAGGGTTCGATGCCCAAAGGGTAAGGGACCCTATTACTAAGACTCCACTGTTCGTCTGTATGTCTGTCTGTTACCAGGCTGTATATCATGAACTGTGATAGCTAGACAGTTGAAATTTTAACAGATGATGTATTTCTGTTGCCGTTATAACAACAAATACAAAAAACTGAATAAAATAAATATTAAATAAATAAAGGGCTCCCATATGTACCACAAACGTCATTTTTTGCCGTTTTTTGCTCGGTATTAGTAACGGCAACAGGTAGACGATTGAAATATTCAAATGTTGTATAGATAATACGCAACCCTTTGTTCAGCGTCCTATGTTTACTGAAGTGATTGTCTCTCTCTGTGTGACCGAATATCCATGGCGTGTGTTGTGTTAAAAAAAAAAAAAATATCTGGTTCCTAGTGCTGCGTCTTTTAAATCTACTGTCCAGACGAAGCTGCTTCACCCTCAGCCAACGTCTAGTAGGTGGGTAGAGTACTAAATTACGATTTTCTTATGAAGTCAAGGATAACTTATACATGTCGTGGCAAGCGAGGCTTCCGCAATAGTGTAAACAAACCATAGAGATGTCCATAGATTACTTGAACGAAACGTCAAGCGATGACAGCTGTCAAACATCGCTTGGGTGTGGTCCGCTCTTTGTCTGTGGTAGTCTTGGTCTGTGGCAGGTTTGTTTTGGTCAGGACATTACATTTTGACAAGACTACGAGTCGAAAGAACGGAACTCGCCGCGTTTCCTAATCTAACATTATTGTGACAATCCCTGTTACTTAAGCTGTGTAATTGTTGATTTAGATTAAACCTAGTTAGTAGAAGACGACTGACGAGTTATTTCTAAGCTCCACCAAAATGGCTGACGACAGCATAGAACATGAATCGCGCCCGGATCCCGGCCCTGAAAGTCCCCCCCCCCCGTTATACATAAAAACACATAAAAATACTTGGACTCGTGCATTCGACGGCAGGTCAATATTTACCTTCATTGTTTGTTGCAAAGTTATCCTTAAAGTAACTGATTACAGTGCACGTGTGTAAAGGTAGACGTGCTGTTGACTGTACTTGATCAAAGTACGTAAATTTAAAATTAATTTGTACATTTGAAAGTCACTGTTCGTCCAGTTGTTTTTCCATATTTATCCAAACACTCTCTCTCGCCCACGCAATACGGCCGTTTATGCCGTGTGAGTGAGATGTAGATAGTTATTTAAGACCTTTATCCTATTAACCATGGAAAACCTTTTGTTGCTTTTTTCCCAATAAAGTCAAGTGGAAAATTGTTTGCATAGTGGCGGATTGCTAGGGAAAGATCGGAAACGCGGAAGTCTCAGGTATAAAAATACTGACGCCCGACCCAAAGTAAATAGAAACAAAATAATTTATTCATAACATTTTGTTGGGATCTGACAGATAATAATAATTGTTTCAATGTTAGTACCTACTCAATGGACGCGTAATTTTCAGCGTTCTCGTGGAACGAAACGTGAGTATAAACCTGTGGTATACACCAAGAGCTACGTGTGTCTGAGACCTTGATTTTTTAAATGGTAATAGGATAACAATATCTGTGCATCTGACTAGATAACGTAACACAGACGCTCTGGTACGGTGCGCAAAATAAAAAAAATACATCAAGACGCGTATCGGCAACGACGGTGCTAACCGTACTGATGCGACGTGGCGAGCGCGGCGTGTTGAAAGTAGGAAGCAGGATGGGCATCGCAAGCCAGCGAAATGCACAGATATTGTGACCACGTCATACGTTGTGTGGTAACGTCTAAATCAGTTTTATAAAATAAGCTTAAAAAATTTGCTAATAATCCTTCAGAAGAAATGGAAAAAACATTAAAAGCACCGGCCAAGTGCATGTCTCGCCAGGCGCAATATCTCGTCCCGTAGGAAAAAGGGGTTTGTTACCTGCTTTTCGGAACTAACAATGTCATCAAATTCATTTTCAATAAAATTTGTACGAAGTTTTTCTTTTATAAGGTGGTCGCCTATTACTCGTTAACTTGTAACGCCTACTTAGCTGTCATCATCATCATCATTCAGCCACAAGAAGTCCACTGCTGGACATAGGCCTCCTCCATGGATTTCCAAAAAGACCGGTTGGAAACGGCCTGCATCCAGCGTCTTCCTGCCACTTGGATGAGATCATCTGTCCATCTTGTGGCTGGTCGTCCTACGCTGCGCTTGCCGATATGTGGTCTCCATTCGAGAACTTTTCGGCCCCATCGGCCATCAGTTCTGCGTGCTATGTGCCCCGCCCACTGCCACTTCAACTTACTAATCCGCTGGGCTATGTCGACGACTTTCGTTCGTCTACGGATCTCATCATTTCTGATTCGATCTCGTAGAGAAATTCCGAGCATAGCCCTTTCCATAGCTCGTTGCGTGACCTTGAGCCTTCTTATGAGGCCCATAGTGAGAGACCACGTTTCAGTGCCATAAGTCATCACACACTGGTAACACACACTGGTTGTATAATTTTGTACTTAGCTGTGATAGTTTTCTTTTTAAGTTCATTATTTATGTGCTACTACTTTGAACATTTTCACGTTTCTACAATTAAGTTTTTTGCCTGGAGAGGGGGGGATGCCCTACTGTGACAAAACATTGCACTTTAAAGCTTAATATTTAGCAAACGGTTTCTTAAATCGACAAATAGTTATCCCACACTCACAGTATTTTAAAACAACCAATCCAATAATACTACCTACACACTATGGCGTAATCAAGAAAAAAACTTTAAATTTTATCCTACCGTTTTGTCGGCGTGATTTATATATATCCATGCCAAATTTCAGCTTTCTAGTACTACTTCGGAAAAACCACCCAATCTGCTATTTATTCGTTTATCCCTGGATAAGTCTTGACCAAAGCATAATTCGTAAAGGGCGAGATAAAAAGTACCCGAAACCGGCTTGCGGCGACTGATGAATGTTGAGGAAGTAAAAGTGATCTGTCAGGATCGTGGCAAGTGGCAGTCCCTGGTCCCTACCCCTCTGGGATACAGGCGTGAGTTTATGTATGTATGTATATAAGTATTGATCTATTTACTTACGTATCCATCGACTTGGTGCATGCGGATTTTAGTTTATCATTTGTCTTTATCAATTATAATACCCGTTATAAGTTTTGTGGTAAAGCTTCCAAGAAGCAGTGCTGGGTTTCACAGGAACTCCTTAGAATTCATGTTATGCAAATTAAATTTATCAGCAGTTTTGACAAAGTTAAGCCGATGGAAGGGAGACGCCTAATAAATGTTAAATTATGATTTTGCCAAGCATTTACGAGCGCCTGCGTGTTAATAATAATATTGGCGGTTTTATCAGTGCGATGTAAATTATGACATGGGTGTTCGGGAAATGTGAGTTAACAACACTTATCATTTAGAATTAACTTCCGGGTTTTCTTTAAACGCCAATGTTTTTCTTGAAGGGTAGGCAAAGATCTTCGATCGTACAGCCTCATTCGATGTAAACTTTTTTGTAAGTGGCGGCAGTAAAAATTTGATGCAGACATAACAAAAAAAAACCGGCCAAGTGCGAGTTGGACTCGCACACGAAGGGTTCCGTGCCATTTGAATATTGTAATATTTACAACATTTGAATATTTCAAGCGTTTAACCGTTGCCGTTATTAATATCAAGCAAAAACGGCAAAAAGTCACGTTTGTTGTATCGGAAACGCCCTTAAATATTTATTTTATTCTCTTTTTAGTTTTGTTTGTTATAGCGGCGATATATTAGTCTTGACTCTAAATTATAGGTAAAAAATAATAAACAAAATCAACGAAAATAATTAAATGCTTCTCAAAGTGTGGTTTTCCAAAACAAATAAGTGATTACCGATATTTTCAAATGATTTTTTTTTGGAAGCGCAAATTTGTGAGACTTGCAAAACACCAGTTATACATAAGGGTACAAAGTTGTAAAACATGTTTTATCTATCGAAAAATGACAATTTAATTACATATATATGTTACAGTCATAGTGATTAAATAGCTATTATACATAATGACTGGTCATTATATATAAAAGCCAAATTCACTAGACAAAGTAATAAATTAATTATTCAGTTATAAGTATCGTTTGGCAAAAACGGCGGTATCCCACGTTTTGCCATATCATAATGTAGGGTACCTATGACTTTTCCATGCACCAACCTTGTTTAAGTTTGACACAAAACTAAGTTTTTTAGTGAAATATTTTTTTCGCTTTTATATAAAAAAAAGAACTAACACCCGGAACTTCGAACCTATTTTTGCTTATGTGTACTGACCTAACAAACAAAATGCGAAATATAAATTTAATCAAACAATTATTTGCTATATAACACTTGCCAAAATAAAACGTTAGCATAATAAACGTTAATTATCACTTTATCTAAACTGAGTAGACATTATATATAATGACTAGACAATATATATAATATCCAGATTTATTACTTTGGCTGTAACATATACATAAACAACCTATATACGTCCCACTGTAGGGCACAGGCCTTCTCTCAGGGAGAGAGTATGGGCTTAATCACCTCGCGTGCCCACCGTGGATTGGCGATTTCAAGCGCTGAGGTATGTGAATAGCTCAGACACTCTGGTTTCCCCTCGATGTTTCTTTCACCGTTAGCGAGTGTTATTGGTACTATAACTTTACATAATATGTACGTAACTTAGAAAAAAAGTCATAGGTACATGCACGCACTGGGAATCGAACCTGGGTCTCTCGCTTCCGCATCCAATGTTCTACTAACTAGGCTACCACCGCCCTATTTAATTAACCTAATGTAATTTGTCTATTACTAAATAATAGTAACAAAACCCAATGGGTTTGAAAGTTTTCAATCTAAGCTGGGCGGGTCCGATTCCCAATGGGGGCTGCCGTACTTGATTTGTTTAAATGGAAACAGTCTGGGTGTATTTCCATGTTTGTGATTTCCTTGCTTGATTACCATAGTTTGGGACGTATAAATTATTCTATTATTTACTAATTAATGAACACACATACATACATACACACACACACAATATTTATATATAACATGAACTACATGTCACAAATGTATAGATTCATGCATAAGTTGTTAATTTTAAGATGTAACATGAAAAAAAGACACACTGATAACTAGCGCCACAAGATTTTATTTAAAAAAAAATTTTAATTTTTTTTTTTTCATATAAGTACAAAGTAAACTTAAATAACTTATACCAGCGGGGGAAAACCACAAAAGTTTTATCTGCCGCTGTTATCATTCGGTTAGGTAACATACATAATAATATACACATTGCTATCTATTGTCAAAAAAAATTACAGTAGCATCTTTTATATATATATTTTTATTTATTCAATTTCAGCTGTAAGACTTTCTTGTTTTGCATGTAGTTCGGAGAGGCCCAGTGCGGAAATCTCAGGTCTAACAGAACTAGAACAACTTGCATGTAGTTTTTGGCAATAAACCTATTTATTACCATTGTTACTGTTGTGTTTTCTTACTGTTTATGTATTACTAGCTGTTGCCCGCGACTTCGTCCGCGTGGAATTTAGTTGATAAGAGTGCATGGAAAATAAATATTACAAAAAATAAATGTGTTCATTTACACATTTCATTTGACTGCCTCGTTGGAGTAACTGTTAAGGCGCTTACTGCCAATGTGGATGCCAATTTTTTTTAACCATTTTTCCGAAACTGTTACTCCTGTAACATCCGAAATCTGAGGCTACTACAACGTGTTTTACAATCATTTTATGTTTAGAATATTAATCTGTTGGATCATATTTATAGTACAACCTCTTTGCATATTACGTTATACGTTATTCAACGCAATGTTTACGATAATAAGGCTCACAGCTCAATGTAAATAGCTTCAAATACTGACTACCTACTCCCCATTTCACCGAGTTGCCTTGGTTCATATACCTATATTTTATTTATTTATTTATTGATAATTTTACTGCACTTAAAAAAAATCGTAAAATGCGGCGGACTTAATGCCATAATCATTTTCTACCCGTCAACCGCAGGAGGTAAAGGACGTGATGGATTAACTTTGACGGCAGTTAAGCATTTTCCCGCTTTTTCCAAAGTCTTGCGTACGATACTAGGTCGAAAGTCTTGGACAAATGTGGGAAACATGCATCGATTGGCAGGTAGAACAATGGACTCGGAAGCGAGAGATCCAGGTTCGATTCCCAATGCGTCCATGTACCTATGACATTGTTTATTTTCAAAGTTAGGTACATCTACGACTTTGTAGTAGCAATACCATACGCTAACCGTGAAGGTAAACATCGTGAGGAAACCCGCAGCTTGGTTGGCTCCGCACGTATTGACTTTTCTTTTCGGTGGGCTAGGCCAACTAAGCTGTCAGGATGGTATAAGTGCTAGGCAAGCCTACGCCATCTAAAAAACAATGTCCCAGGAACTGCAGCCTTCACCCGGCTAGTATGAGTGAAGGTGCCACTGGACGCTGTATAAAACATCTCATCACGTAAATGCGAAAGCATCGATTGGAGTTTTTCTCTCAGTATTGTAACGGATAGTGTGCTTTTTTTGATACGTTGCTTATCATTTATCCTTTTGGACTTGTATGGGCTTAATTACCACGCGTGCCTACCGCGCAATAGCAATTTTGAGCGCTAAACTCTGACAGTGTGCTTCAATTCAATTATTTTTATTCATTGTAAAAACAGAATGTTTACTTAATGAACGTCAAAGTTGTTAGTTTCACAATTAATGGATTATGTGGAGAAGAAGCTAACAAAGAAACTCCACATTTATTCTTTTCAAAACACGTTTTAACTTAATTAACAGAGTTTTCAACTTAAAATATTAGTCATGAATGTGTTGAACACTAGTCACAATCGTCCTTTAAATAATATTAATCTACTGTTTAATGCCAAACATCTTTGTCATCTAAATAATCCTTGATGTTATAGTAAGCCTTTTTGCACAGAATGTGCTTAACACATTTTTTAAATCGCGTTGGAGGTAACTCTAATATATGTTGAGGAATTTTGTTGTAGAACCTTATACAGTGCCCCATAAAGGATGTGTTAACTTTTGCAAGTCTAAATAGTGGAAATGACAATTTATGTTTATTTCTAGTATTAACATTATGGTGGCCACCAACATTTTCGAAGTCTTTGATATTTTTTCTAACGTACATAATATTTTCATAAATGTATTGACATGCAACTGTTAAGATGTTGGTTTCTTTGAAGAAATCTCTTAGCGAATCCCTACTACCTAACTTGTAAATAAATCGGATGGCTCTCTTCTGCAATATGCTTCGGGCACGAGATTGTTTTTTCTGTTGACAATACGGGTCGAAACCCAAATTGCGCGTAGTGCCGTTCAAATATCATCCAGGCAACCTTGAACAGGAAAACTTGCCGAAGGATAAGATAAGATAAGATAATTTATTCAAGGAACATTTTACAGTGACCTTATCACTAAGGCAGTGGTACCCTGCTCCCTAAAAAAGGTTAAAACCTGTGGTTTAGGATAAGCAGTGCTCCTCCGAAAAACATTTTACATTTTCAAGGTCAACAGACTTCAATACACTAATTTACACAATTAATGTACCTTGTTAATATATTGTGCTTTTGACACGAAATACTCGTATTTGCACCGTCTACCCGTTTTTCCTTCAACTTTTACTTTCTTTGAAAACTTTTTAGACGTAACCATAATAACCTTAAATAAATAATAATAAT
Organism: Yponomeuta cagnagella; assembly: GCA_947310995.1. NCBI lineage: Eukaryota > Metazoa > Arthropoda > Insecta > Lepidoptera > Yponomeutidae > Yponomeuta > Yponomeuta cagnagella. The sequence continues at coordinate 19,353,864 of OX371267.1, forward strand.
AACTTACACACAACACAGTCGCTTGTCCTGGTAACAAACTAGGATACCCTGTGCTATTGTACCCATGTAAGCACATGACAAACATGGAAATACACCCAGACCGAGAAACTATAGTATTAGGCGTTAAAGTATGAAATTGCCGATTTATTGCAATAGGTTCTTTGAATTGACATAGAATCTTCATGGTTTGAGGTTTTCGAATGAAACTTTTTTCAAATGGTTTCTATGATGTTCTTAATTTAAAAAATGTGAAACATTTGAATATCGACTTTCAATTGTTTTTGTTATTCAATTTAGACAAGAAAGATGGATACTGAGAAAATTCGAGTGATTATGAGGCACCCATTTTTCGTATTTTTTTATTTTATTGATTTGACGCAAGTGAGTCAATATTGTGGGTAAGGTAACGTTAAACCATGCCGCTAATTCCTGGGTAGTTTGACTAGGGTCGGCTTCCACTATCTCTCTTAATTCATCGTTATTCACCTGTGTGGGCGGTCTTCCTCGTGGCTCGTTCTTTAAGTCAAAATTTCCATCACGAAAGCGTTTAAGCCAAAATCGCACGGTGCGTTCATTAGTAGACCCCTCTCCAAACGCAGCATTGATATTGCGGGCTGTTTCTGCCGCGTTAGTTCCGCGTCAGAACTCGTATTCAAAAATCACTCGAATTTTCGCAGTATCCATCTTTCTTGTCTAAATTGAATAACAAAAACAATTGAAAGTCGATATTCAAGTGTTTCACATTTTTTAAAAAAAGAACATCATAGAAACCATTTGAAAAAAGTTTCATTCGAAAACCTCAAACCATGAAGATTCTATGTCAATTCAAAGAACCTATTGCAATAAAACGGCAATTTCATACTTTAACCCCTATTATTATGATCTGTGAATTTACTAGATATCATCATCATAAGCAGCCTATATACGTCCCACTGTAGGGCACAGGCCTTCTCTCAGAGAGAGAGTATGGGCTTAATCACCACGCGTGCCCACCGCGGATTGGCCATTTCAAGCGCTGAGGTATGTGAATAGCTCAGACACCCAGGTTTCCTCACGATGTTTTCCTTCACAGTTAGCGAGTGGTATTGCTACTATAACTTCACTAGATATGTATCAAGATATTAATCTAGTAATTTCACTGATATCCAAGCACACATATGTACATAAACTCACGCCTGTGTCCCAGAGGGGTAGGCAGAGACCAGGGACTGCCACTTGCCACGATCCCGACAGATCACTTTCGTTTCCTCGACGTTCATTAGTCGTCGCATGCACGCACGCCGGTTTCGGGCACTTTTGATCTTACTAGCACAACACGTTAATAAACCACGTTTTCATAAAGGTGAATATGGAAGAAATTGCTGTTAGCAATAAGGCCGCCCATTTCATTGTAACTTTCATATTTTATGTCTCGCTTCTTGTGTGCCATAAAGAACATTCTTATCTTATCTTATCCTACCTCATTAAAGAAAGGTTTTGTATCGTTTTGGGCAATGTAAAACTTGTAACAGGACCACGGCCAGACGGCTGGTAGTTCACTGCGGTACTTTTCAGCGGATTGCCTTCAGCGCAGAGCCGTATTTTCTTTCAATCGATTTGCTTGGGGTTTATTACTTTGCTCGGGCGCCATTTTTCAGCCACTTAGCACCGACGCAAACCTCTCTGAAATATCTCAAGCAAATTTATTTGGGCTTAGCCAAGATGTTTTGTTTGTTTAATGCAAATACGTTCACATTAAGAAGCTGGGTCTTTGCTCTCGCGGCCTTAAATTCTATCGGTATTTTATTGACTATTGGGAACTAAGCTCTGCTTTGTAAGGTTAATACGGGCTTAGATTAGCTGGTTTAAAGGTTAGCTTCACACAAGTCCGCATTGCAAGCATAAGATTTGGAATAAACGGATTTTTATAGAGGGATTCATAACTTGCCTTCAATGATCCGCATCAAATGCATGGGTTTTCCGCCTACGGTCAATGGTGCAAATTTTGTCAAAATACCCTGTTGGTCAATGGCGCCTTTTGTCATATTACGTTTGTCAAAAGTGCGATTCGTCAAAGGTGCCTTTGGTTAGTGCTGGTCCATATCGGTCGCCTTTTGCATTCATTGCTCGTCATGTCTGAACGTTATTGTTATTATGCGCTTGTCCGCTCACTACGAAAATCCGAATGTTATTGATAAAAATCCGATTACAAATGGCCATCGCGTCGCAAACGGAACGCTGCAGATAAAGTATCTCCATGCCAAATTTCATCTTAATCCGTTCAGCCGTTATTGCGTGATTGAGTAACAAACATCCAAAGATATTCACAAACTTTCACAAATTTATAATATTAAGTAGGATGTGGTATTTTGAAAATTAACAAAACAAAAGTGTCCATGACAAAAACAAAGAAAATTAATATTATTGTCATGAGCCATGCACATCCACAAAAAATTTTTGGAGAAAACATTTTTTTTTTGCTTTTCGTTTTCTACATAATCTGTTGATCTCTGCCTCGAATATTTAAGTACCTCGCTTTTGAATAAACACGCACAGACTAGACGAATATCTGACTATCAATTTATGCTCACTTTCTAGTCTGTTGTCTATTTTACCCGTTCGTACTCTTGGGGCCTATAACTATATTCTTTGCCACAACAATTACAAGGAAATACGTCATTATAACTATTAAATTAGTTATACAAAATTGATACAGCTTTTACAACAAAACTGGTGACTACGAAAACATACACATATTATTATATTTCGATAATATTTCGCAGTAGGCATAGCATAGTAGGCATTTCATAGTTAGATTTTCTTTCAATCAATTCTCGTATAACGTTTCAGACATAAGTCGTGAAATTCCGTTTTCCTACAATTTCTTCGTCTACTAAGCTAGTGGCCTTACCTGGATTTGCCTCTTGCAGATTATTAGTTAGTTACTTGATTTTTCCTGCGTACATACGTTAATACTAAAACACATAAATGCATTATTTTTAATTAGCCTATATACTATACGTCCCACTCAGGCCTTTTCTCACAGAGTGACCATGGGCTTAATAGGCTATTTGACAGTTTGGAAAAAAAGCATTAATTATATATATTCGTATAAATCATGAATTTTAAAACTGATTTAAGGCATTTTGACTAAAAAATATGGATCATTTATAAAAAAAAACATAATTAAACGTGGTAATTTTGTATCTGTAGCCATTTTACCGATAACAGCCTGGATGCCAAGCCTGGCAGCCCTAATCTACGATGATGTCACAGGCTAGTATCTGTCAGCATCTGTCATGTTTAGAATCCCCTAAATTCTCAGATTTTTCAACGAACCTATAGTAGTGCACCCAATACGGTGTTTGACACGATCAACAATAAATTATTTCATATGCTCAATTAAAACAAAAATTACAAAATATCTCGAGAAATGTATCTCTTTTAGTCAATTACTAGTTATTACAATTTTTAAATAGATTAAACACAAAAAGAGTGCTCTGAAATGTGACGTCATAAGCCAGTATTTTCATACAAAATTCAGTTTTAATACATCCGTATTTTCATACAAAAGTAACTCATTTGATATTTTGTCTAATACCCAATTGCTTTTCCGCGCCCTAATATTTAAAAGTTCCCGCTTTGAGCGCAGTAAATTTTCATTTGCTTATATGCGAAATAAGTTAAAATTACCACTTTCTGTGCACTCAATCATCACCATCATCATCAGCCATTTGACGCCCACTGCAAGACATAGGCCTCCCTCGTGGTTTTCATAACCATGCGGGGTTTTACCATAATCGCCACGCTTGGCAAGCGGGTTGGCGATCGCAGTATGCGGTTGGAATATCAGGAACACGCTGCTGTCCGTCTCCTGGTAATTTATTTCCTTTGTCGCCTTTTACGAGCACTCAATGAACACCAACAAAAATGGTTTTCAGAAACCTGTATAATAGCCACGCGTAACATTATAGATATTAATATTTAGACTGGTAAAATTACAACTATTCATTTTGGCTCTGTCGTAGTGGGGTAGAAAAAAATGAGACATAAAGGTAGAAATTCTCACTAGAATAATTTGTGAACAGGAAGTTCTTCTATGCACCTAACATATATTTGTATTTTTTCTAAATAACTACCCTTATACAGCAATCATCGCGGCGATTTATCCCTTTAACTTAGATGTGGGCCGCCGCCGCTGTATGTACCAGAAGAACGGACAAATCGATACCTCTCCTTAGTATACGTACTTAGCGGAGTGTTTCCAGAATGCGGTAAGTGCATTTCCCGATACGAACGTGCCGTGCATCCGACTAGTGCACTGATCGATGGATCGGACGGGTCTGTAACGTGAAAAATAAAACCGAAAGGAGTTGCCGCTTATCGGAACGTAAATTAGGGCATATTATGGCATGAAATGATGATGAACACGGAACGAAAGATGTGAAATGCGTTGCTCCCAACACAGGGTATCATTCAGAAAACATGTTAAAAACATATCGTTTTGACGTGAGACGTCTTTCAGTGCGGTAGCAGGGCGTTCTTGCTCAAACAGCATGCAACGAAAACATGTCGCCTCGGTGAGGTTGTAACGGACCTGTCTGTGTAGCATACTCACAACATATAAGACTGAAATGAGGGGAATATTTAAGAAATAGCGAGTTAGTTAAATAAATTGAACTTATATCCAAAGAATAACAAGCGGTCGGAGCCGGCACCGAAAATGTTTTCCTACCCGCTCGTAGATGCGGGTATTCGCGCAGAAGTTACTTTTTTTCCCCGACAGAGCGGCGCCAATAAAACATCACGCCACCCGACTAAAACCAATAAGGATGATACTTATTTATGAACCCGTACTATTGTTTCATGTGTCAGGTCGACTGGTGAAATCTGAGTGAAATCGTATAAAAAGGCCGAGGGCCAAACGCGCGGGGCGATTCCAGACTAGAGAATTGAACAGTAAATACATCCGTTACGCTCGTAGGGAAATTCGCCATTTTCAGCGAATTTATTAGCATTAGGGAGTTTCGTTTGCATTTAAATTCGAAAATAGGAGAGTGGCTTTGGATTTGTTACCTAACATCACCTGTGGGCATCGCGTCCCAGACTATCAGCTCTGGTGTGAAGTTTCAGGTTTAGAGTTGCTCTCGAAGCTAGGGAGTTGATTTGAAAGTAAAAGTGTTAAGGTTAGAAGCGGTTTTCGGTTCCTGAATCTTTCGTACATTTAGCTAGAAGTTTTCCGCGTAAAATAGGGTTTTCAGCCTTAGTAATTAGGGTAGCTTCCGCGAAATAAAATGTGAACTAATCCTTTTTCTCCACAGTACTACGTTTATGGGAAATAAATTTGTACAAAAGTAAACTCTCGGTGGCAAAGGTATGCTAAGGATAGTCCGTGTGTCCAGCCTTTGTCAAATAACCAAGGCTCGGTGAGGCCACACGAGGTTATTCGTGTCATGCTTGCGTCATAGCTTTCAGAGTTTTGTTCGAATTTAATTCTACTTATTACTTTAACTTAATTCCACTAGCTAGTGGTAATTGAGTTTCAGTACACAAACGTGTGAATTTAGAGCGAATTCACTTGGGAGCCTTAAGAAGTTTAAATTAATGGACTAAGGAACCCAAAATCTAGCTCTGCTTACTATGCTACGGCTGAATCTGAGTCTGCTTGGGTCGAAAGGTTTAAAGAATCCCTTCACCGGAGGCGTTCCCAATTTAATTTAGTAAAAAAAATAATAATAATAATATTAATTTTGTATTGAGATAATTAGAGATTAATTATCTTGTTTGGAGATTGGGTTAAAACGCTTCTTGTGAATACGGTGTTAGATCTTCTTCCGTTAGCATTCGTGGTGTAGCAATTTTCCCCCTGCTTACCCTGAGTGACAGACGATTCTAGCCCTCTGGCACTTTGCACCCATAACATATTTATGTATTATATTTCGTATATTCTTACCTTGCGGGTGGTTACCGAACCCATAAAACCACCCGCGCATACACATCCTAGGCTACACACTCTGGCCGGCCAGAAAGTCTGAAAGCTAACTGTGTCAAGTTACCGAGTGATTTGAAACAGTCTGGGTTTCCGGAGTTAGGGAGGATAGAAGTAGGAAATAGCTGTGACTAGGGAGACACCATAGGCACTCACACATATACGCGATTAAATGTAAATGGGGTTTGTTTTGCTGAAACAATTGATGGGTGGTTAAATTAGCTTACGGGGTTGGGAAGAATTAGGCAGGCTCCCCCTTTTCTTTCAGGGTATCCAGTTGTATGATGAGCGTAAGTATTTCCCCGATTCCCCACCTTAGCAATGCGGTCATTAAGTAGGACAATAAATAGCGATTTATTTCCGTACCAAAAAATAAGTAATCCAATAGCTTTATTTTTCAATATTGACAGCAATATTATTTTGTAACGTCCTGTGCAGAGGTCTAACATTAAATTCCGTTAAAATAAATAAGCTCTGACAAAATTCTATAAACTAATTAAGTAAAAGCTAAAGTAGACAACCAAATTTTAATTAATCAGAAGTGCCAAATGTGTTAGATGTTTATTCCTCCATTCTTATTATGAACAGTGAAATTTGTTGTGTATAAATGAAATATTTTCAGTAAGTTAACTTTTATTCTCAAAATACTAAAAGTGACTCTTAACTATCTAACACCTTACTATTCTAGCCTTTTACTCCAACTATTAAAAGTGACTCGTAATTTAACTAATACTTTACTATTTTCGCTTACGGAACCCTTCAAACATAAATCAATGAAACGTTTAGCTACTTGCTCTAATTTCCTCCGCTGCTTAGGTTGCTACGGCATCTTATTAATGAAAACGTAGTGGTTCGAGTCCTGATGGACGTTAGAAACTATTATACGAGTACCATGTTAGCGTTGGCTTGTAAACGAAGATCTAATAAGTAAGGATGTAAGTTCGTGCCTTGTTTACTTACATTAAAATTAACTACTGAACTTTGATTTCTCGCCTATCGAAACTTTGATTTGGGAGGTCTGAAAATGGCATCAAATTATTATTAATATAAAACCTAGATGTAATAAAACCTAACCTACACCGACGTTATCTTTTGAAACCTTGATTAACAACCTACGTATTACTGATTATCTTTTTACGCACCTACCTTCAATATTTTGCGCCGCATCTCGCTTACGTGAATCTATCCTTATAGCGTTGAGGTTGAGTGCCGTTTTATATTGAGAGTTTAACAATCTATCGAGCAATGGAAATGAGTATGCTATAGGGCGAAGGATCCGATGAATAAAATAGTCTTTATTGACATTATGACAAAAACCGTTATGGAATGTTGTGGTTGTTAGATTTTAAGGCGTAAACCTTTTTAATTTGAATAATATTTAAACTTGCTTATCTCTTTACTTCAATAATATTTTGTGCTCTGCCTTGTTTGATCTAATGGTATTTGGGATACTTGCTGCTTGGAGCTCTAATAGACTTCGTCGGTTCAGTCCATTGTTGTGACGTCTTGAATAGACTTTTTCCAACATACACGTCCGGGTTACATACTTTTAGTAGAGTTATCTCCTAGGTATTTGATACCGTTGAGTTTTGTGTATAATGGCTGGACCATACGAAAGTTATCTACCTATTCAGAGTTTCAAGGAATAATTTCCTTTCATTGGATCAAACAATCTAGAATTGTTTATTTTTAAACATTTGTGCTATTGCTGCTATTAATGCTTGCAATCTTTAGTGAGGCTGACCACTTCTTCACAATGAGCGTTATTCGCTAGTTGCTAAAACTTCGTTTGACCAGTCATCCATTATATCCAGGCTTTCCGGATTGAATTTTCTCCGATGTACCATGCCTTTGATATCACAACCCCATACTATTCTACGACCTGATGACTGTTCATACGTTGAAAGCACCTTTTATAAATCTTCCTACGGTCAGTTTTCACTGAATTGCCTGCATTTGGCAAACGCAATTGAAATGTTATGTATATCCATGAATCTAGTTATAGATAAAACTATGTACAGTGGGACAATGATGAGCATACGGTGTGAAAGACCCAGCCTTTGGTTGGAGAACTGAGTTTCTTTTAGTCCGGATCCCGTCTCTGAGTCAAGTACTTTTAACTAGATTTGTGTTAGTTAACTTTCACTTTATCTATTATATTATAAATTTAAACTTTATTCTGCATTAACTGCGCTTCACGCTTATAATTTCTATTTGCCATCGCTTCAATCAAATTACTAGCGGACTTTAGTGACGAAAATCTGGTGAACATTATAATAATATTATTAACAATAATATTGTTGTAATGATCTACTTCTTTTATCTGTTCTTACACAATGTTCCATACCGGTTTAAACTGTTTCATATTCTACTTTAAATAGCAAACTTATTCAACACTTAAACATTAAAATTTCTAATTTTCATTCTTGTTAGGGCTTTACTTAACCTTTTCAATATAGGACGGAATTAACTCAATCTCTCTACTTAACTTTGATATCAAACCGAGTTAACTCGACCTTTAATTTCAATTTAAAGAAAATTAACTAGATCTTTATTAAATAAAGATCTAGTTAAGGTATCTGAGATTGAAAGCAAATATTCGAGCGCAAAAGTATATAATTAACAAATTTTGTTAATTATATACTTTTGCGCTCGAATATTTGCTTTCAATCTCAGATACCTTAAAAGGGCTAGGGTTACGTATACGATCACAACGCAGGGTTCTACCGATTAAAACTAGACGATCACAGTTGGCCATTAGAGTGTTTTGCATCATAGTAACTTTTATTTGTCTCGACGGGGTTTAATTCTTTAAATTACGGGGTGGATCTTACAATATGGTGTTACCGTGACCATGATATTTTATTACGAGTTTGAGTAGTTTGTTTATGTTTATGATGCAGAATATTCTTATTTCATTTAAAAATTGTTGGCTTTATGCCACAATTTGTTGTTCGTGAAATGGAAAAGGTAGAAACATTGGGATTGGCAGCGAATTTGCGAGTTCAAATCGTTAAACAAAATTAGATTAATTACTTAGGATTAAATAAAAACCAAAAAACTTTGATTTAAACTAAAACTTTTATAAATATTCAGTACGTAGGAAAACGTTGTAGAAAGAGTAAAAACAAACAACACATAAAACAATTCAAAATTTATTTATTCGGTCCTTACTTAGTATGTGCAATTGTGCATTCCACTTAAGACAAGTTTTCAAATCCGAGTCTAAATTTAGATCCGCGTTAAACAAAATATCTAATAGGCCCGGCTCAAAGCAATATTTCTTACTGATGATGCGATTAGTTTTAAAAGTAAGTAATCATTATCTAAATAAACTAGGTAACAGGTAAATATTAAGTAAATTGCAACAAAAGTATTATGTGTGGGGGGGTTGCCCTTATCATTACTTTGTCAATCTCGTCCCATTATTATTGCCTAAGCTTTGAACCAAAGTTATATCAGATGTAGGCAGGTAATTTAAATCAAATAGTTTAATATCTAAATGTTTTATACTCTGGGGGTTGCGATTTTTAGTACAACATAGGTACTATTTTATTTAAAAGATTTTTCAAAAAGCGTTAAATATACTTCGTTAAGTTTTAATGGTATCGCTTTTGAAGTATTGTCTGACAAACGGGAATAGAACCATTAAATTCAATTCATAATTTTATTACATTAAGTAATCGCGTAACATAATGGTAAAATAAACCTAGGTCGAATTAATAAATTCCTCATTTTTGGAGTCAATTTAAAATTAAACAAAAACAAGTTTGGATATGAACCGTATGAAGATAACAATTTAACTATCGGAAAGTTATGTAGGTACGACTAAACCTGCACTTCCTTCGCATAGCAATCAGGTCAGTACATCAGACATATTGACGATTGTAGGGTTGAAAAGGGTCATGGTACATGCACTAGATGGCGCTTTTATACGGCTTTTATATCGTGTATATTTTATAATATGAGCTATAAAAAAATAGTTATGTAGTACTGTTAAAATTAGTATGAGTTAAATTAGCATTTCAAATTTACATAATCTAAAAAAAAAAAATATATTTAATATGCAATTTAATTTTGAATCAACATTGGGAATAATAATAATAAGCTATGTAGTTTACAGAAAATAATTTAACTAAGCGATTTAAAACACAATACGCTCCAAACTAAGTTGAGAAGATTTAATATTGACGAGATGAAAACGGGGAAATAAGGTTGTGGTCACCCATTCATAGACTGCTAGTGGACATTGTTGCTTGACCACAGTACTCAGTAGGATGCAGTTGATCGAGAGGTAGCACTACGCACGGATCATAGGAATTGAATGAAAATTGAGTTAACATTTAATTAACTTGTTATTATTAGTAATCGAGAATATTTCATTTTTATTAGTAATCGAGAATATTTCATTTCAACGGGAAGTAAAAAAAAAAAAAATATGTAAAAACTTATTAAAAAAAAAAATTACATTAATTAACCAAAGTTCTTCTTTATGGGGGGTTGTTAAAAATATTTCCACGATTTTAAATCTACTTAAGGAATATTTTCGGTTTAATACTTTAATAAAACTTGTTCTGCATATTAATTAACATTTGTTATTGAGAGAGATCATTATTATTTTAATTTGTTGATAATTATAATTAATTTTCAAAATATTTTCATGCTGGGGATTGATATCAATTTTTACATTCGATAAATATTCCATTTCGCGGAAACTAGCTTTTCATTTGGGGGGTTGCAATAAAACTTAATATAAAATTAACAAAAGTTTTCTCGACGGGGAGTTGCTATTACAGTATTATTAAGAATCTAGCATTGCGTAATTAGGTAGTCTTCGTATAGCGGTTGCGTAAATAAATTCATTCATTATAATGATTCATTTAGAGTTCGGATTTCTTCAATTTGCTAAAGTTTCGTTGATTTAACAGGATTTCCTATATTTCATTCACGACAATTCGTAAATTTCGTAATAAATATAATAGACTAATTCATCAAATAATAAACTAAAAAAAAAAAAAACAAACCTTTGTTTTATTTTAATTCTTAGCGTACTTATAGTAAAAAACAAAATAAAAAAATTAATAAATAAACAGTTCGTTTTATTTAACCATCCGCGTACAGTAAACGATAAAAATAGATAATTGAACATTCTCATTAAGCCAAACTTTTGATTTTAATTTATGTAAATTTTATTTTTAATAAAATACGGAAGCATATCAATCTAATCGGGATTTAAAGTTGATTATTTAATTTTCGTCGTTGACTGTACTTCTTAAACCAGGTAATTAAAACGGTTTTGAAAGGTAATAAGGTATTGGTTTTGAGAGGTAACCGCATGTTAAACTATAAGTTAATTAAGGGTATTTTACTTTAAATTTAAATTCTATCACAATCCATTCCAAAACGGTTATTGAGATAAGTACTTCCGACTACTTCCTATAAATAATATTCAGTATTGCCTATAAAATAAATTAAACTCGCTAGGTTACAACAAAATAAAATAAATCCACGGTTATCGCTGTTCGCTAAATCTTTAGATCTTCGCTGTAAAATTAAACAAATAACAATAATACTAGGTATGCAGAAGGGAATGATATTGCTTATTTGAGTCGATGATAGATGATTGAAGTATGGCGTGCAAAAGAAGAGTGTGAAAGTGGGGAATGATTGGGAGGCCTAAGGTTTGGCGAAGTGTTAAACGTAGATAGCCTGTCGTAGTACGGTCCCATGCCGACATACACGCACCTCAAAAGGGTTCAAATACAGTTTTCCTTTGCTGGATGCAAAGCATCATTTAGTTTAAATAGTATCATTTGGTATTTGGAACCTTCACTCTACACGGGAATTAAACACTGCACATTCTCCAAATATAATGATATTTGAAATGGAAAGATTAGAAATAATGACTGTTTGGTTATTAGATCGGTGGACTTGGAAAGCTTGCTGATTGTTAGTATCGAAATTTCGTAGACGGAAATTACGTTTTGGGGTGCGTCCTCTCTCACACGAAAGCCGTGCCTGACGTTGGGGCAGCCAAAGGATGTAATTTATACCGGATTGACTTTCGGTAACTCTGCCTCACAACCAGGGTCGTTGATTACGGAGTTTTGACTGACAGGCCATTCATGGATGCTGAGATAATTAATTCAGGCTGCGTTATCTAAACTTTGTAACTGAAAAATATCTGAAGTATTTGGTTTAAATACACACACATCATGACAGACATGTGGGACAATATTGCAACAGGTATATTAGAAGAAGATAGGGGCCATTGTGAGAGCTATCACAGATACCATGTCCTTGTTTGTATAAAATTTGTATTCGTCGGTTCTTCTACAAATTTTGGGGGTTGATTGTAACGGACCTGTCTGTGTAGCATACTCACAACATATAAGACTGAAATGAGGGGAATATTTAAGAAATAGCGAGTTAGTTAAATAAATTGAACTTATATCCAAAGAATAACAAGCGGTCGGAGCCGGCACCGAAAATGTTTTCCTACCCGCTCGTAGATGCGGGTATTCGCGCAGAAGTTACTTTTTTTCCCCGACAGAGCGGCGCCAATAAAACATCACGCCACCCGACTAAAACCAATAAGGATGATACTTATTTATGAACCCGTACTATTGTTTCATGTGTCAGGTCGACTGGTGAAATCTGAGTGAAATCGTATAAAAAGGCCGAGGGCCAAACGCGCGGGGCGATTCCAGACTAGAGAATTGAACAGTAAATACATCCGTTACGCTCGTAGGGAAATTCGCCATTTTCAGCGAATTTATTAGCATTAGGGAGTTTCGTTTGCATTTAAATTCGAAAATAGGAGAGTGGCTTTGGATTTGTTACCTAACATCACCTGTGGGCATCGCGTCCCAGACTATCAGCTCTGGTGTGAAGTTTCAGGTTTAGAGTTGCTCTCGAAGCTAGGGAGTTGATTTGAAAGTAAAAGTGTTAAGGTTAGAAGCGGTTTTCGGTTCCTGAATCTTTCGTACATTTAGCTAGAAGTTTTCCGCGTAAAATAGGGTTTTCAGCCTTAGTAATTAGGGTAGCTTCCGCGAAATAAAATGTGAACTAATCCTTTTTCTCCACAGTACTACGTTTATGGGAAATAAATTTGTACAAAAGTAAACTCTCGGTGGCAAAGGTATGCTAAGGATAGTCCGTGTGTCCAGCCTTTGTCAAATAACCAAGGCTCGGTGAGGCCACACGAGGTTATTCGTGTCATGCTTGCGTCATAGCTTTCAGAGTTTTGTTCGAATTTAATTCTACTTATTACTTTAACTTAATTCCACTAGCTAGTGGTAATTGAGTTTCAGTACACAAACGTGTGAATTTAGAGCGAATTCACTTGGGAGCCTTAAGAAGTTTAAATTAATGGACTAAGGAACCCAAAATCTAGCTCTGCTTACTATGCTACGGCTGAATCTGAGTCTGCTTGGGTCGAAAGGTTTAAAGAATCCCTTCACCGGAGGCGTTCCCAATTTAATTTAGTAAAAAAAATAATAATAATAATATTAATTTTGTATTGAGATAATTAGAGATTAATTATCTTGTTTGGAGATTGGGTTAAAACGCTTCTTGTGAATACGGTGTTAGATCTTCTTCCGTTAGCATTCGTGGTGTAGCAATTTTCCCCCTGCTTACCCTGAGTGACAGACGATTCTAGCCCTCTGGCACTTTGCACCCATAACATATTTATGTATTATATTTCGTATATTCTTACCTTGCGGGTGGTTACCGAACCCATAAAACCACCCGCGCATACACATCCTAGGCTACACACTCTGGCCGGCCAGAAAGTCTGAAAGCTAACTGTGTCAAGTTACCGAGTGATTTGAAACAGTCTGGGTTTCCGGAGTTAGGGAGGATAGAAGTAGGAAATAGCTGTGACTAGGGAGACACCATAGGCACTCACACATATACGCGATTAAATGTAAATGGGGTTTGTTTTGCTGAAACAATTGATGGGTGGTTAAATTAGCTTACGGGGTTGGGAAGAATTAGGCAGGCTCCCCCTTTTCTTTCAGGGTATCCAGTTGTATGATGAGCGTAAGTATTTCCCCGATTCCCCACCTTAGCAATGCGGTCATTAAGTAGGACAATAAATAGCGATTTATTTCCGTACCAAAAAATAAGTAATCCAATAGCTTTATTTTTCAATATTGACAGCAATATTATTTTGTAACGTCCTGTGCAGAGGTCTAACATTAAATTCCGTTAAAATAAATAAGCTCTGACAAAATTCTATAAACTAATTAAGTAAAAGCTAAAGTAGACAACCAAATTTTAATTAATCAGAAGTGCCAAATGTGTTAGATGTTTATTCCTCCATTCTTATTATGAACAGTGAAATTTGTTGTGTATAAATGAAATATTTTCAGTAAGTTAACTTTTATTCTCAAAATACTAAAAGTGACTCTTAACTATCTAACACCTTACTATTCTAGCCTTTTACTCCAACTATTAAAAGTGACTCGTAATTTAACTAATACTTTACTATTTTCGCTTACGGAACCCTTCAAACATAAATCAATGAAACGTTTAGCTACTTGCTCTAATTTCCTCCGCTGCTTAGGTTGCTACGGCATCTTATTAATGAAAACGTAGTGGTTCGAGTCCTGATGGACGTTAGAAACTATTATACGAGTACCATGTTAGCGTTGGCTTGTAAACGAAGATCTAATAAGTAAGGATGTAAGTTCGTGCCTTGTTTACTTACATTAAAATTAACTACTGAACTTTGATTTCTCGCCTATCGAAACTTTGATTTGGGAGGTCTGAAAATGGCATCAAATTATTATTAATATAAAACCTAGATGTAATAAAACCTAACCTACACCGACGTTATCTTTTGAAACCTTGATTAACAACCTACGTATTACTGATTATCTTTTTACGCACCTACCTTCAATATTTTGCGCCGCATCTCGCTTACGTGAATCTATCCTTATAGCGTTGAGGTTGAGTGCCGTTTTATATTGAGAGTTTAACAATCTATCGAGCAATGGAAATGAGTATGCTATAGGGCGAAGGATCCGATGAATAAAATAGTCTTTATTGACATTATGACAAAAACCGTTATGGAATGTTGTGGTTGTTAGATTTTAAGGCGTAAACCTTTTTAATTTGAATAATATTTAAACTTGCTTATCTCTTTACTTCAATAATATTTTGTGCTCTGCCTTGTTTGATCTAATGGTATTTGGGATACTTGCTGCTTGGAGCTCTAATAGACTTCGTCGGTTCAGTCCATTGTTGTGACGTCTTGAATAGACTTTTTCCAACATACACGTCCGGGTTACATACTTTTAGTAGAGTTATCTCCTAGGTATTTGATACCGTTGAGTTTTGTGTATAATGGCTGGACCATACGAAAGTTATCTACCTATTCAGAGTTTCAAGGAATAATTTCCTTTCATTGGATCAAACAATCTAGAATTGTTTATTTTTAAACATTTGTGCTATTGCTGCTATTAATGCTTGCAATCTTTAGTGAGGCTGACCACTTCTTCACAATGAGCGTTATTCGCTAGTTGCTAAAACTTCGTTTGACCAGTCATCCATTATATCCAGGCTTTCCGGATTGAATTTTCTCCGATGTACCATGCCTTTGATATCACAACCCCATACTATTCTACGACCTGATGACTGTTCATACGTTGAAAGCACCTTTTATAAATCTTCCTACGGTCAGTTTTCACTGAATTGCCTGCATTTGGCAAACGCAATTGAAATGTTATGTATATCCATGAATCTAGTTATAGATAAAACTATGTACAGTGGGACAATGATGAGCATACGGTGTGAAAGACCCAGCCTTTGGTTGGAGAACTGAGTTTCTTTTAGTCCGGATCCCGTCTCTGAGTCAAGTACTTTTAACTAGATTTGTGTTAGTTAACTTTCACTTTATCTATTATATTATAAATTTAAACTTTATTCTGCATTAACTGCGCTTCACGCTTATAATTTCTATTTGCCATCGCTTCAATCAAATTACTAGCGGACTTTAGTGACGAAAATCTGGTGAACATTATAATAATATTATTAACAATAATATTGTTGTAATGATCTACTTCTTTTATCTGTTCTTACACAATGTTCCATACCGGTTTAAACTGTTTCATATTCTACTTTAAATAGCAAACTTATTCAACACTTAAACATTAAAATTTCTAATTTTCATTCTTGTTAGGGCTTTACTTAACCTTTTCAATATAGGACGGAATTAACTCAATCTCTCTACTTAACTTTGATATCAAACCGAGTTAACTCGACCTTTAATTTCAATTTAAAGAAAATTAACTAGATCTTTATTTGTTAATTATATACTTTTGCGCTCGAATATTTGCTTTCAATCTCAGATACCTTAAAAGGGCTAGGGTTACGTATACGATCACAACGCAGGGTTCTACCGATTAAAACTAGACGATCACAGTTGGCCATTAGAGTGTTTTGCATCATAGTAACTTTTATTTGTCTCGACGGGGTTTAATTCTTTAAATTACGGGGTGGATCTTACAAGGTCTGTAACTCTGTTATTACGTGTCGTGTGCAATTCATTTATATATCTTTAAATAGAGAAAAATAGCCATTACTCGGAACATTACTCAGATCCTCCTGTCTTGTTCCAATAGTGCCGCGTAACACATTGCGCAGTTTGAGCTAAAAAAATACGCTTACTTACAGACGTTTCACGTTAAACTAAGGGCCGGGTAACCCGACATAGCCTCACCCGCTTTTCCTTTTGAGGTAGGTGCTTACTTACCCCGCTAGCTGGATGAATGAAAGTGGGTCCTTGGTCTCCGATACAAGAAGTCGCCTATTGCCTCTTGTCTTGTGCGGCCTCCCAGTCGCCTGCCTGAAGCTCACGTAGATCTTACCTAACTACGTCCTTCCAGCGATACCTGTAATAACGGCTATCTGGTCTTTAGCTGCTACAAGTTGTACAAATTGTGTATTAACGTCCACTGTAGGGAAGAAGATTTTCTCTCAGAGAGTGAGTATGCGGTTTTTAAAAACCTATTTAGAGGCCAAAAATTCCACCCATGCCGGGACCCGAACCCGCGACCTCCGGCCAACCGTGCCAGCGCTCTTCCAACTGAGCTAATGGGCAAGTGCAGGTATCAGCGAAATTTCGAACCTCTTTACAAACTTCTCTGTATTACGTACAAGCAGTGACATCTGGCATCTGATATGGGGTTATTCAATCACGACGCGTACCCACGGTCTCGTGATTTCAAACTTGTGAGCTATCGAGTGCAATTTGACGACCTCGTGGCGCAGCGGTAGTGCATCTGCATACCATGCGAGAGGTCCCGGGTTGGAACCCCGGCCGGGGACGAAAAAAAATCCCAGGTCTTGGATGTTTACATGTTTGTGACGTCGTTGTTTCTGGTTCCCACGACACAGGGTATCCTATTGTGGGGTCAGAAGCAATGTATGTGCCTGTATGTAAATGTTTATGTTTTATGTTTAATACGACTATATAACTTAGGGCATTGACAATCTATATTAAAGCGGGATGGCGGGCTTTTAAGATATAGGTACTATTATCTGGGTTGTGTACAATAAAGAGTTTGAATACAATCGGACAGGCCAATTTCAGTGATAGTATTATAGTTCTTAAATGTTTAGTTTACAAACACTAACTCGTATTACTTATAAGTAATCCAAGTTTAACCAACTAACAACATAGTTTTTGGTTCTCTTACGGATGTGTCTGTCTGCATGAACAAACGACTAAAATAATAATATTGGGAGTTGTCATAAAAAAATTGTAACGTAGCAAAATTTTGAACCACAATTTCCAAAATTGAACTGAATTGAAAGTTCGCACGGAAATACGTGGCTTCACATTAAGGGGCTCCAGGAAGTGACACTAGCGCCACCAAAGAAAAAGAAATCATATCTTTTTTTTGATTGAATTTATGAAAAGTGTCTGTACAATCTCTCAATCATGTTAATAGTGTTTTTTTGCACCCAATACTAGTATAAGGTTCGTCATCCTAAGCTCTCAGTCAAAGGTCCCCAAAATCACTATTAACATGATTGATTGATTGATCTAACACTTTTTGCAAGAAAGATTTTCAATTGGGGGCGCTGGTGTTGCGACTTGAAGCCAGAGCCCCTTAAGGTGAAGCAACGACCCCTTAAGGTGCCAACTTACTATGATACCCCCACTAAAATTGTCTCGTCCGATTTAATTAGAAGTTTTACAATTTTTGCAAAAAACTACTTTTAAAAAAGACGTGTTTTTTTTATCGATTGAGGGCGCGCGGCTGCTAGTGTTACTGCATGGAGCCCCTTAACACGAGCACCGGTCTGTTATCTCACACACAGTGAACTAGATGCAGCCATTATTCTCTGAACACCGCTTAGCACTGATGGATCACAAAACATCAAGTTGGATGGAAGCGGTTAGCTCTACTGGGTAATGTGTAACGTATAGGAAACAATGACGATTATGGCTTAGAAATGAGTTATTGTATAGTGTGTATAGTATGAAACCAATGAAGTGCCCTTTGTCTTTGTAATTGATGGTTCTTAACGGTTGAATCGTAGCTTTTATATTAAAGACCCGCTAGTTGGATAGTCTTGGCATGATCATTGTCTGGAATATGGGTATTGTGAAAGGATTTTGAAAAAATAATATTTTAACCAATCAACACCTCCATCTCCTGTGGTTGAAAAAGATCGATCTGGTAGTGAAAGATCCTCATATAGTATTAAGTGCGCCGTATTGTTCAATTTGTTTAAGTTCAATGAAAGTGCCTATTTAAAAATAAATAAGTGAAAAAATAAGTAGAAACACTTTAAAAAAAATGGATGAACGATCAAATGAACGAACAAAGAAGCGAATGAATGAATGACTAAACAATGAAAAAAAATTCTTTAACCCTTATTTGACCATAGGGATAACAGTTCCCGCTTTAAATTGAACCTTACCTCCTTGAGATAAAGTCCAAAACCAATGAAAAATTTATACTAGCTATGGCCGTTTAAGGGTTAATAAACAAACAATTGTTCTCTTCACGATTGTTTTGTTTTCATTTTTGTTTTGTTAACGTTCGTGTATTTTGTTTGTGTATCTTCGTGTTTACTTTGTGTTTCTGTGACAATTTAAAGAAATGTCTTCTTTCTTTACATTGAGTGGTAAGAGCAGTAACGAGGAAGTATTTTTAGTAATTGTGCAACCAGCAACGCTTACCACGAATTGGAGAAAAAGAAAGGCTTCAGCGAGAGGCAACTTCTGAACTATTAGTAAGTTATTAAAACTAATAAGATATTAAAGAAATTAAACCTGCAATGTACTAAGAAAATTGTTGTTCATAAATATATTCTCTAATACCCCTCAATTTATCATTAATCTGTCATAAGTGAACTGATTCTGAAAATTTTACTGAAGAATTATTCACAGGGAGTGAAACAATAGTAAGCGAATGCGCTACATGACGACACGTCGTGAGGATATGACGTCATCAACTGCGCTACGTTGCTAGTTGCTTCTATCGGGTAAGCCCAGCAGCTACACAATTTCGCATAGAACAAAAGGTTTCACCGCAGATATTATATTGCCTCGTTTATACACCATGAATTTTGGGTGGTTTGAAAGCCGTATCAAATAGAACGTGCCTAAACAATGGCTGTTGAATATGCTAATTGTTCCAAACCCAAAGGGTAAGGGGCCCTATTACTAAGACTCCGCTGTCCGTCCGCCCATCCGTCCGTCCGTCCGTCCGTCCATCCGTCCGTGTGTCACCCGGCTGCATCTCATGAACCGTGATAGTTAGACAGTTGAAATTTTCACAGATGATGTATTTCTGTTGCTTCTATAGCATCAAATACTAAAAACAGAATAAAATAAACATTTAAGGGGGGCTTCCATACAACTATACGTGAATTTTGGCCGTTTTTTGCTCGATATTAATAACGGCAACAGGTACCCACATACCTCCTATTAAGCCCATACTCTCTCTCTCTGAGAGAAGGCCTGTACCTGTGCCCTGCAGTGAGACGTAGAAAAAAAAATCAAATACGCGGTGGGCAGTACACTCTCACACTCTCTTTAAAGAAGACCTTTGCCTTTGGCCTGCAACAGGACGTACATAGGTTGCTTTTGTATGTAGTTACACAAATATGTGAGGAATATCTGCATTTTAAATTCAAGGTTATGTTTTAGTTACGATCTTTTTATCTTGTCACGCTACTAATCTGTGTGATTTTTTTTTATTTCGAAGTTTTTTAGAGTTCCGTACCTCAAAAGGAAAAACGGAACCCTTATAGGATCACTTGGTTATCCGTCCGTCCGTCCATCCGTCTTTCTATGAAGACCCTTTATCTTGGCAACGCTTGGAGGTATCGAGGTGAAATAAGAACCATAGTCAAGTCTACAGTCCCTTGAATCTGTAAAAAAATCAAATTTCTAAGTTAACGTGAAAAATATATATTTCGACACTCTCACGGGAGCCAAAATTTGTTGGGTACTTTTTTCGTTGACTTAAAACTGTGAAATAATAAAATAATAATAAAATAAAAAAAAGTAATGTTAGCTTTAAGTTTTTTGGCAAGTTATAAATAAAAAATAAATAAATAAATAAATTTGGCAAGTAATGTCGCCGTATACTACAAGTACAGGGAAACATCTGAAAACGATGTATATTTTGTAATAAAATTACAAAAATATTAGACTTTTAAGGTCGGGATAAGGTCGGAATAACTTCGAGACTCGATTCCTGAACTATTTATAATATTTGTACGGATCCCTCGGTGGGTGAGTCAGAATCGCACTAGTCCGGTCTTTTTTTTAAAAACAATGGTTTTCGATTGTTATTTTCAGGACTGAGAAGGTTAACCTAAGACCGTACTTGCGGTCTTGTTTCAACCATGGAGACAAGAAATGAGAAAATTGAGAGCAAGGAGAAATAGAGGGAAATTTTTTGGATTCATTGAAAGAAGTACGCATTTAAACCATATTTGTTCCTTATCGTAGTATAAGCAGCCTACATACGCCCCACTGTAGGGCACAGGCCATCTCTCAGAGAGAGAGTATGGGCTTAATCGCCACGCGTGCACACCGCGGATTGGCGATTTCAAGCGCTGAGGCATGTGAATAGCTCAGACACCCAGGTTTCCACACGATGTTTTCCTTTACCGTTAGCGAGTGGTATTGCTACTATAACTTTACAAACGTACATAACTCAGAAAATAGATACATGCCCGCACTGGGAATCGAACCTGGGTCTCCCGCTTCCGAGTCCAATGTTCTACCCACTAGGCTACCACTGTTTGTGGTAGCCTAGTGGGTAGAACATTGCTGCTACTACCTTATCGTAGTAGACTTTAAGAAATAAATTCACATACTTCACTAGTTTTAAAAGTGTGCTGGAAGAGTGCTTAATTGGAATTCACTTTGGGAGATAAAACAATTCCTCTTTACCGAAGGGTACACAGATAGTGAACTTTTTTGCAAGTAATTTATTAGCTCAAGATAGGAGTGGATATAACCATTAGTCTACGGAAAGAATCTTGTTCAGTAGCTATCTTTTTACACGAGTGCAAATGAAAGGAAGGTTATTTTAAAGAGAACATTCTTGGTTTGAAACTACACTTGTGTAGATCTTGTGGTGCTTATTTTTTTGGTAAAATCAATAGATAGATAAATAGATAGAATATTCTTTATTGTACACAAAGATTACATTAACAGAAATTCAATAAATCGCAGTACAATAGTATTTTTTCATCATCATCATCATCATCAGCCATTTGACGCCCACTGCAGGACATAGGCCTCCTTCGTGGTTTTTATAACCATGAGGGGCTTTGCCATAATCGCATAATCGTATTTTTCAAACACTTGCAATTTGTCCTGGTCCCAACACAAAATAACCCGTGCTATAGTGACCAAACAAGAACATCACAAACGTGGCGGCCTCTAGCGAGAATCGAACCCACGACCTCAGAAGCGTGACGGCTAGATCAACAAAGAGTGAAATTGGAAAAATTCTCTGAATAATGTACTAGAATCCAATAAAATGAAATACGTTTGTTTTTACCAAACTAAAAATAAAAAGAATGATATTTTTTTGCTATCTGTCGTATCGAGTGGGATGTCAAATAAAAGAGGAGAAAATTCTGTGTTCAATGTTCAAACATAGTACAATATTTGAATAGACCAAGCGACAGAAGAATAATGTTACTATATTTCCATCTATTTAGCAGCTCTGAATATCAATCTTGTAAAAATAAATTCCTGCTGTTGGCTATAGTTTTCAAACTTTTTAAATGTTGATGAAGCGAAAGAGATTTGTCAGAACCTTTGCAAGTTGCAAACCGTGGTCTCTGCCTACTCATTTGATACAGGCGTGAGTTTATGTGATATTTTTAAATTATTCTCTTTCGGAATATCAACAAAAACACAAAAAACTCAGAACCCGTTTGAGAAACAACGCTCTAACAAGACAACAAGGTGGAAGTAAATTCCAACTTAAAAGACATTAGCAGAAGAATCATTTACCGTCCCCTAGACAGCCTTATCTTCAAATACTCTAGTGCGGATCTTTTCTAAGTCAAGTTTAGTGCTCAAAGGAAGTTTGCTCACAGGGCATGTTCGTTCAGTAACACTGATAGGACAGTGACTTGATTACTTTATCTACAGGGTGACTTTCAGTTCGTTCACCGTATTTTAAGAGGACACCATGATTCAGAAATATATGGTGCTATTTAAAAAAAATATATGCGTCAGATAAACTTTCGTTTTGTTACCCAAAGTTAATTTACTCAATCAAAAAACCATGTTTTGAGCGTCTCATGGTCGGCGTCGGCCAACTCAATAGTTTTATTAATTATGCACGAAGGTCAAACGTCAGTCTCTTAAGCATTTAACTTGTTAGAAAACATTTTCAACAACATTGTACTTCCTACCACTTCGAATTTGGATTCACAGTTTGGAGCCAAAGGTCGGAAATCATGAATATTTACTAATATGTCATACCATTACTGATAAATCATTAATAATACTGTTTTTCACAGTGAAAAGAACATTCCCTCAAAATACGACGAACGAATACAAAGTCACCCTGTATAAAGCGTGCGGGGTAGTGAGAGGCTCTGGGTTCTAATACCGGCAGTAAAATTAACTTGGTTTTCTAAGGCTGCCTCACACCACCACTATCTGACAAAACTACCTATCTGTCTATCCAAGGATAAGCTCTATCCAGTGAATAAGTACAAAAACATCTTGCACCATGATATATGCAGAGGTCTTCGTAAATAAATTGTATGTCCGACAACCCTGTAAATCAGCTATTTGTTTGTTTATCCTCGAATGCATATTGATCTATTTACTTACTTATCCAGAGATTTGGCGCAAGTCGCCCAAAGTCATTTACGTAGTGATGTCAATTAATATCTTATGTATGTTTAATAGTATTACCAGTCAAAAATTCAATTCAAAATCCAAATATTTTTTATTTACAATTACACTGGAACTGAAACTGTAACTTATTCAACGTTACAAGTAAAACTAGGTACTCGTATCCATTTCGAAATCTAGATCATTTTGGAGAAAAAACGCACAAAAAACTCCAAACTTAGTGTTTTCTAACATGTTCCTTAATTAACAGAGTTGATTTTTAGTCTAAAACCTACTTCTAATTCATTTAACTGCCTTTAATTCCAGACATCTGTGTCATCTAAATAATAAAGTGTGCTTAACACATTTTTTGAACCGCGTTTCTGCCAAGCTTTTTATATCTTCAGAGATCGTATTGTAGATACGTATCAATGCCCCACAAATGTATGCAATGCGCCAAATCTTGAAAATGAAAGTTTATGTTTATTTCTAGTATTAAAATTTATATGGTGTTGGCTACCTACAGTTTTAAAGTTACTGATATTCAATTACATGCTGTTCAATTACAGTTTACGTTTGTGGCCTTCGTAGACAGTAATGTAGATTAAACCATAAATTAAATGAATATAATCAAATGTGGCCATCAGGTTAACGCTCATATAATTACTATTAGTTCAATCAATCAATCAATTTTATACACTTCAACATAGGTTGAAGCACATATCATCATCATCATCAGCCAGTTAACGCCCACTGCAGGACATAGGCCTCTCTCATGGTTTTCGAAGCTTCCCGGTCTTGTGCCGCCCGCATCCAGCGCCTCCCCGCCACCGCAACACATATCATATAGCACATATCACTACAATTCTTTTTCCTGGTTGTTTAATAAAGTGTTCTCTATCCATGTATCTATCTACATTTACACTAATAACCAATATATTAATAATAACTAATAATAATAATTTACACACAACACAATCACTCGTCCTGGTCCCAAACTCGAACTTGTGCCATGGTAACCAGGCAAGGACATCACCAACATGAAAATTCACCCACACTGAAGCCATTTGTAAGGCGGCCCTCAGTGGGAATCGAAACCACGACCTCTGGGATGGTAATCAGACGTGATACCGCTAGACCAACGGGGCAGTTTTTTTGGTGTATAATAGAAGAAATGCATATGAATCTAAGTATAATTGCAGTTCAAACCTCACAAAATCGCTTCGCAGTCTCTTTCGTGCTATTCTACGACTGGAAACCGTCACTTAACTCAATATTTGCACGTGGAGCCTATTGTAGTTTGAATGGAACAAACAGTGGGAATTCTTGTTAAAAGTTTCCATCTCGTGTTAGTTAAATTACTATTAGATACTCTTTATTGCACCTCATACACTATAAAGATACGTGAAAAATCTTAAATATCTAAGTAGAATTTTGAGCTCCTCCTAAAGCACCGTTGGCTTCTATGCACATTATAATAATGCAGCCTATACACGTCCCACTGTAGATACACATTTCCATGTCTCCATTTTCTCCCGTGGATGTCGTAGAAGGCGACTAAGGAAATAAATGACCAGGAGACGGGCAGCAGCGTCTTCCTGAGATTCCAACCGCATACTGCGATCGCCAACTCGCCTGCCAAGCGTGGCGATTATGGCAAAACGCCTCATGGTTCTGAAAACCATAAGAGAGGCCTATTTAGCGAGTATTGTTACTACTAATTCACAAATGTACGTAACTTAGAAAACAAAGTCATTGTTACATACACGGGGTTCGAACCCACGACCTCCCGAATGTGAGGCCGGCGTTCTACCGCTGAGCTACCACTGCTCTATGCACATTGCACAAACCGGAACATGAGTACAGTTTATAAAATCGAAACACGCGCGAGTCGTTACACACTCTATAAAAGCGGGTCTCACTGGCTTTATGCGTTTCTGGACGAGTGAACAATGTTTGTAAAACGCAAGCGCATTTGTGTACATCTCTTCGCTTATAAAAAGCGACGGCAGCCCAGTGAATATACTTACAAATTTCAGGGCTCGAATCTTTACATGGTTTCGACTTCCTAAGTTACTCCATCTGCAAAATGTGTCCCAAACAATACAGTATGCTGATACTGCTATGCTGATAGTAGTCTCTTGCGGTGGTAGCACGATCGCTAGAACGCCTACCTCTCATGAAGACGTGGTGAGTTCAAACCCCGGCGCATGTACCAACGACTTTCTTTTCTAAGTTACGTACCTACATTTTTGAATTTATAGTAGCAATACCACTTGCTAACCGTGAAGGAAAACATCGCTTCACCTTAGCGCTTGAATTTGCAAATCCGCGGTGAGCACGCGTGGTAATTACGTCCCGTACTCTCACTCTGAGAAAACGCCTGTGCCCTACAGTGGAAAGTAAATACGTTGCATAACAGTAGTAGTCTCTTCATCTATCTATAGTACTTACAAGTTTTAGATACTTATATCAGTTACAATTAGTTTCTTATTTAACTTCTACGTAGGAGATGCAAACTAGTCTCTGTATTTATAATCGTCCAGTAGGTATAATGTTTAAGGGCCTCAATATGTGATATTTATGTCGTGATATTTATAAAGTGGTGGCAGTAAAATACACTACGCATAAAACTAACGAGGAAGCAGAAATATCAGCAAACTAATCCCATATTGCAACATAATCTTAGTATTCCACGGTGCAAAAAAGTTATATGAAGGTAACTTTTAATAAGCTCCATCCGGACTTCATAAAGCAAATGTCGTAAAAAGGATTCAATGTGTTAGCGTAAAAAAGCTTATTATAAAAAAGAACCGACGGCTAAAAGACACAAGCTAAAAAAGTTCATTGGAAAAAGCTCAGAGGGCGGGGTCTTTTTCGATTTATGGTTTGGTTCCGCCTGCTAAGAACTTATATAGAACTTGTTAAGAAATATTATAACTTGTTTTATTTTCCGGCTTTTCTATCTATATCAATATTATTTCAGAATTCGTTTAAGTTGACACTTTATGTATTAAAATAAGTTGAGTGTTTGCTCTCCGTATATACAATATACACACAAAATATTTAATTTTCCTCAGTTACTGGTCTTTTATTAGCAAAGCATCGGCATTTTTAGGGTTTCCGTACTCAAGCGAAAAAAAATAAAGGAAAACGTACTTTTAATTAATTTTTTTAATGATTCGTTTAATTGATTTAAAGTATGTTTTACTACTAATAACATTTTACCGATCTTTCTAACATAAATTATATTTTCACAAAATAATCATGAACAATTGTTAACAACGCTCCTACCCAGTCCGCAATTAATCATAATATATTGAGTTTACATATGAACAATTCTTAAAAAACAGTAAATGAAGTTTCGTTCTATGACACACCTTTATGTAATGTTACAGTCCTTAAAATATTGTGTACGGCCCTGAACATCCGAAAAAAATCCGAACAAATATTTTTTATTTGTTTATAAACAGTTAATGCACGTTTCTCGAAAACAAATCATTCGCCAAACGGCGTGGCAGTTTGTTGGCGAACTATAGCGCATTTGTTATTTTATCTCTTATTCTAAGGCTGACATATTTATGTCACCCGCTTTTGTTTTCGCAGTCGGATAAAAGGGATTCAATGAGCGAGCGTAGAAAAGGAGTAAACACGCGTCGGAGGCAGGAAGTCGCTTACGACGCATCTTTAGCGCGAAATTTCATCTCACACAGATTGTATTACCGCTTGTTTAGAACGACAGTACGAGTGAGTGATGGCATACATTATGTATTTTCTCCCCGCCTCGGCTTTTAATATTCCTTTATTGCTTTTCAAAAGTTGTTTAACCGTTTTTGAGTGCGCCAGTGGCACGTTTGTAATCATTTGGAGGTACATTTCGCGGCCGGAAACTCTTATTGCTCGTGAATGCGTGCGCCTACTTTTGTTTGCCGGAAAAAAACATTATAAACGCTGCAAATAATTTTTTGGTATGGCTGCCAGTGCCAATCGGAGGGTGTCAATACAACATTACATTTGAGGATGATGGTATTTTCGAAAAACTTTAGTTTTAATTGAAATATAGCTATGGTTTACATAATGTCGACACGCGGTACTATTCGTTTGTTACTAAATATCTCTACTTTCAACGCTAATTTAGCAAATTTGTGTTTTAATTTAGTGCATTCGTTTAATAAATAAGCCAATATAAACATTTCAGTTTCCGATGGGCTCTAAAGTTTCAGAGATATTAATGCTATTTCTTACAACTAAAACGTTCACTCAGTCGTTCTTTATGACTTATTGCACAAAATAACGCAATTTGAACACAAAAACGTCGAGAGTAGGGGGCTGTTAGTCAGTTACTACATCACCTTCATACATATATCATAATATTAGGGGTTAAAGTATGAAATTGCCGTTTTATTGCAATAGGTTCTTTGAATTGACATAGAATCTTCATGGTTTGAGGTTTTCGAATGAAACTTTTTTCAAATGGTTTCTATGATGTTCTCTTTTTAAAAAATGTGAAACATTTGAATATCGACTTTCAATTGTTTTTGTTATTCAATTTAGACAAGAAAGATGGATACTGCGAAAATTCTTCATCGTTATTCACCTGTGTGGGCGGTCTTCCTCGTGGCTCGTTCTTTAAGTCGAAATTTCCATCACGAAAGCGTTTAAACCAAAATCGCACGGTGCGTTCATTAGTAAACCCCTCTCCAAACGCAGCATTGATATTGCGGGCTGTTTCTGCCGCGTTAGTTCCGCGTCGGAACTCGTATTCAAAAATCACTCGAATTTTCGCAGTATCCATCT
The DNA here is from genome assembly GCA_947310995.1 of Yponomeuta cagnagella. Classification (NCBI taxonomy): domain Eukaryota; kingdom Metazoa; phylum Arthropoda; class Insecta; order Lepidoptera; family Yponomeutidae; genus Yponomeuta; species Yponomeuta cagnagella. The sequence continues at coordinate 19,381,976 of OX371267.1, forward strand.
TTCTTGTCTAAATTGAATAACCAAAAACAATTGAAAGTAGATATTCAAATGTTTCACATTTTTTAAAAAAAGAACATCATAGAAACCATTTGAAAAAAGTTTCATTCGAAAACCTCAAACCATGAAGATTCTATGTCAATTCAAAGAACCTATTGCAATAAAACGGCAATTTCATACTTTAACCCCTATTATTAAATATTTTATGATAAGGCTGTATCTTAGAAATAACTAGTTTTAATAAAGATTAAAGAATAAGGTTTCGCAACAGCACTAACATCGAACTAGAATTTAAAAAAAACTAGTCTAATATATGAAAATTTCGTGTCACAGTGTTTGTTATCGAACTCCTCCGACGACTGCTTTGACGACCTCGTGGCGCAGCGGTAGTGCATCTGCATACCATGCGAGAGGTCCCGGGTTCGAATCCCGCCTGGGGACAAAAAAAAACCCCAGGTCTTTGTTTACATGTTCATGTTCAAATGTTTACATGTTTGTGATGTCGTTGCTTCTGGTTCCCACGACACTGGGTATCCTAGTGTGGGGCCAGAAGTAATGCATGTGCCTGTATGTAAATGTTTATGTTTATATGGTAATACAATGCTTGTGGAGTCAGCTAGTAAACTACAAAATGTCGCGGAACATACATATTCATAGCAATGATGTTAATATCACTAAGGGTTTTCTACTTCTGACCTTAGGTTTGACTGTACTTTTTTGGAATAAGCCACACATAGTATTTAAATGCAGATTGCTCAATACCCAAAATGTAATAAAAGTCCACAAGGGACTAATTCTCTTCGTCCCTACAAACTGTAGGATGAAATTCACTTGCACGTCATGCTCCCAAGATGAGTTGGTCCGTATTCCACTTGATATATTTGTTTTCCGCAAAATCGGCGAGGGGTTTACGCATTTCTGTCGCTTTGTTATACGTTTGACGTTACTTTTTGCAAATCAAAGGAATATAAAAGTCCCTTAATTTCTTCCCTCTTTCTTTTGAACTCATGGACTGAATTCTGGCGATCAACTTTGATACCAAATAAGATTGTTCGTAATTCTTTGACGTAGAGCAATAAACTATGAAAGACATGGCACGGTCAGTTTTTTAAAGGAACACTAGGATAGGATGTAAAAGCAAAGGGCAAGATAAAAAGTAGCCGAAACCGGCGTGCGTGCATGCAACGACTAATGAATGTTTAGGGAAGCGAAAGTGATCTGTCACGATCGTGGCTAGTGGCAGTCACTGGTCTCTGCCTACCCCTCTGGGATATGTATGGAGGATAAAAGTGTTATCATTGATTAGGTGGACTCAATAAAAAAATATATAAAAAAAAAAAAAAATTACAGATCGTATTTGAAAAAGTGTCAGTACAATATCTCAATAATGTTAACAACGATTTTTAGAATCCACCACAAAGAGCCTAGTATCACAGATCTGGGGCTAGATAGCATTTATGCCGATACGACCGTTTTTGGCGTTAATGCTATAGTCCTAGGATTTTTGTCTTAGGTTGCCGATCATGAATCACTACATGATTCAGAGATTGAACAGACACTTAGTTCAGCTTAAATCTTAAAATAATCTGATTGCTTATTTGAAGATTGTAAATGGCAAAATTGTTGGATCATGGCAAGTGGCACACCCTGGTCTCTGCTCACCCCTCCGGGATGCAGGCGGAAGTTTATGTTATGTTGTTTTGTTTTTTTCTTGTCTAGACTATATACGAGAGGTGTTCAATACGTAGTGAGAATGAGGTATAAACTCCTTGGGTAGAGAAAAAGAAAATACTGGCAGGCATCATCAACAGCCATTTGACGCCCACTGCAGGACATAGGCCTCCCTCATGGTTTTCATAACTGGCAGGCATAGCCTACTTATTTGTCAACATCGTAAAATAAAAAAAGTTTGATGTTCTTTTGTTTCTTCAATCATAGAAGGTTGTTCTCTCACTACTAATTGAATCCCCCTTAGGACGTCCTACTGCAGGGCACAGGCCTTCTCTCAGAGAGAGAGTACGGGCTTAATCACCACGTGTGCCCACAACGGATTGGAAATTTCAAGCGCTGAGATGTGTGAACACTTCGGATACTCAGGTTTCCTCACGATGTTCTTCTTCACGGTTAGTGAACCCAAGACTAACGGTCGCAGGGCTAAGCAGAACACACACACACACATGTCTCTACAAAACACAAACACACACATACGTAGGTACTCACACACACAAGCATAATAATTATTAGTGATCTAAATTATTTTATATAATAATTATGCGTAAACATTATTCTCCGTGCTTTTATTTTGTTGTTTTTATGAGATTGATAAGAATTAACTTATTACTATTCTATTATTGTCATCCATTAAGCGGAGGGAACTAGTTTCCACAACAGGGATCTTCAACAGCAGTCTTAGAAGGTTTCAAAGAAGATTTTTTGTCAACTCTGAATTCTTACTTTATACATTCATTTTTTACTGAACCTGGACGAATGTTTGAAGCAATAAGCATAATTTACTGAACTGACTGACTGTCTTTGTTTTTGAACTTCAACGTGAGTTGGAGAGTTTTCTTCTTGAGAGTTCTGACAAGAATTTATTTTGGAACTTTATTAATTATTTCCAGTTCTTTTCCTTCTTCTGGTGAATACAGAAACAGATTGCACAAAGGAATTTCTGATAGCGCTACCTTTGCTTATCTTCACATTCCTAACAAAGGATTATGGACAGAACCGGCTAAGTGCGAGTCGGGCGAACGTGAGGGTTCCTCAGTTTCGCCGGTTTCGCATTGAACGATAGCCGTAACCGCCCGACATCGTTACACTAGTATTCTTATATCGTTCACACAACGATCCAACAGCTTAATATATGAAACTAGCAGTATAATTATGTCTTGTCGTTACGATCAATGTAAATCTGGCCGATAACCGGGGTGTCACAGAAAGATCCAGTAGAATTTAAGCCGGTTGTTCGCTAAAATCGCGAAAAAATTTAGGTATAGATAGACAGAAAACACTTGTTTGTAAATAAAAAAGGAAATTACACAGATTTCATTAGTAAAACCATGAGGGGGTTATGAAAACCACGAAAGAGGCCTATGTCCTGCAGTGGGCGTCAAATGGCTGATGATGATGATGATGATGACACAGTATGCCCAACAGTGGGCGTCTTTCATGGGCTGTATAGATAGAATGTTAAACGTTTCTTAAATATATTTACCCAAAGGGTAATGGTAAACCCTATTACTAAGACTCCGCTGTCCGTCCGTCTGTACGTCTATCACCAGGTTGTATCTCCTGAACCGTGACAGTTAGGCAGTTGAAATTTTCACAGATGATTTGTCTCTGTTGCCGCTATGACAACAAAAACAGAATAATATTTAAGGGGGGCTCTCATACAACAAAAATTATTTTTACCGTTTTTTGCTCGATAATAATAACGGCAACAGGTAGACGCTTGAAATATTCAAATTTTGTATACGTTACAGTCATAGTGATTAAATAGCTATTATACATTATATATAAAAGCCAAATTCACTAGACAAAGTAATAAATTATTCGCATTTTGTTTGTTAGGTCAGTACACATAAGCAAAAATAGGTTCGAAGTTCGCTGCGCTCCGCTCCATCCTGAAACTTCGGGTGTTAGTTCTTTTTTTTTATATAAAAGCGAAAAAAAATATTTAACTAAAAAACTTAGTGCATGGAAAAGTCATAGGTACCCTACATTATGATATGGCAAAACGTGGGATACCGCCGTTTTTGCCAAACGATACTTTTGACTGAATAATGCTTGGTAAAATGAATTTTGAATATAGAATTGCTAGTAAATGTGATTAATGTTGTGTTAATTATCACTTTATTTAAACTGAGTAGACATTATATATAATGACTAGACAATATATATAATATCCAGATTTATTACTTTGGCTGTAACATATACATAATGGTACCGAACCCTTCGTGCGCGAGTCCCACTCGCACTTGGCTGTTTTTTTTAGACAAATGTGCAGACGGACGAATAGACAGACCGCGTACCTTATTAATCAGTCCCGTTAGCTCTCTTTGGGTACGGACCTCTAAAAAGGTCCAAGCATTTTATGCAACCTCACTGAAAAGGCGATTATCTTTATTGCATTGAGTTTTTTATTCTTCTGTTCAGCAATACTGCAGGGAATAAAAGATTTTCCATAGACAACATTTATTATTCTTTTGATGATACAATATTATGTAGAAGCTAAATTATATTTTTCTTAAATTAATTAAATGTAGAAAAATTAATCCTTCAATATTTATTTCTCATTCAAATGGATACCCAAGTTACAGGCTTAGACTAATTCAAGGACCACTTAGAATTCAGTTTTATGTTTTATTTATTTTTTGGTTAATGCTCGTATGGTTTAGGATTTTTGTTCTTTATGTAGTCTATTATACGTTTACTTAGGACCAACAGTCCAACTAGGCCGGTCAATCGTCGAATCCAACTCGGCTGGGCAGCATTCGGGAAACTTAAAAAAGGCTTTTCGCCCAATATACCTCAATCGCTCACGACAAAATTATATAACCAGTGTATATAACCAGTGTTAATAATATAATAATAATAATATGTGTGTGTTACCAGTGATGATTTATGGCACTGAAACGTGGTCTCGCACTATGGACCTCATAGAAAGCTCAAGGTCACGCAACGAGCTGTGGAAAGAGCTATGCTCGGAATTTCTCTACGAGATCGAGTCAGAAATGATGAGATCCAAAATATTTCCTAGGTTAGTAACCACTCAGACGCTGGCTGTAGTCAACATCTGAGTGGTCACTTCATCTACCTAGCATAATCAATAAATTTACCCTCTTTTAAATTAAGTGCTAACTGCGAGACTAACCCATGGCTTTTTTGTGTCATTAATTTACTTACTGTATTTTACTACTGTAAGCTGTAAGATCTCCAAATGTAAAAATAAAATAAAATAATAATTATAATTTTTTTTTTAATCTCCGTCGCTTATTCTGTAATCAACTTTGGGTTTCAGAGACTAACAAATGTCACATTCAGAGTTTCCCTAAACTTTTTAAAAGTATTTTAGAAGAATGTCCAAAAATTTTCTGCGTAAAAATATTTTTTTAAACGTATTTTTAAATAATTTTACCCCTTCTACAGCGACTTTCTTGTTGGTGGTCAACAAAAATGTCTTTATTATTTCACAGTTCACTGTCTCCGGCCAGTGGCGGCCCAGTTTTAATATTTAAGGATTTATAGCCCCTGAGGGGACATTCATTTTGAAAAAGGTACACGTCGGGTGAAAAATATCGGACAGATTTGTATTTGAAATTCTGTGGCTTTTTATTCACGACTCAGTTCCTAAGTATGTTTAATTATTATTATTATACTTTTTTGCACACAAGACATTTAACAGGACATTACATAAGTAATTACATGTACAAAGGCGAGCTTATCTCTGTAAGAGATTTCTTCCAGCTAACCTTCGGGTATAGGAGAAACAGTAGAAAAACGGGTCTATATTTGTGCACAAAATAAACTACATAAACTACAAAAGGCCTAAATAACAATCTATTTACACAAAGTAAAAAAAAGGAAAACAAAAACTACGTAAACTAGATATCAGAATAAAAATACACACCTACTTACATATACATAAATAATATAGATATAAATATTAAATATGCTCAATGTTATTACAAGGACAAATAATCTTTATGTCATAGGGTATAATTTGTAAACAAAGACACGATTCTCTAAACCTCTCTCGTAAATGCAGTATAAGTAAGTAGTCTGTGGTCAAGTCATTCCCTTGTACAATCTCTACCATAGACGACTTATACGGCGTTGAAGTATTTTAAGGATCTGTCTTTTTATGAATAAGACCGATAGTTTACACATACTTACTCATATGAGCATTAATTAAGTAATATATTTTTAATTCTAATTAAATTTTAGGGACACATGATTTGTAATAAATAACTCTACAGTGGAAGCGAGAGACCCAGGTTCGATCCCCAGTGCGGGCACATACGTATGACTTGGTTTTCTAAGTTATGTACATTTGTGTGTGAAGTTATAGTAGCAATACCACTCGCTAACGGTGAAGGAAAACATCGTGAGGCAACCTGAGTAAATGAGCTATTCACATACCTCAACGCTTGATATCGCCAGTCCGCGGTGGGCGCGCGTGTGATTAAGCCCAAACTCTCTCCCTGAGAGAAGGCCAGTGCCCTATAGTTGGACGTATATAGGCTGCTTATGTAACTACAGTGTGAACAATTAATGCAATATTTTATGTTTATGTTTGTCCTGGTGTACAATAAATAACATTCGCATATTATGTTATCTTACAATCATACACATGCATACATAGACTCATTCTTATATCCCGGGGGGTAGGCAGAGTCGAGGGCCCTATTTTATAGAACTATAATTCGTATTTTACTGTGACAATTAAATGTACATCACAAACTTGATTAATCTGTGGATAGGAATAACCAGTAGGAAGAATTGTTTGCGCAATGCCACCGAATCGACATAATAAACTGTAAACTGTAGTTTTAGTGGCAGTCCCTGGTTTCCGTCTACCCCTCTGGGATACAGGTAAGTTTATGTATGTGTATGTATGTACGTAGTTTTATGAAACGCGGCCCTGGTTTGGCCACTTGCCACAATCCTGACAAATCTCTAAAAGAATACTAAAATTTAACGAAACATTTTACATACATACACACATAAACTCACGCCTGTATCCTAGAGGGTTAGGCAGAGACCAGGGACTGCCACTTGCCACGATCCTGACAGATAATTTTCGCTTCTTCAACATTCATTAGTCGTTGCATGCACGCACGCCGGTTTCGGGTACTTTTTATCTTGCGAAACATTTTATGATAGGAAATTGTGATAGTTACTTAATAATATTGCAAGTAGTATTGTATAGTAATATTGCAAAACCATTTCCTTTCACGGAAAGTGTACACAATTTGCATTTACAAGTAGGAAGACTTGGCTACGTAATATATATCGAATTTTAATAATGAACTTTGAGTTTTTTAATTTATGAAACGCGGCCTGGGTTTGCCACTTGCCGCAATCTTGACAAATCTCTAAAATTAATAAAAGAATACTATTATTTATGAATATTGCAAGGAGTGCATTTAAAAACCATTTTCTTCTACGGAAAGTGTACACATGCAGTAGCTACCTCAACAAAAGTATCCCACTGGGCGGTACATAACAAAGCTTAACGTCTTGAAAACCTTGACCAAACCTGACCCGTAGCTTCTTAGCAATAGAGGTCTAGTAAATTGTTGTTCAAAGAATTTACCACGTTAATACAACCTCCACGTGACCTTATGCTGTGTCCCAGTAAGATTCCCCTCGTGTGTCATTTTGCGATGTACCTGTAAATAATGAAAGCCTTCTTAATATCGAGGTAGCATTATGTTGAATTTGTTTTGGCCTGATTGTCACCTAGGGAGGGAGAATATGGCATAAACAAAACATTTTAACAAAAAACATATTATTTCTGTGCTGTTATAATGATATCCAGTGATACACTGTCGTAGCACCTTTCAGTTGACTCTTCATTTGTTAAAATCGACCAAGCCATCATACTTACATACAACACATGCATACGTACATACATACATACAAACATAGATAGATAGATAGAATATTCTTTATTGTATGTACACCAGGAATTACATACATACTTTATACTTTATTGCACACATAAAATTACATGAATAAAACAAAATATTTAGGGAATTAAAAAGTGTACATGGCGAGCTTATTTCAGCAGAAATCTATACATATCACATATATACATTATGAAAACATATATACTGAAAACATAAACCACCTTTGCTTTCACAGTAAGGTAGTACGTAAAATATATTCCATGTTATAATTCAGGACAGATATGTAGGTGACAAACATTAAAATACAAACCCTCACATTCATATCTGATATTCATTTTGTGCAGTATTATTTCCGTTTCAAGAGGTAGTTCGTGCATATTGAGCGCAAAAAGTTCTGGGGCATAAATGAATTAAGCGACCATCGGGCCATGAATCCCCAAAGAAAAAAGGGAATTAAGAAAGTTCGGAAAAGAAGCGAAAGAATCATAAAGCTATATAATTGGAGTTGCCGCATCCAATATCCATTAAACAGCTCAATGCCAAGACTAATCGTGCGAAACTGTTAACTTCCAGCCGTTAAAGAATGAAGACATTGTCCCAAGCTCAGTATTCACTGCAGAGCATTTTTCTAAAGCTTTTTAAAAGTTTTGTAACGAAGACATAACATAAACTCACGCCTGTGTCCCGGAGGGGTAGGAAGTGGCCAGGGCTTACCACTTGCCGCGATTCTGACAGACCTCTTTCGGTTCATCTACGTCCACTAGTCGTTGCATGCACGCACGCCAGTTTCGGATACTTTTTATCTTGCTCTTTGCCAATACATCCTCTACTTAAAAAAAAATATCTATATAGTTGGCGGTCGATATTACGTGCTAATTGATATAAATTTCAAAGTCATTGCTTGATACGTCGGATAGGGGATAACCCCTATCAAAGGGCAAAGGGCAAGATAAAAAGTACCCGAAACCGGCGTGCGTACCTACCTTCAAAGACCAATAAATATTGAGGAAGCGAAAGTGTCAGATCTGTCAGGATCGTGGCAAGTGGCCGTCTCTGGTCTCGGCCTATCCCTCTGGGATACAGGCGTGAGTTTATGTTTGTGTGTTTATAGATTTATATTGGATTTTATATGTTGGGTTACATGTAAGACCTCCAACTAATCTAAAACACAATGTTAATGCTACAACTCTCGCACTACACATTATTAACTTAATTCCGGATTCACTTACTTGATCGGACTCCTCCCACAAAAGTCAAAGTGAAGAATTTTGTTTTCTCTAAAAACTAAATGCCTACGTAATGAACGTCAAAGCTGTTAGTTTCACAATCAATAGATTATGCGGAGAAGAAGCTAACAAACAAACTCCACATTTATTCTTTTCAAAACAGGTTCGCTTAGCTGACAGATTTTTCAACTTAAAGAAAACACTACACTAGATATATATAATCGTCCCTGTTAAAATTATTAAATATTTAACATCTTCGTCTTCCAAACAATCTTTAATGTTATAAAAGGCTTTATTGCACAAAACCGTGCCGGGCGGTTACGCTATTAAAATCTTAAGGAATTTTATTGTAGTACTGTAAACAGTGCCCTATAAAGGATTTATTAACTTTTGCAAGTCTAAAATGAGGAAATAATAATTTATGTTTATTCTTTGTATCAAGACTATGATGCCGACCAATATTTTCTAAATTGCTGATATTTTTTTTAACATACATTGCATCTTCATAAATGTATTGACCTTGTCAATACATGCATGTATTGACAGCATTGTATTGACAAGGAAAACCGGCCATATGCGAGTCGAACTCGCGCACAAAGGGTTCCGTACCATTATCTATACAACATTTGAATATTTCAAGCGTGTACCATTAATAATATAGAGCAAAAAACGGCAAAAAAATCCATTAAATATTTATTTTATTCTATTTTCAGTATTTGTTGTTACAGCGGCAACAGAAATACATCATCTGTGAAATTTTCAACTGTCTACCTACCTATCACGATTCATGAGATAAAGCCTGGTGACAGATAGACGGACGGACGGACGCAAAGTGCAGTCTTAGTAATAGGGTCCCTTATCCTTTGGGTGCGGAACCCTAAAAATCAAGTAAGTGAACACGGAATTAATAATATTGCTCGTGGTGTGTCGGACGAATGCTCGCGGCAAATGCTCCACATTACGCAAGTCTAGAGACTACTAAATACCATTCAATGACCTGACCGTCCCTTCTATTAATCTCTTTAACAGCCCTTAAAAAGATTAAGTTACTTTCGGGCGGACCTTTCTTCGGTGGATCTAATTAAAATTGTCCAATTTGTCCCGAATCCGGCTGGCTCGGACGGGCCAAAGGATTATTCAACTGAAGAATGTTTCAATACTCTACAACAATTGTATGGGAAAATTCTTTCTGTACAACGATTTTCCGAACCCGTCAAATAGCTATCGAAGTTGATCGTGTGTCGAAAAATGCGAGGCCAACTCAAATATCAATGTTACAATACAAACAGCGACTACGTCCTATCGTGGCATGGACATGAAGGCATATTGAAATGGCTCCGTATTGTTGCTTTCATATGTGTTATAAAGTTCAACAGATCGTTAGGTTTGACTAGCAAGTTATTCTATCTGGGGGCACGGCAGTGCCCCCGCCAAGACGAGGAAAAAAGCAGCACGTGCCATCTCTTCTTAAAGCTATTCAGGCCATTTTCGACTCCCTATAGCTTCTTTGTGAACAAAACTAGAAGCCTTAATTTTCAGTAATCAAGCAGGCATTGTATAAGCACGGTATATTTTAAATTCCATTCCATTTGAACCTGCAGTTTAATAATTAGAACTAGTCAACGTTTCTTAATTTTGTCACTCACTGACTGACTGACCGATCATCAAAACTCTAAGGCACTTTTAGCGGGCATAGAAGCTTTTTAGAATACAATTATTGTTTAGTGTGTAAGTCAAGGAAAAACTATTATATTTTGCAAATTTCAATGTTACAAATTTTTGGTACGCCCCAGTTTTGTAGATACACCAACTGTATAAATAACATTGTAATCCCATATAAATATACAGGATTACAAAGTTACATTTGCGGTGAATGAATCAGTGTACCTGAATATGTATAATATAATGGAATAATTATAGCTGTAGATATGTACCTAAATATCGCTCGTAGCCCCGGCTGCCTGAGTGATCTTAAACGATCACGAAGGTTAAGCAACACAGGGGGCGTTCAGTGCATGGATGGGTCGCCGTCTATGCCTAACGCTAGTGGCATTTTTCCGAGCGGTTCCGTGCTTCGCAAGGCACGTTAAGCTGTTGGTGCCTCTATCGACGGCAGCCATTAAGCCAAGTCAGAGGCCTTAGGGCGGCTTGACAACTTCTGACAGTAGACGAGCCACTAGTCTACAAGCCTCCACCAATCCGGACTTGGCCCCGGTGGTGGAGTATGGCCTATACCTTCCTCAGGGAAGAGACCCGTGCCCCTCGGTGGGGACATAATGGGTTGATGATGATGATGATGATGTACCTAAATATAATTATGTTTAAAGGTAACTTGTGAAATGGTCAAGGAAAAACAGTAAGACTATCTACAAAAAGAAATGAGATGCCATTAAAAACATAACTTGTAAAAAAACCAAGTCTCGCAAATCAGTTCTTCTACCGTACAAAGTTGTGAGATCCAAGTCAGTTAATTTATTTAGTCCCTACTTAGGGTCCTCCCATCTTAAGTATTCACATAATTAGCAAAACTAACATTATCTTATAGTGACCATATCAATGTTAAAAATCTTTTACGTTTTAAATAAATAGATTGACTTGGCAATCGCACTTAACAATCTTATTTAATATAATATGTATTACGTGTAGGTACATTGCGTTTTCATACGATGGCCAAGTCAATCTATTTATTTAAAGATCTTTGTTACTTATTATTATTTACTGCGATTATCATAAAAATCTATAAATCTAATAAGTAGCATCATAAAAATCTGCGAACTTGCGCGACGCATCGCAAGAACATGCGAGTTTATTCGCATCGACCTTCATAATAGTAATAAATGGATGAACCCAAAATCTTCTTTGTTTTTTGAGGCATATCGTTCCACAGGCGGCCAGCTTTCAGCAATCGATTCGTATTACCTTATGCAGCTAAGACATTATGGTCTGTAGCATACAAATACATAAACTCACGCTTGTATTCCTGGGGGGGGGGGCTCCTTCATTTCATCAGCGTTACATTACTAAATAGTACGATTTGCCACAAAAGTAAGTAATAAAAGGTACTTCTACAACAAGTTATCCAACTGTAAAATCGGGATACCGCCGTTTAGCCAAAGTATTTTTCGCCAAATTTTACTTCCCAATAAACTTATGGCATCAGTTTCATTTCCCAAATGAAACTTTAGCAAGTTTTCATTTCGCATTTTATTCATTTGGTCAAATTATCATTTCGCATAATTTTACTGCGTCAAGTTTTATTAAGACAAACGTTTATTATGCTAACGTTTTATTTTGGCAAGTTTTGTTACCAGAAAAGTGTGTTAGGTTAGAACTGCGACCCCCACAGACACGAACTGTTACCAGAAAAGTGGGTTAGGTTAGGTTAGAACTGCGACCCCCACAGACACCTACTGTTACCAGAAAAGTGGGTGAGGTTAGGTTAGAACTGTGACCCCCCACAGACACCAACTGTTACCAGAAAAGTGGGTTAAGTTAGATTAGAACTGCGACCCCACAAAAACGAACTGCGACAAAAACCGAAAGTAGGTTAAGTAAGAAATTTTTTTACCTGTAAATTATTTGTCCCAGGTGAAACAAACATCCATGCAGTGCAATAAACGATACTTTTGACTGAATAATGCTTGGTAAAATGAATTTTGACCAAGTATTTATTTGGTAAATAATAACTTGCCATAATAACTTTTGCTAACTGTTTTGCTTTAAGTTGTTTTGAGAAATGTTTTTTTGCCAAGTGATAATTTGCGGAAAATAGTTTGGGAAGTAATACTTTGGGAAACGATTTTTGGCAATACATTAGTAAACCAAAATCGGGAAAAAAGATATTAGTTGTTCCAATTTTCAGTAGGTTTTTTGCGATTTGAGTAAACCATAAGAAAAAAATATTATGATACCCAGTTGGACCTCACTGAAAAGTAGGTTTAACAGATTCCCCATTAATTCATAATTTCCTCAAAAACGATGTATTTACGTCAAAAATTTCCAACAATAGCTCTCTATGAAGCCTTTATATTCTGCGTCACTACTTGTGAATTAATTCATCGCGTAATAAATGATTATTCATTCAATTAATACTCAGTATTCTGTCAGACAATGGAGACCAGACAAATCGATCTTATTAAAACTTCTACCTACCCTTGGCTTTTTCAATTCACAACAAAAGATAGTAAAATAAAAAATAATGTTACAGTAGGTACGTAAGAATAATATAATTATCTATTTTATAAACCTTCGGACAAAGAGTAAGGCGTGACAAACCATGAAATATTTTCTTTAATAAAAGTAAAAAAATAATACAGCACTAAAAAAAACGGAGTAATAGTTTAAACGAATAATTATGGCCTTTGATTCGATGTACAAATTGTAGAAGTACGAGGGGTGTTCAATAAGTAGTGATAATGAGGTATTAACTCCTTGGACCGAGAAAAAGAAATTACTGGCAGGCACGATTTTTTGTAAATATGAGTCCGCCAAATTGTGTTTTCCGAAAGCAAATGCACGAGCCACTATAAAAAAAGCACACAAATCACTTCAAGTGTGCCTTTAAAATTTTAAGAGTTCCTTTGTTTTCTCCAGGATCCCATGATTAGATCCTGATTTAGCCACTATTGAACCACCTTTTCAAACAAAAAATAATTTTCCACATCGGTCGATGCGTCTTCGAGTAATCGGGGAACAATAATAAAAAATTATAATAATAAGATCCCAACGAATTGAAAACGTCCTCCTATTTTTAAAGTCGGTTAAAAATGTTTGTATGTCTCAGTACTTTTACAATTTTACGTCGATGTAGTCATCGTAATCTTATTGTTTCTTTTTTATCGGTGGGTTAACGAGCCGGTTTGTTACTTCTTACCTTGTGGTCAAGGTAAGCTGTAACAAAAGGCACAGAGTATTTTGTAAAAGAGTTTAATAATTTTCACTGCGTGAACGAATCACGAATGAGGAGATCCACAGAAAAACCCGAGTTCTGATATAGCTCAAAGTATAGATCAGTTCAAGTGGCAGTGGGCGGGGCGCATAGCTCGGAGTACTGATGGCCGTTGGGGCGGAAAAGTTCTGACCTGGCGACCGCGGACTGGACGACGAAGCATACGCAGGCCCCCCACCAGATGGTCTGATGACCTGGTTACCGTGGCAGGAAGTTACTGGATACGGGCGGCATAAGACCGGAAAGCTTGGAAAACCATGAGGGGCGCCTATATCCTGCAGTGGGCGTCAAAATGCTGATGATGATGATAATAATTTTATTAAGTGAAGACGCAGCTCAACTCAAACTTGCAGCTGCAGAAACAAACCTGTTTAGAGCAAACTGGATATATATTTTATACTTTTTTTTGCATATTTTTTTTCAATAAATTAATTCATTATAAAAAACACTTATCCGGAACGAATCCTCTGAATTATCTTTATAAATTTAAGGCTCTCGATTCTGATATTTGAATAAAAAATAATATTATATATATATCTAGAAGAAACATTGTGACTTAATTTTAATGATTTAAAAAAATATATTTATAATATAATCTTGAGTCGGCTTAAAAACTCTTCAAATTTAGTTTAAATAGCCTAAGGTAGACGAAAATAAGCTGCTTCAGAAGAGTATTTTAAGAAATCGTATTTTTATTTGGCGACAATTAGATAAAAGAATCGTGCATGTATACTCAATAAACAAAAAATTAAAAAAACTTTGTTTTTTAGCGACATAAGTAAATTTATAGAACAAAGGTATTGCCCCTTAATCGATTTAAAATTTACAAATCTACATCATGTAGAGCTGGTTAACTTATTTAGGGACAACTTCGTAATCCTTATTTGTGCTTTACAAAAACATCGTGCGAAATGTTATCATTTTGTGTGTAAGCACTTGTTTCAGCCATCAGTATGAACAACAATGAGTTATTTGGCTCCGACCAAGGAATCTGTCTTATGCAAAGTTTTGTGCGGCATAAATTCTCGAGCCTTCGTGAAACGTATAAAGTGTAAACCCGACACGCCGCCATACATCACAAAGATTTCAAACCTGTGTGTGGACCGGTAGGCTTAGCAAGTTGGACCCGAGTTACAACTTTCCCGTATTCACTTTCAAACTGAAATTCTTTTCTCAAACTCAAATATTTTTATTCATCATAGCACAATACATTGTTTTTTAATGATTAATAAACTAATAATTTAGTACTGTCTTTAACTTTCAACAATAGACAACAGTCTTTAATAACTTTCAATAGGCAAAAGTTTTTAATTTCTCATTTTTCATACAAGTTGACGACGCCAAGTTTCAAGGCTGTCTGAAAAATTTAAATACAAATTCTAGACTTTGAAACTTTTGCTTATTGGAAGAGATTCAACGAACGATTCTGAAGAAATTGGTACTAGGTTTTGCGTTATTTTAATAACATAAAATACGCTGTAAGCGCGGCATAAGAACTGCGTAAGCGACGATCGTAGCAGGAGTTCAACGAATGAGTTATTATAAGAATAAACTTTCCTACTTATTGAGCATAAAAGTCTGTTGATTAAATTATTTTTTAAAATATAATGTAGTCATTCAATTCGTTTATAATGTATACATAAACAGCCTACATACGTCCCACTGTAGGACACAGTACTTCTCTCAGGGAGAGAGTACGGGCTTAATCACCACGCGTGCCCACCGCTGATTGGCGATTTCAAGCGCTGAGGTATGGTAAGGTAGATTTGTTAGCCTAGTGGGTAGAATATTGGGCTCGGAAGCGAGAGACCCAGGTTCAATTCCCAGTGCGGGAATGCACCTATGACCTTGTTTTCAAAGTTATGTACAGTTGTGAAGTTATAGTAGCAATACCACTCCCTAATTGTGAAGGAAAACATCGTGAGGAAACCTGAGCGTCTGAGATTACAATGTATAAAAACATTTCATTCAATTTATTAAATTACTTTTTATGACAAATGACAAAAAAAGGTTTGTCAAGACATGGCAAGAAGCAAACTCTGACCTTAGCCTATCCTTCCGGGATAAAGACATGAGTTAATGTTTGTATGTAAATTATCTTTAAGTTATTGTTCGACAAAGATCCGAATTTATAAGATGTACCTAGAGCTGCGAGGCTTGGACACTCACACTCAAAGCGGAAAATAGGCTACTGATTTCGGAGAGGAAAATCATGACGAAGATTTTCGATGAAACGAGGAGGGATTCCCAAACCCAACATCATCGGAGGAACGAAATCCCACCGAATTCGTTAGCTCAGTCACTTTGAAAGGATGGGAGAGGATTGGACGGTGAAAAAGGCATACGTAGGGCTACCAGGCGGCCAAAGACCGATGGGCCGCCCCAGATATCGCTGGAAGAGTGAAGTGGCCAAGGAACTGCGCGAGCTCTAGGCAGGCAACTGGCAAGATACCGCGCAGGACAGAAACAAGTGGCGATTTCTTGTTCCGGAAGCCAAGACCCACTTTGGGTCACTGAGTCAGCGGAGTAAGTAAGTATTGATTGTTTTTGCCAGTAGTGCTCAATTGCTTCTAATCAGTCGGTGATTAGTTCGATGATTATATCAGATCAATGTTGAGAATCGTGGCCGCTATGACGGGGGTGGGTGTAGAGTGCTCTTCATCTGGACTGGTTGCTCGCTTTGTGGACGGCCTGGTGGAGTTTAAGTAAGTGTAGTTCCCTTGGTGATCTGGTAAGTCCATTTAGATAGATAACACTTTATTGCACACCATTAATTTACAGAGATATGTACTTAATATTAAGTTGTTAATATAGTGTACAATTGGCGGTCTTATCGCTAGAAGCGCTCTCTTCCAGACAACTTCAGGATGAACAGGACTGAAAGAAGATGAGAGTGGGTAGGTAGGTGTACGTAAGACAGATCAATTAATTTACTTACAATAAATAAATGTAATATGTAGTGATAATAATAATATAAATACACATTTAGGCAAATTAATGTATCCTTAATATTTACATTATTTACATACCATAAATAATGATACCTATAATTAGTAGAATACATAAATAAATATATACTAAGACCATTTAGCCCGTGGTCTGCCTCAAGCTCACTTCTCCTCCACTTTGCCTGCCATTACATTATATTCAAGGTTAACAAATCATCGTGCAATGTGTGAAGAAGGGCCAAATACGTTACTGGCATGTATTCGATACGCGATTTCAATTGCTCAATTGCTTGCTGGAAAAAAAAAGAGTTTCTACCACTTGGTCTAATGGGTCTAAGTCTGCAACGTGCAGGTAAGCAAGCCAACTTCTTCGGTTATTCAAATTAAAATTACTTACTTCGCTAGCTCCGTAAAAGCGCCGATGTTTATTTTCGCAAGTTGGCCGCAGATTTCGCGTAAAGCGGCCTATTAGAAGCAAAGGCGAGTCCTTAAATTTAATTCTCTTGATGTTTGCCGTGGTATAACTTGGTTAGGGAGGAATGTTTTGCCCCCGTTAAGATGACAAATTTAGAGGGGCTGGCAGCCATTTTGCAACGTTTCCAATTTCGCCAGCGCGGAAGCTAAATTGTCGAATCAAGTTATTTTTCGAGTTGCGTCGTTTATTCTTGAAGGAGTTGCTATTTGTTTTAATTTTCAGTTCTCTCAGGCGATTTCCTTTTTCTCGTCATCATCAATCCCCATCACTAAAGGTTAGCTGGAACAAAATACTTATTAGTATTAAGCTGGCCTATGTACCTACAAATATATTTTCATTGTGCAATAAAGGATTTTCAATCAATCATCATTCAGCCACAAGAAGTCCAGCTGGACATGGGCCTCCTCCATGGATTTCCAAAAATATCGGTTGGAAGCGGCTTGCATCCAGCGTCTTCCTGCCACTTGGGTGAGGTCATCTGACCATCTTTTGGCTGGTCTTCTCCTCGTAAGGAGTTTATCACTTTGATTGTTATTTTACAGGTCGCGTTGAGGCAAACAAAATGTATTGACGACAGAAGTGTCACTGCCTATAAAACGTTATAAAATAAAAAAACAAAATGTCAACTGCCATTGTTAATAAAAGGTTACAAGAAGCTCAAAAAAAACCGACCATTTGCGAGTCGGACAAGCGCACGAAGGGTTTCGTACCGTTATCTATAAAACATTTGAAGACTTCAAGCGTCTACCTGTTGTCGTTATTAATATCGAGTAAATTTTTTTTTAAAACGGAAAAAACATGTTTTTTGTGTCGGAGGCTACTTAAATATTTATTTTATTTTAATTTAATTATTAATTTTTAAAGTGAACTAAATATTCAGTGAATATTCAAAGCGTCTACCTGTTGCCGTTATCAATGTCGAGCAAATTACGGAAAAAGTACGTTTTTGTATAGGAGCCCCACTTAATTTATTTTATTCATTTTTTAGTATTTTTTGTTATAGGCAACAGGAATACATTTCAACTGTCTAGCTATCACCGTTCATGAGTTACAGCCTGGTGACAGACATACAGACAGACCGACAGTGGAGTCTTAGTAAAAGGGTCCCTCACCCTTTGGGTACGGAGCGCTAAAAAATTAAAACAAAAATCCAACTACTGGAAAGTCATTGTAACCAAAACGGCGCTAAATATTAGAAACGGTGATGCTTGTCAATGACAGTCAAAATTAAGTAAGGTGTACAAAATGTACGAGCTACAATGATGTCATCTATTATGAATGATTAATAGTAACGCCCTTTAGTAGTTAGATTTAGAAATAATTATTTTTAAATAAATTATAATTTTTAGGCTAAATATATTCGGAGTGTGTTCTGAGAGAAGGCGTGTACCCTACAGTGGGACGTATATGGGCTGCATTATTATTTTATTCTGAGCACTTTTCTCTCGAAAACTGTAAGCCTCTGCTCGTCTCTTTGAGTTAGGCACTAGGTTTCGCACGCATAGGCGACTACCGGTTCGATGATAGTGCGGTATATGGTAAGCTTAGAAGTCATACTGAGCCACTTCGTACTTAAGTGCTTACTACAAGCGTAATAGCATCTGTTTCCCGCCGACGGGGCATACTGCCAGCTTATGAACCGTGAACTGGAAGCACGTATAAACCACGAAACAATTGTGAGATTCTGCAACTCACACAGACTAAGATGAGCGGGTCACTTGGAGCGCATGCCGGACTCTAGGGCAGCAGACACAATGACCAAATGGACGCCACAGCAGAAAAAACATAGAGGCAGACCAAGGAAGCGGTGGAGTGACTGGATCTGCGTGCAATGGGGAAGTTTACCAACTGGAAGAAGGTCGCCGAGCTTCGCGACAGCTGGAATGAACGTTTAGGAGGCCAAGATCCACAAAGGGTTGTAGCGCCACCGGAAGTAAGTAAGTCATCATCAACCCATTATGTCCCCACCGAGGGGTACGGGTCTCTTCTCTGAGGAAGGTATAGGCCATAGTCCACCACGGGGGCCAAGTCCGGATTGGTGGAGGCTTGTAGACTAGTGGCTTGTCTACTGTCAGAAGTTGTCAAGCCGCCCTAAGGCCTCTGACTTGGCTTAGCGACTGCCATTTATCGACGGCAGCCGGCACCAACAGCTTAACGTGCCTTGCGAAGCACGGAACCGCTCGGAAAAATGCCACTAGCGTTAGGCATAGACGGCGACCCATCCATGCACTGAATGCGCCCTGTGTTGCTTAACCTTCGTGATCGTTTAAGATCACTCAGGCAGCCGGGGCTACGAGCGTAATACAATAATACTTACTTACGAGTAAGTAAGTATTATTGTATTACTATGTTCGGAGTTCAGATATTAGAACTTAGAAAAAAATACAAAGCGAACCCAAGTAGGCACAGTCTACAGCAGGTAACTGAGTAGAGTACATGCGTGTAAAGGTAGATGTGCTGTCAACTGTACTTCTCTAGGGCGTAACAAAGAGCAACGATCAATTATTGAAATTGCTACAGAGTTAAGAATTATTGAAATTGCTACTTGTTATGTTTCGCTAACCTAAGCGGTGGCAGCCTAGTGGTTAGAACAATGGACTCGAAAGCGGGAGACCCAGACTCCCGACGCGGGCATATATGACTTTGTATATTTTCAAAATTACGCACGTCTGAAAATTTGTAGTAGCAATCATCAGAAGCAGCCTATATACGTCCCACTAGGGCACAGGCGAAGGCCAAGAGAAGTCTCAGAGAGAGAGAGAGAGTATGGGCTTAATCACCACGCGTGCCCACCGCGGATTGGCGATTTCAAGCGCTGAGGCATGTGAATAGCTCAGACACCCAGGTTTCCTAGGTATTGCTACTATAACTTCACAATAGTAGTAACAATACCACACGCTAACGGCGAAGGAAAACATCGTGAGGAAACCCGCGGATTGGGTGGCTCCGCACGTATTGACTTGTCTTTCCTGTGGGCTAGGCCGACTAAGCCGCCGACTAGGTGCTGGGCAAGCCTACTCCATGTCAAAATCAATGTCCCAGGCACTGCAGCGTCCGAGTGGTCCCTTCACCCATCTAGTGTGAGTGATGGTGCCACTGGACTCTGTATAAATCATCTCATTACGTAAATGCAAAAGCCAAAGATTTCGCCAACCTCAAACTTATTTAAAGCATTTTCCGTCCACTAAACTACAAAGTGATTTTTACAGCCAGGCTAAAAGATCAAAAACCGCTTACCGCTACTTTGGGAGAAGCAAAAAAATAATTCCCGCGGCACAATGCGAATATGAAACCCCGCATATTATATCGTAAAGGATTCAAGAGCCGGGTGCGGTGCGTAACATCTGCACGGATAGAATTTGATTATATCTTAAACACGCCACGAAAACGTCGTCCTGAACCGATTATTGCGAACACATCTTTTAAGCATCGTTGTTCTACCAGCTTCTTGGCTGCCAACGAAGGTCAAGGGTTTGATTCCCAGGACGCCGTACTTGATTTGTATAAATGGCGTCGTTTAGGTTCTATTTCCATATATTATGTGATATCCTTGCCTAGTTACCATGGCACGGGATGTCCTAATTTGGAATAGGCTCTAGAGTCTAATACACACATGGCTTATTATAGAATGATATATGTATACACGACAATAGCTGTTGCTGGCCTCTATTTGGTAGTCTACTAAGCAATAGCAGTTATAATGTAATTCCAATGGTGTAACCCGCGTAAATTAAAAAGGCACCTGTCAGAAAGAAAATCGAATCACGCGAGGCACCGAGTTAAGTTGCACGGGTCGTCGTTGGTCGCCGTATCATTGGAACGCGATTGGTTATGGTTAAGGCAATAAGATAAGGCACTGCCGAATTGTAAGCATAAGTCATTTGTTCAAGATATACTGGAAGTCGTCCAGGATTAAGATGGCGTGTTACAGGTTTCATCACCGACTGGCTGAACCTTGTTTTAATCCTGGCCGATCGCATCTCGACATTTTTTGATTGACATGATGTTTTATGTCATACTCTGTTTTTTCTTCTTGTGCTGAATTAATACTATTGCATTTTTTCCACTAAATACGTGTTTAAATCACTTTATAAAAGCACCACTCTCCTGTTTATTGCGAATGACTCGCAAGTCGGTTCTCAGTTAGATAGATCAAGAAAATCATAATTTAAACATTGGCCCGTGGATTCGAATGGCGTGAGACCGCGAAAGATGGCGTGATGAGGAAAGGGCCTATTATACCCAGTAGTGGGCAGTGATGGTGATGATGATAATGATGATGAAATAGTGGTAGGTGTTCATAGATTTTGTTTACGATACATTTCGTGATACCTTTATCCGAATACGAAGGAAATAAGACAGTTCACGCATCACGCATAAACGAATATTTGATTCGGTCGGTCGGTTAGTTGATATAAAGTTGTATTTAGTTTTAATTATGGCCACGTCGCACCGTTTTAGGAAGTTAGTGTGAATTCGCAATAAAGGTTCAGCATCATTATTATCATCAGCCATTTGACGACCACTGTAGGGCATAGGCTTTCATGAAGTAAGATAGATATCTGACACATGACCTTACGCGCCGATGGTCTCCTGAGCAAAAATAACAACGGAGAGCCGAAAATTGCGGAGGACGATATCCGTCGGCCGCGGGCGCACTTCGCAAATTACCAGCGACCAGATGTCGGCTACGTATCTCGGGCGAATATATGAGGACTGACGCGGCCATCCTTGACCGCTGACCGAAAGTAAAACTAGGTGCAGCTGTGGTAGGCTGAGACTGGCGCCTGAATCTAGGTTTCACTACAGTACACACGCCACGCCAGGCCACACGCCACGCCATGGCAGGCTACACGCCAAGCTACACGCCAGGTTCTAAACTTGCAATTAAAATGGTTTTGTATTTCTTTGGTTGTTATTCTGTGTTAAAATTATTTTGTGTAATGAACAAACGGTTTCTATTTTATTCTATTGTTTCAGTTAAATTGTAAAAATATATTTTTTGCATTATTTCTAATTCTAATTAAGTTATTTCGTTATTATTTTTTTCTGCGTAAGGAAAACCATGGTCTCTGATTACCTTTCAGGATTTTAAAATTAGTGCCAATGAGTTAAGCAGATTTTATTTTATTGCATATAAAAAGAAATTACTGTTGTATTTATTATTTTCATGAGCTTATGCTCCTATCACTACCATGTTAACACATAACACATATACAAAATCTGAAAGATTCTTGAGTAAAGATTTATACATAAATCGCTCTCTTGAAACTTGACGCGGTCAATTCGTGTAATTGATCAAAAAATAAAATTAATTTATCGATTCTTTACATCACACCCTGTGCAAAATTTGATTTAAAAAGTTGCTGTCAAACTTAAAGGGGTTATTCAATTCATCAATACAAACAATGCCAACTCTTAAATTATGAAGTAATGTTTCTGAAAAACAAGTGCGAGCCGGACAGCCAGACGGACAGTGAAGTCTTAGTAATAGGGTCCTGTTTGGCGCCCTTCGGGTACGGAACTCTAAAAAAACCGATCAAAATATCGAATTAATAGTACTTAAGGCTAGGTTCTCCGAGCACACAGAAATCTATCTATCTATTTTGGTATAGTTTTATTATCCGTACTGAGTTTTGGGTAATAAAAAATATACCTACCAAAATAAATATCACTGGATGTGTTAGTGACGTCGGTCACTGAAATAAAACAATATCTAGTGATAATTTAAACTCGTGTTCGTGATTGTTTTCATCCTATAAAGTTTACAAAATCATAAAAATAATGATCGACGGCCCTGAGACATTGAAAAGTTTTTTTTTTCAGATTTTAAATACTAATTATTAGAGAGGAAAATGTATTTTAAAACACCTGATTTAGGGTTATCGTCAAAGAACCCAGCCTTAAATACTTTTAATATTTGATCAAAAAGGTATTATTGATTGTTTTTCTGAAACACCTTCTATTACTGTCGCATTATTATTATTATTATTATTATTATTGGAAGTAAATCGCGAAAAAATATTAGCTGTTTTATAATTATGATACAGTACAGCTAATGTTATGCGATTTTAAAGCTGGTCTCATATGAAATGTTAGTTTACCTACACCTTTAGGTCAAAGAGGAACTTTACGAACCACGTTGTATCTGTACTCAATGTAATCCATCTTCAACGTCAACTAGAACAAAAATTCGAGGTACGAAAGCAATCGAAAGGTACGAAGGTAATTTTTTTCACAAAGGGTCATTTGCCTCGTGGCGAAATCGAACAGCCGCCGCGCGGTTATACGAAAAGTTTTGATTACGGAACCACCGGTTATGAGAACGGGCGCACGGATCGATGTTTTGTCGTTTAATATACGGAGGGAACTCATGTTATTTATTGCGGGAGCGTTCTACGTATTGAAAAGTAAAACTTTGCGCTTCATATTTGCTCGCAAAAGAGTTTCCAGTTACGCAACAACAATGTATTTTCATTGTGTACTTAAATAGTGCTCGCAGAGGCGGTGTATTGTGATGTCGTACCTTTATTTTCAAACGGTAAACTTAGGTGAAAAAGTTTGCGTTAAATCGTACTGACTTCTACGGTCCGTTTCACATTTTTTCGTCAGTAAAATATTTAGTGTTTGAGACTTTTTTATATGCTTCAAACAATGCCACGCAATTCCTATACACTAGTAAATCTCGATAAAGTTATAGGTTTCAACTATTTCCGTGTGAGTATTGCCACCCTTGTTTATTTCGTACATCGCAACTCTCCACGTCCCATTCGAAACGTAAAGAAAAACCCTGCAACAGTGACATTATTTCCTTTTTCTTCTTTTTTGGGCAATACATCTTGTGCTGTTGTCACAGCACAGCTTTATTACTTGGTCCGAGGGACATTTTTCAACCGCTTAACACCCCGTCGCGCTTTGCAAACTTAAGCAAATTTATTCGGGCTTTACGGAGCCGCTTGCTGAAGGGCCTCCTAGGACCGTCAGAGTTGACCCAGTTTTCTGAAATAATAGCTACGCCTGGCGAGGCGGGAAGGTGGCATGTGAACTTTGATAATAAAATAATAGTAGCCTATAAATCTGCAACTCTGTGAAATATGATTGTTAAGACATATCGGTGTAATTTCTGCTTTCTGTGTGATAAAGTGTTCTCTATCTATCTATGCCGGTCATGGTCAGAGACGACCTCTCTGTGTAAGAGCAGGGTTTGTGGATTTGAATGGAAAGCTACCGTAAGTCATGAAGAAACATTCCTATACCTCGCAAAGGGCAGTGGTAAGCGGAAAATAAGTCCGCCGGTCAATATTTATTTATTACATTATTAGGGTACATTTCAACACTTTATTTTATCAAACTTACCTACTCAAGCTCGTGTGTTTTACACCTTTACGAAACCGCACACTTTTGTATTTGATATTAGTTTCAAGCGTAATAAATGAATGGCGGAGCGGTGGTAGCGGTGCGGTGGAACGCCGACTTATTTGGGAGGTCGTGGGTTGGAATCCCGGCATGTAACAATGACTTTGTTTTCTAAGTTACGTATTTCTGAAGTTATAGTAGCAATCATCATCATCAGACATTTGACGCCCACTGCAGGACATAGTCTTTCCTCACGGTTTTCCAAGCTTCCCGGTCTTGTACCGATAGTAGCGATACCGCTAACATCGTGAGGAAACCTGAGTGTCTCAGGTGTTCATATACCTCAGCGCTTGAAATTACAAAATTTGCGCTGGGCACGCGTGGTAATTAAGCCCATATTCTCTCTCTGAGAGAAGGCCTGTGCCTGCAGTGGGACGTTTATAGGCTGCATAAAAAAAATTAAGATGCACTTCTGCACGCCACTTTATGCAGGTAGGACTATCGGTACGCGAAGGACTGAGCCGATCTTGTGTTGTAAGATTGGACTGTCCATCGCTTGTGGTTTGATACGCTACTCTACAAAGTGTCATTGAAATACGGTGGAAACTGTCGAATGCCGACCTTACGTTCGGGAGATCGCGGGTTCGAATACCGACATGTACCGACCGTTCACGGAAAACAACGTGAGGAAACCTGAGTGTCTGAGGTGTTCACATACCTCAGCGCTTGTAATTGCCAATCCGCGGTGGGCATGCGTGGTAATTAAGCCCATACTCTCTCTCGCTGTCCCCTGCAGTGGAACGTATATAGGCTGTATAAAAAAAAATATTTCAATATGATTGCTTTATCTAATACCGAGAAAAAGGAGAAAAGGTCTCGACGGACAGACGGGTCGGACGGACGAACTTACAACAAAACGACCCTATCGTATAAGGGTTCTGTTATTTCTTTTGAGGCACGGTACCCTATATATCATAGGACAAGCTCTAAGGGACGGACAAGTTCACAACCAGGGCGTTGTTAGAAGCCCCTTGTTTGATCGGCCAAGGTATTTAAGGGCAAACGTCGATATTATCGAGGGCTTTCCAATAAAGATTGCGTCTCGTTTGAATGGGGGTCGGTTGTGTTTTTCCTTTTGTTTGTCTTTGCCGGGGTTTTGTTTCACGTAATTTGTTCGCCGTTTGTCTTATTGTTAGTAAGTACGGCCAAGAGTAGACCAATCAGCCTGGGTGGTACGGCGACGCTAGTCGCGCGTTTCAAGTGTCAAAAGTCGCGACTTTCCAGAGGCCTGATTATGGGCACCATATCCTGTCGGATTCCTGACATTTACGATAGCAATTAGTATGGAAGTTGACAGATAGACGATTGGAATCGCTCAGCATTTCTGACTGTCAAATTCTGACATTTTACCGGGTAGCACTACTATCTCAGAGGGCACAAAATGCATGACTTGTGCCATCGTACTTTGTACAATAGACGATGTAGGTAGGTACATCGTAGTTCTGACGATACCCGTGTAAGGATCATCAGAACTATAAATGGAGGTAAACGTTTCGTTTAAGGAGTCGAAAGTGTCCATTAATAAATTGCTCACAAAATATTATTAATCACTTTCACTCAACACAATCACTTGTCCTGGTCCCAAACTAGGGTACCCGGTGCTATGGTATCCAGGCAAAGACGTCACAAACATGGAAATACGCCCATACTAAGGCGATTTCTGCAAACGTACCGTGGCCTCTAGTGGGAACGAACCCACCACCTCTGGCATGGTATTCAGACGTAATACCGCTGGATCAAAGAAGCATTCGAAATATTGTTTCATTGCTTGGTGAGAAGTAAAAAGTTATTTAAACAAGTTGTTTATGAAACCTAACGTGGGACTCGTGATAAAATCAATTTGAAACGTTATTTCCCTTTATTTACTTGTGTTAGTTTTCCATGAATTAACACAACATCCAAATGTTTGCGATCAAATTATTCATTAAAATCCATAGTCCAAAGTGAGGCACTAACGCAAAAGGCGTAAATATTAGTAATATTAGTAGTAAAAGTTTATATTAATTAGATTGAATTGAAATTGAAGATTAGTTTCTATACACTGTTAGTTAAGTTTTTACTATATTATTTTTGTAATTTTGTCCAATAAAATTAATTAATCATATATATTATATTTAAAGGCATGTGTTATTTTAATTTTGTTTATTGAGGAAACCAACAAGTTATACAATTCAACTCTTAAATGGGCATTGTCCTAAATATTGGCAATGTTTCCAAAATTAATGATACAACATTTTAAACGTGTTCAGTAAATATAATGCTTTATAATTTACAGTTCTAAATTAATAATATTTTGAATGATTTTAAAAATAACACATACCTACTAACAATTCGATAGTGCGAATGTGTAGACTGCAACGAAATTGTGGCCACTAGCTCGGAAGTCGATATCTTCAACGCGAATTATGCTAAGTTTAAGAGATGCTCAGCCAAAATCTTTGAATTCATCGAGTTGTATGGTTTTATCAAAAATGCTTGTCTCTAAAATTTAATACGTTATTGAGATACTCAAAATGATATGTGACGATGTTGTGTGCATGCTTAAGACCACAACTTAGCACTCTTACTTCTATATCGTGTAATGGTTGTGATCTGTTTTGTACACCAAATAAAATAAAATAAAAATAGAAATAAATACTCACTGATTTTTTGTATTTTTGTAAGCAAGTCTGTTATTAATTCGACATTCTGAAGTTCTAAAAGTAGCTTTAATATTTTTGTGTAAAAAACGCCATGAGACATCTCGGTATTCCGTAAAAAAAAACAAATATAACTTATTTTCCGTTTGGACAGACTGGGAGTCTTCTTAGTTATGTTTATTTAAAGAGTTCTCGTATCGTATCGTCGCTTTGTTCGCTTTAAAAAATAATTATTTTACAGCGGCCCGCATTGAACTATACAGCCCAGGCTCACAAACATACCTATTTTCTCGAAAGACAATACCCATTATCAGAGATCAGAATTCAAATCTTCCCATTATTCTAAAATGCATTTCTTTTCCTCGTGCATTTCAAACTGCATTTCATTTTTAGACTGGCTCATTGGTCTAGCGGTTTGGCTACCAAAACTAAGGCCGTGGGTTCAATTCCCACTAGAGGCCGCCGTACCTGATTTGTACAAACGGCTTCGTTCTCGGTATATTTCCATGTTTGGGGCAAGGACAATTGATTGTGTTGTGTGGAAGTTTTTTTTTCCAAACCGATAAACCGCGAACTGTTTGATTGAACGCGTTACGTGCACATCTACTCCACTAACTAAACATCGCCTTAGCTCTAAGGCTTCATCAACACCCCAATAGCGTCCTCCCTATTCACTAACGAATGAAGTGTCAAAGAGTTGTATCACCGACAGGCCTCGCCGATGAACGCCCACACGCTTTTGTCTCGCGTTCGAGTTGCCGCTTCATTTTGTTTTGCACGGTAGCTTTTAAGGGCCTGTTCATACGGAACCAGTCGACCAATAGCACCTCTAACATCGGCAACCAGCCAGTTGCCGACTAATATAAAGGCATGTCTGCTCTACTAAATTACACTAGATAAATTCACGCCTGTATCCTGGAGAGGTGGGCAGAGACTGGTCTCTGCCAGGGTTTGCCACTTGTCACAATCCTGAAAGACCTCTTTCGCTTCATCAAGATCATAAGAATAAGAATGAGACTGAGAGTGAGTGAGTGAGAGTCAGAGAGCGAGAGCGAGAGCGAGAGCGAGAGCGAGAGCGAGAGCGAGAGCGAGAGCGAGAGCGAGAGCGAGAATAAGAATAAGAAAGAATAAGTCCAAAAATAGGTCTCAGTTATTACAGCGATTTCACCGAGTAAGATTTTCACCGTCCTTGTCAATATTTAAGAGCAGAGTTCAAAAACATTACTTCGCCTTAATTTAAGTTCGTTTTTTCTGTTTTATTTTCGGTGAAATCTCTTTCTAGTAGTATTACAAGTGGGTATATTTTTCGTTCATCTCCTCCTTCCTCCTCCATTTTTATTTATGTATGTTTATTCTATATTTATTTCATATTTATTTACCGTTTATGTACCTATATGTATTAAATATAGAAATATCTTGCTGAGTGTTGTTTAGTTGCACCGACTAACCGTTATTTAGCTTCTTAATTTGTCTGGAAGAAACAACTTTTAGTAATAAGGTTGCCAATTGTACTGTACTTTATTATTGTTTAATTCTCTATATGTAACTCCTGATGTACACACGGTAAAGAATATTCTTTCTATCTATCTATCTACAACGGTGGAGATCACCTTACTTCTGTCATGGAGGTAAATACGCTAATTAAATCATGTAGGTTTAACTCTTTATACAGAATGATTTTGAAATCGTTAGCTATATTTTTTGTGTTTTAAATTTGGAAAATAACTTCTATATTCCTACAAAAAAACGTAGATAGAATATTCGCCATACAAACATTTTATTGTTTATTTTTTAATTAGCAGAAAAGTAACAGGGCCATCTTAATTTTTTTAGAACAACCCTGATCAGGAAGAACGGCTTCGCCATGAAGGGTTTTACTATTATCGCCACGCTTGGCAGGCGGGTTGGCGATCGCAGTATTCTGTTGAAATCTCAGCAAGACGCTGCTGCCCGTCTCCTGGTAATGTATTTCCTTAGTCGCCTTCTACGACATCCACGGAAGGAAATGGAGTGACGCCATTCTTAATCTGGCGCCACGCGGACGGCGTCTTCCTGAGATTCCAACCGCATACTGCGATCGTCAATCCGCCTACCAAGCGTGGCGATTTTGGCAAAACCCCTCATGGTTAGGAAAACCATGGGGGAGGCCTATGTACTGTAGTGGGCGTCAAATGGCTGATGATGATGATGAACCCTGATCTTTAGTCTGCATGATCGATCGCTGGGTACGGTACGGGTACGGTAACGCCTCCAAATTACCTAGTTGACGTTTGAGGCGTCTACAGCTGTTGTACCAGTGTAAATCCACCTCAATGTGTATCTCTCATAGCAGGCCGCAATTCGCTTTTTTGTACAATGGCTTGCAGGGAAAACTAACGTTTTGGGAGCCTATGATTTCAAAGGTAAAAGTGAAAATAAAAACATTTCCGCCCATTTTATTGTGCAGTAGAGGCACTGAAAAAACTTCACGGGCCATATCTTGTGACCGTCCGTGGAAGGGCTCACTATCTCTACATTGAAATTGGAACGAAAAGACAAGATATTTCATATATCTGAAGCTGTTGTTGCAAATTTGTACTTACGGAATTTTAATACAAATATTTTAAGTGCTAAACAAGGATTATGGACTGCGTATGTTATTGTTGGATATGAGCCAATCACAAATTACAAAATGAGAAACACAAATTTTATATTGACAATCATAATCATAACTCGTTAGTCTAGCGGTATCACGTCTGATTACCACGTCGAAGGTCGTCGGTTCGATTCCCACTGAAGGTCGCTGTACATTGTACAAATGGCCTCAATCTGGGTGTATTTTCATGTTTGTGATGTCCTGGCCTATTTATCATAACATACCATATGCTAGTTTGGGACCAGTACCAGTGATTGTATTTTGGGGGTTTTTTTATGTTTATTTGTAATATAACGTATGAAAACTGGGGTAACATCACAACATACAAAAAAAAGAAGAAGAAGAAAATGTGTTTGAAAAAAAAATCTCTAAGGTAGGTACAGCTTTCTTTTCCTAAAGTGTACAAGCGGCCTAGATGCAAATGTGACAGTCTAGAAAACAGGGCATCCAGCTTTTTCTACTTCTGTATAAATTTTAATTAAAACTGTAATTAATGTTGCTTTTGATTCCTCTTCGTGAATTGGCTTTGACTTTCGACAGGCTTTTGACACCCTATTGAATGAGGATTAAGGAATACTTTTCTGTGACTGAAGCTTTGACCTCCTCAGGTCTCTTTGAATTCATTTGCTTTCCAAGCCCCACATTTGTTTCACACTTGTTTAATTACATTCATTTTAGGAACTGTTTAAGCGATTAATTCGTTCAGAATATTTATAATATATATTATAAGCAGCCTGAATACGTCCCGCTGTAGGGCACAGGCCTTCTCTCAGAGAGAGAGTATGGGCTTAATCACCACGCGTGCCCACCGCGGATGGCCGATTTCAGGCGCTGAGGTATGCGAATAGCTCAGTCACTCAGGTTTCCTCACAATGTTCAGAATATTTATAGGTGTTTATTCTTCTTACAAATATTTTTATTTTCATTTTTTTTATGTCTTATGTCGTAGGTATATAACTGTTCTTAATACGTACTAACGGTGTTTTTTAAACACATTTTTTTAGACTTTCGCAACATTCAAACGCAGTTTAATTTTATACAGAGCGGTCGTAGCGCAGTGGTAGATAGTTGGCCTCACCTTCAGGACCTCTTGGGTTCGGATCCAGGCATGAAATTGAAATTGGTTTTTTACTGAAAGATATATTCGTAATCAGATCATATCATGACATAAATTAAAGTGAAACATTGATTTGACTTTTATATTCAATAAATAAACCTTTTAGTTATCATCATCATTAGCCTTTTGACGTCCACTGCAGGGCATAGGCCTCCTTTGTGGTTTTCATAACCATGAGGGGTTTTGCCATTATCGCCACGCTTGCCAGGCGAGTTAACGATCGCAGTATGCGGTTGGAATCTCAGGAAAACGCTGCTGCCCGTCTCCTGATAATTGATTTCCTTAGTCGCCTTCTACGACATCCACGGAAGGAAATGGAGTGACGCTATTCTTAATCCGGCGCCACGCGGAACTTTTTAATTATATTGAATTTAAATTCATTGAGCAGACTTTGAAGCCTGTGGTAAATAGCAAAGCGTCAGTGCCCTATAAAGATATTCACATAATGAATGCATAATTAATCCACCAATGACTGTTTTTACAGCTACGTAAATTTGTGAAGATTTTGTAGCAAAACCATTCGCTAACGGCGAAGAAAAACATCGTGAAGAGCCCTGAGTGCTTACATACCTCCGCTCTTGCGTACAATGGCCTAACTATGCGGCAAAGTGCGGAAATCTCAGGTCGAACTAGAACTAAAACTACGGTGCTATTTTTAAACACAAAAATTTTTACTATTTCATAATTACTAATAAATATACTACTTCGGCTGCGCCTCGGCTCGGGTAGACAGTCGGAACAAGTTGCAATGACGGTTCCGCACGTGTACTGAACGACTATTTTAATAGTTGCGAAAAAATTAAAAACTATTTGCTTTTTTCTCTTCTCTCCGCGCAATAAATTCGTCGTATGTAGATATGTAGCGACTTTTTGACTTTTCCGGTAAAATGTTCTCCGAAGCATTTTGTGCAATTATACTGCGTTCCGGTGGTGTTAATTAAAAAATACTAGGGTCGAAATTACTCATTTTGTGCAACAAACAACTAAACTTGCAAAGAAAATTTCTGAAAAATGGCGCCAACCGTAGAATATAAGCAGAGTTTTTTTTTCTTCACCCATTCTGGTGAACTATATAAAGACTATATAAAGACATTCCGAGGCTCTTTACCGAACACAGGCCGGCTCGTAAATTTTTCTTCACTCATTTAAATTTCAGCATGCTGCTTCAGCCCACTGTTTAACGCTACGTCAATATTATATTTGTAGCTGGAATAACATACGGGCACGGCGTTGTTCGTATTACGACGCGCTCTGTTATGAATATTCAAGTAGAAATCCTGTGACGTGGCATAAATTTCCAGAGATAAAGCGAGCGTAGCGTACGTACTTAGTTAGGTGTAAGTGTAACAAGAAAAAACCGGCCAAGTGCGTGTCGGGCCACGCGCATTATAGGGTTCCGTAGAAAGAGGGGCTTAGTGTTTTTTTTTATCTGCTTTACAGAACTGCATCTAAGTAATTTTCAATGGATTTTGAACGAATTTCTCCTTTTATAAGTTGGTCGCCTATTACCCGTTGAATTGTAAAGCTTATTTAGCCGTGATAGTTTCCTTTTAAGTTCATTACGTGTGTTACTACCCTGATATTTTCACGTTTCCAAAATCAACAATTTAGCGGGGTGAAGGGGGTGAGTCCCTACTCGGACAAAAATTTGCGCTTTAAAGCTTAATATTTCGTAAACAGAACCATAAATCAAAAAATTATCTTGTTACACCCACAATATTTTTGAACGACCAATCCAACCATACTCCAACTGTGGTGTAAGCGAGAAAAGAAAAATTGCATCTCTAATTTAGGTGAAGGGGAGGTAACCTAAAAAAAACTTTGTTTAGTTTGGATTCTACCGTTTTGTCGACTACCGATCTATGCTAAATTTCAGCTTTCTAGTAACATTTTTTTCTGAGCTAGTCCACGGATAGACAGACAGAGTGACGAACAGAGATGGCGAAACTATAAGAGTTTCTTCTCGACTACGGAACCCTAAAAAATGCGTGTTCCGCAATTGGTCGTTCCTCGTTATATGTGTTACAGTCATAGTGATTAAATAGCTATTATACATAATGACTGGTCATTATATATAAAAGCCAAATTCACTAGACAAAGTAATAAATTATTATGCTAACGTTTTATTTTGGCAAGTGTTATATAGCAAATAATTGTTTGATTAAATTTATATTTCGCATTTTGTTTGTTAGGTCAGTACACATAAGCAAAAATAGGTTCGAGGTTCGAAACTTCGGGTGTTAGTTCTTTTTTTTATATAAAAGCGAAAAAAAATATTTCACTAAAAAACTTAGTTTTGTGTCAAACTTAAACAAGGTTGGTGCATGGAAAAGTCATAGGTACCCTACATTATGATATTAATATGATATTAAATAAAATTGCTAGTAAATGTGATTAATTTTGTGTTAATTATCACTTTATCTAAACTGAGTAGACATTATGTATAATGACCAGTCATTATGTATAATATCCAGATTTATTACTTTGGCTGTAACATATACACCTAGAATTTTGGGTGGTTTAAAAGCAATAGCGTGCCTTAACTGTAGCTTTCAAATTTGCCGGGTTGTTTTTTTATCTCGATTAAATATCTCGCCACAAACTCGAATCTATCAGAACCATAGTAGCCAGCCGCGAGTCCGTGGGTCATTGCTCTGTTAGACGGCGAGGCGGTACTTATTGTTCGCACATTCTTTTGAAAAACAGTTCTTCACTCAAAACGAGATTTGTCTGCTCAATATTTTTTTTAATTTACGTCTACTCTTAATATTAAAAGGCTTACGTAGATGCTATTGGTGATTACTAATTACATAATCGCGACTTTCATACTACCCAGATTTCAGCGTGTAGTGTAGAGACCATATTGCTTCAAACCATGAATGTACACTGGAAACAACAAGCGCTAAGCACTGGATCAGGGTGTACGTACAGGTTTGGTGTCATCTTTCTCTATTGGCCTCTCCTATTGCATGCCACAGAGCACGTTCCTCGGCTACAAGTAATTTTTAAAAATTACGAGTAATTTTATGATATTGCAGTGCTGACGACTGTTTCATTTCGGAAAACTTACTGTACTGTCTAGCATTTAAGGGATCATTTTTGGAAATTCCAAGTCAACGACGCCAATTTAGTTATAAATCTGGTTTATTGTGTCGAAATAAATCATTTCTCATGTTAACTCATAAGTTTGAATTTTTCACAGCTTCAAGGGAAGGACCTCAGTATATGGTTTTCATTTCAACTCGATACCGCCCCACGCGTTCCCGAGAAAAAGGATGTTGACAGACAGACGGACGGACGGACGGACAACAAAGTGACCCTGTAAAGAAAGGGCATCATCAGCCATTTGAGCCCACTGCAGGACATAGGCCTCCTTCGTGGTTTTCATAACCATGAGGGGTTTTACCATAATCGCCACGCTTGGCAGCGGGTTGGCGATTGCAGTATGCCGTTGGAATCTCAGAAAGACGCTGCTGCCCGTCGCCTGGTAATTGATTTCCTTTGTCGCCTTTTACGACATCCACGGGAGGAAATAGAGTGACGCTATTCTTAATCCGGTGGCACACGACGTTATACTTTCTACCATAGTAAAAGCATGGTTGATCTCTATACATCAGCTCTCTCACAGTTTTTGGACGATCTCCTCTAATTTTTCATCAATCAATCAACCAGCCCGTACTCCTCCTCTGCTCAACATAGGCCTTCCCCAAGGCGCACAACTTCCCTGTGTCCTCGGGCATCCTCATTTACCCGCGGCCAGCAATCTGCCTCAGATCGTCGGTACAGCGAGCCGGTGGGCGTCTTACGCTGCTTCCAAGATTCCATTCCGCATTCAATCCGATTCAAGATTCCGCAGATTCCAACCGCATACTGCGATCGCCAACCGCCTGCCAAGCGTGGCGATTATGGCAAAACCCCTCTTGGTTATGAACCATGAGGGAGGCCTATGTTTTGCGGTGGGCGTCGGGTGGCTGATGATGATGAGAAAGTATAATCTTGTTGAATTATGAGACGTATAAACGGAACTTAATTTATTTCACATGAAGTGATAATAATTACTAAAGTGAAAGAAAGATAATCGAGCTTACATAAGCAGCCTATTTACGTCCCACTGTAGGGCACAGGCCTTCTCTCAGAGGAAGAGTGTGGGCTTAATCATCACGCGTGCCCAGCGCGGATTGGCGATTTCAAGCGCTGAGGTATATGAATAGCTCACGCACTGGGGATCGAACCTGGGTCTCTCGCTTCCGAGTCCGACGTTCTATCCACTAGGCTACCACCGCTTTGAGCATTGAGCTTAAAAAACGCATTATCGGCTGTCACATAAACATATAGTGCAGTATTCCCCACACAATTATTTTCTACTAAAACAATATACCCGCTATGTCTCCTAACTCACGAACTTAAAAAAAGTGATCAGAAAGCGTTCAGTCGAAATAAATTTCCGCCAACATTACTTTCCTGTCAAGAACATCATCAAAACTCAATCTGGAGTCCTGAAAACTCATAATTTCTATTCGAATCTGCCACTGAAACTAGGTGAAGGTGATAAATTGCCATCGCCGTTATCTCATCGCTCAATGTGACCCTCGACCTAAGTGCGGCTGAAGTTTGTGACACAGTGGAGCAAGAAGTATTAAGATTTTTCCCTGTGCCGATGACCTTGAGCGTTTGACACAGGTGTGCAGCACTTCAACATTTCGCCGCTAGATGACACGACTGAATTAATTCCTAGTAGTAATCTCCATAGAAAGACGCTCGCGCTGCCGCACACACACAGTCTCATTCCCTTCGCGTAAGCACACGCCGCCAAACGCACACATATATAGCCGAATTTCGAACGCGTCGAGCGAGCCCAGCGGTTTCTACTTTTCTAGCCGGCTCGCCAGCCCGCCCGCGTACGCGTAGATTGAATAGACTTCAATCTAATGCCTTCTTGTATAGCATGCGTCATTACAAACAAAAAAGATAAAGGTAGGTACATCTCTTCAAAACTTATCTATGCTTTGTAGAAAGAATAGCTTTCAAACAAAAATCACATGTTTAGTAAGTGCGTATTTATTTACCTACCTACTTATGAAATAGTACATGTTTTTGCACAACAACAGGTTTTTATGTCAAAAAGTGAAAAAAAATCATCTTATCTTTTTTCAATAAAGTGAATTTGACTTTGATTTCACATGGATGTATTTCGGGACTCAGTGGCAGAATTGGAACGTAGGAAGCGACTTCCCCATATGAAATAAAAAATATATTTCTAATGCCTATTCCATGGAAAGTAGAAATTACGACCATTTTAATTGTTATCCGGATTTTACGTCGTTAGGGTTGTCACGCTCTCAGATAGTAATTTATAATCCGGATCTGATTTGATTTTGAAAAAAATATGTAAATACCTGGTGCCGTTATTATTGATATTAATTAAAATAGTAACATGATATACATCGCATATAACAACTTTATGTACACGGTGTGACGTGAAGAATGTATATAGGTACATAAAGTTGATCAGCGAAAAACACCTAGATAAAATTGTTGTCCCATTTTGATATTACTAACTTGAAATTTTCTATACGATTAGTTTTTTTGCTAAAACCGACGGAGAAAATCGAAAACTTGGAGAAGCTGGTCTCCATGAGTTTCTTTTTTTTCAACGGCTTGGGATAATGGTAACACTTAGGGGTGGTCTTTTAAAACAACATAAACTCGTTGCATAAACCCTAGATAGGACGGTGACGTAAATTAATTTTTATGGCAAATTTAATAGTGCCGATTGAAAAGTAAAATTGCTTAAATTTTCAACCAACACCTAATGCAGGTTTTGCCACCGGGCCCCGCTGGTCTAGCGGCTGGACTAATATGGTATCAACTTTATAGTCACACAGCGTTTGAATGCTAAAATAACTAGACGTGTGAAAATTCTTGAATTTTTGGTTGTTCTAATTTCGGTCTTATCAGGTGCTAAAAGATTTCCAAGTTCCACATATGGTGTAAACTTGGAA
The DNA here is from genome assembly GCA_947310995.1 of Yponomeuta cagnagella. Lineage (NCBI taxonomy): Eukaryota > Metazoa > Arthropoda > Insecta > Lepidoptera > Yponomeutidae > Yponomeuta > Yponomeuta cagnagella. Next base: position 19,419,013 of record OX371267.1, read on the forward strand.
TTTTCCATCCTTACAGGGTGATCCCTCAAACCGATAAGAAAAATCTGACTTGGAAAATCCGGTCTCTACAGCTTTTTTGTCAAAGCCTGAGAAAACGGTAACATTACGGGGTAGTCTTGTCGAACAAATGTTGAATAAGACCTTGGGTTGGATGACAACGTTAACTTACTTTTTACAAAATGGCGTAAGTCAAATTTCAAGCTGGCTCCTAAAAATTTAAAAATTCTGATTTTTATCTCTGGCTCCGTTTTTCTATGAAAATTAGTATTGGAGGTTTTTGTGGTCGCTGATGACTACTCTGCGCCATGTATTGAACGCAGGTTTGATGACTTCCAGCCTCCCGAACAAGCCGGTTTCCGAAAGGGCTTTAGTACCATTAGACCACATCCACACGTTGCGGCAAATTATACAGAAGACTGAGGAGTATAATTTGCCATTATGCTTTGCGTTTGTGGACTTTGAGAAAGCCTTCGATTCGATCGAGTTATGGACAGTGCTCGAGTCTCTCCAGCGTTGCCGTATTGACTATCGGTATATCGAGGTGCTGAAATGCTTGTACAACAGTCCACTATGACCACAGAACCACTATGTCGGTCCGAGTACAGGAACAGAATTCGGACGCAATTCCACCTTAGTCACCTTAGCCCAGCGGATTACTAAGTTGAAGTGACAGTGGGCGGGGCACATAGCAAGCAGAACTAATGGCCGATGGGGCCGAAAAGTTCTCGAATGGAGACCACATATCGGCAAGCGCTGCGTAGGACGACCAGCCGACAGATGACCTCATCCAAGTGCCAGGAAGACGCTGGATGAAATCCGCTTCCAACTGGTCTTTTTGGAAATGCATGGAGGAGGCCTATATCCAGCAGTGGACTTCTTGTGTTTCCATGACTCGAGAGGTTTCTTTACAAAAGCTGCTGAAAACTTAAAATATAGTGTAAAAATACAGAGGTTTTTATAAACATTTTAAAATAGTGGAAATTTTGATAAATTTGAAGCTTGGATTAAGATTTTGGCTCAAAATCTTTGAATTTAAATCATCGACTTTACGCATTTTTTTATTTTATTTTACACTACGCGCATTCACTAAAGCGGTTTCAAAAGGGTGAATATGTGTCATCGCTATCGTGCCTGTGTGGCCAATAGTCCATTGAGCAAATCTGACTCGATAATTTTTTTTCTATGGTAAAACACAAACAAAATTATAAAAATTTTAAGAACAAAAGCAAAATAATTAATTTTTTACAGAAGAAAAAAAAACATTTCAAAATGGATATTGACCAAAGAAATAAAACAAAAATTATGAAAATGGAAAAAGACTTCGTTGCTAAGGATGTTGGTAAAAGAGCTACAAATGGATTTGAGTGCTTATTTGGCCTGCATCCTTGTTTCAGCACAAAGACTGATAAATATAATTATTAATCAACAGTGCCTCCTCGTCTTAACTTATATTGGTATATTATAACAGATTAATCTGTTGATAATCGTATTAATAGTGTAATTCATACCATTTCTATTATTTCATTCCAATAGCACAGGAAACATCAGCATTTAAGTGATTTTTGGCGTTAAAGCTGATAGTTAAAAACTATCTATACTATAGTGCAGGGAATTCTAGTTTGATTGCGTTGTGTGGACGTTATTATTATTATTATAATTTTGGAACTCCCCACCGACGAATATTTTCAAGATAAATTACACTATTCATTGTGACACTTAAATAAAAATATGTAATATCGGTAAACCAGGAACGCAGATTTTTGTTTAATCTACTGTGTGATACAGTACTTCTATTTCTATTTGGTTACTTTTTGTTACACTTTTCCTTTTTGTTAAGGTTTCAGTTGTTTTTTTTTGTTACGTGTACAAAAAATTACCTACTTTCTTTTGTTGTCATTATAATTACGGAACCCAAAAAATATTATGCGCGTTAAATTATATATTTAAATTACGTTGTACCTAAAAATGAGCACCGAATAAATCTTGAATAAAAAAAACCCGGATTTTGTGCCAACCCTAGCAAAAACAATTGAATAGGATCAACTTATACATGTCATGGAAGTGTGATTTATATTACATGTAGGGAAGGTAAAGAGCATAATTATTGCAGTGTAGATAACTTATCCCAATACAGCGGAATTTCGAGAAAATAAAAAAACTAAAAACAAGTACCTACACACGTATATAAATTATAATTCCTACAAAATTTTTAGCATTACGCCATTGATTCTTCTAACAATACTTCCGCATGTACAATAAAATGCGTGATAAAAATATACAGCGTTCTATTTTATTTAAAACAGAAAAACATGTCAGGCAGATAGAAAAAAAATTCAGAGACGAAATCTACACAGATTCGTTTTGTATGTTTAGAAAAGGTTCTAAACAACATTATTGACACAATTCATATAACTATGTAAAATATTTTTCTATATATCCGGATGGGAACGACCGAGCCGAGTTCGATAGCGCTATCTTCTTCTGTCACTACGGAAGTGAGCGGTGCGGAAATACTAAGTACTGTAATTCGGCTTGGTTCACTCAAAGGTTATGAATCAAGTATTATTCGTAACGCCCCAATCGAAATTATTATTTACCAACACATTATTTACCGCCTATGTACCCTACAATCTAACGAGGAGGCGAAGTGCGAGCGCAAGGAGTGAAACAAAACTCAATCAAACTAAAATGAACCTTAAATGCTAGTAATTAGAGACTACAAGGCTCGAGCAACAAGTCTGGCCGCGTGCGGCCGACCTAATCGCGACAATAAATGGATTATAATACATAGGTACCGTGATTTAGGCACAAATAGTAAAACGATGTTTCGCTTAGATTGGTAATGTTACAATAGCTCGGATGGGAAGAGGCGTCCCTTGAACGGCAGAGAGCTCTTGGTTCGAATACTAGTAAATGATCGGTTTCCTTTTTACTTTTCTTTTTTAGTTATTTACTTAAATAAAAAAATACAAGAATTGGGATTTTATATTGTATGTTTTTCTAACGATTGAAGCTCGATCACTACTACAAAAATCAGTTGCCGTGCGTTGGTCTTGCAAACACTCGAAAATGTCTCCACCGATTGGACTAATAGCTATGTAATATTTTTTTGTTTTGTTCGGACATGGGACGTGGGGCGAGGGCGCGGAAAAGACCCATCCCTTCAGGAGCCTGTTTCATAGAACTACAATTCATTGTGACTATGACAATTCGATGTACATTGCAAAGCCGATTAACCCACAGATTAACAAATAGACTCTGCTGCGCAGTGTACTTCGAATTGTCATAATAAACTACGAAATTATAGTTTTATGAAACTTGACCCAGTACATTTTGTACGAAAGTGAATTGGAAAGATGCGGCGTCTTTTTCGGTCCCTCGCCCCACGTCCTTGGCCTACAATCGGTAATTTTGTATGAGAATTGCTACTTTGAATTAATTTCACTATATGGCGCTCGAGGTGAACTTTGGAAGGTTGATTTATGATTGATAAATCGCTTATGAAAAGTTACAATGAAATCAATGGTGATGCGAAGAGCGCCTGATCACAGACAACAGGCAACGAGTAGGCTGGGCGTTCCTCGTAAGGCGTAATGTGATAAATTGGTGAAAACGTTTTTTCTGAATGAGTAACTATTGTTCCTGTTAGTTTTAAACATTAACATACAAGATTTTGATATTGCCCGTAAGACTGTATAAGCTTAAACGTAATCCACTGCGCATTTAAAATGGTATATAAATTCTTAGCTTTTTTTTAAGCATTCTTACGGAATATATTTACTCATAGAAGGCGTAAGGTTATGACAGTTGTCAAACATCCAATAGGGAATCAAGGAGTTAAATTATATCATATATTAATTTCAACGGTCTGCAATGTTCCTAGAGGATGTCACAAGCGATTCAAAAACGTTTGCTAGCCAGTTCCAGCACACTGTAGCCCCTTAAGGTAGAGCATCGTGAAGCTACATTATTATTGGTGTACTGTGCCCGGTGGTACTACAAATATGGTACGACAACAACAAAAAGGAACTAACGCGATTTTTCTTACAGAACGCGGTAGGTGATCGCTCAGCTAGTGCTGAGCGCTCTTTCGTTGGTGTTACATTCGTTCCGGGAATATTAGGAATATTCCCAGTACAGCATGTCTCCAATATGCACGGTATACACACGTGCGGTGAGGAAAAGTCACCCTGACAGTTGTAGTAGCTTTCTACGTTGACTAGTAAATTCACTAAAAAAAAGAAAGATTTACATAGTCAGATTTTCGTAAGATTTTCTAGCAGTCGAAAACGTTGTTTCTCTAATAATTATTGTAGTTCGTTTTTTTTAGTAACTTTCCGTGGTTAAAATGGAATGTTTTATCAATAGCAATAGTACACTCGACAGCATGTCAATCTTCACATTTTTGTTGCAAAATCATCCGTAACGTAACTTAATGTAGTCAGTACACGCATGCAAAACTTGGTGCTGGTCGACTGTATGGTCGACTGTCGACTTACACGCGAAAAATATCAAAACCTCTTTCGCTTTTGCAGTCAAATAAAAAATAGTCCGTTTATTACTCTACATTATAATACGAGTATTTTGATGACTCAATTTTGAAAAATATTTTGCTTCTTACTTATTTGAAACTTCTTCAGTGAGTCTTCTTGCTTTGGACTACGATTATTTACTTTTGACGTAGAATTATAGAATAGAATAAGAGATGTGTTAGCAAAGGGCAAGATAAAAAGTACCCGAAACCGGCGTGTCTGTGACTAGTGACTATTGAGGAAGCGAAATTGATATGTTAGAATCGTGACAAGAGGTAGTACCTGGTCCCTGCCTACCCCTTTGGGATATAGGCGTGAGTTTATGTAGAATGAGTAGATAGAACGACAGATACTAATATCATTGGTTGCAGTATCTAAGACTACCTCTTTTACCAAACTTAAAAACTTTACCTCTTAATAATATTGCAGTGTACCTACTTTCTACAGAGAAAAACATTAAGAGTGACTTTTCCTGAAATATTGATGTTACAGCAATTTCCGTAGACAGACATTTTAATCCAAAGATCACAGTGCGGTAACCAAGGTGCAAATTATTTAAAGGCTTCCACCTGGATAATCACTTTGCCACATAATTCCGGTAACTAGGTCCCAGCCAATATATAGGATAGGGAGTTGCCTTAATTACCTAACTTGGGTGTCCTGTGAACGGATGCAAAATTAATTTCGCACATCTCAACCCTTCAAATTATGTCAACCAACAGGGCCCAAGGAAACGTGCGGTGTGTAAGATTTAATATCAATTAATTAAACTTTCCAAGAATTGGCTGATACCCATTATGCCTAAGCAGAGGTCGAGGAAAGGTTGCTTAAAGTGTTGTATTCTCTATGTATTTCACCAAAATAAAATTTTACCTTAATATCTAGTACCTTCTTCTCCTGCCTCATTAATCGGTGTTATTCTTTTTGTGTAAATCTCCATTCAAAGTTGGTCTAGAAGAAATCACTCTGTGTAATTAGACGGCTAATACTATATCCACAATAATTATTCTATTTAATTATCTGTAAAAAACCAGCCAAGTGCATGTCGGGCCACGCGCAGTGTAGGTTTCCGTAGGGGTTTTTTACCTACTTTACAGAATATACAACTTCATCAAAGTAATTTTCAATGGAATTTGTACGAAGTTTTCTTTTTATAAGTTGGTCGCCCATTACTCGTTAACTTTAATAGCCTAGTTAGCCATGATAGTTTTACTTTTGAGTTCACTGTCTGTGGTACTGCTCCGATTGTTTTCACGTTTCTACAATCAACCGTTCAGTCGGGAGTTGGGGGAAGACGCCCTACACTTAAAGCTTAATATTTCGCAACCGGATCCCTTAATCAAAAAATTGTTGTCCTATACTAATAATATTTTTGAACGACCAATCTAATGTTGCCACACACTATGGTTGTCTTGGCTTGTTATCCCATCCCTATCCTTCCCAACACTAGTCCTTAACCTGCAGCGCCACCTACAACAAAATGTTGCACGAAAAAAGAAAAAAAAAGTACTTCAAATATCCGCGCGCTACAAAACGCATGGCGGCTCCTTCGCAAACTTAAATAAAACTGAAAAGGGGGGTCTAATCCCACCAAATGTCTTAAAACTTAATCGACTATAGTGCTCTTGTGAGTGATCTAACGCAGGAAACTTGGCCGGCCGGCCCAATATCAAGTGCTGTGAAAAAGTGCATCGTCAACTTGGACTAGCTTCAATGGTGGCTCGATGTAAGTACTTTTAAAACTTCCTTTTTCCTGTCCCCAGGCCAAGCCTTTCACCTCATGGGAAATCACTGGCGCTAGATTAGATCTTTTATTTATACAGTCCCACCAACTCATTCTTTTTCTTTCCCAACAATGGACGCCGGGCGTCTTTGAAACCCGTCCATCTGTTAGTGGTCCGTATCGATCGCGAATGCCTGTGGAAATTGATTTTCAGAGTAAAATTCCAGTTTACAGTCTTTAAAACTTGATTTGAAGTCAAAAATACTTAACTTAAATTGCATTTTACGGTCATTCATTTCGATATTTTGGTTACCTACTTAGCATCTAACGAAGCCATTTTGTTTTTGTTGTACCAAAATACGAAATTCGAATGTAAAAGTCTTGTTTCTTCCATTGTAAAAGTGATTCAACGAACAAGTTATCATCTATTCAGTGGTCAAGAAAATTTAAAGTAATAGAATTCTTAGCGATTTCTTGTTAAAATCACGTAAAGCGTTTCTAATTCGTTTCATATACGCCAAGTTAGTATTAATAAGTTAGCCGTGATTTCTTTCTAAAAGTAGGTAGGTAGGTACCTATTTTTGACTAACCTATAAATTCGCTATTGTTTATAGGTTGGCACTACTGCCGATTTCCGGTTCGTTCAGAAGATTATATTTTGCGTTTCGTCAGTGCTAATTTGTGTCGTCCATTCACAGACTTAAAAAATATATTTTTACTTTTCGTTCGAACTGTCAAATCTAAACGTTTCGTTTTACTCAGATGAGCTAAAATGTCAAACGAAGCCAATGAAACCGCTCTGGCGGTACTTACCGCACAACGTGAATATGCTTTCAGGGATATTCAAATACTCTACGATTTGTCGAAAGTTGTTAAATCAGATAATTCAAAACGTAACCAGTTTCTCGTGCGTCCAAAACGGATTGAAGCGCTTCGTGAGGAGTTTGTGGAATTAACATCCAAGATAAACACTCAAAATGCTCAGATGAAGCCCCCTCGGCCTATTGACATGAAAGCAGTTGCTTCATTTGATGACCTTTATTATGAAGTGCTGAGCATTGCAGATAGTTTACAAACTCAAACACAAGCTGCCTCTTTAGCTGCTGCGGTAGCATCTGGCTCATCATCTGAGTTTCTTTATGGTTCCGCTAAGCCCACTCAAGGCAACCCACAGGCGCGACTTCCAAAATTGGAACTTCCCAAGTTTTCTGGTCAGATTGAACACTGGCAAACTTTCTTTGATACCTATGTGTCATTAGTGCATGACAATAGGTCTATCAGTCAAGTGGAAAAATTCCACTACTTGATCTCTTGTCTCTCTGGTCCACCCTTGTCTCTTGTTCGAGGTGTTCCAGTTACAGAGGATAACTATCCCATTGTTTTCGACTCTCTCACGAATAGGTATGAGAATAAAAAGGTCCTGGCTGTCACCTATTTGGATAAAATTCTTAATCAAAGTTGTATTAAAAATGGAAGTTTCCAAGAACTTTCTACTTTGACAAATATGCTTAATGAAACAGTGAATGCTCTTATAGCTATGAAAGTCCCCAACTTACACGAATTTCTTTTGTTCTATCTGGCATCACGCACCCTTGATGCTGATACGCGAAAACGCTTTGAGCTTCAAAACAAAGAGGAATTTCCTACTTTCAGGGAGTTGTTGACTTTCCTAGATGGTTATGTGAAAGTTTTGGAAACCAGTGGGCCAATTTATTCTCATCCCCCTCCACCTCGACAAAAACAACATTTTAAAACCTCTCACTCAGGGACACAAAAAATTAAAACAAATAATTTAACGGCTAGTAGCCAAAAACCTTCAGGCATCTGTACATGCTGTGGTCTTGAACACACCTTATACCAATGTACGAAGTTTCTTAACCTGGATGTCACCAGTCGAGTAAAATTTGTCACAAAGTTAGGACTTTGTCACAACTGTCTGCGGCCTTACCACAATGCTACAAAATGCTTTTCTAAGATCAGCTGTGCCTCGTGTGGCATGCGTCATCACACTCTACTGCATGAGACCTCAGACACCGTTTCGGCTGCTCCCTGTATGGTCGAGCAGCAAACTGTAGCTGAGGAGTCAGTGGTTACCACTACAACTGTGGCACACCTTAGTCACAGCCGGACATTGGTCCTGCTGGGGACGTGTATGGTGAAGGTCCGTGGGAGCGGGCCAAACCCTTCAGTAACAATGGCACGTGCTTTGATTGATAGTGGAGCTCAGGACTGTTTTATGACATCAGCTTTGGCTCAACGTGTGGGCTTACCTCTACGTCGAACTAATGTTTCCGTAGCCGGTCTAGGTCAGAACATTGTGCACGAGGTTCGTGGGATAGCTTCATGCACGGTACAGCCGCGAGAATCAAACAGTCCAATCTTCAATATTAACCCTATTGTTATGAATAAAATAACAGCAAAATTGCCTTCAGCAGAATTGCCATCAGCTGTGCGTGACAGCTTCAAGCATTTGGTTTTAGCTGATCAAAACTTTGACCAGCCTGCTGAAATTGACTTACTTCTGGGTGCTGAACTTTTCCATAATATTTATGATGGCCAGCGTCTAGACTCAGGCCCTGGTCTGCCTGTAGCTTTACATAGCATTTTCGGCTGGGTCCTCACAGGAAGGGTTGAAACTTGTCGCCCTCCGCACATTACCTCTTCCCTCTTCGCTTCCACCCTGCACCTCGAAGATGTGGTCAAGCGGTTCTGGGAGGTTGAAGAGCCCCCACTAGCTAAAATCGAAAATAGTGAGGATATTCAATGTGAAAAACTATACTCTGAACTGACAACACGCGACGCCAATGGCCGCTATGTTGTCCCAATTCTTTTAAAAGAGAATCACAAGCCTCTTGGTGATTCTTATAGCCACGCGCTCTCGCGTTTCCGTAACTTAGAGAAACGATTAAATAAAAATGAATCCTTAAAACATGATTACTCAAACTTCATGGAGGAGTATGAGGACTTAGGTCACATGCAACCAGTTACTGGACTGGATACTCTTTCCACTGGCCGCTATGTAATTCCGCATCATTGCGTTATTCGACCAGAGAGCTCTACTACTAAACTCCGGGTAGTGTTTGATGCCAGTGCAAAGACTTCCACCGGCCTGTCACTGAATGACATTGTTTACACCGGCCCAAAACTTCAAAACGACATCGTCGATATACTCACTAAATTCCGCCTTCATGAAGTGGTATTTACTGCGGACATTTGCAAAATGTACCGGAATATTGAACTCCGTCCTGAAGACCGAAAGTGGCAACATATACTTTGGCGAAATGAGCCTGCCCAACCGGTTCAGGAGTTTCAACTTAACACGGTAACTTATGGTGTGACTAGCTCACCTTACCTTGCTATTCGCACTCTACATCAACTTGCGGATGACCATGGCTCACAATGGCCACGGGCAGCAGAAGTCTTGCGTCAAGATATTTTTATGGATGACTTAGTCGCCGGTGCGCCTTCTATAGAGGCTGCTTCTAAGCTCAAAGGCGATCTCATCGACTTACTCGCCTGTGCCAAGTTCGAGCTAAGAAAATGGAGCAGTAACTGTCCTCAGTTATTAGCAGATGTTCCAAGGGAACATTGCCAAACTCCTAAGTCATTCTGCGAGGATTCTCAGAACACTCTCAAAATCTTAGGTGTACAGTGGGAGCCATCAGGAGACTTCTTTACATACTCTCGCCTGCCTTCGGCGACTCCTACACTGGGCTTTACGAAGCGCACCATTCTATCCCAGATCGCGCGTATTTACGACCCTGTTGGTTGGCTAACCCCTGTGGTATTACTCGCCAAGTTGTTACTACAAGATCTATGGCGACTTAAAGTAGGATGGGATGAACCTGTGCCACAGGACGTCGCTCGTCAATGGCAAAGATTCGATGAGGAATTACAATTCCTGTCCGAAATTCGTCTAACACGTCGAATTGATTCCTCTAGTCGAGCCGATCTCATTGGGTTTTGTGATGGCTCTAGCAAAGCATATGGTTGTTGCGTGTACCTGCGGGTCGTAGACCCCAGTGACAATGTAATTAACACTCATCTTTTAATTGCAAAATCAAAGGTAGCTCCTCTTAAGCTACTTACAGTGAATCGGCTGGAGCTGTGCGCCGCAGTACTGCTCGCTCGTGTTATGAAGCACATGAAAGACTTGCTTCGAGATCAGCTTGATCTCCGTAAAGTTATTGCCTTCACAGACAGCAGTGTTGTCTTATCCTGGTTGCGCACTGATCCAGATAAACTTAAAACTTTTGTAGCCCATCGGGTTGTAAAAATCAAAAAAGATTTGCCTGATACTCAGTGGTGTCACGTGTCTACTCACGACAACCCCGCCGATCATTGCAGTCGAGGTCTCTCCTGCTCTAAACTGGCAAATTGTCCTACGTGGTGGTCTGGACCCAATTGGCTTCAAGACTCTACCGATTCCCGGCCCATGAGTAACTTCGAAAATGTTCGGTCCGTTCCGGAATTGAAGTCAGGATATATCACCCTAATTGAGACAGTAGACCAAGTTTCAAATGACTTGATTGAGGGTTGGCTCGAGGACACCTCCTCACTCTTTAAACTTATACGTCGGTGTGCTTGGTGCCTCCGATTCATCAGTAATCTAAGACTCTCAGTAGACCTACGGGTTCGCACTGGTCTGACTGTACAAGAATATGACAGGGCCTTTACGGTTCTCATTAAATTTGTTCAAAACAAAGCCTTTGCAGAACAGATGCACCTTATCCTATTAAAAAAAACTTGTTCAAGGTCAATTCAAAAACTTAACCCTTTTATCGACCAACTAGGCCTCTTGCGAGTGGGGGGACGTTTAAGAAACTCCGTCTTACCCACGTCAGCTAAGCATCCTGTTCTTTTACCCAAAGATTCTCCACTCTCCACATTGATAGTAGACTCCTCACATGTAACTAACTTACACTGCGGTCCTCGGACTTTGCAATCTCTAATCCAGCGAAAATACTGGATCCTCGGTATCCGCAATCTAATTAGGTCACGCCTTGCCAAATGTGTTATCTGTTTCAAGGTAAAGCCGATCCCATGTCAACCCATTATGGGTGATCTTCCAGCTCCTCGAGTTATTCCTACTCAATGTTTTCGTAAGGTCGGCATTGATTTCGCTGGTCCGTTTACTGTAAAAGAAAGCACTAGACGCAACGCGCGTACTTATAAGGCTTACGTCTGTGTGTTCGTATGTCTGGCTGTTAAGGCTCTTCACCTTGAAGCTGTCACGGAGCTATCTACTCCTGCCTTCCTTGTAGCCTTAGATCGCTTCGTGTCACGCAGGAATCTCTGTCAATTTATTATTACCGACAACGGTACAAATTTTATAGGGGCGCGAAGATATTTGAATGAACTTCACGCTCTGGTCAGTAAAGACTCGGAAAATATACACGATAAATTAGCTGAGCGAGGTATTGTGTGGCAGCTTAACCCACCACTTGGAAGCCATTTCGGCGGCATTTTTGAAAGTGGAGTTAAGTCCATGAAATATCATTTAAAGCGCGTGGTAGGCTCACAAGTTCTCACTCTTGAAGAATTGTTTACGGTTCTTTCAAAGGTCGAAGCCGTTTTAAATTCACGTCCACTTTGCAACATCTCATCGGATCCTGGGGAGGTCGATGTGCTTACCCCTGGTCATTTCTTGACAGGTCGACCACTCTCATCTCTACCAGAACCAGACCTGGTAGACGTTTATATACCACCTCGCTCTCGTTGGCAGATGCTCCAGAAACTTACCCAGTCTTTCTGGCGCATTTGGCAGCAAGATTACTTGCACACCTTACAACAACGGTCTAAATGGTTGAAGGGGCAAGCCAATGTACAACTGAATGACATTTGTTTGCTCTTGGAGCCAAACCTTCCAGTGCTGGAATGGCGTCTTGGAAGGGTCATTGCTTTACATCCGGGAGCGGATAGCATTGTTCGGGTAGTCACACTGCGTACTGCCACAAATGTAGTTAAACGTCCCGTGACAAAGATTTGTCCTTTACCGATTCAAAACTAAGACCAAGAGCTTGTTTATTGAATCACTTAAATTAATTTAAGATCTTTACAATTAAAAAAAAAATATATTTTTGTATAGACCGTTGTGTTTGTCTTCTTTAGCATATAAAGCTGTGCCTTTAAGTTATAAATTTACCTAGGTAGAAGTCTTAGGTTAAATTCTACTAATTGAACTTAACTTGGACTAAGTTAGGTAGTTTACCTATGAAATCACCAGTGATTTCAAGTGGGGGGAAAATGTCTTGGCTTGTTATCCCATCCCTATCCTTCCCAATACTAGTCCTTAACCTGCAGCGCCACCTACAACAAAATGTTGCACGAAAAAAGAAAAAAAAAGTACTTCAAATATCCGCGCGCTACAAAACGCATGGCGGCTCCTTCGCAAACTTAAATAAAACTGAAAAGGGGGGTCTAATCCCACCAAATGTCTTAAAACTTAATCGACTATAGTGCTCTTGTGAGTGATCTAACGCAGGAAACTTGGCCGGCCGGCCCAATATCAAGTGCTGTGAAAAAGTGCATCGTCAACTTGGACTAGCTTCAATGGTGGCTCGATGTAAGTACTTTTAAAACTTCCTTTTTCCTGTCCCCAGGCCAAGCCTTTCACCTCATGGGAAATCACTGGCGCTAGATTAGATCTTTTATTTATACAGTCCCACCAACTCATTCTTTTTCTTTCCCAACAATGGACGCCGGGCGTCTTTGAAACCCGTCCAATGGTGCAGGCAAGAAAAAAAATGTACATATCTGCAATTTAGATGAAGGGGAGGTACTCTAAAAAAACTACCGTTTTGTCGGCGTGATTAAAATGTATATTTGTCTCTTTGCTGAGCCACGGATAGACAAACAGACAGACAGACAGACGGACGGACATGGCGAAACTATAAGAGTTCCTTGTTGACTACGGAACTCTAAAAAAAGGGCTGTGATGGTAAACATCGTGAGGAAACCCGTGGCCTAATTGGCTTCGTACGTATTGACACTGTCATTTCTGTTGATTAGCGGAGCTGTAGAGCTGAGCCCTCACATTCGTTAGGTCAGACCCATTTTCGGACCCATGGCCGTGCAAACATTTTTCCTGCTATAGAATTATCTATGCATACTCTTTTATCTTGAGGTTACGTTTCCGTTCCTTACTAAGCTCAACTTAGCTTTACTAAGCCGTTTCAATCTTGGCAACGTGTAAATTATTAACTCAATAGTAGATGCATCTTAATGTGCTCCACACAACAAAATCATATTAATAGTGATTTGTAGTACCCATGGCCGTGAACCTAAGGCAAAAAACCCAGGACGAGAGAGGTCTGTTCCTGATTCGCCATACTCCTGATTGGTCATATTCCTTATTCGGCACCTTCCTAATTGGTCATATTACTAACTGGTCATATTTCTGATTCTTCATATTTCTAACTCGCCATTGTACAGTCAAATGAAATCGCGAACACGTGCGAAGTAGTTATACTTTGTATTACGGTAGACAATAATTTACTAATAATGTAAACAAATTTGTATGACTTGGCACACAAGCTAAATTTTTCGTCAAACTTGTTATAACTGAAATAAAAAATAAATAACAGATATTTTAACCAAAATGGGCTAGCCATTGAAAATGTAAGCTGCTGCCTCGTAAAAGATTAAACTACAGAAAATATTATGTACTCACATTTATTTCGTTTTAAACCATTTCTTAAGATTTAGACTGAACTTAATATTAAAGGCAAACACTTTCTATGCATTAAAATAACCATGTCCTCTCCCTGTAGAAAAAAATCATAAAAAATATACTTCACAGAGCCTACTAAGACATTCCATAACAGTTGTTTTTTAGGGTTCCGTAGTCCGACAAGGAACCCTTATAGTTTCACCATGTCCGTCTGTCTATCTGTCTGTCTATCCGTCCGCGGCCTAGCCCAAAGACCGGTGGTACTAGAAAGCTGTAATTTGGTGTGTGTATACATATTTATCACGCTGACAAAGTTAAACAATAAAATGTTGGAAATTATTAACGTGAAAAGTGGGGATGATCTTTTTTCTCGTCTACCCCATCATGTGGGATATCGTCAGTTTGTTCGTTGAAAAATATTGTGGGCGTAGGAAGACTATTTTTCGATTTAGGGTTCCGTTTGCGAAATATTAAGCTTTAAAGCGCAAATTTTTCTCCGAGTAGGGTGTCACCCCTCCCCCTCTCCTGCCTAAACGTTTGATTGTAGATTTCAGAGTAGTAGTAGGTACATATAATGAACTTGAAAGGAAAATTATCACGGCTTAGTAGGCTTTACTAGTTAACGAGTAATAGGCGACCAACTTATAAAAGTTAAATTTTGTAGAAAATCCATTGAAAATGACTTCGATGAAGTTGTTAGTTCTGTAAAGCTGAAAAAAAACCACTTTCTACAGAACCCTACATTGCGCGTGGCCCGACACGCACTTCGCCGGTTTTTTATCTACTTAATCCTGTAATATTGCTCTTTCTATTGTAAAATCATCTTTAGTTCGTCGACACTGCGTTTGGTTGGAATGTAAAAATCAAGCATGAAAAGGTTACACAAGATAATGCGCAAACACAATCAAGATACAATTTTATATTGGTATTTGCACACCAAAAAATTCACCAAAAAGGCAAAAAATAAAAACCTGGAATAAAAAATAACCAACAATCCGACTGCTGAACTGCCTAAATTCAGTAATGTTACTCACTGCGAGGTACTTACGTAGGTCCCGCCTGCTTTCTAGTTAATCCTCAGCAGTTGGGTTATTGTTATTTTTATTCTGGTTTTATTGTGGGTGTGCAAATTGAGTTCATGCTGATTTTATACAGTCTATGATACTCGTGCAAACACAACGAATCGATTAAGATCTTTTTTGTCAAATTCTGACCATTGGTTAAGGAGTTATGAAGAAACATAGATTCGAACACACATACATACATACTTACAAGCCAAACACAGTTCTCTCCTTTTGGACTTCGCCGCCGGTTTACTAATGTATTGCCAAAAATCGTTTCCCAAAGTATTACTTCCCAAACTATTTTCCGCAAATTATCACTTGGCAAAAAAACATTTCTCAAAACAACTTAAAGCAAATAAACAGTTAGCAAAAGTTATTATGGCAAGTTATTGTTTACCAAATAAATACTTGGTCAAAATTCATTTTACCAAGCATTATTCAGTCAAAAGTATCGTTTGGCAAAAACGGCGGTATCCCACGTTTTGCCATATCATAATGTAGGGTACCTATGACTTTTCCATGCACCAACCTTGTTTAATTTTGACACAAAACTAAGTTTTTTAGTGAAATATTTTTTTTCGCTTTTATATAAAAAAAAAGAACTAACACCCGAAGTTTCAGGATGGAGCGTCGCTGCGCTCCGCTCCATCCTGGAACTTCGAACCTATTTTTGCTTATGTGTACTGACCTAACAAACAAAATGCGAAATATAAATTTAATCAAACAATTATTTGCCATATAACACTTGCCAAAATAAAATGTTAGCATAATAAACGTTTGTCTTAATAAAACTTGACGCAGTAAAATTATGCGAAATGATAATTTGACCAAATGAATAAAATGCGAAATGAAAACTTGCTAAAGTTTCATTTGGGAAATGAAACTGATGCCATAAGTTTATTGGGAAGTAAAATTTGGCGAAAAATACTTTGGCTAAACGGCGGTATCCCTCGCCGCCAGTCAGGTGAAAAGTGCAAAAATATAAAACGCTCGACCGACAACGAATCACAATAATTTCATTCGTAACCTCAACTACCCTTCATCATTTGCCGTCAATATCAATCATCCAATAGGTTTCACCTATACGTAACCCATTCAACGAAGACGGAAAAGTTCATTTACATAGAAAAGATCAGGCTGCAGGGTCCACGGGCCTCTATTATGTAAATCTGATCACGTCTTGGGATACATGGGAAGAAGATACGTTATCCTTTCGCCGAGATTTCAACTGCTCGAACCCGCAGACCCTCAGCCGTATAAACAACGTTTATAGGACAACAGCCAGTAGGTACACGCATATTTGAAGCTACAATGGTTTGTCAGGAAATTGATACGTTTTTCTATCGAGTCGATAAGAGTGTCCTAGTTATTGTTTGTATATTTTTTAACTATTTGTAATATCTTTCACCTGGTTGTGCAATAAAGTGTTCTCTATCTCTATCTATCTAAGTGCGGTGGTATGTAGCCTAGTGGGTAGAATATTGGACTCGGAAGCGAGAGATCCAGGTTAGATTCTCAGTGCGGTCATGTACCTATGACTTTGTTTTCTATGTACATTTGTGAAGTTACAGTAGCAATAACACTCGCTAACGGTGAAGGAAAACATCGTGAGTGTCTGAGCTATTTACATACCTCAGCGCTTGAAATCGCCAATCCGTAGTGGGCACGTGTGGTGATTAAGCCCATATTCTATCCCTGATAGAAGGCCCGTGCCCCACAGTAGGACGTATATAGGCTGCTTATATATGCTGTGTGTGAACATCTGACTGGGCACTTCACCTTTCAATTTAAAATCGTTATCAATATTTTATTGGAATATTCTTTTTATCTTCATACACAGTGACATAACCACCCCTTAACTCTAAGTGATGCAGTGATCTACATAGATTTGAATGCAATTAACAATTTTTTACTCTACCTCGAACGCCGTGCTAATATTTTCATGTACATCCTTGCTAAGTGTAACAACGGCATACAATATATTTCAGTGTACAGTAAGTCTTACTTACTCAAGTCGACAAGGACAGAAAAGCTGCGGCCACACGCGCTAGTGATTTCAGTTGGAGTACCAATTTTGGTTTCATACGCGAATCTCTCGATTGTTAACCAATAAGGAGGACCTCCTTATCATGTTCGTCGAAACTATGTGCAACAAGAATTAGAAACGCTTTAATATTTGACCGCTACTCAAACCAGCTGAAACAACGTGCTATAAATTTGTCGAGTTTTCCAAACTTGTCTTACAAGTGAAATAAGTTTAATACTATTTCTTATTACAGTATTTTTTTATGACTGGCGATGCTTGTACATAGTTATACATTAAACGGGTCTAATCGCGATTATTTGTAACTTAATTCCCGACGTTTTGACAACGTTTCAGCTACCATTGTTAGGGTTCCGTAGTCCACAAGGACCCCTTCATCCGTTCTTCTGTCTGTCTGTTTGCCCGTCTGTCTATTCGGGGCTTAGGATAGAGACGGTAAGTACTAAAAAGCTGAAATTTGGTGTAGATATGCATATTTATTACGCAGAAAAAATGCTACAATAAAAACTTAAAAATGTTTTTTTTAGGATAGAGTAGGCTTGCCCAGCACCTATACCATCCTGACAGATAAGTCGACCTAGCCCACAGGAAAGACAAGTCAATACGTGAGGAGCCAACCAAGCCGCGGGTTTCCTCGCAATGTTTTCCTTCACAGTTACCGTGTGGTATTGCTTCAATAAATTCTGAGATGTACGTAACTATGTAAATAGACAAAGTCATAGGTACATGCCCGCACTGGGAATCGAACTTGGGTCTCTCGCTTCCGAGTCCATTATTCTACCCACTGGGCTACCGCCGCCGAGTGGTGATTTCACCGATATATATATTAAACTAGTATATTTACGGTTTCTGTTTATATTACCTAGCATCAATATAAATTTCCAAAGTTTAAAGTATTCAAAAGTGTGTTTCTAAGCAGGCGTGCGTCTACGGCTTTAGGAAAGGACCAGGAGGCTTCCAAGTAACACCTCGCGCCACTAATTCACTGACGCGAGTCACGTCGCGCGGTTTAGCTTTACCGCGAGATATTGTTGCAGCACCTGGTCCACTTTTCCCCTGTTTTTAGGGTTCCGTACCTCAAAAGAAAGAAACCACATAGAATCACGGACTGGAATATTTATTGTCCGTTCGACTGTCATAATCCTTTTTCTATGAAACGAGTATAAAATCCTACCTTTTTACCTTGCTATTTCTGGCAGTACCTCAAAGTTACATGTTTTTTTTTTGCATCCTTGCATTCTTGGTGTTTTTAACGATTGAATTATACTATTAATATTTAAAGCATAATCAAATTGAGACATACTAATATTTTAGGGTTCCGTACCCGAAGGGTGGCAAACGGGACCCTATTACTAAGACTTCACTTTGTGTATGTCTATCACCAGGCTGTATCTCATTCAAAATTAAGTTTATGAAAAGTAAAATTTGTCCGTTTTTATAATAGTAACAACATTTGTCTTAAAAAGTACAGTTTCTTACAATCATTTTAAATTATGGTTAGAATAAAAATTGTTAGAATAAGCGAGCGAATGGGATACCTGAAGTAAAAAAAGCTTTAAAAGTTTAAAAAAAATCAAGCCTATAAGTCAATGCAATCAAGAGATATAATTTGAAAGAGATATTTTTCATACTTGCAAACTCCCTAATACTTGGTAAACCAACTGACCGCTTCCCGTTGACCTAGAATAATAAAATTCTGCAATAAAAAGTCTTAGAGCAGAAGTAAAGGGAGAAAAAACGTAAATCTTTCATTTGTAGGCAGTTGGGATGTATAAAAGAAAATTATTTTACATTGCAAAGTTATGTTTGTGATCGGAACCCTCAGAACGCGAGTCCTCCTCGCACTTATCTGGTACTTAGTATTTATTTATAGACTGTACAGTGAAAACAGGGGCTTATGACGTCTTTTGGTGGATACTGAACTTGGCCGAATATGTAAAAAATCATCGTGAGGAAATCCGTGGCTTAAAACTGCTGTTACGTCTAGCATGCTGTCTCGCTCGCACAATCTGAAATTTTTAATAATGCTAAAATAATTTTGTATTTTTGATAAATGTGATAAATGAGGGTTTGATGGATAGTAAAATTACCGATATTTTAAATACATTTTTATTTCTCTCATCATCATCATCATCATCATCAGCCGGTGTCAGTCCACTGCTGGACATAGGCCTCTCCCAAGACACGCCACTGAGCTCGATCTAAGGCTCTTCTTTCCCAGTCACTGCCCACCGCTTTGCGAATGTCGTCGCTCCACCTGGTCACAGGGCGTCCTACGCTACGTTTGCCGATTCGCGGTCTCCACTCTAGGACCAGTCTTCCCCAACGGTTATCGGTCCTGCGGCAGATATGACCAGCCCACTGCCACTTCAGTTTGCTAATCCGTTCAGCTATGTCGATCACTTTGGTTCTCTGGCGAATTACTTCGTTTCGGATTCGATCCCGCAGAGAAACACCTAGCATAGCTCTCTCCATAGCTCGCTGAGCGACTTTAAATTGATGGACTAGTCGAACCGTGAGTGTCCACGTCTCGGACCCTTTATTTCTCTATACTTAGTTTTTGATAATTATTGGAATGATTCATTTCAGTATCCAATTGTAAAAAATATTTTAACGTTGTATTTTTAAATTTT
Source organism: Yponomeuta cagnagella (assembly GCA_947310995.1). Classification (NCBI taxonomy): domain Eukaryota; kingdom Metazoa; phylum Arthropoda; class Insecta; order Lepidoptera; family Yponomeutidae; genus Yponomeuta; species Yponomeuta cagnagella. Next base: position 19,438,681 of record OX371267.1, read on the forward strand.
TCCAACGTTTTTATATATTTTCCATGGCATCAAAGCACTGTTACTCAAATCTAAGTCAGACGCAAGCTTATCGCGGAGAGGCGATTTAAAGCGCCTGGGTCCTGTCATTTTCTTCACTGTGAACTGTGGTTCAGATCCCGGCATGTACATGACTTTCCTTTCTAAGTTACGTACATGTGTGAAGTTATATTAGCAATACTAGCAATACAATAGTGGTAGCCTAGTGGGTAGAACATTGGACTCGGAAGCGGGAGACCCAGGTTCGATTCCCAGTGCGGGAATTTGTTTTCTAAGTTATATACATTTGTGAATTTATAGTAGCAATACCACTCGCTAACGGGGAAGGAAAATATCGTGACGAAACCTGGGTGTCTGGGCTATTCACATACCTCAGCGCTTGAAATCTCCAATCCGCGGTGTGCACGCGTGGTGACTAAGCCCATACTCTCTCTCTGAGAGATGGCCTGTGCCCTACAGTGAGACATATATAGGCTGCTTATGATGATTGACAATACCACTCGCTAACGTAAAGGAAAATATTGTGAGGAAACCTGAGTGTTTGAGGTATTCACATACCTCAGCGCCTGAAATTGCCGATCCGCGGTGGGGACGCGTGGTAATTAAGTCCACACTCTCCTTCTCTCTCTCTCTTTCTGAGAGAAGGCCTGTGCCCTGCAGTGGAACGTACATTAGGCTACACAACAAAAATGCCTGGAACCAAATCGCAACTCATAAAATGTGAGGCAGGCAATCGATTTATCGACGCAACTACCTCGTCGTCTTTTTTAACATTAATTATTCAGTCAAGCAATACTCTTAATTAATAACACGATCCACCAGACCGTGAATGAACTTGATAACATGTAAGTTACAAATTAATATGGCCATGTTTCACGCATAAATAAACAGTAGACTACTGCGGGTTGCCCCCGAGACAACTTTGTGTCTACCACGAGTTGCAGGTTTACTCAACTGTAATAATAACCGTACCCTAAGCTGGAGTTTACTTGGAGCGTGGACGTTTACATTTTAATGAAAAAATATATATGGAAAAAATATACTAGATTTACTTAAGGGGATCCAGTGGACTAACTAGTCGCACCGATGAAAAAAAATCTTCTTTTACAGATCATATTTGCAAAAAATCTCTATCATCATCATCATCAACCCACAGCAGTCCACTGCAGGACATGGGTCTCTCCCTGTATGGGAGGTTTTTCCGTAATCTCCACGCTCGGCAGGCGGATTGGAGATCGCAGTGTTTGGTGGTCTGGTGTCACAGGTCGACGCTGCTGCAAAATCTCTGTACAATCTTGTCTTTTAATCATGTTAAGAGTGATTTTTAGGGCCCATGGCAAAAAACCTAGGATCGCGAACCTGGGGACTAATGGCCGTTTTTGGTCTTAATGTTGTCTAATCCTAGGTTGTTTGTATTAGGTGCACGTCCATGGTTCCTAAAAATCACTATTAACATGATTGAGAGATTGTACAGACAGTGTATAAAATTCCGTCTGTAAAAAAATATGATTTATTATTCCTCGGTGGCGGTAGTGTTACTCCCTGGAGCCCCTTAAACAAGCTTATAGCAAAATGTGGTTAGAATAGCCGGGTTACCAACTAATCTGGTTGGTATAACCAAATTATTGTATAAGCCCGGTAGGTGTGTTTATAGTGATAAAAGAAAACATCTCTGCTTCCGTAACACATTGTCATCTAAATCACTTAACAGAAAAAATACAAACTTACTGTTTAAAATAACCATAGCATAATTTTTCTGTATTTTTTTAACTTAAGGGAAAAAAATGTAAAGTCAATAAAATTAAAGGAAACAATTCTTTGTAATATAGGTATTCCAAAAAATTGTTGATTAATATTTTCAGTAAATCTTATGAGCAAAAGCTCTTTTCGACAATTCTTTTTTTGTTCGAAAAGATATAACGTCCCAATGGTCCCATATTAATTTAGTGAAGATTTGACGAAAACTTTTAGAGATGGAAAATGGAACTCTTCAATGTACAGCAGTAAATCAGACCTAATGGGGCCCAGCCTTTAGTAATATCCGTATGTATCTTAAAATTGCATAACAGTAGTCCCAAGTTAATTTGGTGATGTTCTGGTGAAGACTTTCAAAGGAAATTTAGAAAATCAAATTTTAAAGCAACAAATTAAGTAGGGTAAATTATGGTTATAAGGGACTTGTTTATTTTTCCCCCACTCCCCCACAAAAAATTGAAAAAAAAAAAAATTAAAAAATTAAACCCGACTTCAAAACACTACAGCACTAAAAAGTTAAAAAGAATTTAAATCATTTGAAGTATGTATACATGTAGGTATTGCAGAAGTATAATTTGTAGTCAGTGCCCAGTTTTACGACCAGCACATATATTTTGGGCATCGACTACAAATTATACTCCTACAATACCTATACCTACTTCAAAATTATTTAAATTGTTTTTTAAGCGGTAAAACTATGTAGCTCTAAGTTTTTCGCCTTAGGTTAGCAGAAACGCTATGTAGTGCTAAGGTTTTCGACCGTGGATCGTAAAAATCTCAATTTTACATGATTGAGAAACGTGCATGCCACTTATTGCAAATGCTGTGTGTTAAGATATGATTTTTGTAACGTTTGTAACTCGGGGCTGCAAGTGATGTAAGTTGCTTCGGCCAGATGTCGCTGCCTGTACGTAATACAGATAAGTTTGTAAAGAGGCTCGAAATTTCACTGATGCCTGCACTTGCCCATTAACTCAGTTGGGAGAGCGTTGGGACGGTTAGCCCTCTGGCGGGTTTAAGTCCCGGCATGGGTGGAATTTTTAGCATCTAAATAGGTTTTTAAATGCTTCAATTTCATTGGACCGTACTAATAGATCGTACGATCGGAGATCATGAGTAGGGTCCTTCAATTATAAGCACATCAATAATGAGCTCTCAGTTTGATTCGAACACGATATCATATAATTAATTTAGTTCTGCAGGTTCTGTCATTATAGCGAAATGTAATTAATGGCGTTTTGGTTAACTATAGAGAGATTTGGTTAACTCCATTTCCTCCCGTGGATGTCGTAGAAGGCGATGTGCAGCAGCGTCTTCCTGAGATTCCAACCACATACTGCGATCGCCAACCCGCCTGCCAAGCGTGGCGATTATGGCAAAACCCCTCATGGTTATGAAAACCATGAGGGAGGCCTATGTCCTGCAGTGGGCGTCAAACGGCTGATGATGATGATGATGATACAGAGGTATTTTCAAGTGCAAGGTTCTTATATTTCAAAGTTAAGATGAATAAAATTTGAGGTGTTGAAATTATATCTATTATTTTGATTTTGATTTTGATTTTATATCACTTTAACACCGAAGGAAAACGTCGCGAGGAAACCCGAATGTTTGATACCCGAAGGATTACACTTTAGAATTCCATAACCCTGACCACCATTGGCCATCCTATCAGAGAAATTGCGAATATGTCCCGCCATCTAACTCGCCAAAGGCGGCCACATCAGTGATGTCAGCGTCAGTGAAGTCAGCGTCAATGAAATCAGTCACGTCAGCGACTGTATCAATGTCAGAATTGACTTGACTGATAACGACAAATGGGTATTGTTCTAAATATTGTCAATAGTTACAAATTATACTTCATTATAAAGGTATAGGGTCAGTTAATGTAATGCTACAATTATAAATTAATAATATTCACTGATTTCCTGTACTTTTGTGAATAAGTGTGTTATTAGTTCGACCTTCTAACGTTCTTTACACACGTGAATGAATATTTTTGAATAGAAAATGCCAAGATATTGATACCGCGGTATTCCTTAAAAAAACACTTGTGGGATCTCAGTTGATGACGTACTTCCGTGTACGATGTACTTCCGGTTCTGTAGACTCTGGTTCTTTTTTTTTCTTTTTAAAAGTTTATCAAAGCAGCCCAAATCGAAATGTTCAGACCAGGCTCTCAAAATTACCTATATTATTGAAAAAAATAAAACAAAAACGGAACGATTATTATTTTAATAGAAATTGATTGATAATAACTAACAACTAATAATTTAAACTAATACTAATAATATAAACTAATACTAATAAATATAATTTCTTATTAAGTATACATATTTACAGGTAAAAAACTAGCCCCAGGTCGGTGTCCTGCGGCAGGGAGCCCAGGACGCTGGCAACATTCCCCCTTTGGATGGCCAGACTTATTCGCTGGCCGAGGTATGCGTCAGCCCTCCGGTGTCCCGTGACGTCGATGAGGCGCGTCGACAGCTCTTTAAAGAGCGAACGCGCCTCTGGGCCCCACGGTCCAAGTGTCTCGACCCCAAACGGCGAGAATATGTATTGGTTACCCAATGTTGCATATTTCTGCCGTTTGAGGCTCTCCGCTGCGCCGGCCGCCGAGCCAGCCGCCCTTCTACTCTGAGAAAACGGAAGTAATCAATCATAATCTCTGATCACATTTATTTAGATTTCTATAATATTTAGGGCAGCGTTTATATTTTCGATTAATTTAAAAGCGTTTTAGGGGTCGGTTTTTTTATTTTTTCACTAATTTACAAAAAAAATCTTTCCTCATCTTTAATCCATATTCATACTAACAGAGATAGCTGATGCTGGTGTGTCAGCTCCAACATCATCATCGTCAGCTAACTGCTCTGCCCATTGCTGGGTATAGGCCTTTTCCTCCAAATGTCGGACTCCACGGACCCTTCGCCAACTCAACGACATCGCCCGACCATCGAGTCGCTGTTCTGCCCACTGACCGTCGTCCTGCGGGGCGAGACTAAATTGGATACACTTAGGTTAAGAAATATCAGTGTAATTTCCTTTCTTTTGTACAATAAAGTCTTAGGTCTAAAGGTTAAAGTCTAAAAACCAAGTCATAGGTATATGCCCGCACTGGGGATCGAACCTGACTCTCGCTTCCGAGTCCGACGTTCTACTCTCTAGGCTACCACCGCTGTCTCTATCTATCTACGGCAATGGTTGTTTCATTGACACTATTAGCAGTCTAGTAACCCGTGGCGCAACCCGTGCAACTCAAGTCGGCCCCTTGCGCGATTCGATTCTTCGGGAGAGATGTCTACTTAATTTGCGCGGGTTATACCATTAGAATGACATTGTACGGATATTGCTTAGCAGACTACCAAATACAGGCAAATAAAAGCTCTTATCGTGCTTATATAGATTTATCGAGAACCTATACGTGTATATACTCTAGGGCCTTTTCTCGACCTCCACTCCAACTGTCATCTTCCCGCCTCGCTAGGTGTCCCGCCTATTTCCATTTCAGTTTCGAGACTCTTTCGGTATGTTAGCTTCTTAAGGTTCCGTACAAAACTGCGAATCAGCGCGATGCGAATTCGCAACGCAGAAAACTGCGACACGAATTGCTATGCGATTTAGTGCAGCAAGGCATTCTCTGTTCCACGATTCGGGTGACCATTCCTTCGACGACCGTCAACCGTACTGAGCGTATTTTATAAACTAGGTCGTGACATGGATTGTAAAAAGAACTGTTCGCTCCTGATATTGCTAAGAAGATACAGGAAAAAGATACAAAGATTTTGTGTTCATCCATTTATAACTATTATGAACGCCGATGCGAATCAATTCGCAAGTTCTTGCGATGCGTCGCGCGAGCTCGCAGATTTTTACGATGCGACGCCGTTTTGTGTACGGGCCCTGACCCTTTGTCATCTTCCTAGTAATATTGTTCAGGCAGATGATTGCCTCAAATTACACGAGCGCAGTAATCAAGGCGTATATTTAATGCTTATTACCAATCTCGCTGCGAAAATCTCAACGTTTTCTTAATTGACATTTTGCTCACTTATTATTACACGAAACGAAATTGGGTGATGAGTGTAATTTCTCTTTTTAATACGTTTCAGCTAAATTAAACGTCACTGTAAAACAGGATGAGGAAGGTTCTAAGTATATTAGTATACCTTTTTGTACCTATGAAAATAAGTAGGTATATTTGTCAAGATTTTCAGATATAAAATCTTGTCAGATATAAAAAAATTTTTTTTTGTTTTATCTAAAGATTAATTCCAACATCGGGGTATAAAATAGTTGTCGCTGGTTATATACTTACGCTTTATGCTACAATAATGCTAAAAGTTATTTTTGATATGTATATAACCAAAAATATAATTGAGTCCCCAGCAAAATTATCGATAAAGTAGATTAATTTGGTGACAGTACTTTGACACCCTGTATATCATATCTTTTCAAGCCTTAAGCCGTCGGCATATCTACTAAACTTACTTGTACAAGTTACTCGTACTTTTGAAATGTAAGCTCGGACTAGAATTGACAAAATTCCGTTGAAAATTTCTCCGATTCTGCCGAATCAAGACAAACATTACATAAACTCACGCCTGTATCCCAGACTGCCACTTGCCACAATCCTTGCAGTTCTCTTTCGCCTCATCAACATTCATTCATCAACATAATTCAGCCACAAGAAGTCCACTGCTGGACATAGGCCTCCTCTCAGAACACAAAATGTTCTATGGGCCTCCTCCATGGAAAAGTTCTCAAATGGAGACCACATAATCGGCAAGCGCAACATTCATTAGTCGTTCGGATATATCAGATGCGTCGCATAAGCAGAGTAAGTGGCTACGTGAAATAACGTCTTAGTATTCTATTATCGAACAAGTTGGATTTTTTAACCGACTTCAAAAAAGGAGGAGGTTATCAATGCGACGCGTATATATATATATATATATATATATATATATATATATATATTTGGCTATGTTCCTCCATAACTCCGTCAAATCTTAACTGATTTCGACAATTCTTTTATTGTTCGAACAGGTATAACGTCCCATTGGTCCCATTTTAGACTTTCAGAGATGGAGAACGGAACTCTTCAATGGACAGCAGTAAATAAGCCCTAATGGGGCCCAGCCTTTAGTAATATCCGTATCTTTTATAAAATTGCGTAAAAGTAGTCCCAAGTTAATTTGGTGATGTTCTGGTGAAGACTTTTGGAGATGGAAACTTAGAACATAAAATTTTAGAACAACAAATTAAGTAGGGTAAATTATATTTATAAGGGACTTATTCATTTTTCTCTCGCTCCCCCAGTAAAAGTTGAAAAATATTTTTTTAAAAATAAAAACCGACTTCGGTTTTGCCGTAACGTAACTGAACAGAGTCCATGCATGCAAAGGTCGAGGAGCAGTCGACTGTACTAGCCTTACTATCCTACTAAATAAATTAAAAACACGGTGCAAAGACGTAAACGCGCAGTGAAAAAAATTTTAAATAAAAAATAAAAACCGATATTTTTTTTGTAGTTCTATTTTCAACTGAAACTCAAGTAACAGGACTTACGGGAAGTTTTTAGGGTTCTGTAGTCAGCAAGAAACCCTTAACGCATTACCCGGATATCAAGTGTGCCATGGCTGAGTTCTGGTCTTTGTCTATCTGTACGCCAAGTTTCATCTAAATCCGTTCAGCTGTTATTGCGTGATTGAGTAACAATATGTTCAACAATCCAACTTTTGGCATATTCTGGATAAAATAATATTTTTTTACAAATTATAAGATAAGACAAGACAATTGTTTATTTGAACCCTTAAATATTTTAAGGAATGAAAACAGAAATTACATACAACATTTAAAGGAATGAAAACTGCTTAGGACCGTACGAAAATCATTTACACCCGGTACTGGCGTCTTAAAAAGAAAAAAAAACAGTATCAGACAAGGCAAGTATGGTACAAGGGACCGTAATAAGTCATCCATTTCAGGAAGCAAAACAAAAACCAAAATCAACACGAGACGATAGCAAGCAGAGAGAACACTTTATTATTCAATCTCACTCGTTCCTAAGAAATATCAACTTGAAAGGTAGGAAATAAAAGAGTGGAAGGAAATCATGAAAGCGGCTTTCATCGGAAGTAAGAACGCTGTGGTATCTTCATCAAATGGAGTGTGCTGTGTGCGTAGTGGCTAGAAAGCCCCGCATCGGCAAACATAGACGAACGAGTGCGTCTTCATTCAAATTGTAAACTCTACTCAACGTTCTAGGGGAAAACCGTCACTTGAAGCGTATCTGAGTTTTTTTTTCTTTTACTTGTAAGACTGTTTTCTAACACTTTTAATGAAAGAAAGAGACTGCTAAGTGCTAACTTATTGACAAGTTGCTTTTTAGGGTTCCGTGCCCAAGGGGTAAGGGACTCCACTTTTTGATTTGACTGGACCACCATTTGCACCTAGCTTATTCGAAATGGATGACTGCATTCTGAGAGCAGAAAATAAATAGTTATTCAGTCCCTTTCTTATATTAACAGTGCAATAAAGGAATCGAGATTGTAGAGTATAAAATGAAGACTTGATTTCTCTTAAACACTAAGATACATTGGGTAAAGAGAAATACAATTACAACATCATTTTGGGAGGATTTTACAGAATTGCGTTCTTATAAATAACACTGAAAGTCATTGCAAATTCTCCTATATGAGGTTGCCTGGAAGAAATTGCTATTAGCAATAAGGCCGCCAATTGTATCTTTTCTTTAGTCATTGCTGTTTCTGTAACAGTTTTTCCGGTATAAAATAAATAATATTCTTATCTTATCTTATCTTATCTTATCTTACACTTTACAGGGTCACAAAAATCTCATATATATCCGAAAATGCTCGATCGAGTTTGTAATTTTATTCCATTAATTATTGATCACGTCAAAAATGTGAATTAGTTGTGAATTGGTGTGTTCATTCGACCTATTATAAGAACCTAGTGAAAACCTATGAATCGTTGGTATCTTTTGTATGAACACGCGATGGCGCCAGTAAAAATGGTACCGGCCTGTTATGTACATAAAAAGATAAATCGTTTTTTCCGTATAAAATTACTTGATGTAGGTGGACCATACCCCCCCACACAAGGCGATCCCGCGGGGGATAGAAATAAATAAAAAAAATCTATTTTAAATATGGCTAAAGAAAACTAAGTGAAATTCGAAGCAAAAAAGTAAATAATGTATCATCATCATCAGCCATTGGACGCCCACTGCAGGGCATAGGCCTCCCTTATGCTTTTCCAAGCTTCCCGGGCCTCGATTCTGTTAGTGCATTGTAGTATAATGACAGGTACACTGTCGGGTCACGTGACGTGTTTTTTCGTACCATTGACGCCTAGAAGGTTTGATGGGTGTGCCCGCGTAGACTTAAAACAGCCATGAAATGAAAACCGCCATGTTCATGCAGTTGTCATGTTACTACAATGCATTAACAGAATCTAGGCCCCGGTCTTGTGCCGCCCACATAATGCTACCAAATAATGCATAAGGATCAATAAAACTAATTTATATTATGTTATTTTTCACGCATTCGGCCTCAATTTCGGGAGGCTGACGGCCTTCGAATCTCCACATGTACCAATGACATTGTTTTCTAAATCACACACATTTATGTAGTAGCAATACCACTCGCTAGCCGTGAAGGAAAACATCGTGAGGAAACTCGAGTGTTTAAGGTGTTCACATATCTCAGCGTTTGAAATTGCCGATACGCGGTTGGCACGTGTGGTAATTAAGCCAGTACTCTCTCTCTCTCTGAGAGAAGGCTTGAACCCTGCAGTGGGACGTATATAGGATACGTAAAAAATATATATTATTATATCTCTACCTAACATATTCACATGTGAGTAAACACTAACTTAAACTTAAAAGCTAACCTCATCCCTTTTGCTTCCATCCATCCGCCTCGGAAGCGCAGCGGAAGCTAGAAATAAAACGCGCTTTTTTAAACAAAATGGCACAAGCGTCGAGCCGTAAGCTTAAGAGAACGAATGCTCTTTTCAAAATGAAAAGGAAACAGTGCAATATTCCCGGGCATAAATTCTTGCCACTCGGTAAAATTGAAAAGTCCACTCAGTGGGTAGGTCCCACTTACGTTCGGGTACGTTCTAAAATTGCTTAAGCTTTTGTTTTCACCCGTCCGACGTAAGTTTATAAAGGAGAACTTGCACAAAACAATGTTTTAACCTCATTGTAAAAAGGTAAATAACGGAGCTTAGTTTTTTTTTCTCTACGACTAACACTGTCGAATAGTTAAATTAGTCACTTGGTACAAAAACGTACCATACGGATCGGGCTCTATTTATGATTCACAACTGGGTAACGCTTTATGATTTATGAAGCGCTTACCAATATTTTAATTATCTCGCAAAATTTATTTTTGCATCTACAGCCTTTAATAATTCAATGAAAATACGAAAACTCTTAGGTTTTTTATTATTACGTTTGCTATGTTATAAAAGCAATGTCACTCCAATCTAAGTTTTATGCAAATTCCCCATTGTACTGACGCAAAATTTGGCAACGTATAATATAATTAGATTTTGATCGCACATGAGCCTTAGCATGCATGCAGCCGGACGGTAGACGGTTGCGTCAAGGGTGACGTAGCAAAAATACGAGATGGTGTAAGTAAAGCCCTGGCTGCACAGAACGGGCGTGGGGCGAGGGCGCGAAAAGGATGCGACGGCGTTGCATAAATTCGCGCCCTCAACCCGTCTCTTCTGTGTGGGCTTCGTCCCGTTCCTGAAGTACATGTTTTTTATGAATGCTAGTTTGATAGATGACGCGTCTTTTTCGCGCCCTCGCCCCACGTCCTTTCTTTGTCCCAGGCCTAAAGGGATACGCAGTAGACAGTTGTGTAATCTTCTTGTGTGGAACAAAGAACATAACATACCTCATCATCATGGACTAATTTTGGGTCTCGTTGCCGGGGACACGGGATTTCGCTTAGAAATCTTCAGACTTTATTGTAGTCAGATAATAAAAAAATTCTCTTAAGGTGGAACGATTCCCGTACAAATGATTATTTCCAGATTTGTTAAAAAAATTACATAATTATGTCTGTCTGCATAAATAAAATAAAATCCTTAAATAAAACTGTAGTTTAATAGGTTAAATAAGATCGATAATGTTTGTATGGACTAAATTGTCGAACTCTATTGAACCAGTATTTGTTTTAAGAACCTGTATATTGGCGCAAATAAAAATCTTAATTAATGCAGACAGACATGATCCCAGTGTATAATTATGTATTTTTTTAAGATATTTGGAAATAATAATTTGTATGGGAAATGTTCCACCTTAAGCAGCGTTTTCACGATCTTAGTAAGGTCGGACCGAGTGACCAATTTTTCCTACTCGGAAGCTACTCGTATCGTGTACACCGGCGATCTTAGTACAAAAAATGTCACTCGGATGAAAACGGTAATTTTTTCTCCACTTGGACTGTGTTCTACTCGTCTTAGTTGACTATAATGAAATGGCAAAAACAAGATGGTGCCAATAGTAGAAACTCCTGCATTTCGTACAAAAAGTGAAGTGGCAGTAAAATATTGAATTTTGGGGAAGCTGTCGAAATTTTTTGAATTGTATGGATACCATTTACGTGACCAGACTATTTTTATTATTTTGTTTTTCTGCTTTTATTGTTGAGTTCGATGATAAACATATTTCATTCCGCTTTTAATCATTGTAGCTGTATATTTTTGGTCATTTTTGGCACGAGTTACGACACCGTCTGCAATGAAATGCCTATATACTGAAGCAAAAATCTGAATTCACTAGGAAGTTTGTAGTGAATTCAGATTTTTCCCTCCGAGTGGACTACAGTTTTTAGTTACTAAGATGAGTCACTCTGTCCGAGCTTCCTAAGATCGTGCAAACGCGACTTTACGTGTCCATCACAAACTCATCCCGACTGTGCGTATTTTTGTTTAAGTTATTTTCCGATCATTATACTCATGTGGCTCCAGGCCTCCCTTCCAATTAGGTTAGGACGCCTCGGAGTCAGAAAAGTGACAAGCGTGGCACTGCACGCCTTCTTGTCTTCCGTCCACAGTATCGAGGCCTTATATAAGAAAATTATCTGCTCACAGCTGGGCACGATTGAGGTCTCATGCTGTGGGGAAGCCAAGCAGGCATGGAGACTGGCTTGCCCGTCCACTAACCCACCGAAGGACCCGTCAGTCCAGAGACAGTGGCACGGGCCGCTCTGTGAGCTGAGACAAAAACAGCTAGTAGAATCTTGCGTCATCGTCGCAGAGCGAGCCCGCTTTCTTGCTGTCTCAGAGCGCGAGTCGGGTTATTGGTTACAGGCACATCCATCAGTAGCAATTGGCACACTGGTGGAGAACATCTCTTTCAGCACTGCTGTGGGACTGCGTCTGGGTTGCGCTGTCACTGTGCGCCATCGGTGCCCCTGCGGCGCTGGCGTCGACCATATGGGTCACTACGGGCTATCCTGTCAACGGCACACAGCAATAAATGACGTCATACGAAGGGCCCTCGCTACATCCGGAGTTTCAGCAGAGCTGGATCCCCCGGGAATATTTTGCGATGATGGAAAGAGGTCCGACGGAAAGACGTCAATACCCTGGAAATATGGGAGGCCGCTAGTATGGGACTCAATCTACGTCGACACGCTAGCGCCTTTCCATGTTTCCCACAGTAGAAGGGCGTCTGGCTCGGCGTCCAGCGCAGCGAAGAGCCTCAAACGGCGGAAATATGCAACATTGGGTAACCAATACATATTCTCGCCGTTTGCGGTCTTTGAAGAGCGGAATGTTGCCAGCATCCTGGGCTCCCTGCTGCGGGACACCGATGGGGCAAGATTTTTATCTGTAAATTATGTATGCTTAATTAGACATTATATTTATTAGTATTAGTTAGGTATTTGATTATTTTCTTTCTGTGATGTATCTTGTTGGTATAATAAATGTCTTTCTTCTTCTTCTAGTTAAAATTCTTAGTTTAAAAATTACTAAATGTTTCTTGATGGTTAGTAAATGTTTTAAATGTTCATATTTTTGCTGTTGATGTGCGTAAAGAAAAAAATAAGAATTCTTTCATATGTTGCATTGCAGGTGGCAGGGCACGGTTTCTCGCAGAAAAAGTTGTAATAAAGAACATTCCATCTAATTTCTACTTTAATGTAACGAAACAGTGCCTTGTGTGCACTTTGCTCCTGACTCTATTTCTAGCTAAAATGTTATGTGAAAATAACAATGTCATTACGCAGTTCCGTGTATCCTCTAAAAGCATCACCCAAGAATCCAGAGTGCACCTATTTCCATTAATATTTCGAGTGGCGGTCGCAGTCACGAAGGATGTGTTATTGTGAAAATGGGGCATTGAAATTCATTGAAAAATTTAATACCCCGAGCATTTGGTGGCGGTACCGAGGCCGCCATCCATCACATCTCGGACTTTTATAAAGTTTCACACAACTTAGTGACTACTTTACCGTAAAATATTTGACTCTAAAATGTGTTCCACATTTTGTAAGCCAGTAGGAAGGTGAATTGACATCCTTCAAGACATAAGGCTGCTTTTTGTAGAATCAATCAGATTTAATCTATTGTGGTGATGAGGAATTGTGACAATCCTTATAAGTCAGAAACCAATTTGGCTTTTAAAGTTATTAGTGGCTATCACGGAATCATATCATATAGGCTTTGATGTATAAGTTTAAGATGATTTGAGAAAAGATGGTCAGAATGGAGTTTTTTTTCCCGCTGCCTTTTTCTCCACTACAAATACGGCCCGAAGGCAGCGGCTAACATAGTAACATAGTACATTGACATTCAGCAAACAGAATGTAAATTCTTTACGTTGAAATAAATTATTGATTTCTGATTTCTGATTTCTGACCAATAAATTGGACACAGGACATTCAAATTTAAATTAGAAATCTAACTTGATGACAAAAAATTATGCAGTATGACTGAAAAAGAAATTCCCATACAAAACTAGTTTGGTTTTAATCAAAGATGCTGGTTTGCAATTAAACTTTTTCAATATGTTAAGAGAAAACAGGAGACATGGAGGTTTGATCGCGCTCAGATTAAAGAATAAATTACAATAAATAAACTCATGCCTGTATCCCGAAGGGGTAGGCAGATACCAGGATTTGCCACTGGCCGCAATCCAGAGAGACCTCTTTCTCGTCATCAACATTAATAGGTCGTTACGCACGCCGGTTTCCGCGACTTTTTAAGAATAAAGAAATAAAAAACAAATATATCGAGCGAATGTGGATAGAAGGGCCGGTAAGGGACGTCTTTCGGACATACTTCAACCATATAGGGGATGTATTAGCAAAGAGCAAGATAAAAAGTAACCGAAACCGGCGTGCGTGCATGTAGCGACTAATCAAATCAAATCAAATCATTTATTTTGATAAGAGGAGTATGACATACTGTTACAAAGAGTGTTCCATAAGTAGTAGCTAAATGACAGAATTCTCCAAGCACCATAACGACTGAGACACCTGACCATTAATGCGGGTCATAGTTGCCATCAGACGTCTTACATTACAATAGGTACATTTCCTCAATCATGGGGTACTTTAAGACTTACAATATTTGCAACAGTAACTTGGTAACAGTTAAAGATTACCACTACCCTCCGCGCTAGTTAGAAACTGTGTTGCGGCAGAGTAGGTTCGTCATCAACGTGACCAGTTCAGATTGTTACATACAGTGCGCTTAATCTTACGGTGTACAAGGTCAGACAATACTGGTCGAACTAATGAATGTTGAAGAAGCGAAAGTGATCTGTCAGGACCGCGGCAAGTGGCAGTCGCTGGTCTCTGCCTACCCCTCTGGGATACATGCGTGAGTTTATATTGTATGTAGTAATAAAAACGGGCCAAGTGCGAGTCTGAGTCTAGATAAAGATCGAATTTGAGAACAGCGCCATCTATAGAAACCAACAAGAAGCGTTTAACATTGACATTTAACGACATAAGATCGGTGCTGTGAATGTTACGTAGATGGCCGCTAGATGGCGAGCCCTGTCTTTCGATAACGTTTTTTGTGTCAGAGCCCCCTTAAATATTTATTTTATTCTGTTTTTAGCAGTTTTTGTTATAGCGGCAGCATAAATACATCATCTGTGAAAATTTCAGCTGCCTAGCTAGGATAGCTATCACGGTTCATGAGATACAGTCTGGTGACAGACAGACAGACGGACAGTGAAGTCTTAGTAAAAGGGTCCCGTCTGACACCCTTCGGGTACGGAATCCTAAAAAGAAACACATAGGTATTATATTTATAGACACTTTTCACAACCTATAATGCAAGATAAAATGTCAACGTTTATCCTCTAAACATATTAGGAAAGTTTCATTACAATCCGGCGATGATTGCAATATATCTACGCATCTATCTCATCAGCCCATAAACAGAGCCCACCGTTGGGCACAGACCTCTTCTCTTTTACGCCAACCCGCCCGGTGTGATGTTCTTTGTTTGTATGGGAATAGCCGCTTAAGGCACCCCCTGAAAATACAGCAATAGCTCAGCTCAACCTCACCAGCAAACGGAAAATAAAAAATTGCAATACTGTAGCAACGGCTAATTATAAGATACCATATTACGTGTGGAAGTGAAAATGGGTTCAAACAATAACAAAAAACCCCGAGAGAAGTGCGCGTCGGACTCGCCCAGCGAGAAGTTCCGTACAAATTTGTAGTCTCGCAGTTTTTTCCAGCTTTTTCCCGAACTTAAATAGTACATTATTGCAAAGGCAGCGAAATAGGCAATTGCAGGTCGAGTATGAGTTTGAAGGCTGAGCCGCAGGCGAGGACTTCAGTGATACAAGACAGGCAATTGCCATTTCGGCCGAGGCATCTATTATAGTGTTTTTTAAAAAAAATTAAGGAATTAAAAAGGGGGCTTTTACATAATAAATTTTCTTTTGATTTTGCTGGAAGAAGGTTTTCCATCGCAAATTTAGCTTCCGATCTTAAATCTGGTAGAGTGCAGTCAATGTTCATTTCATTTTCACTTTCCGAATCATCGGAACTCACTTTAATTATTTTATTAACAAAATAACAACGAACTTCGCTTTACCGCCAATTTTTATTTTTATTTTACAGTTTGTGCCGAAAGGTAAACGCATCTGTGGCTATACAGCCACGAGAACGCAATGTGTACGATAGATGAAAGAGTTCTAAATTCAAACAGCCTACGTAAATATGATACTTCGCGTGTTCTTTATTCAAAAGTAGTAGCAATATTTCCGCGCATTTTTAAGAAAAGATATTTTTTTTATGATTTAATAACAAATGTATATTTTCAGATTTTTCCCTGTACTGGTAGTATACGACGATATTACTTGCCAAATTTCATAGTTCTAGATCAACGGAAAGTAGGTACCCCATAAATTTTGATTCTGTTAAGAGTGTCGAAATAAACGTTTTTTGCGGCATAATTAGCCCTTACTTTTTTGCGTTCACTCAAAAGTTTGTTTTTTTTCATAGCTTCAAGGGGCTGTTATAGACCTTAGTGTATGGTTTTAATTTCAACTCGATACCGAAGATAAAGGGTCTTCACAGACAGATGGGCGGACGGATGGACAACAATATAAGTGTTCTGTTTTTCCTTATGAGGCACGGAACCCTAAAAAGAATATAATAACTCGTTAAAAACCGGATGAAAAGGCTAAAATAATAAAAACAATCGAGTCCCGACAACCACATTGCTCGTTAGCCTTTCTCATTTTACCGCGTAATGTTTTCCCTAGAATCGGTATAAACATTTTTGACATGCAAAATCGGTCGCGAACACCCCGGATCAGGCACTGGGAATCTGTGTGAAGGGTATACGTTCATTTTATGGGAAGCGACGTGATTCGATTTGAATAAAAGGTATTGGCCCGTTCGGACGGCCCGGCCCATATGTAAATCGGGTTAGAAAAGGGAGAAAAGAAAAACAAAACGCACGAAAAATTCTGTGCAAGCCAATTGTCTTGGAAACAATTTGGCATCAAGCGTTTAGTGTTATTGGTAGTATTTTTTTTTTTTTATACAACCTACACTACATACGTCCCACTTCACAGCACAGGCCTTCTCTCAGGTAGAGAGTATGCGCTTATCACCACGCGTGGCCACCGTGGATTGGCAATTTCAAGCGCCAAGGTATGTGAATACCACAGACAGTCAGGTTTCCTCACGATGTTTCCCTTCACCACTTCACAAATGTACGTAACTTGCAAAACAAAGTCATTGGTACATTCCGGGTTTCGCGCCACGACTGAATCTGAGGCCAGCGTTCTACCACTGCGCTACCTACCACCGCTTCTGTCTAAGTAACACTCAGAATTCATCATGGTCCACTTCGCAAAGTGTTCTATACTATTAGATGTAAACAAGACCCTTTTACTAAGCCTACGCTTGTCCGTCCATTTCCAATCAAGTAATAAAAAATAATAAGGAATGTATTATACTTGTTTAATGATTTAAGACTCGAAGGAGGCCTGTGTCCTGCAGTGGGCGTCAAATGGCTGATGATGATGATGACGATGAATGATTTTTGACGCAGTGTCGGAAGGCTTCCCACCAGATGGACTGAAAACCTGGTTACTGTGGCGGGGAGTCGCTAGATGCGGGCGGCATGCGGCACAAGACCGGGAAGCTTGAAAAACCATGAGGGAGGCCTATGTCCTGCAGTGGGCGTCAAACGGTTGATGATGATGACGATGATGAATGATTTTTGTTTTTACTTCAACCCGTTTCCGTTTCCTTCTTCAGTATTTTTAACATTTTCCAAAACTGTATTTTCTTTCACCGAGTTCGGGGTTTTTACCAGAATAATTGCCTCCTAAACTATATCCGAATTTCTCATATGTTTAGTCTGTTAAAATACTGTTTACAGCCGTCGGTTGTCCTTTTTGTATGCACTTTATCCAAATAGCAGCTGTTAACAGCAGACTTATAGATTGTTAGTGTACGTACGAGAAACCGGGTGTTAGCGTGTTTCTTAGGGTTCCGTACCTCAAAAGGAAAAAACGGAGCCAGCGCTCTCCCAACTGCGCTAATGGGTAAGTGCAGTGAAAGGCATCAGTGAAATTTCAAACCTCTTTACAAACTTCTCTGCCTGTAGGCAGCGACATCTGGTCGATCACTTGCAGCCCCGAGTAACCCACTTTTCTGTTAGGTGTTTACATGATTATATTCTTTTTGCTGCACTTACCCATTAGCTCAGTTGGGAGAGCGCTGGCACGGTTAGCCAGAGGTCGCGGGTTCAAGTCCCGGTAGCCCATAGTCCCGTAATTTTTGCCTCTAAATAGGTTTTTAAAATTGTCCTCAGCACGGGTTACTGCAACAAAAAGAAAAAACTTTAAACAAGTTTACAGTCACTTGAAGGTGCAAAAGAATGAAATTTGTAAGTTAACGAAAAAAGATACGGCCGTTTATATGTTTTTCGAGGCAAATAAATTATTATTATTATTATACCGCAAAAAACGTAGATTTCGGCTGTCAAAGGAATCAGAATTTATAGGTTACTTTCCGTTAACCTAGAACTATGAAATTTGGGAAGTAGTATTTTATTGTACTACAAAAACAGGGAAAAATCTGAAAACTATATATTTGTAACTAAATCATAAAAAATAGTCTTTGAAGTACGGGAAAAGCGTGGAAAAAAACTGCGAGACTCGATTCCTGAACTATTTATAATATGTAAGTATTACAAATTTGTACGGAACCCTCGCTGGGTGAGTCCAACTCGTACTTGTCCGGTTTCTTTTTACTTAGCCTTTTTTGTGTCCCAATGCTGGGCAAAGGCCTCCCTGCCTGCTTCCTCGTCTTCCTATCTCCAGCCATCTCGCATCTTATTGTGATTATTCTTCTAAAATCCAAAATTGAGTGAAAAGAAAAAACACATTTTTTCTAAATATGGCACCTTAAGTGCTTGAGTTCAACTCTCACGTCGTCGTTATAATGGCAAAAGATTTTAAATCAAAATTCTGCAATCAGAATTCCACCTTAATTATTTTGAAAGACAATTCCGTGAATACGTTATGAGTTCCCAAAGCGGCCATCGAAATGATTAAAAAGGCAAGGGAGATTCTAGAGCAACCCATTTCATAATACAAAGCGGCACCCGATCTCAGTGGCTTAAGAAGTACCATAGACGGATAAACTGCTTCAGTTGTGTTAAATATATCATTGCATGATCTTTCGTCATAGAAGGCGACTAAGAAAATACATTACCAGAAGACGGGCAGCAGCGTCTTCATGAGATTCCAACCCCATACTGCGATCGCCAACCCGCCTGCCAAGCGTGGCGATTATGGCAAGACCCCCCATGGTTATGAAAACCATGAGGGAGGCCTGTGTCCTGCAGTGGATGTCAAGGGGCTGATGATGATGATGATGATCTTTGGTGAAACGATCCCTTACATTCGTCTACTCATTACTTATTGTAGTTGCAAAAACAGACGAGATGAAGGACGCGCTCTCTTTGCCGCGTAAATCTTATTCATAAAAACAAGATTCCTAAAAACACTATTCAGAGGCAGTTTAAATAGTCGGTAATAACGGGAAAACCGTAACCACAGATATTAAAACCGCCCATAAGGAATATCTTAGAGGAATCGTGTTTTTATAAAATAACACCTTCAATTTAAAGGCATGATGAAAAATCGTAATAAGGAAGTAGTTAGAGCGTTTCTTTCCATATAACGAGAGGTAGTTGAGAGATGTCAATATTAAAGTCATTTAAAAATAGAATTAAGTGAATTTAAAGATAGACCACCAGCCCGGAATGGTGACGACATTCTAAAGGGGGCTATGAAACAGTCCTTAGTCGTAGAAGGCGACTAAGGAAATCAATTACCAGGAGACGGGCAGCAGCGTCTTCCTGACATTCCAACCGCATACGCCAAGCGTGGCGATTATGGCAAAACCCTTCATGTTTAGGAAAACCACGAGGGCGGCCTATGTCCTGCAGTGGGCGATGATGATGATGACTTGACTAGGACCGGTTGGGTTGGCGTGAAAAAAAAGAGACCTATGCCCCACACAAGTTGGTCGCGTTTGGCGATGACATCTACTCTGCCGCAACATAATTGGGGTTCCGTACCCAAAGGGTAAGGGTCCTAAGACTTCGCTGTCCGTTCGTCCGTCCGGCCGTCTGTCACCAGGCTGTATCTCATGAACCGTGACAGTTAGACAGTGCAAATTTTTACAAATGATGTATTTCTGTTGCCGCTATAACAAAAAATACTAAAAACAGAATAAAATAAATTATTTATGGGGGGCTCCTATACAACAAACGTGATTTTTTTGCCGTTTTTTGCTCGATATTAGAAACGGCAACAGGAAGACGCTTGAAATATTCAGATATTATATAGATAATAGTACGGAACCCTTCGTGCGCGAGTCCGACTCGCCCTTGGGCGGTTTTTTTTAACTAGCGCGGAGGGTAGTTGCTGCTGTTAGACTGTTGCCGCTCATTTCCGTGGACTTGTAAAATGTTTAACGTGTTGGTCGCCTATTACTCGTTAATTTGTAAATCCTACTCGCCCATGATAGTTTTCCTTTTAAGTTCATTATATGTGCTAACTCTGTGACAGTAGCGTTTTATAGCCGAAAAAATAAAGATTTCATAAGGAATGTTCCTAATATAATACATGACCATTTGGGAATAAGAAAAGTCTCAGCGCGTTGGGTGCCTAAAATGCTAACGGCCGAACAAAAACGAACCAGGCTGAGAATTTCACAAAGCTATTTGGAACTATTGCAATAAGATCCTGACCGGTTTTTGGATTTATTTTTAACTATGGACGAAACATGGCTTCACCATTACGACCATGAAACAAACAAAAAATCTATGACTTGGAAGAGACCATCATCACCGACCCCTAAGAAATTTAAGGCCGTCCCATCCGCCGGCAAGATCGTGGGTCCTCATTTTTGGACAGCCAAGGTGATTATTGAATACCTCAGTCGTATAGCCACTATTACGGGAAATATGTACGTAGAATAAATCAAAAAGTTGCGTGACGAAACACGCGAAAACTAGCATGGCAAACTCGCTAAAGTTGTTTAGTTTCATCAAGATAACGCACAGCGCACAAGCCCAAAGTAGCAATGGCTGCCATCAATGATGCTGGCTTCGAATTGATAGAACATCCTCCATATTCTCCAGACCTTGCTCCTATTTACTTTTATCTATTTCCGACATTGAAAGAATGTCTAAAAGGCCAGAAATTCGACAATGATAACAGTAACAGCTTTTTTAGAGAATCAAGATGAACATTTAAAAAAAGGAATTTTAGGTTTAGAAAAAATATATGCCAAGTGCATACAATTAAAAGGTGACTATGTTGAAAAATAAAATATCATTTGATAAGTTCTCGAATGGAGACCACATATCGGCAAGCGCAGCGTAGGACGACCAGCCACAAGATGGACAGATGACCTCATCCAAGTGGCAGGAAGGCTCTGGATGCAGGCCGCTTCCAACCAGTCTTTTTGGAAATCCACGGAGGAGGCCTACGTCCAGAAGTGGACCTCTTGTGGCTGAATGATGATTTGATAAAAGTTTATTGCATCTTATTAATTTTCATTACTTATTGAACCAGCCTGACGGTAGACGAGTTCTTGAGTGGAGACCGCGGATCGGTAAACGTACTGTGGGACGTCCTCAGACTCGGTGGAGCGATGATATTCGCAGGGCGGCTGGCAAGAGCTGGATGAGATTAGCCGAGGACCATGCTCAGTGAGGTGCAATAGAAGAGGCCTAGGTCCAGCAGTGGACAATCATAGGCTGATGATGGTGATGATGATTGAACCAGCCTGATACGTAAAAAGAAAATTTACAGACATTTCTTGATAGGTACCAAGCGATGTCAAATATTGAATTAAGTAATTCAATCTTTTATTGCAGACGGCAATTCTTTCGTACAAAAATCTAATAATAAATAGAGATATCCACAGAAAAAACAAGACAAGGGTAGGAAACGGTAAAAAATACCATGTCAAGGATACTACGTCAATCAAATGAGCTTTTAAGACCAACCTTCTGACCAATTTCGGTTTGCGTTTGCGCTCAACAGATTTAAAAATTAATAAGTCAGCTTGCTGTAGTGGAATACGCAATAAATTCGTCATAATAACGCCCCACGCTTTCGGCTGTGGAAATAAAATTTTAATAACTCGGCGCTCTCTGAAAAAGCTGAATATAATCCACAGAGAGAGAGATTTTCTTTTCTATCTGCGGTTATGATCTTGGACCCCATAATGAATTCCAATAAATAGGCATACCTTATTTAGTAGGCTTGTTTAAAAAAAAATAAGTGACTCCTATATGCTCCAAATAAACCGGCCAAGGACGATTTGGAGTCGCATATTAAGGGTCCCGTGTAAACACCAGGAATGTTACGTTGGTTTGGACATAAGGATGAATAAAGAAAGATTAACGATAGAATATATCGTGCGAATGTGAGTGGAAGGGCCATTAAGGGATGTCCCAGGCGAACAAACTTCGATCAAACAGGGGGTGTATTAGCATAGGACAAGATAAAAAGTACCAGAAACCGGCATGCGTACATGCAATAACTAATGAATATTAAGGAAGGAAAAGTGATCAAAAGTGATCTTGGGATCGTGGCAAGTGGCAGACCCTGGTCTATGCCTACCCCTCCCTGATACAGGCGTGAGTTTATTTTATATCATGGTGACCTAATGAAATTGTGGTTTTTCTTGTTCTGTTCAGATTGAACATAAATAAATAAATAAATCATAACTGCGAAATGTCTGTCGGTCTGTTACTTATTCACGCTTAAACTGCCGAACCGATTTAGATGAACTTTGGTATGGAGATAGTTTGAGTTCCGGGGAAGGACATAGGATACGATTCATCGCATCTTATAAAAAAAATGTTGTTACTTACAACAACATTGGTTCTACGATTTTTTTCTCCAATTCATATTTATCAAACGACAAGTGGCAAACCCTGGCCTCTGCTTACCCTTCCGAGATACAGGCGTGAGCTTATGTATGTTTCTATGTGACATTTTTAAAATCTCAGTTCACATACATAAGCAGCATACGTCCCACTGTAGGGCACAGGCCTTCTTTCCGGGAGAGAGTATGGGCTTAATCAGCTCGCGTGCCCACGGCGAAATGGCGATTTCCAGCACACGATGTTTTCTTTTACAGTTAGCGAGTGGTATTGCTACAATAACTTCAGCATACATAATTCAGTTTACATAAGTATGTAAAATTTGCCAAAACCAATACCGCAACCTCTGCCAATCCAGTTTAATAGATTGGAAAATATGCAGTCTACTTACCACAAAAGGTTCAGATGTCCTGCCAGACCGAGTGACACCATAAAACAGATAAATAAAAATAAAAAAATACGAAAAAAAAAATTAAAGCATGGAACAAAAGATTACCTAGATTACCAATTTAAATAAACTTTAATTTGAATGTTTCTAAACCTAGCTCTATATGACTTAAACTTAAAGTTGCCAAACAAACTCATACAACTCAACACTCGTTTTTTGTTTGGTATCAGTGCAATGTAAAAAGGCTGATCACGACATTCTTAAGTAGGAGCTTTTTGTGCAGAACCAGGTGTTACATCAATTTATATTCTTTCCAAGGTGAATTTGGGTATTACGACGTCTTACCCTCGAGATGAGAGGGTATTTGCACTTCGTAAACGCTAATTTGATCATTACACACTGTCATTGTTGAATAAGTAACGCAATAAACTTGGCAATATACTTAATTCTAGGGGGAATTTTCTTCAAAATGTCTTAAGAACTTCTTACCGGAATTTTACGATGTAAATGTTTAATAAGTATATACGTATCTGTATTTGTCATGCCCTGTATATTCTTTCGTAAATACTTTACCAATCGTCAGATTTTAACAAACAAAATCGTCGACAAAATCGAGTCGTCATAATGACGTCAGTGTCTAACCACTACTTTCTGAATTGAGTATTTCACAACGAAAATAATATTTAAGTGTGTCTGAATTATTACTTTTTAAGAAACCTGACGGAACAGCTTTAATTATGTTCTACCAGATTTCTCAAAAATTCATTAAACAGAACCACTTAAGTATTTACATTAGAAATAAATTAATAAATAACTTCCACACAACAATCACTTGACCTGGTCCCAAACTAGGATATAATGGGATACAAAGAAAGAAGACATTTATTTAGATTATCACAGAAACAAAAAGTAAACACCTGCATCCGGAGAGCTAGCCAGAGGCCAGGGCTTGCCACTTGCCACGATCCTGACCGACCTCCTTTGCTTCATCAACAGTATAAGAAGTATGTGTGGTTTTACTTTGAATGACAGGATACACTCTAGGTAGATTAGATAACGTTATAAACTGAATGAGGATGTCGTGACGAGAATTGAGAAAGAAAGTTTGCGTTGGTTTCGACAGTGGAGAGGATGAAGGAGAACAGATTGACGAAATAAATATATATCTAGTGAACATGGGTGAAAGGACCGGTAAGGCAGACATACTTCGACTAAGTAGGGGAGATATAAGTAAGGGAAAAGCAAAAAAAGTGATCGAAACCGGTGCGTGCATCATCATCAACCCATTATGTCCCCACCGAGGGGCACGGGTCCCTTCCCTGAGGAAGGCATAGGCCATACTCCACCACGGGGGCCAAGTCCGGATTGGTGGAGGCTTGTAGACTAGTGGCTCGTCTACTGTCAGAAGTTGTCAAGCCGCCCTAAGGCCTCTGACTTGGCTTAACGACTGCCATCTATCGGCGGCAGCCGGCACCAACAGCTTAACGTGCCTTGCGTGCATGCAACGACTTAACTATTTACATTGTAAAATTCTCAATCCGGAAACCGGTGAAACGAATATCTATCGATATTAACACATAAATACTTTTACAAAAAGTATTTGTCCGTAATTAGATCAGATTAGATTAATACTCTTTATTACACACCATAAATTAGTTCATTATGAACAAAACAGTCGAGCTAAAATTGCTTGGAATTAAATCCCCAAAACGGAATTATTAAGTAACGACTTGGCTAAAGAAAAAAGCCCGCAAAATTTAACCCAAAGGAGGAATTTCAATGATACTTAGAAGGGGAAAGCTTATTAGCCGGAGCGTAATTGTCTGAGAGGTGTTAGTAATTCACATCTTACATGCTTAAGGCCCCCCACATAAACATTCTGCGGAGAATTTCCATCGTCGTTGGTAATTTTGATACCTATATTTTAATTGTGGATGAAATTTTGTAGCCAAGTCGTGGAGTCTACAAGACTTGAAATCTTAGATTGGATATCAACGGTTGATGTCCCACTAGGCCTCTATTGATGCATCTTATTGCTGTTCATGCAGTGGTCGCGGAGCGGTAGAACGCCGGCTCCTTATTCAGCAGGTCGTGGGTTTGAATCCCAGCATGACTTTGTTTTCTAAATTACGTAGATTTGTGAAGTGATCGTAGTAGCAATACCACTCGCTAACTGTGAACGAAAACGTCGTGAGGAAACCTCACCGCTTGAAATTGCCAATACACGGTGGGCATGCGTGGTGATTAAGCCCATACTCTATCTCTCAGAGAAGGCCGGTGCCCTGCAGTGGGACGAATATAAGCTACATACAAAAAAAATGTTGTCTATAGATCGAAGGATTTTTCAGTTTTTTCGTAGTACAATAGATGAAGTTTTGGTAACTAAGCGTTTATATACATAACATGCGAGAGGTCCCGGGTTCGAATCCCGGCTGGGGACAAAAAAAAACCCCAGGTCTTGGATGTTTACATGTTTGTGATGTCGTTGTTTCTGGTTCCCACGAAACATGGTATCCTAGTGTGGGGCCAGAAGCAATGTATGTGCCTGTATGTAAATGTTTATGTATCTATCTCCTGTACCCATGTTTTATTCCATATTTACCTACTTCCAAAAAGTGTCTGTACAATCTCTCAAACATGTTAACAGTGATTTAAGGACCCACGACAAAGAACCTGGGATCACGAACCTGGGATAGGATAGCATTTATGCCAAGAACGGCCGTTTTCGTAGTCGACGTTTAAGGTCCCTAAAAACCATAATTAACATGATTAAGAGATGGTACAGATACTTTTTGAAAATTTAATTTGCAAAAAATATATGACTTTTATGCGTCCCACTGTAGGGCACAGGCCTTCTCTCAAGGAGAGAGTATGGGCTTAATCACCACGCGAGCCCACCGCGGATTGGCGATTTCAAGCGTTGAGGTATGTGAACACCTTATACACTCAGGTTTCCTCACGACGTTTTCCTTCATAGTTAGCGAGTGGTATTGCTACTATAACTTCACAATGTACTTAACTTAAAAAACCAAGTCATAGGTACATGCCCGCACTTGGGATCGAACCCGGGTCTCTCGCTTCCGAGTCCGATGTTCTACCCACTAGGCTGAGTATATATGATTTTTTCCTCGGTGGCGCCAGTTTAGGTAGTTGGTGGTGTGCTCTATGAACTTTTGGATAGTTAGCTGACTTATCCAAGAGTTCATAGGGCACACCACCATTAACTCGAGTGAACTTTAACTTTTCCATTAAATTAAACTTTACTTGGAGTTTCCGAAGGAAATTTGCAGTTGTGAGCCTCTCGACTTATATTCTTTCGCTTTATTCGTTTTGCGGTGGAGAATTTACTTTGTAAATAATACAGAGTGCCGGCTTCAGCTAATTAATTTATGATTGGGGTTTATCAATTTGCCTCTAATTTGTTTGGCGTTCCTAAATAAATAATCGAGATATTGCTCCGAATATTTTATTCTAAGATTAGCGAAGTACGAATTATCGAATTATTTATTTTATTGGTCGCGGGATGCGGGCAGCACAAGACCGGGAAGCTTGGAAAACCATGAGGGAGGCCTATGTCCTGCAGCGGGCGTCAAATTGTTTATGTATAAGAATAATATAAGTAAATAATATATAGAGATAGAGCGCACCGCCAACAAACTGCTACGCAGTTTGGCGAAATTGTGTATTATATTAAGGTTTTAAATGGCTGTTGATGATGATTGGCAACTGTATCTATTATTAACTTGTTTCCGGAATCATGTACTTGAATAAGATAAGATAAGAATATTCTTTATTGTATACCGGAAAAAAATGTTACAGAAACAGCAATGACAAAAGAAAACATATAATTGGCGGCCTTATCGCTAATAGCAATTTCTTCCAGGCACCATCATATCGTATCATATCATAATAAGATACGACTGGTCGTACCCAAATCGAGTAGTGATTCTAATTTTTGACAAAACATTTGTATCTGTAATAAATAAATAACTTCCACACAACGTAATCGCTAATAATATTTGACTAGTTATAAAGTGTGACAGTCAAATATAATAATTCAGGAGGTGATTCCGGAATTAACTTAATAATTTGTTGTGCTTATGATAGTTTTGGCTTAAAAACTGTATCTATTCTAATCAATTAAAACTGAGGTGTATCTACTTAAATGCCGTCTAACGACAATTCATATGTGCACTAGATATGTGAAGTAACCATTGAGACGCTCTATAATGCCTGGGACATATCTCTTCGACCAAACAGGGCATGTATAAGCAAAGGGCAAGATAAAAGTACCGGATACCGGGGTGCGTGCATGCAACGTGTGGGTGTAATATGTAAGGGTGTCAAGAAGAGACAAGTGTTACCGATGGTGGTTTAATGAACTCTAACTTAAAATCTAGATTGTACAAAGCGTGTGTAGAGATAGCTTACGCTGCAAGTGAGATATAATTCGGGTCACACGTGTAAGCCAAAAGATGTGCATTAATTGTACACAACGACTAATGAATGTTGAGGAAGCGAATGTCATCGTAACGTAAGTTTGACCCCTATTTGTATGGCGCGTTTTTGTACCACGTGGCTCTATTGACTTTTCAGCAGGTTATACTATGAAAAGCATAAGTCGTAAAGAAAAAAAAATACCACGTTTATTTATCTTTTAACATGGCCTTTCTTATTGTATTAAAACCTTTTTGGTGCAATTTTCTTATCCTGAGTGTACAAACACGGAAAAGGAAACAAGAAACTGAACCGAATGAATTAACATTTATTATGTTTTAAAACATAATGTACGAACTATAACATAATTCAAACTATAAAAATTAACGAACGTAAATACTTGGAGGCCGTCATAACTTTTGTGTGGTGAGCGGTAAATATTGGCTTCTAAAAATGAACGTTTATGGGAAAAGTTTTTTTATGTTCCATTAATCGTTGAACTTTCCTCGCAATAGAATAGGAATGGCTTTTATTTATTGAAAAAGAAAAACAATCAATGCTTAGATTTAATTAGATAAAACTACTTTAAAATTTTGACGAAACATTAATAATATCAAAGTAAAAAATGCTCAACTGATAAGTCTCCATTACAACTAAATAATTTGAACTTTTATCGTAGCAACGTACCCATAAAAGTACCCGATACCAGCGTGCGTGCATGCAACGACTAATTTATGTTGAGGAAGCGAAAGTGATCTGTCAGGATCGTGGCAAGTGGCCGTCTCTGGTCACTGCCTACCCCTCTGGGATGCAGGCGTGAGTTTATGTATGTATGGGATATGAAAATCAATGTGAATTATTTGCTGGAAGTTGCGCGCAGTAAGCTTTATACGGGGCATTAAGTGACTAACCCCAGTCTCCCCTTACCCGCCCGGGACGTAAGTTTGTATAACTATGTATAGTTGAATCCTCACAGTCCCGTAAATTTTAAGCATAGCAGAGCTGGCCCAGTGTTTGTTATTACAAACAAATTAATAAAACAAACGCTCAAAATTGTGCTTGCCACTGGCAACCTAACACCGGACAAAACGAAAGAAAACAAACCTTCTTTGTTTCACCCGAGGCTGAAAGTCGGACGGTAGAGATAGAAAAATACAATTTATTAAAAAGTAAAAAAACCTAACATCAGTAAAAAAAAGTCATTGGGGTCGGAATATATGAGTATATACTAATGCGTGCATGCAACGACTAATGAATGTTAAGGAAGCGAAAGTGATCTTTCAGGATCGTGGCAAGTGGCAGTCCTCTGCCTACCCCTCTGGGATACAGGCGTGAATTATGCATGTATGTATGTACATATCTTTAGAGGCTCGCTCAGCACCTAAGACATGTTTTTAAATGTAGTAGTCTTGCCCAGCACCTATGCCATCCTCCCAGGTTTGTCGGCTTAATCCATAGGAAAGGAAATATCAATACTTGCGGAGAGAATTATCCGCGGGTTTCCTCACGATGTTTTCTTTTACAATTAATATGTTGTATTGCAGCCCAAACTCTAATTGGGATATTTCAAGAACAGGGAACTTGCGTCTAACTTAGAATGGTCACTCCATAGAAGACATATTATGAAGGTAAGAAAAAGTTACAAAATAAAACCATATCGCACCTTCGGTAGTACAAGGGCACAACTTACAAGAAATAGTTAAATGAGTTAAGTATGCAGAAATGCCTTGAAAACACTACTCTATCTGGTGGGATAAAGACTCCCATTAGTTTCAGTTAAAAAGTCGCTTATATTATGTGATCTAAACATGCCTTAAACAGCACTTATAGTATAAAAAAGGGACTAAATCACTACTTAGTTATACTTTTAACGGATCTAATAGCGATTATTTAGTATTAGGTAAACTAGTATATTATTATCGGTTAATTTATTTAATAAATGGATTGTCTTGGAAATTCTAATAAAATATAATATGTATTACTTGTGAGATGCGTGGATCTCATAACTTTTTAGAAGAACTGAGTTGCGAGACTTGGTTCTTTTACGAGTTATGTTTTTGATGGCTTACTATTATTGTTACTATTTGCCTCTCCCTCACAGAATGTAGACGTTATTACTGTAAGAGCAAGAAACAAAATATTTGTCTAGGCCTTTCTTTAATTAACAGTATTCATCATCATCATCAGCCATTTGACGCCCACTGCAGGACATAGGCCTCCTTCGTAGTTTTCATAACCATGAAGGGTTTTGCCATAATCGCCACGCTTGGCAGGCGGGTTGGCGATCGCAGTATGTGGTTGGAATCTCAGGAAGACGCTGCTGCCCGTCTCCTGGTAATTAATTTCCTTAGTCGTTATTAACAGTATTATACTAGAATAATTGTCCTCCTTTTTCCCAGCGTAGTCGGGTGAAAAAGGAGCCCTTAAACATCATTTCCTCGACCGCGTCGGCCGACACCACTCCTGATCGACAGGAAATGGGAAAGCTCCGCCTTTTATCGGGAACTAGGTAATCGTGATAAAACATTGCGCTATAGTCCTTTTGGCGAAGTATAGGCGCGGATTAAGGAAGGCGAGATAGGCTGATTTGTGATTTGTATATTTGTGTTTGTATGCCCAACCCATCATCGAGATGATTGGTTTTTCGTAGAAATGAGTAATAGCATCGAAAATAATACATTTGCTACCTTTATCCAGTGTTTTGAAATTTAAGTACCCACAAACCTTTGGGGAATAGAATGGGATCGATGAAATGTGAAGAAAATCAGCCAGTACAATCAGTTTACCGCTAGACCAACGGCCCTGTCTAAAAAGAGTATTCAACTGCAAGTTCATGTGGGAGTCGAATCCATTATCTCCGTGTGACTACACAAAACGTTACAAACAATCACCATGCGTGCCCATTTCGTATTGGCGATCTCAAGTACTTCAATCATCATCATCAGCTATTTAACGCCTACTGCAGGACATAGGCCTCCTTCGTGGTTTTCATAACCATGAGGGGTTTTGCCATAATCGCCACGCTTGGCAGGCGGGTTGGCGATCGCAGCATGCGGTTGGAAGTACTTCGCTATGATACTTCAAACACTCCGGTTTTCGATGTTTGTATAAACGCTGTTGGATCATGAAAAAAACCAATACATTATAATACAAAAGCGCATGCAAAAAAACAAAAATCCAACCAAATAATAAGAGTCTTGGACACAATAAATGTCCTTTTAAAATAAAAGGCGGTAAAATTCCAGGTGAATACACGGGCATGTTTCGAGTCACAATATTTCACGGGCTATCTTGGCCACTGTTCCGTTCGCCACACGAGTACGAAATTACTACAGAAGGTCGTCGTAAGAAAATCTGCACGAAGACTATCCGCACATAGATCGTTGTTGACTCGGAGATTCACTTAAAGAAGTGGAGTTTCCTTCTTCTATGATCGCTACATGACGCAAGGGTCTTTGGCCTGAGTTGGCTAAAGGTGGAAAATCTGGCACAATCTCAGCTCGATACTCTTCTTTGACCTTATTTAACGCAGCGCCCTAAGATAATAAAATAATTATTGAGAACGTTTTACGGGACATGAATTTATAAGGATACCTCTGGTTATCTCTCTTAAGCGGAAGACTCTAAAAAATATTGCAGAGTATTTACAGTTGGCAACAAAAAGTGTGTGCTCAGCATGTGCCGCCTGACAAGATATACCTGTTGATTGAGCTGTTTTTCAGCACTGACCTGCTTACAAACAAATTATAAACTACAGGGTGATTTTAAAATCGTTACCTATATTTTGAACTAGCTGTGCCCGCGACTCCGTTCGCGTACATTTCGATTTTTACGAAGCATTTGTATGGGGGCCACGTCTTATCATAACTGGAGCTAGAATTTAAATAGCCTATCCTGTGTCCCAGATGTCTATATGTTTTTATACCAAATTTCATCAAATTCGGATAATTGGTTTAAGAGTTATGGAGGAACATACATACATACATACACACATACAGAAAAAAATTCTAAAAATCGTGAAATTAGTTTCAGTATCATATATTGAGCCTATAAACACAATATCTCTGAAAACAAACTAACTTACTCCATGACCGACCCTTACAGATTTATTATTAGTATAGAATAGATGTTCTTTTTGTTGTGGAAAACAGTATTATCAATGATTTATCGGTCATGGTGTATGGTATTTCCATATTTGTAAATCATCATCATCATTAGCCACCTAAAGTCAATAGTTCGTGATAATCTCTCCCTGAGAGAAGGCCTGTGCCCTACAGTGGGACGTATATAGGCTGCTTATGCTTATTCGTGATAAATTCAAAGTGGTAGGAAGTACTATGACGTTGAAAAATGTTTTCTAATATGTTAAATTTATAAGAGTCTGTCCTCCGAAATGTGTAAACAATTATTAAAAGAACAATTGAGTGGGTCGGCGCCAACCCCAGGAAGCTTGACCAATTATTATTTTTTTTCGATTCATATAACTTCTTGATATTGTTTGTCTTTGGTTAGGTGAAATAATCTTGGGTGACTAAAAAAAATATTTTTCGCCCGATTTTTCTAAATCATGTTTATAATGTCGCCTAAAAATTTGTCAATCGAAATCAACATCACCCTGTTGTTCCTAATCCTAAATACAAACCAATAAGTATGACATAATTGAGTTGTCATAACTAACACGCTGCATTTTTAGCAGTCATCTGAAAGATTTTAATATTTTTTTTTATTGAAAACAGATAGTGTATGTGCACGCGTTTGTGTGTGTTTTGTGTGTGGGTGGGTGTGTGTGTGTGTGTGTGTGTGTGTGTGTGTATGTGTGTGTGTGTGTGTGATTGCATATGTGGTGATGACTTATGGATATAGGTATTTGTGCATGTACGTTGTGAGTACGACAGAAGGGATGGACCCAAAAGATGACACATGCACTAATTGAGGGAGAAAATAAGGGAGGGAAACATTTAAGTGAAAATAGATATAACATACTGATTAGTTTATTACAGACTAGTTTATCTTACCGAAAAAAACTGGTAAAATTCTAGATTAAAAAATACATGATAATTATGTAAGTACTTGCCAAGTTCCTTGCCCTTAAGGAATTAGCAGTGTTGTGCGTAACATAGAAAACAAAGTCATCGGTACATGCGGACACCGGAGTTCAAACCCTCAACCTTCTGAATGTGACGATAATACTAACATAAATAAAATGCACCGACAAACTCTTCTGTAAGAGGGCAGTTTGTGACTGTAGCGAATACCGAGAAAGCTGACGACTTAGAAGAGGAGCGTTCGTTTATTGTTGTGAAATACCGCCTCGGCGGAGCGGCTGCCTCGCGGATAGTGTTTTGTTTTTTAAGTGCTTCCATTCAATTTCGCGCGAGACCTTTTCCATCCGTCTTTTCCAGAAAAGTTGGATTCTTCGCACACTGAACCTAAACCGATGTTATTGCTATCAATTTTATTTCCAAAGCGCTAGGTGGTATCAGAATTAACTGAACTCAGACGAACGTTCACGTAAGTGAACATTACAGTTTCAAGAAACGTTGTTGTAACGTAAAATTCACGCAGTTTATAATCACTTGCCCTAGTCGAATAACAATTCGAAAGCACTAGGCGTTATCAGAAATTAATTTTCTGAACTCAGACGAACGTTCACGTAAGTGAATGTTACAGTCTCAAGCAACGTTATTATAACGTAAAATTCAGACAATTTATAATCGCTTGTCCTGGTCCTAAACAGTAATACGGTAACCAGATGAGTAAATCACAGACACGGAGATACTCAATTCATTTTCTCTTTAAAGGAGTATCCGTCTTTTCCAGAACAGTTAGGTTCTTCACCGACTGTATGCCGATGTTATTGCTGACAATAATAATTTGAAAGCGCTCAGCAGTAATTGTCTGCACTCAAACGAACGTTTTCTTAATCGGAAGTTACAGTCTCAAGCAGCGCTTGCTTAATTAAAAGTTCACACATTATAATCACTTTTCCGTGTCCCGAATTATTAGGTTATCCTGCGATATGGTAACCAGCCAAGCATACCACAGACATGGAGATACTTAATTCGTTTTCTTCTCTTAGGACTATCTATCTTACAATGAGCCGGCAACGTGTGGGCGCACCAATACAAAGTAAAATAAACCTTAAATACCAACTTCTGAGGTTAGAGATTACTATACTAGCACAAAAAAGTCTGACCCCGTGTGGCCAACAAGCACGTCACGGGAACGGGTTTTTTGCACCTGTATCATATTATATTGTCTAACTTCTTAAGTACTTAAGGATTATTTTAGATTGAAGTCGTGCTGCCCGCACGTCGACGGTTCGTTGTGACTTGGATAGAGCTTAGTTACTCGTTCATATGAAATGGTTAAAATTACAGAGAAAAATTACGTCGATTTCTCGTTCACTCGATATGTTAGTAAAAGGCAACCCATTGAGCATACAGTAGAAAACTAAATCGTGCAGCTGAACAATGCGTTATGCAATCATTCTGCAACTGCTAAAGCCGTAAGACCCCTTAAGGCTTTAGCTTCATGGAACCTAAAAGAGAACGCTAACACTCATTGCTGCATAGCGTGCTAAGCAATTCTTTTGCAACCACAAAATCCCTAGAGGGGCGCCTCATCGAAACTTGTGCCAGTAGGGAAATAGTTGTTCAACAAAGTTTCTTTAATTGACCTTGTCCTACATAATCCATAAAGGATTAATCCATAATCCATCAGGTTATTCTATGTTTAAACACTTTATTTCAAGTGAAATGTGAAGACAGAAATAAACGAAAATTAACCGTATGCAATGCTTCAGATACTAGGTGGGAACGCGAGTTCAGAAAGTATTTTTCTTTTAAAGAAGAAGAAGAAGAAAGACATTTATTATACCAACAAGATACATCACAGAAACAAAATAAGCACATAAGTAACATTTTACTCGTTGGTGTACAGATGTAATAGTACATTACTTCAGAGGGAAGAAAGTGACAGTTCCATACCGAGATTGTGGCATTTGCGCCACGAGCTTGCGAGGGGCGCAAACCATTTGAGGTATGGAACTGTACTTTATCCTGAGGTATGTATAGTGCTTTTTATTACACCTACGAGGAAAATTATAGACATAAATGCATAGAAATGTTTATATTTAGTTAAAAGTATATTCGCCCGTTTCTGGAGTAGGCTAAGATCATAAGGTCATGCAGCCACTTCTTCCGTGATTCCGCGCGTTTTATATACAAAAATAATTTCGTTTTTAATTTTCTGTATGCACCAAGGAGGTTGGTAACTGGTAAAAAAAAAACTGTATGTGGCCAGTAACAATTTACTTGAAATTTAATTAGTAGACAGTTAAAGTCTCTTTGCAGTATGACTGCTGACAAATTAAAAAAAAAAACCGGGTATGCAATGGAATTTCATACAAACTTCCATACCTTGGGATGAAAGGATTTGAAGGGCGGGATAAAGGCGTTTCTACCCTCTAATTGGTATAATTAGTATGTATTTTCAGAGCAGGTGTGATAAAAATAAAATTGTTCTTGTTCAAAGTGACACAGAAACTGTGACTCAATGAAAGTTACAAGTAAAACTAGGCGTTCGTATCAAAATCTAGCTCATTATGGACAAAAATCTCCAAACTTGTCAAATTTGGTCCTTAATTAATAGAGCTTATAATAATTATTATCAGTATCTCAAGGCAAAGGTGCATAACCATTATATGTTGCCAGTGATGACTTTTGGATGTGAGGCCTTGTCGCAGACTATGTGCCTCTTAAGAAGGCTCAAGGTCACCAACGAGCAATGGTGATAGCTATCTTAGGTTTCACTGCGTGATCGAATCAGGAATGAGGACATCCGCAGAAGAACCCGAGTTACTAATATAGCTCGAAGATTTACTCAGTTGAAGTGGCAGTGGGCGCGGCGCCTAGCTTGGAAAACTGATGGCCGTTGGGGCGGAAAAGTTCTGACCTGGCGACCGCGGACGACGCAGCGTGGAAATAAATGCGAAAAATCAAATTACTGTAATAATAAAAAACATATTCATCATTAGCCATTTGACGCTCTCTGCAGGATATAAGCCTCCTTCGTGGTTTTCATGACCATGAGGGGTTTTGCCATAATCGCCACGCTTGGCAGGCGGGTTAGCGATCGCAGTATACCTACGGTTGGAATCTCAGGAAGACGGTACTGCTCGTCTCCTGGTAATTGATTTCCTTAGTCACCCACGGAAGGAAATGGAGTGACGCTATGAAAACATATTAGATTTATATTATATCGAGCGAATGTGGGTGGAAGGGCCGGTAAGGGACGACCCAGACGGACATTCTTCGACCAAATAGGGGATGTATTAGCAAAGGGTAAGTGGCAGTCCCTGGTCTCTGCCTACCCCTCTGGGATACAGGCGTGAGTTTATGTTTGTATGCATGTATATTAGATTTCGTTTTTTCATTGAATTCTACACGTTTTCTAGACAGGGTGTAGAGACATAAATATTATTTTACGAGACAACTCGAATATTGACAAACGCTCCATAGATTCTAAGGCGTTTATTAATTAGAAAAAGGTCACACTTTACAAACATTGTAGCCCCATATATTTTGTCAAAAATTAAATCTATGATTTATTCATCGGAAAAACATCAAAATAAATCACACACACATACCTACACTACACGCATAATACAAACAATATAAAATCAGTCAATTAAACCGCCCCGAGGCATATCCGACCCAAAGGTTCCCATAACGCTGGCAACATTACCGCGCTGGACAGCAAGGGAGGTCCTTTGCATCAAATATGCCCTAGAGCGGTAGTCCAAGCCACGGTTCCTCAGACGACGTTCTACCTCTTTAATAATGGCTAAGGCGTTATATTCAAGTTGTGATCTTATAGTTTGAGTTCGATTTGTATAGCGCGTTCTGTACCACGTGACTAGAATGACTTTTTGACAGGTCACATTATGAAAAGTATTAGTCGTAGAGAAAAATCTTTTAAAATGGCCTCTCCGATTAGTTTAAAACCTTTTTTTTTTTTGCAAGTTATCCTACTTGCAAATCTGTTTAGTTAGTTAGTTACTAAATACTAGTTATTTAGGAGTTTTTCTTCCCCTTAGAGAGGCGTAAAAGATTCTTTATTGATTTAAGGGGAGAGATGAAACTGGGAAAATATTGGCAGACACTTGATCCAATTGCTTCGCGATCGCATCGACAGCTGTCAATGAACCTTATTTACTTAACAATAAGGTTTGGTGACGGCGTCATTTTGACAGTCCATATTGAATTTTCCATTAGCTTGTCATAAAAAGCGTCTATTAAATTATTCCCAGACGTTAGTACATAAGCGAGCTTTTAGTGGCCCTTGGTACTAGTGGTACTTTGAAGATACTCGATGAAGTGACCTTTTACCTGTTCGTCTCGCGTTCGTTGAGTATTCAATGGGATTTTATTAGGAAAACGTGATTAAGAAATTAGTTACACTTTGTCATCGGACGCGACATCATTATTCTAACACCACTACTATTACTCACCCATAAATCGAGTTAAGCACTAAAAAGATAAAACAAAAATGCACAACTTAAGGGCCTGCCTAAGCACCAAGTCACCATGCGTGCCCTTCATGGAATGCCGATATCTTGCCGTCACATGGCAGGTAACCTATAGTCATGCATGCTCTTGAAATAAACTCACGCACGCACTCGTTATCAGGCATGACATAATGATTCTAACAAAACTACTTACTTATAAATCGGATAAATTCTTAGGTAGTTACATTATGGGGGCATAAGGAAACACATACAATTTAAGGGAGTCCCAGGCCTGCTCTCAAAGACAGAGTAGATTAGATTAGAACACTTTATTGTACACACCAGAAAAAAAATACGAGTAAATTCGTAGATGTAAGATAATTATTTCTTTGTAGAAGTAGTTTTTTTTCTACATATATTAATAATCCGGTCTTTGTATAAACTAATTACCTACCTGGCTACTGAACTTTTTGGTACTTACCAATATCTGAGTGCTTATACTGAGTTTTTTCATTTTACTTTCGATAGTGAGAGCGTTTGCAATTTTTATAGGAGTGACAAAGCGCCACCTAGTTCTCACTTGGAGAAACTAAAAGTGCAATTCCCAGTTCTATCGCGCTCGATATCGAGTAGTGACCATCGACAATCATTCGAAAGTGACAGCGTTATCGCTCGGTTTGGAGCATCTTGCGAGTTTAAGATACTAATACAATTTTATTTTTGAAGTGAATTAGTAAAGTGGCTTTTTGCTTGATTTGCCATTGAAGGTTATATCTCGAATAATTTTAGTATGTAGTTAATTTTCAATATACCTCTCCTATAAATCACACTTCCAAATTTAGTCGGTTTATCAAAACAGAACGCTGTCTATGGTCAGGAAGTACCAACTTTATAAAACTATGCTCGCTACTTACGGTGAACAAACGTCGATCGAATAGTTGGCGTCGATTGTAAGTCATAGTCGCAAATACTCGATTCTCGATGCGTTTGTCGTTTACTCGCTTAACGCGATGGTTAAGTCATTCGATCAACTTTGCGCAACTCAGTATAAGCACTCTGAGAAAGAGTCGAAAAGAAGCAAAAGACTCGTCTTGATACTTTTTACTTCTAAAACTTAAATTTAAAATTTAAAAAACCTCCGACACAAAAAACTAATTTTTAAAAAGTAAAACTGCACCAATTTCGCTAATTCAGCCAAATCAAAGCAACACAATTTTTGGTGGCCATTTTTTTCTGCCATTTTGTTTTTTTTTATCGCACTTAAGTTTGCCCAGGGTGTACGTTGTTTTCGTCAAATCACCATCCCTATACCTACCTCTTACCGTTTTGTCAGGCAGTTGACCATGTCCATAAAATGCTGAGTGGATTTCCATCAAACATGGCTAAGAACCATCTCGATCAATCTAGCTTTCAATTTAAAAAAAAACGCATCTGTTTCGCTTGATCCGTTTAGGCGCTACGACGGAACGTACAGACACACAGAGATAGGCTTCAAACGTATAACACCCCTTTTTGCGTTGCGTCGGGGGTTAAAAAGGACACAGACCCGCAAACAGATGGCCGGTTAGTGGCAATAAATATCGCGATTCGGTGGCTAACGACGCACTCGCTCTTACAACACGGTATTGCTTTATACCGGAAACTTGCCTAGGGGCCATTATGCTGCGGTTGTTCTCTGGGAAAAAAAACAAAGAGTTTTGGACGTGTAATGGTCGTTCACCTGCACTGTAAACAAGCCTTTAGTCTAAATTTCATGCTAATAGTGTTTTATTTATTTAAGTACATTTGCTTTGAATGTGAAATAGATAGGTCACGTGTCGTTATCGTGCTATAGTTTTGTTTCAATTTCTGGATTGGTAAATTGCATGGAATAATCATGGTGTAATCTTAGAATGTGTAGAGCTTGCAAAAGTTTCGCAATCATTAATATCATTTTTGACTCACGTATTTTATATAAATATTTTTTTATTTCTATACTTGACTATTCTCTATTTTTTTTATTTTTTTTTTCTATCTATATATTGTAATCGGATTTTTTTTTATTCTTATAATTTCTATTTGGCGACGGTTGTCAATGAGCAGACCTCTAGGCTGTATCATCATGTAGCCAGCGGCTCCCACTTGCAACGATAGAAAAAGTAATGCGTTTTGTCTGTGATGGGCACTACTAATATTTTGCGCAGATGGCGAAACAGTCGCCTTGATTATTCAAGCCAAAACCATCCCTAAAACAGGTAACAATTATTGTGATTTTTATTATTTATCTGGTGCCGTTTACGGTAATCCAGACCCCTTAGTATGTTTTTGCTCGTAATTTAGTAATTTCCACTTTTTCTTCCAATTTTACGATGGTGCGATCATTCCTTGTGGTTTCTTTCCAGTTGACCTGCCAGTCTTTTGATAAATCATCAGCTATAAGGACCACCCACGGAGGGTGCTAATAACAAGCCAGCCTGCATCGTCCGGGAAGCGTGCCACTACCAAGGACGTTGTAAGTACTAATGCATTGTTTTCTTCGTCATCATGTAGGTAGATTGCCCATGAGGGCCGCGAACGTTTTGGTCTCTAACTTTAGAAATTATTAGTGTTACAAGCAATGGAGTGGTTTTAGCATGGCCGCTACTGCCCTCCGCATCTTTTCTGGAATATTCTGTATTTCAAGATACATTGCGTTCTCATATTTCATGCGTTCTCCATTATCTATCCTCCTTCGTTCTTCTTCTCCTTTCATATTCTATTTGAGCAACAAGATCTTCTCAACCCCGGTTCTTCGGTCTGCATGCGGGTTCCGTAGATTTCATTTACTTCAACTTTATTAAAAACTTTTTTCGGCACTGCATTTACTACCTACCTCAGTTCAAACACTGTTTAACCGAAGCGCAGGTTTCCACGCTTCGGTAGGATCATCTCTTTAACACTATTACAGATTCCGTATTGTGAAATCGTTTATTAATTTTATACTTCACATCACCTTTGAAGTTAAGCCTAAGCCTAAATAAAGCTAAGACTACTGTACAACTTAAGCGCAGGTTTCCACGCTTCAGTAGGATTAGTTCATAACCAAGCTTAAGTCCGTTTTTTACAATACTTACAATAAGTTGTACTATTTCACTGATAATAGTAACTTATTCGCATCTCAAAGGGATGCTGACCCCTCAGTCTCGCTTATTATTTTAAATTCACGTTGTTTCTTTTAAATATATTGGTGGTGAGGATTTTTTATTTTTTTTTATTTTGTTAATTTTTATTTTTTATTACCTACCCCTCAATTTTATATCTTTAAAGATATGAACTGAATTACATTATATCCTTATCCATCATCTCAAAATGATATATCACAATAGGTTGTCATTTCTCTAATCACACTGCCCATGATTCATGAGGAAAACCGCGAAGAAATGAGGAAAATAATCGACAACGTCACGTATCACGGAAATGCACCAAAT
Organism: Yponomeuta cagnagella; assembly: GCA_947310995.1. Taxonomy (NCBI): domain Eukaryota; kingdom Metazoa; phylum Arthropoda; class Insecta; order Lepidoptera; family Yponomeutidae; genus Yponomeuta; species Yponomeuta cagnagella. The sequence continues at coordinate 19,479,197 of OX371267.1, forward strand.
TTTCGTATTTAGGCAAGATATATTTGCCCCGATAGGAACAAAGGGGACGGAATGTATGCGGCATATTTATTTAGAGCTATGCATCAAAACATATGTCGTAACGGGCTCATTTGTTACGGCCGCGCGCTCGAGCTTTACAAGCGTAAATCGGATCATATGCGGCGGAAAAATATGCGTGCGTGATTTTTTTTTTTCCCGCCAACACGGCGTTGGATGAATTATAACTAGATATTTTTAACTAAAACTGTAAAAACACTGCCCGTATTTCTACGTAGGATACACCAATTTTTTTTTTATTAAAGTGATATTCCTTTTTATTTGAATTACCTTATAAATTTAACGAGTCTAGTCGCGACTTTTGTCAGGTAAAGATGCATACGTATATAAACTCACGACCGTATCCCGGAGAGGTAGGCGGAGACAATAGTTTAAACATAAAATAACATAAACATTTACATACAGGCAGATACATTGCTTCTGGCCCCACACTAGGATACCCTGTGTCGTGGGAACCAGAAACAGCGACGTCACAAACATGTAAACATTCAAGACCTGGGGTTTTTTTTTGTCCCCAGCCGGGATTCGAACCCGGGCCTCTCGCATGGTATGCAGATGCACTACCGCTGCCTCACGAGGTCGTCACTTGTTACTTGTCACGGTTTGCTTGTCACTTGTCACGGTCCCGACAAACCTGCTTCGTTTCATCAACATTATTTTATTAGCCGTTGCAAGCACGCACGCCAGTTTCGGGTTACTTTTATCTTGCCTTTCGCTTATACATCTCCTATTTGGCAGAAGTATGTCTACCTGGGATGTCTTTTACCGGTATTTCCCCCACATGGGCACGACTTATTACAACAAAATTACCGATAACTTTATCCGGAACAGCATTAATAGTGTGTAGTGCTAACTAAGGCTTTAATGCGCTTTTATATTTATTTACGTATTTGTTTTGTTCTTTTACACTTAATGTTACTTCATCATCATCATCATCATCAGCCATTTGACACCCACTGCATTGACATTGGCGTCCTTCGTGGTTTTCACCATGAAGGGTTTTGCCATAATCGCCACGCTTCACAGGCGGGTTGGCGATCGCAGTATGCTGTTGGAATCTCAGGAAGCGCCACTGCCCGTCTCCTGGAAATTGATTTCTTTAGTCGCCTTCTCGTAGATCATCATCCATGGAAGAAAATGGAGTGACGCTATTCTTTATCGGGCTTTTAATGTGACTTAAATGCATTTAATTTAAATTTATCATATAATAGTAGATTTTTCAACAAGTGCACAAAACGAACTCTTTTTATCCAAGACTTTTAGCAGCCCGAGCTGAAGGCTAAAATAAAATTAGGCTCGAGGATAAAATGGTTTTGTGGACGAGTTATAAACTCTGCTTTTCACTTCAATTGCGAGGAAATGAGGAAGAAATAAAACAGTAGCATAATTTAGCAAATTGAAGAAATTGTAAACAAGACCTGTTTCCCGCCGCTTTATTTTTTTTTAATCTTACGACATTGATAATGGGCTTGGGCTGCAGACCTATACAACCTACTATTAAATTAATTTTGTAATAATGATTTTCTTAAATTAAATAAATAACCTACCGTATGTACTTGAGTTTAAATTTTAATATCTTTCATGTCTTAAAAACACATAAGGCAAACAAATTAAAGTAAATATTATAAAATAAGAAATTCTATCTATGAACTTTTATAGTGTTTGTCTGTATGGCTCATGTTCTTTACCTTAATACAGATACATTTATGAGTAGATACGCTAATGCACTTGTGCACAAAATTCGATTTTTTGCAGCCTATATCCTGCACAAATAAGCACTTTCAGATCATGAGAAGTGAAAAATAAATTTATGGCTGCTGCACCGACGTTTGAGAAGTACTGCAAGGCCTTATATCTAATGATAGTTAACCAATGAAATGAATGAAATATTTTGTATTGTGTGCAAGAAAGTGTAACAAATTACACCGGTGAACCATAAAAGGATGAAACAGTCACTTCGGGCCCCAACAAATAATCCAGACAGAAAAATATAATTTCAATTTCTTGCTCAATAAAGCAAACTTCCTTGGCCGCCTACCAGGGCAAGTCGGCATCGATAGATTCCTCTCTTCTTACATTAATCCGCTAGGGAGATTGCTCGTCACGTATAGAGACATACTCTGAAAGTCACCCGATGTCCTAAGTTGACTAAATTTAGCGACCGATGCGAGAACTGGATGCAAAGAGCAATGGACAGCAAGTTTGTTTGTCATGAAACGTCTTTCAGTTCGGTAGTAGGAGGGGAATCACTTGCTCAAATGCATGCAACGAAAACACGTGCAATTCATTTTTATTCAGTTTCTTTTATGTGCATATAATAGAATAGATACCGTTGTTAGGGTTCCGTACCAGAAGGGTGCCAAACGGGACCCTAGTACTAAGACTTCTCAGTCCGTCTGTCTGTCTGTCTGTCAGGCTGTATCTCATGAACGGTAATAGCTAGGCTTTGTCTAATTTTGTATAGATAATGGTACGGAACCCTTCATGCGCGAGTCCGACTCTTACTTGGCCGGTTTTTTATTGCACACAAAATATTTTTATATAATTTAATTACAGAATAACATGAAAATAAATTAATAGATATTTAAAACTAGCTTACTTATTTACTCGGATGTGATACACTGTGTGTCGTGGCAATAAATGGGTACCAGACAGCATGTGTTACAGGTTTTTACTTATTACTATTCCAGTTCCGTGTGGCGCCGGATAGAGAATAGCGTCAATCCATTTCTTCCGTGGATTTCATAGAAGGCGACTAAGAAAATCAATTTCCAGCCGACGGGCAGCAGCGTCTTCCTGTGACTCCAACCGCATACTGCGATCGCCAATTCGTCTGCCAAGCGTGGCGATTATGGCAAAACCTCTCATGGTTGTGAAAACCACGAAGGAGGCATAATATGTCCTGCAGTGGGCGTCAAATGGCTGATGATGATTCCAGAGATAAACCCCTACATATGTCATACAGCCATCATAGGCACAGGGTCTCAGTTACACTCTTTGGGAACAAAACATAAAATAACGTAAACTCACGCCTGAATCCCGAAGAGGTAGACAGATACCAGGGTCACGATCAGATCTCTTTCGCTTCATCAACAATCATTCACACTTTGGGTTCGAAACCCTAAACCTAAGTAGAATATAATTAAATGCTTATGGCATTAAGTCCGCCGTATTTTACATTAGTTTAAGTGCAATATAAGTATTAATAAATAATTAATTATTGCCAAAACCATCAAATTTTATTTCTTTTGTCGCCAATTACAGTCGGCTCTCAATATTTTTTTCGCAATAGAGTGTTTAATCCGTCGTTTATAATTAATAAAGTTATTCTTCTAATGTATAAAATAAATAATAATATATAAATAACCTAATATATAAAAATCTCGTGTCACGGTGTTTGTTATCGAATTCCTCCGAGACGGCTTCGCCGATTTTTACGAACATATTTATGTATATTTTATAGGTCTAAGAATAGGTCGTAGGCTAATTAATATAGCAAAATAACGTTTGCCGAGTCAGCTAGCAATAAAATACACATAATAATATGACATAATATTAAAACTGAATAATAATTACAAAATAAAATTATTCACTCAGTTTTGTCTTAATGTCTTCGTTTCAATGTGGACACTTAGGACGCTGGGTGAAAGTCATTCATCCGCGGCGACTCCATGCTCAGCCTGGCAAAAGTGTGCCTTGTCCCAAGGGGGGTGGGCAGAGAGACCCCGCGCGTGACCGCCCAGAATTGGCCAATAAGAGACCGCCCAGAATCGACGAAAAGGTCGAGGTCGTTTTTACAGTACCGTGTGATCGATCATATCACAATCACTTGTTCTGTTCCCAAACTAGGATACCCTGTGCTATGGGAACCTAACAAGTTCATCACAAACATAGAAAACACCCAAGTATCCAGCGGGAATCAAATCCATAAACTCATGAAAAAAAACACTGGTCTGTTTTGGTAGTTAGCAATACCAAATACCAACAAAATAGTTAAATTAGACCAACGAGACAGACAATGGCAAACTTGCGTCTAACTTAGATTGGAGTGACTGCTTTCGTACCATAAAAAGTCATATAAAACACCAGGAAAAATGTATAGAAATAAAAGAACAAAATTTTTTTTTCGTGGTTTTTGGGGTCACAAAATATGCGAAAAATAAAATTACTCTAATAACATAAAACTTATTGGATTTCGTTTCGTAATTCAATTCTGAACGTTTTCTTATGAGGATGTACATGCATTAGACATTTTTTTTTTTTTTTTTTTTTTATTTATTTATTTTAAGTCGCTCAAACAACGGGGTCATTAGCGACTATACAATTAGGTTTACAATTTAAATATCCTTATAGTGGTTAATCAATTTAAGAAACTCAATAGTAGCTTTAGGATTGTTTAGACAATCTTTTAAGGATGATGGGAGGGCTACCTTTAACCTTTCTGGATTAAACATTGGGCATTCTATGAGAAGGTGACTTATACTTATATCGTTATTACATTTTATACATTTGTTTTTGTCTTTTTTTGTTATAAGATGTATATGCGTTAGGTTACAATGTCCAATTCTTAGTCTATTAATCACTACCTGATCTCTTCTATTGTTTACATCTAATTGATTTTTCTCGAAAACTGATTTTCTAATTTTAAACAAGCTACTAGCATTATCTAATACCCAACAGCTGTCCCATAGCTTTTTGACAGATAGTTTGAAAAATTTCTTAAGGTCACAATGGCTAGCTGTTGTATAATTACATTGCTCCAATCTTGCTGCCTCATTTGCTTTCGCGTCCGCTAATTCGTTGCCAGGAATACCTTGGTGGCTCGGTATCCACACCAGTTCCACAATAAGGTCATTAGCCAATAATTGAGTGATCTTTTGTCTGATATGGCTAATGAGAGGGTCCCTATTATTTATATTTGATAATGCTAAGAGACATGATTTTGAGTCAGTATAAATAACGAATTTTTTAGAAGCTGAATTGTTTTTGATAATTTCTAGACACTCATAAATAGCTACTGCTTCACATGTAAAAATAGATAAATAGTCGGGAAGCCTGTAAATGTAACTATCACCGGTTGTAACAATCGCACAGCCAGTCCTACTGTGACCGACTGAGCCATCGGTATAATAAGGAGTGAAATCACTATGTTGTTCCTGTATTTCATTAAATAGGGTTCTATAGATGTAGTTAGGTGTCGTATCGCGTGGGTTTTCGGCCAGTTTTAAGTTTATCGGTAGTGTTAGTTCTTGCCATGGAGGGTTATTGGGTATCTTTCGTAAAAAGGTGGGGGGAAGTTGGAAGTTAATCTCATTTAGGTATTTTTTAATTCTCAGTCTTAATGGAACTCTTAGTGAAGGTCTCAGGTTATATTCAATATCAGAGGGTAAGTTACTTTTAGCTATAATAGAATTTTTGTTATTAGTTATTTGATTTGCTGCATAAGTTAAACACAATTCTTTTCTTCTTAAATTTAGGGGCATCTCACCAGCTTCTACAAGCAGACTACCAACAGGGCTAGTTCTGAAAGCACCTAGACCTAACCTCATACTAGTGTTATGTATGGGTTCCAAGAGTCGCAGAACATCGGGGGAAGCGGAGTCGTAAATGATTGAACCGTAATCTATTTTTTGTCTCACTATAGCCTTATAAGTATTTATGATGCATTTGCTATCGGACCCCCATTTATAGGAGGATAACATTTTAATCACATTTAGTTTTTTATAACAATCTGTTTTCAGTTTTTTTATATGGGTAGACCAGTTCATTGTTTGATCAAAATTTAATCCTAAAATTTTTAAAGTTTGAGATTCTTTAATTAAATTATTATTTATTTTTAGTTCTATTTTATCTTTATTTTTTCTTTTTGATAAAATCATGAATTCTGTTTTTGTTGCTGAGAATTTAAATCCAGTATGTTTGCACCATTCATATAATTTATCTAGGGTGTTTTGTAAAAGTGTTTGAGTGGGTGTAAGATTTTTTCCGCTGCACATTATTGTTAGATCATCTGCGAATAAATATCCTTTTACTGGATTATCAACTACTTCTAGAACATTATTTATAGATATTAAGAAAAGGATGACACTCAAGACTGAGCCAGTTGGAAGACCGTTTTCAGTATAGCAGGAGTTAGAAAATGAATTATTGACTTTTACGTATATAGTCCTATTTGATAAAAAGTTTTTAACAAAAGCGAGGAGATTTCCTTTAATATTTAACTGTTCTAGTATGATTAAAACTCGGTGTTTCCAGACCATTTCATAAGCCTTTTCTAGATCAAGTGATACTAACATGACCTTTTTATCATTTGCAAAGGAAGTTAGAATTTCGTTTTCTAAGTGTGAAAGGTGATCTAAGGTAGATCGAAATTGTCGAAAACCGAATTGGTTTGGTGATATAAGGTTATTAATTTCTAGATACCATCTTAGTCTATTGCTAATGATTTTTTCTAACACTTTGCAGAGATTACATGTTAAGGATATGGGCCTATAACTTGAGGTCATGGTAGCAGTTTTGCCAGGTTTAGGGATGGGTATGACCTTAGCTGTTTGCCACTGTTCAGGGAACACCTGGTTAAACAAAATATAGTTATAGATATCTATTAGGCGCTCTAGAGCATTAAAAGGTAATTTTGCTATTAGTGTATTCGAGATATTGTCTGGTCCTGGGCTTGAGTTACCTAGCTTAACTAGAATTACACCTACTTCATTTAAGTTAATAACACTGTTAATAGGGTTACTATTATCACTTAGATCAAAGGCACTTTTTTCTTCTTCTATTTGACCTTTGTAATCTAAAAAATCTTGACTATAATTTTCAGAACTAGAATTGGAAGCAAAAGTTTGAGCCAGAAGTGCATTAGACATTATTTTATGAGATAACTCAAATATTGATAAACGCCTCGCACATTATAAGCGTTCCGTTAGGGAGTGACATCATAGTCTAAGGTCGATTTGTATGGCGTGTTTTAGTACCACGTGACTATATTGACTTTTCGACTGGTTATACTCGTATCACAAAAAGTATTAGACGCAGAGAAAAAAATACCACGTTTATTTGTCTTTTAATGTGTCCTCTCCTATTCTATTAAAACATTTTTAGTGCAAGTTCCCCATTAGACTAACAGGAGAAGGCGTATGCCCTGTTGTGGGATGTATATAAGCTACATAAAAAAAATTCATTGATAAAAGATTTTTATTTAGATAAATACAGAAAATTACATTATGTTGTATTTCTACCAAACAGCATAACAGTTTGTTGGCAGACTGTATATTTTAAAAACTTATTTAGAGGCTAAAAATTCCACCCATGCCGGGACTTGAACCCGCGACCTCTGGCTAACCGTGTCAGCGCTCTCCCAACTGAGCTAATGGGCAAGTGCAGGCATCGGCGAAATTTCGAGGCTCTTTACAAACTTCTCTGTATTACGTACAGGCAGCGACTGGTTGTCTGTTGTTATTTTGTGTACAAATTAGCCAACTGATAGTTGTTAGTAGTTCATAAACATATTTATTGGCATATGATAAACGGAGCGTCAGTGTAGCCACTACAGGGTAATTTTGAATTCGTTCACCATATTTTGAGGGAATGTCCATTTCAATGTGAAAAACAGTATTATTAATTATTTATTGCAATGGTAAAAAATATTTGTAAATATTTGTGCTTTCCAACTTTGGGCTCCAAACTGTGAATCCAAATTCGAAGTGGTAAGAAGAACCGTAGAGTTGAAAAATGTTGTCTAATATGTTAAATGCTTAAGAGTCTGACGTCCGATTTGCATAAACAATTAAAAAAAAAACGATTGAGCTGGCTGGCGCCGACTATACGACGCTCAAAACATAGTTTAGGGTTCCGTACCCAAAAGGGTAAAAACCCTATTACTAAGACTTCGCTGTCTGTCTGTCCCTCCGTCCGTCTGTCTGTCACCAGGCTGTATCTCAAGAACCGTGATAGCCAGAGAGTTGAAATTTTCACAGATTTTGTATTTCTGTCGCCGCTATAATAGCAAATACTAAAAACAAAATAAAATAATGATTTGAGGCTACAACAAACGTGACTTTTTTGCTGTTTTTTTATTTTTGTATCTAATGTTGGATAGATAATGGTACGGAACCCTTCGTGCGTGAGCCCGACTCGCACTTGGCTTGTTTTTAGATTACTACCTACTTTATTACTTTTATTACTTTTTGTCCTGATATTGTTGGTTTATACTTACGTAAAGTAATTTAGGCTACCTAAAATTTTTTTTGTCGCATAATTTTTTTTTAAAACTAGTACGATACGAGTATGTTTTTAGATCATGGTTGGAAAGTGCCCTTGAAATACGGTGAACGAATTCAAAGTCACCCTGTATGATAAGATAAGATAAGAATATTCTTTATTGTATACCGGGAAAAATGTTACAGAAACAGTAATGACAAAAGAAAAGATACAAATGGCGGCCTTATTGCTAATAACAATTTCTTCCAGGCAACCTCATATCGGAGAATTTGCCGGAGGAGAAATAGTCGGTGCGAATACGAGTATTAATAGACATACATATACGTCATAATAATAATAAGCTTACATATATCATACATGAATACTATACATAACTTCACGTACTTACATAAATAGTAATGTGAATGGACTGAAAACTAGCAAATGTGCTGGTCAATTGTTGTAGGTTACTGTCGTTGTTGTTTTTGAGATCCGTAAGGATGATGCCGATCAAAATACTTTTTAAAAATTCCAATAACTACGGGAAAAAATGCATAATTCATGTTAAAGAACACTCACAATACTAATTATAATATTTATCTTACCTTTATAAGATCTGATTTAGAACCTAAATCCCTATTATAGGTCCTTAATTTTTACCCGACTGCGGCGGAGCCCAATAGGAGGGTAATGTGTTTAGCTCGTATGCATGTATGTAAGTATGTCCGATTCTACGTTCGCTCATAACTCCTTAACTAATAGTCCGATTTTTACAAATAATATCTCAGTCGATTTATCGTCTTTGCGCGAGTGCCATAGGCTATATAAAATTAGCATAAATTCAATAACAAATAAAAAAGAACGCTAAAAAGACAAAGAATAAATAAATAAAAAAATAATCAACAACCTAACTCTTCTTCTTCAACCTACGGCCACCCAATGCTGAGTGTAGGTCTCTTTCAATGCACGCCATTTACTTTGGTCTTTTCGCATCCAGTCTTTTCCTGCTGCTGCTGACTGCTGAGCATTAACTACTAAGCTAGCTAGGTGTCTAGGTTGGTCCCGCCTGCTTAGTACCCAGCTAATGCTCAGCAGTCGGGTTGTTGGTTATTTACTATTTCAGTTTTTTTACTTATCGTAAAGCATGATTACAGAAGTCTTCGTCATATCGTGTAATTGTAATTTTTTTTAGTTTTCTTATTTGGTATTTAGGGAAACTAGTTACTAAAAAAATATAATATTACAAAGCCGAGATAAAAACAGACAGACATTGAAAGATTACACCGATAACACAGATCCACAGAATTCTGTTCCGTTTAGCTTGTATCGGGTCTGTCGGTTTCCCAGTAAATAAAATAATGACATCGGCCAATCGGAACAGGTTATTGAAGATAATGATTGCTGTTAATGGCTTCCCTCTATACAAATCGTGGTCAGTCCGCACCTTAATAAAGATGAAAGGGAACTAAACGTTTTAGGCCTTTCTCGCATTATGGTCACGAAAGGCCGCAGGCAAGAGAAGGCATAATTGGATTCAATTTTAATGGACGTTTAATGACTTCCAACGAAGCTGTCTCCACTATAGATACAGAGATTGGTTTCAGTGTCTTTGGAATTAATTTAATTTGAAAATTAAATTAAACAGCATTGGTAGCGCAGCGTTAAGACGCTGGCCTCAAATTTGGGAGGGCGTGGGTTCGAATCCCGGTATGACTTTATTTTATAATCAATGGCTTTGTTTTATAACTTACGTACAGTTTTGAATACCACTCGCTAACTGTGAAGGTAAACATCGTGAGGAAACCTTAGTGGCTGAGGTGTTCAAATACCTCAGCGCTTCAAATTAACAATCCGCGGTTTGCACGCGTTGTAATTAAGCCCATACTCTCTCTCTGAGAGATTGCCTGTGCCCTACAGTGAGACCTTTAAAGGCTACATAGAAAAATAAAAAATAAGCTAATGAATCGGTGTAGAGACGAGCTAGATCAACATATGCTGGAATGATCTGATGTGGCCCAGACAGAAAACTCTGGACGGAAGTAGGGGAGAACTTTGCCCAGCCGTATGAGACAAACATGAAGGCCATGTAAAAAAATTATTAAAATTCTAAGGGAATCAATTTATTAACTTCTCAATGACACACGCGAGTGAACGTTTCGTTTCCTATGCAAGGCTACATCAAAAATGGACAATTTCTGAAACAGGTCAAAATCTGAATTTAGGATGACACATACCAACGCGGTGGCGGTAACGGTGGCGGTCCATACATAAGTTTACGGCAGTGATATTTCGTATGGACCACCACTGCCATCGTCAGTGACAACTACTTTTGATTTGAAATTTTTGTGCGATTTCCTGTTTAAAAAAAAACACTAAATGCTTACATGAAATGGAGATTTTTTTATATAGAACAATGACGCAGTGCCAACGCAGTGGCGGTGGCAGTGGCGGTGGCCATCCATACATAAATCATTTACGGCATTAGTATTTTGTACGGAGGAGGCGGAGTGGTAAAACGCCGGCTTTTCATTCAGGAGTTTGTGAG